>CM069611.1:15428865-16746365 GCA_035771175.1 Paratinospora sagittata | reverse complement strand
GTATGTATTTGGAATGGTGAAGATGTTTATTCGTTTAGTATTTTGTGTGATATAGTCATCTGAGTTTGAGTATTTGCAGCAGGAAAGGAGAAATTGTCTGATTAGAGACTTGTTCATCAAAGATACTTATCTTTTTGGTCCACCGTTGGATTGGGCTGATATTTGGACAGAAGGTTTTTTTCTTCACATACTTCAATCTGTACGGTTGATTTTGTGATTACATATTTCTGTTGGTAGATTCATACATCTGAACAGAATACTAAATGAAGAATTGGTAGGGTTGCTTGTATTAGACCTAAATTGAGAATATGAACTTAGACCTTTCCAAATAGCTTGCATATCAACTATGTTGACCTAGTTGTCATTGTTGATGAAACCATGATGCAAAATTAGTGATATACATGGCTGAACATGGTGACCTAGTGTAAATCGGCAATATGGCCTAAGTATGGAAAATTTCATATTTTAGGGATTTTGATGCTTTTGGCCTAAAATCATTGAATTGATGCAACTTATGTTTAATTAAGCATGATTAGAGTTGATTATGCTACTGATTTGGTGGTTGTGACCATATCATGGGTTAGGCCTACTTGTGATCAAGTGACCCAATTTGGGCATGTTTATGCCTAAGGAATTGAAAATCAGTATTTTTGATTAATAGAATGGTTTATGTATGAGAACTATGCATTAGAGGCCTAAGTCATGTGATTTGAGTTGAATGATGGGATTAGATGGGATTTAGGCCTATTGTTTATATGTGGGCTGATTTAGGGTTGATGTGTAATGTCTATGTGATTGAACATAAAAATTGATGTATGGTAGGATATTGATGTATGTTTCAGGATCTTGATTGGGTTGATTCGGTTTGGTGGTCGTGTGTGGTTAAATACTCTCGCGAGGCTTGGTTGTGAGTAGACTTCATTTATGATTATATCTTTTATGTCATCATATCACTTATATATTGTATGTTGAAAGCATGAATGTGTTCTAATGTTTTGAATGATGCATTGATTTAAGAAAACCTTATGACTTTGGTTGGGCCCATCTATCTGGCTAATAGGGGGACTTAACCTTGTCATAGGAGGGTTTTAGGAAAGGAAGAGATTGGGGTCAACGGTACGGTGAAATAGACGTGCACTAGTAACCCAAAATAAACATGATTGGGATCAACGGTACGGTGAAATAGACGCGCACTAGTAACCCAATGCATGTGGAATGTGGATCCAAATTGATAAGCTTTTACTTGCATCGAACTTATGAGCTTTTAATCATGCTACACATTGACACGCATACATGATATTTATTGATGAGTATTGATAGCATATTTGAATTCTATTCACTGGGCACCGTTGGCTCACCCTCATTTTCCTCTTTCAGGTCCTTCTGTCCCGAATAAGGGCAAAGGAGTAGTTATATCTTGAGGGCCTTGCCTGCGAGAGAATCCAAAGCCTCGATATGAGTTGAGAGGCATTTTGATTGAATTGTGTTTTAAATTATGAAGTATTATATTTTGGATTATGTAATTATAATACTTACCACATTGTAGTATGGGTGAGTTGGGACTTGTTGGATAGACCATGTGGGCATATGACGGTTTTTATTTGTACCCACAATTTTGGACTTTATGTGTATGTCAATTTTAATGGACTGTAGGGATTATGATTTTATTTATGGATCATTTTTATGGACTATCTCTTGTCTTTGATGATTAATACGGTGGGTAATTTTGTTTAGTACGTTTTGATATTATGTCGTTGTTTGAGATAAGGCTCGTAGGGTCTCAACCACCTCACAGGAGTTGATGAGTGGTCAGAGATGCCTACGCGAGCGTCCCGTCCCGACATTCCGCATGCCATTCCCTGAGGGGTTGGTGGTCCGGGGTGCGGGGTCGCCACATTCGAAGTTTCGAATTTTCGGAGTTTCGGAGTTTCAGAAAGAAAAGCTTCGAGATTCTGCTTCTGCAGCAATGGCGGACGAAGACTACAACTAGATGGATATGGGATACGAGGATGAACCACCAGAGCCTGGCTTTGGTTCATCCGGACATCGGGATCTCGGCATTATGGACATCGAGATCTCGGGCATTATGAACAGCTTCATCAACGACATCTTCGAGCAAGAGTTGTCGAGACCTGCTCTGATACCATGTAAGACAATAGGGTTTCTGTAGAGAATTCAAAGATATATTCTTCTCTAAAATAGAGGCAATATATAGACAATTACATCCTAAAATTAGGTCCTAAATTAGGGAAACAAATTGTTTCTATATTTACAGAATCTATTACTTTCTATATAGCTTGTTTCTATATTTATAGAATATATTACTTTCTATATGCAGACAATGCAAAATACAAATTCAATGTATTCCAGATCTGACGGGTTGCCTCGCATCCAACCATTCTAGTTAATATGCCTTCAGACATAGAAGATAATAGCCAAGAAACCAACAGTTGATCCTGTTCCCAGTCAACAAATGTCGGATTAACACGATCATGTTCTTCATCATCTACATTGAGAAATCTTGATGGAACAGGATCTAATTCACCAGAGATGAAACGCTGCAACTTATGGCCTCTAATGGCAGCACTGGCTTGCTGTCGCCATACAAGAAATTGTTATTATCTGGTTTTAAGATCCTTTCATGGAGGTAGATGAACTCTCCATGTTTGAAGGTAGATGAGCTCTGATACCATAACAAGAATCAAGAATTCAGAGGATTTTCATTACTCTCATCAGATCTGAAAACAAGTGTTTACATCAATATATATAGACAAGCTGATGTACAGTTGTAATAGAAAGAGAAACAGAACACTTAACCTTAACCCATAGCTAACTATTAACTACAGTTTAATTAACTAACTGACTCATAATCTGTTATCTGGACATAACCCTCCTTGTTGAAAACTTGACTTGTAGATGAGAAGTTAGCTCGTCTTCTCCTTGTAATTTTTAAACACGCTTCACAAGTGTCGACCCATCATTTCTAGTACTAGGGTGTGCATCTAGCCTACAGACCTGATGAATCCAACCAACTCAATCCAACTCACCAAGTTTGATTGAATAATCTTATGTCAATTGGGTTAAAATTGTAATAATCCAACATGTCACACATTGGTGTTGGAGAGAAGTGTGGAGAAGGGAGTGCGTTTTTGTCCCCACCGGCAGACCATGTCGCATGGTCCCCCCAATTTTATTTTATTTTTAATTCTTTTTTTACAACGGGGAAGGAAAGATGAATTCCATCCATATTAACATGCATAACTGCGCGCGTTAACTCCCATATTACGCAAGTTACTTTTTTTTATTAATTTTATAAAAAATAACACTTGGGAAAAAATAATTCTAAGGGTCATTTTCTTTTAGAACACAGCTGATGTACATGGAAACCATGTTCAAATGCTTTCATCTCAAGATATGATATATTTTTGTATATATGTAATTTATAATATATTTTATTGGATATTATAGTCCTAAAATTATCTTATCATGAGTGATTCAAATGTTTTGGCTCCCGTAATATCTCAACTACTCTATAGTCAAAATTTAAGTCAAATGCAATAATGGCTAGAGGAGTACCACCAAGTCAATCATTTGTTAGTTAACTTGACATTTGTAGTTATCATAGTTTAATTGTCATTAATTCTTAATTGCTTTGTTTTTTTTTGGTTTTTTCAGTTGTCTTCAACACTGTGATATCATTTGGAAAACATATGTGAAGCTTCAGTTTTTTTTTTTTTTTTTTTAAAGAAAAGATAAAATAACAACACATTTAATCTTATTTTCTAGACTTTTACTTATTATTAAACATGATATCATAAAATAATAATAATAATAATAATAATAATAATAATAATAATTCTTTTCAGGTGTTTACATAAGAAGATCAAAGACATCACAACGACTTATATGCTTTATTTATTTATTTTATGGTTGAGTTTCATTATGCATATGTAATTTTTTTTCAGTTGATTGTTATTATTTATCGGATGTCTTTAATAAATTAATAGTTATTGATGATTTGAGCTTTTTACTTAACTAGATAATTTTAATTTTAGAAAATTTCTAATTCATAAATAAATTGGTCTGATTACAAAAATTTGAAGACCAAAAAGATTTTAAAAAAAATTTAAAAAAAAAGTAGTAAAAAAAAAATATATATATATATATATAAATGACATGAAAAAGTAAATAAATAGTTAGAAATATAGTAAAACCTCTTTATAGTCATACTGTTGGGACCAAGTTAAATTTATTATTATGAGGAGGTTATAACTTAAAAGTGTTGTACTCTGAAAAATTATTATATAATATCAAAAAACTAGTATAGTTTCAAAAAATAGTGGCATAGATTTATTTAGTGTTGAAAAGTGTTAGAAATATGAAAAATCATCTTAAAAGTCTAAAATTTTACATTGTCTTTAATGTTTTTCTCTCAATATAAATTCTATAAATACATTGTAACATAACCCTTTAATCTTCAACTAAATTAACCAACGATCTTAAACCTTTAATGTAATATATTTTTTGCAATATATACTTAATTATTATATAGTTTCAAAAAACTAGTATAGTTTCAAAAAATAGTGGCATAGATTTATTTAGTGTTGAAAAGTGTTAGAAATATGAAAAATCATCTTAAAAGTCTAAAATTTTACGTTGTCTTTAATGTTTTTCTCTCAATATAAATTCTATAAATACATTGTAACATAACCCTTTAATCTTCAACTAAATTAACCAACGATCTTAAACCTTTAATGTAATATATATTTTTTGCAATATATACTTAATTATTACTATGTAGAGGTAAGTTTCTTTAAGATGGGACCTAGAAAAATTATAATTCATTACAATGTGAAAATTATTACTATTTATAACTGGCCCAAGTTGGGACCAAAATTTTGTATGATTATGCTGATGTTATTCTTGTATAAAGTATCACTATATAGAGATTTTATTGTACGAAGATTTTGAAAATAATATTAATTTTGTCAAAACTAATTTATTAATTTTCTTAAAATTAATCTTAAGTTTTATTTGAAGATTAATTTTATTAAATTTTTGAAAGTAAATTTTTTTTAATAAAATTTAATTTTTTTAATAAACTAGTGCTAGGTTTTGATAAAAATAATTTTATTAGTTTTTATGAAAGATAATTTTATTAATAAAATTGATTTTATAAGTTTTTTAAAATAAAACTAATGTTACTTTTTTATAAAAAATAATTTTCTTAAGTTTTTAGTAAAACTAATGCTAGTTTTTGATAAAAAAACAATTTATTATTTTTATTGATAAAATTTATTTTATAAAACTAATGTTATAATAAAAAAATAATTTTATTAATTTTTGAACGATAATTGCGTTAATAAAAATAATTTTCATATAATTTCTTCAATTAAACTAATGTTAGTTTTTAATAAAAAATAAAATTAATTATTTTTGAAAGATAAAATTAACTTTTTGAATGATAATTTTTTATTTAATGCGATGAGGAATCTCAAAGAATAATGAATGATGTTATGATCCGAGCCAAAGACAAAGAAGAAAAATAATGCAGGAAGAAAAATAAAGTCTAGAATTAAAAACATAAAAAATAAAAAAATAACTCGCGTAACCGCACCCGCAAGTAACTGTGCATGAGGGTACGCGCTTTAATATGGAAGGAAGGACGTCCTCCGTTGTAAAAAAGAATTAAAAAATAAAAATAAAAATTGGGCAACCGTATGGAGCATGGTCTGCCCCCTAGCGGACCTCTAAGTCCACAAAAACGCACTCCTAATTGGTCGTAGGTTGAAAATGTTCATTTAATTTGGGTCCACACTAAAGAAAAAGTAAAAAATTAAAAATTAAAAAACCTACTTTTCATTTTCAATAGTCTTTTATTATTATTGTTAGTTTGTGAACGTCCGTTCCACATGATTTTTATTAAAAAATAATTAAAAAATAATATTTTTTATTAAAAAAGAAATATATATATATTTAGATTAGCGAGAATTGGGGACTTATGTCCTCACTAATTCATCTAGAATATAACTACAAACACTCAAGGACGTCGTTGGCCAACAAGTGGTGGTCAGTGACTCGAGAAATAGAGGGTCGGTCCTGACTATTTAGAGGCCCGAGGCGAAGTATTTAAAATGGGGCTCTTCTGTATATTAATAAACAAATATATTTTTTATAAAGATTGCAAATACATTACAAGTACATATTTTTATAAATAAACAAATAGTTTTATAAATAACATGTTACAACCATATCCAACGTCAAAATAACCCATTACAAAAAAGAAATAAAAAATTTAAATATATTTACAATGATTCCAAAAAACAAAACTTTACAACAAATCAAAAGTACATAAAATGCATTTCAAAGTTTTTACCAAAAAATTTATCTAGTGCTCCTGTTTTAGATAGACTCAATTGTTTTAAGTTTTTTTCTTTTTTCTTTTTCTTTTTTCACATTCAAAATCATACTTTCCAATAAACATATTTGTGCAATTATCAATCAACACAAATACACAATCATAGATTCAATATAATAAAGCTACAAAATTAACACAAACAGAAAATTATCTCAAATTTCACACAAATATTCAATATAACCTAAAACTACAAAATCAACACTATAAAAGTTACAAAATCAAAACAATAAAGCTATAAAATCAATACAAATAGAAAATTCTTACAAATTGATTTCATACAAATATCAAAGAGTAATAAGTTCAAGAAAATGTCTAATCTTCGTCAATTATTCTAACAACTTTAACCTTATTGATAAAATTGTTTTACCTAATCAAAATACAAAATCATACAAAATTAAGTATATGTTTGAATTATAAAAGAAAAAAAAGGAAAAAAAGAAAAGAAAAAATAATAATCTAATACAGGGGGAGGTCACAATCGCATTGTGTGATAACAGCAACAGCCCGAGCGCCACTGACTGTGAAAGAAAAGAACCGAAGAAGAAGAAGAAAGAAATAAGGAGGAACAGGAGAAGACGGAGAAAAGAAGTTGCAAACGTAGTGAGACAAAGCGGACTTGTAACACCCCGTAATTTTAATTAAATATATATGTTGAAGTACGTGTATATCGAGATGTATAATACACGTATAAGTACATTTAAAGTCATGTGTACATGTGTCAAATGAACTTGAAAATGTCAAAAGTGAGTTCGGAATGTGATTTTAAATAGAACTCGATTTACAACACGTGTACGTCTCATATGGATTGCGTGTATAGAAGAAGAGGAGGAATGAAGTAAGAAAAAAATAAAATAAAAATACATTACTGTTCATTTGTGGATACTGTTCACCGAACAGTACTCATATGGAAAGAAGACAAAAAAAAATAATAAAAGAAAGAAGAAAAGAAGTCGCTCGAACGAAAAGGAAAGAAAGAAGCACAGAGAAAGAGAAGACCGAAGAACCGAGAAGAAAGGAAGAGAAAAAAAAAGGGAGAACGCGCGATTCGCGCGAAATCTGGACTCGTGGTAAGTGATTTTCACTCTATTTCTTCGTGAAATTACTATCTAAGCTAGATATAATGATTCTAGCGGAGTAATTTTAGCTATGGGAGCCGTTTTACGGCGTTTTTAAAAATTGAAGTTTTGACCCAACGTGAATGAAAATCCGCTAAGAAGGTTGGAAAACACTCCCTACACTGTAGGGACCCCGAATATGTGGTTAGATTGAAATTATGCGTTCATTTGGAATTTTTATAGCTGTTTGAAGTTTGTTGGAATTTAGGTTTCGATTGGAGACCATGTGAATCATTTAAAACCCGATGAAACTCTAGTTTAAGGCTATAGAATGGTAGAATGCACTGTTGCGAGTCCATCGATGCTAATTTCATGATTTTTGGATATCGTTTGACACTTTTAGTAAAAATTTACATCTTTCTAATAAATAGTGACGATGTGAACAGTGACATGAATAGTAAATGGAATTAGAATATAATGAAACTCCGGTTTGAGATCATAGAATCGTAGAGAATTGAATTCCGGACGTTTCGATGTTAAGAACATGATATTTGGATATG
Organism: Paratinospora sagittata; assembly: GCA_035771175.1. Lineage (NCBI taxonomy): Eukaryota > Viridiplantae > Streptophyta > Magnoliopsida > Ranunculales > Menispermaceae > Paratinospora > Paratinospora sagittata. The sequence continues at coordinate 16,738,332 of CM069611.1, read as the reverse complement.
CTTTGATATTTTTAGTAAGATATGATAAATGATGATTCTCATGATAATCTATGGTTAATTTCAGTGTTTAAACTGAGAGCTTAAGTGCATGGATAAATGCTCTTAAGGAAGCAATTATGATGGACGTTTATTGTTGCTCGATTTTAGAGGATATATTGGCTTAGAAACCCCGTGTAACCACTGTGAGTATAGTTTTCTTGATTTGGTTCTTATATGACATTGTACACATATAAAATGTTTGATTGTATGCATGTTATATTTATATATAATGCATTGAGTTTTATGGATCATGCAAACTGATTTTAGCAATTTGAGTTTGTAATGATGTCATTTCGTTAGGAATTAGACCCAGATGAGGTTTTGCGAGTCCTCATTGTCAGTAAGTCTGTCCTAACAAGGGTTGCGATCCTTGAAATGACTGTGAATTGGATAATGAGAGGCTGTGGCTACCTTGTACTGCCATACAAGGGTTAGACCTGCTCTCTTGCCTTGAAGGAAGGAGATGGTAAAATATTTATGAATGAGCAATATTGTGTGCACGTATATTATTTTGATGAATGGTGTATATGTGCTTTTGAAATGTTTTAAATCGATTTGATATGTCATGTTTCCTAAAATGCATGCGATTGTCATGTCAAGAACTATATTCACTGAGTTGTTGTTTGCTCACTCCATTTCCTTCAATATTTCAGGTATTGAGTCGAAGGGAAAAGGAAAAATCTGTGAGTGATAATCAGTGAGCCTTCGTCTGATATGTGTATGTATGCTTGGAGGAAATAGGTTATATGTTTGTTATTTTTATATGTATAATTATCACATACTATAAATATACTATCACCTAGATGGGTTGTGTGGTAATATTATATAATGTTTGGGATGATGAAATGAGATGATCATAGATATTTATCAGGTGTGAATTTAATTTGTAGAATGAATGCAATGAATGTGATATTTGATTTGATTTGATTTGTGGTATATTGAGAATTTTTGTGAATGTCCGTTGAGGCTGACAGTGTATTGTATGTTGTATAGGGGTATACATAAGGCCTTTTTGTCACACCCCAGTACACAGCCCACCGCAGTGTCTAGTGAGTAGCCACTAAACTGGTTACTCAGATTGCGAAATCAAACCTTATGAGGTTGTGAGTTCGAATTTGAGGAGGACCTGCACTATTCATCAATGAATAGTATGGACAAATGATCCCGAGGGTACTAGACACTGCGGTGGGCTGTGTATTGGGACGTGACAATATTATGTGGTATATAACGGCTGGGGTACGCTCGGTATGAGGTACCCATCACATCCCGGGGTACTAGACATTGCGGTGTGTTGTGTACTGGGGTATGACAGGACTGGTAGACGCAAAAGAAGAAGAAACTTGCCGGATACCAGAATGCCGACGGAGCATCAACATCGTCTCACTCAATTGCTCATTGAAAATCACATTTGGCTAGGATTTCGACAAACACAAATTGCGATTGGGGGCGATGAATAGTGAGTAAATTTTATTTTTGAATAAACAAAAAAAAATGTGCAAAAAATTTTGGATTAAGAAAATAGTTAAAAAATAAAAATGAGTAAAAACCAGAAAAAAGAGAATTTAAAAAAATCAAATATAAAAAACCTAAATATATAGGCTTGGGCCCACAAATTTGGGTAAAAAACAGAAAAAAACAAAATTTTAAAAAAATTGAATAAATTTGGATAAAATACAAAAAAAAAAAAAATTTAAAAAATTATATATATATATATATAAGCCCCACAAATTTGAGGGGCGCGGCGGTCACCCCTTGGGCCTTGCCCAAGGCCGACATCGGACAAATATATATGTTTTATTTTTTAATATGATTCAAATAATTAAAATCATTCAAAAAAATATTATTAAAGACAGTAAAACTTAGAATAAATGCAGACAGAGAATATTAGATTTTAAAATTAGATTTTTAAAAAATATTTACCTTTGTTTTACAAGTTTTCCGCATCAAATTTACAAAGGTCGACTAGATTGCTCGAGAGCAATGCTGACTGACACTTGACCATGGTGTCCAATCATTGGCAGCTTTACTTTACTAGAAGATTGACGACCGATCGGCCAACAACTGATCGTCAATAACCTGTTATAGTGGTTTGAATCACGTTGCTCCTCACATATTATTTCCAAAAAGCATTTTTTTAATTACTCAAATCCAAGTATGTATGGAACAATTGTTTTTATTAAAGGCTTATTGTAACAAAGAAAGTCTAATCCAATGAAATTTCCCTCGATCAGTTAATAAATTGACCAATCAACTGTAACTTCACTATAGGATCTGTATGATCCAGGGCGTGAACTACTTAAACTACAAGACCCAATCACATTCAATTACTTTTTTACTGCCAAAATCGAATTTTCGCATGATGTAACGTCCGTTTGAGGCATAGTTGAGTTCCAGAATCTGTCATTCCAACGTCAATTCTGACTACTTAAAGAATTTCACACCACGTAACACCACAACTGCCTTAAAAACTCACCAGCATTGCAATAATGCTTGAATCGCTCTGCTATCACACTAACCCATTGAAATGTGTCTTCAGAAGAGCATTCTCACAACCACAAGCACACTTTTATGAGGCCCATGGAAAGATAAAAAAAATCTGCAACATCATCCAAGGTGACAAATTTCTGAAATGGGAGCTTATTGTCAAATATAGAAACTGATCAAAGAACATATACAGAGCTTCAGAAGCAACCAACAAATTAGATCTCAACTCTATAATACATGATTAAGAAGAACTAAGGTCACCAACACCAAGTACCTTCAACCTTTCAACATACAATACAAATACTATAATTATATGATAAAATACCTTAACTTCCAAGCATCCAATCATTCCTCCATCCTCCAATTCCTGCATTCTCACAAATGTTCCATCAAGGAAGATAAGATTGATAACATATCCACAAGCTGAAACGAAATTGAGAACCTCACCTATACTAAAGAACACCCCTCCCTATATGTATAATCATATGACAATTAACAAGTCTCAAAGAATGTAGGTAAACCTAAATTATGTAAGCATAATAATAAATTATCTTCCTGTCAAGCCACAAGAAATCCATAGCCTTCATATCCTCAGTGTCACATGCTGCTGTAGAAAGTCCAAACTCCCATGAAGTTGAGCACGACTGCAGAAACTAGCAAGTGGATCTGGAGTAACTGAGTGGGATTTAACAATAGTGGTTTCACCCATATATGTAATATACACAAATCACATTCTTGGAAAAACAGAAAGAAAAAAGGAAAAAAAAAATTTGTACCACTTTCCACCCAAGCAAAACCCAAAGAGCTTCAGGGCCAAGTAAAATACTAAGTGCAGACACAACTATGATGCTCCCCCAGTAATTCTGATAAAAGAATCAGATACCTTAGTTGCTCCGTACTGCACATAAAGGGTCTTACAGTTTTTTAGGTAAGTTGTAAGTCTTCTTAAGGAACTTTGTAGCCGCTTCATCATTCCGATGACACAAAACACGCAAGAGAGTGTTTGGCTCAGTTGGGCTCCATTGGCCAGAAGTGGGAGGTAGTGGAAGCCTGGATTTAGCAGAAGAGCCGTATGTCTCTAGTGTAAGACGTCTGTAGCGTTCAACGAGACTCTCCGTATCAGTTCGGAAAAGGGGAAGGACCTCTCTTACTGTTTTTGAACACTTGTCTATCAAATCATCTGGCAGACCATCTCCATTAGACCAGTAAAGATCTTTCAGAGATCTGAAATCATCTTCTATAATTTCAGAATCTTGCTTACAGAAAGAACGAGAAGGGCCTCCAGCAAGAAGCACCAATAAGAATCCATCAAATGAAGCTTTCATTATATCAGTAATGACACGGGTTCGCACCCGGTTGTGCAGAGTTTCTGATATCATCTCTAAGATCCGCTCAAGTTCTTTCAGCATAATTTCAATTCTTGCAGATGCCGTCTCTCCAACATACAAAGAATCCCATAAAACAGGGCCTAGATCGTGGAAAATCACCTTGGAAGCGGTTGCCTCACTAAGTTGCTGAATCCCTTCTATACAAGCAGCGGGTGACAGCTCGAACTTTTTCCCCAAACCATTAGAAATGTCATGTGCTTGAGCTGATTCCGAATTCCTCAGATATGTAACTATCCTCCTCTCCAAGACCTCCAACTCTGTCCGGATATGCTGCAGAGTATTCATACGAACACATAGCTTGGGAATTCCAAAAGAGTCTCCATTTGTAGTCCCAACCTGAGATCTTCTATGAGAAACTTGTAACTTTTCTTTCTTCTTCCATTGGAATTTCGATCCTACTGTACATCTGGTTAGTGCCGGCATTGTGGGAAGGAAAGTGGTCCGTGACCCTGCAAACCATGAATTTTTGGTACACAATGTTTATAAAACATTTAATCAATTCTATGTATTCCTTCTTGGGATTTGAGAGCACTTACCACAGCCAGATTTGGTCTTGGATATGTAATGCATGAGGCATTTGTCAAGACCAGTCATCAGGTCAGGAAGCAAAGCTGGATGCATCGGTATCGGCAACTGAAAGAATGAATCTAAAGTCTCATCTAGAATTCGCAGGACTTCAACAGAGGAGGGAGCAAATCTCTCTTTATTTGCCTGTGGACTCCAAATCTAGAGAAAAGAAACAACACATACACATGCACGTTCAAACAAATCATCCAGCAATAGGGAAAACTAGCAGGAACAATCAACTACAAGAAAACTACAAAATAGAAGTTGAAATAAGAAAATTATATAAATGTCTCAAACAACGTAAATTGATGTATCTGTTTTGCAAAATATAACTGCTTATGACATTAAGTTAAAATACCGATCTAAGGTGATAGTTTTCAGGGCTCCAAGGTTGACCAGGAAGTACTAGCCAATTCCCATCTTTATCTTGTCAATGACATTACTGTATTCATGGGGAGCTAGCAACTCGAGATGAGTTTTACTAAGCCTTTTTGGTTGGTCTCAAGCAATTTTTAGATCAAAAAGTCAAAATTTGTAAAACAAAACGATCAAAGTTCAGGATCACAGCTATACCACAAGGGAAAAAGTGGTAGTTCTTGATTGTTAGGTTAGGGAGCAGCCTGGAATCGTCTTGGTTTGAGCTAAGCTAAGAAATAACCCAAATGCAAATGGAAATGGAAATGGAAAAGATAAAGTAGCAAGATGAAGGCTCACATACCACCTACAACACAAAAGCAGCTTATTAAAATGCCTTTAGGTCAACATCTAAATTATCTTGCTACTCTTCATGGTCCCAATAAGGATGATCAAGAGGATGGACTCTTACACAAGGAAAAAAGAAGATCAAAACAATTAGGCTTGCATAGAAATAATTACAAAGGCACAAAATCCAATTGGAAAGGGTGATGATGACCAAAAGAGAGATGCTTGATTGGGTTAAAAAGACCAAAAAGAAGCCAAACAACTTGCAAGGTACCCATCGTGGCTTTCATAAGTTGTGAAACATGCAAGGATTACCATGTGTAAATGAGGTATTTTCACAAGATTTTGAATAGTTGACGCAATAAAAAGTGTTTGTCACCAAAATTGAAAAGGAGGATGGTTGCCTAGTTGACTCGAAGGATGGGGTGGTTGATGAGATTATTGATTACTTCTCAGATGTGTTTACATCGCGTATGGATTTTCCGTGGGGGATTGAGGGTCTTGATAGGGCGGCTATCTCAGTGGAAGGGTAAAGCATTCCTTGAACGCCCTTTTCAGGAAGAGGAGGTGCGTGCGGCGATATTTAGTTGTGTTGGAAACAAAGCCCCAGGTCCAAGGCTTTCTATCATCATTAAGGATCGAAAATTCGATTTCAGCTTGACTTCGGTCACTTGAAAATTAGAATTAATTCGAAGAAGTTCAATTCGACATGGAGAATTTTTGCATATACGCTTAAATATCTAGATTTATTGCAGTATAAGCTAAAAACTAAAATAAATAGACACTTTTAATACATAAAAATATCAATAAATGACCTAACAAAACCAATCTTGTTAAGTGGGTTGATGAATATGAAATGGTGGGTTTTGGTCTTAATTCCTTTTTTTGTTTTGATATTTAATTTTATGATGGCTTGCTTATCGACCATATACTTTGCTAATTTGAATTCCACCATGCTTAATTTATTAGTTTATTATAGAAATGTATTATTTTTTAATCTTGTTTTATAAGAGTTAACTAAAAGAAGATGGCTTTGGGAACTCTTTTAATTTATTTTTAAGTTTTTATCTTATTTCAACTTTATTTATTTATTTTATTTTATTGCTTCTTTTCTTCTCTTTTTGATAAAGCATATCCCATAAAGTACATAATTTGTTAGTTTGCTAAATTATTTTTTAAAATTTATATTGCTATGTTGGTTGATGAAGTTGAAAATAATACATAATTATTGGTATTTTTTTGTTTTCTATTGATGAAATAACATTTTTTTACTTCTCTGTTGAATTTCATCGAATTTTATTGAATTTTATCAAATTTTTTGTCGAATTTTTGCATTTTTTAATTGAAAAATATAAATTTTATCAAATTATTTCGACGAATTTTTGCATTTTTTATTTTATATCCACCTTGCACTCAATGGCTAAAAAAAGGAAAAAAATTTGTGGAATTTCGACGAATTTCAGAGAATTTTTTAACCATGATCATCATTCATGAGATGTGGTGAAGGGGGATATCATGAGGGGTTCTTGAGGAGTTTTTTCAAAATGGGGTGATCAACATTCAGACAAATGAAACATATATATGCTTGATCCCAAAGAAGGAAGTCACAATCATGGTGCCCAAAGGACTTCCCTATAATTAGTCTTGTAATGAGCCCATATAAGATAATCTCCAAGACCCTTTACTTGAGTCTTAAGTCGGTTCTTCATAAAATGATTGAGTGCATAGTCAGCTTTCATTCAGGGGAGGCAAATTTTGGATGTTGTTCTTGTGGAAAATGAGGTTGTCAAAGACTATCGAGCTCACAATGCAGCCAGGGTGGTGTTCAAGGTTGATTTCGCCAAAGCCTATGACTTGGTTGAATGAACTTTTTTAGAATTCGTATTGAAAAAGAAAGGCTTTAGGGAGAGGAGGTTTTGCCGGATGCTTGGGTGAATTAGTTTTGTTGCCTACTCGGTAGTAATTAATGGAAGACCAAGATGCAAATTTGCAGCCGGTCGAGGCCTCCACCAAGGGGACCCATTATCCCCATTCTTCTTCACTCTTGTAGCCAATGGGCTGGGGTGATTAATGACAAGGGCAAGACATTCATCTCTGGTTAAATGGTTTCTCGTAGGAAATGATAAGGTGGAGGTTTCACATCTGCAGTACGCAGATGACGCGCTCTTTTTCTCATAAGGGAAAGAAGACAACGTCCTATGTGTTCTCCATATTCTCCATTGCTTTTGTGCAATGTCTGGGCTCAAAGTGAACATGGCTAAAAGCCAATTAGCAGGGATCAATATGGATCAGGGGGTGATTCTTCGGATGGCAAATAAGGTGGGCTGCTCGGTGGGGATTTGGCTAATGAGATATCTTGGACTTCCTCTGCGGGGGAATCCTCTAGCTTCAGGATTTTGGGAGCCTGTTCTATCCAAAATCTCCAAGAGGTTAGATGCGTGGAAACGAGCCTTCCTCTCCAACAGTGGCCGACTGGTGCTCATTCGGGCAGTGTTGTTGACTATACCATCTTACTACTTATCTATATTCAAAATTTCAAGTGTGGTGGCTAGACAAATTGAGAAAAAAGTCAAATTCTTTTTTTTGGAATGGAAAGGCCGATAAGGGACTAAACAGTCTGATCAGGTGGGATGTAGTTCAAAGATTGGTGGTGAAATGGGGGCTACATGTCGAAAATACAGTGGTGAGGAACATAGCTTTATGTTGTAAATGGTTATGGAGATTCCTCAAGGACCAATAGTCTCTATGGGTTCAGGTTGTCAAACGACATGTCCCCTTTCCATGATCAAGAAGAGGGACTGAGAAGGTTAAGAAGGATAACTTTTAGAAGCCCGTGGAAGTTCATATCATCCCTTGCGCCCCAATTTTATATGCGTTTGGATCCTAAAGTCGAAGATGGTCACACCTTTTAATTTTGAGAGGATAAATGGTTGGGGGACTCAACATTGGTAGAATAGTTTCCTCATTTATTTAGATTTTCATCTCTCCATAAACAATCATCGCTTCTTTCCTAAACATTGATCCTACTTCTCCATCTATTCCGTCTTGGAACTTCTACTTCCCTAGGGCTCTAACATCTAGAGAACAAAGCGAGATTGTCCTACTCTTGAATAGACTTGAAAACCTGAGCTTTTCCAATGTCCTTGATAGCTTTGCGTGGCGTCATAACTCATCTGGGTTGTTTTCATGTAAATCTTTCTTTGACATACTCGTAGACTTTCCTTCCCTCCCTACTTTTCCCCTCTCACTACAGATATGGCAAGTTTAGGTTCCATCTAAGGTAAGATTTGGTTGGTTATTGGCTCATAACAAAATTAATACGTTTGATATGCCACAAAGGCGTTGGCCCAATAACTATTTTTCTCCACACTGTTGTCCCTTTTGCATGCAGGATGGCGAATACTCATATCACTTTTTCTCATCTTATAATTTTGCTAAGAGGATTTGGCACAAATGGTTTACATTCTCGGGCGATAGATTTACCATTCCCCATAACATCAACGAAGGATTAATTTTCTCACATATCTAAGCCTCTCGAAGCCTCAAAAAAAGGTTAGTCTAAATGCCTCATATGCGACTCTATGGTCCATATGGCTAGAACACAACAATAGAGTTTTTAATAACATTTACAAGGATGGTGACCATCTATGGTACAATATCACGTTTATGGCAAGCTCTTCGGTGCATGCATCCTCTTGGGCTAACGGTCATTCACTTTCTGGTTGGATCCTAGACTTGAGCAATCGTATGTTTCAGTGTCATGGTTTTTTATCTCAGATGCACTGATGTTTACTCTAGCTTCGATTAGTTAGGAGTCTTGTCTTGTGTTGTTGGATGGGGATTGGCAGTGACAAGCACCTCTGGTGCTTTTCTACTCCTTTTTAACATTTTATTCTCAATTATATAATTATCTCCTGTTTCTACTAAAAAAAAAAAAAAAATCATGTGTAAAAGAGATTAGAGTTACTTTTTGGATGATTAATGGAGTACCTAGAAGAAATTTTTAAGGGAGAAAGAGGCCAAAGACAATGCAATCCTTTATCTCCATTTTTTTTCACCATCAAATGTGCAAGCAAATTGATGGACATAGAAAAGGAGAAGGAAATGATTCGAGGTTACAGTTTGCGTCAACACAAGATTGTGATTACCTATATTCAATTTGTCAATGATACTCTCTTCTTTCTTGAAGGAAGGGATGATAACTAGACTAATCATGGGTGAAATCTCAATTGATGGGCAACAACATTGAGTCTATGTTACCTGGACCCGGGTATGGGTGTCGGATACGGGTACATATCTAAAGGTCCGACTTGTTCATTTTTTAATTCTAGGATGCGGGGACTCAACTATTTTATATACCGTTCTTTCTTTTTTTTCTTCTTTTCACTCATTTATTGTCCGTTTTGTTCTCCCACTTAATTGAGTTTCACCCATTAGTCATTATCTTCTTTCATACTTTCTCTTCTATCCATTAGAAAATCTACATAGTAATATTTTAAAATCCGAAGTGTCAGACACATATCCCATATCCATGTTGCATCCTGAAGTGTCGGACACGGGTACGTCAGGCTAAAATAAAGAGTCCGAGTAACAAAGCATTGAGTCATTGACAAGGATCACCACCTATAGAGGAATGCTCAACAAATAGTATGCTCTATAAGGCGTTGGCCTACAAAATATCTTGGGATGCCATTAGGAGGAAATCCGTTGAGACAATTTTTGGGAGCCCATGCTCTCAAGGAGGATCTCAAATGGAAGAGAAGCTTTCTTTCCAGAGGAAGAAGGCTAACCTTATTGAAATTAGCCTTCAAGCTCCACCCACATACTATCCATGTTCAAAATCCCAAAAGGAATTGTTGTCCTTGTTGAACGAAAGCCTAGTAACTTTTTGAGGAAGAAGAAAGTAAAGGGAAGACCTCACACTTGACATAACTTAAGACATCGTGATCGGCTAGTGAGCAAAGGAAGGCAGTGAACAAAGGAAGTTTAGAAATTGAAAATATTGTTTAGAAAAATAGAGCTTTAGCAAGAAAATGGATTTGGAGATTCTTTAATGTGCGAGAGGCTCCTTGGGCTCAGGTCATCATAAGCGGAAATGGCCTACTAAATAACAATTTGAGACTTGGCCCTAGGTTCTCGCTTAGGAGCTCATGGAAATTCATCAACTTCATTTATCAAGACATTTCCCCTCACTTGTAGTTGAAGGTAGGAGACGAAAATATAATTAGATTTTGGGAAGATAACTGATGAGGGACCACTGGCTTTGTCTCCAGTTCCACTATCCCATCTCTATATAACCTTCTCGTCTGCACAACCACCCTATCACTTCCTTCGTCATTTCCCCTTTTGAAATCTTAGGAGGATGTCATTCTTACAACTTCCACTTAATTGGGAACATTTCATCCAAGGAAGAAACTACGTGTAGAAACCTTGACATCTTGATTGAGATACACCTTTCTAATACTACAATTGACAAGAGAGTTTGGAGAATAGACCCCTCAAGATTCTATACTACAAGATCATTCATCTCTTTCCTAATTAACAAATAGACCTACCCTCCTTTAACCCAAATTCCTCCATTTAGAAGGCTAAAATCCCAACCAAAATCAGGGTTTGGAGGTGGCTTATAACTCATGGAAAGATAAACACGAAAAACATGCTCTGTGAAGATGGAACAATATTTGCATATCACCACATTGCTACTAGCTATGCAAAGAAGGGGAAACAATTAATCTTTCTATGCCCATGCCATCAAACACCTTCAGCTAGCATTGCTTACAACCTTTTTTGTTTTAGGATCTTTAGAATTTTCTAAGTCTTCCATTTTGCTAGATTTTTGTTGAGCCTTATAAAAAGACCTTTAAGCTCCTATAACTGTTTGAATTTCCTCTCCCTTCATTAAGTCTTCTTTGATGTTTGCACCTTCACTCTTGATTCATCAAATCTCTTTTATCACTCTCTTTGTATTGCTAGCCATTACATTCCTATTAGCATTCATTCATTCTTCCAAGTCCCATTTTCTTTTGTTTATTAGTCTACCTCTAAACATCACTAATTGCTCCAATCCAAGTTTTGCCACCAAGTTTTTGGCTAATTAGCTACGTGTTTCTTTTCTTCTCGTTTAATTCTTGATACAAACATCTCGAAATTATTAAAAAACGTTATGTAGTTGAATTCTCTCTTGGTGACATTACAGCCCTTGCATATTATTCACTGTATCATATTAATCAAGAAAAAGTCTGTTCTAGTTGCTATTTGATTCATCTTTAAAAGTCATCATCACCAATGTTTGAAAAATCGAAAAAATTTGCTGAAAGTCAGCGAATTTTTTGTGCTTTCCAAACCACCAAAGTGTGGAGGGTGGAGTGAATGTAATATAAAAAATGCAAAAATTTCCCCAAAAACTTGACAAACTTCGATTAAAGTTAAAAAATTCAATTAGAAAATGAAAATTTGACACAAAAATTCAATGAAATTCAACAAAGAAGAAAACATGCACTATTTCATCAATGAAAAAACAAAAGAATTACCAATAGTTATTCATTATTTTTAATTTCATCAACCAACATAGAGGTATAAATAAAAAACGCAATCTTACAAGCTAACAAATCATGTAATTTTAGGGGATATGCCTAACAACATAGAGAAGAAGAAAAGAAGAAAGAAAAACAAAAGTAAAGAAAGAAAGTTAAAATAAGACAAAAACTTTAAAAAAAAAAATTGAGAGAGTTCTCAAAGCCATCTTCTTTTGTTTTAAATCCTATAAAACAAGATGAAAAAACAATATATTTGAACAATAAACTAATAAATTAGGTAACAAGGAATGACAAACTACCAAATTATATGGTTTAGAAACAAGCCACCACAAAATTGAAATCAAAACATTAAAAAGGGATCAAGACCAAAAGTAACCATTTCCAATTCACCAATCCACTTAACAATATTGATTTTGTTAGGTCATTTATGAATATGTTTATGTATTAAAAGTGTCTATTTATGTTTGTTTTTAGATTATATTACAATAAATCTAGATATTTTGGCATCTATACAAAAATTCTCTAAACTTCTCTAACTAAGCAAATTTTTACAAAAATTCTCCACATTTAAATTAAACTTCTCCAAATTAACTCTGATTTTCAAGTGATCGAAGTGCAAGCAAAGTCAAAGTATTGATGCTTGACCATTACTAAGTGATATTGGTTATTTTTGAAGTAATTATTTGCAATTGCAATATCCATGGAAAACTCTAAAATTGCCTCTCCTAACTCATTTTTGTCTTTGAATCCATGATCTCCATAAAGTCTCTCATATCCTCCTAGTGAAGACAGCCTACTCTTTGAAGAATTAGTAGAAATAAAGTTAGTCTTCAGACGACTACAATTTTGCACAATAAGTAATTTTGTTTATCATATAATATATCTTTGTGCATCTAAGTTGGTAATAATGATATCCGCCAAAAATGTAGTTAACAACAAAGAATTGATAAGTTAATTACATGCAAGAGGGTGGTGTTGTTTGCATGTATCATTGTTAGCCCTCTACATAACAATTACAACTTTTGGGTTCAAATGTAACTTGTGAAGGCCATTTAAACCTCTATTCTTGTTGTGTTGTATCCAACTAAAATTTATATGTCAACATATTATATGGTATAGTGGTAATTATCTCTTGTTTTTTCCTCCTTATAAATAATCATACATACATACCTAAAATTCTCACTCCATAATATCTCTTTTGATTTGCATCGTTTCTCCACTAGTACTTCTATGTTCATTAAGATCACAATTGATATATTTCAATCTTACTCCAAATCTGGTGCCCTAGATTCTAAAGTTTATTTTCAAATGTCTAATTTAGGATAACTTTTAACATAATTTCGTCAATTAACATGATATCATTAGCATACAACATACACCTACAATATAATCTTAAATCTAATTTCAAATGCAAAATTTCTAATAATTTAAAGACACTATTTTCTCCAAGAGCTATTTTTATGCAATTATCACTCTATCATAAATATCTTTTATCAGGTAATGCATCTTTTTGTAACTCATATTTTCTAAAACCCATCAAGTTATATACTTGCGTATTCTATTACAGCCTTGCAGGTTTATCAAAATTAACAAAAAATAATATGGTTTTCCTCTCTCTTGATACCTCTTCATCAATCTTAGCAAATAAATAGCTTCATAATTCATCTCTCAAGCATAAATCCAAATCAATTTTCAACACTATAATTTCGACTCTAAATCACTTCTTGCAACAGTTTCATTCAATGACAAAACAATTCGATACATTGACAATTTGAATATACATAAAATACCTTTCCCTCACTCATTAGACATTCTTAACTTGACAAAACTTTATTGGATAATTTTGTTAGCCACAAAACACCATGACCATCTTCCCCTTAACTGCTTCTAGACCCTAATAGGGACATCATCTGATCCTAAAGCCTTTGAATCTTTCATTCCCATCAAAGCATTTTACCTCAAACACTTTTTGCAACCCTAGTCTTTTCCAAGTTAACATATCTTTTCCATTTTTATGGCATGTAAGAGAGGTAAAACTTTAACAAGTAGAAGTTTAAAGAGGATACCATCTATAAAATTTTCTAGACCAAACATTTGTCCCATCAAATGCTCAATAATCCAAAATACCCAACCAACGATCATTTAAAGTTGTTCAAAAAACATAAGGAGCAATTTAGAGAAAAGGTACATGTATCACGCATTTCAAATATATATATATATATATATATATATATATATATATATATATATATATTTTATTTTTTATTTTTTTATTTTGCATGGAGGGGGAGTGCGTGGGGGTGGCAAGCAGGTGGGAAAGGAGATGGTGGAGAAGTTTTTATGACATGTCGTCCAATAACCATGCACTTTTTGTAATATAACATAGGTGGGTCTATCATTTAAAGCCTACATTCAATAGGCCCTGTTATCGTTGGTTTGGTACAACATTGTACCAGAAGCACCATGTCATATTTCTCATTTCCTTATTCCCATAGAATATTTGTTCAGATAAATAACTCATTTTATATATTCTTAAACTCCTGTTCTCAAATTATTATTATTATTACTACAGAAAAAGATGCGCAGGTGAAATCTGAAACTGCAAGTTAACTCAGTCTTCCTTGTTATTTCACAGGATTAGCATATAAGGAAGTGAAATTAAGGGCTCATTCAGTATGGTATTTAAAAAAAATTCTTTGTTTTAAAAGTTAAACTGTTCTTAAAAAATTCAAAAACCGATTTTTAATTCAACTTTAAAAAATGTGAAGAAACCAGGAATACAATAAAAAGTTGTTTTAAACTATAAGGGCCCTACGCTTCCAGTAGCTTGCCATATCTTTTTTATTGTATGAGAGAATCAAATAGCATAGACATTAAGGTAGTCAGCATTCACAAACCTCTTGCTGCAGATTCCTGTCAACCCATTCCTTCAATCTATCCACCCTGGTCTTTACCCAAGTTTTAACCATATTAGCAATGGCTGTTTCAGCTTCATAAGGAGGCATCTCACGGATTATCCCTTTCCCACCATCATCACTATCCACTGAATCTTCAACTGCAATCTGCACAAGATCTTTTTCCAGCTTATCTGCAGCTCTCAAGACGTGCACAGCGTCAGGTGTCAGCTCCGTGAGGCCTGATATGAATTGCTTCAATTCATTGCCATAGCAAGTATGAAGAGTGGCAACGGCAACACCTGCCGCAAGAGGATGCCATCTCTTCAGAATTGGACTGAAAACCTCCTTCTCACTAGCTGCCAGTTCACTAATGTCCTTTGCAAGAATGGAAAGGAGAGGGAGAGAATTTGGTTGGTTTTTAGTTGTACGTCTGCTTGAGTCAGCCTTCTCCATTCTCTGTCTTAAGACAGAAAGAAATAATTACTATTAATCCAACAATAAACTTGACTGCTAACTTGGCAAATATACAAAACCACTTGGATGCCAGCAGGAAAAAGAAATAAAAGAATGAACAATTAATAACACGACAATCTTTGAATCAGTCACCATTAACATACAGGTGCATGAGCAAATCATTGATTATGATGATATTGAGTTTTTCACATTATTCCTCCCATATGAGTTTTTCAATAAAAAAAAATTAATATTGTGTTTTTTACAATTATTTTAAATTTATCAACAAATTCATTTCTTCTACTTTTGGTCTGTCCTTTTTGTTCAGTTTGATTTTACTTATTTTCTTCTTAGTTATCTTGATCACCTCTACTTTTCCATTTTCAAAGTCTTTACAATACTTTCTTTCTTATTTGTTTGTTTTTAATCACTTCTACTTCTCAATTATTATTATTTTTTTTACCTTTTAGCTTTCTTTCTGCTCCTTTTCCCCCTTTTTCTTTCTTTTTTAGGCCTAAAGGTGGGGAAACAATGGGTGCAACAAAGGGAAATTACTTGCAGCGGCCAATAAAAGGCATGCACTTCAATTATTCCCCTTGCTAATTATTTTTAATATTTTTTTAAATCAATAATTCCAATTTCAACAATTGATAATATAGTTTCATTTTCATTTTCTTTGATAACTGATTTTTGCTCAGAATTTTTCCCTTCGTGATTTTAATATTTTTAATTGCATCTACAGTTAAATCTTTTTTCTCTTCCTTTCTTCTTTCAGGCACAAGATTCCCTAAAATTGAAGAGCAACTCCAACCCAAACCAATGAACACTCCGGCTACTATGTTATTTTAGGAAATCATACTGCCAAGTCCTTGTTTTGTCTTTCCTATGCCTTAGACACATGCCTTGACCATACCACTTACTGCTCTATTGACATAATGCCACAGATAATTGAGGTGTTCTTGTTCCATGTGTATCATATGAGCCATATGAACAAGTGGATAAGCAAGAAAAACAAAATTCATGCACATCACCAAAGCATCTTCTTATAAGTAAGATGGTGTGCTAGATGAGAAGACTTGCCTGAGCAAAGGCAGTGCGGAGTGATGATCTGATGTAAGTATCAATTCTATTACGAGCTACATCAACTTCTTCTTTTCTCCTTCTGCGATACTCGTGAGATATATCTTCAACTAATACCTTTGCTGCTGAAACGCCAAGAGAGACAATGCTTTCCATTGAATCAATATTATCACGATGGAAGGTATCATGGTAAGCAAGAAGCCTCTTTTCTGCCCAACCAAGTATAGAACTAAGTGTCGAACTCAAGATCTTGGAATACATCGGATCCTTCGTTGCCTTTGCATCTTTGGCAACTTCACCCAACTGAGTATTAGCAGCTAAAAGCAAATCGATTTCAACTTGACCGGTTACAACAAAACGGTGAAATAAAATCCATGAAAAGCAAAGGTTATGGAGCATCTGGTTCATCCCAAGAACCACCCACGTCTTCTTTATGAGTTCCATGACCTCATCGACTTCTTCAATAATTGATGTGTCTTCATTAGCATCAAAGCACGCTTCTAAAAGCATCTGGTAGAGTCGGAGGTTCAACGGAATCCCATCAGCCCAATGGCATGTCTCAGAGACAGACCCATTAGCAGGTCTACAAGCAAGAGACATTACAGCACTGCGCAAGACCTGCATTGACTCGTTGTTTTTCCCAGTTTCTATAGGTTTATCCATAGCCGCTCGTATAATCTGACGCAGGCGCTGCGAAGCAGGTTCTTGTTTCTCTAGTGGAACATGAGGATGCAACAGAAGTCCAGCTTCTAAAACCTTCAAGTTTCTTATTTGCCATGCTTCGTACTCATGTTGATCAGGAAAATCTGAAGACTTGAACTGCTGCAATAGCTCTAGTGGCAGAACCATCGAATCAATTCGCCTTCCAAGCTGTCAAACAACATAGAATTTTTAATTGTTTACCAAACCAGAAATTAGGTTCTGATACCAATTAATTTCCCATTGTGCATTCACATTGAACTTCAATTTATAAAGCCACATATCTACCATAAAAAAAGAAATTAAGCAAATTGGTAATATAACAAGCTCTAAAAATTAATCAAATCTAGTTCAACGGAAAGAAACTACTTATAATTAATAGGAACCCATAGCTAACAATTGGTATATTAAAGTCGCATATCTACTATTTAAAAATAAATAATCAATCAAATTGGTAATATTGCAAGCTCAAAAATTTTAGTCAAATCTAGTCTAAATGAAAGGAACTACTTAGAACTAATAGTAACCAATAACTAACAAAATAGTTTAAAAAAAAAAAAAGTGAGTGGTCAAAAAAGTGAAATTCAGATCACTAGCTAATCAATCCCCAAGTAAAACCAATAAACAATCTTGGAAAAACCCACAAACCCAACTTTTTGAAGTCTTCAGCACAAACAAACAAAAAATTGAATAAACAAAACAAAACAGACAATTTACAGATCAGAAAATACAAGCAGAACTACAAATCTCCCATCACAGCATTACCACCACAATCATCAACAACACATTTTAAAAAAAAAATTAAATAAGTTGAATGTGTTAACCTCACCTGACCAGCACAAATCCTTAACAACCCGCGCCGGATCCTGGAATCAGACTGTTCCGAAACCCTCATTTGAGCCCTCATAAGCTCCCCAACAGTCAAAGTCTTCTTCACCTTCGGACTACTACCATCCTTCCCAGGACTGCTGCTCTTCTTCGATCTCATCCCTAACGCCTTCTTAACCTTACTAGCAGCACTTGAAGTCAGTGATCTCTGCAACGAAGCAGAAAGCGAAGACGGCGAATTCGAAAGCGACGACGGTGACGACCGCTCTTGCTGCCTCTCCGACTGCGGTATATACGTCAATGGCTTTCCTCCCGAAGATCTGCACGCCGAGACGAAGATCTCGTAAGCTGTCTCTCGCAGCTCCGATTCCGAAAGATTTGAAGAGAATTCGCCAAATGGTGACGGGAGATTGAGATCGGCAATGGCGTGGATTGGTGGTGTTGTTGTTGTTGTTGTGGGAACCATCGTCGTCGTCATCTGGCGCTTGGAGTCTCCGAGAACTCCTCTGTCTCTGAAGGGAAGAGACATTGTAATTTCAATTTCTTCTTCTTCTTCTTCTTCGGAGAAGAGAGTAAAGGAGAGAAGAGGTCGGCTTGTTGTTGTTACTTTATTTTTAAGTAAGAACCAGTTCATAGAGATAGCGTGTAGGGTCCACGGCGCCAGCACAGAAAAGGTCAGCATTGCTGCGGGACAGGATGTAGGAGTGGTGTCTGTTCTGTGGTGCCCAGCTTGAACCGGTTCGACCCGGTCGACTCGGTAAGTAGAAAAGATGCTAACGAGGAGAATAGCTAATGAGCAGTATAAAAAAGGAAAATACAATATAAACTGAGTTTTTTTGTTTTTTTTTTTAATCAACAATATAAACTGAATCGAGAAAAATATTTGAGATTAACATAGTTACTCTATGGGTCTTTTGGTACAACTTTTTTTTTTTTTTTCTGCATACCGTATGAGTTATGTCTTATTCAAGAACATTTATTAAAAACCTGTTTAAGGATAAGTTGTTAATATATTTATTGTTTGGGTTGATTTCTTTTTCTTTTTTTTTGTCCTTAGACCAGGTAGTATTATTGGGCTAGCCAAAGTGCACTACGAGACTAAATCTGCGAGCGGTTCCTGAAAAAAATTTCTGTAAACCCTCCCAACCTGACATTTGATCCTAGAACCGTCCTACTAGGGGCCAAGTGAGGAACCACTCAACGAATGCAAGTTGGTTATTACATTTGTTTGGGCTGCTTTCATATAAGTTTCATTATAGCTTAGTAGTTCATATGCATGTGTTTTATTTTTTTATTAATTAAAGTTTTACATAAAAATATTATTATTTTGCTAATATATTCGCTAGTAATGTTTATATTAAATTACTAAAAATATCTTTTTCATAAATAGAAAGATACATTACCATATTAACCTCATAATTAATATGGTAATTTATTAAAATTGTTTACAATGAAGTTGTTAGAAGAATGGCATATGTATAAATAAGTGGAGGTTTCAAAAGGTGTTGGCTATTTCTAGGGGTCGCAATTTGGCCATGACCGAGCTCAACTTGGCTTGGCTCTCTTGGACCGGCCCAAGCTCAGGTTCGACTAATTTATGGGCCGACTCGACTCGATCCAATATTTTAATTAAGTCAGTCTGAGCCAACCTATTAAAACTCAACTCGACCCGAATGCTTAGCTCGTAGGCTCGAAAGTTGGCTTGGCTCATAGACCCAGTTCAAAAGTTTATTTTATAAATTAAAATTTATTTATATATTTTTAAAAATGAATTCAAAAATATAAAATTTTATTTAATTTATGATAATGTATTCAATATTGTAATTATAAATTGTACAATTAGAATTTTTTTAACATTATAAATGATATTCTTTTTAATTTATAACTTGTGTTTTCTTTTGTTATAAATATAAATTTCAAAATACCAAAAACATTCTATGACAAAAAAAAAAGTATCAAAAACATTTATTTTAATATGTTCAATCCAACCTATAAATCAGCTCTGTAGAGTTGGCTCGTAGGTTCGGCTCGCAAGCTCGTCAAAAGCTTGGCTCGTATATTAATTAGGTAATATTAGGACCTTGATTTCAAATATAAGTTTGGCTCGGCTCAGTCCATTAATAAAATAAGACTCAACTCGACTTGGCTCATATATCCTTAGGCTCGATTAGGCCAAATTGGACTTGGCGGATTTTCACGTTACCTTTCGGTTAATTAATTTAAACAGAATATATGTGCAGTAGGTAACAAACCAAATAATCAAGTACAGGAAAAATAAATGAACACAACGATTTATAGTGGTTCGTTTCTCCTTGAACCTACTCCACTACCTGACCACCCACGATCAAGATTTCTCAATCCACTATTGGCTAGTCAACTTACGGGCATGACTAGAAGCCGTATACATTAACCAACATAAGGAAAGCCACACACATTAACCAACATAAAGGCTTGGCTAGAAGTCGCACACATTAACCAACATAAAAGGCTTCGCTAGAAGTCGTACTGTAACCAACTCACAAGCGTGGTTACAAGGCGTACAATAATATGGTATAGTCCCGATTGACAAACAAGTCAGCAATACATCAAGATTACAAATAATAGAGAGAGATGTTCTAAAAACATTCTCAACAATTTTAAGCGTACAATAGTGAATGAATAATTACTACTATTCCAACTACAATATTTTAACTAATGTGTAGTGTTGAAATAGTTATTTTCAAATACATACAAACGATTCAAATAGTGATAATGTAAGATCAAATATTGAATATGCACATGTATTCAAATATTGATTCAAAAGATGATATATATGAATAATAAGAATCAATATGCACAAATGATCAAGACTTGTTGATTCTAAATAGATAAATGATTAAGTTCAAGAATCAATCTGCTCAAGTAATGATCAATGAAATCGATTCAAAATAATGTAAGTTTAGCACATTAATCTATACCACATAAGATGTATGAAACTAACAATCAAGATAATATCATATGAAGATCAAGTATAATTTCACAAACACTTAAACAAAATGGTTTTAAAGATAGATAAATCAAACACAAAAATCATTTTTCAATCACAAGCACAATCACACGAATCTTAAAAGAGATTTTACCCAACTCTTGGGAAGGATGAAGCACACAAGATTCTCCAATGTGTGAAGGTGATTGAGAGTGATTTCGCCTTCAAGAAAGATCAAGATCTAAAAGATATGCGATGAACTCATTCAAGAGCGACTTGATCTATGCTCAAGAGAAACTCATAAATTTCTCAAACAGTTTGAAAGATTAGGCGAACTATTCGGAAGTATGAATCAAAGATTCAAATGTAGGTGAACTTTTGCTTTGAAAATATGTTTAAATCACTCAAAAACTTGTTTTGGACTTGTAGAAATGAAAGTATAAAAAATGGCACAAGTTTAATGATTTTGCAAAGGTTGCTCTTCAAATGAGCAAGTGTGATATTTATAGAAAAATACCAGTCCGAGGCATATGAATGTGTTCCTTAATGAAGGAGCACTCTTTTGCTTTGAAATCTGAAACTTTTCAGATTTTCCTCCAATCGAGTAGCACATTCCTTAATACGTCCGTTGCGCATAGGAGCGTGGTTCTTCATCAAGAACCACTGACTCTATAAACATTCATATTTTGTTATTTTCTACAGGAGCATGTTCCTGTTAAGAGAAACATGTTCCTTAATCCCTAATCAGAAAAATCTAAGTCTCGGGAAAAACCATAGGAGTGCGTTCCTTGAACAAGGAGCGTGTTCCTTCATGTTGAAGTGATAGAAACTCGATTTTTTAATTAAAATGAGTTTAAGACATTGTCAAACACATAAACCAACTTTGAAAACATTTTGACAAGATTGAAACACAATTTGCGAAGATAAACACATGTAAAACGATCGATTAATACAGATGATCAAGACGTTCAATATGATACACGTAAAATGACAAAAACCATATAAAGTTGGTAATATTAGTGCATGATTAACAATGCTAACTATGTGATTGCATGATAATCATGATAATGTATGTGCATGCATAATCAAAACGGTAATAGTATGTGCATGAATATCTAATGACCTATACGCATAATTTTCAAAAGATGCAAATCCTATTGTGGTTGGAACAAGTAAGGATTACTCTACAACA
Source organism: Paratinospora sagittata (assembly GCA_035771175.1). NCBI lineage: Eukaryota > Viridiplantae > Streptophyta > Magnoliopsida > Ranunculales > Menispermaceae > Paratinospora > Paratinospora sagittata. The sequence continues at coordinate 16,716,502 of CM069611.1, read as the reverse complement.
CTAAGATTCTAGACAAAAAATTACAGATATGAAGCTCTTGAATCTTTGTGTATTATTGTTTCATCCACAGGTTTCGACGATATAGTTGAATCCATCTGATATAGCTAGTTAACACTGAAACAATTAAGTTAAAAAGATTAGTGATCACAAGTATGTTGTTTGTAATCATCAAAATAAAATCGGGTGAGAGTCGTTACATCAATATTAATTACCTCTAAACTAAGCTTTGAATAAATGTAAAATAACTTGACTTAAAAATGCAATATAGAGAAATTGAGATAACCAACATTTTTTTAACATTAAAAACTGTTTAGTTTAAGCAAGAACAATATTTACCAACAAGATTTTATCTTGAAAGAAAGCCCATGCAAAAATGTCAACAAGTAATGAACACAATTTCACGATTTAATTAAAATCTTAAGTTTAAAATATTGACTTTGTTGGTGTCAACTTTTTTTTTTGTAAAAAATGTTAATGCATTTTATGGTAGTTGTAGGGTAAGAATATATATATATATATATATATATATATATATATATATATATATATATATATTTAAAATGATAATGATGAGGATTCAAATAAATAACAAATTATAAATAAGAATGATAAAATAGAGAAGTGTAAAAAAAAAGTAACAAGTAAAAGATTTGAAAATAAGAATAGTAGTTTAATAGCTAAGTTACTAAATTACTCATTCTAACATTGTAATAATTTTTAAGTTGAAAACTCAATTTAACTCAATTAAGTCTTTTTCCAACTACATAATTGGTTATATAAGTTTACTTCTTGTGAAACGCTAAGTCGACATTCAAATTATAAGAAGTTAAATCTTTCTTAATTATCCTTATCCATGTTATTTTAGGTTTTCTTTACATTTATTCTTATCATGTAGTGAATTAATAGGTTATTCTTCCTTTACTAGTGGATCTAAAGGCCTACATTGTAATTAGTTAGTTGTCTTCTATTTTTATCTCCAACAGAAGCTACTCCTACCATTTCTTAAATGTGTTCGTTTTTAATTTTGATCTTTTAAAGTTTTACCACATATTCATATTAACATTTACACTTAAGTTAAAAATATAAACTACTAAAATATATAATAAAAAGATGGCGAAGTGGTTAGAGTTCATACTCATAATCCAAAAGGACATGAGTTCACCAATGGGGGCATTAGCGTAATAGTTTGCTTCAGATTATCAAACACTGAGGTGGTTGTGGGTTCAAGTAGTTGGGGGTAGCAAATTTACATGGGTTTGTACAACGAGGTTATAGATTTTCAAACACAGCTTTGGTGGGTTCGTTGGAACGTGTTGTCGTTGTCCTACCAGGTGGTGGGGGGATTTGTGGGTGTTGGTTGGATTGAGCCCGATACCCCCATAGGTAGGTCTAAGAATACTTTATATCTTCTTAAAAAATAAAAAAATAAATAAGGACATGAATTTGAGTCTCATCACTAGGTTGGTTGGACGCGACCTTTGCCTAGAAAAACTCTTTTGTGTCATAGATTACTTGTGGGGGCACCTACATGCTCATTAAAAGAGCCCATTCTCTCCCCTCATTGAGGCTTGCCCCTAGGGGTTAATCCGTGCATGTAAGCTGATCAAATATCTTAGGTTACCTTAAAAAAAAAAAAAAAAAAAGGAAAAAAAAACACTAAAATATATAGAAAAATAGTTTGGAAGAATAAACGAATTTTCAAAGCTTTTGTATTATTTATATGTAGTACGAATAAATAATTCAAGAACAACCATTTTTTTTATCTTACTTATTTTAGGAGAAAAATTGGGACAGGGGTTTTGTTTTTTTCTTAAGATTTTAGCAATATACATATATTATTTGATAATTTATTTGTAGAAAAAGCACATATAACATGCATGATCTACGTGTGAAACAAAAGTATTGCTCAAAGAACTCACAGATGCAGAACTTTCAAGTTATTGCAAATGATTTAGCAATGTATTAATGATCAATTTCTTTTTATTTTTAAACTTTGTGGGAGAACTACCAAAAGTGAAATAATAGGTAAAGGATGTGATGCCCTGACCGTGGACCACCATCTCCGCCGAGAATGACGTGCGAAATATTGGAGCAGAATGCCTGACGTAGTCATCCACAATCACTCCACATCATTCTAGGGATGATCGAGATGCTTACAAGCCTCAACAAACGCACAATACCTTGCATTTGTTGAGGCTTGTAGGCATCTCCATCATTTCTAGAATGATGTGGGATAATTGTGGATGCCTACGCTAGATATTTTGCTCTAACATTCTGCACGCCATTCTCCACATGGTGGTCCAGGGTTGGAGGCGTCATAAAGGAAGTTTATAACTTTCTGATAAAAATAATTCCATCCAAGATAAGTATTTTTTAGTAAATTTTTAGTATTCAAATTAATCCTCGAAACATGTATATCATTTGATTATTTATTATATATCTCGAAACAAAGTTGTGAAAGAGAAAGAAATAAAATGGCTAGCTGCAAACTAAGAAATAAAATGGCGAGCTGCACACCATTCTCCACATGGTGGTCCAGGGTTGGGGGCGTCATAAAGGAAGTTTATAACTTTCTGATAAAAATAATTCCATCCAAGATAAGTATTTTTTAGTAAATTTTTAGTATTCAAATTAATCCTCGAAACATGTATATCATTTGATTATTTATTATATATCTCGAAACAAAGTTGTAAAAGAGAAAGAAATTAAATGGCTAGCTGCAAACTAAGAAATAAAATGGCTAGCTGCACGCCATTCTCCACATGGTGGTCCAGGGTTGGGGGCGTCATAAAGGAAGTTTATAACTTTCTGATAAAAATAATTCCATCCAAGATAAGTATTTTTTAGTAAATTTTTAGTATTCAAATTAATCCTCGAAACATGTATATCATTTGATTATTTATTATATATCTCGAAACAAAGTTGTAAAAGAGAAAGAAATTAAATGGCTAGCTGCAAACTAAGAAATAAAATAAGTCAATGAATAATTACTCTTGAATAAGAAATAAAATTATTTATGATGCTGTGAATAAATGTTGGGTTGAACCGTCTGGGTTCAAACTTCGACCGGTGATGAACCGTGTGGTATGAGAGAAGAATAATATATTGTGTAGACAAAGACACTGGATCTTAGTTTTTTGGAGGCGTTTTTCAACTTTTGTGTTTTGTTTTGTTGTTCTAAATGGACAACATTACCCTCTCTCATGACTTTTACTGCCGACGTAATTTAAAGTTAAAAGACAAGGGTGAAATCGTCCACTTAATCAACTAAAGCCTAAAGGGAACCATCACCTACTGTTTTTCCGACGTAAATGGAAACTTTGGGCCTTTCTTATCTCAAAATTTGATGTTTTATACATATGATATGACATTTTAGTTATTTGGTATCACTTCTGCCTAGATCTAATTCCCTTTTTTCCAGACTTTTCTGACAAATTAAGCCAATTAAGAGGAGGAAAATACAAAAAAAGAGAGGAAAGGAACATTTTGCAAACTAGTACATATACGAACGTGTATTGCAACTATTTATAAACAAAATTTTAAATTTTGTAAATTAAAAAATTGTGAAAAAATAATTTGAAAAATTGGAGGAGGTGTGACAGTAATTATGGGAAGTAGTTAAAAGGTCAAATTGCTATCTTGCAACAACAAAAAAAAGGTTAAATTACTATCTTGCCCATTATATCACTAAATTTTATTTTAAAATTTTAAAATAATAAGGTTATCAAGGATCCTTGGGAAGGAATACAAAGTTTATAACCTTTTACATTATAATAATTATAATTGATATTTTTATCAGTTATTATTTTGATAATTAAATACTAATGAATTATAAAAGAAAAGAGAACAAGGTCTATAAACGTAAAAAAGAACAACGTACAACGTTGGTCTGATGACCCATACCCTTATGTATTTTAATAATTACAAACAACATTCTAATATATCTAATCATTTTGATTAAGTATTTCCGTATAACTTGAACAATTCTCAAAGTCAAATTCAATGCATGTGGATAATCAAGCCAAAAGAGCTTCAAAATTATGCTTGTTTTTTAATGCAATTGCTTAGATCATTTTAGGGTTGTAGATGTTAACCTATACGGTTCATCACTTGCTCGTCTCTAAATATATTGTGATATAATATATTTTGATGACCACAAACAAAGTACTTTTCGGTGCTAATGAGCGTTTATCAAGATTTCATCAAAGCACCTGAGGAAAGTAAAAAGTCAAGGAACGACTCGATCAAGAAACATAAAGATCACATCCAACGGTCAAGTTCGTTTCAACCAAGGAACATCAACGATCACATTCTGATTTTAAGATCACTTCACTCGAATGATTCGATCAAGCTTCAAGTCTGCATCTCTCGATCAATGTTCAAGTCATTCAACTCCGCGCAAAGATCTTATCGAAGATCTCATAATGAAGAGTTGGATTTAACGACTATGAGAAATGAGAAATACACAAAGTATTTAAGGTACATCTTTCTCTAATTGTTATTGCTCAAAATGATTTTCAAAACCATGCATAAATCATCTACATATGCTTTTCAAATCTGCATGTTTTGATTTTACGTCTTACGGTATTTCAAACGATTTATTATTATATATTTAATTTGAAATCTATCAAGTTTTTATTCGCATTTATCGAATATTTAATAGCGAGTCAAAACTATTTTTAAAGAGTCTTTCGGGACGCTAATGAGTTAGCAGCGCTCTCCTGAACTTTATAAGCCAGGATGCTGATAGATCATTAAGACGCTGATAACGTTCAAGGTTGAATTAAACTAATTTATTAGGATGCTTACTTGTAAAGTAGTGGCCTCCTTTATTAGTCAACCTCTAAAGTTGTCAGGACACTAACTCAGCATCAGCTCACTGAAAGATCTCTTAAGTTCTTCAAAGAATGTTTCTTTGACGACGCTGATAGTTATGAGTTGAATAATCTATCAGGACACTTTCTGAGAGAACTTATGATTTCCATCATTTAAATCAGTTTTAACAGTTCTATGATCACTCTGACCTTCCCAGCATTCTTAAAGATATTATTTAAACTAGTCATGTGATCCAAAAATTCTCATCTTAATTATACTCAAAACTCATATTCACCGAGTTTGGCATTCAATCGGTGCTCTCTCAGTGACTACAAGATAATTCCAAGGTGCTATTCATGCTCCTTTCATTTCTTGGGACAATTGCATATATCATCATCGAAGACTATGTAATAATCAAGATATGGTTCATATACCCATTGCATCAATCCTATAAACGTGATTGACACATTAATGAAGGTTACCAAAATTTCATAATATCCATATCTTGTCTTAAAATATTTTGCATTACATCCTTTTCTCGAATTCTTAACTGATGGTGCCTAGATCTCAAAATGATCTTCAAGATTTGGCTCCATGTAGTTAATCAAATTCGACCATCTATCCATGGTAAAGGATATTCATTCTTATTGTTACCCTGCTCAGTTAACAGTATTTCATAGTTAAACATATGCCACTATACCTTCGTTCCATATTAGCACAACTGCTCTCCAAGGTGACATATCAAGGAAAATAAATCTACCTACACCTTAAATTCTCACAATTCTTCAGGTACTCTTTATATGAAGGAATGGAGATACATCTTATACTGGCATCAGTTTTATATGCTATCAATCTCCTGTCCAGGTGGCAATTTTAATAATTCATCAGAGAATACTTCAATATAACAGCTCACCACAGGAATTTTAATCAACTTTACGTTACTTTAAATGGCTTTGTACTAGCCATATTCTCAATTTCATCGTCAATAACTATCTTATCTTAGATACAAGTTTTTGAGGGTATAAATTTCTCGAGATTCAAAATGAGAATTTTCCACTTATTCAGCATATTACTTCTTTTCGGAGAGACGCTCCACCTGGCATGAGAGGTGACCAGCCAATCATACCCAACAAAGCATCCAATTCCAAAAATTTCATATTCTGAAATCCATACTTACTTGATGACCCTCATATTTATTACACATAATATTTGCTGACCATATCAAACAATCATTGATATACGATTATAACAGAAGATAATACAATCTGTCTACCATATCACCAGAGATAAAGGACCAGGTAGATCCAACAATACATCATAATATACACAATAACAAAATGTTGATCATATCTATTATCAACGTCTTACTAATCTTTGGATCTGGTCTTGCATTTACTTTATTTATTCTCTAAACTCTGGTGGAGTCACATTGATAAAAATTATTGGGGCATTCCATATCGACTAACTGGACAATAACACATCCTGTGTCTTTTTTTTCTTTTTTCGGATTGATAATAGACAATCATAGATTGAGATACAATTTACTCAGTCTATGACTCTTGCTCAGGCAATGGAAACCACTTCTAGTTTTCGTAATTCTTTAACATCATTTCCTTTTTTTCCATTATCATTGGGTCAGGTACTAACAAAATTAGAGTCACGAATACTGCCAAAATCTCAACCGTACTCAATGTTTCACTTATCTTAAATTTCATATGATTGCCCCCAACATTTCCTTACATTACTTATTTCTCCTTTTACCTAACACTGGTGTTGATGACTCGGCTTCAAACGACAGTGCAAGCTATATCACTAGTGTTGTTGGTGTTAACAATGTCACCACAACTTTGGCTAACCCGAAATTTATAGGCTGCCTCACAACTTGGCAATATATTTATAACCCAACAATTATCAAACATGCCGTATAAGATCCCAAAATTTATTCTAGATCTTTATCATTCGCAGAGTATCCATAGTGATCATTGTAAAAACAAACTATACCAATCTATTTAATTCATGTTTGTATTTATGGTTAGGCATGTCACTACATTTTAACAAGATAAACTTTTTCATGCCTTAAATAAACTTTCGCATGATGATAGAAGCCCTCATAAATAGCCTCTTTAATTAATCTCATGCCTTAATCATCTCAGGAGTCTTTAACCAAATTTTCTATCATCTCTTATCATCAGTTAGCTTAAACTTAGCTAACTTGCTTTATCATTTTCAAAGACTTAATCATTCTCTAAGATGATCTCCATTCAGAATAGCAAATTCTTTGCTACGTCTAATATCAAACTGCCAGTTAAGATAGGAGAGTCTCTTCTCCTGAAAGTTTTCATAACTTTGACATATCTTTTCATTTCATCTGGCTTATCATTGAGACCTTCTATTTATTTTATTTTTACTTCAGTCTTAACTATATATGTTTTTACAGAAGTACTCACACCATTAGTACCCACATCTGAAGCTATCAATGGTTCAAGCCTCTGTCTTTCTCACATTGCAACTTTTCCACAAGCTTCATAAGCTGTGTATTTCGTTGTTGTTGGGTAGTTACTAGCCATATATAAGCTATGTAATTTATTATCACTGGATTGCATCCAGTTATTTTTCTTTTAGCCTTATGATCATTTCTTGATCAGCAATTTTCATTGTTAACCTTGACTGATCCTTCCCAAAGCTAGAATTCATCATCGCAGGTGATTCTCAGTCAAGATAACATATTGAATTAGGCTTAACATAATAGTACTACCTTAACATAATAGTACTACCCATATGTATACCCATACAAACAATCATAATATCATAAAGCTTTTATCTTTTTATAGATTTTAAACCAAATCTCTGATACCAATATTGTCACGATGCCCCTGACGTAGGCTGACGTCATGACCGGCACAGTGTACTATACACTGTACATACCCCTATACAGTATACAATACACTGTCAGCCTCAACGGACATTCACAATAATTCCCAAAGTTTTCAAAAATTTTGACAGCACATCTCCATAAAATGGACAATTCACATTTTTTTCCTGATATACCACAAATTAAATGAAATATATAAATATAGATAATCATCATTCCATTCATTCCACACATCTAGCCATTCTCATTTCATTCATTTATCAAATCATATCATCTCTTCTTTCCACCATGTAATTATGTAATCATGTACATCATCATTAGCATTTCATAATCCAATATAGTTAGCTATCTTGTATATGCCCACACATCCCATCTAGATGATAATACATATATATATAATGTGTGATATATATATATCAAACTAACACAAGTATAAGTCATTACTCCAATGTATACCTACATCAATAAAGTAACGATTCGAGTCGCGAGTCGATCACTCTCTAATTTCCCTTTTTTCCTTTTAACTCTGTACCTGAAATATTAAAGGGATGGACTGAGCAATCGACAACTCAGTGAATATATTTCTTGATATGACCATTATATGCATTGAGGAAACATGATATTTAAAATCATTTCAAACAATTATTAAACACATGCATCATTCAACGAATATATCATACATGGCAACAACATAAATTTAATGAGTTTTCAAGAAAACAATGCATTCTTTTTCCACGAAATCCACAATCTCCCTCCTTCAAGGCAGGAGAGCAGGTCTAACCCTTGTATGGCCGTTACAAGGTAGCCACAACCTCTCATTACCCAATTCACAGTCATTGCAAGGATCTCCAATCCTTGTTAGGACAGGCCTACTGACAATGAGGTTTACGCATAACACTTATCCGGGTCTAATTCCTAACGAAATGACACCAACTTGCCTTTGCAAGTCTCACATGCTCCAATGCTAAAAAGAAATCATTTATGAATGCAAATTAAAACACAATGCAACAATATATGCATAGCATATTTACATTCAAACATTTCATATATTTAAAATGTCATACAAGAACCAAAATCAAAAAAATATACTCACAGTACAAGACTTTTCAACTTAAATACAATCACCCTCGCTTTCGAGTTCAGCTCCAATTTAAATCCAACTAATTTAACCTGTCACAACCACTCCATAATTCAATTTCATTTATTCATATCTATTTATATATTTAATTTCTCAACTCACTTCAAAGCACCAATAATAATGATCAACCTTAAAAATATTATACACATTCTGTGACTTGAAATTCCAACTCAATTTAGGACTCATAAGCGGTTGAAGAAACTACTATTTCGTTTATGTGGTCAATCTAGATATTTCCACAAGAAAGAACAATGAAAATAGATTTCAAATTCATATTTTCACTAGTTCTCAGTTTTATTTTTCTCCTGGAACATATATCAATTTTATTAAAAATATAGAACATTTCTAAAATTATTCTGTCCACATCGACACGTGTAAAATCCGTCATACTACAATTCTACTACCTTCAACAGGTATTTTACTAAGGTTTTACACGTTCGCGGAGGCATCTAAAGTCAATTTTACTCACAAAAATCATATATTTAGCTACTAAAAATATCAAAGCATATCCAAAAATCAAGATCTTAACATCGAAACGTCCGAAATTCAGTTCTCTACGATTTATGATCTCAAACCGGAGTTTCATTGGATTCTAATTCTATTTTATTCACGTCACTTTTGACGTCACTGTTCATTGGAAACATGGAAATTTTTACTAAAATTGTCAAACAGTCTCCAAAAATCATGAAATTAGCATCGATGGACTCGCAACAGTGCATTCTACCATTCTATAGCCTTAAACTGGAGTTTCATCGGGTTTTTATATGATTCAAACAATCTCCAATATAACTCTAACTTCCAACAAACTTCCAACAGCCATAAAACTTCTAAATAAACAAATAAACGAAATCGAACTACATATTCGGGGCTCCTACAGTCTAGGAAGTGTTTTTCCACCTTTCGAACAGATTTTCATTCAAGTTGGGTAAAAACCCCAATTTTGAAAACACTGTAAAACAACTCCCTTAGCTAAAATTACTCCGCTAGAATCGTTACATCTAGCTTAGATATTAATTTCACGAAGAAATAGAGTGAAAATCACTTACCGCAAGCCCCGATTTGACGCGAATCCCGCGTTTCCCCCTTTGTTCTTCTTTCTTCTTCTTGGTTCTTCCTTTCTCACGTTTTCTCTTCCTTTTTTTTTTTTCTCTTTTTGTTGCAAACTGTTGGAGATAAGAGGGATATTAGAAATGAGATAAGTATAATTATTTTGATCCCATGCTCCCCATACAATTTAACAAACCAACTTTTCCATCTTAATTTAATTCATTAAATCATACTACAATCCATATATTTAATTAACCAACCCCATTCACCTTATTGGATTTATATTATTCATTTAATAATTTCATTTATTTACTAATACCCCTTAAATCTAGCATATATTTTCATACACGCGCATATTTGGCTCGTATGTATAAAATACATATATTATACATCTCGATATACGTGTAATTCAAACTATATATTTAAATTAAAACTACGGGGTGTTACATGGCATGCTTTTTCATCTTCTGAAAAATGAAGAGTTGATGTTCCACCAGCCCCTAGAGCTCTAGCCTTCACTCGACCACAAGGACCAAAGGAGTCTGACAGACTTCAAGGGATTCTGGAAGGAAAAGATGAAGAGGAATCTAATGAAGAACCCTTGCATAGAGTGTCACGAGAAATCACCCCTCCACCAGAAGGAGCAGGTGCACAAAGATTCCCTAGTTCTAAACATAAATATCAGACCAGACCTGAATTCAGAGAACATAGATTATTTTTAGAATTTGTTTAAGGACTAGTTAACATATGTGCAAAAGGCTTTAAGCCTGTTCCACCTCCTTCAAATCCATACAAATCTAGTGTTTCAAAGCCTGCTCTTGAAAGATTTCTTAAGGAAATAAGGAAACAAAGTCAAGTCAAGAACAAAGAGGGAAGCTCTAGTGACTCAAAGAAGAAAATGAAAGATGACAAAAAAAGAAAAGGAAAAGGCCTCAGTTCTAACTAGTCTACCTTTTTGATGTTTTCAAAAGGGGGAGGAGAAATAGAGAAATACTAGGCTAAGTTAGTACATCAATTAGGGGAGCTACAAAAGGAAGTTGCAAGTTAGGGGGAGAACTTGAATCTTTAATGATTAAACTTGATGTTGTGTTATGATACTATGACACTTTGTGTGTTTAATTGATTTGACCATGACAACAATATTTGATCTATTATGTTTCTAAATCTGCATTGAGCATTAAATGTCTATCGATCTTAAATGAATGCAATTTTTGATATCGCTATGCCATGCTAATGTGATATGTATGAAAGTACCTGTATTTATGTATCACTTAGCCAAAAGGTATTTGAGTGATTAAAATCATCAAAAAAGAGGAGATTGTTATCTCAAGGAACCCCATAATGTGAACGTTTTGATGATTCCAAACTACTCACCCGAGAGTATCTAATGATTTTGTTAAGTGTTTCAGTAATGTCAAGAATCAAGATTAAAGAGTTGAGCTTATTAAGCTTACAAGCGTACAAGATAATTGAGCAATTAAGATCAAAGCTTCAAGAGTTTCAAGTACTTAGATAATGTAGAACTTTTACTCAAGTAATTCTTAGGAAGTTTTGCATATTTGCATAATTGCATGATTTTGATCGATTTGTTTTTAAAAAAAATTAATCCTTCAATATTAAGTTTGATAGAAATTCATCATGATTTTAATTGAGCTTTCAAAGATTGAAAAATGTCAAAATGAGTTTTTAAGTGTCGAGTCAGGACGTTGATTGAATATCAACACGCTGATCATTTTCTGAAACTTAAATGCTTTAAACACATTAAGATGCTCACGTTCTAGTAGCGCCTTTATGATCTCTTGTTTTAAATGTTTTAAAATGAGTCAAAACGCTAGTCCTTTGGTAGCACCCTTACTTCATAATCCACCAGGATGCTCACGTTGCATGGGCACCCTCAAGGGACAAACAAAATCTCTTTCGGTGCTAACGAGCTTTAATCAAGAACTTATCTCAACACCTCAGGAAAGCAAAACGCCAACAAATTTTTCGATCAAGGAACTCAAGGTCATATCAGACGTTCAAGATCGTTTCAATCAAATGACCTCAAAGATCGTATCATGATTTCAAGATCACACCACTCGAATGATTCGATCAAGAGCTTCAAGACTACATCATTCGATCAACGTTCACGAAATTCAACTCAAGCACGAAGTTCAACGAAAATCTCATAATGAAGAGTTGAATTTGAAGATTATGAGAAATACATAGTATTTAAGGTATATCTTTCTCTAATCGATATTGCTCAAACGTTTTTCAAAACCATGCACAAATCACTTGCATATTTGCATGTTTTGATCATATGTTTTATGGTATTTCAAATGATTCAATTTTCTATGTTTAATTTGTAATTTACCAAGTTTTTATTCGCATTCATCGTATTTTTAATCGCAAGTCAAAACTACTTTTCAAGAGTCTTTCAGGACGCTAATGATTTAGCAACACTCTCTTGAACTTGATAAGTCAGAACGCTGATGATTCATTAGGATGCTAATAACATTCAAGGTTAAATTGAATTGATTTATCAGGACGCTTATGTTGGTCCACCCAAGAGGGGGTGAATTGGGTGAGATTGTCAATTTTAAATTTCTCTTCCAATAACTTAGTGATATACATGAGTGTATTGGAATTGAACGTATAAACAAAAACTTAGACTAAATTGTAAATGTGAGACACAAGATTTATAGTGGTTCAGCCAAGCCTGTGTCTACTACCTAATATCTCGATTATAATTTTCTCAATCCACTAACTAATTCTCTTACGGGTGAGAACTTTGTTACAACTGCCCTTTTACAGGTTAAAGACAAACCTTTCCTTTCATAGGCTAAGGATGCACCATAATTCCTTTTTCCGGGATGAGGAAAAACCCATGTTCCTTTTACGGGATAAGGAAAAACCGTTTTTCTTTTACGGGATAAGGAAGAACCGTTTTCCTACTTACAGGTGAGGATGAACCTTTTTTTTCTTTTACAGGTTTAGAGATAACCTTAACATGATTTCAATCCTGAAATCATTAAGTGAACTACTTTCACTTGTCCTGGTTGTTTCAATCCAGAAACACAGCAACATTACAACAAAATAATGTTGGTTCTAACTGAGTAGAACACTTTACAATTAAGCTCAGTACATAGCATTACAAAGATATGAAATATGAATACGTAATGCTAAGATGAAATACACTTACAGTCCTTTACCTTTCAATGTTCGGTATTGCCCAAGTGTAGTTTCAAAAAACATGAATGATGTGATATGAAAATCAGTGCTTCTTCGAAAATAATATGATACCAATAAAACATTGACGTAGAAAATGGATGACTGGTGTAAATCATGGACACAAAAGGTTTTCAAAAAAGATATAAAATATAAGTATGAAAACTTCTGGTCCAGTATTAAGTAGTTGACATAACTACTAATGTAGTTCAATACAATATTTAAGATATGTAATCAAGTACAATTGTATCTCTCATGAACTACTTTTCAAATTCATTCTTCAGCAAGATTGATATCAAATATAGATCAGTGCTGGGAATTTGAGTAGATACCAGATCAAATAGATTTTCATAGATGAAATATAATTGAAGCTCAATATGAAAATCTTTTGAATACGTAAAGGTATCAGTGAAAAATACTTTGAAAGTTTAGATATTTGAAAAACATTTTGACACAGACTAACTTTCAAAAAGTATTGGCACAATAAAAATTATAAACAAGTTGTTTGGTCTTAAGCGTTAGTATTTATAGACTTAGTAGGACATAGCCATTAGACATTTGAAGTTCAAATAATATGAACGTTTACACACAACGACTAGAATGTTATATGAAAATAGCAAATGCAATTTTCACTAACATCCTGATTCTTTTCAGATTACATGAAAAAAGAAAGTTTTAGAAAAACGTAATTCATGCATCAGAGAAAATCTTTAATAAATCTAAAAAGGACTTTGTGCAAAGATCCGTTCTGAAAAAGTAGACTTATATAGTCTACTTATTAGAACAGTGACGGTTGTTGAATTAGAACGCTTATATACAATAATCGCCCTTAAAGAACAAAATGACAAAGTTGATATTATGCGTCAGGATGCTAATTTAACAACCGTCACTGTTCTGACAGGTACACTATATCAGTCTACGTTTTCAGAACGGATCTTTGCACAAAATCCTTTTCAGATTTATCAGAGATCTTCTCTGATGCATGAATCAAGTTTTCTAAAACTTTCCTTATTCATTTAATCTGAAAAGAACCAGAATGTTAGTGAAAATTGCAGTTGCCATTTTCATATAACATTCTAGCCGTTGTGTGTAAACGTTCACATTGTATTTGAACTTCATATGTCTAACGACTATTATCTACTAAGTCTATAAATACCAACACTTTGAATCAAACAATTTGTCGATAATTTTTATTGTGCCAAAAACTTTTTGAATGTTAGTCGTTGTTCAATCTTTCAAAAGTTTTCAAATGTTCTAAGTTTTCAAAGTATTCTTCTCTGATACTTTACTTAGTCAAAAGATTTTCATATTGAGCTTCAATTATATTCTATCTTTGCAAATCTATTTGAACTGGTTTCTACTCATATTCTCAGTTATACTTAACATCAATCATGTTGATGAAAGAATTTGAGAAATAGTTCATGAGATACAATTGTACTTAATTTCATATCTTAAGTACTGTACCGAACTATATCAGTAGTTGTGTTAACTACATAATAAATAACTAGAAGTTTTCACGCTATATGTTTTATCTATTTTGAAAACTATCCGAGTTTATGTTTTACACTGGTTCTGCATTCTCAACTTCAATGTTTCAATGGCATTATAATGTTTTCGAAGAAGCACTTAATTGATTTACATATCATTCATGTCAATTTAAAGTGGTTCGGCTACTTGCCTAAATCCACTACCTAACCTCCTCAGTTAGGATTTTAAACCTTATCACTAAGGGATTCTCTTACAGGTGAGAATCAAACCGTTACACCTTTTCTCAACTTGTGGGTGTGAGAACAACCTTTACACTGCTCAACTTGCAGGCTTGAGACCAACTTATCCTAACTTACGGGTGTGAGACAAACTTAAGCTTTCTCAAATTACAGGTGTGAGAACTACCGTTTCTCAACTTATGGGTGTGAGAATACTGTTTCTCAACTTGCGGGTGTGAGAAGATCGTTTCTTGTTAAATATAAGAATATCAACTCAGTAGTTTATCTAACCACTATTACAACCTCGATACAGTATACAAGATATGAAATTAAGTACAACTGTATCCTATGAACTATCTCTCAAATTTCTCTTCTAGCAAGAATGATATTAGTTAAAACAGTGCTGAAAAATTTGAGTGAAAACAGTTCAAACTTTCAAATAGACTTTCAGATAAAGATAGAATTTTAGCTCAGTATAAAAATCTTTTGAATAAGCAAAGATTCAAATAAAACGGTTTGAAACCAGAATAACTTAAGCTTTTTGAATCAGATGAAAATTCGACTAACTTTCAAAAAGTATTTTAGCTCAGAGAATTTTTGGTGGTCTTAACATATTGTTAAGTGCTAATATATATAGACTTGTAGAGATGAAGCTGTTGTTCATTTGAATTTTAATTTCAAATATGAATGTTTATTAACAACAACTAGAATGTATTACGAAAATGGCAACTACACATATCATGAACATTCTGATTTTTTCTAGATTGACAAATAAGGAAAGTTTAAGAGATGTGGTTTGTGAATCTGAGAATATCTCTTACAAATATAGAATGTTGATTTTTGTACGAAAAGTTGTTCTACAAAGGTGGCTAAAAGGAAGGACGTGTCAGAACAATAGAAATATCATTTTTGTCATTTTTGTTCCTTTGAGGGCGCTCATATGTCAACAACGTCCTACTGAACGATGAAGTGAGGGCGCTACTGACTTGTAAGCGTCCTGACTTACTATGACACTTAAACGACTAAAATCATGAGGGCGCTACTTCGACAGTTAGCGTCCTGCTTTGGTTTAAAAATATATAAACGCATAAGGGCGCTACTCACAAGTATGGGTCCTACTTGGTTATAAAACAAACTTTAAACGATATTAAGTGAGCTGACGAACAATGAGCATCCAAAAAGTTATTAAGTTGATTCTTAAGATGAGGGCGCTCCTACACAAGTAGCGCCTTGATAGTTTATTCAACTTATAACTATCATCGTCCTTAAAGATAGAAATCAATTGAAAGTTAAGAGAACTTTCAGCGAGCTGAAACTAAGTGAGTGTCCTGACACTTTCAAAGGTTGACTAAAGGAAGGTCGCTTCTTACAAATAAGTGTCTTTATGAATAAGTTCAATTCAACCTTGAGCGCCCTAATATTTTATTAGTGTCCTGACTCATCAAGGCTAGGAGAGCGCTGCTAAAAGATTAGCGTCCTGAAAGACTCTATAAAAAGTAGTTTTGACTCGCGATTAAAAATATGATAAATGCAAATAAAAACTCTGTAAATTTCAAATTAATCATAGAAAAGTTAAATCATTTGAAATACCGTAAGTGTATGAACAAAATACGAAAATGATTAAATCTTGCTGAGACCAAATTGATCGATAGACTTTGCATTCTAAGTGCTGACAGACTCGGAACTTTACTTGTGATGATCAATAGGCTTGTGAACTCAGTTCCTTGATCTTGATTCCTGATAAATCTGAAACACTTGGCAAGATCATTAGATACTCAAATTGGAGATATTTGGAATCATCAAAACATTCATGACATGGGATTCATTGAGATAACAATCTCCATATTTTTTATGATTTCAAATACTCATAGATGATGCAGATAATTGTATTCATGTACTCAAACATATAATGAATTTAGAGTATCAAGTATGTTAAGAATATCTGCAAGCATGTCAGGTTTATCTGATTTCAATATGAGTACAATCACAATATACAAGAATATAACATATTGTACAGAAACTCAGATGAACTCCCCCTGACTTTTAGTTTCCCTCTTGATTCCCTCTTGAGCTAACTTAGCCTTAATATCTGCATTCTCTTTTTCCCCTTTTTGAAAACATCAAAAATTGGGTAGGCTCAGCTCGTACTTGGACCCTTCCCTTTCCTTTTTCTCTCGGCCTCCTCATCCTTCTTGGATCCACTAGAACTAGGTTCAGATTTCTTGGGTTTCCAGGGCGCACGTGGTTTTGAGGAACTACTTGAGCTTTTTCTCACACTTTTGATAAATTCGTCAATTACAACACCTTTCCTAGATTTTTCAATGAATTTTTCGTGAGCATGCTTGGAAACAAAAAATTTAAATGGATTAAGAGGTGGACTGGGTTTGAAGCCTTTAGCTTTCCGTTCTGCAAGACCTTTAGCAAAATCAGGAAAAAGTGTACGACCTTTAAATTTTGGCCTGATTGGTCTCTTGCATTTGGGATCAGGGAAAGTCTCTAATGAGGGATCCAGGGGTGGAGAAACTCTTCTGTTGATTCTATGGAAAGGTTTTTCATCGGATGCTTCTTCTTCTTCACACTCTAAAATTCCAAGAAATCTGGCGGACTCCTTAGGTTCTTATGGACGTGTGAAGGCTAGAACTCTTGGTAGGTGGAACCTTTACACTTTTCCTTTTCAACAGATGA
Source organism: Paratinospora sagittata (assembly GCA_035771175.1). Taxonomy (NCBI): domain Eukaryota; kingdom Viridiplantae; phylum Streptophyta; class Magnoliopsida; order Ranunculales; family Menispermaceae; genus Paratinospora; species Paratinospora sagittata. The sequence continues at coordinate 16,699,032 of CM069611.1, read as the reverse complement.
AAGTGCAGGCCAAAATGTTTCATACTCAAGGCAATATACCAAATAGTAGAATGCAGTCTATTGTTCATTGCCTTGAAAAGGTCTTCAAAGAAGCCTACTATTCCTTCCACTCGATTTGCAGCTGTGATGACAGTATATGACAGATCCATAATGCTTGTGGCAAGGAAAGACATCTTATTCTCCAAGTTTCGAAGTTTTTCAAAAGCACGAGTAACGAAGTCAAGAATCTTGATTAGTCTATCATCCTCTCTTTGCGTTGGACTTGCAGTATCTAAATTCTCTTTCAGACTAGATATGGCCTACAACACTGGATCAAGCGCTGTCTTACTAGTTACTTGATCCAAGATAGCATCCAAAACTGATTGTAGTGAGTCAGAAATGGAGGCATCTTTAGAGGATTCAACCATTTTACCTTTTAAGCTTTGAATTTCTTCAAGAATCTTTTTTAGTTATAGCACTTGTAGCACTACTTGGCATAGCTGGCATTGTGCGACTTTGTGGATCTTGAGGTATGGCTGGAGGTTGTTCAGGAGCTGCCAATCTCGGGGGAACACTAGCAGCAAAAGCTTTCATGAATGCTTTAATCTGTTGCATGTTGTCCTAAATATTCTTTATAAGATCATCATGTGATGATGAAGTGGAGCTCGATGAAGGCAAGGACTGCATGACACTTAATTGTGTGTCCATTTGTTGTGTCATTTACTCGAGCAATGCAGTTGCCTTGATCATGTGAGAGTTAAATTCTTTTATCTCATTAATCTCAACTCTCTCCTGAGATTTCAGAGATTTTCGGACCTCTGACAATGTCTCATTCTTCAGCTGAACTTGATTCTGTTCTAAACGAGTCATTAGCTGAGACATGACAAAAATATGATATTTTCTCACTCTTCCCAGGAAGTCTTCCTTTTTGAAGAATTCATTTGTTGGCTTGCTAGTAGAAGGATAAGAAGGCGTCTCATGATCAGATGAACTTTCCTCATGAATATTTTCCATTTCATCTTCTTCTCAAAACTAAGCATTGGCCTCATGAAAATCTTCCATATGATCTTCTTCAACGGCTTTTACATTTGAGTCATCTTTCTGATAGGGTATGATAGCCAGATCATAACCCTCTGTATCTTGACATTTTTCACCATCAGACTCAGTCTTTTTAGAGTTTTGGGATTCCACTGATACAGGGATATCAAATGGAGATGGTGGCCTGGAGATGGTTTTATTTGAGTGCTCACTGACTCCCTCTCTGGTGATTTCCTCCAAGATTGCATCAACATTTTTTGTCTTACTCAGATGTTCTTCAACAACGGCCTGAGCAATCTGAGTCATCTCTTCCATTAGATGTTCTTCAGCATGAATAGCTTGCTCTGCATATTCAATTTCCATATCGTCAATTGAAGCATGCTCAATGTTAGCTGTGGTAACAACTTCCTCTTACACAGCCTATTCATCTTGAGTAGTCGAAGCATGTGCAACTTCTTTCTCCATTGTTGAGACATCTTCTTCTCTTGTTTCATCTTTTTCACTAGATTCTCCCTCAAGTGGAACATCTGACATTGGAATCCATTTGTCCAATGTAGGGACATAAGTGTATCTCATCAATTTCACAATGGTTTGACCAATGTAGTTGTATCTGTTAGTCTCCTTGAAGCTTTCTTCAATGAAATGAATACCACACATCTCGAACATAGTGGTGAGGTACATACCAAATGGCAGACCTCCTCCTCTACTAACCACTGTATTCATCACATGCATGAGGATATGGGCGAGATTCACTTTCTTCTTTTCTAGAATACACCAAATAAAAAATAAGTCTAAGTCATTTACATTACCCCTACTGCCGAATTTAGGCTGAATGATGTGGATAATGATGTTGTGGATTATTCTGGGGATAAATTCAAAGGACTGATTTGTGAGTTTCTTGTCGACACTCGCGTGGTCCTTTTTCTTTGAAACAAGATTTAGAGCAGAAAGGCTATTGTAGCCTAGATACTGGACTTTATTTTTAGCGAATGAAAGTATGTGGGCACTTTCATCACTCGACAAAGAAAATGCTTCAAAAAAGAATTTGGGAGAAATCTCAACGGATTTTCCCTTTACCATAGATTGTTTTGTAAATCCAGAAAATAGAATTGCCTGACGAGACTGGGGTACCATTTCAAATTGAAGGTAAATAAATCTGTCCAGCCTTGGAATTCGAATAGAGATAGGATGTCTAGGTGAGATTTAATGAAGAACTCAAAATCGACAAAGCATCTACCGATTATTACTTGGTTAATGAGCTTCTTTGTTTTGTTTCCCTTTCTTCTTATCTGGGTAGAAAAAGGTGGGTGAGATGGTTCAGACACGGTTTCAATAGGAGGTGTGGGTACAGATGGTGTGGGTTCCTCAGCCAGTTTGGCCTGAGTTGGTTCACTTCTTGGTTTCACACTCCTATCTGGAGGCGATGAAGGTGAAACAACTCACTTTCTTGCAGTAAATGGGCGAAGCTTTCCGAGTTTGGGTGCCATTGAAAATCAAACGAAAAAAGATAAAGAACTGAGGCAGTAGAGTAGAAACTAATACAATAGGAATCAAAGGATTCAAAGATGAACAGAGGTCAAGATTTACCAAAGGTTAAATATGAAGATTCAGTAGTAACTTTTGGAGCGATTCCTATTAAGTTTTCGTTGAAGCGTCCTAGGGCATCAAAGGAGAAAGTGACTGCTAGGTCACTGAAGGTTTGATTTTATGATGTTAAAGCGATAAGCTCGCTCCTGACACACACTCACAAGTGTTGCAACCTATTAACTGAGGCGGTTTAATTTATCTAACGTTTGGGACCGATCAGCGTCCTCCTTATGACGAGTAATTTTTGAACAACTAATGGCTCCTGGCCCATTAGCGTCCTCAAACATTGTCAACATCCTCATTGATACTTAAACTCTAATATTAATCAATTTTGACCAATTAAATTTAAGTATCGTATGGTTGAATAAACAATATCACAAATTATATTTTATCAACCAATCATCAATAATTTAATCATAAGCAAAAATATTTATGCATTCTAAGCATTGCATGATTAAAGATAATCATTTATCATAGATAAGTATATTCTAATAATAACATCAGTGATGAGAGTGACTTTTTTACCTTTGCATATTTTTTGACTTTTACCTCAAGGTACTGTAAAGTCCTCGACTTGTGCACTCTGTCTCCTTTTGAAGCAACTAAGATAATTCATTATCTTCGTTCTCCATGCTGACTTCTTTCTCGACATTTTATCAGGAGATCTTTCATTGAGCGTCTTGGATGTGCTTGCTAAGGATTGTTGACTCATTGTGTATATATCATTAGCAGCTTCACTTCCATTCCTGCTTGGTGCATTTGCAAGAATGTCTTCTCTCTCGGATGAAGTTTCTAATCCACTCAAAATATAATCAATTTCTTGAAAACTGATTTCAAATGGATTTGAAAACTCGTTAAGAAAATCTACTTTATATTTCCAATTTTTAGGAAAACTGTTTAGAAAGCATTGTACTAAAGTAGAGTGAGAGATGGCTTTTCCAAAGTATTCAAGTTCATTTACTAGACGTATAAAACATTGAAGGTTATCATGAACTGACTCACTATCTAAAATCCTGAAGTGGACGAGTAGCTCCTCTAATGTTCTAACTAGGTCACTAGTCTCATCTCTTCCTTCCATGGTTTGCAAGAGATCACAAAACTCTTTTAAACTCATTTCCCATGGTTCAACAGATTCAACTAATATAATTAGCTTATCATTCCATTTTTTTGGAAGCTTATCACATAAATACACTAGAGATATTTTTGTAGATTTTTCCTGATTTAATTCTTGCATTTCGAAAAGAATGGATTGATATCTGTTACATGCCGTATCGAGAGATTCATTCTCAAATATTTCAAATGCATCAAATAGTCTATCAGACTCCTTGAGCTTTTCATCTCGATTGTTAATCTTTTCGCAGTGAAGTGACTTGAGTGTTTTCCAAATTTCTTTGGCACTCTCGAGATGAACTACCTTTCCAACTTTTTCCTCGGGTAGAGAGTAGTACAAGGCATAGACAACTTGAGCGTTAAGCTTATCATTGTCTTTCCTTATCTGTCCATAGCTCAATAGGCTTGTTGGGCTTGATGTAATCGTTTACAACCATTTCCCATAGACTGGTATCCTATGATCGTAGAAAAGATTTCATCCTTATCATCCAATCTTCAAACTAGTTTCTATTGAACAGAGGTGGTCTATCCAAAGGTTGACCTACTTCTGTAACAGTGCCTCTGGTCATTGCCATTGATATCAAAGAAGTTGTGAAGTTTCTTTGAAGGGCAACACTGCTCTGATACCAATTGTTGGCCCAGGTATGTTTAAGAGGAGGGTGAATTGGACACTTAGACAATTTAAAATTAATTACAATGACAAAGTTAAAGTGCAGAATAAAAATAAATATGTATAGTCGATTTAAAGTGGTTCGACCACTTGCCTACGTCTACTACCTAACCTCTTCAGTTAGGATTTTAAACCTTATCACTAAGGGATTCTTTTACGAGTGAGAATCAAACCGTTACACCTTTTCTCAACTTGTGGGTGTGAGAACAACCGTTACACTACTCAACTTGCAGGCTTGAGACCAACCTATCCCAACTTACGGGTGTGAGACAAACCTAAGCTTTCTCAATTTACGGGTGTGAGAACTACCGTTTCTCAACTTACTGGTGTAAGAAGACCGTTTCTCAACTTACGAGTGTGAGAAAACTGTTTCTTGTTAAATATAAGAATATCAACTCAGCAGTTTATCTAACAACTATTACAACCTCGATACAGTATACAAGATATGAAATTAAGTACAGCTGTATCCTATGAACTATCTCTCAAATTTCTTTTCTAGCAAGAATGGTATAAGTTAAAACAGTGTTGAGAAATTTGAGTTAAAATAGTTCAAACTTTCAAATAGACTTTCAGATAAAGATAGAATTTTAGCTCAGTATGAAAATATTTTGAATAAGCAAAGATTCAAATAAAACGCTTTGAAACCAGAATAACTTAAGCTTTTTGAATCAGATAAAAATTCAACTAACTTTCAAAAAGTGTTTTAGCTCAGAGAATTTTTGGTGGTCTTAACAGATTGTTAAGTGCTGGTATATATAGACTTGTAGAGATAAAGTTGTTGTTCATTTGAATTTGAATTTTAAATATTGACGTTTACTCACAACAACTAGAATGTATCACGAAAATGGCAATTGCACATTTCATGAACATTATGATTTTCTCCATATTCACAAATAAGGAAAGTTTAAAATACGTGGTTTGTGAATCTAAGAATAAGTCTTACATACAGAAAGTTAATTTTTGTATGAAAAGTTGTTCTGAAAAGGTGGCTAAAAGGAAGTACGTGTCAGAACAATAGAAATATCATTTATGTAGTTTTTGTTCCTTTGAGGGCGCTCATATGGCATCACTATCGAAACGATGAAGTGAGGGCCCTACTAACTTGTAAGCGTCCTGACTTACTATGACACTTAAACGACATAAATCATGAGGGCGCTACTTCAATAGTTAGTGTCCTTCTTTGTTTTAAAAACATATAAACGCACAAGGGCGCTACTCACAAGTAAGTGTCCTACTTTGTTCTAAAACAAACATTAAACGATATTAAGTGTGTTGACGGACAGTTAGCATCCTGAAAGTTATTATGTTGATTCTTAAGATAAGGGCGTTTCTATACAAGTAGCATCCTGATAGTTTATTCAACTTATAACTATCAACGTCCTTAATGATAGAAATCAATTGAAAGTTAAGAGAACTTTCAACGTCCTAACTTTCAACGTCCTTAACGTCCTGACACTTTCAAAGGTTGACTAAAAGAATGCCACTTCTTACAAGTAAGCGTCCTTATGAATCAGTTCAATTCAACCTTGAGCGTCCTAATATTTTTTCAGCTTCATGACTCATCAAGTCCAAGAGAGCGCTGTTAAAATATTAACGTCCTGAAAGACTCTATAAAAAGTAGTTTTAACTCGCGATTAAAAATATGATAAATGTGAATAAAAACTTGGTAAATTTCAAATTAATCGTAGAGAAGTTAAATCATTTGAAATACCGTAAAGCGTATGAACAAAATACAAAAATAATTAAATCTTGCTGAGAGCAAATTGATCGATAAACTTTACATTCTAAGTGTTGACAGACTAGGAACTTTACTTGTGATGATCAATAGGCGCTTGAGCTCAGTTCCTTGATCTTGATTCTTGATAAATTTGAAACACTTGACAAGATCATTAGATACACAGATTGGAGATATTTGGAATCATCAAAACATTTATGACATGAGATTCATTGAGATAACAATTTTAAAAAATTTAAAATAAGAAATCATAAGGGCATTACTAGAACGTGAGCATCCCGATGTGTTTAAAACATTTAAGTTTTAGAAAACGATCAGCATGCTGATATTTGATCAGCGTGAATCAACATCCTGACTCAACAATTAAAATCTCATTTTGACATTTTTCAATCTTTGAAAGCTCGATTAAAATCATGATGAATTTCTATCAAACTGAATACTGAAGGATTAAATTTTGTTAAAAACAAATCAATCAAAATCATGCAATTATGCAAATATGCAAAACTTGTTGAAAATTACTTGAGTCAAAGTTCTACATTATCTAAGTACTTGAAACTCTTGAAGCTTTTATCTTGATTGCTCAATTATCTTGTAAGCTTGAAGCTCTATAAGCTCAGCACTTTGATCTTGATTCTTGACATTACTGAAACAATTAACAAGATCATTAGATACTCAGGTGAGTAGTTTGGAATCATCAAAATGTTCACATTGTGGTGTTCCTTGAGATAACACTTTCCACGAGGCGACCCCATGCCTCACGACCACCTCTTGAGCCCTCTTCATCGTCACCTTCATCATCGTCATCATCCTCATCGGATGATGACGCTACCCTTTCCACTTCTGCAGCTTTACCCACCTCTTGGCCTCCACTTCTTGAGGCTGTCGTCGGGCCCTACGACACTCGACGTCTCGCTCTGAACGTCAAACTTGACTTCGACAACTTTACGAGGATACATATGCCTTTGTTCACCCACTTCACCGAGATGAGATGAGAGTGGTTCCTTTCTCATGGTGAAGCCATTTACACCGAGTTAGTCTGAGTTTTTTACTCTGGACTTACTCACGTTCCTGTCGATGATCCCCTTTATTATCGCTCCAGGATTTTAGGTATTGACAGTGATATATCTCGATCTATTCTAGATGAGATATTCGATTTTTCTTCTGATGATCCCACTTTTTCTCACTCTGGGGAGGACGACGAGATTGTCTTGCCTAACTATGATAGGATCACAACGCTGAGGACCATGCCTGGAGTAGAGCCAGGACATGGGGTGTTGACGGTGACCAACACCATTTTTGGGTTGCGGCTCAATATCTTTCAGTGCGAACTAGCTATATCAGATAGATTAAACCATGTTGTTAAAACATGTGGAAGGAACAACATTGCACAAAGATTCAAGAGCTTCATGGTTGTAATTCTTGTTTAGAATCTTACTGCTGTAGAGTAACCATTACATATTCCAACCAGAATATGTTTTGCATCTTTTCGAAAAATCATGCATATAGGTTATCATACTCATGCACATACACTAGTATTATATTGATCACGCACGCACACACAATATCATGATTATTATGCAGTCATATAGTTAAAATTGTTTATCATGCATATATTTATCATTGATTATCATGCATTCATTTTACCAACTTTGCATGGTTTTATCGTTTTACGTGTAATGTATTGAATGTTTTAATCATCTATCTAATCGATTGATTTACATGTGTTTATCTTTGTCAATTGTGCATCAATCATGTCAAAAATGTTTTCAAAGTTGAATTTTGTATTTGACAAAGTCTTAAACCCATTATGATAAAAGAAAATTTGGGTTTCAAAGTGAAGGAACACGCTCCTCTCTTAAGGAAGGCGCTCCTAAGCATTTTTCCCGAAACTCATATTTTTCTGATCAGAGTTTAAGGAACGTGCTCCTTAAGAAAGGAATGCGTTCCTGTTGTTGTTATCTTAAGGAACTCCAAGATGAGAATGTTTTGATGATTCCAAACTACTCATGTCTGTGTATCTAATGATCTTGTTAAGTGTTTCAGATTTATCAAGAATCAAGATCAAAGAGAAGAGCTCACAAGTCCATTGAATGTCAATGATCAAAGCTTCAAGTCTTCAGTACTTAGAATGTAAATTTATCGATCAAATTACTCTCGGCAAGATCTCTTAACTGCATGTTTTGATCGATATGTTTGAAAGGTTTTTCAAATGATTTAAATTCTTAATCCTTTTTAAATGTTTAATTTGATCGAATCTTTAAATGATCTAACTAAGTTTTGAAAGACATAACTCGTTCTTAAAAATTCAGTCTTTAAGTTTTTGATCAGGAAGCTAATATCTCAGTAGCGCTCTCTTGCACGGGCATGTCAGGACACTAATGATACATTAGGACGTTGATGAGTTCAAGGTTGAAAAAATTCTCATCCATCAAGACGCTTACTTTATCAGTAGCGCCCTTATTGAGTCAATTAATGAACTTATCAGGACGATGGTTCAATATCAGTTCGTTGAACGTCTAATGTAACAAGACGCTTATGTTTCAGTAGCGCCCTTATATTTTCGGTCGATTTAAACATGTTCTAAAACATCAGTACGCTCATACCTTATTGTCGCCTTTCTATTTTTCATACTCTAAAGATAAGACGCTTATGTTGTAAGTAGCGCCCTTATGTTTCTAAGTGTTTTTAAAACGAGGCAGGACGCTTACCTTCCAGTAGCGCCCTCACAGCTTTAGTCGTCTTTAATTGTTCAATAAGTCAGAACGCTTACATTCTTGTAGCGCCCCCACTTCTTAGTTCAGCAGGACGCTTATGATCCATGAGCGCCCTCCAGGAACAAAACGAAAAAGTTGAGATTATGCGTCAGAACGCTGATTGACCAGTCAAGACGCTAATTCAACAATGTCATAAAGTTCTATCTGTGCACTTTTTCAGAACTTCTTATGCACAAAAACTTTTTCAGATTTGTCAAAGTTTTCCTCTGATGCACGAAATCACGATTCTTGAAACCTTCCTTATTCAAGTAATCTGAAAAGAACCAGTACGCTCATACCTTATTGTCGTCTTACCATCTTCGTGAAAGATTCTAGTTGTTGTGAGTAAACGTTTTTTTTATATTCGAATTCAAATGACCAACAACTTCATCTCTAAGTCTACAAATATTAGTACTTAGAAAATCCAGAGACACCGAAAATTTATTAAGCAAATACTTTTTAAAGTTAGTCAAATTTTCAATTTGATTTCAGAGCTTAAACTGATTTAGTTTTTCAAAGTGTCTTCTTTGAAACTCTGTTCATTCAAAAGATTTTCATACTGAGCTTAATCCCTATCTATTTTTGAAAATCTATTTGAAGGTTACTGAATTGTTTTTACTCAAATTTCCAGCACTGTTTTAATCATATATCATTCTTGTTAAAAGAGAAATTTGAGAGATAGTTCATAGGATACAACTGTACTTCATCTCAGATCTTGTATACTGTATCGAGTTCTAACAATAGTTATATAAATTGCTAAGTACCCAACTTCATTTTTTGAACAAGTGGTTGTTCTCAAGCCTGTAAGTTGGGAAGGTTTAGATTAGTCTCACACCCGAAAGTTGAGATAGGTAGTTCTCTAGCATGTAAGTCGAGAGGTATAGGTAGTTCTCTAGCCTGTAAGTCGAGAGGTTTAGGTTGGTCTCAAGCCTACAAGTTGGGCAATGTAAAGGTTGTTATCACACCCGAAAGTTGAGAAAAGGTGTAACAGTTTGGTTCTCACCCGTAAGAGAATCCCTTAGTGAGGAGGTTTCAAATCCTAACTAGGAGGTTAGGTAGTGGATGTAGGCAAGTAGCCGAGCCACTCTAAATATATTGTGTTCATTTATTTACTTTTTTGTACTCATTTAGTTACCATTGCATTAACTTTAATTGTCTAAGTGTCCAATTCACCCCCTTTTGGACATACCTGGGCCAACAATTGGTATCAGAGCTGAGTTGCTCATTATAGAAATCTAACAATTTCTTTGATATCAATGGCAATGTCTAGAAGTTCTATCATGGAAGTAGGTCAATCCCTAGATAGACCACCCGTATTCAATCGTGAATGTTTTGATGATTGGATGAAAAGGATGAAGTTTTTTCTTTAATCTGAAGACATTAGTCTATGGGAAATGGTTGTAAATGGTTACACCATGCCCAACAAGCCTATTGACCTATGGACAGACAATGAGAGACTCGATGATAAATACAACTCTCAATCTGTCTATGCATTGTATTGCTATCTACCCGAGGATGAAGTAGAAAAGGTAGTTCATCTTGAAAGTGCTAAGGAGATTTGGGAAACTCTCAAATCACTTCATAGTGAAAAATTAATGAATCAAGATGAAAAGCTTCATGAGTTTGAACGAGTATTTAATGTCGTCGAAATATCTGAGGATGAATCTCTTGATATAACAACTTGTAGGTATCCATCCATCCTTGACGCAATGAAAAAACATAATCAGGAGATACCTATAGAATAGCCTTAGTGTGCTTTAGTGATAAGCTTCCAAAGAAATGGAATGATAAGCTAATCATTATTGCTGAAACACTTGATCCATGGGAAATGACTTTGAAAGAGTTTTGTGATTTATTGAAATCCATGGAATGAAATGAGGAAACTAGAAATTTCTAGAGTTCAACCATTATGTCATGAATCTGAAAGATTTGGGAAACTAATCTCTCATTGTACTCTTGTACAACATTTTTTTAATGGTTTTCCTAAAAAATGGAAATACAAAGTAGAGTTTCTAAAAGAGTTTCCAAATCCATTTGAAATTAGTTTTCAAGAAATTGATTATATTTTAAGTGGGTTAGAAACAACATCTGAGAGAGAGGACATGCTTGCAAATGTGCCAAGCAAAAACAAAAGTGAGATTGCAGATGAAGAAAATCAAAGGATGATAAGTCAACAATCTTCAACAAGCACAATAAGAACACTTTGTACAAAATGAAAGATTTTTTGATGAAATGCCAAGAAGGAAGTCAGCATGGAAAATGAACATCATGAAATATCTCAGCTGCTTCAACAAAAGGCAAAGCGCACAAATTGAAGACTTTGCAGTACCTTGAGGTAAAAACCAAAAATCTGTGCAAAGGTATAAAATTTACTCTATCACTGCTATGTTTATTTGAAATACATTTATCAATGATTATTGAAATTGAATGATTATTTTTAATCATGTATTGCTTGAAATGATCAAATACTTTGTTTACATGATTAATTTATTTATGATTGATCTATGGAACTTGATTATTGATATAGATTATTCGTCCATGAGATCTTTAAGAATGATTAATTGCATCTGATTAAAATCAATGCATAAAGTGTCCATGAGGACACTGATAGCATTTTAGGACGCTACTATTGCATTTGAGCAGGACGCACACTGCACTAGTAGGACGTTAATAACGCATAAGGACGCTAATACGCCTAGAGGCATTAGTTGTTTGAGGACGCGCGTCACAAGGAGGACGCTGATCGGTTTATATGATAAATACACTAGGACACTAGTAGTCACTAGGTAGTGCCATGTGAGTGTGTTAAGAGCACGCTTATCATATGGGGTAAAGTATAAATCAAACTATGGGTGACTTAGTTGTCACTTTCACATCTTGATGCCTTAGGATGCTTATTCTGAAACTTACGTGGAACTAGTTTCAGAACCACTGCTACTCCTGTTATCAACCGATTTCTTCATGCCAAATCTTCAAATCCTTAGGTAAAATCTTTATCTTTACTTGATTCCAAATCTTTTGATCCCAATTTCACAAGTTTCCACCTAGACTTTTTAGTTTTCTACCATTGTTATTCTAATTTTTCAAAAGCTCCCAAGACAAAGAAGCTTTGCGCTTTCTCAACCATAAAAAGAGCTTCATCACCCTCACAACCTCCACCTAGGAGAGTGAGACAAAGAATTGAACCATCCCAAGTTGAACCAGCTGAGGTACCCATCGCCTCTGTACCCACGACTCTTGTTGAAACCGTAACAGAAGTTTCACGCCCATCTCCTTCAACCCAGAAATCCCAAAAAGGAGATAAAGCTGAAAAGCTTGCCAACCGAGTTGTAATAGATGGTTGTTTTGTTGATTTTGAGTTCTTTACTAACTCACACCTAGATATTCTATCCTTGTTTGAGTTCCAGGGCTGGACCAAGCTGCTTACCTACCATTATAGACGGTATCTTAGTCTTGTCAGCCAATTCTATCAAAATCTTGAAGAGAAACCCATATCCGGACTTGTAAGACAGTCCAAAGTCAAAAGAAAATCTATTGAGATTTCTCCTAAATTCTTTTCTAACACTTTCTCACTTCCCAGTGATGAGAGTGCCCACATTCTTTCTTTTACCAAAGGAGAATTCTTTACCGAGGCTATGACAACCTTTCTGCCCTAAACCTAATATCCAGGAAAAAAGATCATGTGAGTGTTGATAAGAAACTCACTAACCAATCCTTTGAACTTATTCCCAGAATTATTCACAACATCATTACCCATATCATTCAGCCCAAGTCAGGCAGTAGGGGCAATATGAACGAACTTGACTTGTTCCTGATATGGTGTGTTCTGAAAAAGAAGAAACTTAATCTCGCCCACATTCTCATACATTTCATGGATATTGTGGTAAGTAGAGGAGGAGGTCTTCCATTTGGAATGTACCTCGCCACACTATTTGAGAAGAGTGGAGTTTGTTGGCCCAGGTATGTCCAAGATGGGGGTGAATTAGACACTTAGACAATTTAAAATTAATTACAAGGGCAAAATTAAAGTGCGGAATATTAATAGATATGCACAATCGATTTATAGTGGTTCGGCTACTTGCCTACGTCCACTACCTAACCTCCTCTGTTAGGATTTTAAACCTTATCACTAACGGATTCCCTTACAGGTGAGAATCAAACCGTTACACCTTTTCTCAACTTGTGGGTGTGAGAACAACCGTTACACTGCTCAACTTGGAGGCTTGCGACCAACCTATCGCAACTTTCAGGTGTGAGAAAAACTTAAACTTTCTCAATTTACAGGTGTGAGAACTACCGTTTCTCAACTTATGGGTGTGAGAAGACCGTTTCTCAACTTACAGGTGTGAGAAGACCTAACCTTGTTGAATATAAGAATATCATCTCAGTAGTTCATCTAACTACTATTACAGCCTCGATACAGTATACAAGATATGAATTGAAGTACAACTGTATCCTATGAACTATCTCTCAAGTTTCTCGTTCAGCAAGAATGATCTAAGTTAAAACAATGCTAAAAATTTGAGTGAAAACAGGTCAAGCTTTCAAATAGATTTTCAAATAAAGATAGAAATTTACCTCAGTATGAAAATCTTTTGAATATGCAGAGTTTCAAAGAAAATGCTTTGAAAGCATAATAACTTAAGCTTTTTGAAATAGATGAAAATTCAACTAACTTTCAAAAGTGTTTTGGCTTAGAGAATTTTTGGTACTTAACAAATTGTTAAGTGCTAGTATTTATAAACTTGTAGAGATGAAGTTGTTGTTTGAATTTGAATTTCAAATATGAACGTTTACTCACAACAGCTAGAATGTATCATGAAAATGGCAACTGCACATTTCATGAACATTTTGATTCTCTCCAGATTCACGAATAAGGAAAGTCTAAGAGACGTGGTTCATGAATTAGAGGATATCTCGGACAAATCCGAAAGGTTGATTTTTGTACGAAAAGTTGTTCCGAAAAAGTGGATAAAAAAGATGTACGTGTCAGAACAACAAAAATATCATTTTTGTCGTTTTGTTCCTTTGAGGGCGCTCATGGAGCATCAAAGTCCTACTGAACAATAAAATGAGGGCGCTACTAAATCGTAAACGTCTTGACTTACTTGATGATGAAAACGACTTAAATCCTGAGGGCATTAATCGTTAGTTAGTGTCCTATTTTGTTTTAAAACACTTAAACGCACGAAGGCGCTACTCAAGAGTTAGCGTCCTGATATTTTTAAAATAATTAAAAATAATATTAAGTGTGTTGAAGGACAGTAAGCGTCTTGAAAGTTATTAAGTTGAGTCTAAGTATGAGGGCGCTTTTACACAAGTAGCGTCCCTACAGTTTTTCAACTTATAACTATCAGCGTCCTTAAAGATAGAAAATAATTAAAAACTAAGAGAACTTTCATCGAGCTGAAGCTAAGTCAGCGTCTTGACACTTTCAAAGGTTGACTAAAGGAAGACCGCTACTTACAAGTAAGCGTACTAATGAATCAGTTCAATTCAACCTTGAGCGTACTAATATTTTATCAACGTCCTGACATATCAAGTCCAAGAGGGCACTGTTAAAACATTAGTGTCCTGAAAGACTATAAAAATGATTTTTGATTTCTCAATTAAAGTTTGATAAAATATGATTGAAATCATGACATTTTCTGATCGAATCAAATACTTTAAAATCATAGAAATACCATTCAAATGTGACGATCAAAGTATGAAACCGATTAAATTTTGCTGAGAGTAAATTGATCGATAGAAATTACACTTTAAGTACTAACGGACTCGAAACTTTACTTGTGATATCCAATAGGCTTGTGAGCATAGTTCCTTGATGTTGATTCTTGATAAATCTAAAACACTTGACAAGATCATTAGATACACAAACCAGAGATATTTGGAATCATCAAAACATTCATATCATGGGGTTTATTGAGATAACAAAGTTAACTTCAGTGGTGAAGATGCTAAAGAAACCAGCAGATATCACTGCATTGGTCAGACCACTATGAAGTTGATGAGATACGTGTATGTCCCTGCATTGGAAAAATGGTTTCCAATAGCAGAAGTACCACAAGAAGGTGAATCTAGTGGAAAGAAAGAAGCTCAGACTTAAGTAAGAGAAGAAACTGTTCTCGAAATGGAAGGAGAAGTTGTTCATGCTTCAATTGATTTGGCTGATCAGGTTTTGGAAGAACATGATCTTGTTGTTGAAACTGAACATGTTGCAACTTAAGCTATGGAAGTTGAACATGTTGAACCAGCTGTTGAAGAAGTTCGAGTTGAAGAAGAATGTATGGTTGAGGCCCCAACAGTTGATATTCTAACTGAGGCTCAGGTTGAAAAAATCATTGAAGAGGCTCACACAGAGCAAGATGTTCAAATGTTCAAGATAGTCAGGCTGAGCAGTTAGATAAAACTGAAGATGATGTCATGAAGTAAGTTATCCAAATTGCACAAACTGCCATTAAAGAACAATTAACTGCAAAATAGGCTATTGATGCAACCATGGAGGACATCATTGATGAGACTGTTCAAAAGAGGGTCAGTAATGACTCAAAGAGGATTATTTCTGATCCACCATCTCCTATGGATGTTCTTTTATCAGAGGAACACCATGTTCCCAAAGAAAGTGGATCTGCTGATAAGGAGATTTCAGAAGAAGAATAATCTCATTCAATTGGCTTGAAATATATAGACAAAAGGGGTTATGAACTTGCTATCATACCCTATAGTGGTGCCGAGACAAGAATAGATGTCGATGATTAAGTTCAAAGTGAAGAATACCATAAAAAGAGGAATATAGTGTAGAAGATACTCTGGAAGAAAGTTTATCATCACATGATCAATCTGATCACCATTCACCATCCTATCCTTCTTCCAGTATGCCTGTAGATTATTTCTTCAGAGAGGAAGATTTTCTAAGGAAAGTTAGAGAAGATCAGATTTTTGTTATGTCTCAGCTGATGAACAAGTTGGAACAAAATCAGTTGCAGCAGAAGAATGAGATTTTAGCAAAAATCAGGAACTCTCTGAAGAATCAGGAAAATGAGAGATTAAGGAGATCAAAGAATACACCACTCACTTTGTCCAAGCAACATAAATGTTAGGAAAAGTGACACAGCAAATGGACAGTCAGTTGGGTGTTTTGCAATCTCTACCTTCACCAAGTTCTACTTTCTCACCTACTAATGGTCTGATGAAAAAAATTCAAGAAAGTACGCAACAAATCAAGGCATTCGTGAAGGCCTTTGTTGCTTTTGAAGACCACAATCTGTTCAAATCCAAACCAGCTCCCTGCCATCACCTGCCCAAACTCAAGTCTCATCTAGCCAACAAGGTGTAAGACCACTAAGACATGCTCAAAGTGATTCAAGTACAGAAATTCTAGAGAAATTTTTTGAAGACATTCAGAATTTAAAGAGTAAGGTTGTTGAGTCATCTCAGAACACATCAAGCACAAATGCTCTGCAATCAGTCTTGGATGCTATCTTGGACCAAAAATCTTACAAAGTGGATTTTGATCCAGTGTTGAAGGCCATTTCAAATTTGAAAGATAGTGTACACACTTCTGGGCTAGCACCATCTGAAGATAGTAGACTGACCAAGATTCTATACTTTGTCAATCGATCTTATGAGAAGATGTCAACCTAGAAAATAAGATGCCCTTCCTTGCCACTTCAATGATGGGTCTGTCATATACTGTTACAACTGCTGCAGATCATGTTGAAGGTGTAGTAGGATTTTTCGAAGACCTTTTCAAGGCAATGAACAGTCGATTACACTCAATTTTCTGGTACATTGCCTCCTGCATGAAACATTTTGGCATGTTCTTTCATCTATTGGAGAAGAAAGGTGTAAATGTTCCACCTACACCAAGAGCTCCAACATTCACAAGGCCACAAGGACCTAAGGAGTTTGATATACTTCTTGGTATTTTAAAATGTGAAGATGAAGAGGAATCAGATGAAGAGCCTCTGCATAGAGTCTAAAGAAAAGTGTCTCCACCTCCCAGTGCTGCATCAGAACATTTTCTAGATCCAAAACGCAAGCACCCAATCAGGGCAGAATTTGGAGGTCATACCATCTTATCTGATTTTGCTAAGGGTCTTGCTGAAAGAAAACATAAAGCATCTAAACCTGGTCCACCTCTAGATCCATACAGATTTGGTGTTTCCAAGCAAACTCATGACTCATTTGTCAAGAAGTCCAAGCAAGCTGTTGTGGTTGAAAAGTTTCTCAAGAGCCTATCCAAGAGAAAAATAGGGTGAAAGAAAGCGACACCACGAGCACCAAGGAAACCCAAAGATGATTCCAAGGAGAAGGAAGCCAGTCCAAGTGGATCAAAGAAGAAGAATGAAGAGGATGAAAGAAAGCGAAAAGGCAAAGGTCCCAGTTCGAGCTAAGCCTATCCACTTTTTGATGATTTCAAAAGGGGGAGAAAAATGTACACATTAGGCTAAGTCAGCTCAAGTTGAAAGCTATAAGATAGGGGGAGATTATAATTTATCTTGCAATATAATGTACTGACAATGTACTGACTTGTATTATACTTAATCACAACTTGGCATTATGGATATATTCTTCTGATATGTGCTTTGCATTGAGCATTAAATGACTGATCAAATGAATGCAATCATCTGTACCATGCTAATGTGGATTGTAAGAAATCATATGCATCTATATGTCACTTAGCCTAATGGTATTTGAGTGTTTGAAATCATCAAAAATGGGGAGATTGTTATCTCAAGGAACCCCAAGATGAGAATGTTTTGATGATTCCAAACTACTCATGTCTGTGTATCTAATGATCTTGTTAAGTGTTTCAGATTTATCAAAAATCAAGATCAAAGAGAAGAGCTCACAAGTCCATTGAATGTCAATGATCAAAGCTTCAAGCTTTTAGTACTTAGAATGTAAATCTATCGATCAAATTACTCTTGACAAGATCTCTTAACTGCATGTTTGATCGATATGTTTGAAAGGTTTTTCAAATGATTTAAATTCTTAATCCTTTTTAAATGTTTAATTTGATCAAATCTTTGACTGATTTAACTATGTTTTGAAAGACATAAATTGCTCTTGAAAATCCAGTCTTTAAGTTTTCGGTCAGGATGCTAATGTCTTAGTAGCGCCCTCCTGCACCTGCATGTCAGGACGCTAATGATACATTAGGAACCTGATGACTTCAAGGTTGAAAAAATTATCATCCATCAGAGCGCTTACTTTATCAGTAGCGCCCTCATCGAGTCAACCAATGAACTTATCTGGACGCTAATTCAACATTTGCTCGCTGATCGTCTTATGTAACAGGAGGCTTACGTTTCAGCAGCGCCCCTATATTTTTGGTCAATTTAAACGTGTTCTAAAACATCAGGACGCTCAACCCTTATTGGTACCCTTATGTTTTTCGTACTCTAAAGATAGGACGCTTACATTGTAAGTAGCGCTTTATGTTCCAAAGTGCTTTTAAAATGAGGCTGGACACTTACCTTCTAGTAGCACCCTCAAGGAACAAAACGACAAAGTTGAGATTATGGGTCAAGACGTTGATTGACTAGTCATGACGCTAATTCAACACTGTCATAAAGCTGTACCTGTGTACTTTTTCAGTTTACTTTTTTAGAACATTTTATGCACACAAACCTTTTTAGATTTGTCAGAGATTTCTTCTGATGCACGAAATCACGATTCCTGAAACCTTCCTTATTCACGTAATCTAAAAAGAACCAGAATATTTGTGAAGATTGTCTTACCATCTTCATGAAAGATTCTAGTTGTTGTGAGTAAACACTTTTCTTGATATTCAAATTCAAATCACCACCAACTTCATCTCTAAGTCTACAAATATTAGTACTTAGAAAATCCACAGACCCCGAAAATTTATTAACCAAATACTTTTTAAAGTTAGTCGAATTTTCAATTTGATTTCAGAGCTTAAACTGATTTAGTTTTTCAAAATGTTTTCTTTGAAACTCTGTTCATTCAAAAGATTTTCATATTGTGCTTAATCTCTATTTTTTTTTGAAAATCTATTTGAAGATTACTAAACTGTTTTTACTCAAATTTCCAGCACTGTTTTAATCATATATGATTCTTGCTAAAAGAGAAATTTGAGAGATAGTTCATAGGATACAGTTGTACTTCATCTCATATCTTGTATACTGTATCGAGTTGTAACATTAGTTATATAAACTGCGGAGTACCCAACTTCATTTTTTGAACAAGTGGTTGTTCTCAAGCTTGTAAGTTGAGAAGGTTTAGATTAGTTTTACACCCAAAAGTGAAGTTGAGATAGGTAGTTCCCTAGCATGTAAGCTGAGAGGTATAGGTAGTTCTCTAGCCTATAAGTTGAGAGGTTTAGGTTGGTCTCAAGCCTGCAAGTTGAGCATTGTAACGGTTGTTCTCACACTCGATTGTTGAGAAAAAGTGTAACGGTTTGGTTCTCACCCGTAAGAGAATCCCTTAGTGAAAAGGTTTCAAATCCTAACTGAGGAGGTTAGGTAGTGGATGTAGGTAAGTAGCTGAACCACTCTAAATCTATTGTGTTAATTTATTTACTTTTTTGCACTCATTTAGTTGGCCGTTGCATTAACTTTAATTGTCTAAGTGTCCAGTTCACCCCCCCTTGGACATACCTGGGCCAACAATTGGTATCCGAGTGAGTTGCTCATTAAAGAAATCTAACAATTTCTTTGATATCAATGGCAATGTCTAGAAGTTCTATCATGGAAGTAGGTCAATCCCTAGACAGACCACCCGTATTCAATCGAGAATGTTTTGATGATTTGATGAAAAGGATGAAGTCTTTTCTTCAATCTGAAGACATTAGTCTATAGGAAATGGTTGTAAATGGTTACACCATGCCCAACAAGTCTATTGAGCTATGGACAAACATTGAGAGACTCGATGATAAATACAACTCTCAAGCTATATATGCATTGTATTGCTATCTACTCGAGGATGAAGTAGAAAGGGTAGTTCATCTTGAAAGTGCTAAGGAGATTTGGGAAACTCTCAAATCACTTCATAGTGAAAAATTAATGAATCAAGATGAAAAGCTTTAGGAGTTTCAATGGCTATTTGATGCCTTCGAAATATTTAAGAATGTATCTCTTGATATAGCATGCTGTAGGTATCAATCCATCCTTGATGGAATGAAAAAACATAATCAGGAGATACCTATAAGAATAACCTTAGTATGCTTTAGTGATGAGCACACTTGCTTATTTGATGAGCAACTTTTGCAAAAATACATGAACTTGTGTCATTTTTCATCTTAGCAATTTTACAAGTTCTTGAGTGATTTTAAACATTTGGCTATTTGATTCATACTTCCGTATATTTCGTCAAATCTTTCAAAATCTTTGGGAAACTTGTGTGTTTCTCTTGAGCAAGTGATCAAGACGTTTTTGAGTTTTCACTATACATCCTGTTGACTCTTGATCATCTTTGATATCTCTCAACCATCATCACACTTGAAGAATCGTTGAGCTTCAACCTTAGTGGGGTAAGATCTCTCTAACTCGATTCTTGTGATTTTGTTTGAGTAAATCAATTTTGTGCTTGAGTTTATATCTTGAAAACTGATTTCGTTTTGAATAGTGTTTGTGAAACTCTATTTTGATCTTCATATCATTTTATCTTGTTTAGTGGTCTCACAAATATTATGTGGTATCAATTCATGTGCTAAACTTATAATATATTGAATCGAATTCATAAATTGTCACTTGAGTTAGTTGATTCTTGATCTTAATCATTTATACATTTAAAATCATCAATTTTTGATCATCATTGCATATTGATTCTTGAGTTTTATACATATGATTGTTAGAGTCAATATTTGAATACTTGTGCATATTCGATTCTTGTTTTCATATCATATATATTTAAATCGATTGCACTTGAGAAAAACTATTTCAACACATTGCACCATTTAAATCATTGTGGTTGGAATAATGATGTTTACTCATTCAAGATCTTATCATTGTTGAGAGTGTTGTTAAACATTTCTCTCTATCATTTGTAATCTTGATGTATCGTTGACGTGTTTGTCAACCAAGAACATACCATACTGTTGTACGGTTCATAACCATGCTCGTAAGTTGGTTATAGTGTGACTTTCTAGCCAAGCCCTTGTGTTGTTTAGTGTGTGGCTTTCTAACCAAGGCCTTGTGTAGGTTAGCGTGTGTGGCTTTCTAACCAACTTTCTAACCAAGCCCTTGTGTTGGTTAGTGTAAGGCTTTGAGCCAAGACTTTGTGTTGACTTTTGTAAACGACTTCTAATCATGCCCATAAGTTGACTAGCCAATAATGTATTGGGAAATCTTGATCGTGGACAAAGGTTGAAGGGGAATCGAACTACTCTAAATCGTTGTGTCCATTTATTTTTCCTGCACTCGTTTATTTTGATTGTTATCTATTGCACTCTTCATCGGTTTAATTATTTTAACCGAAAGGTAACGCGAAAATCCGCCAAGTCCAATTCACCCCCCCTCTTGGACTATAATACTGGGCCAACAAGATACACCTATGAATCTGACAACTCAAGGTACCTTAAAGTTCTCATTCTGAGCAACTCCCTTCTTCTTGTTGAAGTTATTTCCACAGCAGATCAACCTTTTTGAATTTGATTCTAAATTTTGCATTGTTTGATCTCTCTGGAAAACTTCTTGGGGTTTCATCTTCTTCATTTTGAATGTTATTCTTGGGGCACTAGATGAAGATATTGGAGATTGTTCCTCCTCATGTCTCCCATTTATCCAAGAGGATATTTCTTTATCACCAAGTTCACTCTCATTCTTGGTTGGTAAATTTGCTTTCATATCTTCTTTCTCAATGGATGTTTCCAAATCACTTAGTACATAAGTTATTTTGTTAAAACACTTTCAAAAGGGTTTGCAAATTCTTCCAAAAATTGAATTTGTATCTCCATTTTTTAGGAAAACTGTCAAGAAAACATTTAACCAAAGCAGAGTGTGAAACAATTATCCCAAAGTTTTCTAACTCTTTTGATATGCTTAGAAATCTATTTGCAGCTTTATTTATATACTCTCTTTCTAGGAATCTAAAGTTTGTAAGGGAAGCCTTTACCTCTATAGCTCTATTTCTAGTTTCATCTCTCCCTTCCATAGACTTTAATAGGCTACAAAATTCCTTTACTGTGTAATCCCATGGATTGAAGTTTTCACTAATGGTAAGCAACTTTTGATTCCATGATTTTAAAAGTTTATCAGCAAAACAAATTATTGCTACATCTGTGGGTACTTTCAAAACCTGTTGAATTGGACAAATCAACAGGTTTTAACTTTCAAAATAACTTATAGATGAATAATAAAAGTGCAAGGAATAAGTCGTAAACTGCACAAACATTTAAAATGGTTTAGCTATATGCCTACCTCCACTACCTAACCTCCTAAGTTAGGATTTCTCAAACTTCCACTAATGATCACTCTTCACAAGTGAGGATTAAACCTATTACAGCTTCACATGTGTGTGACAACTTTTACAAGTCAACTTACGGGTGTGAATCAACCTAAACACTCAACTTACGGGTGTGAGTCAACCTGAACACTCAACTTACAAATGTGAGTCAACCTAATCACTCAACTTATGGATGTGAGTCAACCTATCCTATCCTTACACTAAGGAGGGATTAACAACTTGAGTAGCTGCTACAGATTACAACCTATAATCCAATACAAGACAATTTTACAGAACAATCTTTGAACTTTTACTCAATAACTTTTCAGCAGAATAATAGTATTTTGAAAAACGGCTAAGAGGAGTAAAGTAAAAAAGTTTTTCTTCCTTTGGATTCTCAAAAGAATATGAAATAAGTTTGACTAATCCAAAGAGAAAACACTTTAAAAACACAGAGTTTGCAGCTTAGGAAATCTTTTAGAAACGACTAACTTTCAAATAGTGCAAAATATCAGTTTTTCAAAATTCTCTTGATCTCATGTTCAAGTTGAGTATTTATAAACCAAGGTAGCGCCAAATCCAAGTTTTAATTATTTGAGACTGTTGTGAGAATAGATTGAATTTCAAATCAAACAGCTAATTTCTTTCATGGAAATGGTATGAACAAAGATGTTGAAGATTTTCGATCAAAATAAAGTTTATATGAAAGAGGAAAAAAATCAGAGAATCAGCTTTTGCATAAATATTCAAGAAAGGTGTTAGGTTTCTGACATGAGGACCTCATTCTGATAGAGATAGGGCTCTACTACAACATAACTTAAAAATAGATAAAAGAGTTGATGGGCGTCCTATTACAATATGAGCATCCTGCAGAATGACAACCCGAGAGATGATTTAAACTCAAACAACTTGGGAGGGCGCTATTGTTCTATGAGCGTCCTGCTAGACTTGCCCTGAAATTTTCCAAAAATTTTGAGCGTCTTACATTAGTAGGAGCGTCCTGCAATACTAGCCTAATGAATTTAAGTGAATTTGCCATTGCTTAAGCGTCTTGCTCATGTTGAGAAGAGTTTAAATCCTTTTCATTTGAAATCAAATCAGATCAAACGCATTTCAGATCAAATCAAATATTTTGGAAGATCATTATGAGGAATTTTGAATTAAATTGAGCACTTTGAAGCACGATTAACACAATTTGACTCCAATCAAATGAGAAAGATTAAAAAACTTTTGCCCATAGGAAAAACACTTTGAAAAACAATAGAAGATGGGATCAAGTTGAGTAATCATGGAGTATGGGTTCTACAAACCTAAAATCAATCTAAAAGACTTCTAAACATAATATTTTGCAACTCGAGTCTTGATTGATCATGGCTTGATTTCCCTTTTCAATATTCTTCTTGCAATTGAATGATTCATCTTAAGATAATTTGAGCTTTTTGATCAGTGACTGAATCACTCAAAAGATTGATTAGTTCAACAGATGGAGTAGTTTGTAATCATCAAAATATGCATCATGGGATTCATTGAAGTAACATCTTCCATGTTTCCTGGCAAGGATGACTTCTTTAAGTGCTCGATTGAAACCGACTTTATGAGGTCGATGACATCTCCTGATGCCAACTTTACCAGAGTGTCTGCCTTGCAATTACTTGATCGGGGAACTTGTTTTAGGCTACATTGCTCAAATTTTCTCATCACCTATTGAGTCTTTTTGGAATAGTTTGTCGTTCTTTCCTCCCGTGCCAGACACTCCCCATTGATTTGTCCTACCATCAACAGTGAATTGCTAAACACCCTCAAGTGGGTGGCTCAGAGCTCTTTTGCAAACCTTAGATTGACTAACAATGTTTCATATTCTGCCTCGTTATTTAAGGTCTAGAGTCTGAATCGAAAGGTTTTGCAATATTGCGAACGCCATGTGTCTTCTAACACCATCCAGTTGATGTAACGACTCTCACCCTGTTTTGTTTTGATGATCACAAACAACATACTTGTGATCACAAATCGCTTTGATGTAGTTGTTTGAGTGCTAACTGGCTATATCAAATGGATTCAACTATATTGTCAAAGCAAGTGGATGGAACAACATTGCACAAAGATTCAAGAGTTTCATGGTTGTAATTCTTGTTTAAAATCTTAGTGTTGTAAAGTAACAATTACACATTCAAACCACAATGTCTTGCATCTTTTTTGAAAATCATGCATATAGGTTATCATATTCATGCATATACACTAGTATTATATTGATCGTGCATGCACACACAGTATTATGATTATTATGCAATCACACAATTAAAATTGTTTATCATGCATATATTTATCATTGATTATCATGCATTCATTTTACCAACTTTGCATGGTTCTACTGTTTTACGTGTATCGTATCGAATGTATTATTCATATGTTTTAATCGATCGTTTTACACGTGTTTATCTTTGTCAATTGTGTTTCAATCTTGTCAAAAATGTTTTGAAAGTTAGTTGATATGTTTGACAATGTCTTAAACTCTTTTCGATCAAAAAATCAGGTTTCTATCACTTCAATGTGAAGGAACGCGCTCCGCTCTTAAGGAGCGCGCTCCTGTGCAATTTCCTGAATCTCAGATTTTTCTGATCAGAGTTTAAGGAATGCGCTCCTTGAGAAAGGAACGCCCTCCTGTTTTTTTTTTTGCCGAGACAAAGATTTATCTGATCAGGGAAAAAAGAACGCACTCCTCTTAGTAAGAATGCACTCCTATAGTCAAGGGAAAATAGAACATTTTATAGAGTCAGTGGTTTTTGATGAAGGACCTCGCTCCTATGCCCGATGGACACATTAAAGAACGCGCTCCTTGATTGGAGGAAAATCTGAAAAGTTTCTGATTTCAAAGCAGAAGCATGCTCCTTCTTTGAGGAACGCATTCCTGTGCCTCGATGTGGTATTTTTCTATAAATACCACACTTGCTCATTTGAAGAGCAACTTTTGTAAAAATCTTGAACTTATGCCATTTTTCATCTTAGCATTTCTACAAAGTCCAAAACAAGTTCTTGAGTGATTTTAAATTTCTTTCTAAGCACAAGTTCACCTACATTTGGCTATTTGATTCATACTTCTGAATAGTTCACCAAATCTTTCAAAATCTTTGAGAAACTTGTATGTTTCTCTTGAGCCATTGATTAAGACGTCTTTGAGTGTTCTCTTCATATCTTGTTGAATCTTGATCATCTTTGAGCAAGGAATCTCTCAACCATCATCACACTTGGAGAATCTCTAAGCTTCATTTTTACCTCTAGATTCTTATGATTTTGTTAGAGTAAATCAGTTTTTGTGCTTGTGTTATTAGCTTGAAAATTGATTTCGTTTTGAACATAGTTTGTGAAACCCTATTTGATATTCATATCTTATCTTGTTTAGTGGTTTTATAAATATCATGTGGTGTCGATTCATGTGCTAGACTTATACTATATTGAATCGATTTCATAGATCATCACTTGAGTATGTTGATTCTTGATCTTAATATTTATACATTTAGAATCATCTAGTCTTGATCATCATTGTATATTGATTCTTGTGCTTTAATAATATCATTGTTAGAATCAGTATTAGAATACTTGTGCTTATTAGATTTATGATTTCATATCGTTTATATTTGAATCGATTGCATGTATTTGATTTAAACTATTTCAACACTTCACATCATTTAAATCATTGTGGTTGGAATAGTGGTGTTTACTCATTCAAGATTGTAAGCTTAATATTGTTGAGAGTGTTTTAAAACACTTCTCTTTATCTTTTGCAATCTTCATGTAATTGTTGACGTGTTTGTCAATCTAGTTTATACCATATCTTGTACGGCTCGTAACCATGCCCTTAAGTTGGTTACTATGCCGCTTTCTAGCCAAGCCCCTGTGTAGGCTAAAGTGTAGCTTTCTAACCAAGCCCTTGTGTTGGTTAGTGTGTGGCTTTCTAACCAAGCTCTTGTGTAGGTTAGTGTGTGTGGCTTTCTAACCAAGTCCTTGTGTTGGTTAGTCTAAGGGTTTTAGCCAAGCCTTTGTGTTGGTTATTGTAAACGACTTCTAGTCCCGCCCATAAGTTGACTAGCCAATAGTGTATTGGGAAATCCTAATCGTAGTGATTGGGTAATGGACGTAGGTTCAAGGGGAACTGAACCATTCTAAATCGTTGTGTCCATTTATCTTTCCTGCATTTGTTTATTTTGATTGTTACCTACTATGCACTTTATCTGTTCAATTATATTAACTGAAAGGTAACGAATAAATCCACCAAGTCCAATTCACCCCCCTTTTGGACTATAATACTAGGCCAACACATCCCTGCGCCTTAACCTTGTCTGTGTATGTCCAGCCATTTACAAATAGGGGCCATGCATCTTCCTGAGGCTCTATTCCTACCTCAATTTTGAACAAGTAGTCTGCAAAAAAGCTAGCAACCGCTTACCCTTCGATTAACTTTCTCGGCTTGATCTGGATGCGAAATTCTCCTAGCTCAATGGCGACAAGTCTTCTGGAAGTGTCCTACTTTTGCAAGATTTGGCAAACGAGAAAGCTTGTGAGAACGATGATGCGGTGGGCTTAGAAGGATGGACGAAGCCTTTTTGCTGCCATTACCAAGGCTAAAGCCATCTTTTCCACTTCAGATTATCTTATCTCGACATCCTTAAAGGCTTTAATGACATAGTATACAGGCCTTTGTATCTCATCCTCTTCTCTTGCCAAAGCGGTGCTGGTAGCGAAGGACGAGACTGCGATGTAGAGGTATAGCGGTTCACCCACCACGGGCTGTGACAGAACGAGTGGGCTTCCAAGGTAGGCTTTCAATCCCTCAAAGGCTTGGTTGAACTCTTCAGTCCATTCCACCCGTTTCTTCTTCAGCATGGCGAAAAATGGGAGATATCTATCTATTACTTTGGATACGAATCTCTTGAGGGTCTTTATCTGCCCATTCAACCGATTGATCTCTTTTATGGTTCTTTGGGGGGGGGGGGGTCATGTTCAGCAAGGCTTTGATCTTCTCCGGGTTCGTTTTAGTTCCTCGTTCACTAACCATGAAGCCTAGGAACTTTCCTACAGTGACTCTGAAGTCACACTTCGTCAGATTTGACTTCATCTGGTATTTTCTCATGATCTGGAATGCCTTTGACATGTGGTTGATATGATCAATGTATCGCAACTCTTTACGATCATGTCATCGATATAAACTTTCATGGTCTTACCTATTTTTTCCGCGAGCATTTTGTTGACTAGGCATTGATGCGTTGCTCCTGCGCTTTTGAGATCGAAAAGCATGACTTTATAACGTTAGAGCCCGTAGTCAGTAATAAATGAGGTGTGTTCTTGATCAGTGGGATGCATCTTGATCTGATTATAGCCTGAGTAAGCATCTATGAAGCTCAACATTTTATGCTCCGTCGTTAAGTCTATCAATTGGTCAATGCGAGGTAAGGAGAAGTTGTTTTTCAAACATGCCTTATTTAAGTCGGTGAAGTCCACACATGTCCGTCATTTCCTGTTCGACTAACAACATTCGCCAGCCACTCTGGGTAATAGATTTTTTTGATGAAGTCAATGTCTAGAAGCCGATCCATTTCCTCCTAAAGTGCCTCGGCTCTATCTTGACTTAACAGTCTCCATTTATGTTTTACTGGGCCCAAGCTTGGGTTAATGTTAAGCTTGTGACATGGGAGCTCTGGCGGGATTCCTTATCTCTCAAGTCGAGGTCATTCATTTTTCGGGAGAACAACTTTAATACTTGTTGTTCCCATAGGCGATGCCAAACGTTTTAGCCAAAAATCTCCCACGTTCAGTTGGGTGCAAATGCTGGCTGACTAAGTGTGAAATTTGTCTGCTCCTCCTCTAGAATCCTTCTACGGGATCGCCTCGCTCCAAACCTGGAAAAGGTGGTAACACCAAGAGGATGTCACCAAAGCCACTCTAATGTCTAAGTTAGATTATGTAGGATAAAAAGTAGAAGTGTAGTGAGGTGGAGGCTTAAAGCATACCTATTTCTATAGAATGAGATCCCTTTTTATAGTGAAAAGGGAATGTTCCTCGCATTTAATGTTGTGTTTTATCAATGGGAGTGATTTATGTTTTTCTTTATCTGGAGTTGGTTTATAATTCTTGTGTTTCAAGATCCATTCTGTGCGGTATCCGAGTTATAATCAATGTGATGGAAAGGGTACTCGAGATAACGATTGTGATCACCCTCTGTTGCGGCTGGGGGGAGGATTCCTTGGCCAAGGCTAGGGAGTGGCCTGGGTCTAAGCCATGAGATGTTTTTTGCTGGAGCAGAAGGTTGCCCTCGGTCATGGCCAAAAGGGTAACCTCGTTCATGGTTGAGGAGGAGACCTCGACCGTGGCTGATGGGGTTTCCTTGGCCATAGCCGGGGGGAGTCTCTCAGCTATGGTCGAGGGTCCTTAATCGAGGTTCCCCTATTTGTATGTCTGATTTTCGGTTTTCCCTTGGTGTTTTGCTTACTTTCTTCTTTCTCTATATTTGGGTGTAACATTAATATCAATTTCTAGCATATAAACATGATTCGTGATATAAAACACCTTTTATATATATATCTATGATGATATACATATGATGGGAAAATGAAATCTACTCAAAGTGATATTCTTACTAATTAGTTCCTCGCCTTGGGAGCCTTCACCTCACTTGCCCGGTTTCTCACTTCCTAGCATACATAGAACTAGTCTTAGTTCATCTCAACCATTTGTATTCATCCAAAACACAACTACATCTAACATTACCATTTTACCGATCCATACTCCACTTTTGAACATGTTAAGAACCTTCAATCTCACTCAAGGGTTCTTATGGTGATTCACTTGGGTTTTGTGTGTTTTTCCATACACAAGAATCACCCTTATCATTTTGAGACCGTCTTAATCATTTATAACCCTTTTAACTAGAAATCGTTCCTTATTAAGCTTTGTCAATGATTCACATACCCATTTGTAGAGACAAAGGCATTTGGGTTTCATTCATGATTTCTCACATATATCATTTGGGATTTATGTGTTTTCATGTACCCAAGATCATCAATGGTTCCTTGGCCCCCATTCATTCGACGTATCTCCAAGGTTTTGTCTCCCAAAACCCTTCTACATGGCCAAGAACCCAAACCCAGAAAATCTTACCCCAACACCCATTAATCATAATAATCGAGTTCTCTTAGCCTGATATCATCTAAAAAAGATCAAATCTCTAAAGAGAAACATAAAAAGATAACTAAAATCTTAATATCATATAAAAAACCCCAATAATTGCTTGAAGAACAAATAAACTCCTAAAATCCCCAAAAATCACCTTTAATCCATCCATTTTTGCTCAAAATTATGTTTAAAACATCAAGAAACCTTTAGAAACACCATTAAAGCCCTAAGAAACCCCTTAAAATCCATAAATCCAAATTGAGCATGATAGCTTGTGGAATAAGAAACCCAAAAACTCAAGAAAAGCAGGGGATTATTCCTCAAATATTCTTAAATTAGTGTTTGGAAGCCTCAAATTACCCTAGGGAACCACCTTGGAGCTCCTTTGGATCACTTACAAACTCCCCCAAATCGTCCCTCAAACACTTTCTCTTTTAGCAAAAGTTGAAAAGTTCAAAATGGGAGAAAATTGAGGTTTTTATAGAGTTTCAGATGTGGGAATGCTTTCCCTAACCATAGGACACCTGGATTGAGGGAGCAAGCTCCCTCATGGGAACACACTCCCTTAGTGGAGAATGCATTCCCCACCATGTTGAGTGCACTCCTTCCACGTTCCTTGGGTTTTCGCTCGGTTTCCACCTTTGGCTTCTCATGACATTATTTTCAAGGTTAAAACTCTATTTTCTAGGGTTTCTTATCTTTCATTTTGGGGTTTCTAAGTGTTTAAAATCTCTAATTTCCTCAAAGTATCAAGCATTGGTTTCGTAATTTGCCTTAGTATTTTAGCAAGGCGTCACATTTTTTATCCTCTTAAGGTTTTTAGTGGTTCTTAGTTGGGTTCCTAGAACTCTCATTTTCTTGTTTACTTTTCTTTTGGCTTGTCACGGAGTTGTTCGCCACTAAGGGTGTTTTTTTTTTTTTTTACTTTCCTTTTCCTTTGTGTTGTTCTTCATTTTTTATGGGTTTCCATTGTCACTCATGCCCATTGTCTTCAATTGGTGAGACATCATGCGACAGTCGAGGTAGATGAACTTTTGTCATCTCCTTGTCTTGACGATGATGTAGAATGTTCTGATGATGAGCTTGTTAGGGGTGATGACTCATATGCGTTTGATAAGTCATTTTTATTACTTAGATTAATAGTATTTTTAGTTTATAAATTTATTAATCTTTGAAGGTTTTTATGCAATTATAATTTCTTTTTATTTTGTTTTGTAAGAAATAGAAAAAGTGAAGGAATTTGAGAACATTGATAATTATAGTAGTGTTGCAAAATAATTTGTTGGAAGAGTCGCAGCGCTAGAAATGTAGAGCTACAGCGCTAGAAAAGGAGAGCCGCAACTCTATGAAGTGAAGAGCTTTATTGCAAATTGAATTCCAAGTTACCCATTGAGTTCAAAACATATATAAAAAATATTTTAGGGTTAATTGAGAGATCATCTTGCAGAGAGACGAAGGCGGCTAACTTTGAAGACGGAGAAGCAACATTGAACTTGAAAATCTAATCTATTCTTTTCTTTTCCTTTCTCTTTCAATGTTCAAGAACGTGATTTCGTGTGTTTCTAGTTTTCATTATGAACTAATTTTCTTTCCTAGATGAACGATGTAGCCTATGCTCTATACTATGTAGTGATTGTTTGATTTATTATTATGAGATTTTCTTCAGTTTATTTGTATTTTTCTATTCTTAATATGCTTCCAAATTTACTCGCCATGAATTGGATCATTTTATATTTAGAGTTCAATACTCGGGAGAGAGAATTTTAGATATGATCTTGAAAAATGCAACCTAGGATTTTATTGAGTTCGGGAGGCCTATAATTCCTTTGAAGTTAATTAAAAGAATCACAAAACGTAATGAGTTCTTAATATCTCGATTTTTACAGGGATATCGAAAGCAGATTTTAGGAATGTTTCTGACTCAGCACTCGGAAGAGAGGGAGTTGGAATAATTAGGGTTCTTAACTTATAAACTGGAAAAATTAATTAATAATAAATTGGCATGAAAAAGCATAGTTGATGGTTAGGTGAAATCGAACATCTAGAATCTCTATTCATTGATTTCTTCTAAATTTTATTTCAAGTTTATTTTATTTATTTGGCATTGTTTAATTGATTTATTCTTTATTTTAATTTTCTAAATAAAGTTAAGGTTCTTTTAATTACAGTACTTGGTGAAAATTGAATTATAATCCCTAAGGACGATGAGTCTACTCATCACTTTTCTATTAAAACTTGACACCATACACTTGCGGTTTGTTAGTGAACAAGTTTTTTGTGCCATTGTCGGGAATTGTTTGGTAAGTTGATTTTTGGTTAGTGTTTATGTCAATTTGTTAGATTTTTAAGAGCATTTGTTTAGTTTTAGTTGTTTTGTGCATGATTTGCATACTTAGTTGTTTTAGGGTCATTTAGGTGTTAACTTAGGTTCTTAGAAGCTTTTTGTCATGAATAAACCATGTTTGATACATGTTAGAACATTAGGAAGCATTTACTTTTCATTTAGTTTTCCATATTTTGATGTTTTGATTAATTGTATAGTGCTTACTTGTGTTTTTGTGTTTTTGTGTTTTGTTTTGTAGGAAAATAAAGAGCTCTAAAGTGGGGTGAATCAAGGCTCAAATGATGATGAAAATAAGACAAGAACAAGTGCAAGAAGTGTACAAGAAGTTGACCAAAAGCCAAAGAAAACACAAGAGAGAAAAGCCAAAAAGAGTGTTGTACACACTTTGGGTGCTGCGGCGCCGTGACAAAGAACAAAAAGAAGAAAGAATGCATATTGGGCGCCACGACGCCGTTCGGTTCCTGTTGTGCGATTTTTGGTGTTTTTGGCAATATTTGGGTTGTCTATTTTAGTCTTTTGACCCACTATTGTATATAACTCGTTTTAGGGTTAGTTTAAGGGGATCTCTCATATTATCTCTCTTTCTAGACAATTAGATAGCAACTAATTAGGGTTAGGGTTGAGAAAAGGAGGCAAGAAAGAGGTTGAAGAAGGAGGAGTTGCAGGATTTTGTGGAAGAAGAAGAAGGAGGTTTCTACTTGTAAAAGGGGGTTTTCCTTCATTTTTATTCTACTTTAACTTGCTTTGATGACGTCTTCTTTAATTCTCTATCTTGTAACCATGGACTTAAATATGAGCTAAGTTTCCATTAGAGAAGTTGATTGACCAATGCTGAATTAGATGGATTAATTTTCATTGTTTGTGTGTTTTTGAGCAATTTGATAGGTTTATTTGCAATTTTTCATGCTTAATGTTTTCAACTTGTTGGCCACTTGTTGAATGATTTTGGATTCGAATTCTTACACACGAGAGGGGTGTTTTCGAATTTGAACAAGTGAATTGAATCCTAGGGAGTTCGTATTGAGTTGAGAGACCTACAACCCCTTTGAAATCATTTGAATTAAATCATAGATCATAATGCATGCTTTAATTGTTAATTTGCACTCGAGAGAGGGAATTAGTAATTGAAGTATAAGTGTTTGAATTTGCATCCGAGAGAAGGGTTTGAACAAATTAGGACTCATGATTTATAAACCTCAAAATTAACTCAATAGCATTATCTTTTGAAATCCATATAAAAC
Source organism: Paratinospora sagittata (assembly GCA_035771175.1). NCBI lineage: Eukaryota > Viridiplantae > Streptophyta > Magnoliopsida > Ranunculales > Menispermaceae > Paratinospora > Paratinospora sagittata. The sequence goes on along the minus strand of CM069611.1, from coordinate 16,665,998 downwards.
AATATAATGAAATCAACTCTCTATCATCTCTATTCATTGGTTTTCTCTAATTCTCGATTTAATTGCAAAAATTAGTTTTAATTTTAGTCACTTTAAATTCCAGCACATTAATCATCCCATTTTGATCACCTAGATAAAATCAAGATCTTAGTAGTTTAGGAAATTTTTAATAAGTAAAATTGACTATCTCTATAGATGATAATTCAACTCACCATCGGTCTATATTATTACTTGATAATCGTGCACTTGCGATTTGAATCACAAAATATTCATGATCATTGTTCCAATTTTATTTTTACTAATACTGTTACAAAATAATCTTAATTTTAATTTATATTTTTCTTAATTATAATTCTTTCTTCTCTTTGCTCTCTTGTTAATAGGTGTTTGGGCAGTGTGCGAAAAGATAGAGTTCTAAACTTCTAGCTTGTGATCTAGAAATTAAGAGAACACTTCAAAAGATAAGGAAGGGGAAAAGGAATGAAACTCAAGCAATGGTTGCTGAGAATAATAATCCACAAGCACTCCGAGATTACTTCAAGCCAGTTGTCAATGACAACTATTCTGGAATTGTGCACCAACATATCAATGCCAATAATTTTGAGTTGAAACTGGCATTAATCAATATGGTGCAGCAAAATCACCACTTGAAGACCTAAACATTCACTTGGCAACGTTCCTGGAAATGTGCAATACTTTGAAGATGGATGGTGTTCTTGAGGACACCATAAGGCTACGCCTGTTTTAGTTTTCTTTGAGAGACAAAGCAAAAGGATGGTTACAATTACTGCAACCAAGAAGCATTCCTACTCAAAAAGACATGGCTAAAAAGTTCCTTGCAAAGTTCTTCCCACCTACAAAGACCGCCCAACTAAGAAGTGAGGTTGGGCAATTCAATCAAAAAGATTTTGAGTCACTTTATGAGGCTTGGGAGAGGTTCAAATAATTACTTCGTACGTGCCCTCAACATGGATTTCAGGATTGGCTACAAATTCAATTATTCTACAATGGGTTAACTGGTCAAACAAAAACCATAGTTGATGTTGCTATTGGGGGTACTTTAATGAGAAAAACAGCATGAGATGCCCTTCTTCTTTTGGACGAGATGGCCTCTAATAGTCATCAATGGCCTAATGAACGTTCCATGGTTAAAAAGGTTGTTGGAATGCATGAGGTAGATCCTATAATAGCACCTTTTGCACAAGTTTCTACACTCTCACATCAAATTGCAACTTTATCCACTCAAGGACTAAGCCTAACCATTGAATCTGTTGCAGCTGCACATATGACATTTCTAGGAGTCAAAACAAGTTAGGAACAAGTGCAATTTGTGAATAACTGAAACTATAATTATTGTGGTAATGTTTTACCTAATCAATACCATCTGAGGATTCGCCAATCATGAGAACTTCTCATATGGTAATAGAAGGAACATTTTACAACCTCCTCAAGGTTTTAACAATCAAGTAAGCGAGAAGAAGCCTTCTTTAGAAGATCTTATGAGTTCTTTTCTTGTGCAGACTAGAGCAAGGCTTAACAAAACTGAATCAAGGCTTGATAACATTGAGACCCACATGGGCAACATGGGAACAACAATGAAGTCTCTTGAGGTTCAAATTGGGCAACACCCTTCATCTATTAATGCCCAAAAAAGGGGTTCTTTCCCAAGCAATATAAAGATGAATCCCAAGGAATAGTGCAAAGTCACAACTCTTAGGAGTGGGAAAGATGTTGAGGGAGGAAAGCCAAAATATAACAACATTTTCACGTCCACACCAATATTCATGAATGGAACAAAGGAAAAACATAACAAAGATGAGGAAATGGAGGTTGAACTAACAAGGGAGGCTGAGAAGCCTAACTCTATATCTTTTTCCTGACAATCCTCTAATTCTTAAAATGACTCTTCCTTATCCTCAAATATTTCAAAAGAAAAAGTTGGATTCTCAATTTGCTAAATTCTTGAAAATTTTCAAGAAGCTTCACATTAATATTCCTTTTGCTGATGCTTTGGAACAAATGCCAAATTACGTGCAATTCATGAAAGATGTCATGTCAAAGAAGAGAAAGCTGGAGGACTTTGAAACGGTGAAACTCACAGAAGAATGTAGTGCAATTCTCCAAAAGTAGTTACCTAGAGTTTTACTATCCCTTGCACTATTGGAATTTTTGTTCTTTGATAAAGCACTATGTGATTTAGGTGCTAGCATAAATTTAATGTCTCTTTCTGTTTTCAGAAAATTGGGTCTTGGTTTTGTGAAGCCTACAACCATCACCTTGCAATTGGTGTTGTGGAGTCATAGAGGATGTGTTGGTGAAGGTTGACAAGTTCATATCTTCGGCAGATTTTGCGGTCTTGGATATAGAAGAGGATCAGGAGATTTCATTGATTCTTGGGAGACTTTTCTTGGCTACTGGTAGGGCATTGATTGATGTCCAACGTGGTGAGTTGACTTTGCGGTTTAATGACGAAGAAGTCACGTTCAACATCTACCACACCATCAAATTTTCGAATAAGTTAAGTGCTTGTTAGCAAGTGGATGTGCTTGGAACATGTGTTGATAAGGTGCATATGGATGCGACACTAATAGATCCCATAAAGTGGTGCATTGTTAACTCAGCAACTCGAGATGTAGCAGATAATTGGGTTCTTAAGAAATATATATGTCTTCGCTCTTATGACTCTACAAGATGATTTATCTTCACCAGTTACAATGGAGAGCTTAGACGAGTCTTCACTAATAGAGTTGAACAAGACCTGTCTGGAATTGAAGTAATTACCTGAGCATCTTCATTATGTGTTTGTAGAAGAAAAGGGCACATTTCCAGTAATTATACCATCATCTCTATCGTCAGTGAAGGAGGAAAAGTTGCCTCATATAGTGAGAAAGTACAAATTGGATTTGAGAAAGTTGCAACGTATCTTGCAATTGAACGAAATGGAGGAGTTTCACAACGTAGCTTATGAGAATGCAAAGATTGAGATATTTTTTGGGAGGTACCACCTTGGGGCGGATCTCCTAAAGGTAAAGATTGATTCTCGACTATCAAACAAATTAACGTATGCAACACTAATGTTTGAAACTTGTGTGTATGTTCTCATGTATATATCTGAGCAAAATACTGTGAATGTGTATGGAGGACCCACTAGGCTTTCAAGGTCACCCCAATTTTTCACATGCAGGTACTTAGGAGAATAAAACTGAGAGCTTATTACATGATCGAGTGATTAGGGGTGAAGTTTGGTAGTTAGATAGTAATGTATTGGGTTAGATGGACTTCTATTTAGTTTAAATTCGGAAATTTCAATTATTGACTATGGGCTTGTAATCAGTAATGTTTATAAGGTACTCGAAATCATGATTTAAGGTATTCATGAATTCTTTTTTATAATTTTTGAATATTAATACCGATATGATTCTGTTTTATTAAAAAGAGCATGCCATGAACTTGTATTTGTTAATGTTAGCATTACTGCTATGACTCTGATGGACATATCCTGATATTAAGTTCACTTTGAATGGATAGGAGGAAAATTCCCTTATGGTTGAATATGAAATTTGGTATTAATGAATATTTATCGTTCCTTGCATGCAAAATGAGAACAATAAGAATATTTTTTTATCTTAACCGATAAGTTGAATAGAAATATACAAAATTATTTTGCAAATTATACTATTTGAACAATGAATTTGGGTTAAGGTAAATGGATACAACTTACGCCTCAATTCTCAGCTATCTTTATCGATAAAATTAAAATATTTATTATTATTACTTTAAAAATTAAAGTGACGAAAATCAGAGTGTGACAAGAGGTCATTCCCATGTAAAGGAGAATGAGAGTATGAAATTGGTTAATGATAAAAGAATGGAAAGACGGGTAATTCTATGCAGGGCATCTCTTATAGCGCAAAATAAGGGAAAGACTCGATATATATTTGTTGTTGCAATGACTCTCACCCTTGCATATTTTGATGATTGCAAACAACATTTCATACATAACTAATCATTTTGACTAAGTTGTTTCAGCTCTCTAACTTGATCAATTCATCAAAGTCAACTTGGAAGTCAAAGTCAAAGTATGAAGTGGATCAAAACAAAGAAGAATTATGATTGTAAATTTTTTTGTAATGCTTAGATCTATTTAGTGTTGTAGAATTCTCTCTAGGCAAGTCAGCCAAAATGATGCATGCATGAAAATCTTTTTAAAATGATCATGATTTTAAAAGTCAACCGTGTTCAAAATAGTCAAACTTTGACTTCATGATTAAAATTACTTATCATGTGTTTTGAACTTCATATTCTTTCAAAACAGTCATACTTAAATGTATTTGATTCAAAGATTTCAAGAAAACATGTTTTTGACTTAGAATTTTTGAAGAAATACATGTTTTCATGTTTAGTTCACACAGAAACGCTCTTTCTAAGGGAGAAAAACGTTTCTGCTACTCGAAAGTGAGTTTTTTACCTTGGCAAGCAGAAACGTGTTTCCCGTTTTAGAAACACATTTCTCGATTTCTATCCAAAATGAGTGATTCTCACTCAAAGGAACAAAAACACATTTCTTGTCTTAGAAACGCCTTTCCTTGTTTTATGGCAGAACGATGAAAAATGCATAGAAACGCATTTCCATGCACAAGAATGCGTTTCCTACTTGTTGTCTAGAATTGTGATTGTTGGCCTAGTATTATAGTCCAAGAGGGGGGTGAATTGGACTTTGCGAATTTTCGTGTTACCTTTCTATTAATATAATTAAACCGATAAAGTGCGCAGTGGGTAACAATCAAAATAAACAAATGTGGGAAAGATATGGACACAAAGACTTAGAGTGGTTCGGTTCCCCTTGAACCTACGTTGTCACGCCTGGGTTGCACACAGTGCCCCCTACCCAGGGTGATGAGTACCCCCGCAGGGCATACTCCAGCCATAATGGTTCAGTGGCTACTCAGAATGCGAAATCAGACTCCTTAAGGGAGGTCTCGAGTTCGATTCTGGGGGAGGCCCTGCACTATTCATGAATGAATAGCGGGGACAAATGATCTCGGTGACCGGCGTCCTTGTGTGGCATGGCTGGCCGAGATGGGACAATATTATGGGTCCATAATGGCTGGAGTATGCACTGCGGGGGTACTCATCACCCTGGGTAGGGGGCACTGTGTGCAACCCAGGCATGACAAAAAGGCCTCATGTATAACAGTGTAATACCTTGTATTTCACAAAAAAAAAAATTACTATTTGGGCAACGCCTGAACGTTCAGGCTCATGACAGAACGTTCAGGCGCATGCCAGAACGTACAGGCGCATGCCAGAACGTTGAGGCCCGTGCCAGAACGTTCAGGGGCAATGCATGCCCGAACGTTCAGGCGCATGCCAGAACGTTCAGGTGCATGATAGAACGTTCAGGCGCATGACAAAAAGTTGAACGTTCAGGCGCATGCCAGAATGTTCAAGCGCATGCCCGAACGTTCAGGTGCAATGCATGCCCGAACGTTCAGGCACATGATAGAACGTTCAGGCACAAAAAACTCTATATAAGGAACCCCACTCATTTCTCATTCCTCAAACCAAATCACCTTCTCTTGTGAATTTCTTCTCCTTTCCACTCATTCTGAGTTTTTAGTTTTGAGACTTTCTGTTCGAGACCCTCGGTGCGGTGCAACGAAGTTCTGTCCGGAGGAAAGCACCAAATCTGAAAGAAGAAGTTTTTATCTGAAGGTGGGGAACGAAACATAGGTTTGCGTGTTTCATAACTTTTATTAAAGTTTACATTCAATTATTATTATGTCTACTGTTCATTTACACTGCATTATGTCATATACTATTTATACTACTGCACTTATGCCTGTATATTTGGAATTCATGTATCACACTGTTATAATGCCGGATTTGTGGTCAATCTTGGTTACACACTGTTATAATACAGTGTGTAATACAGAACGTTTAGGCGCCTGTATTATCACACTGTTATAATACAGGCGTGGCTACAGTTCCTAAATCTTGGTTTTATTTTTCCTTGCCAGTGAGAAAATGCAAACCAGGAAGAGAGGAAGGCCACGTACTGTTCACCCAGCAGCGGAGGCACCTCTTGAGATTCAGGAACCGACGCCTCCGACAACAGCACAAACCACACCCAACACTGCCACTACATCTGGGCAGGCAATCCCACCCCCACCCCCACCCTTTACTATGCCTTCGAGCAAGAAAACCTTTTTCGCCGGATTTATTGAAGCAATCAAAGTCACTGTTCAAACGGCCGTTCGTGAGATCACGACCACTCAGGTTGCCACGGTTCAAGCACCTGTAACGTTTGGATCGGAAGCTCAAACCGATCAGATTACTAAATAAAAGCGGCTACAACCTTTTACTTTCGATGGCACCATTGATGCTGATGAGGTGCAAAAGTGGCTGGATGAGTCAAAAAAGGCTCTTGATGCAATGGGAGTCGATGAGACTCGAAAAATTCCGCTAGCAACCTACCAACTTGTTGGTGGAGCAAACAAATGGTGGATCACAGTGAAAGAAGACTCACGGGTCAACATAGCAGATATGACTTGGAAACAGTTCGAGTCAATGTTTATTGATAAATATTTTCCCAGCGCGATGACGAAGCAGAAGCGACAGGAATTCGCTAAGTTATACCAGGGCACCATGACCGTCAGAGAATATGCTGGAAAATTCAAAAAATTATCAGTCTACTCTCTCTCCACCATCTCAACGAAGCGAGATAAGACTGAGAAATTTTATAATGGCCTTCGCTATGACATTCGGCAAGCCTTATCGATCTTGGATCTCAAGATTTACAAAGAGGTTGTTGACAAGGTCATGAGCTTTGAACAAGAGAAGAAGCTCTTACAGGAACAGCGAATGAATAAGGGCAAACGGCCTGCAACGTTTTCCCAACATGGCTTGCAACAGGGCAACAAGAAGAAGCCCTACTACAATCAAAACCCAGCCCTCCCAGCCCTGGCTTCGAAGAATGAGGCCACAAAACCTGCGGCTAAACCTTCTAACCCTAACCATCAGGGTTTCTGAAATCATGGCCGTGGAGGTTGTTATGGAAGAGGTGGCCGTAGAAACGGCAATGGCAGAGGTGGTGGTCGCCGCCACAATCAGCAAGGCCAGCAAAATAATCAGAATGGCCAGCAAAACAATCAGCAGTACATGCCGACTTATTTCAACTGCGGCCAGCAGGGCCATGTAAGATATGCCTGTCCGCAGCTTTAGCAACCTATTCCCGTTGTTCCAATCCAACAAGCACCACCTGCTGCTAATGCCCAACCCAGGCAGAACCAACAGAACCAGGGTCAACGGAATCAGGGCAAAGCATATGCCATCGCTCAACAACCCCTCCCAGACAACAATGTAGTCGAAGGTACCTTTCCTTTGTTCAATACAATGGTGCATGTTTTGTTTGATTCAGGTGCTACACATTCTTTTATATCATCAGCACTGGTAAGACATTTAGGCCTGCATCCTGAACCCACAAACATCACACTCCATGTCACATCACCGTTAGGATCTGGTACTGACGTCAACTTGCAGTGTTCGCGATGTGCGCTTCGTATGTCGGAGCAGATAATATATGCAGATCTTTTTGTGATGGATATTGAAGACTTCGACATCATCTTCGGCATGGACTGGCTAACACCACTGAATGCAAAGATCGAATGTATGAACAAGCACGTTCAGTTAACCTTGCCTACAGGAGAGTTTGTCAATATTCATAGCACAAGAAAATGGATACACAAATCCACAGTTGCACTTCTCAAGTCACAACTTCGAGCGTTGTCCCTTGGTGACGAAAATGAATCACCAGCACTGTACCCTCCCAAAGTACACGATGTTCCAGTCATATTTGAATTCCCAACAGTTTTTCTTAATGACCTTCCTGGTCTACCTCCAGTTCGGGAATTCGATTTTGAGATCAACCTCATACCTGGGACAGGCCCTATCTCAATTCCACCATACAGAATGTCAAATATCGAGCTGGTCGAGTTAGACAAACAACTGAAGGAATTAGAGAGTAATGGCTTCATCCGAAAGAGTTCATCACCCTGGGGCGCTTCAGTTCTATTTGTTCGCGAAAAGGATGGTTCGTTACGACTTTGCATCGATTATCGCAAGTTGAATAACGTCACCATCAAGAACAGATATCCATTGCCCAAGATCGATGACTTGTTCGACCAACTTAGAGATGCCAAATTTTTCTCTAAGATTGATTTACGGTCCGGTTATCACCAACTCCGGATCCGAGAGTCGGACATCACCAAGACGGCGTTCAGAACTCGGTACGGTCATTACGAGTTCTTAGTTATGCCATTCGGTCTAACAAATGCACCTGTTGCATTCATGGATTTGATGAATCGCATATTCAGGTTATACTTAGACCGATTTGTGGTGGTTTTTGTGGACGACATCTTGATATATTCCTCAACCGAGGAAGACCATAAAATACATTTGAAGATAGTCCTCCAGACCTTGAGAAGCCACCAACTGTATGCAAAGTTGAGTAAGTGCGAATTTTGGGCAAAGAGAGTTCAATTCCTAGGCCATGTGGTTTCAGGCAATGACATTGAGGTAGATCCTTCTAAGATTGAAGCAGTTTTAAATTGGAAGCAGCCTACCACTGTTACTCAGATTAGGAGTTTTCTTGGTTTGGCTGGCTATTACAGACGCTTCATCAAGGACTTCTCAAAGATTGCTGAACCTATGACCAAGCTCACTCGAAAAGACGTGCGATTTATCTGGAATCCCGCCTGTGAAGCATCATTTCAGGAATTGAAGAAACGCCTCACGACGGCACCTGTACTTATCACTCCAAGAAATGCAATTGGATTTTCATTATACACCAACGCCTCTCTCCAAGGCTTAGGTGCCATGCTAATGCAAGAAGGCCAAGTGGTTGCATATGCATCCAGACAACTGAAGATCATGAGGGTAATTACCCAACGCATGACTTAGAACTTGCAGCTGTCGTATTTGCACTGAAGTTATGGCGTCATTTCCTATATGGTGAACGGTTTGAGGTCTTCTCGGATCACAAGAGTCTTAAGTACATATACACTCAGAGTGTAACACCCCGTAAATTTAATTAACTACATACGTTGAAGTACACGTATATCGAAATATATAATACACGTATTTTATATGTAAGAGCTAAATATACGCTTTAGAATACACGTATGTTATACGTAGAAGCCAAATATAGGTGTGTGTGATTGAGGGTACGAAGAAAAACGAATAAAAAGATAAAATAAAAGCAAATAATGAACAGTACTTGCATAGTAAGATACTGTTTATCAAATAGTATCACGAATAGTATTAAATAGTAAGTTTACTGTTCATCAAATAGTATATGAATAAAAAAACAAATAATAAAAAAAAAATACTATCTAAATTAACCGACGTTTCCAGAGAGGGAAAGAAGAGAAGAAGCAGAGAAGAGAAGAAGAAGAAGAAAAAGAAGAACGCGTGATTTTCGTCAAATTCGGCTTCGCGGTAAGTGATTTTCACGTTATATCTTCGTGAAATTACTATCCAAGCTAGATATAACCTTTCTAGCGGACTAATTTTGACTGTGGGAGCCGTTTTACGGTGTTTTAATAAATTGGGGTTTTGACCCTCAATGTGAATGAAAACCCGCTAGGAAGGTAGAAAAACACTCCCTAGACTGTCGGGACTCCGAATCTGTGGTTAGATTCGATTTCATGCGTTTTGGAGATCGTTTGACAATTTTAATACAATTTACATCTTTCGGATGAATAGTGATGAATAGTGAATAGTGCATAGTGAATAGTGCACAGTGCACAGTGAATACTGAATACTGAATAATGCACAGTGCACAGTAAACAGTGAATAGTGTACAGTAAATAGTAAATAGTGAACAGTGAATAGTGCACAGTGCACACATAAGGCCTTTGGTTCAGTGGCTACTAGGAATGCGAAATTAGACTCCTTAAGGGAGGTCTCGAGTTCGATTCCTAGGGAGGCCCTTTACTATTTATGAGGGAATAGTAGGGACAAATAATCGTTTCGATGTAGACTAGCTGCGGTTGGTTTGCTACATGGTGATAGGACAATATTATGTGGTACTATGGCTAGGCGTTCGCCCCGAGGGGGTGCGCCCGCACCTGGGTAGGGGGCACGCTGTGCAACCCAGGGTGTGACACAGAGAGACCTAAACCTCCGCCAAAGACGATGGTTGGAATTCTTGAAAGATTATGACTTTCAACTCCAGTACCATCCCGGAAAGGCCAATGTTGTGGCCGATGCCCTGAGTAGAAAATCTTATGTTGCTTGCACTCTTAACTACGAAATGGGAAAGTTGGCTACAGAGTTGGAGAACTTTAACCTACAGCTGAACGTAGAGGGACCAAGACCACGACTCTTTCAATTATCAGCCAACTCTGAGCTCGTTCGAAAGATTTCAGCCGCTCAAGCCAATGACCCTATGTTAATGGAGACACGAGAACTTCTACTCAGCGGCCAGGACCTTCCTCATTGGTCGGTCTCTGGATATGGAGCCATTTTCTATAAAAAAACATCTCTGCCTACCGAACGATCCTGAGGTTCGTCAAGAAGTGCTTACTGAGATGCACTGTTCGAGGTACGCTATGCATCCTGGGGGTGACAAGATGTACAAGGATGTCAAGCATCAATTTTGGTTTTCTGGAATGAAGAAGGCAATTGCAGACTTCGTTGCTCGATGTCTCGTTTGCCAGAAAGTTAAGGCAGAATGAAGACTTCCCTCTGGACTTCTCCAGCTGTTACCTATTGGAGAATGGAAATGGGAGAACATCGCAATGGATTTTGTCACGGCCTTACCTCGAAACAATAAAAGGCAAGATGCCATTTGGGTTATCATTGACAGACTTACAAAGTCTGCACACTTCTTGCCAATAAAGTTCACGGATAATCCAGCCAAACTTGCAAAACTATATGAAAGAGAGATCGTACGCCTTCATGGCAAACCACTCACGATCTTCTCTGATCGAGACCCTCGATTCACATCAAACTTTTGGAAAAGCTTCCAGAGTAGAATGGGTTCTAAGATCACTATGAGCACAGCCTTCCACCCTCAGACTGATGGGCAGTCAGAGCGGCTTATCCAAATCTTAGAAGACATGTTACGATGCTGCATTTTGGACTTTAATGACGGTTGGGCAAAGTATTTACATTTAGCTGAGTTTGCATACAACAACAGCTACCAAACTAGTATCGGCATAGCACCGTACAAGGCTCTCTATGGTCGCCCTTGCAGATCTCCGGTATGCTGGTTAGATATGCCAGATCGACCGCAGTTAGGCCCTGAACTAGTTCAAGAGACTTCTGAGAAGATCACACTAGTAAAGGAACGACTTCGTGTTGCACAAAGTCGACAGAAGAGCTATGCTGACAAGCGGAGACAACCTCTAGAATTTGATAAGGGGGACTTTGTTTTTCTAAAAGTTCAGCCCACACGAGGTGTCAAACGCTTTGGGATCAAAGGCAAGCTTTCCTCGCGGTATATAGGCCCATTTCAGATCATTGAACGTATTGGCAAACTTGCTTATCGTCTGTCCCTTTCATCGTCCATGCCTAAAGTTCATGACGTTTTTCACATATCTATGCTTCGCAAGTATCGTCCTGATTCTTCGCATATCATCCCTTTAGTCGAGGTTCGGGTTGAGGAAGGAAATAAGTATTAGGAGAGAGCGATACAGATTTTGGATAGAAAAACTCAAGAACTAAGGCGACGTAGCATACCACTTGTGAAGGTGCTATGGGATCACCACGGCATCGAAGAAGCAACATGGGAACTAGAAGCAACAATTAAACAGAAATACCCTGAATTGTTTTCTAGTACCAACTGATGATGTGATATATTGTACTCTTTTCACTTATCAATAAAATGATGAAACATTGTTTACACTTATCTTAATACATTGTTTCACTTAATTAACTACGCCGATGTCTGAACATCATATCAATGGATAAAGTGATGCACACACGCGATGGCCTCCTTGGCAACCTGTGGCTACTTCTCAAGAAGCAAAGTCACGTCACAACTACCTTGCATCACCAACTCCATCACCAGACAGACAGCGATCCATATCGCCAGAGCGTGCATGGCTTTTTCGTCGCAATCCCGTGCCATCATCTTGGCAAGACCTTCTACCAAAATTGTCAAGCGGTCGGATTCGAGCCACAACATGAAAAGGTATTCCACCGTTCAACCTACCTCCCCTCCAATGATGTAACCAACGCCCTCCATCACCATCTGTTATGCAAAGGTCGAAATCTTCAAAGGACGAATCTGATTCCATTTGCTCTCCATGATTTTATGATGATGAGGATTCCACCGGCCACACTTCTATTCAGGGATCATCCAACCACTACCCTGAACTCGCAAGAGATGACGCCGGCAGTGAATCTCAAGCAAATAACCATCATAACTACTTCACTTGATTTCGAGGGCGAAATCCCTTTAAGGGGGTAGAGCGTAATACCCTGTATTTCACAAAAAAAATTACTATTTGGGCAACGCCTGAACGTTCAGGCGCATGACAGAACGTTCAGGAGCATGCCAGAACGTTCAAGCGCAAAAATCTCTATATAAGGAACCCTCCTCATTTCTCATTCCTCACACCAAATCACCTTCTCTTGTGAATTTCTTTTCCTTTCCACTCATTCTGAGTTTTTAGTTTTGAGACTCTTTGTTCGAGACTCTCGGTGCGGTGCAACGAAGTTCTGTCCGGAGGAAAGCGCCAGATCTTAAAGAATAAGTTTTTATCTGAAAGTGGGGAACGAAACATAGGTTTGAGTGTTTCATAACTTTTATTAAAGTTTACATTCAATTATTATTATGTCTACTGTTCATTTACACTGCATTATGTCATATACTATTTATACTGCTGCACTTATGCCTGTATATTTGGAATTCATGTATCACACTGTTATAATGTCGGATTTGTGGTCAATGTGACTCAACTAGATTCGATCTTGTCCTCAGTAACTTTAAATAGTGAACGGGAGGCAGCGGGCTGCTCTAAGCGATTGGTATTTAAGCAGACCTTGTGTCTCACCTCTCAACTGGGGACTGATCTAGTTGGTCTTATTGAAAGCTATCAGCTTATACAGTAATACTAAATGTCATAATCTTGCACGTCGTGATACCGACCCTGATAAGGATCATCGGACGTTGCCAAAGTCAGTCTAAATGTCAAGAAAAGACTAGACCAGTTCATGCATTGGCATCATACATATCACCACCTAGGGACCTATATGGTTTATGACTCATAGAATAGTTAGGAGCATTGCTCGCTATTCATTACATTTCTCTGGAGAGGGACGTACATGAGAACCCGGCTACGCCCGGGGAGGGACATCAGTATGTGAATCCAGAGCATCGTTCCTGTTCGTAAATTCAGGCGATGTACGTTCATCAAACCATTACGAGACGGTGTCATGCATACATACATATTGATTGATTATGATGCTAACATGTGTATTTAAGATATTTGATATTGAAGTATGTTTTATTAATTGTTATACTCATGCACTATTTACCCACTGAGCGCATTAAGCTCACTCCATTATTATCCAATCTTTCACAGGAAATTAGGGTGGACTGGGTGCAGGTTATGGGGCCCCCATTTTGTACCCTTTGTATGATTCATTGGGAATTTTGGGAGTATGTTCACTTGACCATTTTATGTACAAAAAGTATTCTGAATTATATGAAATCAGATTTGTATTGTATTGTGTACTGTATTTCCGCTGCGCACTCTGTTGCTACCATTATTATTGTTCCAAATGAGCGCCTCGTCCGAGAGTGTACCGCCGGTTTAGGCGCGTCCGGCAAATCTGACATGACAATGTGTAATACAGGCGTTCTGGCATGCGCCTGAACGCTCTGGCATGCGCCTGAACATTCTGTCATGCGCCTGAACGTTCTGGCGTTGCCCAAATAGTAATTTTTTTTTGTGAACTTACGAGCATGGCTAAAAGCCGTTTACAAAAGCCAACACAAAAGGCTTGGCTCAAAGCCTTACACTAACCAACGTAAGGGCTTGGTTAGAAAGTCACACACGCTAACCTACGCAAGGGCTTGGTTAGAAAGCCAGACACTAACCAACAAAAGGGTTTGGTTAGCCTACACAAGGGCTTGGCTAGAAAGACACACTGTAACCAACTTATGGGTACGGTTACGAGTCGTACAAGATATGGTATAAATCCCAGTTGACAAACACGTCAACGATACGTCAAGATTACAAAAGACAAAGAGAGGTGTTCTACAACACTCTCAACAATATTAAGCTTACAATCTTGAATGAGTAATCACCACTATTCCAACCACAATAATTTAAATGATGCGAAGTGTTGAAATAGTTTTTCTCAAATATGCAATCGATTCAAATATATGTGATATGATTCAAATATATGTGATATAGAGGTTTACTATTCTAGGTTGCAATTTCTTAGATTCGATTCAATATCACCTCTCCCAAGTGTAGGATATTGAATCTAAGATCAATCAAAGAGTGATCAGCAATTTGAAGGCATTAAGCATAGATAATTACAAATAAATCCAAAAAGTTGCTCAAAAACACATAAACAATAATCTAATCACAAGTTCTAGCATAGATCAATAAAAACTCGAGATTATCAATTTAGTTCATAATCAAATCCAGGGATACAAGATATAGATTCAAAGAGGAAATCATTGAAACAAGTTCTAATTGAAAGAATAAGTAGAGAAACCACCTTCCCAAGTGAGAAATCCCCTTCTTTTTCAAGCTTCGAACCTGCAACTCCTTCCTCTCAAAGTTTCTTCTCTTGCTTCCCTTTCTTTCAAACCCTAGCCGTCCTTTTTATCCTCTCTATAATATTTTAAAAAACACTCTCATAATGTTTTATTTGAATTAAGGAGTCCATAAAAACAAACCGCGCCCATTTCGGAGTCTAATTGGCAAAGTTATGGCCAAAACATTGCAACATGTGCGGATTGGTTTTCGCCCGGGGCCCAAAACATTGCAAATTTGCGTTTTTTCTTCCTTTTCTTCTATTTCTCACACCTTTTTGTACAAGTATCTTCATTCAAACTTCTTGGACTTTGTTCCCATCATCCAAACTCACATTCACATCATCTAAACACCTACAAAGCAAAGCAAAAATAATGTAAACACTTGTGCAATTAACCAAAACATCAAAATATGAAGAAATTAATGAAAGGGAATTGATTCCTAATGTATCAGCATGTATCAAACATGGCTTATTCATGATAGAAAGCTTCTAAAAACCTAAGTTAACACCTAAATGACCCTAAAACAACTAAGCATGCAATTCATGCAAAAACACTTAAAAACTAAACAAATTAACCTAAAAATCTAACAATTTAATATGCAAAACAACTAACTCAAACTCAACTTATCAAATTCCCCCAAACTTAGACTTTGATCGTCCCGAGCAAAGAGAAAAATGAAGTTGAATCAAACAGACTCTTCACTTATTCCAGAATGAACAATGATTTGACTTACAAAAATTTGATTCTCATGATCTCAAAGACAACATGCATTTCATCCAATCATAACTCAAGGGAAACTTTGAAAGTTTAAACTTGTTTGTCTAGAATTTCAACCTACCAAACCATGTCTTCTTTTCTATCCTCATTGACAAATAAGCAAAGGAAATCATTTACAGGACCACTCATAAATCATATAGA
Source organism: Paratinospora sagittata (assembly GCA_035771175.1). NCBI lineage: Eukaryota > Viridiplantae > Streptophyta > Magnoliopsida > Ranunculales > Menispermaceae > Paratinospora > Paratinospora sagittata. The sequence goes on along the minus strand of CM069611.1, from coordinate 16,650,295 downwards.
CCATTGCAAGCAAGATAGAAAATATGATCTCAACAAAACAAAACATGAACTTCATATGCTTGTTTTTCACATTTCTCTCCACTAATGTAGGTGTCACACCAATTAAGATCAATATGACTTGTTAAGCTTGTAATGTAAGGCCAAGAGTAAGGGTATGACTACAAAGATAAAATTAAGCTCAATACACCCAAAACGTCTTTGATACATCATCATTTTTTACACATTATCCAAAACATGATTTTTCAACATTTTTCAATCACATTAGCTCCAAAATACCCCCAAACTTATTCATTTCACTCATTGATGAAGAAACATATTTTCTTTCCTCATTCTTTTCCTTCTTTATCTTTTCTTCTTTTTACTCATTTTGAACCATTTTGAATTTTTTTCTCATCACCTTCTTATACATTTTCATTCCATAGCCCATTTTCACATATATTCCCATGAAAAACAACTCACCCCATTACAATTCAAATTCTTTCAAAGAGTTAAGGGTGCAAGGGCGAAAAACAGGAAAAATTCAAATAAAGGCTTTGGCTCATCATATTAGGTGACAATAAACAAGATATAAAGCGCAAAATAGGGTGACTAGGGGCAATACAACAATTGGGTAGGCTCTTTGGCTCAATCTATCCAAAAATGGCCTAAATCATGTCTCTCATGGTGTAATTCCTAGGATTTCGCCTCAAGAAGAGATAAAGCAAGTTCTAGAGTTCAATTTGAAAAGTGAGATTCAATGAAGCTTAACTTGCACAATCTCAATTTAATTAGAAAGTGGAACTCATGATCATGATTTTATACTCAAAAGTCAACAAAAATGTCCAATAAACATGGCAAAGCAGATCAAGCACACAGACTTAAGAGTACTTTCTAATTTTCCAAAAATCATGTTTACAAATGAATGCTAATCCTATCATAGATCATCCATAGAAAATCAAATCAAATCAAAGTTCATAGAGGAATAAGGATTTATTCATGGATCTAGACTCATCAAAAACAAAAATTTTCACCACAAAAATGCAACAAAATGCACTCAACTTTTTCACTAAGACATAAAATTCAAACTCTCCCCCAAACTTAAAATAGGCATTGCCCTCAATGCAAAAACATTCACATGTAGAAAGCGAGATAAAAGATAAGGGTAATGAAACTCCCCTAGCCCCAAAAGGTAGAAGGCTGCATAATGATTCTCTTGCTTTTAGCAACGCCGAAGACCCCCAAACTTGAATTGAAACCTGAAAAAGGACAAAAAGAAGTGTCATTAGTGGAAAACAGAAACTCAAATCTTATACTACAATGACTAAAAAGAAAATAAAACATAAACAAAATCGGTTGGGTTGCCTCTTAACAAGCGCTTCTTTATAGTCATTAGCTAGAATTTCTCTTCTCATTTGAACTAAGTGTGCTTTCTTATTATTTCGAACATCCTCCCGTCTTTCTCATTGTTCATGTCACGACGCCCCTGACGTAGGCTGACGTCATGACCGGCACAGTGTGCTATACACTGTACATACCCATATACAGTATATAATACACTGTCAGCCTTCACTTAGTTTCACAATCCTTCCCAAAATTTACAGAAATTTTTTTCTTAATATACCACAAATCACATCCAATATAGATCTCTATAATCATTCCATTCATTCACACATCACATTTTCATTTCATCATCCAATATATTAAGCTATATATATGCCCACACATCCAATCTAGATGATATTACATATATATATATATAATGTGTGATAAGTATACATATCAAACTAACAATATAAGCTATTTCCTCCAAGTGTACATACACATACCAGACGAAGGCTCACGTGATTATCACTCATGGAGTTTCCTTTTCCCTTCGACTCAATACCTAAAATATTGGAGGAAATGGAGTGAGCAAACAACAGCTCAGTGAATATAGTTCTTGAGATGGCAATTATATACATTTAGAGAAATATGACATTTAAAATCATTTCAAACACTTATTCAACACATGTAGCATTCAACGAATATATTATACATGTCAACAACATAAATTTCATGAGTTTTCCATAACACAATGCACAATCTCCCTCCTCCGCAAGGCAAGAGAGCGAGTCTAACTCTTGTATGGTCGTTACAAGGTAGCCACAGCCTCTCATTACCCAATTCACAGTCATTTCAAGGATCTCAATCCTTGTTAGGACAGACCTACTGACAATGAGGACTCGCAAAACCTCATCCAGGTCTAATTCCTAACGAAATGACAATGAGGACTCGCAAAACCTCATCATTACAAACTTCAATTGCTAAAATCAGTTTGCATGATCCATAAAACTCAATGCATTATATATAAATATAACATGCGTACAATCAAACATTTTATATGTGTACAATGTCATACAAGAACCAAATCAAGGAAACTATACTCACAGTACAACACGTTCAACTTAAACCCAATCATCGTCGCTTTTGAGTCCAGCTCCAAGTTAAATCCAACTAAGTCCGCTAGAATCGTTACATCTAGCTTAGATAGTAATTTCACGAAGAAAGGGAGTGAAAACCACTTACCGCGAGGCCCGATTGGACGCGAATCTAGCGTTCTCCCTTTTTCTTATTCTCCTTCTTCTCGGTTCTCTTTCTTCTCTCTGTTTTTTTTCTTTCTTTCTTTCATTCAGCAACTCATTTAATTTATTGATTTACTGTTCCGTGAACAGTATATGAACAGTAAACATAATTTGTCTTTTATTCGAGTACTGTTGATGGTACTGTTCCGTGAACAGTACCCGCAAATGAATAGTAATTAATTGTTATTCCTTTATTTCTCTTTTTCTTCTTCTATACACTCAATTCACATATTTAATTAACCAACCCCATAACTTAATCATCTTCTTTCTTTACTACACATACACACGTATATTTGGCTCCTAAAATACGTGTATTATCAAGCGTATATTTAGCTTACGTATAACACATGTATTATATATCTCAATATATGTGTACGTCAACGTATGTATTTAATTAAATTTACGGGGTGTTACAGTTCAGCCTTGATGACGGAATCACCGAACTTATGCACTTCTCCCACAAAAATTCATACGACTGATCTGCAAGTAGGGACATGAAGTCCGATGAATCATCACTCCCAACAGGCGGAGGGATGTCATCGAAATACTCAACTAGTGTTTTCCAAACATTTAGGCATTGATTTTCAAGCACCTCTAAATGGCTTTGAACGTAATCATTAACCTCCACAACTTTAGCTTGAAGTCTTTTAGCAAACGGATCCTCAAAGTCAAAAGCATATTCCTTGACATCCAAACACTCTTCTACATTGGTAGGTACCTCTTTAACATATGGCATAATAGGTTCACTTGATTGCACATCCATAGGTACTTCTTGATCATCACACTCAAACACATCATGTTGAATATTCATTTCTTATCTTTTCAAGTCCTCATAGCGTTGTATTTCTTCTAGAATACTCAATTGTCTTGGTGGTGGTGGTGGTGGTGTCATGTCTTGACAAAAACGTCCGCCCTCTTAACATCTTCTCTTTCGCTGTTTGTAGCAAGTGGCTCTTTTTGAACTCTCTAATTCATAAAAGAACTCAACATCTCCTCCAAAGATGGCTTATTCTCCACGTGGTTGTAGACAACAAGTTGAGATTGCAACTCATTCCATGAATTGTCTACTTTAGACTCACTCTTAGCAAGCCATGATTTTGATATAAAATCATTAAGTAACACTTCTAAGGAGGGTTTCTTTTCCACTTGATTGTACATGTCCGGTAGAGGTTGCTGGCCATTCCATGAATAATCGTAGGAGTAGTTCTCATGGTCATAAATGCCCAAATGGTATTGATAGGGTAAAGGGTCACCCATGCCATTATAATCCCAATGATGACCATATTGAACTTGCTCCATACTTGAATTTATTTCTGCATATCTCATGTCTGCAACTCCCATTCCATACATATTATGTTGAGGTCTTACATCAATAAACTTGGCCAATTGATGTTGAAGGTGGGACATTGATGGCGAAAATAGTGTATTCGGATATACTAGCCCAAAATTATCTTAGAAAGTTGAGTGGTTGACATTGTATGCCATTTCTCTACAGAAAACCAATAAAATAAAATAAAAAAACAAACAAAAAATAATTCAGAAAATAACGAACAAAAACTAAAATAAAAAGAAATACCTAAATTAAGACTAAAATCACTTTGAATTGGTATTAATAAAAGCAAAATTGGCACTTTCCCCAGCAACGACATCAAAAACTTGATCATGAACATTTTGTTTGCAAGTGCACAACAGTCAAGTTATAATAGAGTCCCAAGGTGAGTTGGGTTATCGTCCTCAGGGAAAGTGAATTCTAAAATTAAAAATGCCCAAAACTATAATGATTTTGATTTTATCTAGGTGATCAAATTGGAGTGATTCAATGGGTAAAATGCAAAGTAAGTAAAAAGAAGCGAAACTAAGCACAATATAATGAAAATTGGAAAGAAATTAATGGATCTATAGTTCTAGGGTTTATATCTCACTATGTTGTCTCTTGTGATCTCTAATAATTGTGTTATTGAATTAATTGTTGGAATTTATAAATCATGAATCCTAAATCCTCCAAATCCCTTTCTCGAGTGTAAGTAAATAAATCAAGAATGCTTTAAGTTCTATGATTCATTTTAATGGATTTCGAAGATATTCATTTTAATGGATTTCGAAGAGATTCATAGGTTTTTCGAATCAATATTACTACTCTAGGTTGTCATTTCTTAGATCCGATTCAATATCACCTCTCTTGAGTGTAAGATATTGAATCTAAGATCAACCAAAGAGTGATTAGCAATTTGAAGGCATTAAGCATAGATAATTGTAAATAAATCCAAAAAATTGCTCAAAAACACAAACAACAATCCAATCACAAGATCAAACGTAAATCAATAAAAACTCTAGATTATCATTTTAGTTCATAATTAAATCCATTGATACAAGATAGACATTCAAAGATGAAATCATTGAAACAAATTATAATTGAAAGAATAAGTAGAAAAACCTCTTTCCCAGGTGAGAAATCCCCTTATTCTTCAAGCTTTGAACCTACAACTCCTTCCTCTCAAAGTTTCTTCTCTAGCTTCCCTTTCTTTCAAACCCTAGCTGTCCTTTTTCTCCTCTCTATCCTCTTTTCAAAAACCCTCTCATAATTTTCTATTTGAAGGAGTCCATAGAAACAAACCGCGTCCAATTCAGAGTTCATTTGGCAAAGTTATGGCCAAAACACCGAAACATGTGCGATTTAGTTTTCGCACGGCTCCCAGAACATTGCAAATTTGCATTGTTTTTCTTCCTTTTCTTCTATCTTTCACACCTTTTTCCACAAGTATCTTCATTCAAACTTCTTGTACTTTGTTTCCATCATCCAAACTCACATTCACATCATCTAAACACCTACAAAACAAAGCAAAAAGAATGTAAACACCTAAATGACCCTAAAACAACTAAGTGTGCAATTCATGCAAAAACACTTAAAAACTAAACATATGAACCTAAAAATCTAACAATTTAATACGCAAAACAACTAACAAAAACTCAACTTATCAATGATCTATGAAATCAATTTAATATATGATATTTGTGCCCTAAAAGGACGCTGAAGCACCTGAGCGTCATGAAACCTCGCAAGTGATTGAGAGTTTCTTCAATCTTCAGTGAAATTTTGCCAAATTCATTGCATTCCAAGGTATCATTCTCGCATTTTCATCTAATTTGCTAGCTTAGCTTTAGTTTAGAGCCCTAGGTAACCTATATCTATGCACTATTTGCTACCCTCCATTACTCTTGAACCTTAGTAAATCTGTAATGGGTCCTAGACCAAAGAAAAATTTGACATTTTCAGCTGGGAAATGAGCATCCTCTCCTTCTCCTGATCCTCCCAGGAGAGTGAGATAATGACTAGCTGAGGTTTCTAGAGAAACCCTAGTTGATGCTCCATCATAGACTGCTCAGCCTACTCAAGCTGATGCACAGTCTGAGCCTTCATCTTCTCAACCTGATCATTCCTAGCAACTAGCCCCCACAACTTCAAAACAATCTAAGAAAGCTTAGCAAGCTGAGAAAATTTCTTCAAAATCAGTCATCATAGGACATTATGTAGACTTCCCATTCTTTAACGAAGCCCATCTAAATGTCCAACCCCTTTTTGAGTTTCAAGGATGGACTCCATTCCTGACTTTCCAAAAGCCTTGGTATCTTAATTTGGTTAAAGAGTTTTACAAGAATCTTCAAAGGTAACCCAGAGCTGGTTTGAGTAGGCAGTCCTTAGTAAAAAGAAAACATGTAGAGATATCCCATCAATTCTTTCAAAGAGTTTTTTCTCTTCCTGATGATGTGTGCATTATCAATCAAACATCCAAGGGCATCCAATTTGAGGGATATAACAATGTTGTTGCACTCAGCTTCTGTTCTAGAAAAAAAAATCACAAAGAAGTAGACAACAAGTTGACTAACCAATGATTTGAACTAATCCCCAGGATTGTACACAACATCAATTCCCATATGATTCAACCCAGGTCAGGTAGTAGGGGAAGTGCAAAAGAGTTGGATATCTTCCCAACATAGTGTGTGCTGAAGAAGATCAAAGTCAACCTCCCACACATCCTATAGGATTTCATGGTAACCACAATCAAAAGAAGAGGAAAAATACCTTTTGGGATGCATTTGACTCCGATTTTTTAAGAAGCTAGAGTAGATTTGAATTGTGAAGAAGTAGATCATGTAGACAAATATGAGTGTATTGGACACACCGCTATCAAATTAATGCACTATGGGCTCATTTGGTGTGCGGGATTAGATGGAATATAAGTTTTTTTAGTCCCAAGCCCATGTTTGTCTGCCGATTAGGATAGAATAAAAAATAATCCCATCCTCACTTTTATCCCATTGTAAAGGATAAAATAGTGATGACCAAAAGGGGGGATCATTTTTATCTCATTGTAATGAGTTTTGCTTCTTCTTTTTTTAATTTTTTAAATTGTTTAATCCTATCCTATCCAATCCAATCCCATAAAGATAATCTTATCCTATCCCGCACATCAAACGAGCCCTATGTGTATGCACCTGCACAGAAGAAGTGGTTCCATAAGAAAACAATTCCTCGAGGAGTTGAGACTGGACCTTTTGAAGACAAGGATGGAGATCCTCTTAGGGCTACACAAATGGAAGAAGAAGAAAATGATTATGAAAACACTCTTTCAAAACTACCATTCAGAGGGGACATTCCTATAGAAGAGAAACCCCATGATGAAGCTGTGTCTCAAGCTCCAAATTAAGAATTGCCTCATGAAGATATTCCACAAGCTGAACATGCTCAAGTCTCATCTCCAGTTCATGAAGCTCATCCAGGCCACAATGAAGAACATTTTCCACGTCAACCACCACAACCAATTTTCAATGAAGAAGAATTTTTAAAGAAAGTTCAAGAAGCCAATGAAGAGCACAAAATTGCTCTCTCAGCTGAAGTAAAAAAGATCTTTGAAAAGAATAGAACACTTGCATCTGAGGAGTTACAAAAGTGTATGGAAAGCATGACCAACATAGTTACACACATCAAAGATGCAATAAGTTCTTTAGAGAGATAGCGTGAAGCTCTGAGATTATTATTACCTTCTTAATGCAATGTTCCACCAGTTTTTGATCTAAGCGTGTTGGATTGCAGAAAGGGTGAGCACAAGCAAGTCAAAAACTCAGTTGGTTCTCTTTCCCAAGCTGCACTAGTGTTACATGCAAACCGCAAGTGTAGGGTATCAAGTAGAAGTAATAACCAATGAAAATCAAGTTGTCGTCCTCTGGGATAATTCACCTCACCAATTACCGTTTTCACTAATCTTTCACTTTATCTAGCGAATCAAATTGTGGAATTTCAAGGATTTAGACAGTAAATTAATTTGACCAAACGAATAAACTATGAAGAATATCAATATATGAGAAAAATCTAGATAATCAACTTCACCCAACTATCAATTACATGATTTAGACATGCTTATTATCAATTCTATTTTCTAGTTTATAAGTCAAAATCCTTAAGTCTCTAATTCCCTCTCTTGAGTGTCGAATTAGAACGTATCATTTAGAATAGGACTCGATCACTCAATCAAGCCCTTATTCTCAATCACCCATTAAGCTTTGTGATTTTCCTACAACTTCAAGAGGTATCGTAAATCTCTTGATTCTACAATAATCTCAGGTCATGAATCCCTTATTCCAACCTAGGAAACCATCTCTCGAGTGACGCCTCCCAAGTCTATAATTAACTAACCCATGGCAAAAGGATTAAAGCATAACGCATGAAGAATCATGAATAAACTAAAGAAAATATTATTGATAATAAACAAAACCTAAAATCAAACCATAATCTCCAGTAAAGGATCAATTTATCCTCTAGAAAACTAAATTAGTTCATAACTTGGAAGATAAAACAATAAAACACTGTTATAAACTTGAATAATAACATAAAGATAGCAAGCTAGAAACTCTTTGGTTGATGAAGATCTCTCCCTTGTCTCCAACTTTGATCTCTTCTCCTTCACTTCTTCTAGCCGTCTTGCCTTCTTCTCCAATCTAAGATGCCCTTGAAACCCTAAACAATGATGTATTTAAGTGTCCAAGCCAATAGGAAACCGTGTTGCCAAATACCAAGTTGAATAGGTCAAACCCGAAAAAAATAGAAACTTGCTAAATTTCACGCAACGCCCGTCCCCACCATTCATTCATTTGGGTGTCGCAGCGCCCAACCCCTGTTTTCCACCACTCTTTTCTACAACTTCTTGTGGAATTAGCCAAATTTTTGCATTCCTTGACCTGTATTCTTCATGTATCCTCATTGCATCTTTATGTATCATGTTTCCATCATCCAAGTTGACTTCAAACACATCTAAACACCTACAAAACACATCAAAACAAATAATTAAAACACTTATAAAATCAAATCTATCAACTTATAAAATTAAAGACTGAAATAAAGTAATTTAAATCAAAAGTTAGCTAAACTAACAAATAGACCAAACTAAGATAAACACACCAAATATATGAATAAATTAACCTAAAACTCATCTAAAACATACTTTAAAATACATTTAAATAACCACTTATTAAATACCCCCAAACTTAGGACTTTGATCGTCCCGAGCAAAGGGAAAACAAAACTAAAACTAATGATTAACACAACCCTTCTAAAGTCACAATATCGCACAACTAAAGACTTAACTCACATTGTAAACACATATATATTGCCTCCAAGATTACACCAAAAAGAACATTCACTTCTAGGAAGAACTTCAAGAGTATAAAGTTGTCTAGAATTTCAATCCAACTCTCACCAAGTTGCACCTTTGATTCTTTCACACATGAGTGCATAGCTAATCTCATCAAACTAGTCATGCAAGTCATGAACTAGTGCAAGCAAGTGTTAAATATGAGATCTCAGAATATATGGTTTAAGTTGGAACTCCATAGGCAAATCTTTCACATCACTCTCCACTAATGTAGATCACACACCATTTAGAATCAATAGATCTTTCATAGGTTATAATGTAAGGCCAAGGTTCAAAGGTAGGGAAAAATAGGAACATTATAACTCAAAACACCTTAAACACTTTGATCAATTACTAGCATCCACTACATTACATTTAAAACCAAAAACCCTTTTTCAACACACATACCCTCTTCAAAATTCAAACTTTTCATACATCCCAATTCTTTTGTTTGCTTCTTTTTTTTCATGAAAGAATGCTACACCCCCAAACTTATTTCTTTTCAACACATAAGTGCTTCACCCTTTTCTTCTTTTCTTTTCAATAAAGCTCATGAGCAAACTTCTATTTTTTTTTCTTCTTTATCACCTTCTTTTCACCCTTTTTTCTCTTTTTCATTCCCCATTTTCTACCTTTCAAAAGGATAACACTCTAACGTACTCAAAGTGTATAAGGTGCATGGTTGAAACAAGGAATTTAAACGGATAAAGCTCAAAGTTCATAATGCATAGGTAACAAAGAAAAAACATTTAGCTCAAAATGGGTACTATGGATACAATCAAAAGAAAGGTAGGCTATTTTTCTCAAGCTTTTCCAAACATGGCCTAAATCATGTTCCTCATAGTGTGTTTTCTATGATTTCGCCTCGAGGGGTGATCAAACGTGTTCTAGAATCCCTAGACATCTAAGATATGACTTAGCAAGCAAAAGTTCATTTCAAACAATCTTAATCTAATGATCAAAACCATGTACAAATGGTTAAGTCTCTCAAAAAACTCCTAGAAAAAAGTTGGATCAAGCACACAGACATATAGGTAACTCTCTACATTCTCCTATCATTTCATATCTCTGAAGTGTTCTCTTGTCATTGGCCCTCCATAATTAAGTCTAAAGTTGTAAAAGAATGTGACTACCTAACCTGAACTAATGCACACTTAACTAACTTACCATGACAAAATTCAAAACTCTCCCCCAAACTTAAAGCAAGCATTGTCCTCAATGCATGAAATAAACAAATAGAAACTAGGAAAAACAAAGACAAAAATGAGAAAAGAGAGTTTAGGAAAAACCCCCTTAACCCAAATGGGTGAAGATGCGACATGATGCACTCCATTCGTTCTCCTAGATGCTCTAAGAAGACCCCCAAACTTGCTTTAGAACCTAGAAAGAATAAGTAAACAAATTTGTCAATGCACGAAACTCAAATCCTATACTACAATGACTAAAAAAAATAAACATAAAACATAAGAAATAATAAAGCTCCAAAACCGATGCGTTGCCTCCCATCCAACACTTGGTTTAGAGTCGTCAGCCCGACTGTCCTTGATAACGCCTTCACGGCTCCCCAAGAGTGATGCTCTAGTCACGCCGCTCCTCTTGGCCAAAGTAGTGCTTCAACCGTTGGTCATTAACCGGAAAGCAAGAGCCATCGACACTCTTCAACTCCATCGCACCATGAGGGAAAACTTCCTCCACAACAAAGGGTCCTGACCATCTTGACTTCAACTACCCCGGAAAGAGCTTCAACCTCGAATTGAATACAAGAACTTGTTGTCATGCCATTGTTTGGTTCTCTCTTTGTAGAGCTTGGCATTCTCATATGCATCATTTCGGAACTCTTCCATTTCCAGAAGTTGTAACAATTGTTGCTCTCCGGAAGCCTTCAAGTTGAAATTTAGCTTTTTAATCACCCAATAAGCACGATGCTCCAACTCCATTGGTAAATGACAACTCTTCCCAAAAACAAGGTGGTAAGGAAACATCGCAATCGGTGTCTTGAATGCGGTCCGATATGCCCACAAAGCGTCTTCAAGCTTAAGTACCCAATCTTTTCTTCGCACATTCACCGTCTTCTCCAAAATGTGTTTTACTTCTCTATTGCTTATCTCGTCTTGCCCATTAGATTGTGGGTGGTAGGCAAGAGCTCTCTTGTGCTTCACACCATATTTAGCAAGTAACGAATCAAAGAGCTTATTGCAAAAGTGGGAACCCTCATCACTTATTGTCACGACGCCCCTGACGTAAGCTGACATCATGACAGGCACAGTGTACTATACACTATACATACCCAGTATACAGTATACAATACACTGTCAGCCTCAACGGAATTACACAAATTTTTTCAAAATTTCGGCAGCATGTCCCCATAAATTGGACATCTCACAATTTTTCCTAATATACCACAAATCAAATCAAATATGTATATATATATATATATATATATGTATGTATAGATAATCATCTCATTCATTCATTCCATTCATCCATTCCATCCACCATTTAATCATACAATCATATACATCATCACCCAGTATTCACAACCAAAATATTCAACCACCCTTTGTATTATCACCCAACCCATCTATGTGATAATACACATATAGTATGTGTTAAGTATACAGATCAACATAAAACAAAAACAAACCATTTCCTTCATACATACATCAACAAAGTAGAAATCCAGATCAAGTGCCTATCATTCTCTTGCTTTCCTTTTTCCATTTAAATTTTTAACTGAAATATTGGAGGACATGGAGTGAGCATACCACAAGCTCGCTGAATATATATGTTGATATGGCAATCATAAGCATTTAGGGAAACATGTAATTGAAATCATTCAAAACATTTATTAAACACACATGCATCATTCAACAAATGTATCATACATGCTAGTAATATAAATTTTTATGATCATGTTCAGTAAAACAATGCACCATTTTCAACGAAATCCACAATCTCCCTCCTTCTAGGTAATAGAGAGGGTCTAACCCTTGTATGGCCGTTACAAGGTAGCCGCAACCTCCCATTACCCAATTCACAATCATTTCAAGGATTTAAAATCCTTGTTAGGATAGTCCTACAAACAATGAGGTTACGCATAACACTCATCCGAGACTAATTCCTAACGAAATGACTTCATATTCGACCTGCCTTCGCAAGTCTCACATGCTCCAATGTCAAAATCAGTCGTGAATGCTAATATAACACAATGCATAATTTTATACATAACATGCTTACATTTAAACATTTCGTATAAGTACAATGTCGCACAAGAACCAAAATCAAGAAAATATACTCACAGAACAAGACTTTCCAACTTAAAATACAATCACCGTCACTTTCGAGTCCAGTTCCAATTTAAATCCAACTAACTTAACCTGCCACAACCACTCCATAATTCAATTTCATTTTTTCATATCTATTTTACGCGTAAATACTCAGTTTCCATTTACATATTAAATTTTTCAACTCACTTCAAATCACCAATAAACATTTGCAATTCATGTATAATTCGAATCTATTTCACTTAACTATACTTACTTATATTATTCATTCAAATACATTCTATTTGATCCAAGACTTGCTCATTCACCATTAATTGTTACTTTAGCAACCTGAAAAATATTGTACACATTCCATGAATTTACATTCCAACTGAATTTAGGACTCATAAGCAGTTGAAAACGCTACTCTACCGTTTCTACGATCAATCTAGATATTTTCACAAGAAGGAACAATGAAAATAGATTTCCAAATCATATTTTCACTAGTTCTCAATTTTATTTTTCTACTGGAAACATGTATCAATTTTATTAAAAATATAGAACATTCGTAAAATTATTCTGTCCACATCGACACGTGTAAAATCAGTCTTACTACCATTCTACTACCTTCAACAGGTATTTTACTAAGGTTTTACATGTTTGCGGGGGTCACCAAAGTCGATTTTACTCACCAAAATCATATATTTAGTTACTAAAAATATCAAATCATATCCAAAAATTATGATCTTAACATCGAAATGTCAGGAATTAGTAGATCTATTTTTCTACAGTTTCAAACCGGAGTTTCATCGGGTTTTACTAGAGTTCCAAAGGTCTATAATATCAAATCTAAGGGTTTCAAAGGTCTCAAGTATCAAATCAAACTTCCAACACCTATAAAAATTCTAAATGAACCAATAAATCAAATCTAACCACATATTCGGGGTTTCTACAGTCTAGGAAGTGTTTTTCAACCTTCCCCGCAAATTTTCTTTCACGTTGGGTAAAAACCCTAAATTTTGAAAACACTATAAAAAAACATTATATCTAGCTTAAATATTGATTTCACGAAGAAATAGAGTAAAATCACTTATCGTGGGTCCCGATTCAGCAAAAAATCCAGTGTTTTCTTTTTCTCCTCTTCTTCCTCTATTCGTTCCTTCTTCCTTCCTTTCTCTCTTTTTTTTTCTTCCTTCACAAGCACGTTGGTGAGAGAGATTAAAAGTGAGATATTTGTTTTTTTTTTAAGATTTCATGCTCCTCATGCGACTTAATAATGCAACTCCCCATGCTTAAGTTAAATATATATATATATATATATATATATATATCTGTGTGTGTGTGTGTGTGTGTGTGTATCTATTTCACACATATTGTTTTGATCTTGATAATCTAATTGAAATTTATAGAAATACAACCACATATACTTGCATACACGTATCCCTGCGTTTTATACGTATATTATACATCTCAGTATACGTATAAGTCAACGTAGAATTTTTTTTTCTTTTTTTTTGGATTAGAACTTTGGGGTGTTATACTTATGATAGATTGAGGGGTGCCTAATCGAGTGAAAATGTGTTTATGCAAAAATTTCAACACCACTCTTGCATCATTGGTAGGTGTAGCAATCGCCTCAACCCACTTGGAAACATAATCAACCGCTAGAAGGATGTAGAATTTACCCAAGAAGAAGGGGATGGACCCATGAAATCAATGCCCCAAACATCAAAAAGCTCAACCTCCATAATGTTGGTGAAGGGCAACTCTTGTCTCCTCGAAATGGTACCCAACTATTGGCAACAATCACAAGTCTTCACAAAAATATAGGAATCTCGGAATAAAGTGGGCCAATAAAACCCACATTCAAGTACTTTTGTTGTCGTCCATTGAGCACCAAAGTGGCCTTCATAAGGGAAAAAATGACACCCTCGAAGAATATCCTGGAACTCATCCTCCGGTACACATCTTCTAACCATTTGGTCATTACATCGCTTGAAAAGTAATGGCTCATCCAACATATAAGCTAGCATATCATGCAAGAACTTTTTCTTCTTCGAATAAGAGAGATCTAGGGGTAATGTACCACACACTAAGAAGTTTACAAAATTAGCATACCAAGGAGCTTGCACCCCCAAACTATATAGTTGTTCATCAGGGAAAGACTCTTGAATAGGGACTACATCCTTCTTGCCTTCAAGTTGTAGCAGTGATAAGTGATTGGCCACCATATTTTGCTCCCCTTCTTGTCCCGAATCTCTAGATCAAACTCTTGCAATAAAAGAATTCACTTAATCAACCTTGGCTTGGCATCTTTCTTCTCAAATAAATATCGGATTGCCGCATGGTCCGTATAAACAATGACCTTGGACCCAATAATGTGCAATCGAAACTTATTGCATGCAAAAACAACCGCAACAACTCTATCTCAGTCGTAGTGTAGTTTTGTTGGGCCACCTCTAGGGTGCGGCTAGCATAATATATAGCCTGGAACATCTTCCAATGTCATTGTCCAAGCACAACTCCAACAGCAAAATCACTAGCATCGCACATGATCTCAAAGTGTAGCTTCCAATCCGACACCACCATAATAGGGGCTGAAATCAATGCATCCTTCAACACCCCAAAAGCCTTCTCACATTCATCATTCACACAAAAAGGAACATCTTTCTCTAAAATATTACAAAGCGGCTTCGTGATCTCGGGGAAATCTTTGATAAATCTCCTATAAAACCCCGCACGTCCCAAAAAGCTTCTCATGTCTTTGAAACACTTTGGAAGTGGAAGCTTCTCAATAGCCACAATCTTGGCCCGATCAACCTCAAGACCTTTTGAAGACACTCGATGGCCTAGAACGATGCCCTATTGTACCATGAAATGACACTTCTCACAATTGAGTACAAGATTAGTCTCCTCACACCGCTGCAACACCAAGGCAAGATTATGCAAACATTGATCAAAAGTAGAGCCAAAAACTAAAAAGTCATCCATGAAGACTTCCATAATCTCTTCTACCATATCCATGAAGATAGCCATCATACACCGTTCAAAAGTAGCAGTTGCATAGCACAAACCAAAGGGCATCCTCTGGAAGGCAAATGTACCATAAGGGCACGTGAATGTGGTCTTCTCTTGGTCCTCCTGTACACTGGCTATTTGATTATAGCCCAAGTAGCCATCCAAGAAACAATAGTAATCAAAGCCCGCTAATCGATCCAACATTTGGTCAATAAATGGAAGGGGGAAGTGATCCTTCCTAGTGGCCTTATTCATCTTTCTAGAATCTATGCACACTCGCCGCCCTATCACTGTTCTTGTCGAAATCAGTTCATCATTATCATTCTTGATCACATTGATCCCACTTTTCTTAGGCACAACTTGGACCGGGCTCACCCAAGGACTATCTGAAATAGCATAAACAATACTGGCCTTCAACCACTTCAAAACATCACCCCGAACCACTTCTTTCATTGTTGGATTAAGCCTTCTTTGATGTTCAATGGAAGGCTTGTAAGTGTCTTCCATTATTATCTTGTGCATACATATTGAAGGGCTTATTCCCTTTATGTCTTTGATCGACCATCCCAAGGCTGATTTGTACTCCCTCAATATCCTCAGCAATTTCTCTTCTTCCACACAAGATAGAAATGAAGAAACAATGACTGGATAAGTAGACTCATCTCCCAAGAACACATATCTCAAGTGATCCAGAAGAGGCTTCAACTCGGGTGTAGGCTCACTTGCTTCACTTGAAGTAGAATTATCCATACTTTCTTGCTTGTGTTGAAAAGAATCCAATAGAGAGGCTCAATTGACATCACACAAGTTGGACATCTTCATCTAATGCCCCATCTCTAGCCATTGAGTTGACAAGACATCTTTCTAGTGCATCCACCGGTGTAGTTGTCTCATGCACCTCTTCAACACAACAATCCACCACATCAATAACATCAACTCAGTTGCATGTGCTCATCTTTGAAGGGAACTTGAGGGTCTTGTAGATGTTGAAAATCATTTCTTCTTCATTCACCCTTTTGGACATCTATCAAAGCTCGCCCGATAGCTAAAAAGGGTCGCCTAAGTATCAATGGTACATCTCCATCTTCCTCCATATCAAGCACCACAAAATCAACTGAGAAGATGAATTTGTCGACCTGCACCAAGACATCTTTTATAATGCCTCGAGGATAGGTGAGAGAACGATCTGCCAATTCCAATGAGATGGCGCTTGGCTTCACCTCGCCAAGTCCCAACTTCCTAAAAATAGATAAAAGCATCAAATTAATACTCGCACCAAGATCACATAAAACCTTATCAAAATTAGAAGAACCTATAATGCAAGGCATAGTGAAACTCCTTGGGTCTTTCAACGTTTGAGGTAGCTTCCTTTGTAAGATGGCACTACACTCCTCTGTGAGCTTCACCGTCTCAAACTCTTCAAGCTTGCACTTCTTTGATATGACGTCTTTCATGAATTTTGCATAATTGGGCATCTGCTCCACTGCATCTGCAAAAGGGATATTTATATGAATTTTCTTAAACATATCCAAAAACTTTGCAAGTTGTTCATCAAGTCTTTTCTTTTGAAACGTTGAGGGAAAGGAAGAAGAGGTTTTAAGATTGGAGGGTTATCTGGGAAGGTCATGGAACCCGGTCGATACGGCCTCTCCTTTGGCTCTTTTTGCTTGTGCTCCTCTTGATGTGTCTCATTCTTTAAATTTCTTGATGATGATGGTGATGATATCTTCTCATCCTTACTTTTCACTTCAGCTCTTTCAACTTCTTTTCCACTTCTGAGTGTAATGGCCATGTAGTGCTCCTTAGGATTGACTTGAGTGTTGCTAGGGAATGAGCCTTTTTGTTGGGCACTAATTGTTGAAGCCAATTGCCCCATTTGCATTTCTATGTTCTTTAGTGAAGCTTCCAACCCATCTACTCTTGACTCTGTTCTATCTTGTTTTTCTTTCGAGTCTGTTATGAACCCACTCAAAATGTCTTCCAAAGCCGTCATCTTCCCTTGTGGTGGCATAGGTATGCCTGGTGGAAATTCTCATGATTTCTTATCCCCGGATGGAGTTTGGAATGGAGACATTGTTTCTGTAGTTATACCCTCGGATGTTCAAATAGTTTGATTGCTCTTCAATGGTCTCTCCACCCGAATATCCCATGTTTGTCGCCGCTACTTTCTCAATGGAAGGTTGTGCACCTTGTAGCGAAGCTATTTGATTAAGCAATGTGGATAGTTGTGCCGAAATTGCAGTCATTGGATCAAGCTCAAACGCTCCAGCAACCTTTTTCACCAATGATCTCTCACTAGGAGCTCCATACGTGTTGGAAGCCATCTCTTCTAATAAGTTGAGAGCCCCCTCAACCGTCTTACTCATTATAGTGCCACCAACTGCGGCATTTACCAAAGTACCTGTGGAAACTGCATCCCATTATAAAATATCTAAAGTTGCATCCACACTTGAAAGTCGTGTTGTGGACACTTACTCAACAACTCCTTAAACCGCTCCCACACCTCATAGTGTGACTCAGTGTCCAATTGCTTAAACTGACCATCTCTACCAATAGTTGAGTTGTCTTTGTTGGTGGGAAGAACTTTTGAAAGAATTTTTGTATTAAATCTTCCCATGAGGCAACACTTCCAGGTTGCAATCTTTGCAACCATGCTTTGGCCCTGTCCCTCAAAGAAAATGGGAACAATCTCAATCGAATCACCTCTTCGGCCACACCATGTATCTTGACCGTATCACACTTCTCCAAGAAATATTGTATATGAATCATCGGATCTTCTATTGGAGAGCCCCTGTACTAATGTTGTTGAACCATTGTGATTAACGTCGACTTCAACTCAAAATTATTTGCAGTTATGGGTTCTCTCACCATCCTAGAGTAGTTGTCATGAATGACGAGCTTGAAGTAGTCCCGAAGAGGCAATTGATTATTTTCAGGCTCCATTGCCTCTTGTTCCACTCTTTTTTCTCTTCGCCTCTATCCCAAAGTGTGCTCAATCTCAAGATCCAACGGTACTAACTCAGCACTTTGAGAACGCCGCATAAACTTTGATCAATCCTCCAAAAATAAAAACAAAGAAAAACAAATTCAGAAAAATTCAGAACAAAGACTAGATTAAATCAAAATCAATTACTAACGATATTGATGAAAATAAAGTGAAACAATCCTCGGCAACAACGCCCAAAACTTATTACGTGTAAACCGCAAGCGTACGGTGCCAAGTAGTAGTAATAACTGATGTAAATCGGGTTGTCGTCCTCTGGGATTATTCACCTCACCAATTACCATTTTCACTATTCTTTAACTTTATCTAGCGAATCAAATTGTGGCATTTCAAGGATTTAAATAGTAAATTAATTTGACCAAACGAATAAACTATGGAGAATATCAATATATGAGCAAAATCTAGAGAATCAACTTCACCCAACTATCAATTATGTGATTTATACATGCTTAGTATCAATTATATTTTCTAGTTTATAAGTCAAAATCCTTAAGTCTCTAATTCCATCTCTTGAGTGCCGAATTAGAACGTATCATTTAGAATAGGATTCGATCTCTCGATAAAAACCTTATTCTCAATCACCCATTAAGCTTTGTGATTTTCCTACAACTTCAAAAGGTATCGTAAATCTCTCAATTCTACAATAATCTCAGGTCACGAATCCCTTATTCCAACCTAGGAAACCCTCTCTCGAGTGATGCCTCTCAAGTCTATAATCAACTAACACGTGGCCAATGGATTAAGGGCATTACACATGTAGAATCATGAATAAACTTAAGAAAATATTATTGATAATAAAAAAAACCTAAAATCAAACAATAATCTCCAGTATAGGATCCATCTATCCTCTAGAAAACTAATTTAGTTCATAACTTGGAAGATAGAACCATAAAACATTGTTATAAACTTGAATAATAACATAAAGATAGCAAACTAGAAACTCTTTGGTTGATGAAGATCTCTCTCTTGTCTCCAACTTCAATCTCTTCTCCTCCACTTCGTTCTAGCCGTCTTGCCTTCTTCTCCACTCTAAGATGTTGTAGAAACCCTAAACAATGATGTATTTAAGTGTCCAAGCCAATAGGAAACCGTGTTGCCAAATCCCAAGTCAAATAGGTCAAACTAGAAAAAAAAAAGAGAAACTTGTTAAATTTCACACAAAGCCCAGTCTCGGCCTCCTTGACCACCATTCATTCATTTGGGTGCCGCGATGCCAAACCCCTGTTGTCCACCACTCTTTTCTACAACTTCTTGTGGACTTAGCCAAATTTTTGAATTCCTTGACTTGTATTCTTCATGTATCCTCATTGCATCTTTATGTATCATGTTTCCATCATCCAAGTTGACTTCAAACACATCTAAACACCTACAAAACACTTATAAAATCAAATCTATCATGTCACGCCTGGGTTGCACACAAAGTGCCCCCTACCCAGGGTGATAGGGACTTAATACCCTCAGCCTTTATGGATGCCATAATATTGTTCCACTCTCGTACAGCCAGCCACATAAGTGCTCTTGTACGCAGAGTCTTTTATCGACACTATTCACTATTCATGAATAGTGTCGGGCCTCCCCTCGACTCGAACTCACAACCACACCTTAAGGGGTTTGATTTCGAAGTCTTGGTAAGGCCTGACACTATTCATGAATAGTGAATAGTGTCGATAAAAGACTCTGCGTACAAGAGCACTTATGTGGCTGGTTGTACGAGAGTGGAACAATATTATGGCATCCATAAAGGCTGAGGGTATTAAGTCCCTATCACCCTGGGTAGGGGGCACTTTATGTGCAACCCAAGCGTGACAAAAAGGCCTTAGGGCGTATACATGAGGCCTTTAATCCACAGTAACAACCCATAATATTGTTATATCTCAATACACAGCCCGCATACAGCGTCTAGTATCCCCGAGATTTTTTGTCCACAAAGGGGGCCTCCCCCGGGATCGAACTCACGACTTAATACGTGATCGCATCCTAGGTAGCCACTGAAGCCCGCATACAGCGTCTAGTATCCCCGAGAGTTTATGTCCACAAAGGGGGCCTCCCCCGGGATCGAACTCACGACTTAATACGTGATCGCATCCTAGGTAACAAACTGAGCCAATGGTTCAGTGGCTACTCAAGATTCGAATTTAAACCTTATGAATATAAGGTCTCAGGTTCGAAACTTGGGGGAGGCCCAACACTATTCATGAATAGTGAATAGTGTCGATAAAAGACTCTGCGTACAAGAGCACTTATGTGGCTGGCTGTACGAGAGTGGAACAATATTATGGCATCCATACATGAGGCCTTTTTGTCACGCCTGGGTTGCACACAAAGTGCCCCTACCCAGGGTGATAGAGACTTAATACCCTCAGCCTTTATGGATGCCATAATATTGTTCCACTCTCGTATAGCCAGCCACATAAGTGCTCTTGTACGCAGAGTCTTTTATCGACACTATTCATTATTCATCAGTGGCTACTCAAGGTGCGAATTCTAATTTCTTAAGGAGGTCGCGAGTTCGAAACTTGGGGGAGGCCTGACACTATTCATGAATAATGAATAGCGTCGATAAAAGACTCTGCGTACAAGAGCACTTATGTGGCTGGCTGTACGAGAGTGGAACAATATTATGGCATCCATAAAGGCTGAGGGTATTAAGTCCCTATCACCCTGGGTAGGGGGCACTTTGTGTGCAACCCAGGCGTGACATATCAACTTATAAAATTAGAGACCGAAATAAAAGCAATATAAATCAAAGTTAGCTAAACTAACAAATAGACCAAACTAAGATAAACACACCAAATATATGAATAAACTAACCTAAAACTCATCTACAACATACTCTAAAACACATCTAAATAACCACTTATCAACTAGCAATTGTGTTGTACCAACCACATCTGCACTTTCTGATCATAGTGCATTGGATCCAATGTTTGAAGTCCACAATCACCTCCACTATTGACAGTTCAACTCTTGTCAACTTTGATGGAAGAAAAATGGATAATCTGTTGGTGTCCATTGATCAAGTCAAGGAGAAGATGACTAACATGGAAAAAAATGCCTTTTTTATCATCCACCATCCTTGATCTCTCACTTACTGTCACCAGAGCAGCAGACATGATGGAAAGGGTAATTGGATTTGTTGAAGAAATGGTCAAAATCATGTCAAAGAGACTCCATTCCTCTGTCTGGTTCTTCATTACTCACATGAGGAGATTTGGGATGATGTATGAATTGCTAAAGGAAATAGGTGTAAGGGTTCCAAAACCACCAAGGGCACCTGCTTTGACAAGGCCAAGACTTCCTAGAGAATAGCTGATAGTTGCATATTTAGATAGGTTTTATAGCATGTTTTGGGTGTGTTTTAGGATATTTTATACATTAGTTTAGTGTGTTTAAGTTAGTTTTGATGCATTTGTTAATTTAGGAATAAATTGGATTTTATGCATTATTTCAGTTTCTTAGTTTATATGTTGGATCAATTTATGTTTTGATTATGTTAATTACTTGTTTTGCATTGTTTTGTAGGTATTTAGATGTGTGGAAGTGAGCATGAATGATGGAGACAACATATGAGAAGACTAGATAATGATTCATGAAGAACCCAAGTAGAAAGAGTGGAAAAGAATTGGCTAAGTCCACAAGAAGGAAGGCAAAAAGGAGCAAAAAAATGGCTAAGTCCCAAAACAGGATGGTTCGGGGCGGCACGGCGCTAAAACAGGGTACAACGAAGGGTTTTTCAAACCCTCGGAGCACTGCGGTACTAGAGAAAGAGCGTCTCGGCGCTAGGCCTATTTCAAGTTGCGATTTTAGCAACTTCTAATACGATTTTTTGGGGTTGGCGAAAAACTTTCTATTATGATTGGTACTTGAAGTGGGTTATATAATATGTCAAAAGGAAGCGTTTTAAACGACAAACAAGAAGAGAATAAAGGTTTTTGCAGCTGGAACGTGTGGGAGAAAGAGATCGGCATTATAGATCAGCCATAAATTTTACATCTTTTCTAGTTTGTTCTCTTTGTTCTTATTCATGTTTACACCACTGTTTACCGTTTTTTATTTTTTTTAGTTATGAACTAAATCTCTTTCTAGAGGTAGATTGATCCAAACTCTAGACTATGTCTTAGCTTTTATTATTTAATTATTATTAATATTTTTTTTAGTTTATTTATACTTTTCTATGGATAAAGCTTTCAATCTTCTGATCAAGGATCGAATGATCCTAGATTAGAGGTAGATGCTCCAAAAGAGGGTACCTTGAGTTGGAATCTGGAGAGTATAACCTAGGCTATCGTGAGATTCAAAAGGAAATCGAGAACCTTTGAAGTCATTAGATGGAAATCATAGATCTTAATGATTTACCGTTGTGGTAGGTTTTCATCGAAAGAGTTAAATCAATACAATGATAATATGCTATAGTTCTGCTTCAAAAGAGAGAATTAGAAACGTTAGGAATTCTGACTTATAAGCTAAAGAATTGATTTAATAATAATACACATATCTAGACATAGTTGAGAGTGAGGTGACATCGAACCTCTAGTTTAATCTCCAATTGATTTACCATTTGATTTGCATTGTGTTGATACTTATTAATTAATTAGTTTAATTTCTCTCTTAATCATTCAATTATTCGATTTTGGTTGTTTAGATAAAATTAGGGTTAAAATGCTATAGTTAGTGTGGTAAATATCCCTGAGGACGATACCCGATTTCTCATCAGAATATATTATAACTTGGAACCCGTTCACTTGCAGTTTGCACATAACAATAGCCTGATCTGCCCCCAGGCTTGATTAAAGAAAGTGATTGCACCAACGTTCCACCTTCAAGGTGTATGACTCCACCTAGGGGTGAAAGAAACCCGACTGACCCGACCCGACCAAACCTGACCAATTTGGGTCTAGTTGGGTCGGGTTTTTTCGGGGGTGACCCAACCTGGTCGGGTTTGGTCAAAGGTTCCGACCAAAGAGGTTCGGTTTGACCCGACCCAACCAGCCACCCCTCCAACCCACCCCCTGTCGTCCTCGCCCCCCCCCCTTCTTTTGTTTTTTTTTTCTTTTTGTCTTAAATGTTATTTGGTTTTCATTGTAAACCTAAACCAAAAGAGAAAAAACCCTAGCCCGCCTTTCAATAAGAAAAGAAAACGAAAACCTATCTCCCTTCTTACGAAAACCTATCTCCATTCTTACAAAAACCCTATCTCCATTCTCGCCATTCTCGTCGCATCTTCTTCATTGTTCACTTCTCAAAACCTAAGACTGCCATTCTTCACTCTTTTGCTCTCTCTCTCACAATCTTTCTTCTTCTCCTTCTTCTTCAATCTTCACTCCTTTGTCTTCGCAAGTTCGCATTCAGGTCTTCCCCCGTGCATAGAGCCGCAAGCCGCAGATGTTAATTTTGTTTTCTAATCTTAGATTCTTAGTAGTTTGTATTCATTTTTGCTTTTTTTCGCTTGATCCTCGCTAGACATCTCTATTGTTTTGGGTGTTTTTATGTTGATTTGGTATTGGTTTTGTGAGAAATCATTAATCTCGATTAATCTTGCTAGTAGACTTGTTTTTGTGTGGATTTTAGTTCATTGCTTGTTGTTTTTTCCTGTTATTATGTTTTTTTTTCTCTAGTTTTATACTTAGGTTTCTTTTTTTTCTGTGTATTTTTCTGAAATTATTATGATGTTTAACTATTATTTCTGTGACTAGTGTTTTGTTTTTGGTTCTCTGCTAGATTTATATAGTAGAGCCTTAGAGGTGTAAGGATTAGGTTTTTTTGTTGTAGTTATTGTGCATAATTTAGTAGGTTCCATTGAGTGGAAATGTAGAATAGTTGAATTTATGGATATTACATGGATCCGACTTTGTTTTGATAGTTTTACATATGCTATGTACATACATATTGATAAAGGCAGTAATTTTTTTTTTGGAGTAATTGCTTGATTGTTTATTTCTTTAATTTATGATGATTGTCTATTTGTTTGAATTTTTATTTCTACTTTGGACTACTATTTTTTTATTTCTAAATTACTTGAATCTTTATTTCTTTGATTGCTATTATTCTAGTTGTTATATTATTTATTTTTGAAGTAATAGCTTCATTGTTTATTTCTAAATTCAAATTGCTTGTGCTTTATTTAAGTAAATATTTTTTTTGTTCATTTTTTTACTTGCTAGATGCCAAATGTTGAAGGAAATACAACTGAAAAACATTTTGTGCAAGGACCTGAAATGGATGTACCAAATCCAAATGAGGGCAATCCACTAGAAACAGAAAGAGTTGCTCCTATGGCTGCACCACCACCTCGACCAAGTAAAAGAAAAGCTACCAAACCTCCATCAGATGCTTGGAATCATTTTAATCACCTAGATGATCATCCTGAAAACCTAGGGCTGAATGTAAATATTGTGGTGCTAATTATCCTTGTCATCCAAAGCGTCATGGAACCAATAATTTGAAAAGTCATATCATGGCATGTAAGAAGTATCCATATAAGATCCCTCCTCGTGGCCAAACTATTTTGTCTTTTCAAAGTAAGAGCGTAGAGGGATCTAGTAGTAGCACCAGTTTAGTTGCCACTTCTTATAGTGTCGAGCATTATAGAGAATTGCTTGCTAGAATGATAATTAAAGATGAATTGCCTTTTAGATTTTTTGAAAAGGAAGGATTTCGTGAGTATAGTCAAGGAGTGGAACCTAGATTTGTTTTGCCATCTCAGATTATAGTGGAAAAGGATTATATGAAGCTTTATCTCAAAAAAAAAAAAAAAAAGCTTAAATCCTTTTTAAGCAAGTCTGGTCAACGGGTGAGTCTTACTACAGATTGTTGGAAATTAGGACAAAATCTTAATTAGCTAGTCCTCACTGCACATTATATAGACAATGAGTGGAAGTTGCAGAAGAGAATTTTAAATTGTTGTCAAGTTGAAAGCCATAAGGAAGAGGTCATTGGTAAGAAGATTGAGAAGTGTTTGCTTGCTTAGGGTATTGACCGAGTTTTCACAATTACAGTGGACAATGCAAGTTCAAATGATACTGCAGTGGCTTACTTGATCAAAAAAAAAAAAAAAAATTGGGATGGGTTGGTATTAGATGGTGAGTTTTTTCATGTTAGGTATTGTGCACACATTCTCAATTTGGTTGTGAATGATGGTTTAAAAATTCATGACAAATCCATTATGAGGATTTGGAAAATTGTATTGTATGTGAGGTCCTAAAGTTTAAGACATGTGCAGAAGAAGAAAAACTTCCTACCAATAGTCTTGTGTGCTTGGATGTATTAACAAGGTGGAACTCTACATTCCTCATGTTGGAAGCAGCTTTAAGGTTTCAAAAGGCTTTTGAAAGGTTACAAGAACAAGATAGTGGAGACTTTAATGAAGAAGATTACCCTTCTACCGTGGATTGGCACAAAGCTAATATTTTCTTGTCTTTTTTGAAATACTTTTATGATATCACTTTGAAATTTTTTGGATCTTTATTTGTGACCTCAAATAGATATTTTCCAAAGGTTTATTTTATCCATGCGTTAATTGCCAAACAATCTTCTTCATTTGATCCATTGTTGAGGGGTTTTGCATATAAAATGAAATCAAAATATGAAAAATACTAGGGGAACACAGAAAAAACTAATTTGGTATTGTATTGAAATCAAAATTTGTTGTTGTACGTTGTTGTTGTTCTCGATCCGAGATATAAGCTAAAACCCTTGACTGTTTGTTTAAAACAAATGTATGGGGTTGAACTTGGAAAGTTATTGGCAAATAAGGTTGAAGTCTAATTGAGGAGGTTGTTTGATGGGTATCAAAATGTTACTTTTGGTGGTGAGAATGAAGATATGGGCCAATCCTCACAGTGTATTGAAGTGGAGCAAGTAGAAGGGGTTTTACCATTTGGACAAATTACTAGAGAGTTGGATGAAGAAGAAGGTAATGAAAACAAGTCAAAAGTGAGCTCCTATCTATTAGAGAATCGTGTGCAAGGACAAGGAGATGAGTCATTTGATGTCTTGAATGGGCGGCAAATCAACTTTAATAGATTTTCAACTCTTGCTCAAGTAGTTAGACATGTCTTGCCAGTTCCTATATCTACTGTTGCTTCAGAGTCGACTTTCAGTATGGGTGAACGACTACTTGATCCATATCGTTCTTCATTGAACCCCAAAACAACAGAGGCCCTTGTATATGCACAAAATTGGCTTCGATTTTCATCAGTTCCAATTGATATTCAACAAACACTAGGTGAAATTAATGAAATTGATAAGAAATGAAAACTTATTAATTTTTTACTCTTTTGTAAATTATTCTTTAATTTGTATATAATTGTTTAATGTGATTTATTTCATGTCTTTTTAGATATTTTTACTGAGGAAGACGAGTCAATAATCTATGATCCTTAGTCTTGAATGAGGTTATTGGTGTAAGTTCTTTATTTTTTATCCAATGTTTTATATTTGTTTAAATGTCATTTATATCATGGTTATAATTTTTTTTGTTTTTTTATCCTTTGCAGCTTTGAAGAGGGTTTCTATTCTTGTTTTTCTAGAACTTACAAACGGTTGAGACTTGAAAGATGGAAAAGAATTTTTTTAAGTCTTTTGCTATTTGCATGCATGCATTAAACTTGTTGTGTGGACTTTTTTTGGGATTGTAGACTATTTTATGAAGAATTGCGAATATACTTTATTTGTGTTGACTGTGGAGTTTCAACTCTCAATTTAAAGTTTGTATTATATGTAATTTGGTTTATTTGTTATTTAGATTAGAAGTTTACTTGATTGTCATTGCAGGACTTTTTTTGGATGATTCTATCCATGAATCCAATTGATTTTATATACATTACAGGTGATTTTATGACTATAAAGACCTAATGCATGGCTCTTATAATTAGTTTATTTGTTGATTTGAATGATTTTGCAGGTTTTTTTTTTGGATTATAGGGTTCTATCCATGTCTCCAATTCTATTGGAGATTAAATTTTTATGTTTGTCATGCTTAATTAGTTTATTTCTATCACACCCTGCCCGGACACGCCTAAACCGGCGGGACACTCACGGACGGGGCGTGAATGCATTTTAACAATAACTGGCTGCGCGGAAACACGATTAAGTACAAGCCTGATTTCATTAATTTCAGAATATATTTGTACATGAAATAGTTAAGGGAACATTCTCCCAAAAATCCCCAATAAATAATACAAAGGGTCCAAAATGTGGGCCCAAAAACCTGCACCCAATCCACCCTAATCTCCTGTGAAAAATTGGATAACAACGGGGTGAGCTACATGCTCAATGGGTAAAATAGTTCGTGAATATAACAATTAATAAAGCAAACTTCATAATCAAATATCTTAAATACACATTAGAACATCATAATCAATCCAATATGCATGTATGCATGACACCGTCTCGTATTGGTTTGATGATTGTACATCGCATGAGTTAACGTACAGATGTCCCTCCCCAGGAGTAGCTGGGTTCTCATAGTACGTCCCTCCTCAGGAATGAAGCTCTAGATTCACATACAGATGTCCCTCCCCAAGAGTAGTCGGGTTCTCATTGTATGTCCCTCTCTAGAGAAATATAATGAATAGCGAGCATCGCTTCTAACTATTCTATGAATCATAAACCACATACGTCCCTAAGTCGTGCTATGTATGATGCCAATGCATGAACTGGTCCGGTCTTTACTTAACATTTAGACAGGATTTAGCAACGTCTAGTGATCCTTATCAGGGTCGGTATCGCTACGTGGAAGGTTAGGACATTCAGTATTACTTGTATAAGCTGATAGCTTTCAAATAAGACCAACCAGATCAGTCTCCAGCTGAGAGGTGAGACACGAGGTCTACTTAAGTACCAATCGTCTAGAGCAGCACGCTGCCTCCCGTTCACTATTTAAAGTTACTGAGGACAAGACTGAGTCTGGTTGAACCAGATTGACTACTAATTCGGCATAACAACAGTGTAATACATGAACTCCAAATATACGGGCATAAGTATGATAGTATGAACATTATACGCAATAATGCAGTGTAAACGAATAGTAGACATAATGATAAATGAATGTAAACTTTAATAAAAGTTATAAGGCACGCAAATCTATGTTTTGTTCCCCACCTTCAAATAAAAAACTCTTTTCAGAACTGGCGTCTTCTGCCGGGCAGAACCGCGTTGCACCGCACAGAGAGTCTCGGAAAGAGAGTCTTAAAAGAGAAAACAAAAACTCAAAATGAGTGAAAGGGAAAAGGAAAATCACAAAGAGAAGTGATTTTGGTGTGAGAAATGAGGAAGGGGATGGTTTCTTATATAGAAAATTTGGCGCCTGAACGTTCGAGCCGCCTGCCCAAACAATTTTTTTTTGTGCAAACCTAGGGTATTACACTCTACCCCCCTTAAAAGGATTTCTCCCTCGAAATCAGTCCAAGTAGTCATGACAGTTATCTACTTGAGATTTACTACCGACGTCATCGTTTGCTAGTTCAGGGTAGTGCCTGTATGGTCCCTGAATGGCACTATGGCCGGTGGAATCCTCAACATCATGAAACCATGGAGAGTAAATGGAGTCGGATTCGTCCTCTAAAGATTTGAACCTTTACTTAACAGATGGTGGTGTAGGTCGCTAGTTACATCATTTGAGGGGAGGTAGGTTGAGCGGTAGGATACTTTTTTGTGTTGTTGCTCGAATCCGATCGTCTGGTAATTTTGGTAGAAGGTCCTGCCAAGATGAGGGCACAGGATTGTTTTAGGCAAAATTGTTACCAAAAAGCCATGCACGCTCTGGCGATAAGGATCGTTGTCTGTGTGGCAATAGAGTTGGTGATGCAAAGTAGTTGTGACTTGCCTCTGATCCTGGAGAAGTCACCACAGGTTGCCAAGGAGGCTACTGCGTGTGTGCATCACTATATCCGTTGATATTATTTTCAGACATCTGCATAGTTATTCAAGTGAAACAATGTATTAAGATATTTGTAAACAAAGTTCCATCATTTTATTAGTAAGTGAAATAGTACAATGTATCACATCATCAGTTATTACTAGAAAAATATTCAGGGTATTTCTGTTTAATTGTTGCTTCTAGTTCCCATGTTGCTTTCTCTACTCCGTGGTGATCCCAGAGCACCTTCACAAGTGGTATGCTACATCGCCTTAGTTCTTGAGTTTTTCTATCTAAAATTTGTATCGCTCTCTCCTGATACCTATTTTCTTCCTCAACCCGAACCTCGAATAGAGGGATGATATGCGAAGGATCAGGACGATACTTTCGAAGCGTGGATACGTGAAAAACGTCATGAACCTTAGACATGGACAATGGAAGGGACAGACGATAAGCAAGTTTGCCAATACGTTTAATGATCTGAAATGGACCTATATACCGTGGGGAGAGCTTTCCTTTGATCCCAAAGCTTTTGACACCTCTTGTGGCTAAACTTTTAGAAAAACCAAGTCCCCCTTATCAAATTCTAAAGGCTGCCTCCGCTTGTCAGCATAGCTCTTCTGTCAATTTTGTGCAACACGAAGTCGTTCCTTTACTAGTGTAATCTTCTCAGAAGTCTCTTCAACTAGTTCAGGGCCCAACTGCGGTCAATCTGCCATATCTAACCAGCATACCGGAGATCTGCAAGGGCGACCGTAGAGAGCCTCGTACGGTGCCATGCCGATACTAGTTTGGTAGTTGTTGTTGTATGCAAACTTAGCTAAATGTAAGTAATTTTTCCATCCGTCATTAAAGTCCAAAATGCAACACCATAACATGTCTTCCAAGATTTGAATAAGACGCTCTGACTGTCCATTAGTCTGAGGGTGAAAGGTCGTGCTCATGGTGATCTTAGAGCCCATTCTACCCCGGAAGCTTTGCCAAAACTTTGACGTGACTCGAGGGTCTCGATCAGAGACGATCGTGAGTGGTATGCCATGGAGGCGTACGATCTCTCTTTCATATAGTTCGGCAAGTTTGGCGGGGTTATCCGTGAACTTTATTGGCAAAAAGTGTGCAGACTTTATAAGTCTGTCAATGATAACCCAGATAGCATCTTGCCCTTTATTATTTCAAGGCAAGGCCGTAACAAAATCCATTGTGAGTTCTCCCACTTCCATTCTCCAATAGGTAACGACTTGAGAAGTCCAGAGGCAAGTCTTCGTTCTGCCTTAACTTGCTGGCAAATGAGACATCGAGCAACGAAATGTGCAATCACCTTCTTCATTCCAGAAAACCAGAATTGTCTTGTACATCTTGTCACCCCCAGGATGCATAGCAAACCTCGAACAGTGCATCTCAGTGAGCACTTCTTTCCGAACCTCAGGATCGTTCGGTAGACAGTGACGTTTTTTATAGAAAACGGCCCCATCTTTAGAAACCGACCAGTGAGGAAGGTCCTGTCCGCTGAGTAGAAGTTCGCGTTTCTCCATTAACATAGGGTCGTTGGCTTGAGCTGCTGAAATCTTTCGAACCAGCTCAAAGTTGGCTGACAATTGAGAAAGTCGTGATCTTGCTCCCTCCTCGATCAGTTGTAGGTTAAAATTCTTCATCTTTGTAGCCAACTTCCCCATTTCGAAGTTAAAAGTGCAAGCAACATAAGATTTTTGACTCAGGGCATCAGCGAAAACATTGGCCTTACCGGGATGGTACTAGAGTTGAAAGTCATAATCTTTCAAGAATTCCAACCATTGTCTATGGTGGAGGTTTAGGTCTCTCTGGGTGTAGATGTACTTAAGACTCTTGTGATTCGAGAAGACCTCAAATCGTTCACCGTATAGGTAATGACCCCATAGCTTCACTGCAAATACGACAGCTGCAAGTTTCAAGTCATGTGTTGGGTAATTGCCCTCATGAATCTTCAGTTGCCTCGAGGCATATGCCACAACTTGGCCTTCTTGCATTAGTACAGCACTTAAGCCTTCGAGAGAAGCGTCGGTGTATAGTGAAAATTCAAGTGCATTTCTTGGAGTGATGAGTACTGGTGTCGTCGTGAGGCGCTTCTTCAATTCTTGAAATGATGTTTCACAGGCGGGATTCCAGATGAATCACATGTCTTTCCGAGTGAGTTTTGTCATAGGTTCAGCAATCTTTGAGAAGTCCTTGATGAAGCGTTTGTAATAGCCAGCCAAACCAAGAAAACTCCTAATCTGAGCAACAGTGGTAGGCTGCTTCCAGTTTAAAATCGCTTCAACCTTAGAAGGATCCACCTCAATGCCATTGTCGGAAACTACATGGCCTAGGAATTGAACTCGCTTCGCCCAAAATTTGCACTTACTCAACTTTGCATACAACTGGTGGCTTTTCAAGGTCTGGAGGACTATCTTCAGATGTATCTTATGGTCTTCTTCGGTTGAGGAATATATCAAGATATCGTCCACAAAAACCACCACAAATCGGTCTAAGTATAACCTAAAGATGTGGTTCATCAAATCCATGAATGCAGCAGGTGCATTTGTCAGACCGAACGACATGACCAAGAACTCATAGTGACCTTACCGAGTTCTGAATGTCGTCTTGGTAATGTCTGACTCTCGGATTCGGAGTTGGTGATAACCGGATCGTAAATCAATCTTAGAGAAGTATTTGGCATCTCTAAGTTGG
The DNA here is from genome assembly GCA_035771175.1 of Paratinospora sagittata. Lineage (NCBI taxonomy): Eukaryota > Viridiplantae > Streptophyta > Magnoliopsida > Ranunculales > Menispermaceae > Paratinospora > Paratinospora sagittata. The sequence goes on along the minus strand of CM069611.1, from coordinate 16,618,163 downwards.
TCGAGCAAGTCATCGATCCTGGGCAACGGGTATATGTTCTTAATGGTGACGTTATTCAGCTTGCGATAGTCGATGCAAAGTCGTATCGAACCATCCTTTTTGTGAACAAACAGAACTGGAATGCCCCAGGGTGATGAACTTTTTCTGATGAAGCCATTACTCTCTAATTCCTTCAGTTGTTTGTTCAATCCGACTAGCTCGACATTTGACATTTTGTATGGTGAAATTGAGATAGGCCCGGTCCCAGGTATGAGATTGATTTCAAAATCGAATTCCCTAACCGAAGGTAGACCAGGAAGGTCATTTAGAAAGACTGTTGGGAATTCAGATATTACTGGGACATCGTGTACTTCGGGAGGGTACAGTGCTGGTGATTCATTCTCATCACCAAGGGATAGAGCTCGAAGCTGTGCCTTGAAAAGTGTAGCAGTCGAGTTGTGTATCCATTACCTTGTTCCCTAAATCTTGACAAACTCTCCCGTGGGCAAGGTTAACTGAACTTGCTTCTTCATACAATCGATCTTTGCATTCAATGGTGCGAGCCAGTCCATGTCGAGGATGATGTCAAAGTCTTCAATGTCCATCATAAAAAGATCTGCATATATTATCTGTTCTGACATTCGAAGCTCGCATCGAGAGCACTGCAAATTCACATCAGTACTAGATCCTAAAGGTGATGTGACATGGATTGTGATTTCTGTGGGTTCAGGATGCAACCCTAAATGTCTTACTAATGCAGACGATATAAAAGAATGTGTAGCACCTGAATCAAACAAGACATGCACCATTGTATTGAACAAGGGAAATGTACCTTCGACTGCATTGTTGTCTGGGAGGGGTTGTTGAGCAATGGCAAATGCTCTGCCCTGGTTCTGCTGGTTCTGCTGGTTCTGCCTGGGTTGGGCATTAGCAGCAGGTGGTGCTTATTAGACAGGAACAACGAGAATAGGTTGTTGAAGGTGCGGATAGGCATTTCTTACATGGCCCTGCTGGCCGCAGTTGTAACACGTCAGCCTGTGCTGCTGATTGTTCTGTTAGCCATGCTGATTGTGGTGCTGACCACCACTTCTGCCATTGCCGTTTCGACGGCCACCCCTGTCATGACGGCCTCCGCGGCCATGATTACGAAAACCCTGATGGCCAGGGTTAGATGGTTCAGTCACAGGTGTTGTGGCCTCATTCTTCTGAACAGGGGTTGGGAGGGTTGGGTTTTGATTATAGTAGGGCTTCTTCTTGTTGCCCTGTTGCGAGCCCTGTTGGGAATACGTTGTAGGCCGTTTTCCCCTATTCAGTCTCTGCTCCTGCACAATCTTCTCTTGTTCAAAGCTCATGGCCTTGTCAACGACCTCCCTGTAAATCTTGAGTTCCAAGATCGACAAGGATTGTCGAATGTCAGGACGAAGGCCATTGTAGAATTTCTCGATCTTATCTTGCTCCGTTGAGATGGTGGAGAGAGAGTAAACCGATAATTCTTTAAACTTGCCAGCGTACTCCCTGACTGTCATGCCACCTTGGTATAGTTTGGCGAACTCCTGACGCTTCCGCCTCTTCACAGCTCCGGGGAAGTACTCATCAATAAACAGTGACTCGAACTGTTGCCAAATCATGTCTGTAGTGTTGACCCTTAGGTCCTCCTTTACTGTTATCCACCATGTGTTTGCTCCACCAATAAGTTGGTAGGTCGCAAGTAGATTCTTTCGAGTTTCATCGACTCCCATTGCATCAAGACCCTTCTTTGACTCCTCCAGCCATTTCTGCACTTCTTCAGCATCAATGGTGCCAGCAAAAATAAGAACAACTAGCCTCTTGTATTTCGTAATCTGGTCGGTTTGAGTCTCTGACCCAGATCTCACAGGTGCCTGAACAGTGACAACTTGATTGGCCGCGGTCTCACAAACGACCGTCTGAACAGTTACTTTCATCGCCACGATAAATCCGGCGAAGAAGACTTCCATACCCGAAGGCATGGCAAAGGGTGTGGGTTGGGGTGGCACTGCCTGCCCAGACATTATGGCAGTGTCGTGTGTGGCATGTGCTGTCGTTGGAGGCGGCGGTTCCTTGTTCTGTATCTTAGGAGGTGCCTCCTCGACTGGACGGACAATACGTGGCCTTCCTCTCTTCCTGGTTTGCATTTTCTCACTGGCAAGGAGAAAATAAAACCATGATTTAGGAACTGTAACCAAGTATAATGTTATGGTATTCTTAGCAACAATTTCGAGAGTGCTGCAATAAAAACCACCTATTTTTCTAAGCATAATGTAAGGTTTTTGTTGAGGAATCAAAGAATATTATGTGCCCCGTATGTTTGGCCATGGTGTAAAAACAAGGTTAGAATGTTTATATAATAAGTATAAAACTTTGCAAGTATTTCAAATGTTTTGGTTCTGATTTTTGTGAACATACATATATATTTCATTGAAAATCCATACGAGTCATAATAATTCTAAGATTTTGCTCAGTAAGTATTCTGATCTAACGTTCTATCGCAATCTTATGTATTCAAACTCTTTCGCTTAGTCTCTTCGATTATTATCCAAATTCGTGTGTCCCATACCACATGAATTTGGTAATAAGGGTGTCGACCAAGTTAAGTTGTATGAACACGGTATCTCTCACCAGACGTTGCCAAAGTCAGTCTAAATGTCAAGTAAAGACCAGACCAGTAGACTAGACCAGTTCATGCATTGACATCATACATATCACCACCTAGGGACGTTTGTGGTTTATGATTCATAGAACAGCTAGGAGCATTGCTCGCTATTCATTATATTTCTCTGGAGAGGGACGTACAATGAGAACCCGGCTACGCCTGGGGAGGGAGCATCGTTCCTGAGGAGGGACGTACAATGAGAACCTCGCTACGCCTGGGGAAGGACATATGCCCGAACGTTCAGGCACCAAATTTTCTATATAAGCAACCTTCCCCCTCCTCATTTCTCACACCAAAATCACTTCTCCTTGTGATTTTCCTTATCTCTTTCACTCATTTTGAGTTTTTGTCTTCTCTTTTGAGACTTTTTTTCCGAGACTTTCTGTGCGGTGCAACGCGGTTCTGCCCGGGGGAAGGTGCCAGTTCTAAGATGAGTTTTTTATCTGAAGGTAGGGAACGAAACATAGGTTTGTGTGTCTTATAACTTTTATTAAAGTTTACATTCATTTATCATTATGTCTACTATTCATTAACACTGCATTATTGCGTATAATGTTCATACTGTCATACTTATGCCTGTATATTTGGAGTTCATGTATTACACTGTTGTTATGCTGAATTAGTAGTCAATCTGGCTCAACCAGTCTCAGTCTTGTCCTCAGTAACATTAAATAGTGAACGGGAGGCAGCGTGCTGCTCTAGACGATTGGTATTTAAGTAGACCTCGTTTCTCACCTCTCAACTCGAGACTGATCTGGTTGGTCTTATTTGAAAGCTATCAGCTTATACAAGTAATACTGAATGTCCTAACCTTGCATGTCGTGATACCGACCCTGATAAGGATCACTAGATGTTGCAAAATCCTGTCTAAATGTTAAGTAAAGACTGGACCTGTTCATGCATTGGCATCATACATAGCACCACCTAGGGACGTATGTGGTTTATGATTCATAGAATAGTTAGAAGTGATGCTCGATATTCATTATATTTCTCTGGAGAGGGACGTACAATGAGAACCCGGCTATTCCTGGGGAGGGACATCTGTACGTGAACTCAGGCGATGTACAGTCATCAAACCAATACGAGACGCTGCCATGCATACATACATATTGGATTGATTATGATGTTCTGATGTGTATTTAAGATATTTGATTATGAAGTTTGCTTTATTAATTGTTATATTCACGAACTATTTTACCCAATGAGCGTGTAGCTCATCCCATTGTTATCCAATTTTTCACAAGAGATTAGGGTGGACTGGGTTCAGGTTTTTAGGTCAACATTTTGTACCCTTTGTATTATTCATTGGGGATTTTTGGGAGAATGTTCCCATAACTATTTCATGTACAAATATATTCTGAAATTAATGAAATCAGACTTGTACTTAATCATGTTTTCGCGCACTCAGTTATTGTTAAAATGCATTCGCGCTCCGTCCTTGAGTGTCTTGCCGGTTTAGGCGCGTACAGGCGGGGTATGACATTTAATGGTATCAGAGAGTTAGTCCACGGCCCGCCCAAATCTACCAAATTAGGCGAAGAAATTATTTATTAGATATATATATCTCCTGAACTATATATGTATGAATTATATATATAGTTAAGATTTATATTAAATATATATCTAGAAAACTATATAGTTTTTATATAGTTTAGATTCAAATATATATATAGTTATGATTTATGAAAACTATATATATAGTTATGATTGAATATATATATCTAAATATCTATGTATATATGAGATATATATATCATATTGCTAATAGAAAATTTGGATTAAATGATGAAATAAACATTCAGAGAAAAATAAAAAATATTGTCCAGCGGACAAAGCATAAATCTTAAAAATGTTAGGAATATATTTTGTGTCTTTCACAAATTTATTTTTCTTTCAGCAAAAGAATGGCTTCAAGTGAAGGAACGACTTCCGGTAGTAAGGAACCAATTCCCACTAGACTCAAGGAATTGTTCAAAATGGAGGTTATGACTATGAGGAGTATCGACAATAGAGATCTCCGCCTCCGTCTGATCCTTCACGAAAAACTCACAACATTGGGGTGGTTGAACATAACAAAAGTTGAGGGTCATGTCTCCTACAACTTGATGAAATCCTTCTACGAAGCCATGAATTGCGTAGGACTTCGAGAATATGGGATCAGCCCTGTTTTGGAGACAACGGTAAGGGGAACAAAGATTTCTGTCAACGTCGAAATTATTGCGCGACTTATGGAGATTCCAATTGAAGATAGAATCATTAATCCACATGAACCCCAGACAGTTGCAGAGATAGCAGAGTCCAACGAACAGTTGTTCAATTCCCTCGCCAAAGAGCCATACACCCAATCAACGTACACCCACCTCCCAAACAATCTCCTTAAACCATCTCTTGTCGGCGTTCGGTATCACGATGTGTCAGGTGAGGACATTCAATATTACTTGTATAAGCTGATAGCTTTCAATAAGACCAACTAGATCAGTCTCCAGTTGAGAGGTGAGACACAAGGTTTGCTTAAATATCAATCGCTTAGAGTAGCACGCTGCTTCCTGTTCACTATTTAAAGTTACTGAGGACAAGACCGAGTCTAGTTGAACCAGATTGACCACTAATCCGGCATTACAACAGTATAATACTTGAATTCCAAATATACAGACATAATTGTGACAGTATAAACATTATATGATATAATGCAGTGTAAATGAACAATAGACATAATAATAAATGAATGTAAACTTTAATAAAAGTTATAAGACACGCAAACCTATGTTTGTTCCCCACCTTCAGATAAAAACTTCTTCTTTCAGATCTGGCGCTTTCCTCCGGACAGAACTTCGTCGCACCGCACCGAGAGTCTCGAACAGAAAGTCTCAAACAGACAAAAACTCAGAATGAGTGAAAAGAGAAGGAAAAATTACAAGGAGAGTGATTTTGGTTTGAGAAATGAGGAGAGGGAGGGTTGTTTATATAGAGATTTTTGGCGCCTAAACGTTCGGACAGGTACCCGAAATTTTTTTTTTTTTTTTTTGTGTGCAATCCTAGGGTATTACATCGGTGCTTACAAAAGGTAAAGATAAAGTAAAATATGAAAGGTTGATGACCCATGACATTCAAAATATAGGAAATGGAATCTTTTTTTTTTTTTTTTTAATGGGAGTCAAAAAGCATTACCCTAATTATTGTTTTTGATAGTACCAAATAATTTAATCTATTGAGTCATATATGGCTGGAAAAAAAAAAACCAATATTCTCTGGATAAAATGTATTAATATTTTATTCTCCAACATGCAGATTATGCAATGAGGAGCCAGAATCTATTGGTCATGCCTTGTTGGGGTGCTCTCATGCTGAAGGGATTTGAGCTCAGACCTCCTTACTTGAGGATGATTAAGAGATCAAATCTATGATAAAAAATGGAAACTTCAAAGATTTTTTCTTGAAGATCGATAAAATTAAAGTTGAAAACATAGTTGCAGTTTGTTGGAAAGTTTGGAATTCAAGAAACCTCCATATTCATTCAGGTACTAAGCAAAACCTTTTCTCCACGCCTGATCATGCTTTGTATCTAGTTAATGAATATAGGAAGATGAATTCTAAGGAAGCTTCCAGGACTTCAAGGAATCTTTCTAAATGGGAACCTCCAGGGTGCCACCAATTGAAGATGAATTTTGATGCTGGAGTTAAGCAGGGGTTAAATTGGTTTGGGATTGGTGTCATTGTGGGAGATGACAGGGGCTGTCCAATTGTATCAATGGCAAAGAGATTGACAGGTTGTTTCTCTATTAATGTTGCAGAAGCTTTGGCTTTAAGAGAAGGACTAAAGCTTGCAATCAATCATGGGTTAAATATTTCATTAATTGAAGGGGATTCCCAGGCTGTTATCAATGCTATGAAGTCAAATATGCAAGGGAAAGATGAATTTGGGTTGATTATAGAAGATTGCAAGTCTTTGATGAAGCAGTTTGCAGATTGTCGTCTTCAAGCCATCTTTAGAGAAAGCAACCATGCTGCGGATCGCTTAAGTCATCTGGGTTGTAGTGTTGTATCTGATAGTATTTGGCTTAATGAGACCCCCCCTGTTATTGTTGATATTGTTTGTATTCACTCTTCTTCCCATTCAATTTAATCAGTCTGTCTGTTCCCTCAAATCTATATATATATATTATTCCCAATTTCATACTAGTAATTTATTAAATATTCAACTTAATTTAACTAAGTATTTTTTTTAACTACATATAGTCAACTACATGAATCTACTTTCTTCATTTTACTTTAATTTTACTAAATATTTAAATTGTTATAACATTCTTAGCATAAAAACCAAGGCCTCTGTTTGGTTCCTGATCCGGATATAGTTTTACGTATTTAAAAATTTGAAAACACCAAAAACCCGTTTAGTTCAAAAGATTCTGAAAATAATTTTTTACTTTTTATTAATAAAACAAGTTATCTTCATAAAACGATAAAAATTCTTTTTTCAAATTTTGTATTTTTCCATTGTAGTTGCAAACCAAATGCAACCTCAATTGTTACCAAGTTTTCAAATAAAAGATAACAACTTACATGGTACTATTGAACTAATTATATGTTTTATCATTTCTGACTTATTGAAAAAAGAAATGCAGAAAGACAAATCAAGAATAGTTAAATATTCATCTTACTATAATATTCTTGTATCAGCCAAACTTTCATGTAAAAAGATAGCAATAACGTTTGCATATATTAGTATTTGCACGTACGCATTGTACGTGATTTTTATCTATAAATTAATCAAAATATAAATAAAAAATTTAACAAAAATAAGGATACTTTTTTAGGTCTTTTGATTTCTTTTAAAATGGTTAAAGTTGTTTATAAATAGGGTTGGCTAGGGTAGGTAAAAGTCAAAAGTCAAAAGTTCTAGAATAGGAAAAGATTTGAACTAAAAGAACCTCTATAAATATAGGTGCTTCTCTACCCAAGAGTCAATTTCACCTCATCCATTTAGTCAATTTTTTTAAAAAATTTAATATAAAATGACGAAAGTGTATATAATATTCTAAGCAATTACAATTTTCGTCTATGTTAAACCAAGAGCCAGGCTTGGCTGACCTTCACTAGAAGAACCCAAGAATGCGTCTTTAAAGTCTAGAAATGGGACAAGTTTACTAATTGATAGTGAAATTAAAGTATATTTATATTTGATCGATTAGGAACATGTAACGACTTTTTCCATTTATATGGTTTTCTAAAGAGATTTAGTCATTTTTGGCTAGCTTGATCTCACCTCAATTTCATGGTTCAACCAAGTTTTGCTAGGCATTAACATTGAGGTTAAGCCATGCTTGGCCAAACCCCAATGTTTAAGTTCAACATAAGGTTGAACCTCAATGTCTAAGTTGAATGGGTAGTGGGTATATTGCTAAAAAAGGGTAAAAATATCATTTTTGTTAAAAAAAAATTAAAAATTGACTTGGTAGGTAAGGTGAGATTTACACTTGGGTGGGAGGAGAAGCACTCCTTAAATACAAGAGACACGAGGTTAACTATTTGATTAGGATTCATGTTCATAGTTGATCTGACATAGTTTTACATTATTTGCTAGCCTCGCTAATGGTTATTGATAATTAAGTAAAGAAATAGAAAAAAATACTATGTTACCCTTATTGATAATAAATTAAATTAAGTAATTTTTTTTAATAAGAAACTCAACTTGACTCAACTAAGCTTTTTCTCAATTACATAAGGTTAGCTACTCAATTAGAATTCATGTTCATAGTTGATCTAACGAAGTTTTTCATTGGCTACCAACTACCTCGCTAACACTTATTGATAATAAAGTAAAACAATAAAAATAAAAATAAAAAATACTATTTTACCCTTATTGATAATAAAAGTAACTTTTTTAATAAGAAACTCAACTCGTCTCAACTAAGTCTTTTCTTAATTACATGGGGTTAGCTATTCAATTAGGATTTATGTTCGTAGTTGATCTGACAAAATTTTACAATATTAGCTGTCATCTACCTAGCTAACTCATTTTGGGAAGCAAAAGGTTTTACTGTCAACTACCCAATTATTTTCTTCATATTAGTATTAGTGCTTGCACTCCTAACTTTCCATAATGTTTTTATTATAAATTATTTAAATAAAATAATTTTTTATGATAAAAAAATATGTATATTTTTGTTTTTTTGTTGGACATTCAAATGGAGGGTGAATTGATTGTTTCAGCCTATTTTGACGAATTCTAAGTTTACTTGTGGAAATTCATGGATTAATGCAAATTAATCCTCAAATGATCAAAGTGCATAAATAAATTGTGCAGAAATTAAAAACAAATACATACAAGGATTTTTACGTTGTTTAGAAAATCATTTCCTACATCCATACTTAGAGAAACCTTCTCTAGAATTTTATTATACTGGGTTCACTTTAAGGGTGTGAACCAAACTGTTATAATGTCTTGTTAGAGGTTTAAGACAAGCTTATATTTTTTACAAGCTAAGGATGAACAACTTGTTCCTTTTTCAAGGGCAAAGAAAAAGCAGGAATCTTTTTTGCAGCTTAAGAATGAACCACTTGACTCTTTTCAAGATAAAGGATGAAATTAAAACTTAGATTCCAACCTTAGAATTACAAGTGATAACACAATCATTTGATTTGTTTGTTTCAACTTAATTGGAAACATTAATCCAAATTAAAAGATTAAGTACAAAGATTATAATATTTGTTGATGTAAATAAAACAATTACAATGAAGCTCACAATACAAATATTTAAGTACAAGATATAAAACTTAAGCTCAATATAAGAGAGACCTTACAATATTAATATTACCTTCCTTGCACCAAGATTGTTCATAAAATGATTTCGAAGATGTTTGCACAGATGAGCGGGATGAATGCTTTGAAAGACTTCTTTTCACTAAGTAATTCCCAACTATAGGGTTTCTTGAAATGATAGAAATCCTTTAATTTTGAAAAACACTCCCTTAATATACATTTTGTGCATCTTTTGTGTTAAAAATAACCTAAGTGCACGTGTTTATAGGTTAGATTTGAGCACGAGCAGTTAGACACAAGAAACTAGTCGTTAGGGGGCTCAAAATTCAAAAGTTTGATAGTTGCAATTGCGTCCCATCAGTCACTAGTGCGCTAGTCCACTATACTAGCACACTACTCGCTAACCGAGAGCCTAGGAACCCTAAAACCCAAGCTCTAGCATTTTAACTGAAGCAATAGCATGCTGGCCAAGTCGATCCAGTTGACTAGATTGAGCCACTTTGTCATAAAATTGCTCAAAAACTCAAATTTTTGGATTGCTAACTTTGCCGACTTGTTTAAATAATGAAATATCATAAAAATACATAAAGTTTGATGATTAATGTCACACCCCAATACACAGCATACCGCAGTGTCTAATACCCCCGGGATGTGATGGGTACTTCATACCGAGCGTACCCCAACCGTTACATACCACATAATATTGTCACATCTCAGTACACAGCCCACCGCAGCGTTTAGTATCCCCAGGATCATTTGTCCACGCTATTCACTCATGAATAGTGCAGGGCCTCCCCCAGAATCGAACTCGAGACCTCTTAAGGTTTAATTCCACTCACATTCATTTCATTCATTCCACAAATTAAATTCTCACCTAATAAATATCTATGATCATCTCATTCCATCATCCCAAACATTATATAATATTACAACACAACCCATCTAGGTGATATTATATATATAGTATGTGATAATTATACATATCAAAATAACAAAAATATAACTTATTTCCTCCAAGCATACATACACATACCAGACAAAGGCTCACGTGATTATCACTCACGGATTTTTCCTTTTCCCTTCGACTCAATACCTGAAATATTGGAGGAAATGGAGTAAGCAATCAACAGCTTAGTGAATATATTTCTTGACATGACAATTATATGCATTTAGGAAAATATGGCATTTAAAATCATTTCAAACAAGTATTAAACACATGCATCATTCAACGAATATATTATACATGTCAACAACATAAATTTCATGAGTTTTCAAGAAAACAATGCATCATTTTTTCACGAAATCCACAATCTCCCTCCTTCAAGGCAAGAGAGAGTGTCTAACCCTTGTATGGTCGTTACAAGGTAGTCACAGCCTCTCATTACCCAATTCACGGTCATTTCAAGGATCTTCAATCCTTGTTAGGACAGGCCTACTGACAATGAGGTTACGCATAACAGTCATCCGGGTCTAATTCCTAACGAAATGACACCAACTTGCCTTTGCAGGTCTTACATGCTCCAATGCTAAAAAGAAATCATTTATGAATGCAAATTAAAACCCAATGCAACATTATATGCATAGCATATTTACATTCAAACATTTCATATATTTAAAATGTCATACAAGAACCAAAATCAAGAAAATATACTCACAGTACAACACGTTCCAACTTAAACCCAATCATCGTCGCTTTCGAGTCCAGCTCTAATTTATATCCAACTAATTCAACCTATCACAACCACTCCATAATTCAATTTCATTTATTCATATCTATTTACATCTTCAATTTCTCAACTCACTTTAAATCATTAAGAATAAAAATCAACCTAAATAATCTTATACCCATTCTGTGAATTTAGATTTCAACTCACTTTAGGACTCATAAACAGTTGAAGAAACTACTATATCGTTTCTGTGGTCAATCTAGATATTTCCACAAGAAAGAAAAGTGAAAATAAATTTCCATTTCATATTTTCACTAATTCTCAGTTTATTTTTCTACTGGAACATATATCAGTTTTATTAAAAATCTAGAACATTCCTAAAATTATTCTGTCCACATCGACACGTGTAAAATCACTCATTCTATCATTCTACTACCTTCAACAGGTATTTTATTGAGGTTTTACACGTTCGCGAAGGTCACGACAGTAAATTTTACTCACCAAAACTATATATTTAGTTACTAAAAATATCAAATCATATCCAAAAATCACAATCTTAGTATCGAAACTTCCGGAATTCAATTCTCTACGATTCTATGATCTCAAACCTGAGTTTCATTGGATTCTAATTCATTTTATTCACTAGATATGATCATAGTACTATTTACGTCACTGTTCACATCGTCACTATTCATTGGCAACATGTAAATTTTTTACTAAAATTGTGTCTCCAAAAATCATGAACTTAGCATCGATGGACTCGTAACAGTGCATTCTACCATTCTATAGCCTTCAACTGGAGTTTCATTGAGTTTTAAATGATTCAAAAGGTTTTCAATCTAAACTCTAAATTCCAACAAACTTCGAACGACTATAAAAATCCCAAATGAACACATAAATTCAATCTAACCATATATTTAAGGTTCTTACAGCCTAGGAAGTGTTTTCCAACCTTCCTAGCGGATTTTCATTCACGTTGGGTCAAAACCCCAATTTTTGAAAACGCCGTAAAACGACTCCCATAGCTAAAATTACTCTGCTACAATCGTTACATCTAGCTTAGATATTAATTTCACGAAGAAATAGAGTGAAAAACCCTTACCGCAGGTCCCGATTTCGCGCGAAGTCCGCGTTTCTCTTTTTTTTTCTCCTCTTTCTTCTTCTTTCGTTCGTTCGTCCTTCTTCTCTCTCTCTTCTTTTTTTTCTTTCCAGCAACTCTTTTTCCTTCTTTTTAAACGTTCTCTTTATTTTTTTTTTATGTAAACGTTTGAGAGATTGAGATGAGAAAGGAGAGAGTTGATATTTTATATAAAAAATGATCCAATACTCCTCATCTAACTTAATAAAGCAACTTCCCCATTTTAATATTTCACTTTCATTCATTAAATCATACCATGCATTAAGTCATTAAATTATACTCCAATCCACATATTTAATTAACCAACCTTATAAATTACTCAATTTAATTCAACTCCATTTCTTTAATTGTAAACACTCATATTAGATGATCTCATATGTATCATCTTCATTTTATAATTTTATTTATTTACTAATCATACACGCGTATTTTTGCCTCTTACGTATAAAATATCTGTATTATATATCTCGATATACGTGTAATTCAATGTATGTATTTAATTAAAACTACGGGGTGTTACAATTAAAATCCTTTGAAATCATTTCAAATAAAAGAAAATTAAGTATAGGTATAAAAACAAGTTAGATTTGAAAAACTTAAACTAATAAGTTTTTGAATAATTTGTAGATATGGTATTTTGCTCAAATTAATGCAAATATGATAAAAAAAACAAGTTTGAAATAGTTTAAGAACATAAATAAAACATGTTTGAACACTTGAAAAACATTTTAAAACAAAACTTAATGCATGCACGAGTTTTAAAGAAAATGATTGAGCAATATGTGCAAGTAGGTTTACAACCCAAGTATATAACCATGAACATGAGCTCTCATGCATCTTTTTCTTTTCATCTCGATTCATCCAAACTTTGATTTTGTCTTGATTTGATTCACTTGATTGGACTTGAAGTTACTTGAATCTTATATTGGCCTTAAACTTGATCTTTGACACTGCTAAAATATACTTAATTCAAACATTAGCATTAGTAGTTGTATTATTTGTTAGCATTGAAACACTTAAAAAGGAAAAACACTTAGATCAACACTTTTGACATATTTAAAATGGGTAAAGTTGTTTAAAGGCATGGACAAAGTTAGATAAAACTAATTTTAATAAAATAAGCAACTTTTAAGGCATGTTGAGAAGCAAAAAAATGCTTCACGGTTAACTATTCAAGTGTTCTCTTTATATATTAGTATAAATAGACATGGATGAATGAATATATGTATATATATGTATGCGTATTTGTTCATATTGAGCAAATGTACATAAAAGATAATTATGTGGTCCTGTGTAACATTATTTGTAAAAATATAGAGGTATTCATTAAACTTTAATAAAGGTATTTTTAGTAAAAGAAAAAGGAAATACTAAGTCTTGATTGTTGATGCAAATTAATTTCTAGATCAATAGTACTATTAGCTTGCCTGATCAAACCCTTTCTGGATCTCCTTCCCTTTTAAACCTATTTCCATTGAAAAAACACCTAGAGTTTAGGTGGCACGACTGTTGAATTGTTTAGAATTACCTTTCACGCGTGCGCCATATCATCATCATTTTGTTACAAGTCGTGTGACTATCTACCATGTGCTCTTCATTTGGATGTTTGTGCGTAGGTTCAACCTACAAGAATTTTCTCTTGCCTTTGGTTTTGAGGCTCCGCTTTGCAACTGTAGCGTATTGCCCCCTGGCTATCTTTTCTTAGAAGTTCATGGGTAGGACTGCTCATAGATCAATTACACCAGCTTGTTAAAGAAGTCACGTGGTCTTTATTTTGTTCATTCTTCCTTAAAAGCTCACAAGCAAGTTTGTTCATAGGGTCACCTCCACGTGTTTATCAATAATGTCACGTAGTATATATTCATCTTACCCATTCTTAAAATCTCACAAACAAGTTTGCTTGACATATTATCTCCAGACATTAATCAACGAGGTCACGTGATCTTTATCATGCCGCTCTTTCTTAATCTTGGGGGCAAGTATGCTCATCGAATCATCTTTACACTCTTTTTCAATAGTTTTCGTCCAACCAATTCTTACCTTAAAATCTCATGGGCAAGTTTGTTCGTAATGTATCCTCTATGTGTTTATCGACAAGGCATGCAGTCTTTCTATCCATCTTCCTTAGAAACTCATAAGTATGGTTGTTTGTTCATATCAACAAGATTCACATGCTCATTAATATGTTGAAAAATGGGTAATTAAATATGATTTTTTACAATTTTTAGTTAAATATTAAAATGGGACTCACAAGTAATTTTGGGTGGAACCAAGTATATTATTAATCTTTGATATGTGAAGATTAAGAATATACAATTATTTAGCTATATTTATTTATATATGAATGAGAAATTGAGTCTAAAGTAACTTACTTGATATGTGTAAAATAATAAAATTTGAAAACATTTTTTTAATCCCACATGGGAAGGAAAGAATTCTAAATTTTAGCTTATAAGTATAGCTATAGTACTACACTTGAACTTAAGCTCGATTGGGTGACTGAGGAGAGCACAACACTTTGCACTTCACACGTGCGCATGAGCTGAGGAGCTTCTCATTTTCAGAGATTGAGACAGATCATACGGGTGAGATGCGTCCGTGAAAGATTGGATTTGGGACGTCCAGATATGATGAATGTAGTTATTTGTCTAGGTGCGATGTACGAAGATTCGATGGTGTGGGATCGGATGCGCTAATCGAAACAGTCAGATAGCGACCGATTGGATCTCCATTGCAATCCAACGGTGCTGGTGGAGCCATTAGATTACGCTTAAATCGATCGGATATGATCCAATGGTGTACGATCAGGTGCGTTAATCTAGTCCGTCCGCGTCTCAAGGCGATCAGACTCGATCCAACGGTGAAGAAACATGCACCATGTACAACTACGATTTGCCTATAAATAGAGCCCTTCAAAACTCAAAAATTTATCTTAGAAAATTTTAAAATATCTGAATTTATCCTACGTCGTTACTCTGCTGGAATAGTAATTGATCTAGTTTAATTAGATATATTCTTGTCCTTAGTACTTTTAAATAGTGAACGAGAGGCAGCTTGCTGCTCTAAACGAGTGATATGTAAGCGAGACTATTGT
Organism: Paratinospora sagittata; assembly: GCA_035771175.1. NCBI lineage: Eukaryota > Viridiplantae > Streptophyta > Magnoliopsida > Ranunculales > Menispermaceae > Paratinospora > Paratinospora sagittata. Next base: position 16,602,854 of record CM069611.1, on the reverse strand, counting down.
GACTTTACCACTCAAAGTATAGACTAATCTAGTTAATTATTTTAAAAGATATTTTTCAGTGAAGATTGTGACCATTCAACCAACATAATATGCACACTTAGAAGCTCACCAACGTGATTGTTTATAGAATCGCCTCAACAAAGTCACATTGTCTTCATTCCACACGTTTCATGCCTCCATGTGCCGAGTGATATGTAAGCGAGACTATTGTGACTTTACCGCTCAAAGTATAGACTAATCTAGTTAATTATTTTAAAATGTATTTTTCAGTGAAGATTGCGACCATTCAACCAACATAATATGCACGCTTAGAAGCTCACCAACGTGGTTGTTTATAGAATCGCCTCAACAAAGTCACATCGTCTTCATTCCACACGTTTCATACCTCCATGTGCTTATCAACAAGTTTGAGTGGTTTTCATTCATACCCAAACATTAATGGACCTTAAGAAAATTGATGGTTTGTTCACATATCTAAGGATCTACATGGAAAACTTGTCCAGTTATTGAATTTTAATGGCATATTTAGGATAAAAGGATGTCTAGCGCACTAATTTAATTTTAAAGTTAGGGTCAGATTTATTTTTTCTTTATTTTTACTTAAGAATATATACTATTATTTAATTCATATTTATTCTTCATATATGATTGATTCAACTATATTCATAAACATATATAGTACTTATTATCTAAATACCTAGTACCACAAATATTGAATGCATTAAATATAATTTTAGTCAAAATAGAAATACAAGTAAAAAGAAAGTAAAGAAAAATTATAGAACAAGAATTTTAGTTATTTATACAGATCAAACAATACAAATTATAATTTCAAAATATTAACTTAGTTGAAAATGTTTAGACTAAAATATTAATCCTAAATTAGTAAGCAAGAATTCATAGCTTGAGATATAATTGGAGATTTCTGTCATAACTGGTTTATCAGCCTTTCTTATTTGATACGGAAATATAATTGGGACACTCACTTTTGACATTATGCCTTTAAGTGTTGTCAGATTATCTCAAATCATCCATTGATTATATAATTTAAGGTGATCTAATAACACTTAAAGGGCATGGTGTCAAGAATAAGTGTCGCGAATCAACCGTGGTGTTAAAGAGCAACGCAAGTGTATTTTAATTTAAAATATTTTTCTTTGCATTAAAATTTGCATGCACTAGAGTTTGGACTCAATTGAAATAATTGAGATCACTCATTTGAAATAAGTGACACTTATTTTATATATTCAGTCGTACATCATTATTAATATATTTAAATTATGTATTAATATATAATTTAAAATAATTTAATGATATAAAAATAATATATATTTTAAATATATAAAATAAATATCAAATGTAATACTACTCATGCATAAATTGCACTCCAATTATTAAAGTAGTACGGATTGAACTAAGTCAAAACATGTTTTTTTTCCTTTTCTTCAAAACATGCCTTTTCAGAGAAAGAAAAGAAAAGTGAAAAATATACCAAATTGAAGAAGACTTGACTAGTAAATTTTTTTTTTTTAATTTTTTTTTCCTCAAGAACTAGTAAGCAGTCAATTCACACCCTAAAAATCTGTCTCGAAAATCTTATGATCCGTTGTGTCCAGTTGAGAGACTGTTAAACTAATACCAGCCCCTCTCCCCCAAATCACCAAGAATCAGAAAAGTCGCTGATCTCATCATTTCTAATAGTGCAAAACGGAAACATGACTTTCTAAGGTTCATATTCTCAAATGAAGGTGCTAACATTATTAAATCTATCCCTCTCAGCCGCCACCCCTTTCCAGATAAATTGGTTTGGCATTTCTTTGTAATGCGGTCTGGAAAGGCAGAAAGCTGGTTCGAGCCCAGTTCATTATCATTGGAAGTCGCTGCAGCTAATGTTGTGCTGAGGGGCCTCTTATCTTCCACTGGTTGCAACATTTCATCTCTTTCTATCCTTTCTGATTCTCTCCTCGTTATTAGAGAGCTGGAAGCTGCTGGTGGAAACTTAGCTCATGTGTGTGGAGCCAATTTTAAATGATATCAGACAGGTCGCATTGCAAAATTTTCCCTGTTTTGTTTCAACATACCTCTAGAAATTGTAATCACTTAGCTCATAGTCTAGCTAGTCTTGCTCTGAACTTGCATTTTTCATCTCTGTGGGATGTTTTCCAGACACAGGGTGTCTCTGTAGACTTATTTTCTTCTCTAATTAATTTACGATTCTTTTTGGCACAAAAAAACAAACAAACTAATACCAGCCTCAGTTGTTCCAGTGAAAGAGAGAAGCAGAAAACGCTTGAACTAGTTTTACTTGCAAGTGAGTAAAACTATCTAAATCTCAATTCTATAATTTTTTTTTATTTTTTTTTTCTATTGCTTCTCACAATTATTGAATACATTAAATATAATTTTAGTGGAAATAGAAATGCAAGTAAAAATAAAGTAAAGAAAAATTATAGAACAAGAATTTTAGTTATTTAAACAGACCAAATAATACAAATTATAATTTCAAAAATACTAACTTAGTTGAAGATTTTTAGACTAAAATATTAAGCCTAAATCAATAGGCAAGAATTCATAGTTTGAGATATAACTGGAGATTTTTCCGTCAAAATTGGTATATCAGCCTTTCCTGTTGGAGTAGTTGTAATCCCCCTGAAAAAAAAAAAAAAAATGCCTGAAATCTCTCACCTTTTTCGCCGCCTCCGACAGCATCGCATTATTATCTTGCAATCTCACTTGCCCTGCAAAATCGCCTCTCTTTCAAAACCCAATCGCACCAATCTCGCTCTTCAATCCGCAACCTCGCCCTCTCCGCTGAAATCTCACACTGCGATCCTACAAAATCGCCCTCTCGTTCAAAACCCAATCGCGCCTCTTTCGCTGAAACCTCGCCCTCTACGGCTGCAAATCTCTTATCTCTCGCTGAAATCCCGCTACAATCTCGCCCCTCTCTCGAAACCAATCGCACAAAACCCAACCCTCTCTTTCAAAACCCAAATCACAACTCATCTGAAACCTCAAAACTCAATCACTCTCGCCTCCCTCTTTCTCTCGAAACCCTCTCGCTTCTCTTTTCTTTCTCCGCTCTCTTCTCTGTCTCTCTTCTCTCGCGAATCGGTGATTGAAGCACACGAGCAAGAATCCACAGCAGTAACCACGGTGAGCAACTTCTCCTCTTCCTTTCTTTTTCTTTTTTCTCTTTATTTCTTCCACTCCGGCAGTTCCGCCTCCACTTCCACAGCCACCGCCGCCACCACCACCGCTAGTAACGTCGCTTTGAGCTCCGCCATCTCCCTCTGCTCCCTGATCTCGCCGCCCTCACTCTCTTCTTCTTCTTCTTTTTCTCATTTTCCTCATCCTCTTTTCTTTCCCCTTTTTCTCTCTCTCCCCTATTTTCTTCCTTCCGCCATTTAATCTACAACTCAAGTGTTATTTACTTTTTCTTTTCTTTTAAGCAACCAAGATGTTATATAATATATTTATATATATATCATACATACAATACCACATATAATATATTAGATTATGGTATATCATATTTTACGTTTTTACTATCTAGATCATCATATTATATCAGGTGGAAGTTTATTAGTTAAGTTATATTATATGTATAATGTGACCACCACCATACAACATAGACATGTATACACATTATATTAATATAATATAATACAAAACAAGTGATTAATGTGTGATTTATGCGTGGATAGGTTGATAACGCCCAACGTCAAGAAATCTCAACACTTTTGGAATTTAGCGATTCAGGTGGGGATGATTCTAGGCCTTCATAATATTTTATTTTGATATATAGATAGGAATGTTAAATTAATTAGGTTTATAATATCATTAGATTGCTTATGCATGCCTATTGTACATGATGTTATTTATACCATTCTGTGATTGATAGCTATGATGATATGTGTGTCAACATGACTTCTTGTTTTGATTAGATGATAATTGGATGCATGAAATCCATATGATATTTGAGACTCATTTATAAATTATAATGCCTGATAATAAAACGTATGACTTGGAATATTAGCATAGTAAGGTTCATGTGTTAATACTATTATATTTGGCATTGTGACATGATAGTATGTGTAGTGGAATTTGAATATGGTTTGTGAATACAATTAATAGCATGATTATGTTGTATTTATGGTGTGACATCACTAAAAAACACAATTAAGATAAAAATCACACATATGGGCAGTTATTCTAAGGAATATCGTCATTGATTATTGTGGGGCAGTTATTCTTAAGAATATCGCCAATGTTTATTATGGGGCAGCTATTCATGATAAATATCGCCAACGAAGTTTTAATTTTTGGGTAGTGCCACCCTGTGTTTGATTTGCTAAAGGTACGTGATTTAGAACGTGGTAAAATTCTCGATTCAAACAATCTAATGTTGCAACAATTAATGTGTGAAAATTGTTTGTAACGTTCTTGTGTATGTATCATAATAAAATGTTGTGAATTGTTTAGATATCCCACTGGGCTTTCAAGCTTATTCCTATTTTTCACATGCAGGTACTTAGAAAATAAAGTAGCAAGTAGTGACGTAGTTCAGTGATAAGGGTAGGATAGGAATCTGGACAATATTTTAATTAGTGAATAAGTTAATTACTTGTTTAATTTCGTGAACTTTTATTTAGTAAGGATTGTATTGACATTAGAAATTTTGATAAAATCTTTTTATGATTATTGAAGGGATCATGATTTACTTTAAATATATATGCCTTGGACTTGAATTCTATTTGATGAATGTATTTAAATGTTGTGTTCATAATAGATGGACAAGGGCAAGTACCATTATAATAATTTATATAGTGGAAGTATGTGGTCCTTGGCATAAAAATAAATGAGTATTTGTTTATCTTAACAAGTAAGTTAGTTAGAGGAATACAAATTCATATTTTTTTATAAATTTTACTATCTATATAATGGATATGAGTTAAGATAGACGAATATGAGTAATATTTCAATTTTCAGTGATATTTTTATATAAAATTAAAATATTTATTATTTTACTTGAAATCTAAGTTTTGAAAAATCGGACTGTTAGAGTAGTGCTATGGAAATATAATTGAGTGCACTTGCTTTTTGATATTATGGCCTAAGTTTTGTTTGATTGTCAAGTATCGTGTCAGTTGCATAATTATTTAAGGCGATTTACCAACACTTAAAGGAGCACGGAGTAAAAAATGAGTACCCTAAGTGTATCTTCCTAAATATTTTCCTTTGAATTAAAATTTGCATGTACGCGGAGAGTTTGGACTCATTCTAAACAATTGAGATCAGCCCACCGACACCGTACACAAATTGCAGCCAATTTGGACTCATTCAAAATAATTGAGATCAGCCCACCCACACCGTACACGAATTGCACTCGAATTAATAAAGTACTATTAGTTTAACTGAGTCAAAAAATGTTTTCATCCTTTTCTTCAAAACACACTTTTTCAAGAAAAGTGAGAAATATATGAAATTATTGCAAGAAGACTTAACCAGTAAGTCATTCACAGCCTAAAAATCTGCCTCCAAAATCTTTTGCTTCGTTGTGTCCAGTAGAGAGACTGTTAAACTTCTCCCAGCCCCAGTTGATCCAGTGCAATTGAAGCAGAAAAAGCTTGAACTAGTACTACTTGCAAGTGAGTAAAACTATCTAAATCTCAATTATATCTATAATTTTTTTTTTCTTTTTTTCACAATTGCATGCTGGATTGTATTACATAGGCTATAGTACTTCTCTTCTTGACCTTTCAGTTTTTGGCATACATCCTATGAAATAATTCTTTCAAAATAACCTCTTTGGAAATAAATTAAACACTCTAGTTAATACTTACCCTGTTACCGTTGGGTTGGTCTCTCTAGTTAAAGCCTCTGGGTCCAAAATCTGAAATTTGAGTTTTACGTCAGTACCTGTGGTAGATTTTAGTCTCTCTGTAGCTAGTCGATCTCTTCTTACCTGTGTATGCAAGTATAGGCCCTGCCTTGGATGAAAGTAGGCACGAACAGGAGGAAACGCAGCTCCGTGTACAAACAAAGAGAAGCCAGGCGCTTGCGTTTCCTGTGTACAAACACTCACGTTTCCTGTGTTGATCGTCATTATTAATCTGTTATAACCTTCCTGAGATTAATAAGCCTGTTTGGTACAATTAATGTTTTCAAAAGTATTTTCTTTATAAAAATAAGAAAATATTTTGTATATCTTCGTGTCAATGTCATTTTTTAACATCACGCTCTTTTTTATGTTTCGAAGACAAACGCATTACTTTACAAGGTTGACATATAAAAAAAATAGAAAAAATTCATAAATCATAAACTTGACTGAGTTGGCACACATGTGCACCTTGATTCAAAAAGTAGAAAAAATATTTTTTACAATATAGAAACGAATTGTACCTTTTTACCAATCACAGATTCGCCAACGGCTCAATTCAACTGGACCTACATTGAAATATGCAAAAAGAGCTAGTGTGATGCTTGATAGAAACGCACGAGAGGACGTATTTTTATTTGTTTGATCTCCAATAAAAAAAACTCGGTCAAACATGGTTGAGAGAGGAGGTCGAAATTGTCAAAAAGTAAATATTTAGAGAAAAGTAAAATTGTATATAAGATTACAATATGAACTATAAGTTTGATGCACCTTAAAACATTTTTCTCTTCTTGTTGCTATGCTTATTCTTTATTCTTATTTATTTATTTCTTTTGCTTGCATTTAGGGTCTTCAACAAAATTTTCTATCAAATGATTGGCAGAGTGTTAGGTTAACACTCATGAGCTTAAAACTTTTACTTGCCAAGACTCGACCTATTGTCAAACAAACGCAGTGGTCTCAATGAAATTAACTCCTTTTTTCTTCCATAACATAAGATCATTTAAATATAATGAATATTTGAAAGTAAATCGAATCATGTTGTGATATAAATCAATTTTAAGTTAAAGAAATAGTTACATATACAAAGGTGAATTTTATACTTGCAGGCAGAGTGAATGTTAGATTCCAACTTTTTCATCTTTCTTTGAGATAGAGTATGACTACAGAGGTATTGTAGTGCAGTCTGGACAAATTGGAATAATTCACCCAATGTTGAAGTTTCAAGCGTCTTGTTTCTGTTGCGCATAGCTTTCGAGGCTTCATCTCCTAAACGCTTTAGAAAAGAGTTAAGAGATACATGCTTAAGATTGTTATCATCAACGCCATTGATTGTATAAAAGTGTTGAGACATTTTAGTATAATGTTTTTACAAATCTTTAGGATTATAAGAACAACACTTCCATTCCCAAATATTTTGTTCGTGCAGTTAGGACTGAGATTTGGCCTTCTCCAAGAAAAGTTGTATAAGGCGTGGAGATAAATTGTTCAGCTGAGAGCTGAAATGCACTTATTTGTCTGTATTTTTGTAAAGCAACCCACCAATCTTGCATGCTTCCAGATAATCTTGGGACCAAGCGATTTGTAGCTCTAGTTTTGATTATTTCAGATTGGGCCTATGGCAACATGCCATGAAATGAGATAGGGCAGTCTTTAAATGGAAGTCGACCCAAATTGAAAGTACTAAAACTGCTAGATCCACCATTTTGGGTTTTTGGTCTCCTAGGAGGGTTTTCCATGGATTCTTCTGGAGGAGAATCCGGTGGTTTGTCATCATATGGATCATGTTCTGACGAATGTAATGTTACCATAATAGGTAAATCTGGTCTTAAGCTACATGTTGAATCTGTAGAGAAGCTTGAAGATTCCGAGGAGGATGATCGTGCTTCTTCTAGTTCATCTTCACTAGAGAGATCTAAACTGGCAAGATTGATGATTACTTGAGATCTTTCATGCAGAGTAGCAAGTGAGCAAAGTAAGCTAGAGATCAAGTTATCAGCCAGGTGAGGAGATGAAGGGGATGCAAATGAGGAGGCTTGAATGTCTACAATTGGATTAGAAAGAAGCAACGATACTTGTTTTCCTTTACTTGAACTTGGAGTCGAGAGTCTAATTGAAGGCCTATTGACAGTTATGGTAGCTTGACTTTTGAGCAGCTAATTCAGCTTCTTGTTATGCCTTGTTTGTTGCAAGATAAGATGGTGGGAATATGGAAGGCGACATGCTAGTTCCTGTAAATAATGTCTGAAGAGCATAATGTGGATAATAGGGATGTTTCAGCCAAAAATCTCTTGCATTTGACCGCGGGCCGATGGTTGACTAAATGTGAAGACTGTCTGCTCCTCATCCAAAATCCTCTAGTGGGGTCGCCTTGCTCTAAACCTACAAAGGTGGTGACACCGAGTGGATGTCATCGAAATCACTCTGATGCCTAAGTTAGATAATGTAGGAGAAAAGTAGCAGTATGTAGAAAAGTATAGGCTTAGAGCATACCTGTTTCTAAAGAATAAGGCCCCTTTTTATACTGAGAGGGGGGTGTTCTTTGCATTTAATGTCGTGCTCCATTAGTGGGAGTGATTTGTGCCATTCCTCATCAAGAGTTGGCTCGTAATTCTATGTCTCGAGATCCGTACTATGCGGTATTTGAGTTGCAATCAAAATGTCGAATAGGGTTCTTTGGCCAAGGCTTGAAGTGGCCTTGGCCGAGCTTGTAAGGTGCCTTTGGCTGGAGTCGAAAGTTGCCTTCGGCCATGGCTGAGGGGGTTCTTTTGCCACAACAGAGGTGGATCCCTCAGCCGCAACCCAATGGTCACACCCTTAGACTATGGTCGTGGCTTTTTGATCGGGCTTCCCTCGGTTTGTCTATTTAATTTCCCCTCTTTTCTTGGCCTTTCGTTCATTCTTTTCTTTGTCAATTTTTGGGTGTAATAGTAAGCCCCTGGTTAGTGGGTCGAGATCTTGTGTGTTGATTTGCTCGCTATTTGAGTTGTTTGATTCGGTGTTGCGAGAGTTGTTTAATTATGTGAATCCTATCTATAATTATATATAGGGGTGTGAACTTTCTCTCCATTCATTATTTTGAGTTCGCCCGTCGTCTTGCTTGTCTTGGGTGTTGCATAAAGGTTAGTCTTTTTTTTCTTTGATTTTCTCTTTTTTCTTGGTTTATAGTTCAAGCGGGTTCCTTTCATCGCTCTAGGTGTGCTTGGTTTGGCCTTTCGATTGTTGTTTGTTGTTTGCATTGCTTTGTATCATTTTTGGTGTTGAGCATCGGGTGGTTGGGTGTGTTTAGGCGTGCACTTGGTGTCTTACCTTGCTTGTTGGTTTAGGTGGGAATCATGAGTGCCCCATGTGATAACCTTGGTTTTTCATGGCCTTACACGTTGGATAGCCAATACCTTAGTAGTGCAACGGAGTCTTCTTCTTTTAGTTATCATTCCAGTGACACTCCTCTTAGCTAGGATGTGTCGTGTGTTTTTGATTCCTTTCATCTTGAAGGGGATTCGGGAGATGACGGTGTGGACCGTGAGGTGCGAGGCGAGGTGATTTCTAAGCCAGCCTTCGCCACACAAGAGTATGTGTTCGTCATGACTACAGAGGGGATCCATGAGGTGTTTTATGAAATTGGGGTTCTTTTGACCATTCGTTTCAAGGCTCCTGAGGAGAATGACAGGGTTTGTTCTTCGCACCATCGCGAGGAGATTGCCGTTAACAAGGATATGTTTGTTCATGGGTTCAAGCTCCTACTTTATCCTAGTTTAGGGGAGTTTTTGGCCAAATTGGAAGTTGCACCTACCCAGTTGTGTTCTTGGGTATGGGGTTTGTTCGTAAATTGCTTCTCTTTGTGGACGAAGCACGGTCTTGAAGATTTTTGTCTTAGGGAGTTCCTTTATTGTTATAAGTTTGTTCGACATGGTAATTCTTGTGGCTAGTATGAGGTCATGACACATCGTCGTGAAAAGTTGATTGAAGAGAGTTTTCAATATGGTCTTTCTTAGAGGACAAATGGTTTTTTGTTAGCGAAGCCTGGGTTGATGAAAGTCTGAAACCCCGGATTCGTCAGAGATATAAGGCAAAGGGGAGGGCGTTTGGATGTTTCTACTTATGCTCAGTTTTTTCATTCTTATTGGTTCACCTTTGTTGCATGTAGGTAACATGCATCGCCCTCGTATTTTTGCAAAATTGGGAAAGAGGATTGATTACTTGCGTAGTTTGCTGCCGTCTAAGTGTACCTTTGTTGAGTTGACTTCTTCGAGTCGTCTCGCGGCCTTATCCATGATCGCTGATTCTAGCCCTCCCCGTGGTGAGTTGGGCGGTTGTTGTTAGGTTGTATCACATTTGGTGTTTTATATTTGTTTTACTAATTGTTTGTTTTTATTGCGGTAATTACACTGTCTAGTCCCTCGAACCTTTTGGACGTTCCTGATTGGTCCAAGTTGAGGATGGCTCCACCGCTAGCTGTGACGGATGAAGTTGAATTGTTGCTTGCTCAACAACAGTTGTTTCAGAAGTTCTATAGTTTTGCTTCCGCTCAATCTAGCAAAGTTGCTTCTGTTCCCCCAGCTTCTGATCTCGCGACTAGCCCAGCTTCGCCGGCTCCGTCATCAGGGAAGGGGAAGAAGAAGGCTATGCCGAGTTCCTCGCCTTCAAAAAAAAAAGAAAGCTCCCTGTTGGAGGTCTGCGGTCTTGTCCCAATGGAGGAGGTTGAGGAATATGTCGAGTTTGTCAACCAAAATTCTAAGGTAAGTATTAAGAAAGCGAAGGCCCAGGAGATCCGAGATACTGAGTTAGAGTCCCTATGGGAAGATGCGACCGCTCAGCTCACCTAGGTGATTTTCCTTAGTGCCCCTTCTCTTATTTCTTTCGTTTTTGTGACTCTACTTCTTTTGGATCTTAACATGTGTTGCTGATTTGTAGGAAACCTATGCGATGAGTATTGCTTGTGAGAAATCGAACGCGAAGTTGAATGAGGTGCAAGACGGTTGCGGTCAGCTCATGTCTGACCAGCGGAGGTTGGTTAAGGAGTATACTGCCAGGGCTACTAAGAGCGAGATGGATGCTGTCATAGCCCGTCGAGAGGCTGAGCCCGAAAGAGAGGAGCTCGCCGCATGATGGATGACATGGGCACCAGACATGAGGTCGAAGTAGCGAGAGTGAGCAAGGAGGCGAACGACCAGGGATACTACAAGGGTATGAAGGACTTGCAGTCGGAGATCAAGCATCACCATCAAGACTAGAATCTCGGTTTTTTGGACGAGGATTATCCAATGGTGAAGGGTGGCGCTTAGTGGCCTCGATGACGCATGCTCTTATTTTTCTCTGTTTTGGTCATTGTTTTGCTCGGATTGTGTGTTGGCTCTGATTAACGGGTCAAATGTTTGTGGCCCTAACTTTGTTAATGACTTTTAATGGTGTCTTGACTGTTGACACCTTTTTAATCTAAACTTATTGCTTGTTTGTTTAAGATGGTTTCTATATGCATGTGGGCATGTTTAACTATGTGTTTATGTACTCTTACCTCTACATCCTTTTAGCTGTTGCTGGAAATGGGCTTGTCTCTCCTTGATCCGCTATTGGTTTTTTTTTTTTTGGAACTATTGTCGCCTCGTCATCTTGGGGGGCGATTCTGCCCGGGTTCTATTCAAGTTGTTTTGATCATCCTACCCCCATACCCCCGTTTTAATCTACGTGATTCGCCGACCTTAGGAGTTTCAGTCACTCGAGTTGACTGCTACCTTTGTTACCTGGTGCATGTATGGCTTACGATGAGACGATGACCTTTGCTATTTTGAGATGCGAATAGTTCACGTTGGGCCTACGACCTTATCCATTTGATACGTGTATAACTCACGTTGGGCCTATGACCTTTGTTTGCTATTTGATATGTGTATAGCTACGTTGGGCCTATGACCTTTGTTTTCTGTTTGATACGTGCATAGCTCACGTTGGGTCTACGGCCTTTGCTATTTGATACGTGTATAGCTCATAATGGGCCTACAACCTTTGCTATTTGATATGTGTATAACTCACACTGGGCCTACGACCTTTGCTATTTGGGCACAATACTCCATTTTGAGTTTTGAAATATTATTCAAAGTTTATTTAATAATTCTCTTAGATACATCATTGGGCCTTATTCGAGTTTTTTCTTATTTGGCCCTGAGTACATTGTACTGGACGTAGAAAACAACCCTTAGTTTTCAAAGGTTTGTCTTGTTAAAGTCTTCTCGTGGTCTCGCCTTTCTGTCACCGGTCGGTCGCACTTTTCGAAGAGCCAATGCATAGCACTCTCTCGAATCCTTCTGATCGCCACATACGATCCAAGTCCCTTCTCCTACGAGGAACTTCATGGTTAGGTGGTTGTTGACGCTACCGCTTTTAATGCGTTGAGGGTCGGGCCTCCGATGATCCCGTTGAATATGGAGGGGCTGTCTACCACCAGAAAGTTGGCCATCACCGTAAATTGGAATGGGAAGTCTCTTGCCGTCAAGGGAAAATTGATCATTCCTTTAGGGTTATCGGAGTCGCCGGTAAACCCAATCAAGAGGGTTATTGAAGACTGTAGGCGCGAGTCTTTTATGCTCATGCGCTTGAAGGCTGAGCTAACCAGTATGTTTATCGATCTTCCTTTGTCAATCAATAGCTTGTGAACCTTATGTTGGTATAATGACCCTTGTGTGTTTGGATGATTGCAAACAACATTCCATTAAGTACTAATCACTTGGACTAAGTTGTTTCAGCTTAAAATGATCAAATCACAGAAGTCAACTAAAAAGTCAAAGTCAAAGTTCCAAGTGAATCAAAACAACAGATGATCAAGATCAATCTTTGTATGTATTTTCTTAGATTCAATCTAGGGTCGTAGAATCCTCTTTAGTTTGATCAGCCAAATCATTGCATGCATGCATCATACTTTAAAATCATTTGTTTTTAAAAAGTCAAACCAATTTTTGATTTACTCAAAATCTTGACTTTCATCAAAAAATAAGTTTTAATACCTGTATGTGTTGGTCCACCCAAGTGGAGGGGGGGTGAATTGGGTACGATGGTCAATTTTAAATATTTCTTCCAATAACTTAGTGATATACATGAGTATATTGAAATTGGATGCAAAACTAGAACACAGACTAAATTGCAAACGTGAGACACAGATTTATAGTGGTTCGGCTGAGCCTACGTCCACTACTAATGTAATACCCAGAAAACTTTCTCACAAACAGCATTCAAACATAACAATGAAAAATGGTGTGTGTTGAGTGAGACATTTCATCAAACACATATCGTTCATTGGCAAATGGCCGTAAGGTATAGACATGAAATCATTATGCCAACAACATAAATCTGGTAAAAATAATTAGAGAGTTTAAACAAGATTCAGAAATAAAGAGGCAATATAAAGAATCATTAATCTCTTCTTTTAGTTACAGGGTAGAATTTATAGATACAAGGATGCTGAATTTAGCTGTAGCAAAGAAGCAAGTAGCAAAAAAAAAAAAACAAGCCAAGAAAGCAGCATAACCTTGTAGAAAGACTAAACAAATCTGGCCCTTTGCTCTTGAACGCTCTGCCATTAAATCATTGTTGTCTATGAAAAATAGTCTGTAACAGCTAATAAAGTTTTCGAAATAATGCAAACCCAAAAGGCACCAAATATATTTCTTTTACAGATTTTAATCAAGCAACAGCTATGAAGATTGACACCAAACAAGATCCGAAAATCTCGCCGACATGTCGCCTGGAACCTCGCCGAAAATCTTTCACTCTCGCTCTTTAAACCCAATCGCCGAAAACAACGCACGACCCCTCGAAACTCTCTTATCTTCTCTCTTCCTTTCTTCCAGCGCACACCGCCACCGATCTCATCTCGCCACCGCCCTCTTTTCTCTTCTCCGCCACGGATCTCGCCGCCGCCGCCTTCCTCTCCTCTTCTCCGCCACAGATCTCGCCTCTCTCTCTCTTCTCCGCCACAGATCTCGCCTCGCCTCCGATCTCTCGGTCTCTGCCCTCTGCATCTCACCCTCACTCTCTTCTTCTTCTTCTTCTTCTTCTTCTTCTTCTTCTTCTTTTCCTTTTCCCCATTCTCTTTTTTTCCTTTTTCTCTCTCTCTCCCCTGTTTTCTCCCCTGTCAGCCCAGCAACTCAAGAAATTTAGTTTACTTTATTTTATTTTCTTTTCTTTTCTTTTCTTTTCTTTTAAGCAACCATATGATATGTTATGTAATACATTTCTATATATATATATCATACACAATACCACATACATACTTCCCTGTTTTTCTTCCTTCCGCCCTCCTGCAACTCATTTCATTTTATTTTACTTATTTGTTTTTTTTTCTTTTTCTTTTCTTTTCTTTTAAACAACTAACATGTTATATAATACATATATATATACATATATCATACATACAATATTACACATACAAGTGTATTTTATTATTTTTATTATTTTTTAAGCAACCAAAAATGTTATATAATATATTTATATATATACATACAATACGTTATTATTATTATTTTTTAACCATTGCAACTCAATTATTTATTTTTAGCAATCAAGATATTATATAATATATTTATATGTATCATACATATTTTTTTTAACCAAGTGTTATTATTTTTTTAAAACATTGCAATTCAAGTATTATTATTTTTAAGCAACCAAAATGTTATGTAATATATTTATATATATATCATACATACAATACGTTATTATTATTATTTTTAACCATTGTAACTCAATTATTTATTTATTTTTTTGCAACCATAATGTTATATAATATATTTATATATATGTATATCACATATTGTATTATATCATGATATACCATACACATCATTATATCATATCACAAGGCACTATAATATGTTATTATATATATATATATATATATATATATATATATATATATATATATATATATATATATATATATATATATATATACTTAGTTTAAACATCCAACCACTATATATATATATACATGTATATGTATATATCTCTACACTCATAATCGAGTAATTATATTAACAAACGTAATATACGTGTACAGGTTGATTACCACGCGTGACGAGGAATTGAAGTGATTTGGAATTTAGCGACTCAGGTGGGAATGATTCTAGGCCTTCATAATATTTTATTTGATATATAGATAGGAATGTTAAATTAATTAGGTCCATAGTATTATTAGATTGCTTATGCATGCCTATTGTACATGATTATATGTATGCAATGTTGTGATTGTTTAACCATGATGATATGTGTGTTAACATGATTTTTATTCTGATCAAATGATAATTGGATGCATGAAATTCACGTGGTAGTTGAATTCATTTATAAAATTATAATGTCTGATAATGAAATGTATGATTTGAAATATTGGTATGGTGAATGCATGTATGATTTGGAATATTGGTATGGTGAATGCGTGAACACTATTATAATTGATTCTGTAACATGATACCATGTGTAGTGGAGTTGAATGTGTTTTATGAATGCACTTAATATCGTGCTTATACTGTACGTATGACGTGGCATCACTAAAGAATACGATTAAGATAAGAATCACACATATGGGGCAGTTATTCTAAAGAATATCGCCAATGTTCTAGTTTTTGGGCTGTGCCACCCTGAGTTTGATTTTCTAACGGTACGTGATTTGGAACGTGATGAAATTATCGACTCAAACAATCTAATGTTGCAACGATTAATGTGTGAAACTTGTTTGTAATGTTCTTGTGTATGTATCACAATAAAATATTGTGAATTGTTTAGATGACCCACTGGGCTTTCAAGCTCACCCCTATTTTTTTTTATGTAGGTACTTAAGAGAATAAAATCGCGAGTCGTGACATAGTTCAGAGTAGTAGGGGTGGGTTAATTAATTAGTATTATGGGACTGAATATTTTTGTTTAATTTTTAAGGGTTTATTATTTAAACGAATTGTATTGATAATTGAAATTCAATGAATATTATTACGGTCAGTAAAGACCCTGTGATTTATTTCACGTGTGAATGCCTTGGAATAGAATTCATTAATTCTATTGGATGATTGTATTTTAATGTTGTGTCCATAATGGATGGACAAAGGCAAGTACCATCGTATGAAGAATTAAAGGTATTCGTTTATTTTAACCAGTAAGTTGGTTGGGAGAATATAAACTCATAGTTTTGCAAATTTTATTATTTATAAAATGGTTATGGGTTAAGATAGACGAATACGAGTAACGTCTCGCTTTTCGGTGATATGTTTTTTTTTCTTATATGAAATCAAAATATTCATTATTTCACTTGAAAATCAAGTTTTGAAAATCAACAATGATTTTTTTTGTTACTTGCTTCTTTGCTACAGCTAAATTCAGCATCCTTGTATCTATAAATTCTACCTTGTAACTAAAAGAAGAGATTAATGATTCTTTATATTGCCTCTTTATTTCCGGATCTTGTTTGAACTCTCTAATTATTTTTACCAGATTTATGTTGTTGGCATAATGATTTCATGTCTACACCTTACGGCCATTTGCCAATGAACGATATGTGTTTGATGAAATGTCTCACTCAACACACACCATTTTTCATTGTTATGTTTGAATGCTATTTGTGGGAAAGTTTTCTGGGTATTACATTCTTCCCGTCTTAAAAAAAATTTCGTCCCAAAATTAAAGTATAAGCTTACTTACTTGATGATGTTCAACTTGTTCCACTATTGACCAGTTGTATCTCGAAACCTAGAGTGTTCTTTGGAATAAGTCGGCGTATTTGACCTTCATTTCGCTCTCAGGTTCTCAAGTTGCTTCTTCAACTCCATGATGCTTCCACAATACTTTAACTAATGGAATGTCTTTGTTCCTCAAGCTATGAACTTTCCAATCTAGGATCTGTAAAGGTCCTTCTTCATAGGTGGCATCAGTTTGTACTTTTAAGTCTTTCTAATCGATGGTGTGGGAAGGGTCTGGTTCATATTTTCGCAACATCGATACATGGAATACGTTGTGAATGGCGGATAAACTAGTTGGTAATTCTAGTTTGTAAGCATTCTCACCAATTCGATCACTGATCTTGAACGGACCTATGAATCGCGGCGATAACTTCCCTTTCTTACCAAACCTCATGATGCCTTTTTGAGGGCTTATTCTCAGAAATACCTTATCACCTTTTTGAAACTCTAAAGGTCGGCGTCTCTTATCTGCGTAGCTCTTCTGCCTACTCTGTGCAGTAACTAGCCTTTTCTGGATCAACTTCACTTTTTCGTTCATTTCCATTATCATATCAGGTCCTGTAAGTACCTTATCTTCCCAATCGGCCCAACACAGTGGTGACCTACATGGTCGTCCATATAGAGCTTCATATGGAGCCATTTGTATGCTTGCCTGGTAACTATTGTTATAAGCAAACTCTGCTAGGTGTAAGTATTTACTCCAATTTCCCTTGAAATCTAGTACACAAGCTCTCAACATATCTTTTAAGATCTGAATAACCCGTTCGGATTGACCATCTGTCTGAGGATGATAGGCGGTGCTCATGGTTAATTTGGTTCCCAATTCCCGCTGTAAGCTCTGCCAGAACTGAGATGTGAATAAGAAATCTCTATCTGACACTATCGATTTGGGTACTCCGTGTAGCTTCACAATCTCTTTCACATACAGCTCACCCAGTTTACTAATCGTATCTGTGGATTTAATAGGTAAGAAGTGTGCCACTTTAGTAAGCCGATCCATAATTACCCAAACCTTATCCTCACCTTTCCGATTTCTAGGAAGAGCTCTGATGAAATCCATTGCTATGTTATCCCATTTCCATTCAGGGATTTCTAAAGGTTGTAACAATCCTGACGGTCTTTTATGTTCGGCTTTAACTTGCTGACATTTAAGGCATTTAGACACATATTTGGCCACATCTCTTTTCATACCTTTCCACCAGTAGTTTTTCTTCAAATTTTGGTACATCTTATCTCCACCAGGATGTAAAGTGTATTTAGTCTGATGTGCTTCATCAAATAAGATCTTTTTAATTTCTTCAATTCTGGGTACACAAATTCGATCTCTGAACCTTAATAACCCTTCTGAATCGATCTTGAAATTTGCATTCCCATTATTGGCTCTTGCATCTGCCACCCATTTTATCAGTTTTCTATCCTGAGCTTGACCTTAATTTGATGTAGTAGGTCTGGCTTGCAGCTCATATTATATAAGAAAACCTGATTTTCACCTTTTTGTACGCCTAAATTATAATCTTCAATCAATTGGTACATCTGGGCTTTTTCTGCATCGTTCTTATACGATTTTCGACTTAAAGCATCTGCGACTACGTTGGCTTTCCCTGGGTGATAATGCAGCTGAAAATCATAATCATTCAGCAATTCCATCCATCTCCTTTGCCTCAAATTTAACTCTTTTTGTGTATAGATGTACTTCAAACTCTTATGGTCAGAGTATAGATCAAATTTCTCTCCATAAAGATAGTGTCTCCATATCTTCAAGGAAAATACAATAGCAGCCAATTCTAAATCATGAGTCGGGTAGTTCTGTTCATGAGTCTTTAGTTGCCTAGAAGCATACACTACCACTCTACCTTCCTGCATCAGAACAGCGCCAAGACCATTCTTGGAAGCATCAGTGTAAATAACATAACTGACTCCACTTGTAGGAGTGATCAATATTGGGGCTGTGGTTAGTCGTCTCTTCAACTCCTGAAAGGAATTCACACATTTCTCATCCCAACTAAATTTGGCATCCTTCCTTGTTAGCTTCGTCATAGGCTTAGCTAGTCTCGAAAAATTTTGAATAAATCTTCTATAGTAACCAGCTAGTCCCAAAAAGCTTCTAATTTCTGTCACTGACTTTGGCTTTTCCCAGTTCATGACTGCTTCAACTTTTGTTGGATCTACAGATATCCCTTTTGATGACACTACATGGCCCAAAAATTTGACTGACTTCATCCAAAATTCACATTTTTCAAATTTGGCATACAATTCATTCCGCCTCAATGTTTCCAAAACTACTGTAAGGTGTTCCTAATGTTCCTCATTGGTTTTCGAATAAACCAAAATATCATCAACAAATACCACTACAAATTTGTCTAGATGAGGCATAAACGTCCTATTCATGAGGTCCATAAATGTTGTTGGTGCATTAGTGAGTCCAAATGGCATGACTCTGAATTCAAAGTGTCCATACCTAGTCCTGAATGCTGTCTTCGGTATATCTGACTCTTTGATTCTAAGTTGGTGATAACCGGACCTTAGGTCGATCTTGGAAAAACAAGTTGCTCCCTTCAGTTGATCGAACAAGTCATCTATTCTGGGAAGGGGGTACTTGTTCTTGACTGTGACTTGATTTAATTTTCTATAGTCAATACACAGTCTCATCGACCCATCTTTCTTTTTGGCAAACAATACTGGTGCTCCCCAGGGTGATTCGCTCGGCTGGATAAATTCCTTCGCACTAAGATCATCAAGTTGGGTCCTTAGTTCGATTAGTTCGCCAGGGGCCATTCTGTAGGGTGACATGGCTATGGGGGTTGTTCCAGGGTACAGTTCTATCTTGAACTCTACTTCTCGCTTAGGAGGTAATCCTGGTAATTCTTCGGGAAACACTTTAGGGAAATCTCTAACCACCAAGTACTCTTCTAAATTCCTCATGGTCTTTAGAGGCTCGACTGCTGTTAAGGTTTTGAATTCCTCTTTTTGATTCACAGAGTCGAGGAGTGCGGACATGATATTCCTTGGGATTTTGTTTCTATCCCCATAGATTTTCAACAGCTCTCCTGAAGGTAATCGCAAGGTAATCTTCTTTCGAAGGCAGTCGATCTGGGCTTGGTATTCAGATAACCAATCCATACCCAAGAGTACATCATAATCATTAATGGGTAAGAGTATCAATTCAGCTGAAATCAGCTTATCATTAATTCTAAGGTCACAACTACATTTTTCAGTTGTTGGGACGTTTACTCCTACTGGAGTTGAAATCTTCATAACGACAGATAAAGGTACAGTAGAAAGTTGTAGTTTCCTGGCTAAGTTTTCAGAAATAAAAGACCTTGATGCTCCAGAATCAAACAAGACTTTAACTGTAACATGAAATAAAATGAATGTACCTTCCACCACTTCGTTTGTACCAACTTCTTGTTCAAGATTTCCTTCTGTCATTGCAAAGACTCTGCCTTGATTTTGGTTTTGGATTTGGTTCTGATTATAACTCGGATGATTGGTTTGATTTCGTCCTTGTACATTGTTGTTGTTCTGCCAGTTGCCCGAATGAAAATTTTATCGAACTCCTTGCGTAGTGCAGTTTCGTGGCAAATGACCAGGTCGATTGCATTTGAAGCAAAGTCTCGTATCTACTACCTGATTTCTATTTTGTTGGGGTGCACGAATATTATTTTGTTGCATCTGTTGTCCACCATTATGCCTAGACCCTCCTGATCCGTTGTTGTGATTTTGTCCTCTGTTCCACTGGTTCCCATTGTTGAACGTGTTTCTGTTCCACATATTACCATTGCCACCGAAATTATTCAGATTCTGCCTCTTGTTGTGATTGCTCTGGTAATCAGAATTCTGTCCTTGCGGCCTTTTGTTCCTGCTCCGTATTGTTTCTTGTAGGTTCAGTTCTCTTTCTACTAACAGGGCTCGTTCAACTACCTCTTTGTAAGTCTCCAGATTCATTGGAACAACCATCTTTCTAATCTCCATTTTGAGACCTTCTGCAAATCTACCAGCTTTCATCTGTTAATTGGCAACCAGTTCACGAGCAAATCTGGAAAGTTCGATAAACTTCGCCTCATATTCTGCCACTGTCATGTTCCTCTGTATCAGTCTCACAAATTCAGATTGTAATTCTTTTCTGTTCACTTTGGGAAAGAATTTATCATAAAATATTTCTTCAAAAGTCGCCCAGGTTATGGTGTTCACATCCACTGTAGGACTTTCTTTAACCATTCTCCACCAATGTTTGGCCTCACCTATGAATTGGTGAGCCGCAATTGCCACCATTCTTGGACCAGTTACTCCCAGAACTTCCAAGCGTTCCTGAACCTCCTGGAACCACTTGTCGGCTTCCCTTGGATCTGGTTTGCCTTCAAATTTCGACGGATGCATACGTTGGAAATCTTTCAATTGATCTGCCCATTCCTTTTCTTCAGGTCTCCTGATGTTTCGAGTTCCTGTTTCATTCTGCACCACAATAGTTGGATTCAGTTGAGGTTGAGGCATCTGTCTGGTCACCTGTTCCACGACTTGCCTCACAAATTCAGCCATCAGCTCTGGTCCCAAAACAATTTCAGGAGTTGGAACTGTTGTAGGTTGGACGTTCTCTGTTCCAGCAGAGTCAACATTCACTGTTTGATTTGCATGTTCTTGCTCCGTCGGCTGAAATTCGGATGTCGATTGTGTCTGCTCAGCAGGTTCAGTGTCCCTTATGAGATCACTCACAGACCTGGCGTTCATTCTTCGAGGTGTTCATTTTCCGGTTAGGGTGACTCTAGATTCAGAATTCTAAGTTCTCGAAAATAAAATGATCCTATTGATTCAGTTTCTAGGTTTCATAAAATTTTGACAATCCATGATTGTCACAGGGTACAGGATTTGGTTTTGATACAAATCACGTACCGTTAGAAAATCAAACTCAGGGTGGCACAGCCCAAAAACTAGAACATTGGCGATATTCTTTAGAATAACTGCCCCATATGTGTGATTCTTATCTTAATCGTATTCTTTAGTGATGTCACGTCATACGTACAGTATAAGCACGATATTAAGTGCATTCATAAAACACATTCAACTCCACTACACATGGTATCATATTACAGAATCAATTATAATAGTGTTCACGCATTCACCATACCAATATTCCAAATCATACATTTCATTATCAGACATTATAATTTATAAATGAATTCAACTACCACATGAATTTCATGCATCCAATTATCATTTGATCAGAATAAAAATCATGTTAACACACATATCATCATGGTTAAACAATCACAACATTGCATACATATAATCATGTACAATAGGCATGCATAAGCAATCTAATAATACTATGGACCTAATTAATTTAACATTCCTATCTATATATCAAATAAAATATTATGAAGGCCTAGAATCATTCTCACCTGAATCGCTAAATTCCAAATCACTTCAATTCCTCGTCACGCGTGGTAATCAACCTATACACGTATATTACGTTTGTTAATATAATTACTCGATTATGAGTGTAGAGATATATACATATACATGTATATATATATATAGTGGTTGGATGTTTAAACTAAGTATATATATATATATATATATAATAACATATTATAGTGCCTTGTGATATGATATAATGATGTGTACGGTATATCATGATATAATACAATATGTGATATACATATATATAAATATATTATATAACATTATGGTTGCAAAAAAATAAATAAATAATTAAGTTACAATGGTTAAAAATAATAATAATAACGTATTGTATGTATGATATATATATAAATATATTACATAACATTTTGGTTGCTTAAAAATAATAATACTTGAATTGCAATGTTTAAAAAAAATAATAACACTTGGTTAAAAAAAAATATGTATGATACATATAAATATATTATATAATATCTTGATTGCTAAAAATAAATAATTGAGTTGCAATGGTTAAAAAAAAAATAACGTATTGTATGTATATATATAAATATATTATATAACATTTTTGGTTGCTTAAAAAATAATAAAAATAATAAAATACACTTGTATGTGTAATATTGTATGTATGATATATGTATATATATATATGTATTATATAACATGTTAGTTGTTTAAAATAAAAGAAAAGAAAAAGAAAAAGAAAACAAAGGCGGAAGGAAGAAAAACAGGGAAGTATGTATGTGGTATTGTGTATGATATATATATATATATATAGAAATGTATTATATAACATATCATATGGTTGCTTAAAAGAAAAGAAAAAAAATAAAATAAAATAAAATAAAGTAAATTAAATTTCTTGAGTTGCTGGGCGGACAGGGGAGAAAACAGGGGAGTGAGAGAGAAAAAGGAAAAAAAGAGAATGGGGAAAAGGAGAAGAAGAAGAGAGTGAGGGTGAGATGCAGAGGGCAGAGACCGAGAGATCGGAGGCGAGGTGAGATCTCTGGCGGAGAAGAGAGAGAGAGGCGAGATCTGTGGCGGAGAAGAGGAGAGGAAGGCGGCGGCGGCGAGATCCGTGGCGGAGAAGAGAAAAGAGGGCGGTGGCGAGATGAGATCGGTGGCGGTGTGCGCTGGAAGAAAGGAAGAGAGAAGAGAATAGGGTTTCGAGGGGTCGTGCGTTGTTTTCGGCGATTGGGTTTAAAGAGCGAGAGCAAAAGATTTTCGGCGAGGTTCCAGGCGACATGTCGGCGAGATCTCGGCGAGATTCCCGGCGACATGTCGGCGAGATTTCCGGATCTTGTTTGGTGTCAATCTTCATAGCTGTTGCTTGATTAAAATCTGTAAAAGAAATATATTTGGTGCCTTTTGGGTTTGCATTATTTCGAAAACTTTATTAGCTGTTACAGACTATTTTTCATAGACAACAATGATTTAATGGCAGAGCGTTCAAGAGCAAAGGGCCAGATTTGTTTAGTCTTTCTTACAACTAAATCTCCCAATTAGGATTTTCTCAATCCACTAACTGATTCTCTTACACGTGAGAACCAAACTGTAACACCCCGATTTTCAAAACTTAAATTTCAAGTAAAATAATGAATATTTTAATTTTATCAAGAAAGATCACTGAAAATCGAGATGCTAATCGTTTCCGTGTATCTTAACCCATAACCATTATATAGGTAATAAAATTTGCAAAACTAAGAATTTGTATTCTTCTAACCAACTTACTGGTTAAGATAATGAATACCGTTTCATCTTCATGCTAAGGACCACATAATTCGACTATACAAATTTTCATATTGAATTGTGAGGGTACTTGCCCTTGCCCATTCATTATGGACACAACATTTAAATACCTTCATCAAATAAAATTAATGAATTCAAGTCCAAAGCAAATACATTTAAAGTAAATCATGATCCTTTCAATAATCATAATAAGGTTTTATCAAAATTTCTAGTGTCAATACAACCCTTTTTAAATAAAAAGTTCCCAAAGTCAAACAAGTAATTAGCTCATCCACTAATTAAAATCTTATCCAGATTACCATCCCACCCCTATCACTGAACCACGTCACAACTTGCTACTTTATTTTCTAAGTACCTGCATGTGAAAAATAGGGGTAAGCTTGAAAGCCCAGTGGGTCATCTAAACAATTCACAACATCTTATCATGATATATGCCCAAGAACATTACAAACAAGTTTCACCCATTAATCGTTGCAACATTAGATTGTTTGAGTCGAGAATTTTATCACGTTCTAAATCACGTACCTTTAGGAAATCAAGCCCAGGGTGGCACTACCCAAAAATTTGAAACTCGTTGGCGATATTCATCATGAATAACTGCCCCATAATAAACATTGGTGATATTCATTAGAATAACTGCCCATAATAATCAATGGCGATATTCTTTAGAATAACTGCCCCCTATGTGTGATTCTTATCTTAATTGTGTTCTTTAGTGATGTCACTCCATACATACAACATAAGTATGATATTAATTGCATTCATAAGACATATTCAAAGCCCACTACACATGGTATCATGTCACAATGCTAAATATAATAGTATTATCGCATGAACTTCATTATGTCAATATTCTCAAATTATGTATTTCATCATCAGGCATTATAATATACAACTGAATTCAATTACCACATGAATTGCATGCATCCAATTATCATTTGATCAGAACAAAAATTATGTTGACACACATATCATCATAGTTAACAATCACAACATGGTATATATAAAATCATGTAAAATAGACATGCAAGAGCAATCTAATAATACTATAGACCTAATTAGTTTAACATTCCTATCTATATATCAGAATAAAATATTGTAAAGGCATAGAATTCTCCCCACCTGAATCGCTAAATTCCAAATCACTTAAATTCCTCGTTACGCCTAATACTCATAAGAACGATTATGAGTGTATAGATATATACATATATATAGTGGTGAGATGTTTAAACAAATATATATATATATATAAAAGAACATATTATAATGCCTTGTGATATGATGTAATGATGTGTATGGTATAACATGGTATAATACAATATGTTGTATATTTATAAAGTGTGGTGATGTGTAGAGCGTTTTGAAAAGGTGTGATATACAACATAATATATAATAGGTGTGTTGATGTGGGACGTTTAAAAATAAAAAAGGAATAGGGGAAATAAAGAAGAAGGGAGGCGTGGAAGGAGATGGCGTTGATGGTGGTGATGTTAAGTTGCAGAGAGGTGGTGGTGATGTGCCGTAGGGAACAGAGCAAGCATAGAGAGAAAAAAGAGTTTTGGGTTTTGAGAGAGGGTTTCGAGCAAGAGATAATAGAGAAGAGAGATTTGCGCGATTGGTTCAGGGTTTTGAGAGGGAGAGTTTCGAGCAAGAGAAAAGAGAGCGGCGAGATTCAGAGCGAGAGAGCAGAGGAAGATGGTAGAGAGCCACGGCGAGTTGCAGTGGAGAGAGAGGAGTTTGGCGATTTTGAGAGAGAGTTTCGAGCTTGAGGGTTTTGGATTTTGAAAGAGAAAAGCAATTGAGTTTTGAAAGAGAAAGGCGAGATTGTAGGGCGAGATGGCAAAAAGTCAGTTCTGCGGTGGGTATGGCTTCTGAGAGAAGCAAACCAGCGAGGCCACATCTTCAGTCAGATTATGATCACGGTGGGCATGGGCTGTCAGTACATCCAGCGGGTACAGTGCATGAGATGGCGGCTTCTTCTCACACTTCCTTAAAAGTAGAAGATACAAGAAAGCATGAAAGTGTACAGGTGGCGTTAAGTGGAGAGAATGGCCAGCACGTGCATCCAACAATTCTTTATGGGCGGTGTAATCAAGTAACAAGTTTGGTTCCTCGGCCAAGACTTTTTGGTGCTCATTATCCACACATGGCAGATAATTCCAATATGGACCATTTGAAACTACTGGACCCATCTAGTAAGTCCATGTGCTTCATCCCTTACCCATTATTCTCTCCTGGTCCTTTTTTTAAACCTCCTTAGTCCAACCCATTGAACCCCAACCAAATTTTAAATTTTGGCCCACTTCAAACTGCCACTAGCCAATCTCCTTCATCTGCTCTTTTTCATCCCCAAACCCATTTAATGAACTCGCCTAACCGTGACAGTTCATTCTCTCTGAACCTTCCATACTACACATATAAGCAATCTCAACTGACCTGTCCCGAGCAACAACCGCATGTTAACCAACAACAACTGAACCTCGTTCTTCCTACTACCTCTGGTAACAACCTTTTATCAGAAACAACCCAACCGTTGGCCATTGATTTTCCTTCGCAACCAGTTCAATCTTCAATTCCTTTTAGCCTTAGGGAAACCATTGAAAGCAACATGGGGAAGAAGCAAAAGAAGAGGAAAATGAGGGTCTTGGCCAGGCAACATAAAAAAGGAACTAAATCTTCAGAGAATGAGGTCTTGGAGATACCCTAAAGTAAAGAACCAGTAAGTAGCAATGTGTCTTCTGAGATTGGAGTAACTAAAAAATAGAAAGTTGTATTGACACCTTCGAAAAGGGCGGAGGAGGCCGGTCCAAACAAGCCCCACAGGGCACAATGAGAGTTATGTGTTAGAATTTTCAGGGTGTGTGGGTGTAACACCCCGATTTTCAAAACTTAAATTTCAAGTAAAATAATGAATATTTTAATTTTATCGAGAAAGATCACTAAAAATTGAGATGTCAATCGCATCCGTCTATCTTAACCCATAACCATTATATAGATAGTAAAATTTGCAAAAACTATGAATTTGTATTCTTCTAACCAACTTACTGGTTAAGATAAACGAATATCATGGTTATGGGCGTGGACTTGAGCGACGAGAACGCCTACGCCGTGAAATGGGCGGTCCAGAACTACCTCCGACCCGACGACACCGTCATAGTCCTCCACGTGCGTCCGACCAGCGTCCTCTACGGAGAAGATGGAACTAGAACAGTTGATGCATTTTCCGGCGTATCACCAGCAGAAAGAAATTTGAGGCGCGATTCGGTTTCCGAACCAACGGAGAGTTTAGAGAGAGAGGTTTGTGCGATTGGGTTTCGAGAGAGAGAGAGGCGTGATTAGGTTTTGATAGAGAGAGTTACGAGCTTGAGGGTTTTGGGTTTTGAAAGAGAGAGGCGCGATTGGGTTTAGGGTTTTGAGAGAGATAGAGTTTCGAGCAAGAGAGAAGATAAGCGAGATTCAGAGAGACGGAGAGACGAACAGAGGGGGGCGGAGTATGAAAGAGATGAACGAGACGGCTGAGGTAGGTGCATAAGTATTATACTTAGTATTGTTAATTCTAGGGTTTAATGATGATCATGTTCCATGATAGGAAGGTTAATAGTATTGGAAATTTGCCATAATTTTGTATTGAAAAGTTTGCCAAGATTTTGGTGTGATTTGTAATTGATTCCTTAAAGGAATGCGAGAATAATTTCGAAATTGGAAAGTAGATATTTTCAGAATTTTCAGGGATTACATTTGAAATTGGAAAGTATATTTTCAAAATTTTCAGGGGATTGCAGTGGGAATCCCCTGACAATTCACACCCTCAAGAAGCTACTTCAGCAGCATTCCCCAGACATTTTGTTGTTGTTGGAAACTAAAAACAAAGACCCAAAATTGCAGAAATTGAAGGTTCAGCTTGGATTCATTTGTTGCCTGCCTGTTTCGCCAATTGGAATATTTGGAGGGCTTTGTGCATTTTGGTGTGATGAAAATATGGTTAAGGTAGCGATGTATTCCAAGTTTTTGTGGAACTTTTGGTGGAAGATAGTCAAAAAAAACTATTGCTGGCGCCTTTTTGGTGTTTGTGGAAGCATTAGTGCTAAAACTAGAAAGGAGCAATGGGCAAGATTGGCTCTGTCGCCTCACCTGCATATTTTAATTGGAAATTTTAATGCTACTGTGGAAGCTTATCAGAAAGTTGGAGGGGATGGTTGGAGTAATAAAGATGGTGAAGATTTTTTCAGTTTTATATGTTCGAATAATCTCATTGAGTTGGGCTTCAATGGCCCAAGGTTCACTTGGGATAACAAAAGACAAGGTGAAAATATGATTTTAAAGAGATTGGACAGGTGTCTAGCCCATCCTGGTTGGTTGGAGTTTATGATCATGCTTCATTGCACCACCTTCCAGCTTCTGGTTCGGATCATCTTGCTCTGCTACTTACTACTGATCATCTAAGGAGGTGCTTCCGAAGCCATTTTATCTTTGATCAAAGATGGTTAGCACATGAGGACTGCCAACGTATTGTCCAAAATATTTGGTGTAGTAATGTAGATGATAATAGGGGCTGGGATCTGGTTAAAAGAATTGCGGAGATTACAAGAAAGATTCTATCATGAAGGGATGCACTCATGCCAATTCCAAGAACTTAATTTTTCACATTGAGAATGAATTGAGGAAGCTATATAGTAATCACTCCCCCAACCTGGAGTCAATCAAATTATTGGAAGAGCAGCTCAAGATGGCTTATTATCATGAAAGGAGTATTGGAAATCAAAAGCTAGGATTGACTGGCTGACCTTGGGTGATAAGAACACAAATTTTTTCATGCGAAGGTGAAGGCTATGAGGAGGCAACAAAATAGAATTCATGCAATCCAGACCGATGATGGGACGTGGTTGAATGACCACAATCAAATTCTTGCCTATGCAGGTCAGTTCTTCCAAAGTTTATTTTCCAGTCATTTTGATTATGAAGGATGAAGGAAGCCCTTTTCAGTATGAACCCCCATAAAGCCCCCGGGCCGGATGGCATAACAGTAGCCTTTTTTCAGCATTTTTGTGAATGGACTGCCCCCCACCTATTTGCTACTATTAAATGTTTCTTTGAGGACAACATCCTAGATACTTCTCTCAATCGTACCACTATTACACTAATTCCCAAAACCAAATCTCCTTCAACCCTTAATGATCTTAGACCCGTTAGCCTGTGTAATGTGGCCTACAAGGCCATATCTAAAATTTTATCTAATAGGATAAAATTGGTCCTCAATAAGATTATTGGTAATTCCCAAAATGCTTTTGTTCATGGCCAGCTGATCACAAATAATATTATTATTGCCCACGAGATCATACATTCCATGAATAGGAAAAAAAGGACCAAGGAAGCTATAATTAAACTAGACATGTCCAAAGCCTAAGATCGAGTAGAATGGCCTTTTATTGATTTTATGTTACAGAAAATGGGTTTTTCTATATGTTGGAGAAATTGGATTAATACATGCATATCCATAGTGTCGTACCAAATTAAAATTAATGGGGAACTTTCTCAAGTTATTTATCCTTCTCAAGGCCTTCGACAAGGGACCCTGTATCCCCCTTTTTGTTTATTATGTGTGCTAAGGCGCTTTCCTTTTTGTTTGCCAAAGCTGCGGAATCAAAAGCCTTACATGGATTTGTTTTCCCAAACAATGGGCCCATTGTCTCTCATTTGTTTTTTTGCAGATGGTACACTTATTTTTTGTAGAGCCTCTAAAAAAGATTTCCAGGGGGTAGCCAATATTATTTTACAATATCAGAAAGTTTTGGGGCAGACAATCAATACCAAAAAAAGTAATGTTATATTCAGTAAGAAGGTGCACGAGGGCCAAAAAAGACAACTAGCTGATATTCTTAGTATGGTTCCCAGTAGAAAAATGGGGATATATCTAGGTGCTATGGTGGATTTTGGGCTTTCTAAGAAAGAGGCCTTCTCTGAGTTGAACTCAAAGCTGAACTCCAAAATCATGGGTTGGGAGGAGCATTTGTTATCTCAGGCTGGCAGAGAAACTCTCATCAAGGCAGTAGAGTTTTCCATACCAACATACATAATGTTTTGCTTTAAAATACCCCACACAGTGATTTAGGCCTTCTTCAGGAAGCTTGCTAACTATTGGTGGAGCTCCCATAGGGACAAGTCAAATATCCACTGGTGTAGTTGGCATTCCCTTATTCTGTCCAAAGACAAAGGAAACCTTGGTTTTAGGAACCTTGAGCTCTTTAATATTGCCCTATTAGCAAAACAATGTTGGTGTCTTCTGTTAGCTCCAGAGTCCTTGCTTTATCAGTGCCTGAAAGCAAAATATTTTCCTCATGAAGACTTCTTGCGGGCTGGTCTTGGTCGTAGACCATCTTGGGGCTAAAGAAGCATGATGTTTGGGAAAGAGCTCCAAACTCATGGGCTATGGTGGAGGATAGGCAATGGGATAAATGTAGATGTTTGGAAAGATCCTTGGATCCATCTCTTTCAAGATTTTATCTCCTCAGTCCAACAGAGTTTCTAAAGTTGTTGATTTGATGATGCCTGATGGTGGTGGTTGGAATCTTGAGTTGATTTCTTCTACTTTTAATAATGAAGATGTAAAGCTAATAATAACCATCTCGCTCAGTCAACACCCAACTGAAGATAAACTGTTATGGCATTTCAACAAATCAGGATTATACAGTGTCAAATTTGGGTATTTGCTAGCTGCTTAATTTGCTAAATATGGCTTTTTTGGATGCAAAGTGAAAGGTTCTTTCAGTTCTATCATGGCAGCCCAACCTGAGATTCAAGCATGTTGGAGTCTCAAAGTCCCTAATAAGGTTAATTTTTTTATGTGGAAATGTTTCAACGGCTTTTTACCTACTAAGTGCACTCTATTAAAGAGAGATGTATTGGTTGATCCTTATTGCCCCCTATGTGGCGAAGAGCAAGAGAATATCATCCACTTATTCTTTAAATGCTCTTTTGCTAGGGCCTTTTGGCATGGTTCCCCATTGCCTTTAATGATTGACCAGGTGAGGGGCTCCTCCTTCAAAGATTTTTAGTCTTTTGTTTATAATGCTTTCAAGAGGCATTCAGATAATTGTAATGGTCCTGCTTGGTTTGCCTTGGGATTATGGCAGTTGTGGAAAGCTAGAAATAGAAAACTTTTCACTGAAGAAGGGATTTCCCCTGATAAGGCCATTCACAATATCTGAAGGCACTTTGCAAATTTCATAGAAATTTCTAATCCAAGTGGGAATCTGTCCGTGGATCATAAGGCTACTTCCTTGAGTTCCAGTGACTCCAATGGCTGGAATTTATATTGTGATGCTGCCCCGTATGCATCTTCCTTGCAAACAGGGTTGGGCTGGGTCCTGATTGATGATAGGGGCCTAGTAAGGAAAGCTTAAAGTTGGTGGGATCACGGCTTTCTATCTGTCGAGGAAGTTGAGGCCAAGGCAATTCTCAGGGGTTTGAAGTACTCAGTGGGCATCACCTCTCATGTAAATGTTTTATCAGATTCCCTGCTAGTGGTGAAGGAGCTAGCTTCTAATAGTGGTTGCCTTGCCTTTGTTAATCCTATTTTACAGGATATTAGAAGTACTGCTGAGATGAGTTTTAGTGTTGGTCTCTTCAATCATGTTAGTAGGCAGTGTAATCATTTAGCCCACAAGTTAGCTAGGCTTGCTTTTAGCTCTCATCGTTCCTCCCTTTGGGAGCATTTTGAAGTGTATGGTATACCACATGACATTTTCTCTTCTTTAATACAATCATAACCTATTAAGAAGGGACTTGGCTATAATTGAAGATTTCGGCTCCATCACCTTCACCATCAAATTGTATGTACCTATGTCTTTAAAGTATGCATGTGTGCCAACAAAAAGTATTAATGTTCATTATCTCTAAATTATTACTTGAATATTATTAGTTTGTAATTTAGTTTTTCAATATCTATATTACTAATGCAAAAACGTTTGAGAACTCACAGTTTATCATTTTTACTATTCTTCCACAAATTCCCTTAAAGATTTTCTAAATGTTTTTTTTTTTTAACATAATTTTGATTAAGTGAATGATAGCATATTTTTTTCCCTTTCCTTTCACTTCTTAAAGCACAAATTGACTTTTTCAAAAAAAGAAAAAAAAAAGCACAAATTGACATATTCCATATTTTTCCTTATTTATTTATATGATTAACTTTTATCGTCCTTATTTTTCTTTTCACATACAAAGCATGTGCAAACAAATAATATACACTGGTTAATAATAATGAAGTAGAAGGCCAAGAAGCTGACTATAATAATAATAATAATAATAATAAGCTAAGGCTTTTATTAGGATAAATGCATTTTCAAAGGAAAAAGCATAGGGGTGCCTCAACGTCAACTAATTAAGGTAATACATAGGATCAGGCAGCTTGAAGGTCCTGCTACCTGTGTTTGTCCCTAGAAGGTCACTCCACTGATCCCCAATGTTCCCTACTCTTCTATACCCTTTTTCTTCAAGCTCCTTCCTCTTTTCAGACTTGTACACCACCGCAGGTTTTCCCTCGTCAAACGGTCCCCTGCACCAAATTAATTCACTTTTTAACAAATCCATATAAAAAAGGATAAAAAAAAAAAAAAACTCTTAACTAAATTAACTGATAGCTAGCTAATTCCAATTAGTTACCTGAGTATGAGCTTTTTCCACTTGTAGTACCCGGCCTTTTTAAGACTGGCACTAGTAACACTTCTCTGTGCTTCTGGTCTTCCGGTTAAGAAGACGATCTTGATATTCAAGGAAAGCAATTTTTGGTACAACTTATAACTCTCCGGCAGTTGGGGTGCCTCAGCCTTTTTAAACCCATTCATTAAATGTTGTGCTATTAAATGGCTCAGCCCTGAAATTAATTTAAATGTTATTACTACAACATATATATATGAAGCAAAATAAAGGGATCACAAGTAGTACTACTACGCTGCATATGTAAAGTATTGTGAGTACCCAAAACCATGCTCGGCATAGTAAGGCAGGTTTGAAAGGACGGTCTCGTCAACATCAAAGATCCAAATGCCATTGCCATCTCCAATATTGATGCTGTCAGCATAGATTGCAGCTTGGTCAGTCACAACTTTGGAGTCTTGACGATATAGATGGCCAAGCATGTAGTTGCCAACATAATTCTCGCATTCAATTGGAACAGTTATCCAGTCACGAATGTTGTTAGTCTCCACCCCGAAACGCCAACTAACGCAGGAAATACCGTCAATGTGATGGCCATGGCAACCGGATTTGGGCCTTAGAAGGTGGATAGGAAGAGGGATTGCAGCATTGCAAGGAAGACAAATTATTGCAAACATCGCAATAATAGAAACCAAAAACATTATTGATGAACGCTCCATTGTGAAAAAGAGTGCAAAGCTTGGTAGAATATGGCCAACAACCTTTCCTTTAATAATATATAGAGACCCTATTAAAAATTAATGCAGATTAGGTCAAATATTGTTTATTGCAGATGCAATGCATGCATGGTTGATTAAAAAACACAATAATGAATTTAAAATTACCGAAGACCTTGGCAAATATATTGTTTATTGTTTTATATATTAAAATATATTGCTATGTGGATTGTGCAACCATTAATTAATCAAGGAAAAAATTTTACTAATACTTTTAAATGGATTGTTAAAAATTGGGTGAACACATAGGTCTCAAGTTTTTAAAATTTAAATTTTGGGTCATCTGATATTCATTGGTCATCTTTCAATTAAATAGTTGTCACTCAATTGGCGTGTCTGACTGTTTTGCCTCTCTCCCTAATAGTAACTCACGTGACCCCTCGGTAATTGTTATTTCTTACCAATCGATAAGAAAATTTATCGATCAATAAGAAACTCCAAATAGCCACAACTTTCTCATTTTAACTCATATTTGAGTTATTCAAGATGCATTGGAAAGAAAAAAGAAAATATCTTTCCAGAACATCTCGAATCACTCAAATTGGAGTTAAAATGATAAAGTTATGGCTATTTAAATTTACTTACTGATCGGTAAGAAACATTAAATAGCCTCATTTTAACTCTGATTTTAGCGATTCAAAATCAGTTGAGAATATATTTTCTTCTTATTTCCAACTCATTTTGAATCGCTCAAATCAGAGTTAAAACAAAAAAGTTATGGTCATTTGAAGTTTATATACCTGTGATGATCGATCGGAACGTAAACTTCAAATGACCATAAATTCTTAGTTTTAACTTCGATTTAAGTGATTCAAAATGCATTGGAAAGAGAAAGAAAAGATCTTTCTAACTTATCTTGAATAGCTAAAATCAGAGTTAAAATAAGAAAGTTATGGCTATTTGAAGTTTCTTACCGATTAATAAAATTTTTTACCGATTAGTAAGAAATTTTAAATAGCCATAACTTTCTCATTTTAACTTCGATTTGAGTGATTCAAGATGCGTTAGAAAGATAAAGAAATGATACTTCCAAAGCATCTTGGATCAGTCAAATCAAAGTTAAAATGAGAAAGTTATGATTATTTAAAGTTTTTTATCAATTAGTAAATTTTTTTACTGATTGATAAGAAATATTAATTATTGAGGGGTCACGTGAGTTGTTATTAAAGAGAAGGATAACACAAACTGAATAATAACGATTTAATTAAAAGATGATCAATAAGTAGAGAGGCCCTAAAATTTAAATTTTAAAACTTTAGACCTTATAAAAAACTTTAAGGACCCCAACTTTTAAAATCGCACTTTTAAAACGTGATGGCAAAGGCATACGAAACGATGAAGATCTATAAATTATTGATATAAACAGGTCAATTGGGTGTATTGATGGATGTGGATTTTAAGAAAAAATAAAATCTGTCAGAAATAAATTTTTAAGTTGATACCCTGGGGATATTGTACACATTTTTCTCGCAAGGTTGTCAGATGTTATTGACAGAGAGTAACATGTAACTATGATTTATTTAATCATGATTAATTGTATCTGAATTAGCCAATCTCAGACCATTATATCATGAGGTAGCCATAGTATAACAGAATGCTACATGTGTACATGTGAGATTGGCTAATTTGGATTTCTAACAAGATATAGTGGATAGAGCCATCGTATAAAGAATGCTACAAGTGTAGACGTGAGATTGGCTAATCCAGATCTGTGACAGACAATTAATCATGGTTAAATAAACTATAGTTACAGGTTACTCTCTACCAGTTATTGGATTGCACGATACTTAGATTTCTCCAAATATAAAATGGAACGTTTAACTTGCCAAAAAAAAAAAAAAACAGTATATTGATAGTGATTTGAGTTATTGGATTTTTATTCGTTGCACGTTTCAAAAGACACCTTATATTATTCATGAATTGGTTGAACTTGAAAAATAAAATCAAATTCCTGTTAATTAATTAATTTGGTTCAATTTTAGATCTATGTAGTTTGATTTCAGTTTGAAGGCATTATAAATCTATATAAAGTTTTGTTTGGTTTATGTGTTTAAGAATTGCAAAACTAATCTATATATATATCTACTTCAAAAACTAATCTATATATATATCTACTTCAAAAACTAATCTAAACCTAATTAAACAGACTTTAAGCGGCAGAGGAATTTTAATTCTTAATATTTGATTGACAAGAAATTCTTATGTGATAAACCTATTGTGAAAGATATATGTATTATCATCTTATATAATATATGGCTGGTTTTATTTTATTTTTTGTTAGATATGTATGCTATATATTGTATTTTTTTTTATTGCCGGTTTTCTAGCACATGAGAAGTGTCTTCCTTCTTTTGGAGCTAGACTAATTCTCTCGGACTCCGGCATTACAGAGGCGTTTTGGTTAACTTTTCTAACAATAGCAGATAAATAGGGGCACACCCAAGCTCGAATTTGAGACCTCAATCTCAACCCCACTTATACTTAATTTTCGCAACTAATTGAACTATCACGTGTTAGTTGTTGTATATTGTATTCATGTACATAGTTAAATTGACTTAATTATTCAGTATGCATAGTTCATAATGATTTTAATCGAATCATTTTGATAATGTTATTTGATTGGGAAAGCTTATCAAATTTCTAAACTAATTTACCTTCGGTTTGATTTTGGTTTTAATATAAAACGGACTCGAACATAACTATGAACACCTCTATACCTCAACCTTATCAAAGACCCAAACATAGCATTTCATTGCTGAAGTAGTTTCAGTAACAATGTAAGACAAGTTTTTAAACCATGCCTCGCGTGGGTTAGTGTAGTTGATAATATGGTAAATGATAATACACATGCAAAAATATTGTGTAAAAGAAAAATTAATAATATAATTTTTATTCTTTTTCAATTTGCAACCCATTGACAAAGTAATTTATTTCTAATTAATAATTAGTAATTTGTTAGAATATATATTATAATTTATTAGAATAAATGGTAAATAATTTTTAGTTTTAAATAGTAATATAAATTTAATTTTTAATTTTTATTTGTGGAGAAAAGGAAAGAGATTGTGGAGACAGAAGAAAAGACAGGTGAGGGGTTGAAATTGAAAAGGGGCGAAATTAAAAAGGTGAGAGGTAATATTAGTAAGGTGACGTACACATGCACATTATAAGAAAAAGAAGTACATTATTATTAATATTTTTAGGTGACATTTGGTACATCGGAATCTTTAGATAAGAATGAGAATCACCTTTCTATGAAAGTGATTAAAGAGAATTTGAAAATGAAAATGTTACATTATTGTGTTTGGTTGCGCATATGATTCTTGAGCAATTTTTTTAGAAATATTAAATTACTGTATTTGGTTGTGCATCAGAATTTCACATATTTTTTTAAATTATAATAATTTTAAATTAATTAATTAAGAAAAATATTATAAAAATAATTTAAAATTAAAAATAAATTAAAAAATTATTATCAAATTAATCAAATTAACTTATGAGTGTTAAAATTACTACTATAGTTATTACTATTAAAATTAATATATTCATTTACTTAATTTAAAAAATTAGAAAATTAATATTAAAACAATTATATAGTTATTTTAGATGAAATAAATTCATTTTCTTTTAATAATTTTTTTTTTAAAATTTGCAATTTATTAAAAAATATTATTTATTTATTAAAACTTTAAAAATACTTCTTTAATAAACTAATTTTTTTAATAAAAATAAATTTAAATTTTTTACAAATAGTAAAAATAAATTTTAGAATATTAATAATTTTTTTATAAAATTAATTATCTATATTATATATAATACAAATACTTTTTATTTTTCACGATGAAGCCATTTTAGACATAATCCCAAAAATACCCTCTCTTCACTTCTTTTAAATTTTGTTTTTACATTCAGTTATAACATTATTAAATAGGAAAATTAGTAATCTTTACTACTTATAATGCGAAAAC
The DNA here is from genome assembly GCA_035771175.1 of Paratinospora sagittata. NCBI lineage: Eukaryota > Viridiplantae > Streptophyta > Magnoliopsida > Ranunculales > Menispermaceae > Paratinospora > Paratinospora sagittata. Next base: position 16,565,698 of record CM069611.1, on the reverse strand, counting down.
CTGCGCAAACTCACGGGGTGACCTTTTTTGTATAAATTCCAAAAGTATCCCTTCTTCACTTTAAGAGTTTTTTTAATTATGTAATTTTAAGTTTTACATTTAGAAGGGTATAAAAGTAAATTAACATTAATAATTTAAAATCAACTTCAAAACTACCTCTTATTATTTACTAACGTGAGCGAAATTGCTCCACCAGTTGAACGGTTAGGATAACCGCTTCAACACTTACACGGTTAGGATAACCATCCCCTCTTCATCCTTATCGGTTCCTTTTTTTTCCCTACATTATTAATTAAAAAATTAAAGAACAAAAAACTACTTTCTTCCTCTTCAACGTCTCCACATCTTTTATTCCTAAATTATTTTCTTTCTCACAACAAAACTATTGATTTTGCTATATTTCGCATAGGGCAACTCCAAAAAAGTATTGATCTAAACTTAATGTCCGAAGTTATTTGGATATTGCTTACTTTTTTGGCTTCAATAAATCATTCAGCGTTAGGTTAGGTTGCTAAATTTCACACAGTTCTATTATTTTGGATATTGTTAACTCTTATTTGTCTATTAGTTAGGTTAGTAATTCTTGAAAATTACTTCGTTTCTTCTTCTTCTTATTACTTTATGTTTTTTTTTATGAATTCTCATTTTCATTCATCTTTCAACCATTAGCCATATTATTAAAAAAATACTATTTAAAATTAAGTAATACAAATTATTAATTAATTTCAAATACCGGTCCCCAAGAAAAATAAGAAAGGAAAAATGACTAATAAAATATTTAAAAAATTACGTGCAACGCTGCGTGCACGTTGTCTTGTTGATGACTCCCGTGTTTTTAGCTTTTTTAACGTGGCAACAATCCCACTTCTTTCAGTTTTATAACAGTTTGGGATTATAGTATACGATCATTCTTTCAAGTTCATTAATGAACATTTGCCCAATGACTATCTTTCAGTTTTACAATAGTTTGGGATTACTAGGTCTTTTACCTTCCAGATTTCAATGAAAGTTTCGATAGGAAGAATCCTAAAAGCCAGAAATTACTACAATCAAATAAGTAAGATTTTGCGTTCTTGAAAGGAAGAGGGAATGGAGAGCTACTTACGCGCGGTTATGACGTTTAGCAGGGAGAAATTGGAGATGGCAAGTCTCTTTTGTTTGGGACGTGGAGGCAAGTTTCGTCTTTTATTCTTCTTCTTCTAAGTTTAGGAACTTAATTTTCAGTCAGTTTGTGAGGAAGATGATTATGAATTTTGTTTAACACATGGTTTAGCAAGTTGAGTTTTGAAGAGTGGTTAATGTGAAGGAGGAAAATTGGAGGTTCTTCCTCAATGATTCCTTTTCAAACAACTTTAATTTTCAATCATGTGGGTTAATTATGAAAATGGGTTTCACTTTGCAAATTACTCTTCTCAAGAAATCAAATCTCTGTCGAGTGCACAGATTCCTTCCATCACTTAGCAATCTAGGCAATTCATGTACCCAGTTGTTGATGTTTGATTATTATTTTGTTTTCAACTTTTTTTGTTTGAATCACAGTATGCTTCGGCTCTTTATCATCTCACCACGGCGAACAAGCTGGTACAGGCCAACATTTGGAGAAGAGGAAGGAAAAAACAGATACTTCTTTAGGGCGGGGTGACAATTTGGCCCGAGGTCCCTGGGCTTGACTCGACCCATTATAAATAGCCCGGTCTAAATTCTGACCCGATTATTACATGGGCCGGCCCGACCCGGTTCTAAAACTTATTGGACGAGTTTATGATGATATAGCTAGGCTCGGTCCGATCTGCTAACCTTGTCCAAAGGCCCGATTCAAAAACATGTATGTATATGTATATGTATATATAATGATAAAAAAACATAATCAAGTTTATTATTATGACTAAGAATGTATAATATATATTTAATTAAGTCAAAAGTGTTATTTAATTAAGGGTTTATATTTGTATTATATATACATTATTAAGAGTATGTTCAATTAGGTATATAATACGAATAATCCACGTACCTAGTTTATTTCTTAATAAAACAAATAATTCACAATACCTGCTCTATTTCTTAATGAGAGTATATATAGTATATAATTATAGTATAAAATGGTAAAAATAAAACATAATTAAGATTCAAGAGTATTATATAAATAGAAAATATATAATACATTCATATACACACGCACAAACTTATATGTATGTATATATATATACACTATATATATAATTAAGAGTTTACAAAATGTAAAAAGAAAAAAAAAACATAATTAAGAGTATTTAGTGTGTATAATAAGGAAAACACAATAGTGAAGAATGTTATATACTTATATACAATTAAGTGTTTATATTTATATTGTATATACATAATTAAGAATATGTTCAATTAAGTATATAATACAAAAAAAAGAGTACATATAATTAATTAAAAATACATATATGCATTTCAACTTTGGTACCTATACTCTCTAAAATTTTATTTACCAAATATACTTTATTAAGTATACTCTCTAAAAATATATAGTAGGGCTAGATATAAATATATAATGAATTTAACTAAATTATAATAAGGTCAGGTTGAGCTAAAATTATGAAAGAAAGGAAAATATTATCTAACTATATACGTAAACTCATTCATTTAGAATAAATTAACACATATTTAAGATAAATTAAATAAAACAAATAATTCACATACCTAGTTGTTGGACCAATGCTCCTCACGTTGGTATCTCGGTATTTTGATGATTACAAATCATGTGATATCATCAGTATTGTTTCTCTAAGTGCTACAACCAATAATCAAAAATACATAAAATAATAGTTATCGAAGTCTACAAAGATCAAGCTCGAAGAACGAAAACATATGTAACACCCCGATTTTCAAGACTAATTTTTTTTTTGTAAAACAATGAATATTTAAATTTTATATAAAATATCACCGAAAATCGAGATGCTACTCGTATCCGTCTATCTTAACCCATAACCATTTTATAAATAATAAAATTTGTAAAACTATGAGTTTATATTCTTCCAACCAACTTAGTAGTTAAGATAAACAAATACCTTTAATTTCTCATAAAATCTTTATCTTCATACGAGGGTACTTGCCCTTGTCCATCCATTATGGACACAACATTAAAATACAATCATCAGATAGAATTAATGAATTCTATTCCAAGGCATTCACACGTGAAATAATTCACAGGGTCTTTACTGATCGTAATAACATTCATTGAATTTCAATTATCAATACAATTCATTTAAATAATAAACCTTTAAAGATTAAATGAAAATATTCAGTCCCATAATACTAATTAATTAACCCACCCCTACTACTCTGCACTATGTCACGAACTCGCAATTTCATTCTCCTAAGCACCTGCATATAAAATTAGGGGTGAGCTTGAAAGCCCAGTGGGTCATCTAAACAATTCACAATATTTTATTGTGATACATACACAAGAACATTACAAACAAGTTTCACAAATTAATCGTTGCAACATTAGATTGTTTGAGTCGATAATTTCATCACATTCCAAATCACATACCGTTAGAAAATCAAACTCAGGGTGGCACAGCCCAAAAACTAGAACATTGGCGATATTCCTTAGAATAACTGCCCCATATGTGTGATTCTTATCTTAATCGTGTTCTTTAGTGATGTCACGCCATACGTACGGTAAAAGCACGGTATTAAGTGCATTCATAAAACAATTATAATAGTATTCACGCATTCATTATACCGATATTCCAAATCATACATTTCATTATCAGGCATTATAATTTATAAATAAATTCAACTACCACATGAATTTCATGCATCCAATTATCATTTGATCAGAATAAAAATCATGTTAACATACATATCATCATGGTTAAACAATCATAACATTGCATACATATAATCATGTACAATAGGCATGCATAAGCAATCTAATAATACTATGGACCTAATTAATTTAACATTCCTATCTATATATCAAATAAAATATTATGAAGGCCTAGAATCATTCCCACCTGAATCGCTAAATTCCAAATTACTTGAATTCCTCGTCACGCGTGGTAATCAACCTGTACACGTATTTTACGTTTGTTAATATACTTACTCGATTATGAGTGTAGAGATATGTACATATACATGTATATATATATATATATATATATATATATATATATATATATATATATGACATTTTGGTTGCTAAAAATAATAACACTTGGTAAAAATATGTATGATACATATAAATATAATATATAATATCTTGATTGCTAAAAATAAATAATTGAGTTGCAATGGTTAAAAAAAAAAATATTAATAACGTATTGTATGTATGATATATATATATATATATATAAATATATTATATAACATTTTGATTGCTTTAAAATAATAATAATAACACTTGGTTAAAAATGCATGATACACATAAATGTATTATACAACCTTTTGGTTGCTTAAAAATAATAAAATAATAAAATACACTTGTATGTGTGATATTGTATGTATAATATATATATATATATAAGGTGTAGTGGTTTTAAAAAATGTGATATATAATATAACATATAATATGTGTTAATATGATATGATATAATATAATGTGTGGTGGGTTTCAGAAGTGTAATATATAATATACTATATAATATTAAAATAAAGTGATATGTGATATTGGACGTTTTTGTATATATATATATCTTAAAATAGAATAATGAAGTGAAGATAGAATAATGAAGTGAAGAAAGATATAATATATACTATTAAAATGAAATGATATGAAGTGAAGAAGGATAATATATAATGTTAAGTGATGTGCTAGTGGACGTTTTTTTTTTTTTAAAAAAAAAATACATAAAAATGAAATAATGAGGGAAGAAGAAATGAAGCATGAGGCGTTGGTGTTGCTGGAGTGGGAAAACAGAGCAAATACAGAGATTGAATAGAAATGAAAAAGAAAGATAGAGAAGAGAGATTCAGACCGAGGGTGAAAGATCGGAAGTTCGAGAGATCGGGAGGTCGGAGGAAAGGGATCGGAGGTGAGAGATCGGAAGTGAGAGCAAGAGATCAAATGGCGATGGCAGAGAATAGGAGAAAGAGAGCGGCTGCGGCGGCGAGATCCGCGGCGGAGAAGAGAGAGAGAGGCGAGATCTGTGGCGGAGAAGAGGAGAGGAAGGCGGCGACGACGAGATCTGGAGGAGTTGCAGCGACAAGATGAGAAGGAAGGAAGAGAAGAGAAGAGGGTTTCAAAGCTTGTGCGTTGTCTTCGGCGATTGGGTTTAAAGGGTGAGAACGAAAGATTTTTTGGCGAGATCTCGGCGAGGTTCCGGTGACATGTCGGCGAGATCTCGGCGAGATTCCCGGCGACATGTCGGCGAGATCTCTGCGAGATTCCCGGATCTTGTTTGACATCTTTTTTTTTTTTTTTCTGGTTATTACAACTCGGTTGCAATTTTTTTTTGAATCAGGTCCCTTAAGCTTCTTGATCTCTAGCAGATGGCACGGCTAATTTTTTTGACGATGTCCAAGGCAGTTAAAGGTGTGATTCATGGGTTTTGTTAATTTGAGTTTCTGTTCAGAGGGTAATGAAACATTGGGTGGTGAAATTGATTTCAAATTTGAGATTTTGTGTTCAGTGTTTACTGTAATTTTTTTTTTCTGGGTATTACAATCTTCCCGTCTTAAAAGACATTTCGTCCCGAAATTAAAGTATAAGCTTACTTACGTGATGATGTTCAACTCTTTCCACTGTTGACCAGTTGTATCTCGAAACCTAGAGTGTTCTTTGGAATAAGTCGGCGTATTTGGCCCTCATTTCACTTTCAGGTTCCCAAGTGGCTTCTTCAACTCCCTGATGCTTCCACAATACTTTAACTAATGGAATGTCTTTGTTCCTCAAGCTATGAACTTTCCAATCTAGGATCTGTAAGGGTCCTTCTTCATAGGTGGCATCAGCTTGTACTTTTACGTCTTTCCAATCGATGGTGTGGGAAGGGTCTGGTTCATATTTTCGTAACATCGATACATGGAACACGTTGTGAATGGCGGATAAACTAGTTGGTAATTCTAGTTTGTAAGCATTCTCACCAATTTGATCACTGATCTGGAACGGACCGATGAATCGCGGCGATAACTTCCCTTTCTTACCAAACCTCATGATGCCTTTTTGAGGGCTTATTCTCAAAAATACCTTATCACCTTTTTGGAACTCTAGAGGTCGGCGCGTCTTATCTGCGTAGCTCTTCTGCCTACTCTGTGCAGTAACTAGCCTTTGCTGGATCAACTTCACTTTTTCGTTCATTTCCATTACCATATCAGGTCCTGTAAGTACCTTATCTCCCCAATTGGCCCAACACAGTGGTGACCTATATGGTCGTCCATATAGAGCTTCATATGGAGCCATTTGTATACTTGCTTGGTAACTATTGTTATAAGCAAACTCTGCTAGGTGTAAGTATTTACTCCAATTTCCCTTGAAATCTAGTACACAAGCTCTCAACATGTCTTCTAAGATTTGAATGACCCTTTCGGATTGACCATCAGTCTGAGGATGATAGGCGGTGCGCATGGTTAATTTGGTTCCCAATTCCCGCTGTAAGCTCTGCCAGAATTGAGATGTGAATAAAGCATCTCTATCGGACACTATCGATTTGGGTACTCCGTGTAGCTTCACAATCTCTTTAACATACAGCTCACCCAGTTTACTAATCATATCTGTGGATTTAATAGGTAAGAAGTGTGCCACTTTAGTAAGTCGATCCACAATTACCCAAACCTTATCCTCACCTTTCTGATTTCTATGAAGAGCTCCGACGAAATCCATTGCTATGTTATCCCATTTCCATTCAGGAATTTCTAAAGGTTGTAACAATCCAGATGGTCTTTTATGTTCGGCCTTAACTTGTTGACATGTAAGGCATTTAGACACATATTTGGCTACATCTCCTTTCATACCTTTCCACCAGTAGTTTTTCTTCAAATTTTGGTACATTTTATCTCCACCAGGATGTAAAGTGTAATTAGTCTGATGTGCTTCATCAAATAAGATCTTTTTAATTTCTTCAATTCTGGGTACACAAATTCGATCTCTGAACCTTAATAACCCTTCTGAATCGATCTTGAAATTTGCATTTCCATTATTGGCTCTTGCATCTGCCACCCATTTTATCAGTTTTCTATCCTGAGCTTGACCTTCCTCAATTTGATGTAGTAGGTCTGGCTTGCAGCTCATATTATATAAGAAAATTTGATTGTCACCTTTTTGTATGCCCAAATTATAATCTTCAATCAATTGGTACATCTGAGCTTTTTCTGCATCGTTCTTGTAAGATTTTCGACTTAAAGCATCTGCGACTACGTTGGCTTTCCCTGGGTGATAATGCAGCTGAAAATCATAATCATTCAACAATTCCATCCATCTCCTTTGCCTCAAATTTAACTCTTTTTGTGTATAGATGTACTTCAAACTCTTATGGTCAGAGTATAGATCAAATTTCTCTCCATAAAGATAGTGTCTCCATATCTTCAAGGAAAATACAATAGCAGCTAATTCTAGATCATGAGTCGGGTAGTTCTGTTCATGAGTCTTCAGTTGCCTAGAAGCATATGCAACCACTCTACCTTCCTGCATCAGAACAGCGCCAAGACCATTCTTAGAAGCGTCAGTGTAAATAACATAACCGACTCCGCTTGTAGGAGTGATCAATATTGGGGCTGTGATTAATCGTCTCTTCAACTCCTGAAAGGAATTCTCACATTTCTCATCCCAATTAAATTTGGCATTGTTCCTTGTAAGCTTTGTCATAAGCTCAGCTAGTCTCGAAAAATTTAGAATAAATCTTCTATAGTAACCAGCTAGTCCCAAAAAGCTTCTAATTTCTGTCACTGACTTTGGCTTTTCCCAGTTCATTACTGCTTCAACTTTTGTTGGATCTACGGATATCCCTTATGATGACACTACATGGCCCAAAAATTTGACTGACTTCATCCAAAATTCACATTTTTCAAATTTGGCATACAATTCATTTCGCCTCAATGTTTCCAAAACTACTGTAAGGTGTTCCTGATGTTCCTCACGGGTCTTCGAATAAACCAGAATATCATCAACAAATACCACTACAAATTTTTCTAGATGAGGCCTAAACGTCCTATTCATTAGATCCATAAATGCTGCTGGTGCATTAGTGAGTCCAAATGGCATGACTATGAATTCAAAGTGTCCATACCTAGTCCTGAATGCCGTCTTCGGTATGTCTGACTCTTTGATTCTAAGTTGGTGATAACCGGACCTTAGGTCGATCTTGGAAAAACAAGTTGCTCCCATCAGTTGATCGAACAAATCATCTATTCTGGGAAGGGGGTACTTGTTCTTGACTGTGACTTGATTTAATTTTCGGTAGTCAATACACAGTCTCATCGACCCATCTTTCTTTTTGGCAAACAATACTGGTGCTCCCCAGGGTGATTGGCTCGGTTGGATAAATTTCTTCGCACTAAGATCATCAAGTTGGGTCCTTAGTTCTATTAATTCGCCAGGGGCCATTCTGTAGGGTGACATGGCTATGGGGGTTGTTCCAGGGTACAGTTCTATCTTGAACTCTACTTCCCGCTTAGGAGGTAATCCTGGTAATTCCTCGGGAAACACTTCAGGGAAATCTCTAACCACCGAGTACTTTTCTAAATTCCTCAAGGGCTTTAGAGGCTCGGCTTCTATTAGGGTTTTGAATTCCTCTTTTTGATTCACAGAGTCGAGAAGTGCGGACATGATATTCCTCGGGATTTTGTTTTTATCCCCATAGATTTTCAACAGCTCTCCTGAAGGTAATCGCAAGGTAATCTTCTTTCGAAGGCAATCGATCTGGGCTTGGTATTCAGATAACCAATCCATACCCAAGATTACATCATAATCATTAATGGGTAGGAGTATCAATTCAGCTGAAATCAGCTTATCATTAATTCTAAGGTCACAACTACATTTTTCAGTTGTTGGGACGTTTACTTCTACTGTGTTGAAATCTTCATAACGACAGATAAAGGTACAGTGGAAAGTTGTAGTTATCTGGCTAAGTTTTCAGAAATAAAAGACCTTGATGCTCCAGAATCAAACAAGATTTTAACTGTAACATGAAATAAAATGAAAGTACCTTCCACCACTTCGTTTGCATCAAATTCTTGCTCAGGATTTCCTTCTGTCATTGCAAAGACTCTGCCTTGATTTTGGTTTTGGATTTGGTTCTGATTATAACTCGGACGATTGGCTTGATTTCGTCCTTGTACATTGTTGTTGTTCTGCCAGTTGCCCGAACGAAAATTTTGTCGAACTCCTTGCGCAGTGCAGTTTCGTGCCAAATGACCCGGTCGGTTGCATTTGAAGCAAAGTCTTGTATCTACTACTTGATTTCTATTTTGTTGGGGTGCACGAATATTATTTTGCTGCATCTGTTGTCCACCATTATGCCTAGACCCTCCTGATCCGTTGTTGGGATTCTGTCCCCTGTTCCACTGGTTCCCATTATTGAAAGTGTTTCTGTTCCACATATTACCATTGCCACCAAAATTATTCAGATTCTGCCTCTTGTTGTGATTGCTCTGGTAATCAGAATTCTGTCCTTGCGGCCTTTTATTCCTGTTCCGTATTGTTTCTTGTAGGTTCAGTTCTCTTTCTACTAACAGGGCTCGTTCAACTACCTCTTTGTAAGTCTCCAGATTCATTGGAACAACCATCTTTCTAATCTCCAATTTGAGACCTTCTGCAAATCTACTAGCTTTCATCTGTTCATTGGCAACCAGTTCGCGAGCAAATCTGGAAAGTTCGATAAACTTTGCCTCATATTCTGCCACTGTCATGTTCCTCTGTATCAGTCTCACAAATTCAGATTGTAGTTCTTTTCTGTTTGCTGTGGGAAAGAATTTATCATAAAATATGTCTTCAAAAGTTGCCCAGGTCATAGTGGTCACATCCACTGTAGGACTTTCTTTAACCATTCTCCACCAATGTCTAGCCTCACCTATGAATTGGTGAGTCGCAATTGCCACCATTCTTGGACCAGATACTCCCAAAACTTCCAAGTGTTCCTGAACCTCCTGAAACCACTTGTCAGCTTCCCTTGGATCTGGTTTTCCTTCAAATTTCGAAGGATGCATACGTTGGAAGTCTTTCAATTGATTTGCCCATTCTTTTTCTTCAGGTCTCCTGATGTTTTGAGTTCCTGTTTCATTCTGTACCACAATAGTTGGATTCGGTTGTGGTTGAGGCAGCTGTCTGGTCACCTGTTCCACGACTTGCCTCACAAATTCAGCCATCAGTTCTGGTCCCAAAACAATTCCAGGGGTTGGAACTGTTGTAGGTTGGACGTTCTCTGTTCCAGCAGAGTCAACATTCATTGTTTGATTTGCATGTTCCTGCTCCGTTGGCAGAGATTCGGATGTCGATTGTGTCTGCTCGGCAGGTTCAGTGTCCCTTATGAGATCACTCACAGACCTGGTGTTCATTCTTCGAGGTGGAGCCATCTATACAATTTCAACTCATCTTTAGTACTTCATGAGATAATTATTTTTGTTTAGGGTGACTCTAGATTTAAAATTCTAAGTTCTCGAAAATAAAATGATCCTATTGATTCAGTTTCTAAGTTTTATAAAATTTTGACAATCCATGATTGTCACAGGGTACAGGATTTGGTTTTGATACATGTAAACAAGACAAGTAAACAAACAAACAACATACCACCCAACAATGGTATAAAGAAAATTCCCAAGCTTTCACTTATACCCTCCGTATTCAAGTGTCCCATACCACTCTAGCCCGGTGATATAAGCTTCCACAAAGAAACTTCAATACACCCAAACAATGCGCAAATGTCCTACCAACTAAGGCTTCCCAGGTATCCTCTATGTTCAAGCTGTCCCATACCAGTTGAACGTAGCGATACAAGCTCGTCCAGAGTTGTTAGTCACTCACCAAACATGGCCTGCTAGTCTCCAAGATCAAGACTCCTCAAATACCCTTAAATTCCTCCACGTCCCATACCGCTTTGGAACCAAGAATAAAAGATTCATCCTGATCTCAGATTCTAACCAAACAGTTTTCATACAAGTTCTCGTCTCTAACCGATATCCTAAAAGTTTTGAGTTTGTTAGACTCACTGTACTTCCATTCTCGATATTACGTTATAAAGTGACCTTTAGAAATACTAAACTTCTCAAAATTTGTTGTAACATTTCCCATGATCTGAAGCCTAAAGCTCTGATACCAAACTGTAACACCCCGATTTTCAAGACTAATTTTTTTTTTGTAAAACAATGAATATTTAAATTTTATATAAAATATCACCGAAAATCGAGATGCTACTCGTATCCGTCTATCTTAACCCATAACCATTTTATAAATAATAAAATTTGTAAAACTATGAGTTTATATTCTTCCAACCAACTTAGTAGTTAAGATAAACGAATACCTTTAATTTCTCATAAAATCTTTATCTTCATACGAGGGTACTTGCCCTTGTCCATCCATTATGGACACAACATTAAAATACAATCATCAGATAGAATTAATGAATTCTATTCCAAGGCATTCACACGTGAAATAAATCACAGGGTCTTTACTGATCGTAATAACATTCATTGAATTTCAATTATCAATACAATTCATTTAAATAATAAACCTTTAAAGATTAAATGAAAATATTCAGTCCCATAATACTAATTAATTAACCCACCCCTACTACTCTGCACTATGTCACGAACTCGCAATTTTATTCTCCTAAGCACCTGCATATAAAAACAGGGGTGAGCTTGAAAGCCCAGTGGGTCATCTAAACAATTCACAATATTTTATTGTGATACATACACAAGAACATTACAAACAAGTTTCACAAATTAATCGTTGCAACATTAGATTGTTTGAGTCGATAATTTCATCACATTCCAAATCACGTACCGTTAGAAAATCAAACTCAGGGTGGCACAGCCCAAAAACTAGAACATTGGCGATATTCCTTAGAATAACTGCCCCATATGTGTGATTCTTATCTTAATCGTGTTCTTTAGTGATGTCACGCCATACGTACGGTAAAAGCACGGTATTAAGTGCATTCATAAAACAATTATAATAGTATTCACGCATTCATTATACCGATATTCCAAATCATACATTTCATTATCAGGCATTATAATTTATAAATAAATTCAACTACCACATGAATTTCATGCATCCAATTATCATTTGATCAGAATAAAAATCATGTTAACACACATATCATCATGGTTAAACAATCATAACATTGCATACATATAATCATGTACAATAGGCATGCATAAGCAATCTAATAATACTATGGACCTAATTAATTTAACATTCCTATCTATATATCAAATAAAATATTATGAAGGCCTAGAATCATTCTCACCTGAATCGCTAAATTCCAAATTACTTGAATTCCTCGTCACGCGTGGTAATCAACCTGTACACGTATTTTACTTTTGTTAATATACTTACTCGATTATGAGTGTAGAGATATGTACATATACATGTATATATATATATATATATATGACATTTTGGTTGCTAAAAATAATAACACTTGGTAAAAATATGTATGATACATATAAATATAATATATAATATCTTGATTGCTAAAAATAAATAATTGAGTTGCAATGGTTAAAAAAAAAAATATTAATAACGTATTGTATGTATGATATATATATATAAATATATTATATAACATTTTGATTGCTTTAAAATAATAATAATAACACTTGGTTAAAAATGCATGATACACATAAATGTATTATACAACCTTAAAATAATAAAATACACTTGTATGTGTGATATTGTATGTATAATATATATATATAAGGTGTAGTGGTTTTAAAAAGTGTGATATATAATATAATATATAATATGTGTTAATATGATATGATATAATATAATGTGTGGTGGGTTTGAGAAGTGTAATATATAATATACTATATAATATTAAAATAAAGTGATATGTGATATTGGACGTTTTTGTATATATATATATCTTAAAATAGAATAATGAAGTGAAGATAGAATAATGAAGTGAAGAAAGATATAATATATACTATTAAAATGAAATGATATGAAGTGAAGAAGGATAATATATAATGTTAAGTGATGTGCTAGTGGACGTTTTTTTTTTTTTTTTTAAAAATATACATAAAAATGAAATAATGAGGGAAGAAGAGATGAAGCATGAGGCGTTGGTGTTGCTGGAGTGGGAAAACAGAGCAAATACAGAGATTGAATAGAAATGAGAAAGAAAGATAGAGAAGAGAGATTCAGACCGAGGGTGAAAGATCGGAAGTTCGAGAGATCGGGAGGTCGGAGGAAAGGGATCGGAGGTGAGAGATCGGAAGTGAGAGCAAGAGATCGAGTGGCGATGGCAGAGAATAGGAGAAAGAGAGCGGCTGCGGCGGCGAGATCCGCGGCGGAGAAGAGAGAGAGAGGCGAGATCTGTGGCGGAGAAGAGGAGAGGAAGGCGGCGACGGCGAGATCTGGAGGAGTTGCAGCGGCAAGATGAGAAGGAAGGAAGAGAAGAGAAGAGGGTTTCAAAGCTTGTGCGTTGTCTTCGGCGATTGGGTTTAAAGGGTGAGAACGAAAGATTTTTTGGCGAGATCTCGGCAAGGTTCCGGTGACATGTCGGCGAGATCTCGGCGAGATTCCCGGCGACATGTCAGCGAGATCTCTGCGAGATTCCCGGATCTTGTTTGACATCTTTTTTTTTTTTTTTTTTTTTTTTTTTTTTTTCTGGTTATTACAACTCGGTTGCAATTTTTTTTTGAATCAGGTCCCTTAAGCTTCTTGATCTCTAGCAGATGGCACGACTAATTTTTTTGACGATGTCCAAGGCAGTTAAAGGTGTGATTCATGGGTTTTGTTAATTTGAGTTTCTGTTCAGAGGGTAATGAAACATTGGGTGGTGAAATTGATTTCAAATTTGAGATTTTGTGTTCAGTGTTTACTGTAATTTTTTTTTTTCTGGGTATTACAACATATCTCATATAGAATGCATTAGTTTGATCTTAAGTGTATATGATAACCTCTCGATCAATCTCAGCACTAAAACTCTTAAAATTGCAAAGTTTTCAAAATCACTTCAATTTAGTATTTGATTTTAACAAAATGCTTTCCGAAATGTTTTAATCATAATTTCAATGAGTTTTGAATGATTTAAAAGTGTTTAATCTTATATCAAAGTGTTTTTATTCAATGGAATGGTTCTTGAATGTTAAAAGATTGATTTTTCTAAAATCAGGAGCCTATAGCACGTTGTCATTAATGATAGCCTGCTATCAAGCTATTGCCAAAATTTTATTATAATGTACAAAGGGCAATAACACGGGATGATAGTGCACTATCAATGAGTTCAAAAAATCAGGAACCCTTAGTTTTTAGTATATCGAGTTTCAATAGCTCGCTATAGGCCAATATCGTACATAATGAATAGGCCGATAGTGCACTATAGGACATGATAGCGTGTTATCATTGCCGGAGACAGAAATCTGACAAGAAAAACGTGGGCACTTTTACTTGCTCGATTTTTCTATTCTTTGCACAATTTTGCTAGGTTATCTTAACCAAAATATTCTCCACTAACACTTGAATGATTCTCATTGTCTCGCTCGCCCAAAATTACTTTAGATTAAACAATGTTTTGAATTCAAATCATTCCATATTCTTTTGTTCTTGACCCTGCAACTGCTCATTTTTTAAAACACTCATTTTCTGATTTATATTTTATTGTAACTAATTTAACTTAAAAATATGTATTTGATTACATTAGTTGTCCAAAAGGCCGGTCCAAAGACCCGATTTTAAAGCTAGACCTAAAGGCCCGATCCATATATTTTTTGGATTGAGTCTGGGCGAAGACTTTTTAATGTTGGCCCGTCCTAAAATTTTATAAGGCCCGGCCCAGTCCGACCCAATTATTCCTAGGGCCGGTGGGATTGGGTCGGGCCATGCCAAATGACTCAAATTGCCACCCCCTAGGCGCTTGGATTGGAGTTGCACATTAAAGTGTGCGCTTCAAGGAAAATTTTATAAGTAAATACCTATACAGGTCAAGTTATCGACGATGAACCACTAAGAAGTTGTAGTTACAATTCAATTGTTGATTGAGCATAGTTTTTAAGTTTTTTGTTTATTTCATTAATGAAAATCAAGGTTTTTTTTTAACGGTACAATGCATGTGTCGTTCACTAATAATTTCTTATTGATGGTGTGTTACTTTTATTATAATTTCAAAAACCAACCCACCTATTCAGTTTTCACCTAATTCTCTATATTTGTTTCAACCGACACATATAACCGATGAGGCTTAATCCTTTACGTATCATTAAAATTAAAATAAAATATAATTGTTAATAACGTGCAACGCACGTACACATTCACTATCTATACTACATATAATAAAAATACTTAGAAACTTTCCATGATGAAGCCTTTTCTACCCGTAATACCCTTAAAAACTTTATCTTATTTTTATTGTTTTAAAAATAATTTTATTGTTAATGAGGTTAAAATAGTAATTTAACAATTAACTAATTTTTAAAATTTTCCTACATCCTATTTTTTAGGCTTTTTTTAAAATTTGTTTTCTCAAATTTACCCATCTAAGGTCTAGATTTCACTCTTAATTGACCTTATTCATATTTTTGAATGATTTTAGTTATTTTGGTCATATTAAAAGGCAAAACATATCTAATTTTTACTTAGAAAAAATTTATTTTCTTTTAATTATTTTGTTAATGAAAATCACGTGCAGTGCATGTACATTGTACATGCACTAGTAGTGTACATGCACTAGTATTAGTTTAATAGAACTAATGAAGTTATTTTCATTAAAATTAATTTGAAACAAAATTTTTAATTAATTTTATTTAAAAATAATTTTATGAATATAAGAAAAAAACAATTTTATAATTTTTCTATAAAATTACTTTTATTGAAATTAATTAATTTAGTAAATTATTTAGTTTTTAATAAAAAAAATTAATTTTAGTTTTTTTTAAAATTTAAAATTTATTTATTTATTTTTTGACTAAATTATTTAATTTTCTAATAAATTTTTTAATTTTGCTGATTGTGAAATAGTGTTAATTAATTTTTGTGAAGTGATATCTCTAGAAACTTTGGAGGATCCATGTACCTTCTTTCTCCCAAGAATTAGAAAGGTAGCATCTTATGATAACACCTTGGGAAAAGCTAAGTGAAAGGGCATTCAAAAAATAAATGCTTAATTGATACTCTTTGGAAATAAATGCTTCCTATTTTATATTAATTAGTTTTTATTTTAAATCTTGAATTTAAATAAAAAATATTCAAAAACAGTAAATTAAAAGTGATGATATTTAAATTACAACTTAATGAATATCAAAATAAGACAACCATAAAGAAATGCTAGCTAGTTTTGATTCAAGTACTCTAAATAGATCCATACAAACAATATATTCATTCCTATTCCACTAAATTGATACACCATATCCTTGCTTTTTACATTGAAAGATTCCTGATACATATGTGGAATTGGCTATTTGTACAAATAATGAAAGTTGCAACAACGCAAACACCATTACTGGGACTAAAGCAACCAATGCAATGGGAATGAGAACCCATTTGAATTTATAACTGAGAACAAGGGAAAGATTTGCAGTGAAGGCTATCATCATAGTGATTATTGAGAAGAAGAGAGTCAGTAGACCAACTATCAATCTCTCGGGTAAAGATTCAAGAAAATCTTCTTCAGCATAACGTGAAGCAAGGATTGATAGGAATGTTCAAACTGACATTGAGGACGAGAAGAGTGATAATCCGTCTGATATAACAAACAACATGAAAGTGTTCCTATGTAAGAAGATAGGAAAGCCATTGTCTTCACTATTTTGGTCATTAAGACTACCACCAGGCAATGTAAAAGCTGAAGCAAATACTACTGTTGCAATGAGAGCTGCTACTACCATGCATGATTGAGCTGTATCCTTCATCCATTTCTCTCCTTTTTCAATTAAATCCTTGTGCTCCTCCCTGAACAAGGCTCTGGCTGTTTTCATAGAACTGTTTTCCGTGTCCTTACATTGTGGTTGTATTATCTTTTCCACTTCCTGATAAGATAGGAACATATTAGCCAAAAAAAACATGTACAATACGACAATTATATTTTTCAATAATTTCAACTTTGTCCTTGCTTGAACTCTCTAATGACATGAGAAATTATGTTTCTAGTATATTATACACATATACAATCGAATTACCCTCAAATAATAAGCATTTTCTTTTCTTATATGCATGGTAAATTTTTAAAATCATCTATCTCTAAGAACTAATAAAAATGCCCTTTTACTTATTTCACTGAGGCATATAATAACTGAGATTTTTCTACAAGTAATAGGTAAGAGAAGTTGTTTATGGAATATTAAAGAGTAATTCCTTATTTCGGTAGATGGTTGTTGTACCTTACAATCTTTTTATTTATTTATTTTTATTTTTATTGAAAAGTAAGTGCTGAAAAGCAAAGTAGTAAAAATAGAACATTTCAATTAAGAGCCTTAACTAAATAAATTAAGGATAAGTTATTTATTTTTATTTTCACTATGTTAATGATTATTGAAAAGTTCCTAAAAAATATATAGTTGCATTTGTAGTTATGAGATATCAAGTAATCTTTTTATTTATGGATGTTTAATGGAGTTGAACCAATAAAGTGTTTGACATATTTATGAAAGGGTAATGTTATATGTACGTTTGGTGTCAATATCATTTTATAACGCTGACATCTAGCTTCTTTTAGATATTTTGAGAATGCTTGTTTATTTGAAAATGTGTGTGGTAATACAGGCGCATCTCGAAAATTTTTAAGAAAATAGGTACCAACGTAAAATAATGGCGTTAGCACCTAACGTACCCAAAACATTTTTCTTTATGAAATTTAACTTTTCTTCGAAACCCCGCCATATATATACATAATAATGTAAAAATATTAAGCATATATATGTGGGCCTAAATAATTTTAAGATGATGAGAGAATTAAGGAAGGACAACACAGTACCTTATACCATTGCAACTCACGTTGCATTTGCAAAGCTGCACCAGATACAGAATTGAGTTGCGCTGATGGAGCTAATTTTGCAGCCAAGTGCAATATGCTATTATCTGATTCCACAGAGCAAGAAGCCAATAATGTCTTTTGTCCGCGCATCCCATTTATCATATTGAAAATCTTTTCTTGGCGATATTCAACTGCAATATGCAGCAAATTTCTCCCTTGGGAATTTCTGGTCCAAATTAGATCAGGAAAAAACTGAATACATGCAGTAACCAATTCAATTATTCCAGACTTTACGGCAGTGCCCATGAAGTTTGACCCACAAAAGAATTCTTGAATTTCTCGGTCACTCTTCGTCAAGAATATTTGTGATAGGACAATATGTAATAATTCTTGAGCTTCTTTGTGTGTCAATTTTTGCTCGTAGACTCGTTTGACTCCTGGAACTAAATTTAAAAATAAAAATAATTAAGTTGTCAAACGGTAATTAAATGACCGATAAATAATTTCAAAAAATTAAGGAGCGAATTAAATACCTAGTTGTTTAAGAGCTTTCCATAATAGTGCCTTCAACCAATTGTACACTGCAATTGAAAAAAAAAAAAAAACATAAAGATATGCCCAAATTTATTTCATTTTTATGTTAGGATAATAATTTTTTTAATATTGTGAGAAAGGGCATGCTGCAATAATTAAGATATGCCCAAAATTGTTTCCATTCCATCATCTCACGCCTAGCTAATTTTCCCTCTTCACCATATGCTGCCAATTCATGCTTGAGGTGGCATGTCGATCCCTTCCATACTGATAAGCTTAACATCTTATATTCCCTCCTTGCCCTCTTTGTTTAACTACTAAAAAATTTAAAACTAGAATTCTGTTGCTATTAGGTTTCTTATCTCCCACTTACGGCATTGGCGAACTAACGGAGGACTGCAAATAATTGATCACCCAATGGCCAAATTAATGTATTATTACTGTTTCAAAATAATGTAATAGAGTCGCGGTTAGACTCAGTAGATTTGGATTTTGTTCCCTTCATCCTCTGATATGGATTGAGAAAATTCTACCTCTTATTGTTGACCTTGTAATTGAGGAGACATCTCCTCTCTTTGTTTTCTGTTAATGAAAATGGTTTTGATTTCTTTCAAAAAAAAAAAAAAAAGTAAAAAAGAAACCTAATGTCTAATACTCACCCCACCATCCCTCTCCTTCTTATCTATGGAATCTCATTCCAATACCTATAAAACACCCCTACTTCTACCCTTTCCTCACACTCTTTAGAACTCTTGTTCGAATTAGCACTTAAGCACGCTGAGAGATAATCAAAAGAGCTATGGCGGAAGCCACGGTTGAGAATGACGGGGGTCTCGAGAAGTTGGAACAAATTAGGAATCCCTGCAAATAAGGTAGGGAAGATTTTATGATCTTTACACCATTTTATTTTGATATGTGCATGAGAACATAATTAATAAATTGCCTGAATGATTTTAAAGTAGCTCATACAATACTTGAATTATATGATATATGCCCTGATGATTTTATGATATAGTAATGATTTGTACTATGATATATAGTATGCATGCCATGATGATGTGTCCACAAATACATATATATGCATGGCTTGAAGCAAGTGTAAATTAGATGCTAATGATGAGGTACGTGGTGAATACATGAGATTGATGACATAAGTCAGTATGGCCTGATGTATAGATAAGTGTTCATGATCATGAGGTCAGGCTATATATCTAGTGTGATGAAATTAGATATACTATCATGTCTATGATAATATGCATGTTATAACATCACTAAAGAAAATGATTAAGATAAGAGATCCACGGTTTTATTGGGCGATTGTTCACGACAGTAGAAATTGCGATTTGAGAAGTAATATTATTTTTTAGTATACCCACAGAGGGGATATTCGGTTTAATTATTGAATTGTTATGGGTAGTATCGCCTGGAGTTGATACGGTTGTTTCTCAACCAAAAACAAAATAATGTTGCCACATTAATGTTTGAAACTTGTTTGCATGTTCTTGTATATATCTCTTAATAAAATGTTGTGAATGACTATGAAGGACCCACTGGGCTTTTAAGCTCACTATAATTTTTTACATGCAGGTAATCAAAGTGGTCATAACTAACAAGGCCAAGGCACAAGGAGTTGCTGATAGTTAATCATTGCTTGATTTATTGTATAGGAGTATACCATTTGGGTTTATATATATATATGAGTAGTCTAGGATATATGTGATTAGTTTTAGTAGGGGTAAATTTGTTACTAGAAGGCTTTATAATGGGTCTATGGTAGATATAAAAGTTAGACTGATATTATACCATTGGTTTTGTTCAAGATGTTGATATTGATTTATAAGGTCCATGGTGTTGATATAACTATTCTCACCCAGTTTTGTTTTGATGATTGCAAACAACATACCTGTGTTATCTAATCTCTTTGAGGTAGTTGTTTCAGTGCTAACTAGGTGTATCTAATGGATTTAACTGTAATGTCAAAGCATGTGAAAGGAACAACACTTCACGAAGATTTAAGAGCTTCATGGTTGTATTACTTTACTAGAATCTTAGTTGTATTACTTTACTAGAATCTTAGTGTTGTAGAGTAACTTTTACTTGTTCCAACCACATGATTTGCATCTTTCTAAAACCATTCATATAGTTTAATACACTCATGCATATACATTGTTATATGATTAATCATGGATGTACTCATATTAGTTTGATAATTATGCTATCACTTAGTCATAATTGTTTATTATATATATATTGATCTATGTTTAACATGCATTCATCTTGTCAACTATGCATGGTTTTACCGTTTCACGTGTATTATACTTATTACTTTAATCATTGGTTTAATCGATCGAATCACTCATGTTTAATCGTGTCAAAAAAATAATTAAAAATGTTTTTAAAATGTTAGTTTATGTTTTTGACAATGTCCTAAATCTAAAATGATAAAAAATCGAGTTTCTTTCACTTGCCAGTGAAGTAACACACACCTATAGTGAGGAACACGCTCCTAAGCTTTTTCCTGAGACTCAGTGATTTTTTATCAGGGCTTAAAGAACATGCTCCTTGTAAGAAGAATGCGCTCCTGTGGCTTTTTTTGAGACTCATAATTTTTCTGATCAGGAAAAAGGAGCGCACTCCTTAAAGGAGGAACGTGATCCTATTGTATTGCCAAGGGTAAAATAGAAAAAATTTAAGAGTCGGTGGTTTTTGTTGAAGGAACCCGTTCCTATGCCCAACAAACATATTGAGGAACCCGCTCCTTAATTGGAGGGAAATCTAAAATTTTTTAGATTTCAAACCAGAAACGCGCTACTATGTTAAGGAATGTGTTCATGTACCTCGATGTGGTGTTTATTTATAAATACCACACTTGGTCATTTGAAGATCAACTTTTGCAAAATCTAGAGAACTTATGCATTTTTCGTCTAAGTCTTTTTACAAGCCAACAACAAGTTCTTAAGTCATTTAATCCTTTTTTGAAAGTAAAAGTTCAACAACATTTGATTATTTGATCAAATCTTCCGAATAGTTCTCCACATCTTTCAAAACCTTGAGAAACTTGTAGAGTTTCTTTTGTGCAAGTGTTCAAGACAATTCAAGTGTTTCTACATCTTCTATTGAGTCTTGATCGTGATTTCTCGCATCTAACTTCACACAAGAAGAATCTTGGTGCTTCAACCTTACCGAGTGGGGTATTCTAATCTAGATTCTTGTGATGTTGGGTTTATGCAAATCAATTTTTTGTGCTTAGATTATAATCTTTAAAACTGATTTTGAATTGATTGTGTTTTTAAAACCCTATCTTGATCTTCATAACATATTTCATTGTTTAGTGATTTCATGAATAGTTTGAGATTTCGACTCCCGTGCTAATATCATATTATATTGAATCAAAGTTTTTGATCATACTTGAGCTGTTTGATTCTTGATCTTCATCACATATGTATCTAGAATCATCAAGTTTTGAACATCATGATATATTGATTCTCGTGCTTTAAACTTATTGTTATTTAGAATCAATATCTTGATAGTTATGCATATTTGATTCATTGTTCTACATTACATATATTTGAATCGATTGCATTTGACAAAAACATATTTCAACACTTAGCATCATTTAGAATCATAGTGGTTGGAATAGTGATTGTTGTCTCATTCAAGATTTCAAGCTTATATTGTTGAGAGTGTTGTTATACACTTCTCTATATCTTTGTAATCTTGATGTATTGTTGACTTGGTTAAGTCAACCGAGATATTACCTTATTTGTACGGCACGTAACCATGCCCGTAAGTTGGTTGCAAGTTGTGGCTTTCTAGCCAAACCCTGGTGTAGGCTAGACTATGACTTTTTAACTAAGCCTTTGTATAGGTTAGTGTTGTAGGGGCTTTCTAACCAAGCCCTAGTGTTGGTTAGTGTAAACGACTTCTAATCACGCCCGTAAGTGATTAGCCAATAGTGTATTGAGAAATCCTGATTGTGGTGATTGGGTAGTGGACGTAGGTTCAAGGGGAACTGAGCCACTCTAAATCCTTTGTGTTCATTTATTTTTCCGCATCTGTTTATTTGGATTGTTACCTACTGCGCACATTACTTGTTTAATTAAACTATCTGAAAGGTAACAAGAAAATCCGCCAAGTCCAATTCACCCCTTTTGGACTATAATACTGGGCCAACACATGGATATTTAAATATGAAACATGCCTTGGTGCTAATATTGTTTTCATGTTATTTAATTTTTAAATACTTTGTTGATCAATTATGATTGGTCACAGTATTAGATTTTCATATTAATGGAACCTAAATGAGATTTAGATTGTGGAGTTGAAGCTTTGGCATGTTCATGAGATATAGTGGTACCTACTTGTCTTAACCTAAGTTTTAAATAAATAAATGAAATATATAAAAGAGTTTGTATAAAAGAAAAGTAAGCGTTAAGATAAGTAGGTAAGTAACTCAAGCCTTGGGTTTCAGTCAATTTATTTGGTCTAGTTTCTATAAAATAATAATAATAATTTAAAAAAATTTGGGGTCAAAAAGGGAAGCTGCATACCTAGAAGAAATGGACATATACTAGACTTTGTTAGACTTGCAAAGGGAAGCTGCAAGTTTGGGGGAGTCCTTAATTGAATATTTAAGGGGGAGAAGAAGAAATGTATACTAGCATGAATGTATATGTTTGTTTGAGGCTTAATATTTGTGTATTTGACACTGTAATTAATCTGATCATGTCTATAATATGTTTATATGTATGATTGACCTTAATTGAATGAAATCCTTGATATCTCTATGCCATGGTCGTGTCATTTATATGAAAATATGAGTATTTATGTATCACTTAGCCAAATGGTATTTGAGTGTTTGAAATCATTAAAAAGGGGGAGATTGTGATCTTAAGGAACCCCATGATGTGAATGTTTCGATGATTCCAAACCACTCAATTGAGTATCTAATGATACTGTTAAGTGTTTCAAAAATATCAGGAATCAAGATCAAAGAATTGAGGTTACAAGACTATTGATTAAATAAGATCAAGGCTTCGAATTTTGAGCACTTAGAATGTAAAACTTTCGCTTAAATAACTCGTAGCAAGATTTACAAAATATGCATAATTGCATGGTTTAATTGATTTGATTTCGAGGTATTTTTTTGTTGATTTTATCTATCACTTAATGAATTTTCAATGATTGATTTGACTTAAAATACCGAGTGTTTAATTTTGTTTGATCGAGCTTTAAAATGTTGCAAAATATCAAAATTGTTTTTTTTTTTTATTGTCCATCAGGATGCTAATGCATCAATCAGGATGCTAATGTCTCAACATCGCCCTCCTATAATTGGTAAGTCAGGATGTTGATGACACATTAGGAAGTTGATATGGTTCTAGGTTGAAAATGCTCTTATTTATCAGGACGCTCACATCTAGAGTAACACCCTCATTGATTCAACCAAATGAACTTATCAGAATGCTGATTGAATATCAACACGTTGATTGATCTAAGGTATTTCAAGCATCAGGACGCTTACACTTCAATAACGCTCTTATGTTATTTTGTTTTAAAAAATGAGTCAGGACGTTGATAATGCATATGTTGGAGTCAATTATCTATCAGGATGCTTACGTTCCAGTAGAGCCGTCACAAGAACCAACTATGTAACTCAGCAAAACACCGATTGATTAGTAGCGTACTCATCGTTTTTATGGTTTTAAAAGTCTTAATAAGTCAGGACACATACGTTCAGGTAGCACCTTACTTCACAGTTCAGTAGGACGCTCATGTTGCATGAGCGCCCTTAAGGAACAAAACGACAGATGTTGGTATTATGCGCCAGGACATTGATTGAACATCATGCCGCTAATCCAACACTGACACAAGTTTTGAAAAAATAACTGTTACTTGTTCACTGACAGTTCAGGTGCATGAACCGTGTTCACCAAGACTTACCTTATTCATGCTATCTTAATTGTATCAGAAGTATTTCGTAAGAAACCAAACTTACCATTTATATGATAGATTAAAGCCGTTGTGAGCAAAAGTTCATATTTGAAATTCAAATCAAATGCTCAACCGCATTATCTCAACTAAGTCTATATATATCAATACTTAGATTAAAAAAAAAAAAAACCAAAAATTCTCGAGCCATTACTTTTGAAAGTTAGTCGAATTTTCAAATCACTTTCCATAGTCTCATTGTTTTTCAAAGTGTTGTCATTGAAACAAGCTTCATTCAAAAGATTTTCATATTGAGCTTACACTTTTTCTATTTCATTGAAAATCTTTTTGAAGAAAAGAGCATTGTTTCACTCAAATTTCCGACACTATTTTAAACCTCATATCATTACTTGCTGAAGGAGAAATTTGAGAGATAGTTCATAGGATATAGTTGTACTTCATTTCATATTTCTTATAAAAGTATCAAGCGTTGTAAAAGTAGTTTTACAAACTACTGATTTCACTTTATCTTGTTCCCAAGATAGTGGTTTGCTCAAGCCCGTAAGTTGAGAAAGATAGGTAGTTTTCTAGCCTGTAAATCAAGAAACTTAGGTTAGTCTCAAGCCCGTAAGTTGAGATAGGTAGTTCTCTAGCTTGTATGTTGAGAGGTTATAATGGTTTAGTCTTCACCCGTAAGAAGATCTGTTAGTGGAATGTTTCAAATCCCAACTGAGGTGGTTAGGTAGTGGAGGTAGGCACGTAGCCGAACCACTATAAAGTTGTCGTGTCATTTCCAATTGTTTTCACAATTTATTGCTTGCCATTGTATTATTATTTTTTAATTTTGTCTAAGTGTCCAATTCACCCCCCTCTTGGACACACCCAGGCCAACATAATTAAGCGATATCTGAACCATTTTATGAATGTGTTTATTGATGACACACTTATTTATTCCAAGACAAAAGAGGAGCACGACCAGCACCTCAGGATCAAATTGTAAACACTGCGGGGGCACAGGTTGTTTGCCAAATTCAGTAAATGTGAATTTTGGATAAATGATGTGAGATTTTTGGGTCATGTGGTTAGTGCAGGTGGTATCTCAGTTGATCCTGCTAAGGTTGAGACAATTATTAATTGGCTAAGATCGACAACAGTGACTAAGATTCAAAGTTTTCTTGGTCTAGCTGGATATTATAGGAAGTTTGTGAAGGGTCTTTTTATACTGGCAGCTCCACTTACTAGGTTGACTCAGAAGAATGTTCCGTTTGTGTGGACTAATGTTTATGAAAATGCTTTTACTGAGTTGAAAAAGAAGCTGACCACGACACCAGTTCTAGAACTTCCAGAGCCTAAGAAGGAGTTGGTGATTTATACAAATGCATCACACTCAGGTTTAGGATGTGTATTAATGCAGGAGGGTAAAGTGATTGTTTATGCATCTAGAAAGTTAAAGGTGCATGAAAAGAACTACCATGTACATGATTTAGAGCTGGCAACAGTGGTGTTTGCACTGAAATTGTGGAGTCATTACTTGTATGGTGAAAAGTTTACACTGTATTCAGACCATAAGAGTCTGAAATATTTGTTTGATCAGAAAGAGTTGAATATGAGACAACGTAGATGGTTGGAATTCCTGAAGGATTATGACTTCACACTAGAGTATAATCCTGGGAAGGCCAACGTTGTAGCTGATGCATTGATCAGGAAATGGGTTGAGATTGGAGTGGTAGTATGTCAGATGGCCCATGAGTGACGACTTTTGGAGAGAGTGTGTAGCACCCGTGCCTTTAGGTGACGTCATTTTAACCCATAGTGTACCCGTAGAGTACCCGTATACGTATTCGTATACGTATGTGTATATGTATTTCGATGCTCGACGTATGTAGGTTCGAGTGTCTTTGCATGATTTTAGGTCATAGAGAGTGCGCATGAAGTTTCGAAACCATCGGAGACCCGTTCGACGTCGAAACATGTCGAAAATGGTGTTTTGGATCCAGTGGAGCTCGCTCCAGGGAGGAAGACATTTCTGTTACAAATTACATAAATGGTTTGAACTCTTAGATCCATGGTCCGATTGAGCTGAAATTTTGTCCGCTCATTTTTCTCTGATAGATCTTCATTATGAACGGTGAAGATCTTGATCGGAGTTACCTAGTATGAGTTATAGGACTCCAAACACTGTTTCACGGATTTGTGGATTTTCTTACGCAGTTTTGATCAAATGATTGGATCTCGTAATTCAACCGTGGATTGAGTGGAAAGTTTACCAGAATGTTGGTAACTGACTCATGCAACTTTTTAACGGTGAAGATGTTAAATTGGTGGGTAGTTGGCATGAAAGTGACTATCTAAGTACAAGTATTGTAACAGGAAAACTGATTTTTGACAGTTTTTGGCAACTTTTAGTTGTGGGCCCAAACACTTCTATATAAGCTATTGACTCGGTTTTTTTAGCTCATTTGCACATTTTGCACTTGAGAAAGAGGGAGAAGAGCTGGAGAAGAGAAAAAAGAGAGAAGAATTAGGGTTTGGAGGTTCTTGCTTAATAACTCCATGAGGTTTGCATGTTTCCTCTATTTTCTTCCTTTAATCTCTCGAGTTTAAGCTTCCAAGCTGTATTTTGACCTAAGATATGCCATGAATTCTCAGTTGAGGATTGTTCCAGACCTAGGGTTCCATTCCATGCATGTTTTTATGAACCCTAGTGTTGATTGGAGGCCATTGGTGCCATTTTCCCCATTTTCTCTTTTGGATTTGGTGGAACTCTTTGTAAATGGACCTATACCTTGTTCATGGTCTTAGAATTTTTCAGGTTGTTTGCATGTCACCTATGTTAGACCTATGAACACCAAGAACTGATCCATGCCTTTAGTTAGAGATTTCCATGGTGAAATCTTGGAGTTTAGTTCAAATGGCCTACACTTGGATCATTGACTTAGGGTTGGAATTAAGCTTTGCATGTCAACTATGTTGACCTAGTAGCCATGGTGGATGATCCCATGGTGCAAGTTCAGTAAATTTTGTGGCTATGTATAGTGGCCTAGTGTAAAATTGGCAATATGGCCTATGTAAAAAAAAAAAAAAAATTCCAGATTTGGGGCTTTTGATGCTCTTGATAGAAAATCTGAAAATTTATGCAATGTAGGTCTTTTGGGGCATGATTAGGGTTGTTGATGATAGAATTCAGTGGGTCCTCATAATGGACACCCTAAGGTTGACTAATTTTGACCTAGGCTAAGTATTTGACACTTTTCATGTACTTTGGCAATTTTGCATGTAATTTGGGGATTTTGCCCAAATTGGGACTTTCACCCAAAGCAAGTCAATTTATAAAATTGACTTGGGGATTGTTTAATTGGACCCAAATTGAGTAGAATCATGGGTTTAAAATGTTAGAATCTATGTTAAATTGATATGACTTAGTTCATTTTGACCTTATGTTTTATATTGGCCTAATTGGGAATTTTGACCAAGACTTGGTCAATTGATGAAATTAACTTGATGTATAGTCTAATTGGCCCTAATTATAATTGAATGTCATGTATATTAGTGGTTGGATCATGGGATCACCCTATTACATTCAATTTAGGTCAATCTTGGTTTAATTGAGTCTAAATGATCAAGTTGGGCAATATGAAAATTGGCTCAAGGGGGTAACCAATTTAGAATCTAATGGAATTTAGATTGGGTTTGAACATGGAGTTTTGACACACTTTATGACTAATTTTCAATTGTGTGAACCATGTTATTTTCAGGTCTTGTGATAGATCTTGACCTCGTTTACTCAATTGGAGAGTTTTGGCGATTGGATTGGTTAGACTTAGCCAATAAAGTGTGAGTGTTCTTTTACTTTTGGATTATTTATATGTGGCATTGTAGTATAAAAATGTTATAAATGTTTATGTCTAATGGTATGCATGTTTTAATATTCCATGAAATACATTTGACCATAATTCATTGGGATGGTAATTTGGGTTGAGGCTCCTAGTTGGAATTCCATCTTTTTGGAAATTCTCGTAAGTCTAGCGGCGATCCCAGTTGTGTACCTAGCAGAGAGTTTTATGGCTTGTGTATGGGTAGGTTAGTTTAGGCTAATCTTACGTACTGCACAACCCCAGAAATCCTATTAGGATACGAGTATTGTGTGTGTGTTCAGGCGTTGTGTGTAGCGCACCAGCCTTGAACACCCGTACTCAGGAGGTGTTAGGATTGCATGAGCATGATTACAAATGTTATGCATCGTCTTATGTATGACTTGATGCATTATGTTAGCATGTATGTAATCTATGTCGTCATCATGATATTTCAATGATTTATGATCTTATCATGTTTTTATTAATTGCACGTATATGCCACTTGTAAATGACATTCATTCAGCAGGCTTTAGCTCACACCTTACCTTCTTCTTTTAGGATCTAATAGAAAAAGGAAAGGGAAGGCTTGACTGCGGAGCGTCCCTTGTTTTTTGTTTCATGTAGGTGTTGTACATTTAATTTTGTAATTTGATAATTATGTACATGTATGATTAACAGATAGTTGGGATGTGTTGGGTTTTTAGTATTTTTGTAAACTTTGAAATTTTATATTTGGCAACTTGGAGATGTAATAGAGGCAGAGGAATGCCTTAGGCGTATAGAGGCAGTCATAGAGGCCACTCAGCAGCAGCAGGCCCAGAATTTTGAGTTGCTAGGCCGTACGCAAGGTGTTAGGCCACCACTGCAGGGTGATGTAGCAGCGGCAGTAGAGCACAGTAGTGTGGCAGCAGTAGTACGGGATCAGGCAGAGCAGGCAGGAGCAACAGGGGTCCAACATGCTGTAGTTGGGGATACTAAGGCTGAGCAGACAGAGAAGGACCGCTATGAGAGGGTTATGAAAGCCTTCAAGAATCGAAATCCTGCTGAGTTTTCGGGAGGTTTTGGTTTAGAGCTTGCTGAGGGATGGTTGACTTGGATGGAGACCATTTTTAGTGATATGAGCGCGCTTGATCATGATAAAGTCAAGCTTGCCAGGTTTAAATTGATTGACAAGGCTAACAAATTGTGGGAACGGGTGGAGCGTCTCGAGGGCGAGGTCCGGACTTGGACTAGATTCAAGGAGTTGTTCTTTGTAGAGTTCTTTCCACGGGCCGAGAGGGATCAACGTCGGACCCAATTTCTACATCTGACCCAGGAAAACATGTCCGTGAGATAGTACGAGCAAGAGTTCAACAGGTTGGCACTCTTCGCTCTAAAGATGATTTCTACCGATGAGCTGAGGATGCAGAGGATACGGGATGGTTTCCGAGACCGTATCCGTCAGGGTTTGGCACTGGTTGGCATGCAGACCTATGCGCAGGCTATGGGGTAGGCCGCAGAGGCCAATTCTCGGATGAGGTTACCTGCAGCAGTCCAGGCACCCGCAGCTCCTACAGTTCAGACTCAGCAGGAAGGGTCAGAGGCATAGTATTTCAGTGGTAGGAGAGGCTGACTTAATAAGAGGTCGAGATTCAGCGGCAGTGGATATGAGGAATCTGTAGCCTCCGCTCCAGAATCAGTGGTACCACCAGCTGCGGGCCAGAGTGTTCAGATTTATAGCCCATCCCAGCAGCAGCAACAGAGTTTTGTCAGATCTGGTGGACAACAGACAGCCGGGGCCGAGTCGCAGGTTGTATCTTATGCACCTGGAGTACCGATGTAGATTGTGTGTTATGGTTGCAGGGCTCCAGGGAATAAGAGGAACCAGTGTCCACAGAGGATGCCTTTTGGCCAGTTTAGTCCTACAGCTGCACCTACTAGAGAGTAGGCTAGAGCTGTTGCGCAGGAATATCCTGAAGCTAGCAAGCAGCTAATAGAAGGTAGAATCAGCATTTGCCATTCTTTGATGTATATCTTGATTGATGCTGATTCTACTCTTTCATTTATTTCTGGTGGTGTAGTAGATAGATTGAGATTGTCTACTGTTAGGACTAGTACGCCGTTGATTTTGAGTACGGTGGCCGGTGAGAGAATTTACCATAATATGGTATGTGTGGGATGCATTATGGGATTCGAGGACCATGAGATGTTTGTTGACGTTAGAGTCTTAGAGTTCATCGAGTTTGATGCCATTTTGGGTATGGATTGGATGGCAGCGTATCACGCTCACATTGATTCCTTCAGCAAGAGGGTTGTCTTTTAGATACCCGAAGAGCCAGTTTTCGTTTTTTGAGGCAGGACTGCATCGAGACCACCTACCCAGGGTAGATTAGTCACTGATGATGAGGTTGCTACGATGGCGAGTTTGACGCCAGTGGATGATGTGGGTCAGAGTATTCAGCTAGCAGACATTCCTGTAGTTTGCGAGTACTCAGAGGTTTTTCCTAATGAGATACCTGGCTTGCCGCCTAGGCGAGAGGTAGACTTTATCATTGAGCTGATGTTCGGGACTAAACCCATTTCCATTCCCCTGTATCGTATGGCACCGAAAGAGTTGAATGAACTCAGAGCCCAGCTTGATGAGCTGATGGGCAAGTGATTTATTTCCCCTGGCATGTCACCTTGGGGAGCACCTGTGTTGTTCGTCAAGAAGAAAGACGGGAATCTTCATTTGTGTATAGACTACCGTCAACTGAATAAGGTGATTGTGAAGAACAAATATCCACTTCCTCGTATTGATGACTTGTTTGACCAACTGATTGGGGCCAAGTTCTTTTAGTGAGTTGAAAAAGAGGTTGACTAATGCTCCAGTGTTGATTCTTCCAGAGCCTGGGAAAAAGTTGGTGATTTATACTGATGCATTACTCTTAGGTTTAGGATGTGTACTAATGCAGGAGGGTCGAGTGGTTGCATATGCATTTAAATAGCTTAAGGTGGATGAACACAACTACCCTGTGCATGATTTGGAGCTGGCCGCTATTGTATTTGCACTGAAGCTATGGAGGCACTACCTTTATGGTGAGAGGTTCACTTTGTTTTCTGATCACAAGAGTTTGAAGTACCTCTTTGAACAGAAGGAGCTGAATATGCGACAGAGGAGATGGCTCGGGTTACTAAAGGATTATGATTTCTCTTTGGAGTATCATCTTGGTAAAGCCAATGTTGTGGCTGATGCTTTGTGTCGTAGGTGAGCAGAGACTCAGGTGGTTGTTTTTCAGATGGCCCAGCAGTGACATTTACTTGAGAGAGTGACTATGATGGGTATACTCTCGGACGCACCACTTATTGTGATATGTGCTCAGATGCACGTACAACTTGCAGATGCCCATATTCCGCAGGTTAGATATTTACAGGAACATTGTCCAAATTATGACATGTACCTTGGATATGCAGACAGTGTTGACCAGGCCGATTAGTAGATTGGTCCAGATAATGTCTTGCGGTATAGAGGGAGACTATGGATCCCATATGA
Source organism: Paratinospora sagittata (assembly GCA_035771175.1). NCBI lineage: Eukaryota > Viridiplantae > Streptophyta > Magnoliopsida > Ranunculales > Menispermaceae > Paratinospora > Paratinospora sagittata. Next base: position 16,533,809 of record CM069611.1, on the reverse strand, counting down.
TGCTGAGTTGCATGTAGAGATACTTCGAGAGGCTCACAGGTCTCAGTATACTGTTCATCCAGGGGCTACCAAGATGTACCATGATATGAAGAGATCTGTATGGTGACACGGGATGAAGAAGAGTATTGCTGAGTATGTGTAGAGATGTGAGGTGTGCCAGCAGGTTAAGGCTAAACACCGAAAGCCTGGAGGTCAGATGCAACCATTGCCCATACCCGAGTAGAAATGGGAACACATCACGATGGATTTCTTCATGGGATTGCCGAGGTCTCAGAGTAGATTTGATGCCATTTGGGTTGTGGTCGATAGATTGACCAAGAATGCACACTTCTTTCCTATGAGCGCCAGGGACTCTGTGGATGGACTGAGCAGATTATGTGAGAGAGATCGGGAGATTGCATGGAGTGCCCTTGTCTATCGTGTCGGATTGAGATCCATGATTTACATCGAGGTTCTGGCAGGCCTTGCAAACTCGATTTGGGACCCACCTCTGACTCAATACAAAATCTCATCCTCAGACGGACGGTCAGTCTGAGAGAGTGATTCAGATGCTAGAGGATATGCTCAGGTCTTTCATTTTAGAGTTCGGTGGTGGTTGGGGTAAGCATTTGCCCTTGTGTGAATTTGCTTACAACAACAGTTATCAGGCGAGCATCGGTATGGTACCGTATGAGGCTTTGTATGGAAGACCCTGTAAATCTCCAGCTTGTTGGTACAAGGTAGGTGATAGGCAGTTATGGGGCCCTGATGCAGTTGTTGAGCAGACGGAGAAAGTCAAGCTGATTCGGCAGAGGCTGAAGTCAGCTCAGGACAGGCAAAAGAGTTATTATGATAACCGGCATCAGCCGTTAGAGTTTGCAGTGGGAGATCTAGTTTTGCTTAAGGTCTCGCCACTCAAAAGTCAGATAAGGTTCGGTGTCAGTGGGAAACTTGCCCCTAGGTTTATTGAGCCATTTCGGATTGTTGAGAGGATTGGACCAGTAGCGTATAGGTTGGCTCTACCTTCTCAGCTCGAGGGTGTTCATGATGTATTCCACGTATCGATGCTGAAGAAGTTTAATGAGGATCCATTGAAGGGGTCTTCTCCTGATCCAGCTCATGTGCTTGATGTGAGTCATCTGCAAGTTGGGGAGGATAAGACTTATGAGGAGTTGCCTATTCAGATTGTGGCTCGTAGGGTTCAGAAATCGAGAAATAAGGAAATCCCGCTTGTGCGAGTCAGATTGCAATTCCACGATAATGAAGAGCAAACCTGAGAGTGCGAGGACCAGATAAGGGAGAAGTTCCCCGACCTCTTTATCGACTGAGGTTAGTTCTCTTGCTTTCATTTTTTGAGGACAAAAATATTCCTAAGTTGGGGAGAGTTGTAGCACCCGTGCCTTTAGGTGACGTCATTTTGACCCATAGTGTACCCGTAGAGTACCCGTATATGTATGTGTATATGTATTTTGATGCTCGACGCGCGTAGGTTTGAGTGAATTTGCATGATTTTAGGTCATAGAGAGTGCGCATGAAGTTTCAGAACCATCGGAGACCCGTTCGACGTCGAAACATGTTGAAAACGGTGTTTTGGATCCAATGGAGCTTGCTCCAGGGAGGAATAAATTTTCTTCACAAATTACATCAATGGATGATCTCATAGATCCGTGGTTTGATTGAGCTGAAATTTTGTCAGCTCATTTTTCTCTGATAGATATTCATTATGAACGGTGAGATCTTGATCGGAGTTACCTACTATGAGTTATAAGACTCCAAACACTATTTCAAAGATTTGCGGATTTTCTTACGCAGTTTTGATCAAACGATTGGATCTCGCAATTCCACTGTTGGATTGAGTGGAACGTTTACCAGAATGTTGGTAACTGACTCATGCAACTTTTGAATGGTGAAGATGTTAAATTGGTGGGTAGTTGGCATGAAATTGACTATCTAAGTGCAAGTATTGCAACAGGAAAACTGATTTTTGACTGTTTTTGGCAACTTTTAGTTGTGGGCCCAAACACTTCTATATAAGCTATTGACTCGATTTTTTCAGCTCATTAGCACATTTTGCACTTGAGAAAGAGGGAGAAGAGCTGGATCATGGGATCACCCTATTACATTCAATTTAGTGGTTGGATCATGGGATCATCCTATTACATTCAATTTAGGTCAATCTTGGTTTAATTGAGTCTAAATGATCAAGTTGGGGAATATGAAAATTGGCTCAAGGGGGTAACCAATTTAGAATCTAATGGACTTTAGATTGGGTTTGAACATGGGGTTTTGACACACTTTATGACTGATTTTCAGTTGTGTGAACCATGTTATTTTCAGGTCTTGTAATTGATCTTGAACCCGTTTACTCAATTGGAGAGTTTTGGTGATTGGATTGGCTAGACTTAGCCAATCAAGTGTGAGTGTTCTTTTACTTTTGGATTATTTATATGTGGCATTGGAGTATAGAAATGTTTTAAATGCTTATGTATAATGGTATGCATGTTTTAATATTCCATGAAATACATTTGAGCATAATTCATTAGGATGACAATTTGGGTTGAGGCTCCTAGTTGGAATTCCCTTTTTTTAAAAATTCTCGTAAGTCTAGCGGCGATCCCAGTCGTGTACCTGGCAGAGGGTTTTATGGCTTGTGTATGGGTAGGTTAGTTTAGGCTAATCCTACGTGCTGCACAACCCCAGAAATCCTATTAGGATACGAGTATTGTGTGTGTTCAGGTGTTGTGTGTAGCCCACCAGCCTTGAACCCCCGTACTCAGGAGGTGTTAGGATTGCACGAGCATGACTACAAATGTTATGCATCGTCTTATGTATGACTTGATGCATTATGTTAGCATGTATGTAATCTATTTCGTCATCATGATATTCCAATAAGTTATGATCTTATCATGTTTTTATTAAATGCACGTATATGCCACTTGTAAATGACATTCACTGAGCGAGCGGGCTGTAGCTCACATCTCACCTTCTTCTTTTAGGAACTAATAGAAAAAGGAAAGGGAAGGCTTGACTGCGGAGCGTCCCTTGTTTTTGTTTCATGTAGGTGTTGTAAATTTAATTTTGTAATTTGGTAATTATGTACATGATAACACCTAGTATATGTATAATTAACACATAGTTGGGATGTGTTGGGTTTGTAGTATTTTTGTAAACTTTGAAATTTTATATTTGGTAACTTGGAGATGTAATATTTTATTTCATTTATGATCATGTTAGATGGATGTTTTTTGGATTGTACTGTATTTGATATTTGGGGATTCGTATATGTGTTTTAGGCTGACGGGACACCGGGTGTACCGACGGAGGATATACTCGGAGGTTTCCGTGCCGGTCATGACATCACGTATAGTAGGTCGTGACAGAGTGACTATGATGAATGTCCTCTTTTTGGCTCCACACGTTGATATTTGTGCTCTGATGCATATTTAGTTGATAGATTCTCATATTCAGAGGATTAAGGATTTGTAGCAGCATGATCCTAATTTTTGTATGTATGATTCTTGGGCTGATAGAGCAGACAAAGTAGATCGGCAGAGAGGTCTAGATTGTGTTCTGCATTCTCAGGAAAAAATTTGGGTACCTGTGAACAGGGACTTGAGGGTAGAATTACTTCAGAAAGCGCATAAATCTCAGTATACCATTCACCTAGAATCTACCAAGATGTATCATGACATGAAGATGACAGTTTGGTGGCATGGAATGAAGAAAGATATAGCCTAGTATGTGTAGAGATGTGGGGTGTGTCAGCAGGTGAAAGCTGAAAACTAGAAACCTGGAGATCATATGAAACACTTATTCATTCCATAATGGAAATGGGAAGATATCACCATGGACTTCATCACAGGATTGCCCAGATCATAGGGTAGATATGACGCCATCTGAGTGATAGTTGACCAATTAATGAAGTCTGTGCATTTTCTTCCAATGAACACTAGGGACTTGATAGACAAACTAAGTAGATTATATGTTCGTGAGATTGTGAGATTGCATGGGGTGCCTGTTTCTATTGTGTTGAATAAAAATCCACGATTTACATCGAGGTTCTGATAGGCTATGTAGACCCAATTTGGTACCATTTCTGTCTTAGTACGACATTTCACCCACAGAATGATGGACAGACTGAGAGGGTGATACAAATGCTTGAGTATATGCTTAAGTCGTGTATATTGGAGTGTGGTGGGACTTAGAGTGAGTATCTGCCACTGTGTGATATTATAACAACAACTATCAGGTTAGTATCGGTATGGCACCGTTTGAGGACTTGTATGGTAGGCTGTGTAAATCTCCAAGTTGTTGGTATGAGGTTGGAGAGTCACAGTCATTGGGGCCAAAAGTTGTTGTTGATCACACATAAAAGATCAAGAAGATTAGGCAAAGATTAAAGACAACCTAGGATCGACAGAAGAGTTACTTTGATAATCGTCATAGGCCTTTACAGTTTGCAGTGGGTGACCAGGTATTGTTGGAGGTCTCGTCACAGAAAGGCCAGATACGGTTTGGGGTGAAAAGAAAGTTAGCTCTGCACTTTGTTGGGCCATTTGATGTTTTGGAGAGGATTGGTCCATTGGAATACAAGCTTGCTCTGCCACCTCAGCTGGCTGGTGTTCATGATGTGTTTCATGTTTCCATGCTGAGGAAATATTATCCAGAGCCAACACACATTTTGGATGTGACTCAGTTGCAAGTTGGGGAGGATTCCACTTATGAAGAGAAGCCCTCTTAGATTCTTACCAGAAGGGTTCAAATGTTGAGAAATAAAGAAATTCCTTTGGTAAAAGTTAAATAACAATTCCTTAATAATGAGGAGCAAACCGTGGAGTGTGAGGACCAGATGCAAGACTGATTTCTAGATCTTTTCACCACTTGAGATATATTCGAGGTTGAAATTCCTTAAGTTGGGCAGATTGTAACTCCCTGTAGTTTAGTCAATGTATTTGGTTGACTTATATGTATGTCAAGGTGTATTATACGCGTATTCCATACATAGACGTCATGTACATTGATGTGGGAAGCATGTGGATAGTGCCTATTGATGTTATGTGCATGTGGATGTGTGAAAAAGACAAAAAAAACCTAGAACATAGTTGAATGGGATCAACTAGTTGACTGGATCAGTGGTGGAGCCTACCACTTTTGTTGAGGCGGTGGGCTTGTTTTTAACGAATTTTCTCTATTTTTTTTTCATTATTTTGCTGGTTTTCGACTAGAGAACAGCGAGGGAGCACTGGGGAAGGACAGGAAAGTTATTTCTTGCCAAATTGATTTTCCGGTAAGCCGTTTCCACTCTTTTTTGTTGCAAAGTTGCTATGTGTTACGATCCTACAGGTATAAAATTTGTTATAAGAGATGTTTTACGGTGTTTTCAAAATGGGATTTGGACCCACTTTGATTGGAAACATGTAGAAATGATTGATTATTACTCTTATGGTAGTGTAGACCCTGAATATGTGATTTATTTGTGTTCAATGGTATTATTGGCACCGGTAAGCAAAATTGGACACTGGAGAATTTGGAACCATGTTAAACTCTGACGAAATTCCGGTTTGAGACCATAGAATCGTAGAGGAATGAATTATGGACGTTTTGATATCAAGATCATGATTTTTGGATATCGAATAGTATTTTTAGAAATTGATTGAATAAATCCAGAATATATGGAGAACAGGAAATTAAGGGAAATGTGGCTGAAAAGCCTATTTCTTCTATTTTTTGCCTTAGAAATACCCTTGAGAGTTGTATAATTGTTTGAGACGCCCTCACGTGTATGTGAGACTAGAATGAAATTAGTTGAGTTAATTGGAAAGTTAGAAATAAATTATAAAATGAATATGATGAGTTGAAATGATTATTGTTATATGAAATGCTTATATGTTGCAAGATTGCGCTGTTGATTGGATTCTGATAGTAGAGTTGGTGTAAAGAGTAGGTGTACTCTGTACCACTGTGAATATTTTTATACTTTTGTCGTTTTATATGCCATTATAGATATGAAATTATATTTGAATGATAGTGAACTGTTTGAATTCATGAATTGTTTTTTAAAATGGAGCATGCGTTAGATTTATAAGAGCAAGCTAATTGCATGAGATCAATTCTTGGGAGAACCTCAAGAACTAGTCTCGCATGAGTGACTGATCAATTACTCATGCACAGTGGACTTTCAGGTTTGAATGAGAACCTATAATTGACGGATAAAAGAAAATGAGTAATATGAGTACTCAGTTTCTACCCTATCAATGCACAATAAGGGTATAAGACCCGCTCTATTACTTAGAAAGAAGGAGATGTTTATGATATGTTTTAAATAAAGATTGCATGTTTTAGAATTGATTACATGGGAGCTATTATGAGCATGTATGTTATTTATTAATTGATTTGATTATAAATCATGCTTTTATTTATTAATGTACATATAATACTATAGTTAGAAATATTCACTGAGCTTGTAGTAGCTCACCCCATCTTCTCAACCATTTTAGAAAAAGATCAGAAAGGAAAGGGGAAAGCTCGTGAGGAGTAGCTGACTCCTATACTTGTTTGATGTATATGTTGAGAGGGCTTTAGTTTATTTTGATGTGTGTAAATATATATCACTTTATACTTTACATATGTATCACCTAGAGGTGTGTGGGAATGAATGTGTATGATTATGGTTTTTGAGATATTGGACATATATATGTGTTTGTGATGTGAATAATGATGATATGTCGAATTTTGTTAATGTGGATAATGATGTTTTTGTGATAATTAGGTTTTGTGATATGTTGTATTTATGAGGAGGTTATGTCAAAATTTTTAATGATGGAATATATTGGATGGCTGATAGAGTATCATATGTATCTGTGTATGACGTATGTGGTATTTTGTGTCTGTCGTGACGTCACCATAAGGCAGGAGTCACGATAGGAGGTTCGTGAAAGCATACAGAAGGGTAGTTTTGGGACTTCACTAGATGTAGCTGATCATAAAACAGTGGCTGACACAACCATCAATTCAGCATGGCAGTGTAATCAGAGAAATGAACCAAATCTTTTGGCCTTGATGCAGCCGGCGTAAGACGATCTTCATCAATTATATGATGCCACAATTCCTTTCCTTCCTACACTCTCTCGCCAATTACGCGTGCCACACCTTCTAGCCCAGGTAACAATAAAATCCGATAGGCCCCTTAATAAAACTAACATCTGCTCAAAGCCCAGCTTGGCCCATACACAATTTTCTCTAATTTCACAACCCCACAACCTACCCCCTAAAACAAACTCATTAACCGAGATCCAAACATAAAGACTACAAGAACCCATGTCTTCTAATGATAACCCAGTCAATGTTAAAAGTTGTAACCCATTAACCAAAGCCCAAACACCATATATACAAGGACACATCTCTCTCAGTGATAACCCAGCCCACAACCACGGGTATAAACCCATCTTTATCCATGATGGAAACCCAACCAATTCCCCATAACCAACAAACATAATATACCCCATCCTAGAACCATTTTAACCTTATGCCATCTATAGAATCCAGTCTAAAACGAAAAAAAAAACACAAGACAAGGCCAGAGACTACAGAGTAACAGATGGTTCCAATGGGACGAGAGTATACCCAGATGAAGGAACATATGGAAGTAAAAATAGAGGCTGCTGGAAATAAATCAAAGTGGGATAGGATCATTTGGAAATAACAGAAATCTTCAAGTATTCTTGTTGCAAGGGTGGAGGTAGCGGACCCAAACTGGTCCCAAAGGGCCTAATAAAGATCATGCGCTGGAATTGTCAGGGTGTGGGGGACCCCCTGACAATTTAATCTTCTAAGAAGTTGTTGTGGCTTCATTCCCCTGATGTGATTTTCCTGCTTGAGACCATGAATAAAGAGGCAAAACTACAACAAATTAAGACAAAGCTTGGCTACAAGTGTTGTTTCACTGTCAACCTGAGCGGACTATCTAGTGGCTTATGTGCCTTTTGGTCAGATCCTACAATTGTACAAGTAGCATTGTATTCCAATTTCTTTATTGAGATGCAGGTAGAAGATCCTTAGAAGAATTTCACATGGCGACTAATCGGAATCTATGGAAGCACCAAGTTTCATGAGTGTAGGGAACAATGGGAGATTCTAACTAGGCGATTGTCATCTTGTGATCAAGTGGCTATGTTGATTGGTGATTTTAATGCCATAGTTGATTCAAAAGAAAAATCAGGAGGTTACTCTTGGAATTGGAATAAAGGAAAAACATTTCATGATTTCATATGTTGTAATAATTTGCATGGTCTAGAGTTTTTAGGGCCTTTTTTCACACGGGCAAACAGAAGCCGGGGCAATCAATTAATTTTGGAAAGATTGGACAGATGTCTAGCACACCCTACCTGGATCAACATGTATGACAAGGCTTCATTAACCCACATTCCCTCACCGAGTTCAGACCACTTGGTACTATTATTGTCGACTAAAGGCATCAAATGGAAGTTCCAAAAGCAGTTTGTCTTTGACCATAGATGGTCTTCATTTGATGAGTGCAGAAAAATTATAAAAGAAGTCTGGGCTTCCGCAGTTCCATCAATTAATAATAATGATTTGACAACGAAATTCTCAACAACAAAGAGAAAAATCATGGAAAAAGCTTATAGGCAAACTCAAGTAAGGTCATTAAATCTTACTGTGAGGAGTTGTCCAAACTTTATAGTATTAACAATCTTGATATGGATAACATTTGAGATCAAGAGAGCTACTTGAGAAAAGCTTACCTTAGGAAGGAGGAGTATTGGAAAAATAAAGCTTGAATTGAGTGGCAGCATCGTGGGGATCAAAATATGATTTTTTTTTCATGTGAAAGTATCATCAATGAGGCGAAGCAATAAAATCAAGGAATTACAAAATGGCGATGAATTATGGATTGAGGAGCCAACTGAGTTCATTGATTTACCTAGGGAATTTCTCCACAAAATTTTTACAAGACAGTTCAAGCCATCAAACCTAAGATGTGTGGATCATTTATCTGAAAAATTAAATGATGATGATAGAAGATATTTAGACAAAATGGTTTCCATGAAGGAGATGAAAGAAGCCTTATTTGAGATGCATCCCTACAAGCCGCCTGGGCCGGATGGATTAATCACAACATTTTATCAAACTCACTGGGAAGATGTCTAACATCATTTATTTTCTGCCATCAATTTTTTTATTTTTTTTCATAACGTTCTTGGTCCTAGCCTTAACCACACATATATCACCCTTGTGCCCAAAGCAAATCCCCATTCATCAGTAAATGACCTCAGGCCTATAAATTTATGTAACGTAGCATGCAAAATTATCTCAAAAATATTGGCCAACAGGATGAAGATGATTATAGAGAAAGTGATCAGCTAGTCACAAAATGTTTTCATCCTAAATAGGAAGATAACTGATAATATCCTTGAAGCACATGAAGTTATTCATTCTATGAAAATTAGGAAAAGAAGGGCGAAGGAAGCTGCAATTAAGCTCGACATGTCGAAAGCTTACAATCGAGTTGACTGGGGCTTTGTGGATTATTTACTTGACAAGTTGGGCTTCTCAATGAAATGGAGGTAGTGGATTTATCTTTTCTTATCAACAGTCACATATCAAGTTAAAATTAATGAGGAATTATAGAGTACCATTTATCCAACCCGTGGGCTTTGTGGGGGTGACCCCTTCTCACCTTTCTTATTTATTTTATGAACGGAAGCATTTTCCTTCTTGCTATCCAAATTAGTTGATTCTCGGAAACTAATAGGTTTTAAATTTTCAAAAATTGGGCTTGTATTTTCTCATCTTTTTTATTTGTTTTGCAGATGATGCTCTTCTTTTTTGTAGAGCTTCAACAAAAGACTTCAAGGAATTGGCTAATATCTTACAAACTTATCATAAGGCATTAGGGCAACAGATGAATGTGCAAAAATGCAAAATAATTTTCAACAACAAAGTTAATGTGGATCAAAGGCAGAAGCTAGCAACAATCCTATGGATGACTCCATCAGAAGGCATTGGGAGGTATCTAAGGGCAAATGTACACATTGGAAAGTCCAAAAAAGAAGTTTTTCATGATTTGAACCAGATAAATTCAAAAATTCTAGGTTGGGAGGAACATTTTCTCTTTCTGAAATGACTTGCAATTCTAATCAAAGGAGTAAGCCTCGCGATTCAAATCTACATTATGACTTGCTTCAAAATTCCCAAAGGAGTCTTACAAACTTTCTCAAAAAAGCTAGCCAACTATGGGTGGGGCTCACATAGAGAGAAATCTGGCATACATCGGTGCAGATGGCACAGGCTGGCAAAGGACAAAAACAAAAGGGGTCTCAAATTTCAGAACCTAGAATGTTTTTATTTAGCTCTCTTGGCCAAACAGTGTTGGCACATCATTTCCTCTCCCGATTCATTGCTTAGCCAATGTTTAAAGCCTAAATACTTTACAAACACTGATTTTATGGATGCTAGTTTGGGAGGAAGACTCTCATGAGGTTGGAGAAGTTTGTTGGAAGAAAGAAAACTACTATAGCATGGAATCAGATGGAAAGTGAGGAGTAGTCAGTCCATAAATATTTGGAAGAATCCATAGATCCCAAGGCCAATCACTTTCAAGATAGCTATGTTAGGGAATAAACCCAAGAAATCGCAAACACACAAAAAGAAAAAACACGGAGACGAGATTTAACGTGGTTCGGGAAGAAATTCCTACATCCACGAAATGCACCAACACTCAATCCACTATCAATGGAGGTTTACAATGGGAAGCCACTCTGTGAACACTCTGTCACAATTCTCCTCACCTCTCAACTATCTCATCTCACGTAAACCCTAATAATAATTGGGTTTATATACAAACTTTATATGACGGTACAATTGTACTTTCGTACATAAAATAATAAAATAATTATTTTGGCTTCATAATATAACAATCTCCCATTTGAAGACCAAATAATTATTTTAGGCTTTACACTCCAACATTCTCCCACTTGAAGACTAAAACACTTGTAACATTTGTCTTCAATAGTTAGTGAAACTGGTGGACTCAAAAGTCACGTATTCAACCTTGAAGACCAACTAAAGTTGCGCACAACCCTAGTTTCTCTATAATAATTGTTTTGGTTAACATGTCAGTTGGATTCTTGCTACCTTGAATCTTTACCAATGTCAACACCCCATCATCAAGCAATGATTTAATGAAATGGTAACGCAATCCAATATGCTTGGTCCTAGCATGAAATGCTGAATTTTTAGCCAAGTGTATCACACTCTGACTATCACTGTGACATTCACCACGTGCTTGAATCCCAACTCTGCCAACAAACCTTGCAACCAAATCAGTTCCTTACTAGCTTCTGTCACAGCCACATACTCTGCTTCAGTTGTAAATAAGGCCACAATCTTCTGCAATTGAGAAATCCAACTGATGGCTGTAGTACCCAATGTGAACACATATCCTGTAGTACTCCTTCTGTGATCCACCTCACTAGCAAAATCAACATCTACAAAGCCTTGTAACTTTAACTCACCTCTACTAAAACATAAACATTTTTCAGTAGTACCTCGTAGATACCTAAGTATCCACTTAACTGCTTCCCAATGTTGTTTGCCTGGATTTGACATAAATCTACTCACTACTCCCACTGCATGAGCAATATCTGGTCTTATGCAAACCATAACATACATCAAGCTCCCAATAACTGAAGCATATGAAACTATAGCCATGCATGTTTTCTCCTCATCTGACTGTGGACTTTGTTCCTTGGAAAATCTGAAATGATTAGCAAGTGGTGTTCTCACTGCTTAGCATTACTCATACTAAACCTTTGGAATACCTTACGAACATACTTTGCCTGAGATAACTGCAAAGTACCCATCTGCTTGCCCTGCTAATCCTCATCCAAAGTATCAATTTTGTTGCACTCAAGTCCTTCATCTCAAATTCACTGGACAATTGTTTCTTCAGTTTGTTGATCTCATCCAAATTTGTACCAGCTACTAACATGTCATCAACATAAAGTAACATGATAATGAAACTGGAACCAACTGTCTTGAAGTAACAACAATGGTCAGCATTGCATTTCAAGAAGCCATGTTTCTGCATGAAACCATCAAACTTCTTATACTACTGTCTAGGAGCCTGTTTCAAGCTAGAAAGGCTTTTGGTCAACCTGCAAACCAGATTTTCTTTACCAGCCACTGCAAAACCTTCTGGTTGTTTCATATATATTTCTTCTTCCAAACCACCATGGAGAAAAATAATTTTCACATCCAACTGCTCAAGATGTAAATCCTTTGCAGCTACAATGCTTAAAACTGAGCGATTAGGACTCAATTTCACAACTGGAGAGAATATATAAGTGTAGTCAATGCTTTCCTTCTGCTGAAAGCCTTTGACCACCAAGCTGGCCTTATAAGTCTTGGAGCCATCATGCTCCTATTTAATTCGGTACACCCACTTGTTATGAAGAGCCTTCTTACCCTCTGGTAACTCTGCCAACTCCTAAGTCTGGTTAGAGGTAAGAGATTTCATTTCATCCTCCATTGCAAGCTCCCATTGGCTAACATCCTCAACTTGGCATGCCTCATCATAACATTCTGGTTCTCCTCCATCTGTAAGCAGTGAAAAACTCAAATACTATCTATTTGGTACAGGTGACCTGCTATATCTCCTCAAACCAACATCAGAACTGTGGCGACCCCGTGCCCCGGACCACCAACCCCGCAGGGAATGGCATGCGGAATGCCGAGGCGGGACGCCCGGCGTAGGCATCTCCGACCACTCCTCAACTCCCGTGAGGTGGTTGAGACCCTACAAGCCTTATCCCAAGCAACAATATGATATCAAAAGGTATTAAACAAAACTACCCACCGTATTAATCATCCAAGACAAGAGATAATCCATAAAAATGAACCATAAATAAAATCATAATCCCTACAGTCCATTAAAATTGACATAGACATAAAATCTAAAATTGTGGGTACAAATAAAAACCGTCATATGCCCACATAGTCTATCTAACAAGTCCCAACTCACCCATACTACAATGTGGTAAGTGTTATAATTACATAATCCAAAACATAATACTTAATAATTTAAAACACAATTCAATCAAAATGCCTCTCAACTCACATCGAGGCGTTGGATTCTCTCGCAGGCAAGGCCCTCAAGATATGACTACTCCTTTGCCCTTATTCGGGACAGAAGGACCTGAAAGAGGAAAATGAGGGTGAGCCAACGATGCCCAGTGAATAGAATTCAAATATGCTATCAATACTCATCAATAAAAAAACCATGTATGCATGTCAATGTGTAGCATGATTAAAAGCTCATAACATATAGATATCAAGCATTTATAATAAGTTCGATGCAAGTAAAAACTTATCAATTTGGATCCACATTCCACATGCCTTGGGTTACTAGTACACGTCTATTTCACCGTGCCGTTAATCCCAATCATGTTTATTTGGGTTACTAGTACACGTCTATTTCACCGTGCCGTTGATCCCAATCATTTTTATTTGGGTTACTAGTACACGTCTATTTCACCGTGCCGTTGATCCCAATCATTTCCTTTCCTAAAACCCTCTTATGACAAGGCTAAGTCCCCCTATTAGCCAGATAGATGGGTCCAACCAAAGTCATAAGGTTTTCTCAAATCAATGCATCATTCAAAACATTAGAACACATTCATGCTTTCAAGATACAATATATATAAGTGATATGATGACATAAAAGATATAATCATAAATGAAGTCTACTCACAACCAAGCCTCGCGAGAGTACTTAACCACACACGATCACCAAACCGAATCAACCCAAATCAAGATCCTGAAACATTCATCAATATCCTACCATACATCAATTTCTATGCTCAATCACATAGACATTACACATCAACCCTAAATCAGTCCACATATAAACAATAGGCCTAAATCTCATCTAATCCCATCATTCAACTCAAATCACATGACTTAGGCCTCTAATGCATAGTTCTCATACATAAACCATTCTATTAATCAAAAATACTGATTTTCAATTCCTTTAGGCATAAACATGCCCAAATTGGGTCACTTGATCACAAGTAGGCCTAACCCATGATATGGTCACAACCACCAAATCAGTAGCATAATCAACTCTAATCATGCTTAATTAAACATAAGTTGCATCAATTCAATGATTCTAGGCCAAAAGCATCAAAAGCCCTAAAATATGAAATTTTCCATACTTAGGCCCTATTGTCGATTTACACTAGGTCACCATGTTCAGCCATGTATATCACTGATTTTGCATCATGGGTTCATCAACAATGGCAACTAGGTCAACATAGTTGACATGCAAGCTATTTGGAAAGGTCTAAGTTCATATTCTAAATGTAGGTCTAATACAAACAACCCTACCAATTCTTCACATGTATTATTCTGTTCAGGTGTATTAATCTACCAATAGAAATATATAATCACAAAATCCACCGTACATATTGAAGTATGTGAAGAAACAAACCTTTTGTCCAAATATCAGCCCAATCCAACGGTGGACCGAAAAGATATGTATCTTTGATGAACAAGTATCTAATCAGACAGTTTCTCCTTTCCTGCTGCAAATATCCAAACTCAGATGGCTATATCACATAAAATACTAAACGTATAGACATCTCCACCGTTCAGAATACAGAAATATCTGTTATAAACGACATACCCAAATTTGATATCCATCCAACGGTAGATTGAGGAGATCTGTAAGTTTTACCGAAACGGCACGAGAAACCCAGAAATTCCGACCAGCTTCGTTTGAGAGGTTAGATCTCTTAGAAGAAACCTCTGATCAAGATCTCCACCGACCAGAATGAAGAACCATAAGCTACGAATGTGCTGATAAAATTTGAGCTCAATCTGACCGTATATTCCAAAGATCTACCTCTTTGATGGAAACGTCGCAGGGATCTTCCTCCTGCAACTCTCTCCTTCCTTCTCTTCTTCTTTCCTTTCTCTTCTTCTTTCCTTTCTCTTCTTTTCTTTCTCTTCTTCTTTCCTTTCTCTCCACTCACCTCTTTCTAGCAATTCCTTGATTCCCTCCTTGATTCTCTCCTTGATTCTCTCCTTGTTTTCCTCCTTGATTCTCTCCTTGATTCTCTCCTTGTTTTCCTCCTTGATTCTCTCCTTGTTTTCCTCCTTGATTCTCTCCTTGATTCCCTCCACTCATTCTAGCACTTCCTTGATGGCATGGGACACTTGTCCACTTTCATGCACCAACCTTCACATGTGTTGGTCTCATACTACCCATACTAACCACATTTATTTTAAATGTCCAATCCATTTAATACACCAAATTTTCAATTTCATTTATCCTTTTATTCAATCAATCCTAACCCATATCAATTCATGGTTTAATGAGCCCATGCATAAATCATAACATATGCATTATACTTTAATTTAACATGACTCATATAAATTTATGATACATATATTTATATACATTATCAAGCACCAACTATACAAACATTAAACAATCATCAAACAAACACCAAACATATCAAGACAACACATAGAGTTTGGGCAAAAATGCAATTGGGTTATGGGCTAGATGAAATAATTTTCGGGGCGTCACATCACACCCACCTTAGAATAAACTTCGTCCTCGTAGTTTTAAGGTTAAGAATTACCTAAGCCCATGAACTCGGCAAAGTGCTCCATCATGTAGTCCTCACGCTCCCAAGTAACCTGTTCCTCGCCATGGAACTGCCATCTCACCTTAACCATCGGAATCTCGCGATTACGTAACCTCTGGACCTTCCGGTCAAGTATCTGAATAGGTTCCTCATCATAAGTCCCATCCTGCCTCAGTTCAATGTTCCTCCAGTCCAAGACGTGATCAAAATCACTCTTGTACGCTCTGAGCATTGACACATGAAAGACATTGTGGACTGCTGCTAACTGAGGTGGCAAGGCTAATCGGTAAGCGACGGGGCCAATTCGTTCTAAAACCTCGAACGGCCCAATAAATCTCGGAGCGAGCTTGCCTTTTATCCCAAATCTAGTTTGGCCCTTCTGAGGTGAGACCTTCAATAAAACTTGGTCACCCACCTCGAACTCTACGGTCTTCCGCTTGGCATTAGTGTAACTCTTCTGCCTGTCTTGGGCTACCTTTATATTATGCTTGATCCTCTTAATCTTCTCTGTGTGTTCATGTACAAACTCTGGTCCCATCACCGCAACATCCCCTACCTCCGTCCAACAGATCGGAGATCTACAGGGTCGACCATACAATGCCTCAAAAGGAGCCATGCCAATACTGGACTGATAGCTGTTGTTGTACGCGAACTCACACAGATGTATGTACTCCTCCCAGTTACCACTGGACTCAAGGACACAAGCTCGAAGCATATCCTCTAAAATCGATATCAACCTCTCAGACTGGCCATCCGTCTGGGGGTGAAAAGCGGTACTGAGATCTAGTCTAGTGCCGAGCTGCCTCTGCAACCCCTGCCAGAATACCGATGTAAACCTCGGATCCCTATCTGACACAATCGAAACAGGCACTCCATGTAATCTGACTATCTCCCGCATATAGAGTCTACTCAGCTTGTCCATAGAATCCCTAGTGTTCACCGGTAGAAAGTGAGCGGACTTGGTCAAGCGATCAATAATAACCCAAACAGCATTATGTCTCCTCGGGGTGTTAGGTAATCCCACAACAAAGTCCATAGTAACATGCTCCCATTTCCACTCAGGAATGGCAAGCGGTTGCATCTGCCCTCCAGGCCTCTGATGCTCAGCTTTGACTCTTTGACAGATCTCACACCTCTGAATGAACTGAGCTATTTCTCTCTTCATGTCGGGCCACCAATACATTCTTTTCATATCATGATACATCTTGGTTCCGCCAGGATGAATAGCATAATGAGATCTGTGAGCCTCTTGGAGAACACTCTGTCTAAGTCGTGGATCTGCGGGAACCCATAAACGTCCCCTAAATCTCAAGGCACCATCAGATGACAAGTGCCAATCAGTAAAATCACTGCTCTCAGCCCAAGACTTGTATATCCCATAATCAACGTCAAGCCTCTGTTGGTCAATTACCTCCTGGACTTGTGTAGGCTGAGCTCTCATTTGAGCACATATCACAATCTGATCTGAAGGGGTAGCACATATACTCATAACCGTAGCCGCCTCAAGTAGTCTCCACTCATGAGACATCTGGTGTGCTACCATAACTGTCTCTACCCGCTTCCTGCTCAATGCATCAGCCACTACATTGGCTTTACCTGGGTGGTATTCCAATGTAAAATCATAGTCTTTGAGGAGCTCTAACCACCTTCTCTGCCTCATGTTCAATTCCTTATGAGAGAACAAGTACTTGAGGCTCTTATGGTCAGAATACAAAGTGAATCTCTCACCATTTGATAATGCCTCCAAATCTTCAAAGCAAAAACCACTGCGGCCAATTCTAAGTCATGAACAGGGTAGTTTTTTTCATGCACCTTCAACTGCCTCGATGCATAAGCAATGACCCTATCCTTCTGCATCAATACGCAACCCAAGCCGATACGAGAGGCATCAGTATAGATAACTAACTCCTGATCAGGCTCTGGCAAAATCAACACTGGCGTAGATGTCAATCTTTTCTTCAACTCTAAAAAGGCATTCTCACACTCCTCGGTCCATACAAAGGACACATCTTTCTGGGTGAGCCTAGTCATAGGTGTAGCTATCTTGGAGAATCCCTGAACGAATCTCCTATAGTAACCAGCTAACCCAAGAAAGCTTCTGATCTCGGTCACTGTGGTAGGCCTAGGCCAACTGATAATGGCTTCAACCTTAGACGGATCAACTGAAATCCCCTCAGAACTCACCACATGACCTAAGAACTTCACTTCGGTGATCCAAAACTCGCACTTGCTCAGCTTTGCATATAGCCTATGCTCTCTCAGAGTTTGCAAGGTCACTCTAAGGTGTTCTTCATGCTCAGCTTGAGTCTTGGAATACACCAATATGTCATCAATGAAGACGATGACAAACTTATCCAGATACTGCCTAAAGACCCTCTGCATCAGGTCCATGAACATCGCCGGTGCATTAGTCACACCAAATGGCATCACAAGGAACTCATAATGTCCATAGCGGGTTCTGAATGCTGTCTTAGGCACATCTTCCTCCCTGATCCTCAGCTGATGATACCCGGAGCGCAAATCAATCTTCGAAAAATACTTCGCTCCCCTCAACTGATCAAATAAGTCATCAATCCTTGGGAGAGGATATTTGTTCTTGATGGTCACCCTGTTCAATTGGCGATAGTCGATGCATAACCGCAAGCTCCCATCTTTCTTTTTCACAAAAAGAACTGGAGCTCCCCAGGGTGACACACTCGGGCAAATAAAGCCTTTAGCCAATAACTCCTCGAGCTGTTTCTGCAACTCTTTCAACTCGGCTGGCGCCATTCTATATGGTGTCATGGAGATAGGCTTCGTGCCAGGGACTAGTTCAATAATGAAATCGATCTCTCGCTTCGGTGGTAATCCTGGAAGATCCGCAGGGAACACATCTTGAAAGTCCCTAACAATGACAATATCCTTAAGTATCACCTCACTAGTCTCTTCCTCATCAGTCACTAACCCAGCCAAAATCTCCCTATCTCCATCAGTCACAAATCTACCCCTTGTGACTGTCTGGTCTGAAGCTTTACCCTGTAGTGTAAACACTGGGTGTCCGGGGATTTGAAAAATGATTCTCTTTGCGAAACAGTCGACAACTGCATGATATGCCGCGAGCCAATCCATCCCTAGAATTGCATCAAACTCTAAAAACTCTAGGACTCGAAAGTCAATAGGCATCTCAACATCACCAATCTGAACCACACACTGGCTACAGATCATGTTCGGGTAGATCCTTTCCCCAGCTACAGTACTCACCACTAACCATGTACTAGCCCTAATGGGAGTCAAATGCAAACTATCTACCATACGTCCAGATATGAATGATAATGTAGAACCAGCATCAAATAATACATGCATAGAAGTACCACAAATAATAAGAGTACCTTCCACCAAAGTCCTGGATGCTGTTGGGTCTGGCTCAGTAGCTGCCTTCGCTGTCTCTCTGGCACTGGACTGCTGCACAAATCCCTGAGCTCTCTGAAAATTTGGACACTCTAACTTCCTATGCCCAGCCTGCCCACAATGAAAACATAAGAATGGAGCCCTGGGCGCAAATGACCCAGTCTGAGATGTCCTCACATAACTTCCTCGGCCTCTACCTCTGCCTCGGCCAGCAGTCTGTGGGAATGGGGGTCTCGGTGCACTCAGTGCCTGAATAGGAATCGGGACAGGAGAGGAAACCACTGGTGAGGCCATCATACCAGTCTGAACCTGGGATGCCTTACTCTGAGCACCCTCGGACTGTGCTCCTCCATAAAACTTTCTCTTATTTCCCCATTTACCCCTATTCCACGGAGTTTGGAACTGTCCCCCGGACTCTGCCTGCGAAGTCTGTACACCCGGAGCTGCCCGTGTAGACATACCATCAACCCGCTCAGCCAACTCATACTGTTTGGCCCTCTGGACCACTGTGGAAAAATCAGTCATCTTCGTTACAGACAAGGCCTGTCGGATCGCTGGCCTTAGGTTCAAAGAGAACCTCATAATCTTATCACTCGGTGTCTGAACTAACCCAGGAGCATAAACTGCGAGCTGCCTAAATCTAAGCTCGTACTCCCTAACTAACATGGTGCCCTGTGTGAGATTCAAAAACTCGAGTTGCTTAGCCTGTCTCTCAGTCTCTGGAACGTAAGCCTGTAAGAACAACCGTTTGAAGGTGTCCCAACTCTTCACTGTCCCCTGTGTATCCAACACTGAAAGCCACCAGTCCTCTGCATCACTCTCCAGTGTGTGAGCAGCACATAGAACCTGAGACTCCTCATCAAGCTCTAAGGAGCGACTGATCTTCTCGACATTCTTCAGCCAATCTTCGGCCTTCTTCAAGTCAACCCCACCAGTGAATTCCTTAGGCTTTAGCTTCATGAACTTCTCTAGCAGTCTGATCCGCCGATCAGTGGGGTTCTGCACAACATTAGGAGCAGGTGTAGGCATAGGCTGAGGTACAGCCATTTGAGGTCCTGCTGCCCCTGCAGCTCCACTAGCCTCGGCCCCACTAGTGCCCGCCTCCTGAGGTATTGTTTGAGGTGACTGTCGAGCAATAGCCTCAACCTGCTGCACTAAGGCCTGTATCTGTGAAGTCTGTGCCTGAATGATCTCCTCCATCCTCCCTATCCGGTCATCATCGGATGGCCCTGTGCGTGGCTGTCCCAATCTCTCGCTCCTCCTCATGACACTGAGAAGTAGAAATACGAGCAACCATCACACATTTAAAACATTAACAAAGCCTCATAACTACCCATATCATATAATACACGCAGAAAATATGATAGTAAGGCTTTTAAGTTAGTTCCTTTAAGCTTTTTAATCACCTAAATCTCTCACCCAATTCCTAGGTCAAAGTCATCTAAGTCCAATACATAAACCAAACCTAGTAAAATCAGGCTCTGATACCAACTGTGGCGACCCCGTGCCCCGGACCACCAACCCCGCAGGGAATGGCATGCGGAATGCCGGGGCGGGACGCCCGGCGTAGGCATCTCCGACCACTCCTCAACTCCCGTGAGGTGGTTGAGACCCTACAAGCCTTATCCCAAGCAACAATATGATATCAAAAGGTATTAAACAAAACTACCCACCGTATTAATCATCCAAGACAAGAGATAATCCATAAAAATGAACCATAAATAAAATCATAATCCCTACAGTCCATTAAAATTGACATAGACATAAAATCTAAAATTGTGGGTACAAATAAAAACCGTCATATGCCCACATAGTCTATCTAACAAGTCCCAACTCACCCATACTACAATGTGGTAAGTGTTATAATTACATAATCCAAAACATAATACTTAATAATTTAAAACACAATTCAATCAAAATGCCTCTCAACTCACATCGAGGCGTTGGATTCTCTCGCAGGCAAGGCCCTCAAGATATGACTACTCCTTTGCCCTTATTCGGGACAGAAGGACCTGAAAGAGGAAAATGAGGGTGAGCCAACGATGCCCAGTGAATAGAATTCAAATATGCTATCAATACTCATCAATAAAAAAACCATGTATGCATGTCAATGTGTAGCATGATTAAAAGCTCATAACATATAGATATCAAGCATTTATAATAAGTTCGATGCAAGTAAAAACTTATCAATTTGGATCCACATTCCACATGCCTTGGGTTACTAGTACACGTCTATTTCACCGTGCCGTTGATCCCAATCATGTTTATTTGGGTTACTAGTACACGTCTATTTCACCGTGCCGTTGATCCCAATCATTTTTATTTGGGTTACTAGTACACGTCTATTTCACCGTGCCGTTGATCCCAATCATTTCCTTTCCTAAAACCCTCTTATGACAAGGCTAAGTCCCCCTATTAGCCAGATAGATGGGTCCAACCAAAGTCATAAGGTTTTCTCAAATCAATGCATCATTCAAAACATTAGAACACATTCATGCTTTCAAGATACAATATATATAAGTGATATGATGACATAAAAGATATAATCATAAATGAAGTCTACTCACAACCAAGCCTCGCGAGAGTACTTAACCACACACGATCACCAAACCGAATCAACCCAAATCAAGATCCTGAAACATTCATCAATATCCTACCATACATCAATTTCTATGCTCAATCACATAGACATTACACATCAACCCTAAATCAGTCCACATATAAACAATAGGCCTAAATCTCATCTAATCCCATCATTCAACTCAAATCACATGACTTAGGCCTCTAATGCATAGTTCTCATACATAAACCATTCTATTAATCAAAAATACTGATTTTCAATTCCTTTAGGCATAAACATGCCCAAATTGGGTCACTTGATCACAAGTAGGCCTAACCCATGATATGGTCACAACCACCAAATCAGTAGCATAATCAACTCTAATCATGCTTAATTAAACATAAGTTGCATCAATTCAATGATTCTAGGACAAAAGCATCAAAAGCCCTAAAATATGAAATTTTCCATACTTAGGCCCTATTGTCGATTTACACTAGGTCACCATGTTCAGCCATGTATATCACTGATTTTGCATCATGGGTTCATCAACAATGGCAACTAGGTCAACATAGTTGACATGCAAGCTATTTGGAAAGGTCTAAGTTCATATTCTAAATGTAGGTCTAATACAAACAACCCTACCAATTCTTCACATGTATTATTCTGTTCAGGTGTATTAATCTACCAATAGAAATATATAATCACAAAATCCACCGTACATATTGAAGTATGTGAAGAAACAAACCTTTTGTCCAAATATCAGCCCAATCCAACGGTGGACCGAAAAGATATGTATCTTTGATGAACAAGTATCTAATCAGACAGTTTCTCCTTTCCTGCTGCAAATATCCAAACTCAGATGGCTATATCACATAAAATACTAAACGTATAGACATCTCCACCGTTCAGAATACAGAAATATCTGTTATAAACGACATACCCAAATTTGATATCCATCCAACGGTAGATTGAGGAGATCTGTAAGTTTTACCGAAACGGCACGAGAAACCCAGAAATTCCGACCAGCTTCGTTTGAGAGGTTAGATCTCTTAGAAGAAACCTCTGATCAAGATCTCCACCGACCAGAATGAAGAACCATAAGCTACGAATGTGCTGATAAAATTTGAGCTCAATCTGACCGTATATTCCAAAGATCTACCTCTTTGATGGAAACGTCGCAGGGATCTTCCTCCTGCAACTCTCTCCTTCCTTCTCTTCTTCTTTCCTTTCTCTTCTTCTTTCCTTTCTCTTCTTTTCTTTCTCTTCTTCTTTCCTTTCTCTCCACTCACCTCTTTCTAGCAATTCCTTGATTCCCTCCTTGATTCTCTCCTTGATTCTCTCCTTGTTTTCCTCCTTGATTCTCTCCTTGATTCTCTCCTTGTTTTCCTCCTTGATTCTCTCCTTGTTTTCCTCCTTGATTCTCTCCTTGATTCCCTCCACTCATTCTAGCACTTCCTTGATGGCATGGGACACTTGTCCACTTTCATGCACCAACCTTCACATGTGTTGGTCTCATACTACCCATACTAACCACATTTATTTTAAATGTCCAATCCATTTAATACACCAAATTTTCAATTTCATTTATCCTTTTATTCAATCAATCCTAACCCATATCAATTCATGGTTTAATGAGCCATGCATAAATCATAACATATGCATTATACTTTAATTTAACATGACTCATATAAATTTATGATACATATATTTATATACATTATCAAGCATCAACTATACAAACATTAAACAATCATCAAACAAACACCAAACATATCAAGACAACACATAGAGTTTGGGCAAAAATGCAATTGGGTTATGGGCTAGATGAAATAATTTTCGGGGCGTCACAAGAACCCTGTGAAGAACCTACATCCTGTGCCTCGGGTTCTTTGCCTGGGACTTTATCTGGGATAACATCAAGCTCAAAGAAATTAGGTTCATGTTCTGGTTGTACCAAACAGGAAGACTGTGCTGTGTCTCTGTCTTTATACATAACCTTCTCATTAAAGATGGCATCTCTACTCCTGATCATCTTTTGATTATGTTCATCTTAAAGCTTGTAGCCAAAGTCATTACCACCATAACCAACAAGTATGCATTTAAGTGATTTAGCATCAAGCTTATTCTTGGCATGGTCACCAATATGCACATAAGAAACACAACCAAATACTTTCAAATGAGAAAGTTTTACCTCATGTCCACTCCATACTTCTTCTGGAATTTTGAATTTCAATGGTACTAATGGTCCTCGGTTGATCAGATAAGCTGTTGTATTGACTGCTTCTGCCTAGAACTGCTTTGGCAAACCAGAGTGTATGTGCATGAATCTAACACCCACTCCATAGAACAAACGTATTTAAGAGATTTAACGTGGTTCGAGAAAAAACTCCTACGTTCGCAGAGTACACCAACACTCAATCCACTATCTGTGGAGGTTTACAATAGAAAGCCACTTTGTGAACACTTTCTCACAATTTTCCTCACCTCTCAACTATCTCATCTCACATAAACCCTAATTATAATAGGGTTTATATACAAACTTCATATGAGAGTACAATTGTACTTTCGTACATAAAATAATAAAATAATTATTTTTGCTTCATAATATAACAAGCTACATCTAGAACTGGTCATTTGGAGAAAGTCTCAGAGCTTATATGCAATGATGGATCTTCATGGAACATGCATGGAGTTGCTCAGATCACTACTCTCACAAGAAGAAGTGGAGTTGATTTTAGCTATTCCTATCAGCCCCTCTATTTCTGAGGATCCAGTTGTATGACATTTCTCAAATTCTGGCGGTTATAAAGTTAAATTTGGTAATGATCAGGCTCTCGATTTGTTTCAAAATGGTTTATTAGGGGGTAGACCTTCTGGGTCATCTAGTTCTCAGGACAACTCATTAGTGGCTTGGAAACTACTATGGAATTTAAAGGTACCAAGTAAAATTAAAATATTCTTATGGAGATGCTGCCTGGATTTCTTGCCAGTTAAAGTAGCTCTTTTTCGCAGAGGAAAGAAGGTGAAATTCTGGATGTCAGTTATGTGGGAAAGCTTAAGAAGTCTTATTGCATTTGTTTTTTAAGTGCCCTTGTGCCCAAGCATTTTGGTGTGGCGCCCCACTAAGTCTCCATATTTCCCAAATTCAAGGTAACATATGGTCAAATTTTGAAAGGCTGCTGCAAGTCGCGAAAAATTTAGATGAGGTCAAAACCTGGTTTGTCTTTGGCTTACGAAAATTGTGGAAAATGACAAATAGGAAGGTTTTTTAGGACATTAATCCTTCTCCCCAGGAAGCTATCAAAAGCACTAGTAGCCAATACTTAGAATTTGTGGCAAGTTATGAGCCCAAAAATTCAATGCCAGAAAGGTCTCACTCTAGGGGAATGATTAATTTTTTTGACCTTGGATGGAAATTCCATGTTGATGCAACTTGGTAGTCTCAGTCCCACTTAATAATAGGAATAGGATAGCTGCACTAGATGAGAGAGATCAGATCAGGATGGCAGATAGTTATTTTGTTGGAAGATCACTTTCGGTTGAGGACGCGGAAGCTAGAGCAATTCTTAGAGGCCAAATATCTACAGCTGCCTGCGGAGAAAGAAGACTTTCTGTGCTGTCAGATTCACTTTTAGTCTCTTAGGAGGTTGCTCAAGGGAAAGGTTCATTAATCCATATTGATCTTGTCTTGGAGGAGATTCGACAATGCTCTCGAACACTGGAACAACATATAACCTTTCATCATGTGTCTCGAAAACACAATGATGTAGCCCATGGGCTAGCTCAGAAAACTCTCTTGGAAGAAAATTCATGCCTTTGGCAGAATGTAAACGACGAAGATGTAACCAAAGAACAGTTTGTCTCTATTCCTAATATAATCTCTCTTTGACAAAAAAAAATAATATCACAACACCGATACAGCCACATACCAAGCTAAAACACCACTAATTTTATAAAAAATCTAGTGTTCAAGGAAGGCTAGTAAATCAACTCTCTTCTTCAAGTATAAAATAAAAATAAAAATAAAAATAAATCTCATTTTTTTGTTTACGACTTTTCTTCTACATGTGTGGCAGCAATACTCTTTTAAGTTTGGCAAAGACACATGCGACAATCTTTTATCACAAACACGCAATAATTTTTTTCACCCTTTGTTAAATGTCACCCTCTCTCTTCTACGTTCTGGAGGTGCGACAAACGCAACAACTCCGCTAACACAATTCAACATGTGGCAACTTTACAGTTCTTCGCAACTCTTTGCAACTGAACACGCATACAATGAAGATCGATACCTGTGCTAGTCCTCTTATGCTTCCGTTTTAACATCTAGTCCTCTTCTTACTTCGTACTTCAACAATGCGATACACAACTGCAACTTGCAGTAGCAGCAAGCTTTGGATCTTCTCCCATCTACGGGTCTCTCCTTACCCCTTCTTTTCTATATCCCGAGGATCTAATCTAAATGTACTCCGATACCATGTTAGATTTAGATAAAAAAAAGGGGGAGAATACTTTATTTCCCTTAATTTTATTTTACAACCTCCTAGTATATATATTTATTATAAGCACAAAAATCTAAATTCTAAATAACTTAGAATCCTAAGACAACCTAATCAAACACAAACTCAACCTTCTAATTAAACACATGCCCAAAATCACACAAAATCTGAAAAAACATAATTTAGATTATCTCTAACAAAATCTCCTTTTTTGGTTCTCTCAAATGAACCAGTTATTTCTTTCATCTTTCTCTATATTTTGTGATTTTAGTTTACAGTAAATGGGTACATATCATTTCATGAGACCTTGGGGTCTTATCCCTTACTTAGCCCTATTCTAAGGAAATGCAAGTTTTTGTTTGTAAGACTTGTAACGTTGAATGGATCTTGCAACAGGAAGAGTCTCGTGCATTGTAACACCCCGATTTTTAAAACTAATTTTTTTTTTTTGTAAACTAATGAATATTTTACTTCTATATAAAATATCACTGAAAATCGAGACGTTACTCGTATCCGTCTATCTTAACCCATAACCATTTTATAAATAATAAAATTTGCAAAACTATGAGTTTATATTCTTCCAACCAACTTACTGGTTAAGATAAACGAATATCTTTAATTCTTCATACAATCGTTATCTTCATACGATGGTACTTGCCCTTGTCCATCCATTATGGACACAACATTAAAATACAATCATCAAATAGAATTAATGAATTTTATTCCAAGGCATTCACACGTGAAATAAATCACAAGGTCTTTACTGACCGTAATAATATTCATTGAATTTCAATTATCAATACAATTCGTTTAAATAATAAACCTTTAAAAATTAAATAAAATGTTCAGTCCTATCACCACAATGCTAATTAATTAATTAAACCCACCCGTACTACACTGAACTACGTCACGAACTTGCGATCTTATTTTCTAAGTACCTGCATGTAAAAAAAATAGGGGTGAGCTTGAAAGCCCAGTGGGTCATCTAAACAATTCACAATATTTTATTGTGATACATACACAAGAACATTATAAACAAGTTTCACACATTAATCGTTGCAACATTAGATTGTTTGAGTCGAGAATATCATCACGTTCTAAATCACGTACCTTTAGGAAAATTAAACTCAGGGTGGCACAACCCAAAAATTAGAATATTGGCGATATTCCTTAGAATAACTGCCTCATATGTGTGATTCTTATCTTAATCGTGTTCTTTAGTGATGTCACGCCATACGTACGGTATAAGCACGATATTTAGTGCATTCGTAAAACATATTCAACTCCACTACACATGATATCATGTTACAAAATCAGTTATAATAATGTTCACGCATTCACTATGCCAATATTCCAAATCATACATTTCATTATCAGACATTATAATTTATAAATGAATTCAACTACCACATGAATTTCATGCATCCAATTATCATTTGATCAGAATAAAAATCATGTTAACACACATATCATCATGATTAAACAATCACAACATTGCATACATATATAATCATCTACAATAGGCATGCATAAACAATCTAATAATACTATGGACCTAATTAAATTAACATTCCTATCTATATATCAAATAAAATATTATGAAGGCCTAGAATCATCTCCACCTGAATTGCTAAATTCCAAAAGTGTTGAGATTCCTCGACGTTGGGCGTTATCAACCTATCCACTCGTAAATCACACGTTAATCACTTGTTTTGTATTATATTATATTAATATAATGTGCATACATGTCTATGTTGTATGGTGGTGGTCACATTATACATATAATATAACTTAGCTAATAAACTTCGACCTGATATAATATGATGATCTAGATAGTAAAAACGTAAAATATGATATACCATAATCTAATATATTATATGCGGTATTGTATGTATTATACATATATATATAAATATATTATATAACATCTTGGTTGCTTAAAAAAATAATAACACTTGGTTAAAAAAAATGTATGATACATATAAATATATTATATAACATCTTGATTGCTTAAAAAAAATAATAACACTTGAGTTGCAATGTTTAAAAAAAATAATAACACTTGGTTAAAAACAAATGTATATAAATATATTATATAACATCTTGATTGCTTAAAAAAAAAATACTGGAGTTGCAATGTTTAAAAAAAAAAAAATAACACTTGGTTAAAAAAAATGTATATAAATATATTATATAACATCTTGATTGCTAAAAAAAGAAAAATATAATACTTGAGTTGCAATGTTTAAAAAAAAATAATAACACCTGGTTAAAAAAAAATGTATATAAATATATTATATAACATCTTGATTGCTAAAAAAAAATATAATACTTGAGTTGCAATGTTAAAAAAAATAATAACACTTGGTTAAAAAAATGTATGATACATATAAATATTTTATATAACCTGTTGGTTGCTTAAAAGAAAAGAAAAAAAATAAAATAAAATAAAATACACTTGAGTTAATCTGTTGGTTGCATAAAAGAAAAGAAGAAAAAAAAATTAAAAAATAAAATAAAATACACTTGAGTTGCAGGACGGAAGGAAGAAAACAGGGGAGTTTATATGTGGTATTGTGTGTGGATATATATATTATATAACATGTTGGTTGTTTGAAAGAAAAGAAAAGAAAAGAAAAAAAATAAAAAATAAAATAAAATGAGTTGAATAGGGGAGAGAGAGAGAAAAGGGAAAGAAAAGAGGATGGGGAAAAGGAGAAGAAGAAGAAGAAGAAGAAGAAGAAGAAGAAGAAGAAGAAGAAGAGAGTGAGGGCGAGGGATCAGGAGCGAGAGACCTAGAGATCGAGAGATCGTAGACGAGAGATCGGAGTGTGGCGAGAGATTGGCGAAGAGAGGGAGAGCAGGCGGCGGCGAGATGATATCAGTGGCGGATGGCGGAGGTTGCAGCGGCGAGATGAGAAGAGAAGAGAAGAAAGAGAGCGGCGGCGGCGGAGAAGAGAAAAGAGGGCGACGGCGGCGAGATCCGCGGCGGAGTTGCAGCGGCAAGATGAGAAGGGTGAGAGAGGGCGGCAGTGTGCGCTGGAAGAAAGGAAGAGAGAAGAGAAGAGGGTTTCGAGAGGCTTGTGCGATTGAGTTTAAAAAGAGCGAGATGCGAAGGATTTTCGGCGAGATCTCGGCGAGATTCCAGGCGACATGTTGGCGAGATGTTGGCGAGATTTTCGGATCATGTTTGAAATTTATGTATCTTGACATGAATGGAATTATTCACCCCTGTTTCCACCCAGAAGATCACAATGTCGTAAGTTCGTTATTTGATTAATTTGCTAGCAATACATACACACACTGTTCATCATCTCCTTATGATAATGATACATTTTTATTTATTTTTTGTTTTAATCGAATTAATCTTTCTTGTGCAACATTTTTTATTATTATTATTTATATATAGTCTTTGGAATTCTTCAGCAATTTCCTCCAATTACCTTCGATGAGGTGTTCGAGAGTGTCTTTGAATATATTGACCGACTTTTTTTTTTTTTTTGGGTATTACATGCATTATATAATTTTTTTTTTAATATTATTACATCTTTCTGACAAGAAAGTGACTTTTGGTGCTGCAATGTAATGCAACACCGAGGGGAAGAAGTAAAAGAAATTATATGGTAAGAAGAAATAGAAATATAAGAATGGTAAGAAGAAAAGAGAAGAAGAAGAAGAATAGAATAAAAAGAGGGAGAAATATAATTCATATTTGTCAATTCATTCAATGTATCTATGAATTGTCATTACAAACTTATTATTTATAAAAATTTAAAATAATTAATTTGTATCCTATTATAATTTAAAAATGAAAATACTATTAAAATAAAACAATTAGAATTCTATTAAAAGAAGTACCTAAATCCTACTTAAAAAATATAATTAGAAACTTTTTAAAATAAATAATTAAATTTCCACTATATTTAAATAACTAAAATTTAAATAATAATATTTATTATTTGATCTTCATCATTACGTTACCTTAAGTTTAAAAAGTTTTATTTTGATTTTAAGACGGTCCAAATTAAGTAGTAGATGAGACATGCAAGATCATCCAAGAGAAAAGATATGTAGTCATATCTACGCCTAAGAAAATATATAAGACGCGTAAGCATCAAATTAATTAAACTCATCAAAAGAACATCAAAAGCTATAATTAAATTCCAAACCTGGAGTGATGTTGATAACTCTAAACAATCGAAAAATGAGTCGAGAGCTTAATGGAAGTTCTCGAACACCTCGATGACGATTCTTGTCCTTGTCATCGTTAGCTGCACTATGTGGCTCCACTGGGATAACTTCAAAATAAGGTTGAAGAAAATGATAATAAATTAATAAATAAATATTAAAATTTAGAATTTTCACTTTTTAATCAATATATTGACTACCTCTGTAAATTCAAAATTAGATATTTAAAGAGGGAAAATACTAATCTAACTTAAAAATCTTGCAACTACATATGTATATTCATTGAATCATTTATTATACACCTTAAGATTTATAAAATATTAATATTTAATAGATATGCACTTGTAATTGCAAAATTTGCGATTAGATTAACATTTTCCTTAAAAAGAGACTGCACTAATTAAAATGTCCAAATGTAGTATGACTAAGGCTAAATTTATTGACTATAGTTTTAGTGGAAATAGAAATACCGAAAAAAAAATTTAAAAAATTGAAAGTAAAAAAATATTAATTAACGAGCGAGAATTTTAGAAATCACAAAGAAAAAAATATGAGATGACTATAAAATTAAAATATGATGGGCCAAGTTGGGAGTGCTTTTAGAACAGTATATAGTAGCTATGCATCTACTGAAGTGGAATGGAGTTCATCCAGATCAATTATAGAACAAAATGTTAATTGGGTGATAAAAATTAAGACCAAAACTAATCAAACTACAAAATGTACAACTACAAATACAACTACATCTCTATGTACATTGGATTCATGTGTTTTACTTATCTCATTGTTTGTAGTAAATGATCCAACAAACTTAATATGTAGTTTCAAATGTAATTACACTTTTTTGTAGTTAGAATAATATTCTCTAAAAAATATACAGTAAAAACAACACGCAAAAATATGAATATTAAGAGAGATATGTAGTAAGATATTAAAAGATAAAATTAAAAATGAATATATTTGAGAAATGATAAAAGTAGCCCTTAATTGGATATAAAATAAAATATATCAAATTAAGATAATTTGAGTTCATACAATAAAGACACGCAGATGTAACAATTAGATGAGTGACATATATATTGACAATTAATGATAATGACAAAGGTAAGGAAAGACCTAAAACCATTGGCATCTATATGTAAAAAAGAAGTGGAAGCGCCTTGACATGTTAGGTAAGAACTAAGCATATATGTGTCAAGAATTATTTCATTTGCTTATCAGTGGGGGGCTGATCCCTAGAGCCTTATGGCTTGAGTACTTGAGGATGCATGCGTAAACCTAGCTACCATAGAAGATGTCGAAAATCAAGAGACTGGTTGTGCCTCTATCATTAATGAGAGACTTAAGGGGGTCTGTTCTAGTTATTGGTAATAAAATTATTTCTACTTTGTTAGAACAACAGAACACAAACCCCAACTATTTCTTGCCATATTGCTAAGTAGAGATTATTCTTCAAAATGCGGAATTTATTTTTATAACGATGATACATATAGTTGAGCAAAATACATCTACTTAAAAAAAAAAGTTGTATTAAGTTGAGTATTAAATACATTTATAACATATAAAAATTAAACCAAAAATATGTGTTTCTTTAATTTAGAGTTTAATTTTTTTTTTAATTTTTTTTTTGATTTTGGAGGCCAAATGATGTGTTCCTTCCGCTTCGTGGATAGGCTAATCCACCTGGACTCGAGGTAACTGTCGAGCGTCGAAATAAGGACCTTTCCCAACAATTTTTTTTGCATTCACAAGGATTCAAAATCGAGACCTCTTGCTTAAGCGACCATGATTCCTTCCACCCAAGCCAACCCTTGTTGGTCATAATTTAGAGTTTCAACTCTAGATAAATACTGCTTGGTTTTAGAGCTCAATTTGAAATGTAAAAAAGTCCTTTGTCATTGCTTTAATACGGTGAATATTAAGAAAACTTTAAAGTTATTGAAAAGGACATTAATTTTAATGGGGAAGTTACCACTTGGAAAGACTAAAAAAAAAATAGTCCAATTAAACTATCATTACTAAAAAGTAAATAACCAAGTTAGTCAAATTGCCCTTGTAGACACTACAGGAAATTATGTATTCAATCACGAGAGTTTTTGTCGCAGGCTATTTCTCGTAACTAAAAGTTTTTTTTTTACTAATAAAGTAAAAATTTTGTGAATAATAATTGTTAATAAAAAGTAGTTTTTTACTTGCAATCTTAAGAAGAAAATGATAAAATCTTGTTTGGTTAGTTGTTATGTGCATTCCATTGACTGCTACTTGGAATAGGTAAGATGAAAGGCGAAATTTGTCTAAATCAAACCCAATCCTATAATCTCGGATGAGATAGGATAAGAAGCAATGAGGTTCTTTTAGAAAGCCATAGAAGGATAGCATCTGGAATAGATAAACTTATACTTTGCAACTAGTCCAGTAAACTTCGTGATACTCATGTCTAGTATGCTTTAAACTTGTTGCTTTGTCAGATCTTGTTTATTAGAAAACACGAGTAAACAAAGCTGAAAACTTGTTGCATAGAATCCATTTTAGTTTTTGTTTGAGTTTCTTTACATCTGTTAGAATTTGTTGTTGGCCATCTCGCCGCTAGGCATAGGGTGTGTTAAGACATACTAGGCTCTTTTCAGCAACTCTTTGTGTGTAAAGACCTAGTCGTTGTCTAAATGGATTTGTCTACAAAAGACTGATTCTTTCCAGGTGTCCTATTCTTCGTCCAAACTTGATGGACTCTATAAAAGTGACTATATCCCAGATGACAAAGGAGTCATTCGAGTAACTCAGTTTGCTCCTATCCAACTTAATCATATTTATGCTAAACCCCCTGTTGCATTTTCTGATGACATAAGTGATTCTCTACTTAGTTTAATTTCTCTTAAGTATTTTGATGCGAACAAACAATATAACAAATAGTGCTAATATTTCTATCTATTATATTTTAGCACTTAAAGTGAAAAAGAACCAATACAAGATTTAAGTCTTCAAGTTCAAGAAGTCCCTCAGGTAAAGGATAAAAAAAAATGATCAAGTAAACTCAAAGCCTAGACAATTGGACATCTTAAAAGAATGAAGACAAAAAGGTTGAGAGTCCTGTTTATGTCTAGAATTAGGATATAACCTACTTGCTCTAGTTTTCTCAATCACTCTTAAAAAAAATCATGCATACATTAGGTTTTTGCAAGATCATATTCGAAGTTTTCAAGTTTTCAAAAATATATTTGATCTTTAACTTGATTTCTTTAAAATGGTTTTTAAATTGTTTTAAAACGTGTTTTTAATGTTTTAAATTATCCAAATATGTTTAATTATGTTTCAAAATGTTTTTGATTTGTTGGAGTTGTCCTTGATCTTCAAATGAATGATTTTTCACGTAATCAATACCTCCAGCGTGCTAGCCAAGGGGTTTAGCACGGTAACAGCTTGCTGGTGAAAGTTCCAGACACAGGAACAAGTCGAAAGCACGCTAGCACAATGTCGCCAGTGCACTAGCGAGTAAGAGTTTCAGAACTCTGCTATCAGGAACACTGGCCAGTCTACTACCATAGTCAACCAGACATTCTGACACTTATGGGCTGCGAAACGTGGATTTTCCATTTGTGATATTTTTATATATTTTCGCCCATTTGCTCTTATTTTTAAACAACATTTGCCCATACTATCTAGTCAGACCATTAGAATTGAAATCAAATATTAAAAACACACTTTCCTTGAAGATTGAAATCCAAGTAAAGGGCATTCTATGGTTTTGTTCTTAAAACATTCTCTTGTTCATTTTGAGGACGCTCACCAATAGTCCAAATTTTCTGAGCACATTTCCGACATTCGAAAAACAGTCATCTAACCCTCCAACAACTAGTTTCTTGTTTCTAACGACTAGTGCTCCATTATCATATATAAATACATGCACTTAGGCCATTTTAAAGACAAGAGAGACAACCATGTGATTCTTGGGAGTGTTTTTTAAGATCAAATTATTTTTCCATTTCAAAAGCCCTAGAACTTAGAGACGATGATTTGAAGATTGGATTTCAAGCGTTTTCTTTGTGCATCATGTAAAACTTCTTCAAAATCATTATCTTGAGAAAATATGATTGCAAGAAAGGTATAAATCATTGTAAGGTCTCTCTTCGCTTCGATCTTAAATTTCCATATCCTGTATTTAGTATTTGAATTTATGAGCTTCATTGTACTTGTTCTATTCACTTAGAACAAACACTATATTCACTGTTTTTAGTCTTTTGGTTTGTTTCAAGATCGAAACAACCAAGTTAAGTGAATTTGATTCACTTGAGATTCCATTGATGGAATAAAACGTAGTTTCATCCTTTATCTTGAAAAGGGTCAAGTGGTTATTTCTTATCCCACAAAAGGGACAAGTGGTTCATCCCTAGCCTGTGGAAAGGTATATACGGTTCATCCTTAGCTTGTAAAAGGATTGGTTTGCCTTGAACCTGTGAAAGGGCATTTGTAATAGTTTGATCCTCACCCGTAAGAGGATTCATTAGTGAAGTCTGGAAATCCTAATCGAGATATTAGGTAGTGGACGTAGGCACGATCGAACCACTATAAATGCTAGTGTATTTTACTTTATGTGTTTCACTTTATGCACCTTAGATAGTTTGAGTATTCAATCCAACTTTATCAAGGAATTTCACAAAGGAATTAGAAAAGTTCAAAAACGACCATTACACCCAATTCATCCCCTCTCTTGGCTGTCTAACATTTTCATATTTAGAAAATTATTCCAAAATCCCTCCACGACCAGTCCAGTAAAAGAATATGTTCAGGTTTATGATTTTAGCCAACATCAGATCCTTGCAAGTCTCACTAAACATTTTCTTCCGATTTCTCCTCCTAAAGTTCTACTTTCATCATGAAAACATGATGGCTTTACTCATTTTCATTATTAAGCAGTAAAGGTAGCTCTCACTTTTCATGACTGAAAAGCTCATCCTACAATCTCTAGGTTAGCGCTTCTGGACTCTAGGATGCTTAGATATCAAGATGTTGTGATTGGTACTCTCCAGTCTTCGTTGAACTTTAGAACAATTTTTGTGACTTTCTTCCCCATCTTTAATATGTCACTTAAGGATCCTCATGTTATGGAGGCCTTAAATATTCAAGTTCAAGTCACAAGAACCTCACAAGTTCGGACAACCCTTGCTCTCACTGCTCATTATCAAATTGCATACAGGGTGCATAATTCTGCTATCGATCTCGCACAACCAAACAACATTATGGATACTTTTTTGATTGATGTTAACTCTCAAGGAGTTGTCACCCATACATTTTTATCCAAACAGTTATCTTTTGATGTCGTTACTTCCCTATTTCAAGAAAAGTGGCTTACAAGCTATGATTGATGTATCAACAACAGGAGGTACATCAATCTACTCATGCTGAACGCACAGACCGAAGTGGTGGGCTCATGGAAAAAACATTTCCATAATCCTCACTCAGAACCATCAATCTAGGCAGACATTAAATCTTTGCCATCTCAGAGCTGTCCTTTTTCAAGCCCACCATCACTACTAACCATATTTGGTGGGATGTTTGTTACTGCCCAACTTGTCTTAATGTTGTTAATGAAGAATTTTTTGGTCCTCTCACAAAATCAACCAAGAAAAAGAAAAAAATCTTTACAACGGGACCTTGAAGAAGCCTATTATGCAGGAGATCATTTGGCCGACATCCTCAGAGAACCATTTGAAACACCATTAAGCGTAAGATCAAAACATGCAAATATGCAAGTGATTTGTGAGTGGTTTTGAAGAACGTTTGAGCAATATCGATTAGAGAAAGATATACCTTAAATGTTGTGTATTTCTCATAGTTCTCATAATTTTTAAATCTAACTCTTTATTATGAGATCTTCGATGAACTTCGAATTTGAGTTGAATGTCTTGAATGTTGATCGAAAGATGTAGTCTTGAAGCTTGATAGAAGATGATCTTTGAGGTCCTTTGATTGAAACGATCTTGAATGTCTGATATGACATTGAGTTCATTGATTGAATCATTATTTGGCTTTTTGCTTTCATGAGGTGCTGAGATAGGTTCTTGATTAAAGCTCGTTAGCACCAAAAAAGATTTTATTTGTGATCATCGAAATATACTTCATCAAGTATGCTTAGGGACGTACAAAGTGATGAACTGCTTAGGCTAACAATCTCCCCCTTTTTGATGATGACAAACAAATTGAAAAATTACTTGCTTTAAGCAAAAAGATCAATGTGTATATCTTTTGCCCCATCTAATTCTCTTATTTTTCTTCTCTTCCTTTGACATGAGAAAAAAGGTGAAAAAAAAGAGACTAAGATCTCCCCCTGTGATGTAGTAAAGTAGCAAAGCTCCCCTTTACATGGAAACTCCCCCTTAATTTGTGCATTCACCCTCAAGATGATTTATGACGACGTGCCATAGTTAGGTATATGAGAATGAGTAAGGTCTACTATACTGTTAGTCACGTGAGAAGCTGATCTTATATTTAAGAACAATGAGAAATAGTTTGACTTATTCATAGGCTATAATATTTAAAGACAATGTAGCTGAGAATCGTAGCCATAGGGGATGAGAAAGTATTGTCGAAAGATGAATTCATAGACAATTTTTAAATGTGGGCAAATATTTGTTATTTCAATAAACCCTATGACATAAATGTTTTGATGATTCCAAATATCTCCAATTAGTGTATCTAATGATCTTGTCAAGTGTTTCAGATTTAGCAAGAATGAAGACCAAGGAACTGAGCTTACAAGCTTATTGATCATCTCAAGTAAAGTTATGAGTCTGTCAGTACTTAGAATGTAATGTCTCTCAATCAATATGCACTCAGTAAAATTTAATCATTTTTATATTTTGATCGTCGCATTTTAAAAGTACTTCTATGATTTCCAAAGTATTTGATTTAATCCGAAAATATCATGTTTTATCGAGCTTTAATCGAGAAATCAAAAAACGTTTTTATAAAGTCTTTCAGGACGTTAATGTTTTAGCAACGCCCTTTTGGACTTGCTGAGTCATGACGCTGATAAAATATTAGGATGCTCAAGGTTGAATTGAACTGATTCATAAGGACGCTTCCTTGTAAGTAGCGACCTTCCTTTTATCAACCTTTGAGAATGTCAAAACGCTGACTTAGCTTCAGCTCGCTGAAAGTTCTCTTCATTTTTAATTGATTTCTATTTTTAAGGACGCTGATAGTTATAAGTTGAATAAACTATCAGGATGGTACTTGTGTAAGAGCGTCCTCATCTGTAGAATCAACTTAATAACTTTCAGGATGCTTACTGTCCATCAACGAACTTAATACCTTTTAAGTTTTATTTTAAAACTGTTTTTAAATTTTAGGATGCTAACTCTTGAGTAGCGCCCTTGTACGTTTAAATGATTTTAAAACAAAACAGGACGCTTACTATTGACTAGCGCCCTCATGATTTAAGTCGTTTAATTATCAAAGTAAGTTAGGACACTTCCGATTCAGTAAAGTCTTCACTTCATTGTTCAGTTGGACGCTGATGCTCTATGAGCGCTCTTAAAGGAACAAAATGACAGAAATGATATTTTTTTTATTCTGACATGTACATTCTTTTAGCCACCTTTTCAGAATAACTTTTCGTACAAAATTAATTTTCTGTATTTGTAAGAGATATTCTCTGATTCAAGAACTACGTCTTCTAAAACTTTCCTTATTCGTGTATCTAGAGTCAGAATATTCATTAAATATGCAATTGCAATTTTTGTGATATATTCTAGTTGTTGTGAGTAAACGTTCATATTTCAAATTCAAATTCAAATGAACAGCTTGATCTCTTCAAGTCTATAAATACATGCACTTAACAACCTGTTAAGATTATCGAAAATTCTCTAAGCCAAAACACTTTTTGAAAGTTAGTCTAATTTTCATCTGATTCAAAAAGCTTAAGTTATTCTTTACTTATTCAAATAATTTTCGTACCGAGCTAAAATTCTATCTTTATCTGAAAATCTATTTGAAAGTTTGAACTATTTTCACTCAAATTGTTTAACACTGTTGTTACTTATATCATTCTTGCTGAAAGAGAAATTTGAGAGATAGTTCATAGGGTACAGTTGTAGCCAATTTCATATCTTGTATATTGAATCAAGGTTGTAACAGTAATTAGATAAACTACTGAGTTGATATTCTTACAATCAACAAGGTTAGGTCTTCTCACACCCGTAAGTTGAGAAACGATCCTCTCACACCCGTAAGTTGAGAAAGCTTAGGTCTTTCTCACACCCGTAACATGGGATAGGTTGGTCGCAAGCCTGCAAGTTGAGCAGTGTATCGGCTGTTGTCACACCCGCAAGTTGAGAAAAGGTGTACCGGTTTGATTCTCACCTGTAAGAGAATCCCTTAGTGATAAGGTTCAAAATCCTAACTGAGGAGGTTAGGTAGTGGACGCAAGCAAGTAGCCGAACCACTATAAATCGACTTTAATTTTGCCATTGTAATTGATTTTAAATTGTCTAAGTAACCAATTCACCCCCCTTTTGGAAATACCTCGACCAACATTATTCTCCTGGGGCTTGGCATAAGTATAAATTTGATAATTAATCCAAGCCAAACACATTCTATGCTTTAAAATTTGTAAATAATCTAGCATAAGCATACTTTAAGTTCAATAAGGCAGACACAAATGATTTATGATTAAACAAGGCCTCATTATCATGATGCTAATTGTTATCTCAATGAACCCCATGATATGAAGGTTTTGATGATTCCAAATATCTCCAGTTGGTCTATCTAATGATCTTGTCAAGTATTTCAGATTTATCAAGAATCAAGAAATTGAGATCACAAGCCTATTGAACAGAAAAATGAAGTTTTAAGTATGTCAGTACTTAGATTGTAAGGTTTATCAATCAACTTACTCTTAGCAGGATTTTTATCATTTGCATGTTTTGATCGTAACATTTTAATCGTACTTTATAATTTCTAAAGTATTTGATTTGATTAAAAGAAACATTATGTTTTATCGTGTTTAATAGAGAAATCAAAAATCACTTTTATAAAGTCTTTCAGGACGCTAATGTTTAAGCAGCGCTCTCCTGGACTTGATGAGTAAGGACGCTAATAAAAAGTTAAGACGCTCAAGGTTGAATTGATCTGATTAATAAGGACACTTACTTGTTAGTAGTGACATTTTTCTTATCAACCTTTGAGAGTGTCAGGACGTTGACTTAGTTTCAGCTAGCTAAAAGACGTTGAATGAATTATCAGGACGCTACTTGCGTAGAAACGCCCTCATCTTTAGAATCAACTTAAGTAACTTTCAGGATGCTCATCGTTCAGTTAACGCGCTTAAACATTGTTTTAAAACTGCTTTTAATGGTTCAGGACGCTTAATCTTGAGTAGCGCCCTCATATGTTTTGTGTTTTAAAACAAAGCAGGACGCTTACTACGAAATAGCACCCTCATGCTTTAAGTCGTTTAATTGTCAAAGCAAGTCAGGACACTTATTACTTAGGACGTTGATATTCTATGAGCGTCCTCAAAGGAACAAAACGACTGAAATGATATTTTTACTGTTCTGACATGTATGTATTTTTTGCCACCTTTTTAGAACAACTGTCACACCCCGCGGATGTGATTGGTACCTCATCGAGTGTACCCCAGCCACTATGAAGCCATAATATTGTCGCATCCCAGTACACAGCCCACTCAACAGTGTCTAGTACCCCGGGATCATTTGTCCACATTATTCATCATGAATAGTACAGGGCCTCCCCCAAATTTGAACCTCAAACCTTATATAGGTTGATTTCGCAATCCGAGTAACCACTGAGCCGTTTCAGTGGTTACTCGGATTGCGAAATCAACCTATATGAGGTTTGAGGTTCAAATTCGGGGGAGGCCCTGCACTATTCATGATGAATAATGTGGACAAATGTTCCCGGGGGTACGAGACATCCTTGTGTGGGGGGCTGTACCGGGATGGGACAAGATTATGGGATCATAGTGGCTGGGCTACGCTCGATGAGGTACCAATCACATCCGCGGGGTGTGACAAAGTACTTACATTTAGCCGAGTTTGCATAAAACAACAGCTACCAAACGAGTATCGGCATGGCACCGTACGAGGCTTTCTATGGTCGCCCTTGCAGATCTCTAGTATGCTAGTTAGATATGGCAGATCGACCGCAATTGGGCCCTGAACTAGTTCAAGAGACTTCTGAGAAGATCGCACTAGTAAAGGAACGACTTCGTGTTGCACAAAGTCGACATAAGAGCTATGCTGACAAGCGGAGGTAGCCTCTAGATTTTGATAAGAGGGTCTTGGTTTTTCTAAACGTTCAGCCCACAAGAGGTGTCAAACACTTTGGGATCAAAGGAAAGCTCTCCCCACAGTATATCGGTCTATTTCAGATCATTGAACGTATTGGCAAACTTGCTTATCGCCTGTCCCTTCCATTGTCCATGTCTAAGGTTCATGACGTTTTTTTGCGTATGCATGCTTTGAAAGTATTGTCCTGATCTTTCGCATATCATCCCTCTAGTCGAGGTTCGGGTTAAGGAAGGAAATAAGTATCAGGAGAGAGCGATACAAATTTTGGACAGAAAAACTCAAGAACTAAGGTGACGTAGCATACCACTGGTGAAAGTGCTCTGGGATCACCACGGAGTAGAGGAAGCAACATGGGAACTAGAAGCAACAATTAAACAGAAATACCCTGAATTGTTTTCTAGTAATAACTGATGATGTGATACATTGTACTATTGCACTTATCAATAAAATAATGGAACTTTGTTTATCAATATCTTAATACATCGTTCACTTGAATAACTATGCAGATGTCTGAAAATAATATCAATGGATATAGTGATGCACACACGCAGTGGCCCCATTGAGAACCTGTGGTGACTCCTTCACGATCAGAGTCAAGTCACAATTACCTTGCATCACCAACCCTATCGCCACACAGACAGCGATCCTTATCGCCAGAGCGGGCATGACTTTTTCGTAACAATTTTGCCCAAAACAATCATGTGCCCTCATCTTGGCAGGACCTTCTACCAAAATTGCTAGGCTGCCGGATTCGAGCAACAACACTGAAAAGCATCCCATCGCTCAATCTACCTCTCCTCAAATGAAGTAACCAGCGCCCTACACCACCATATGTTAAGCAAAAGGTTGGAATCTTCTGAGGACGAATCCGACTTCATTTTCTCTCTTTGGTTTCATGATGTTGAGGATTC
Organism: Paratinospora sagittata; assembly: GCA_035771175.1. Lineage (NCBI taxonomy): Eukaryota > Viridiplantae > Streptophyta > Magnoliopsida > Ranunculales > Menispermaceae > Paratinospora > Paratinospora sagittata. The sequence goes on along the minus strand of CM069611.1, from coordinate 16,492,304 downwards.
CACCGGCCACAGTAGCATTCAGGGACCATACAGGTACTACCCTGAACTAGCAAACGATGACATCGATAGTGAATCTCAAGCAGATAACCATCATGACTACTTGTACTGATTTCGAGGGCGAAATCCTTTTAAGGGGGGGGTAGAGTGTAATACCCTAGGTTTGCACAAAAAAAAAAAATTTGTTCGGGTAGAACGCCTGAATGTTCAGGTGCCAAATTTCCTATATAAGGAACCCTTCTGCATCCTCATTTCTCACACCAAATCACCTCTCTTTGTGATTTTTCTTCTCCTTCTCACTCATTTTGAGTTTTTGGTCTTTTGAGACTCTTTATACGGTACAACGCGGTTCTGTCCGGGGGAAATCGCCAGTTCTGAAGAAGTTCTTACCTGAAGGTGGGGAACAAAACATAGGTTTGCGTGTCTTATTACTTTTATTAAAGTTTATATTTATTTATCATTATGTCTATTATTCATTGACACTGCATTATTGCGTATAATGTTTATACTGTCATACTTATTCCTGCATATTTGGAATTCATGTATTATACTATTATTATGCCAGATTAGTGGTCAATCTGAGCCGTGGCTCAGTGGTTACTAGGATTACGAAATCAACCTATATGAGGTTTGAGGTTCGAATTCGGGGGAGGCCCTGCACTATTCATGATGAATAGTGTGGACAAATGATCCCGGGGCTACTAGACAATGTTGAGTGGGCTGTGTACTGGGATGGGACAATATTATGGGATCATAGTGGCTGGGGTACGCTCGATGAGGTACCCATCACATCCGCGGGGTGTGACAACAACTTTTCGTACAAAATCAAATTTATGTATTTGTAAGAGATATTCTCTGACTCACGAATCACGCCTTCTAAAACTTTTCTTATTCGTGTATCTGTAGAAAATTCGAATATTCATGAAATGTGCAGTTTCCATTTTCGTGATATATTGTAGCTGTTGTGAGTAAACGTTCATATTTGAAATTTAAATTCAAATGAACAACAACTTCATCTCTACAAGTCTACAAATACAGACACTTTACAATTTGTTAAGCATCGAAAATTCTCTGTGTTAAAATATTTTTTGAAAGTTAGTCGAATTTTCATCTGGTCAAGAAAACATTTAAGTTGATCTGTTTTCACAGTAGTTTTCTTTGAGACTTTACGTATTCAAAAAATTTTCATACTGAGCTAACATTCTATCTTTATTTGAAAATCTATTTGAAGTTTTGAATTGTTTTCACTCAAATCGTTCAACATTGTTTTAACTTATATCATTCTTGCTGAAAGAGTAATTTGAGAGATAGTTCATAAGATACAGTTGTATTCAATTTCATATCCTATATACTGTATCAAGGTTGTAACAATAGTTAGATAAACTACTGAGTTGATATTTTATATTTAACAAAGTCAGGTCTTCTCACACACGTAAGTTGAGAAACGGTAGTTCTCACGCCCGTAAGTTGAGATAGGTTGGTCTCACACCTGTAAGCTGAGCAGTATAACAGTTGTTCTCACACCCGCAAGTTGAGAAAAGGTGTAACGGTTTGATTCTCACCTGTAAGAGAATCCCTTGGTGACAAGGTTAAAATCCTAACTGAGGAGGTTAGGTAGTTGATGTAGGCAAGTAGCCGAACCACTATAAATTGACTGTGCATATTTGTTTATTTTCTGCGTTGTATCTTTGCCATTGTTATTATTTTCTAAATCGTCTAAGTGTCCAATTCACCTCCCTCTTGGACATATTTGGGCCAACAATTGGTATCAAAGCAGTGTTGCTCTGCAAAAAAAACTTCACAATTTCTGTGATATCAATGGCAATGACCAAAGGGAACGTCATAGAAGTAGGTCAACTTTTAGACATACCACCTCTGTTCAATAAAGTCTGGTTTGAAGATTGGATGATAAGGATGAAATCCTTTCTACGATCTAAGGATATCAATCTATGGGAAATGGTTATAAACGGCTACACCATGCCCAACAAGCCTATTGAGCTATGGACAGATAAGGAAAGACTAAATGACAAACTTAACGCTCAATCGGTCTATGCTTTGTACTATTCTCTACTCGAGGAAGAAGTAGAAAGGGTAGTTCATATTGAGAGTGCCAAGAAAATTTGGGAAACTCTCAAGTCACTTTATTGTGATAAGATTAACATTCGAGATGAAAATCTCAAAGAGCCTGATAAACTATTCAATCCCTTTAAGATATCAGAGAATGAATCTCTCGATACGGCATGCAACAAATATCAATCCATTCTTGATGGAATGCAAGAGCTGAATTAGGAAATACCTGCAGAAATATCCATGTTTTATTTATGTGATAAGCTGACTATGTTAGCTGAATCTGTTGAACCATGGGAAATGAATTTAAAGGAGTTTTGTGATCTCCTGCAAACCATGGAAAGAAGGGACGAAACTAGAGACAATTAGAATAGTAGAAGAATCTCTTGTCCACTTTAGGGTTTCAAACAACGAGTCAGTTCATGATAACCTTCAACGTTTATACATATAGTAAATGAACTTGAGTACTCTAGAAAAACCATCACTCACTGTACTTTATTACAATATTTTTTTAACAGTTTTCCTGAGAACTGGAAATATAAAGTAGACTTTATAAACGAATTTTCAAATCCATTTGAAATCAGTTTTATAAAAAATGATTATATTTTAAGTGGATTAGAAACTTCATCTGAGAGAGAAGACATTCTTGCAAATGCACCAAGCAGGAGGAGAAGTGAAGTTGCTGATGAAATATATACAATGAGTCAACAATCCTAAGCAAGCACATCCAGAACACTCAATGAAAGATCTCTTGATAGAATGACGATAAAGAAGTCTGCATGGCGAACAAAGATAATGAATTATCTCAACTGCTTCAAAATGAGACAAAGTACTCAAGTCGAGGACTTTGCAGTACCTTAAGGTAAAAGTCAAAAATATGCAAAGGTATAAAAGTCGCTCTCTTTTCTTCTACTACTAGAACATACTCATTAGTGACTACTTGAAATTAGTGTCTATGTTTAATTATGTGTTGCTCGGAATGTTTAAATTCTTTTTGCTCGTGATTAAGTTATTGACTGTTGGTTGATGAAATATAATTTGCAATATCAGTTATTCAACCATACGATATTTGAGCTTGTATTAGTCAAATATACTAAATATTAGAGCCTAAGTATCAATAAGGATGCTAACAGTGTTTGAGGATGCTAATGTGCCCGATGCCATTAGCTGTTCCAAAATCACTCGTCACAAGAAGGACGTTAATGCGCATAATAGCTTTAGTCGAGTAAGAACGATACTTTGAAGTAGGACGCTAATCGGTCAATATTACTCATTAAATCAAACCGCTTTTTTTTTTTTTTAAGAATAGGAAGTTATATGTCAGGAGCGAGCTTATCACTTTCTCTCTATAAAGCCAAACTTGTTGTATCCTAGATGTCACTTTTCACCTTTTATGCCCTAGGACGCTTCGAAGAACTTTTCCAGGAATCGCTTCCAAAGTTACCACTGAAGCTTCATCTTTAACCTTTGTAAATCCTGCTCTCTGCTCTTTTTTAAATCCTCTATTCTCTTGTGCTTCAGTCTTTGTTTTGTAGTCTAAGTTCTTCACAATCTTCTCTCTTGAATTTTTTAATGGCACCCAAACTCGAAAAGCTTCACCACTTTTCTGCTAGAAAGTGAGTTGTGTCGCCATCATCACCTCCAGATAGGAGTGTGAGACCAAGAACTGAACCAACTCAAGCCGCACCGGCTGAGGAGCCCACACCAGTGATACCCACCCCTCCTACTAAAACCATGTCTCACCCACCTTCTTCTTCTCAGATGAGAAGAAAAGGAGACAAAGGCAAGAAGCTCATGAACCAAGCTAAAATTGATGGAAGCTATGTCGATTTTGACTTCTTCATTAACTCCCATCTGGACAATTTTTCTCTTTTTTAATTTCAAGGCTAGATCAATTTTCTCATTTTAAACTCAAAATGGTATCCCAGTCTCGTCAGCCAATTCTATTTGAATCTGGTTGATAAACCCAGATCTGAACTCTCAAAACAATCTGTGGTGAAGGGAAAATCTGTTGAGATTTCTCCTAGATTCTTTTCTGAGACATTCCATTTGCCAAATGATGAAAGTACCCACATACTTTCATTCACCAAGAATAAAGTTCAGTATCTAGGCTATAACAACCTTTCTGCTCTCAATCTTGTCTCAAGGAAAAATAACCATTCTTATGTCGACAAGAAACTCACAAATCAGTCAATTGAACTTATTCCCAGAATAATCCACAACGTTATTACCCACATCATTCAGCCTAAAACCGGTAGCAGGGGTAATGTGAATGAATTAGACCTATTCTTACTCTGGTGCATTCTGGAGAAGAAGAAAGTAAATCTCGCCCACATTCTCATGCATGTAATAAATATTGTGGTTAGTAGAGGAGGAGATCTACCTTTGGGTATGTACCTCACCACTATGTTCGAGAGATGTGGTATCGATTTCAGTGGAGAAAGCTTTAAGGAACCTAGTAGATACAACTGCATTGTTCAAACCATTGTGAAATTGATGAGATATACTTATGTTTCTGCATTGGACAAAATGGCTTCTAATGTCAGAAGTTCCACTTGAAGGTGATCCCAGTGGAAAAGATGAAGTAAGAGAAGAAGATGTATCAACAATAGAGAAAGAAGCTGCCCAAGCTTCAAATGCTCCAGTCAAAGAGGCTGTGCTAGAAGAAGTTGTTCCCATAGTTAATATTGAGCACGTTTCAATTGATGATGTAGAAGTTGAACATGCAGAGCAAGATGTCTATGCTGAAGAAGATCTAATGGAAGAGGTGACCCAGATTGCTTAGGCCATAGTTGAAGAACATTTGCTTGAATCAGAAAATGTTGATGCAATCTTGGAGGACATCACCATAGAACGAGTCAGTGAGGACTCAGATAAAACCATCTCCAGACCACCATCTCCATTTGATATCCCTGTACCAATGGAATCTCAAGACTCGCAGAAAAATGAGTCTGATGGTATACAAAGTAAGGATTCAGAGGGCTATGATCTGGCTATCGTACCCTATCAGGGAGATGACATAAATAAAGTGGTTGATGAAGATGATCATGTTGAAGATTTTCATGAGGCCAATACTGAATTTCAAGCAGAAGATGAAGTGGAAAATATTTATGAGGAAAGCTCATTCGATCATGAGCAACCTTCTTATCCATCCACAAGTAGGCCAAAAGATGAATTCATCAGAGAGAAAGACTTTCTCAGACGAGTAAGAGAAGATCATATTTTTGTCATGTCTCAACTAATGACTCGTTTGGAACAAAACCAAGTTCAAATGAAAAATGAGACATTGTCAGAAGTCCGAGAATCTTTGAAATATCAGGAGAGGCTTGAGATTAATGAGATCAAAGAACTTAACTCTCACATGATCAGGGCAACTAAATTGCTCGAGACGCTGTCTTAACAAATGGACAGCCAGTTAAAAGTCATGCAGTCCTTGCCTTCATCAAGCTCCATTCCATCATCATCACTTAATTTTATTAAGACAATTTAGGAGGACATGCAACAGATCAAGAAATTCATAAATTCATTTGTTGTTGTTGTTCTGCCGAGATTGGCAACTCCTCAACAACCTCCAGCCAGACCTCAAGATCCACAGAGTCGCATAATGCCAGCTACACCAAGTCGTGCTACCAGTGCTATAACTGAAGAGGCTTTGAAAAAGATTCTTGAAGAAATTCAAAGCTTGAGAGGTAAAATGGCTGAATCCTCTAAAGATAAGTCAATTTCTGAAACTCTGCAATTAGTTTTGGATGCTATCTTGGATCAAGTAACGAGCAAGACAGTGCTTGATCCAGTGCTGCAGGCCATCTCTAGTCTGATGAAGAATTTAGATATTGCAAGGCCAGCACCAACAGAGGATGATAGACTAACCAAGATTCTAGACTTGGTTACTCGTGCTTTTGAAAAGCTACAAAACTTGAAGAACAAGATGCCGTTCCTTTCCACAACCATTATGGATCTGTCTTATACATTCATTAAAGCTGCAGATCGAGTGGAAGGAGTCGTAGGCTTCTTCGAAGACCTCTTCAAGGCAATGAACAGTAGGATGCATTTTACTGTTTGGTATATTTCCTCTACCATGAAATGTTTTACAATGCTCTTTCATCTATTAGAGAAGAAAAGTGTCAAAGTTCCATCTGTACCACGGGCTCCAGCCTTCACACCTCCTCAAGGACCCCATGAGTCAGACAATCTTCTTGGAATATTAGAATGTGAAGGTGAAGATGAATCGGATGAAGAGCCATTGCATAGAATCAGTCGAAGAGTGTTTCCACCCCCAGATCCCTCATTAGAAAATTTCCCAGATCCTAAACGCAAGCGACCAATCAGGCCAGAATTTGAAGGTCACATACTTTCTCTTAAGTTTGCTCAAGGCCTTGCGGAATAAAAAACAAAAGGTTTCAAACCTGGTCTACCTCTTAATCCATTTAAATTTGGTGCTTCCAAGCATGCTCATGAAAAGTTCATTGAAAAATCGAGGAAGGGTATTGTAATTGATGAATCTGTCAGTAGTTTGAGACAGAGCACACGTGGTTCTTCAAGACCACAAGCACCAAGGAAACCCAAGAATTCTGTACCTAGTTCCAATGGATCCAAGAAGGATGAGGAGGTCGAAAGAAAGAGGAAAGGGAAGGGTCCTAGTATGAGCTAATCCTACCCACTTCTTGATGTTTTCAAAAGGGGGAGAAGAGATTGTAGATATTAAGGCTAAATTAGCTCAAGAGGGAAGCTACATGTAAGGGGTAGTTCTATCCAAGTTAATGTGTTCTATACACGTTAATGTATTCATTCTTGTTTATAATTTACATTGTGTGTTTTCTGCAATGTCTGCATCTTACCATGTAAATTGTATGATTAAAATCAAATAGAACTGACATTACTGCAGATATCATTTTAAATTCGGTATATATTTGATTACATGAATAACTATCTGCATGATCAAAGTATTTGAAATCATCAAAAAGGGGGAGATTGTTATCTCAATGAACCCCATGATATGAAGGTTTTGATGATTCCAAATATCTCCAGTTGGTCTATTTAATGATCTTGTCAAGTGTTTCGGATTTATCAATAATCAAGATCAAGGAACTGAGATCACAAGCCTATTGAACAGAAAAATAAAGTTCCAAGTCTGTCAGTACTTAGATTGTAAGGTCTATCAAGCAACTTACTCTCAACAATATTTTTATCATTTGCATGTTTTGATCGTAACATTTTAATCGTACCTTATAATTTCTAAAGTATTTGATTTGATTAAAAGAAACATTATGTTTTATCGTGTTTTAATCGAGAAATCAAAAATCGCTTTTATAAAGTCTTTCAGGACGCCAATGTTTTAACAGCGCTCTCCTGGACTTGATGAGGTAGGACGCTAATAAAAAGTTAAGACGCTCAAGGTTGAATTGATCTGATTAATAAGGATGCTTACTTGTTAGTAGTGACATTTTTCTTATCAACCTTTGAGAGTGTCAGGACGCTGACTTAGTTTCAGCTCGCTAAAAGATCTTTTTATCTTTAAGTGATTTTTTTCTTTAAAGACATTGATAAGTTATAAGTTGAATAAATTATCAGGACGCTACTTGTGTAGGAGCGCCCTCATCTTTAGAATCAATTTAAATAACTTTCAGGACGCTCACCGTTCAGTCAACGCACTTAAACATTGTTTTAAAACTGCTTCTAATAGTTCAGAATGCTTACTCTTGAGTAGCGTCCTCATATGTTTTGTGTTTTAAAACAAGGCATGACGCTTACTGCGAAGTAGCACCCTCATGCTTTAAGTCGTTTAATTTTCAAAGCAAGTCAGGATGCTTACTACTTAGTAGCACCCTCACTTCATTGTTCAGTAGGACGTTGATATTCTATGAGCGCCCTCAAAGGAACAAAACAATAGAAATGATATTTTTACTATTCTCTAATTCATGAACCACGCCTTCTAAAACTTTCCTTATTCGTGAATCTGGAGAAAATTCGAATATTCATGAAATGTGCAGTTGCCATTTTCATGATATATTCTAGTTGTTGTGAGTAAACGTTCACATTTGAAATTTAAATTCAAATGAACAACAACTTCATCTCTACAAGTCTATAAATACAGACACTTAACAATTTGTTAAGCATCAAAAATTTTCTGAGCTAAAACATTTTTTAAAAGTTAGTCGAATTTTCATCTGGTCAAAAACGTTTATGTCTATCTGTTTTCACTGTAGTTTTCTTTGAGACTATTCAAATGATTTTCATACTAAGCTAACATTCTATCTTTATTTGAAAATCTATTTGAAGTTTTGAACAGTTTTCACTCAAATCGTTCAACACTGTTTTAACTTATATTATTCTTGTTGGAAGAGTAATTTGAGAGATAGTTCATAGGATACATTGTATTCAATTTCATATCCTGTATACTGTATCATGGTTGTAACAGTAGTTTGATAAACTACTGAGTTGATATTTTATATTCAACAAAGTCAGGTCTTCTCACACATGTAAGTTGAGAAAGGGGAGTTTTCACACCCGTAAGTTGAGATAGGTTGGTCTCACGTCTGTAAGCTGAGCAGTATAAGGATTGTTCTCACACCCGCAAGTTGAGAAAAGGTGTAACGGTTTGATTCTCACCCGTAAGAGAATCCCTTGGTGACAAGGTTAAAATCCTAGCTGAGGAGGTTAGGTAGTGGATGTAGGCAAGTAGCCGAACCACTATAAATTGACTGTGCATATTTGTTTATTTTCTGCACTGTATCTTTGCCATTGTTTTTATTTTCTAAATCGTCTAAGTATCCAATTAACCCCCCTCTTGAACATATCTAAGCCAATACTAATAAGATGCAAAGTATATAGTTTGAACTACATGACATCTATTAGATATCAAAAATCACAATCAATTGATGAATACAAGATTAAATATTAAAGAGCAACATCAATGGCATGTGAGAATGAAAGTTGTGGACTTTCCATAGTTTAGGCATATGGAAATATATAAGATGAAGAGCAAAGCCCTAAGATATTGAATATATGCTAGATTTCATAGATATCATTCAAGCAACAACATATATTCATTCATATACTAGGCAAATGATTTCAATTAAAGTATAACCTAGATAGATTGTTTCTAATGAACAATGATTTTGAAGCGTATGCAATCATTAGAAATTAAATGTTTGAGAATTTGATGTTTATGATGTAAGATGAAGAAAATGCATCAAAGCTAGGAAATCATACAAAGAGAATGCCAAAAGATGATAATCATGAGTATAGACAATTTTCTTTTCAAAAAATATAGGCGTAGGATATGAAATTGTGTACATGGCCTATATTCATTTGCATATACACGAGTCATGCATAGATATGATTTTAAAGTAAACATGATCATGATATGAACTAGCATAGGCAGAGATAAATTGTTAAGCATAGCCTAGCTATAACAAATAATATGATCAAATATCACATGGAGTTCTAGATGAAGAGATAATCAGATATAAGCAGATACTCACAGATATATGATGCAGATTATCGATGAAATATGTGATTAACCTTAAGAAAGATACCACAAAGATAATAGCATTAGTCATAATAAAATTTCATCATGATACTATTTATCAGGAAATATTCGAATCAAAATGAGCAGGACATCATTAATATGATGACAAATAATCATGTTCATGAAAGCAAAATTGTAATGTATCAGAAATAGTTTTGTAATCACGTAATCAGGCAAAATAACAAAGCATAAATAGGCAAGCATCAACTAAGTAGTGAACTCATCGTGAAAGTGAAACAGGGGATTAAAATAGAGTAATCTCATACAGTTAAGACATTAATGTTGAGCTAATAATCTTCAAATTTCTTGTATTAAAGTTTTGAAAGGTCCGGGGGACCATTTTAACAAAAAGAATTAAAACACAATAATAATGTTGGTTCTAACTTAGTAGAACACTTTACAATTAAGCTCATGTGCATAGCATTACAAAGATGTATAGATTTGAATACGTAATGCTAAGAGACATACACTTACAGTCCTTTACCTTTCAATGTTCGGTATTGCCCAAGTGCAGTTTCGAAAAGTGTGAATGATATGTAAATCAATTAAGTCTTCATCGAAAACATTATGATACCATTGAAACATTGAAGTTGAGAATGCAAGGCCAGTGTAAATCATAGACACAACCAATTTTAAAAATAAATAGAGTATATAAGTATGAAAACTTCTGGTTCAATATTCAATACTTAACACAACTACTGATATTGTTCAATACAATACTTAAGATATGAAATCAAGTACAACTGCATTTCTCATGAACTATTTCTCAAATTCCTTCATCAGCATGATTGAGGTTCAATATAATTCCAGGCTAAGAATTTGAGTAGAAACCAGTTTACAATAGATTTTCAAAGATAGAATATAATTTAAGCTCAATATGAAAATCTTTTGACTGAGTAAAGTATCAGTGAAGAATACTTTGAAAACTTAGAACATTTGAGAACTTTTGAAAGATTAAACAACGACTAACATGCAAAAAGTTTTTGGCACAATAAAAATTATCGGCAAGTTGTTTCATTCAAAGTGTTGGTATTTATAGATCTAGTAGATAATAGTCGTTAGACATTTGAAATTCAAATACAATATTAACGTTTACACACAACAGCTAGAATGTTATATTAAAATGGCAACTAAAATTTTCACCAATATTCTAATTCTTTTCAGATTACATGAATACGAAAAGTTTTAGAAAAACTTGATTCATGTATCAAAGAAGATCTCTGAGAAATCTGAAAAGGATTTTGTGCAAAGATCTGTTCTGAAAAAGTAGACCGATAGAGTGTACTTGTTAGAACAGTGACAATTGTTGAATTAGCGTCCTGATTTTGTAATCAGCGTCCTGATGCATAATATCAACTTTGTCTTTTATTCCTTGAGGGCACTCATTATGTATAAGCGTTCTGCTGAACAATGAAGTGAGGGCACTATTAACTTGTAAGAATCCTGACTTTCTTTGTGACATAAGTGACATAACCTGGAGGGCGCTAATGCACAGTTAGCGTCCTGCTTTGTTTTAAAACAATTAAGTGCATGAGGGCGCTACTTTTTCGAGTAAGCATCCTACCTTTTAAAACATAAAACACAATACGAGGGCGCTACAACTATGTAAGCGTCCTATCATATTTAAAACATTTGAAGAACAAAACTAAGTACGCTGAAGGACAATCAACGTCCTGAAAGTTATTAAGTTGACTCCCAAAGATGAGGGCGCTCCAATCCAGGTAGGGTTCTGATAGTTTATTCAACTTATAGCTATCAGCGTCCTCAAACATAAATTCTTTGAATAACTTAAAAATCTTTCAGTAGACAACTTCAGAGGTTGACTAAAGGGAGGCCGCTACTTACAAGTAAGCGTCCTAATAAATCAGTTCAATTCAACCTTAAATGTTATTTGCGTCCTAATGAGTCATCAACGTCCTGATTTAACAAGTTCAGGAGAGCGCTATTGAGTTATTAGCGTCCTGAAAAATTATTGAAAAATAGTTTTGACTCGCGATTAGAAATATGATGAATGTGAATAAAAACTCGATAAATTTCAAATTAAACATAGAAAATTAAATCATTTGAAATACCATTAAGCGAAAGATCAAAACATTCAAATATGCAAGTGATTTGTGCATGGTTTTGAAGAACGTTTGAGCAATATCGATTAGAGAAAGACATACCTTAAATGTTGTGTGTTTTTCATAAGTCTCATAATTTCGAAATCCAATTCTTCATTATGAAATCTTCGATGAACTTCAAACTTGAGGTGAATGTCTTGAACGTTGATCGAAAGATGTAGTCTTGAAGCTTGACCGAATCGTTCGTGTGATGTTATCTTGAAATCATGATATGATCTTGAGGTCCTTCGATTGAAACGATCTTGAATGCCTGATATGACCTTGAGTTCCTTGATCGAATCTTTCTTTGGCTGTTTGCTTTCCTGAGGTGCTGAGATAGATTCTTGATTAAAGCTCGTTAGCACCAAAAAAGATTTTGTTTGTTATCATCAAAATATACTTCATCAAGTGTCACACCCCGCCCGGACGCGCCTAAACTGGCGGGACACTCACGGACGGGGCGGGAATTGGCATCATAACGATAGCAGAGTGCCCGGAAACACGATTAAGTACAAGTCTGATTTCATTAATTTCAGAATATATTTGTATATGAAATAGTTAAGGGAACATTCTCCCAAAATCCCCAATGAATAATACGAAGGGTACAAAATGTGGGCCCAAAAACCTGCACCCAGTCCACCCTAATCTCCTGTGAAAATTTGAATAACAATGGGGTGAGCTACACGCTCAGTGGGTAAAATAGTTCGTGAATATAACAATTAATAAAGCAAACTTCATAATCAAATATCTTAAATACACATCAGAGCATCATAATCAATCCAACATGTATGTATGCATGACACCGTCTCATATTGGTTTGATGATTGTACATCGCCTGAGTTCACGTACAGATGTCCCTCTCTAGGAGTAGCCGGGTTCTCATTGTACGTCCCTCCTCAGGAACGACTCTCTGGATTCACATACAGATGTCCCTCCCCAAGAGTAGCCAGGTTCTAATTGTACGTCCCTCTCCAGAGAAATATAATGAATAGCGAGCATTGCTTTTAACTATTCTATGAATCATAAACCACATACGTCCCTAGGTGGTGCTATGTATGATGCCAATGCAGGAACTGGTCCGGTCTTTACTTAACATTTAGACAGGATTTGGCAACGTCCGATGATCCTTATCAGGGTCGGTATCGCCACGTGCAAGGTTAGGACATTTAGTATTACTTGTATAAGCTGAAGGTCCGGGTATGCACCTGAAAGTTCGAGCATTTGGGGCATGCGCCTGAAGGGTCAGGCACAATTTTTTTTTGTGCAAACCTAGGGTATTACACTCTACCCCCTTAAAAGGATTTCGCCCTCGAAATCTGTCCAAGTAGTCATGATGGCTATCTGCGTGGGATTCACTACTGTCGTCATCATTTACTCGCGCAGGGTAGTGCCTGTATGGTCCCTGAATGGCACTGTGGCCGGTGTAATCCTCAACATCATGAAACCATGGAGAGCAAATGGAGTCAGATTCGTCCTCAGAAGGTTCCAACCTTTGCTTAACAGATGGTGGTGTAGGGTTTTGCTGGTTGCATCGTTTAAGGGGAGGTAGGTTGAGCGGTGGGATGCTTTTTCGTGTTGTAGCTCGAATCTGGCCGCCTGGCAATTTTGGTAGAAGATCCTGCCAAGATGAGGGCATAATATTGTTTTGGGCAAAATTGTTATGAAAAAGCCATGCACGCTCTAGCGATAAGGATCGTTGTCTGTGTGTCGATGGAGTTGGTGATGCAAAGTAGTTGTGAATTGACTCAGATCCTGGAGAAGTCGCCACAGGTTGCCAAGGAGGCCATTGCGTGTGTGCATCACTACATCCATCGACATTATTTTCAGACATCTACGTAGTAGTGAGACAATGTTTTAAGATATTTGTAAACAAAGTTCCATCATTTTATTGATAAGTGAAATAGTACAATGTATCACATCATCAGTTATTATTAGAAAACAATTTAGGGTATTTCTGTTTAATTGTTGCTTCTAGTTCCCATGTTGCTTCCTCTACTTCGTGGTGATCCCAGAGCACCTTCACAAGTGGTATGCTACGTCACCTTAGTTCTTGAGTTTTTCTATCCATAATCTGTATTGCTCTCTCTTGATACCTATTTCCTTCCTCAACCCGAACCTCGACCAGGATGATACTTTCGAAGCATGGATACGTGAAAGACGTCATGAACCTTAGACATGGACAATGGAAGGGACAGACGATAAGCAAGTTTGCCAATATGTTCAGTTATCTGAAATGGACCAATATACCGTGGGGAGAGCTTTCCTTTGATCCCAAAGCGTTTGACACCTCTTGTGGGCTAAACTTTTAGAAAAACCAAGTCCCCCTTATCAAATTCTAGAGGCTGCCTCCGCTTGTTAGCATAGCTCTTTTGTCGACTTTGTGCAACACGAAGTCGCTCTTTTACTAGTGTGATCTTCTCAGAAGTCTCTTGAACTAGTTCAGGCCCCAACTGCGGTCGATCTGCCATATCTAACCAGGACACCTGAGATCTGCAAGGGCAACCATAGAGAGCCTCGTATGGTGACATGCCGATACTAGTTTGGTAGCTGTTGTTGTATGCAAACTCAACTAAATGTAAGTACTTTGCCCATCCGTCATGAAAGTCCAAAATGCAACACCGTAACATGTCTTCCAAGAATTGGATAAGACGCTTTGACTGTCCATCAATTTTAGGGTGAAAGGTTGTGCTCATGGTGATCTTAGAGCCCATTCTACTCTGGAAGCTTTGCCAAAACTTTGGTGTGAATCGAGGGTCTCGATCAGAGACGATCGTGAGTGGTATGCCATGGAGGTGTATGATATTTCTTTCATATAGTTCAACAAGCTTGGCAGGGTTATCCGTGAACTTTATTGGCAAGAAGTGTGCAGACTTTGTAAGTCTGTCAATGATAACCCAGATAAGATCTTGCCCTATATTATTTCGAGGCAAGGCCGTAACAAAATCCATTGCGATGTTCTCCCACTTTCATTTTCCAATAGGTAACGGCTGGAGAAGTCCAGAGGAAAGTCTTCATTCTGCCTTAACTTGCTAGCAAACGAGACATCGAGCAACGAAGTCTGCAATCGCCTTATTCATTACAGGAAACTAGAATTGTCGCTTGACATCCTTGTACATCTTGTCACCCCCAGGATGCATAGCGAACCTCGAACAGTGCATCTCAGTGAGCACTTCTTTCCGAACCTCAAGATCGTTCAGTAGACAGAGACGTTTTTTTATATAAAACGTCCCCGTCTTCAGAGACAGACCAGTGAGGAAGGTCCTGTCCGCTGAGTACAAGGTCTCGTTTCTCCATTAACATAGGGTCGTTGGCTTGAGCTGCGAAAATCATTCGAACCAGCTCAGAGTTGGCTGATAATTGAGAAAGTCATGATCTTGCTCCCTCCTCGATCAATTGTAGGTTAAAATTCTCCATCTCTGTAGCCAACTTCCCCATTTCGAAGTTAAGAGTGCAAGCAACATAAGATTTTCTACTCAGGGCATCAGCCACAACATTGGCCTTACCGGGATGATACTGGAGTTGAAAGTCATAATCTTTCAAGAACTCCAACCATCGTCTTTGACGGAGGTTTAGGTCTCTCTGGGTGTAGATGTACTTAAGAGTCTTGTGATCCGAGAAGACCTCAAATCGTTCACCGTATAGGTAATGATGCCATAAGTTCAGTGTAAATACGACAGTTGCAAGTTCCAAGTCATGTATTGGGTAATTACCCTCATGAATCTTCAGTTGCCTCGAGGCATACGCAACAACTTGGCCTTCTTGCATTAGTACGACACCTAAGCCTTGGAGGGAGGCGTCGGTGTATAGTTAAAATCCAAGTGCATTTCTTGGAGTGATTAGTATTGGTACCGTCGTGAGGTGCTTCTTTAATTCCTGAAATGATGTTTCATAGGCGAGATTCTAGATGAATTGCGCGTCTTTCTAAGTGAGCTTTGTCATAGGTTCAGTAATCTTTGAGAAGTCCTTGATGAAGTGTTTGTAATAGCCAGTGGTAGGCTGCTTCTAGTTGAAAACCGCTTCAACCTTAGAACGATCCACCGCAATGCCATTGTCTGAAACCACATGGCCTAGGAATTGAACTCGCTTCGCCCAAAATTCATATTTACTCAACTTTGCATACAACTGGTGGCTTCTCAAGGTCTGGAGGACTATCCTCAGGTGTATCTTATGGTCTTCCTCGGTTGAGGAATATATCAAGATATCGTCCACAAAAACCACCACAAATCGGTCTAAGTATAACCTAAAGATGCGATTCATCAAATTCATGAATGCAGCTGGTGCATTTGTTATAACGAACGGCATGACCAAGAACTCGTAGTAAACGTACCGAGTTTTGAATGCTGTCTTGGTAATGTCTGACTCTCGGATCCAGAGTTGGTGATAACCGGATCGTAAATCAATCTTAGAGAAGTATTTGGCATCTTTAAGTTGGTCGAACAAGTCAGCGATCCTGGGCAACAGGTATCTGTTCTTAATGGTGACGTTATTCAGCTTGCAATAGTTGATGCAAAGTCGTAAGGAACCATCCTTTTTGCGAACAAATAGAACTAGAGAGCCCAAGGGTGATGAACTTTTTCTGATGAAGCCATTACTCTCAAATTCCTTTAGTTGTTTGTCCAATTCGACTAGCTTGACATTTGACATTTTGTATGGTGGAATTGAGATAGGCCCGGTCCCAGGTATGAGATTGATTCAAAATCGAATTCCCTAACCGGAGGTAGACCAGGAAGGTCATTTAGAAAAACTGTTAGGAATTCATATATTACCAGGACATCGTGTACTTCGAGAAGGTACAGTGCTGGTGATTCATTTTCATCACCAAGGGATAGAGCTCAAAGTTGTGCCTTAAGAAGTGCAACAATCGAGTTGTGTATCCATTTCCTTGTTCCCTGAATCTTGAGAAACTCCCCCGTGGGTAAGGTTAACTGAACTTGCTTCTTCATATAATCGATCTTTGCATTCAGTGGTGCGAGCCAGTACATGTCGAGGATGATGTCAAAGTCTTCAATGTCCATCACAAAAAGATCTGCATATATTATATGTTCTGACATTCGAAGCTCACATCGAGAACACTGCAAATTCACGTCAGTACCAGATCCTAAAGGTGCTGTGACATGGATTGTGATTTCTGTGGGTTCAGGATGCAACCTTAAATGTCTTACCAATGCAGACGATATAAAAGAATGCGTAGCACCCGAATCGAACAAGACATGCACCATTGTATTGAATAAGGGAAATGTACCTTCTACTACATTGTTGTCTGGGAGGGATTGTTGAGCGATAGCAAATGCTCTGCCTTGGTTCCGTTGCCCCTGGTTCTGCTGGTTCTGCCTGGGTTGGGCATTAGCAGCAGGTGGTGCTTGTTGGACTGGAATAGCGGGAACAGGTTACCGATGGTGCGGACAGACATTTCTTACATGGCCTTACTGGCCGCAGTTGTAACACGTCAGCCTCTGCTGCTGATGGTTCTGTTGGCCATGCTGATTGTGGTGCTGACCACCACCTCTGCCATTGCCGTTTCGACGGCCACCCCTGTTACTACAGCCTCCTCGACCATGATTACGAAAACCTTGATGGCCAGGGTTAGATGGTTCAGCAGCAGGTGCCGTGGTTTCATTCTCCTGAACAGGGGTTGGGAGGGTTGGGTTTTGATTATAGTAGGGCTTCTTCTTGTTGCCCTGCTGCGAGCCCTGTTGGGAAAACGTTGTAGGCCATTTCCCCCTATTCAGTCTCTGCTCTTGCACAATCTTCTGCTGCTCAAAGCTCAATACCTTGTCAACGACCTCCCTATAAATCTTGAGATCCAAGATCGACAAGGCTTGTCGAATGTCAGGACGAAGGCCATTGTAGAATTTCTTGGTCTTATCTTGCTCCGTTGAGATGGTGGAAAGAGAGTAGACCGATAATTCTTTAAACTTGCTAGCATACTCCCTGACTGTCATGCCGCCTTGGTATAGCTTGGCGAACTTCTGGCGCTTCTGTCTCTTCACAGCGCCGGGGAAGTACCCATCAATAAACATTGACTCGTACTGTTGCCAAGTCATGTCCGTGGTGTTGACCCTTAGGTCCTCCTTTACAGTTATCCACCTTGTATTTGCTCCACCAATAAGTTGGTAGACGCAAGTGGAATCTTTCGAGCCTCATCGACTCCCATTGCATCGAGAGCCTTCTTTGACTCATCCAGCTATTTCTGCACCTCTTCAGCATCACTGGTGCCAGCAAAAGTAAGAGGTTGTAGCCTCTTGTACTTTGTAATCTGGTCGGTTTGAGTCTCCGACCCAGATCTCACAGGTGCCTGAACAGTGACAACCTGGTTGGCCGGGGTCTCACGAATGACCATTTGAACAATTACTTTCATCGCCTCGATAAATCTGGCAAAAAAGTCTTCCATACTCAAAGGCATGGCAAAAGATGTGGGTTGGGGCGGCACTGCCTGCCTAGACATAGTGGCAGTGTTGGGTGTGGCCCGCGCTGTCGTCGGAGGCGGCGGTTCTTGGTTCTGAATTTCAGGAGGTGCCTCCTCTGCTGGACGGACAGTACGTGGCCTTCGTCTCTTCCTGGTTTGCATTTTCTCGTTGGCAAGGAGAAAATAAAACCATGATTTAGGAATTATAGCCAAGTATAATGTTATGATATTCTCGGCAACAAATTCGAGAGTACTGCAATATAAAAACCACCTATCTTTCTAAGTATAGTGTAAGGTTTTTGTTGAGGAATCAAAGAATCTTATGTGCCTCGTATGTTTGGCCATGGTGTAAAATAAGGTTAGAATGTTTATATAATAAGTATAAAACTTTGCAAGTATTTCAAATGTTTTGGTTCTGGTTTTTTTTAAGATACATATATATTCCATTGAAAATCCATACGAGTCATAAAAATTATAAGATTTTCCTTGGTAAATATCCTGATCTAACGTTCTATTGCAATCTTATGTATTCAAACTCTTTCGCTTAGTCTTTTCGATTATTATGTATTCAAACTCTTTCGCTTAGTCTTTTCGACTATTATCCAAATTCGTGTGTTCCATACCCCATGAATTTGGTAATAAGGGTGTCAACCAAGTTAAGTTGTATGAATACAGTCTCTATAAAACATCGACTGAATAGTAGTTCACTAATACTATCGTCCAAGTTTACTCGTCCCATACCGTGTAAACTTAGTGACAATGTTAGTAATGCAACTTTCTCAAAATGTTTCTTTTCACACAAGGTCGTGGGTTTTCTTACTTCCACATTTTATTTAGTATCCTCCAATTTTGTTGTCTCATACCACTCAAAAGTTAGTGATACAAAAGAAAGAATGGTTGTAAGTCGGCCCACCAAAGATAGTCTTAAACAAAATATTTTCATTCATATATAAAATAAATTTTACAATGCCAGTGATCATTCCTGATTTTGCTGCCTACTACCGCTCCTTTTAGACCTCTTGCTAGTTATAGAAAGACTACTAGAAGAAGGTTGAGAATTTGCTCGTTGTTCTTCGACGTTTTGCATACATGTTAACAAAGCATTTTGAGTCTCTTTCATCTGAGCAATGCTAGCTACGATCACATTTAACTGCTCGAATGGGTTAGTCGATTGCCCAATCGATGGTTGATGGGTCGACTGCCCCATAGGTGGAGGGTAGGCCGTAGGCATTGGTGGAAAATATTGGCCGTACGGTTGACTCATAGGTGTGGGGTAGTTGTTTTGATTGTACGGGGATTCCCTAACTGGAACCTTTGAAATTTGAATATGCTTGGGTTGAAAAGTCTTGAAACAATGGGCTTATTGGGATGTCCTGTCTTCCAAAATTTTGTGCCGTACAATTCTGTTGTTGTTGGTTCACAGGAATTTGTGCAACTGGCTGATACGATACCTCCAGAGTTGGAAACCTTTGGTACGTAGTATTGCCTTGAGTTGGCATGTTCCAGGAAAGTGGACTTGCTGGAACTCTGTGTCCATCCCGATTTGGTTGAGGTTGATTTAGGTTGGCAAAGAAATCTTCCTCAGAGAATAGGTGATCGGTTTGACCATTATTCGGGGCTGGGTTTTCCGTAGGGTTCTGGTTTGGCTCGTTATTTGGTGCCTCCCTAACAGGAATCTTGCGCCGACTTTTTCGTTGACAACGTCCATTTTTGTCTCTAATTCTTTCGCCATTTCCTCCTAAAGTCGCGCCGAATACTTCCCTGTCAGTCACCCCTCCACTGGTGACAAACGTCTTAAAGATAGAGGATGTTGTAACCGCCTCAGTAATCTGCTTCGAAAACTCATAAAAAGTGTTGACGTTTGCCTCGTATAGCATCCTCATGATCAAGACTTTGTAGCCGAGGAGTTCTTTTCTTAAAGGGTTTTGGATCATCCGCAACATTTGTTGGATGATGATGTGAGGTAGGGAGACCTTAATTTTCTTCTCTATGCAGTATAGCACAAGAAGTTGAGCCCTTGACATAACACCTTTAGTCACCTTTTATGGCAAGATGTTGTCGAATACGATCTTTCCAAGGCCAGCAATAGGTGGTTTAAGGAGATTGTTTGGGAGGTGGGCGTATGTCAATTGGGTGTATGGAATTTTGGCGAGGGAATTGAACAACTGTTCTTTGGACTTCGCTATCTCTGCAACTGTCTGGGGTTCGTGTGGATCACTGATTCTATCTTCAATCGGAATCTCCATAAGTCGCGCAATAATTTCGACGTTGATAGAAATATTTGTTCCCATGACCATTGTCTCCAAAACAGGGTTGATCCCATCTTCTTGAAGTCCTACACAATTCATAGCTTGGTAGAAGGATTTCATCAAGTTGTAAGAGACGTAACCCTCAACTTTTGTTATGTTCAACCACCCTAGTGTTGCGAGTTTTTCGTGAAGGATCGAACGGAGGCGGAGATCGCTATTGTCAATACTCCTCATAGTCAAAACCTCCCTTTCGAACAGTTCCTTGAGTCTGGTGGGAATTGGTTCCCGACTACTGGAAGTCGTTCCTTCACTTGAGGCCATTATCTTGCTGAAAGGAAAATAAACTTGTGAAAGGCACAAAATATATTCCTAACATTTTTAAGATTTATGCCTTGTCCGTTGGACAATAATTTCTATTTTTCTCTTGATGTTTATGCCATCATTTAATCCAAATTTTCCATTAGCAATATGATATATATATCTCATATATACATGGATATATAGATATATATTTAATCATAACTGTATATATAGTTTTCATAAATCATAACTATATATATATATTTGAATCTAAACTATATAAAAACTATATAGTTTTCTAGATACATATTTAATATAAATCTCAACTATATATAATTCATATATATATATATATAGTTCTAAAGATATATATATATATATATATATATATATATATATATATATATATATATATATCTAATAAAAATTTTCTTCTCATAATTTTGTGGACTTGGGCGGGCCGTGAACCTTACTCTCTGATACCGTTAAATGTCACACGCACCCCGGGCGCACCTAAACTGGCGGGACACTCACGGACGGGGCGCGAATTGGCATCATAACGATAGCAAAGTGCGCGGAAACACGATTAAGTACAAGTCTGATTTCATTAATTTCAGAATATATTTGTACATGAAATAGTTAAGGGAACATTCTCCCAAAATCCCCAATGAATAATACAAAGGGTAAAAAATGTGGGCCCAAAAACCTACACCCAATCCACCCTAATCTCTTGTGAAAAATTGATAACAACAGGGTGAGCTATACGCTCAGTGGGTAAAATAGTTCGTGAATATAACAATTAATAAAACAAACTTCATAATCAAATATCTTAAATACACATCAGAGCATCATAATCAATCCGACATGTATGTATGCATGACACTGTCTCATATTGGTTTGATGATTGTACATCGCCTGAGTTCACGTACAGATGTCCCTCCCCAGGAGTAGCCGAGTTCCCATTGTACGTCCCTCGTCAGGAACGACTCTCTGGATTCACGTACAGATGTCCCTCCCCAGGAGTAGCCAGGTTCTAATTGTACGTCCCTCTCTAAAGAAATATAATGAATAACGAGCATTGCTTCTAACTATTCTATGAATCATAAACCACATACGTCCTTAGGTGGTGATATGTATGATGCCAATGCATGAACTGGTCCGGTCTTTACTTAACATTTAGACAGGATTTGGCAACGTCTGGTGATCCTTATCAGGGTCGGTATCACCACGTGCAAGGTTAAGACATTCAATATTACTTGTATAAGTTGATTGCTTTCAAATAAGACCAACCAGATCAGTCTCCAGTTGAGAGGTGAGACACGAGGTCTACTTAAATACCAATCGTCTAGAGCAACAAGTTGCCTCCTGTTCACTATTTAAAGTTACTAAGGATAAGACTGAGTGTAGTTGAGCCAGATTGACCACTAATCCAGCATAACAACAGTGTAATACATGAACTCCAAATATATTGGAATAAGTATGACAAGTATAAACATTATACGCAATAATACAGTGTAAATGAATAGTAGACATAATGATAAATGAATGTAAACTTTAATAAAAGTTATAAGACACGCAAACCTATGTTTCGTTCCCCACTTTCAGATAAAAACTCCTTTGAGAACTGGCGCCTTCCCCCGAGCAGAACCGCGTTGCACCGCACAGAGAGTCTCGGAAAGATAGTCTCAAAAGAAAAGATAAAAACTCAAAATGAGTGAAAGAGATAAGGAAAATCACAAGGAGAAGTGATTTTGGTGTGAGAAATGAGGAGGGAGAAGGGTTCCTTAAATAGGAAAAATGGCGCCTGAAGGTTCGGGCATGCGCCTGAAGGTTCCGGCGTTGCGCCTGAAGGTTCTGGCATGCGCTTGAAGGTTCGGGCGTTGCGCCTGAAGGTTCGGGCGTTGCGCCAGAAGATTCGAGTGCAAATTTTTTTTTTGTGCAAACCTAGGGTATTACATCAAGTATGCTTAGGGACGTGCAAAGTGATGAACCGCTTAGGTTAAGAATTTCCCCCTTTTTGATGATGACAAACAAATTGAAAAATTACACGCTTTAACCAAAAAGATCAATGTGTATTTCTTTTCTCCCATCTAATTCTCTTATTTTTCTTCTCCCCCTTTGACATGATAAAAAAGGTGAAGAAAAGAGAATAAGATCTCCCCCTGTTACGTAGTAGAGTGGCGAAGCTCTCCCTTACATGGAAACTCCCCCTTACTTTGTGCATTCACCCTCAAGATGATTTATGACGACGTGTCATAGATAGGTATATGAGAATGCGTAAGGTCCACTATACTATTAGTCACGTGAGAAGCAGATCTTATCTTTAAGAACAGTGAGAAATAGTTTGACTTATTCATAGGCTATAAGATTTAGAGACAATAGCGTAGCTGAGAATCGCAACCATAGGGGATGAGAAAGAATTGCCGAAAGATGAATTCATAGAGAATCTTTAAATGTGGGCAATTATTTGTTATTTCAATGAACCCCATGACATGAATGTTTTGATCATTCCAAATATCTTCAATTTGTGTATCAAATGATCTTGTCAAGTGTTTTAGAATTATCAAGAATCAAGATCAAGGAACTAAGCTTATAAGCCTATTGATCATCTCAAGTAAAGTTCTGAGTTTGTCAGTACTTAGAATGTAATGTCTATCGATCAATTTGCTCTCAGTAAGATTTAATCATTTTTATATTTTGATCGTCACATTTTAAAGGTATTTCTATGAATTCTAAAGTATTTGATTTAATTCAAAAATATCATGTTTTATCGTGTCACGACGTCCCTGATGTAGGCTGACGTCATGACCGGCACAGTGTACTATACACTATACATACTCATATATAGTATAAAATACACTATCAGCCTCAACGGACATTCACAATAATTTCCAAAATTTTTAGAAATTTTGACAGCATCTCACCATAAAATGGACATTTCAAACTTTTCCCTGATATACCATAAATCAAATCATATATATATATATATATATATATATATACTCATTCACAATATTCATTCGTGTCATTCATTCCACAATAAATAATCTTCCCAATATCACAAGCACATCATATCCCAAAATGTTCAAATACTATTCATTTCTCAAGCCATTTCATCCACCATGATCATATGATTAAATATATTATCATTAAACATTTCACAATCCAAATAACAAAACCCATATTCTCATTCAACCCAACTATGTGATAGTATATAAATAATAATGTGATAATTATACTTATCAAAATAAAAAAAAGTAACTCATATCCTCCAATGCATACATACATATACCAGACGAATGCAATCACGTGATTTTCACTCACGAATTTTTTCTTTTCCCTTCGATTCGGTACCTGAAATACTGGAGGAAATGGAGTGAGCAATCAACAAGCTCAGTAAATATATCTCTTGATATGACAATCATATGCATTTAGGGAAACATGACATTTAAAATCATTTAAAACCATTATTAAACACATTCATCATTCAACGAATATATCATACATGTCAACAACATAGATTTCATGATTTTTCAAGAAAACACTGCATCATTTTTAACTAAAACCACAATCTCCCTCCTTCTCGTAATGGAGTCGGTACGAACTCCTTATTATGCACCGATAAGGAGCCTACGCTCGGACCTCACATTACTCCATTCACAGTCATTTCAAGGATCTCCAATCCTTTTTAGGACAGGCCTACTGACAATGAGGTTAGGCATAACACTTATTCGGGTCTAATTCCTAACGAAATGACACAAACTTGCCTTTGCAAGTCTCACATGCTCCAATGCTAAAAAAACCATTTATGAATACAAATTAAAACACAATGCAACAATATATGCATATCATATTTACATTCAAACATTTCATATATATATATATATAATGTCATACAAGAACCAAATCAAGAAAATATACTCACAGTACAAGACTTTCCAACTTAAATACAATCACCATCGCTTTCGAGTCCAATTCCAATTTAAATCCAACTAACTCAACCTGTCACAACCACTCTATAATTCAATTTTATTTATTCATATCTATTTACATATTTAATTTCTCAACTCACTTCAAATCACTAATAATAAAAATCAACCTGAAAAATCATATACACATTTTGTGAATTTAGATTCCAACTTAATTTAGGACTCATAAACAGTTGAAAAACTACTTTCTCGTTTCTGTGGTCAATCTAGATATTCCCAAAAAAAAGAACATTGAAAATAGATTTCCAATTCATATTTCCATTAGTTCTCAGTTTTATTTTTCTCCTGGATTATATATCAATTGTATTAAAAAAACAATACATTCTTAAAATTATTCTGTCCACATCGACACGTGTAAAATTAGTCATACTACCATTCTACTACCTTCAACAGGTATTTTACTAAGGTTTTACACGTTCGCGAAGGTCACGAAAGTAAATTTTACTCACCAAAACCATATATTTAGTTACTAAAAATATCAAATCATATCCAAAAGTCACAATCTTAGTATCGAAACGTTCGAAATTCAGTTATCTATGATTTCATGATCTCAAACCGGAGTTTCACTGAATTTCAATTCCAATACTGTGCACATCACTGTTCATTGGGAACATGGATAATTTTTACTAAAATGGTCAAACGGTCTCCAAAAATCATGAAATTAGCATCGCTGGACTCGCAACAGTTCATTCTACCATTCTATAGCCTTAAATTGGAGTTTCATCGGGTTTTAATATGATCCGAAATGTCCCAAATATCAAATCTAACTTCCAACAACCATAAAAATTCCAAATGAGCAAATAAATGAAATATAACCACATATTCGGGGCTTTTACAGTCTAGGAAGTGTTTTTCAACCTTTCGAATAAATTTTCATTTAAGTCAGGTCAAAACGCCAATTTTAAAAACACTGTAAAACAACTTCTATAGCAAAAATTATTCCGCTAGAATCATCATACACTAGTTAAAGATCAATTTCACAACGAAAAATAACAAAAATAGCTTACCAGCACGTCGAATTTGGCCGCGAATCCGTCGTTTCCCCTTTTTTGTCTCTTCCCTTCTTCGTTTTTTCCTTTCTCTTTCTCTCTTTTTTTTTTTTTTTTTTTTTTTATATGTTGGTGAGAGTTTGAGAGATTATATTAGAAATGAGATGATAAGTATATATAAAAAAATGATCCTATGCACCTCACCTAACTTAATAAAGCAACTTCCCCATCTTAATATTTAACTTTCATTCATTAAATCATATTATTCATTAATTCATTAAATCATACTACAATCCACATATTTAATTAACCAACCCCATTTATTTATTTTCTCATACCCCTTAAATATAACATGTATTTTCATACACGCATATATTTGGCTCCTACATATAAAATACGCATATTATATGTCTCGATATACGTATAATTTAACATATGTATTTAATTGAAACTACGAAGTGTTACAATCTCCCCAACTTAAGGAATTTTGTCCTCGAAATTTAAGATCATGGAACATTTTTCAAGTGATACTCAATTCCAAAAAACTGCTCCCGCATTTTATATTTTCGCTCTCATGTTTTCTACTCCTAATACGTGGTATCCTCCCTAACTTATGGTTGAGCTATATCCATAACATACATGGAATCCGAATGATATTTCCTCAACATCAATATATAAAAAATATTATGGACTCTTGTGACGCCCCGAAAATTATTTCATCTAGTCCATAACCCAATTGCACTTTGTCCAAACTCTATGTGTTGCCTTGATATGGTTGGTGTTTGTTTGATGGTTGTTTAATGTTTGTATAGTTGATGCTTGATAATGTATATAAATATGTGTATTATAAATTGTATATGGGTCATGTTAAATTAAAGTATAATGCATATGTTATTATTTATGCATGGGTCCATTAAACCATGAATTGATATGGGTTAGGATTGATTGAATAAAAGGATAAATGAGAATGAAAATTTGGTGTATTAAATGGATTGGACATTTAAAATACATGGAAGCATGAGATTGGTTAAAGTACATGTGGTTGGTATGGGTAGTATGAGACCAACACATGTGAAGGTTGGTGCATGAAAGTGGACAAGTGTCCCATGCCCACTTCTCTTCTCCAAGAATGTGCTAGAAAGTGAGGTGAGGTGAGTGGAGGGAATCCAAGAATGTGCTAGAAAGTGAGGTGAGTGGAGAGAAAGGAAAAAAATAAAAGAAAAGAAGAGAAAGGAAAGAAGAAGAGAAACAAAGGAGGAGTTGCTTGAGGAAAATCTCTGCAACATTTTCATCAAAGAGCTGGATCTTTGGGATATATGGTCAGATTAAGCTCAAAGTTTGTCAGCACGTTCGTAGCTTATTGTTCTGCATTCTGAACGGTGGAGATCTTGATTAGAGGTTTCTTCTAAGAGATCTAACCTCTCAAACCAAGCTTGTCGGAAAGTCTGGATTTCTCGCGCCCTTTCGCTTAAACTTATAGATCTCCTTAATCTACCGTTGGATCGATATTAAATTTGGTTATATAGTTCAAAATCGAAAGTTCCGCATTCTGAACGGTGAAGATCTTAATTAGATTTTAGTTAAAGAGATCTAACCTCTCAAACAAATCTGGTCGGAAAGTCTGGATTTCTCGCGCCGTTTCGTTCAAACTTATAGATCTCCTCAATCTACCGTTGGATGGATATAAAATTTGGGTATGTAGTTTAAAACGGATATTTCGTCATTCAGAACGGTGAAGATATTTAGCAGTTAAGTATGTTGTGTGATATAGTCATCTGTGTTTGAGTATTTGTAGCAGGAAAGGAGAAATTGTCTGATTAGAGACTTGTTCATCAAAGGTACTTATCATTTCGGTCCACCGTTGGATTGGGCTGATATTTGGACAGAAGGTTTGTTTCTTCACATACTTCAATCTGTACGGTTGATTTTGTGATTACATATTTCTGTTGGTAGATTGATACATCTGAACAGAATATTAAATGAAGAATTGGTATGGTTGCTTGTATTAGACACAAATTTAGAATATGAACTTAGACCTTTCCAAATGGCTTGCATGTCAACTATGTTGACCTAGTTGCCATTGTTGATGAACCCATGATGCAAAATCAGTGATATACATGGATGAACATGGTGACCTAGTGTAAATCGACAATATGGCCTAAGTATGAAAAATTTCATATTTTAGGGCTTTTGATGCTTTTGGCCTAGAATCATTGAATTGATGCAACTTATGTTTAATTAAGCATGATTAGAGTTGATTATGCTACTGATTTGGTGGTTGTGACCATATCATGGGTTAGGCCTACTCGTGATCAAGTGACCCAATTTGGGCATGTTTATGCCTAAGGAATTGAAAATCAGTATTTTTGATTAATAGAATGGTTTATGTATGAGAACTATGCATTAGAGGCCTAAGTCATGTGATTTGAGTTGAATGATGGGATTAGATGGGATTTAGGCCTATTGTCTATATGTGGGCTGATTTAGGGTTGATGTGTAATGTCTATGTGATTGAGCACAGAAATTGATGTATGGTAGGGATATTGATGAATGTTTCAGGATCTTGATTGGGTTGATTCGGTTTGGTGGTCGTGTGTGGTTAAATACTCTCGCGAGGCTTGGTTGTGAGTAGACTTCATTTATGATTATATCTTTTATGTCATCATATCACTTATATATATTGTATGTTGAAAGAATGAATGTGTTCTAATGTTTTGAATGATGCATTGATTTGAGAAAACCTTATGACTTTGGTTGGGCCCATCTATCTGGCTAATAGGGGGACTTAACCTTGTCATAGGAGGGTTTTAGGAAAGGAAATGATTGGGGTCAACGGTACGGTGAAATAGACGTGCACTAGTAACCCCAAATAAACATGATTGGGGTCAACGGTACGGTGAAATAGACGTGCACTAGTAACCCAATGCATGTGGAATGTGGATCCAAATTGATAAGCTTTTACTTGCATCGAACTTATTATAAATGCTTGATATCCATATGTTATGAGCTTTTAATCATGCTACACATTGACATGCATACATGATATTTATTGATGAGTATTGATAGTATATTTGAATTCTATTCACTGGGCACTGTTGGCTCATCCTCATTTTCCTCTTTTAGGTCCTTCTGTCCTGAATAAGGGCAAAGGAGTAGTCATATCTTGAGGGCCTTGCCTGCGAGAGAATCCAAGGCCTTGATGTGAGTTGAGAGACATTTTGATTGAACTGTGTTTTAAATTATGAAGTATTATATTTTGAATTATGTAATTATAACACTTACCACATTGTAGTATGGGTGAGTTGGGACTTGTTAGATAGACCATGTGGGCATACGACGGTTTTTAATGTACCCACAATTTTGGACTTTATGTGTATGTCAATTTTAATGGACTGTAGGGATCATGATTTTATTTATGGTTCATTTTTATGGATTATCGCTTGTCTTGGATGATTAATACGGTTGGTAGTTTTGTTTAGTATCTTTTGATATTATGTCATTATTTGAGATAAGGCTCGCAGGGTCTCAACTACCTCACGGGAGTTGAGGAGTGGTCGGAGATGCCTACGCCGGGCGTCCCGCTCCGGCATTCTGCACGCCATTCCCTGCGAGGTTGGTGGTCCGGGATGCGGGGTCGCCACAACTCCTGTCAACTGTGGCAGTAGAGAAAATCAGTAAGCCAATGGACCTATCCTCTCAAGGATCTCAAATGGTCCAATAAATCGCAATGCGAGCTTCCTTTCATCCCAAATCTCATTTGGCCTTTATGTGGTAAGACCCTTAACAAAACTGAGTCAGCCACAATATATTTCAAGGCTTATATACCAACCCTGTGTATTTAATAATATCGTCTGACACCAATAACAATAACTCTATACATTCAAATCAACAAGTTGGAGATCTATAAAGCTTACTATAAAACCTTTAGAGTGCCATAATTATGTTATTATAATATCTATTTATACACATAAGTTTACACAAATAAAATATTCCTTCCAACTTCCACCAAAATTCAAGTATATCAGACCCGAGCATGCTCGAAAGCATCAAAGTCACTTTCTCAGTCTGTCAACCAATTTGAGAATAAAATATCACACTGAGAAGGAGATGAGTACCAAATCGAATCTGCATCATATATCAGATCTCAGCAAAATCTTCGGATCTTAATCCGACATGACAAATATCTGAGTACCCCCATAAAATCTCCTTATCTCGCACATATACAATCTGCTCAGTCTATCAAAAGAATTTTGGTGTTCATTGGAAGAATACGCAAACTTATTAGTCCACTAATGGTTATCCAAATGGTATCATTTCTACCCATAACCCATAAGATACCATTTGAATCCCATCTTCATTTAACACAATCAATATTTACCAATTCCATAATCTTTCATACTGATATCATACTCGTCTCATCATAAATCTTACTCTCTGAAAATGAGTATCAATCAGCTGAACATGCATCCGAGCACAAATATCAACACATGGAGTAATAGAGAGTACACTCATAACTGTAACTCTCACTCACAAACAATCTCTATTTATGGCTAACAGATAGTTACTACTCCAGTTTCAGCCTGTTTCCTGTTCAATGTCTCAGCAACATATTGGCCTTTTCCAGGATAATAATTCGATATAAAATCAAATCCTTCGGGAATTCTTGCCACATTTATTACCTCATATTCAGTTTCTTTCCGTTCAAATAATTACTTCAGACTCTTAAAATATGAAGATAACGTGACATTTTTGTTATAGAGGCAATGCTCTCATCACTTCAAAATAACAACCAACAAATTTTTGTTCACTCTCAGGATAGTTATTTTCGTGCACTACCAAATATCTGAAGGCACAAGTAATTAACCTATCCTTTTGTATCAATGCACAACCCAGATCTGGACATGATATTCATCAATCACAATGACTTCCAGGTTCTGGAAATAGTAATACAATTTAATATTGTGAGAGCTTCCCCGTGTGCAACGGTCCACACATTATATAACATTCATCTGGTTTAGTTTCGTGAGTAGAACAATTAGCTTCAAGGATCTTTCCATGCACTTTGTATAACATAAAACTAATACCAAAGAACTTATGATTTCCATCATTGAAATCAGTTTTAACAGTTCTATGATCACTTTGACCTTCCCAACATCCTTAAAGATACTATTTAAACTAGTCACGGGATCCAAAAATTCTCATCTCAATTATATTCAAAACTCATATTCTCCGAGCTTGGCACTCAATCGGTGCTCTCTCCGCGACTACAAGATAATTCCGAGGTGCTATTCATACTTCTCTCATTTCTTGGGACAATTACATATATTATCATCAAAGACTATGTAATGACCAAGATATGGTTCATATACCCCACTGCATCAATCCTAGAAACATGATTGACACATTAATCAAGGTTACCAAAATCTCATAATATTCATATCTTGTCTTAAAACAGTCTGCATAACATCCGCTTTTCGAATTCTTAACTGATGGTGCTTAGATCTCAAAATGATCTTAAAGAAAATTTGGCTCCATTTTGTTAATCGAAATTGACCATCTATCATTGGTAAAGGATATTCATTCTTTACTGTTACCCCGCTCAGTTAGTAGTAATTCATACTTAAACATATTTCACTATACCTTCTTTCCATATTATCACAAATGCTCTTCAAGGTGGCATATCAAGGATAATAAATCTTGTGCTCATTAACACATTTACTTACACCTTAAATTCTCACAATTCCTCAGGTACTCTTTATATGAACGAATGGAGATACATGTTATACTGACATCAGTTTTATATGCTATCAATCTCCTGTCCAGGTGGAAATTTTAATAATTCATCAGAGAATACTCCAATATACCAACTCACCATATTCAACTGCATGCCTTATTACGTTACTCTAAATGACTTTGTACTAGCCATATTCTCCATTTCCTCGTCAATAACTATCTTATCTTAGATAGAAGATTTTGAGGGTATAAATTCCTCGAGATTCAAAATGAGAATTTTTCACTTACTCAGAATATTACTTCGTTTTAGAGAGACGCTCCACCTGGCATGAGAGGTGGCCAGCCAATCATACCCAACAAAGCATTCAATTCCAAAAAAAATTATATTCTAAAGTCCATAATTACTTGATGACCCTCATATTTATTACACATAATATTTGCTAACCATATCAAGGTAGATTCTTTTTCCTATAGGCATACTCGCAATTAATGATATACTATTATAACATAAGATAAAACAATATGTCTACCATATCACCAGAGATAAAGGACCAGGTAGATCCAACAATACATTAGAATAAACAAAATAACAAAATGTTGATCATACCTGTTATCAACGTCTTACTAATCTTTGGATCTGGTCTTGCATTTACTTTAATTTACTAGGGCATTCCATATCGACTAACTGGACACTAACACATCCCATGTCTTTTTTTTTATCAGATTGATAATAGAAAATCATAAGTCGAGATACAATTTACTCAGTCTGTGACTCCTGCTCAAGCCATGGAAACCACTTTTGGTTTTCATAATTCTTTAACATCACTTCCCTTTTTTCTCATTATTATTGGGTCAGGTACTAAAAAAATTAGAGTCACTAATACTGTTAAAATCTCAACATTACACAATGTTTCACTTATCTTAAATTTCATATTATTGCCCCAACATTTCCTTACATTACTTATTTCTCCTTTTTACCTAGAACTGGTGATGATGACTTGGCTTCAAACGACAGTACAAGTTATATCACTAGTATTGCTGGTGTTAACAATTTCACTGCAGCTTTGGCTGACCCAAAATTTATAGTCTACCTCACAACCTGCGCATATATTTATAACCCAATAATTATCAAACCTACCGTATAGAATCCCAAAATTTATTCTAGATCTTTATTATCTCAAAGTATCCATAATGACCATTCCAAAAATAAACTATACCAGTCTATTTAATTCATGTTTGTATTTATGGTTAGGCATGTCACTACATTTTAACAAGATAAAATTTCTCATGCCTTAAATCAATTTCAGCATGATGATAGAAGCCCTCATAAAATAGCTTTTTTAATTAATCTCATGCCTTAATCATCTCAGGAGTCCTTAACCCAATTTTCTATCATCTCTTATCATCAGTTAGCTTAAACTTAGCTAACTTGCTTTATCATTTTCAGAGACTTAATCATCTTCTAAGATGGTCTCTATTCGAAGTAGCCAAATCTCTGCTATTGCTAATATTAGACTACTAGTTAAGATAGGAGAACCTCATCTCCTGAAAGTCTCCATAACTTTCACGTATCTTTTCATTTCATCTGGCATATCATCGAGACCTTCTATTTATTTTATTTAATTTTATTTTTACTTTAGTCTCAATTATATATGTTTTACAAAAGTACCCACATCTGGAGCTATCAATGGTTCAAGTCTTTGTCTGTCTTACATTACAACTTTTCCACAAACTCATAAGCTGTGTATTTCATTGTTGTTGGGTAGTTACTAGCCATATATAAGCTATGTAAGTTATTATCACTGGATTACATCCATTTTTTTTTCTTTCAGCCTTCTGATCCTTTCTTGATTAGCAATTTCCATTGTTAATCTTGACTGGTCTTTTCCAAATCTGAAATTCACCATCGTAGGTGATTCTCAGTTAAGATAACATATTGGATTAGGCTCAACATAATAGTATTACCCATATGTATACCTATACAAACAATCATAATATCATAAAGCTTTTATCTTTTTAAGAATTTTAAACCTAACATTCTGATACCAATATTGTCACGATGCCCCTGATGTAGGCTGACGTCATGACCGGCACAGTGTACTATACACTGTACATACCCATATACAGTATACAATACACTATCAGCCTCAACAGACATTCACAATAATTTTCTAAATTTTTAGAAATTTTGACAACACCTCCTCATAAAATGGACATTTCACACTTTTCCTTGATATACTACAAATCAAATCATATACTACAAATCATATATATACTCATTCACAATATCCATTCGTGTCATTCATTCCACAATAACTAATCCTCCCAATATCACAAGCACTTCATAACCCAAAATGTTCAAATACTATTTATTTTTCAAGCCATTTCATCCACCATGATCATATGATTAAATATATCATCATTAAACATTTCTTAATCCAAATAACAAAACCCATATTCCTATTCAACCCAACTATGTGATAGTATATAAATAATAATGTGATAATTATACTTATCAAAATAAAGAAAAGTAACCCATATCCTTCAATGCATACATACATATACCAGACGAATGCAATCACATGATTATCACTCATTGATTTTTTCTTTTTCCTTCAATTCAGTACCTGAAATATTGGAGGAAATGGAGTGAGCAATCAACAAGCTCAGTAAATATATCTCTTGATATGACAATCATAGGCATTTAGGAAAACATGACATTTAAAATCATTTAAAACCATAATTAAACACATTCATCATTCAACGAATATATGATTCATGTCAACAACATAGATTTCATGATTTTTCAAGAAAACAATGCATCATTTTTAACTAAAACCACAATCTCCCTCCTTCTCATAATGGAGCGGATACGAACTCCTTATTATGCATCGATAAGGAGCCTACGCTCGGACCTCACATTACTCAATTCACAGTCATTTCAAGGATCTCCAATCCTTGTTAGGACAGGCCTACTAACAATGAGGTTAAGCATAACACTCATCCGGGTCTAATTCCTAACGAAATGACAGCAACGTGCCTTTGCAAGTCTCACATGCTCCAATGCTAAAAAAATCATTTATGAATGCAAATTAAAACACAATGCAACAATATATACATAACATATTTACATTCAAACATTTCATATATATATATATATAATGCCATACAAGAACAAAATTAAAAAAATATACTCACAGTACAAGACTTTCCAACTTAAATACGATCACCGTCGCTTTCGAGTCCAGTTCCAATTTAAATCCAACTAACTCAACCTGTCACAACCACTCTATAATTCAATTTTATTTATTCATATCTATTTACATATTTAATTTCTCAACTCACTTCAAATCACTAATAATAAAAATCAACCTGAAAAATCTTATACACATTCTGTGAATTTAGATTCCAATTCAATTTAGGACTCATAAGCAGTTGAAAAACTACTATCTCATTTTTGTGGTCAATCTAGATATTCCCACAAGAAAGAACATTGAAAATAGATTTCCAATTCATATTTCCTTTTGTTCTTAGTTTTATTTTTCTCCTGGACCATATATCAATTTTATTAAAAATATAATACAGTCCTAAAATTATTCTGTCCACATCAACACGTGTAAAATCAGTCATACTACCATTCTACTATGTTCAACAGGTATTTTACTAAGGTTTTAGACGTTCGCAAAGATCACGAAAGTAAATTTTACTCACCAAAACCATATATTTAGTTACTAAAAATATCAAATCATATCCAAAAGTCACAATCTTAGTATCGAAACGTCCGAAATTCAGTTCTCTACGATTCTATGATCTCAAACCAGAGTTTCACGGGATTTCAATTCCATTTTATTCACTGAAAATAATCACAGTACTGTTCATATCACTGTTCATTGGAAACATGGATAATTTTTACTAAAATTGTCAAACGGTATCCAAAAATCATGAAATTAGCATCGATGGAGTCACAACAGTTCATTCTACCATTCTATAGCCTTAATTTGGAGTTTCATCGGGTTTTAATATGATTTGAAATGTCTCAAATATCAAATCTAACTTCCAACAGCCATAAAAATTCTAAATGAACAAATAAATGAAATCTAACCACATATTCGGGGCTTTTACAGTCTAGAAAGTGTTTTTCAAACTTTCGAACAAATTTTCATTTAAGTCGGGTCAAAACCCCAATTTCGAAAACACTGTAAAACAGCTCCCATAGCAAAAATTACTTCGCTAGAGTCGTCATACACTAGTTAAAGATCAATTGCACGACAAAAAATAGCAAAAATAGATTACCGGCACGTCGAATTTAGCCGCGAATCCGTCGTTTCTCCTTTTTTGTCTCTTCCTTTTTTCGTTCTTTCCTTTCTCCTTCTCTTTCTCTATATTTTTTTTTTAACGTTGGTAAGAGTTTAAGAGATTAGATTAGAAATGAGATGATAAGTATATATAAAAAAATGATCCTATGCACCTCATCTAACTTAATAAAGCAACTTCCCCATCTTAATATTTAACTTTCATTCATTAAATCATATTATTCATTAATTCATTAAATTATACTACAATCCACATCTTTAATTAACCAACCCCATTCATTTATTTGCTCATACTCCTTAAATATAGCATGTATTTTCATACATGCGTATATTTGGCTTCTACGTATAAAATACACGTATTATACATCTCAATATATGCATAATTTAACGTATTTATTTAATTGAAACTACGTAGTGTTACATATCGAGCTTTAATCGAGAAATCAAAAAACGTTTTCATAGAGTCTTTCAGGATGCTAATGTTTTTGCAGTACCCTCTTGGACTTGATGAGTCAGGACGCTGATAAAATATTAAGACGCTCAAGGTTGATTTGAATTGATTCATAAGGACGTTTACTTGTAAGTAGCGACCTTTCTTTTATCAACCTTTGAGAATGTCAGGACACTGACTTAGCTTCAGCTCGCTGGAAGTTCTCTTTGTTTTTAATTGATTTCTATTTTTAAGGACGCTGATAGTTATAAGTTTAATAAACTATCAGAACGCTACTTGTGTAGGAACGCCCTCATCTTTAAAATCAACTTAATAACTTTTTGAGGACGCTTACTGTCCGTTAGCGAACTTAAAACCTTTTAAAAAATATATGAAAAATAGAAATAGCAACTTCTGTTATTCGAACTTCCGATGAAAGCGCCCAAGCACCCAACAAACTATCTTTGTGGCCATTTCTATTAAAGGATTTAATAGTTTGTAGATGTCCCATTAAGCTCAACTTGCAGGCTTCCAAATCTAAAATTTTGCATTCTGATTCGATCTGAACTTCTTCCGTTTCCACACCTATAAGTGAAAACTTACTCAAAACCTGCTGAATCTCCTCCTCCATGAAGAGAGCTTAACACCCATCTTAAGTCACAAACGCAGAGGGAAATCAAGCTATGATTGCTACTCGAGAATAATAATGGAGTCACCTTCTTGTTGAAGGACAATCACCTTCGTTTAGAAGACAATCAGTTTTGTACCTTATCTCATTTAACTTATTCTTTAATGCTTCTACAACACCAAACTTGATGAATGACTTATTCTCTCTTCAGCCCCAGCTTGATAAATTTAATCTTTCTCTTAAATTAAAATAAATGATTCATCACTTTAGTCTCTACTCAATAAATTAAATGCTTTTCCCTGATCCAACTCAATTAAGGACTTGATTTTAATTTTTTTTTTTCACCGCTTAGCGGCACCCAGATGGTGTCCTCCTCCGCTTTACAGTGAGACTAATCCACCTGGATTCGACTCGAGTTGGACCACAAAAAGTGCAAAGGTCTCCCAACAAATTTTCTCATAAATAAAATTTAATGGATTTAATCACTTAATTAACTCTCTAATTGGTAGTCAACTGGACTTATCCCTTTAGGTTTATTGTTTTGGTAATTAAATGCATTCTTTCTCTCTTATAAACCTAGACATATTCTCCCCAAGGACGAGTAGCACACCAGTCTTCTTCATATGAGGTGGGGAATATCTATAGCCTCGAATGAGGTGATGAGTTATTATGGTCCTATTATAGAGATTCATGGAGCGGAACACACAAAAACACGCATACACACACATGCAAACACAAAGCAACAAGAAGAACACACAGTTTTACATGGTTCGACGAAGATCCGCTTACGTCTACAGAAAATGAAGATTTCACTAATTTGGGAGAATCCACTACAATACTCACAATGTCTCTCTCTAGCTTTTACCACTAGTTTTACTTTTACCTCTCAATCCCCAATACTATGTATATATAAAAAGCTATTATACTTAGTTCCTAACTCATATTGGAAAAATTTCCAACTCAGTCCTGATAACTAATACGATCAAGAAAACTAATAAAACAAAATCACATGATAATAGTAATATCACTGGTCCACATAATGGGTCAAGCCACACTCACTAGTACAAAATAGATATTCAACAATGGTCGAAAAACCCTGTTAAAAGCTATTTACAACGTTTTTCAACCGTTACAGTTAACGTTGTCTTTGGCCTCGTTATGGTTTCCTATACACAATCAACAGGTTTTTTACTACCCTTGTAAAATGTCTTTGTGATGTACCTGTACCTGTTTCATTTAAAAAAACAATTCTAAGTTATTGATTCTAATTGTGAGTTGCCTATCATTATTTGTTTAAATTTTTAATAGACATATTTTACTAATTTAGTGAAACATACAATTTTCCGAAGAGTCAATAGTTTAAACAAAAGTAAAATAAAAGAGGAAAAAAATAATAAAGAAGAAGAAAAATATACATTAGTCTAGTCATTGTAGTTATTTAATTGATTTTTTATAGTACTCGATTGCATATTTAATTCTTACGAGCATTTTTTTTTATTACGTCAATTTTATCATATTAAAATATGGATCTAAAACTTTTTTTTTCTATGTAATTCACTTAATATTAATACAAATTTTATTAATTTACTCACGTGACGTGGTTTTTTTTTCTTTTCTTCTTTTCTTTTGAAAGAAGTGACGTGCTCCTTCACTAGTATGTATGTGTGTGTGCAGGTCTATATATATACCTCGCTTTACTTAGAAATAGAACAAACCAAATAAAATAAATATTTGACCTCAAATTGCATATATACCATATAGTTCAAATGATACAAATAAGTTTGCATTTCAACCCCTCACCTTTGTCTATCCTTCTGTCTTCACAATCTCTTTCCTTTTCTCCACAAATAAAAATTAAAAATTAAATTTATATTACTATTTAAAACTAAAAATTATTTACCATTTATTATAACAAATTATAATATATATTATAACAAATTACTAATCATTAATCTATATCTATACAATATATATAATAAGAATACCTGGGAACTTTCCACGGTGAAGCTATTTTACACATTATTCCCATATTACCCATGTATATCTTAATCAAATATAATATTTTAAATTTCTCAAAGACAATGAACAAGGGTATTTCTGTCATCTTAAATCTTGCCCAGGCATTTTCAATTAAAAAAAAGGATTTTTAGCAATTGGGTCCTAAAAGTTTATGTTTTTATAGTAGAGGTCTCCAGTTTTTGAAATTTAGATTTTGAGTCCTCTGCAACTCCTTAGTCATCTTTCAATCACATCGTTGTCACTCGGTTGGTGTGTCTGACTATTTGGCCCATTTTCCTAATAGCAACTCACGTGACCCCCTCGGTAAGCAGAGAGACCCCATCGGTAAAAAAAAAAACCAAAGAAATACCCTAATTGTTATTTCCTAATGATCGTGGAATACCACTAACCGGTTACCGATCGATCACCAATAGGTAACCGATATATCATCGATTAGTAACCGATCGGTAACTAACATTCTGGCCGAACAGTTACTTATTGGTTCCTTATCAGTTACTAAAGAACTATCGGGGACCGAACGGTTAAGCAGTGGTGTGAACTTATAAATCTATATATCGGCCACAAGGGAGGAAGAAGAGAGACCCCATCGGTAAAAAGAGAAACCAAAGAAACCAACCGAGCATTCTACCTTAATTGCTATTTCCTAACGATTGTGGAATACCACTGACCGGTGATCTATGGATCATCGATCAGTAACTAACATTCTGGTCGAATGGTTACCAATAATCGAAGAAATGAAGAAGCAAATCGATCACCCATCGGTGACCGCACGGTAAACGATCGGTTAATTATCGATAGTCATTTAAGTCAGTTAAGAAATTTTCAATCTGTGACCGGGCGGATACCGCTACCTTACCGTTCTTTAAGTTATCTCCTCGATAAGTTAAGTGTAACGTACCACTTGACAGAAATTCGTCACCTCAATTTCATGTCGAACTAGGGAAGTATACTGCCCCTCTTCATTGACAACAAAGAGTCTATTCAGTTACAAAGAGCTTTCATTAATATCACTCCAGATCCAGGCGTTGCATATCGTTAGAGCTTTCGACCGATCGTTGCATATCGCTGCACTTTTCAAAAATGGTAAGTCCACTGTTTGTGAAAATTAAAAGAAGATGGTATTACCTACTATGCTAACTTTACTATACCTATTGAACTCTATTACATACACTACTCACTCTTTACTCACTACTCTTTGTGCATTACTCACCCATGCAAAGATTTGAACTAATAGTTTGAAAAATCATCCGTCATGTCCAATCGTTACCGTAATATGCATTACCAATCTGTTATTTGTATATTAGTTATTTACCGATTGGTACCGATCGATAATTTGTTTGAACATTATTTACCGATCGGTTATTTGTGTAATCATTGCTTACCGAGCGTTAGTTCCTTTGATCATTAATTACCGATCGATTATTTATCTATCTCTATGTACCGATTGATAATTTGTTTGATCTTTATTTACCGATCAGTTAATTGTATAATCGTTATTTACTGATTGGTATTATCGATCGGTTATTTGTATTATAGTTATTTACCGATCAATTCAACAAGTTCTGATAGTTAGTTATGTTTCAACTCCAGGGATATTTTGTGCATGTCTTATGTCACTATGGTGGTTTGCGCACTGTGGGAAAACCATTTGCAACAACCTACCATGGTGGAACATGTAACGTTATTACCGTAAATTATCCCTTGATGTTTGTGGACTTCAAGAGGCAAATGCTGGAAGCTTTTGGACATCAACATAACACCCATCCTTACAAATTGATCTACTCTCTGGTCGAATACAAGAAAGAGATATTTGCACACGATTTATTCGGGCAAGATGATTGATTGACCATGTTTGATTTATTTGAATGTTATGATTGTGAAAATGTGAAAATGTACCATTCACGGCCTTAGAAGATGAATGCAGTGAAAATTACAATGTGAAATATCAGCACGGTGATCTTGACAACCCTATAGTTGATGAGGGATTTGTGCCATTGGATGATCAACATGATAGTCAGGACTGTTGTACTTCTTAATATTCAATGGATGCTGAAAATAACAATCAAGGGTACAGTGATAACAATAACACTGTAGTTGATGATGATTTTGTGCCATTGCATGATCCAATTGGCACATAGGAAGGTGGTCCTCCTCAAGGCTCTATAGGTTCAAAAGTACATGATTCCGTACCAATAGAATGTGCAATGGATAGTTATTTATCTAAAGAGGATGGTTTCACATGGAAATGAGATTTATCGTCGGCCAGACATTTAAAGACAAGCAAGCATTTGTAAAAACATTGAGAGAGAATGCCATATACAAGAACTATGAGTATGTGGCTACCAAGATGAAGTCAGGTGTTGTATCTGCACGATGCATTGATGGAAATTGTTAGTGGAGGATACGTGCATTCGTTGTCAAGGATCGTTTCATAATCAAATGATATGAGCCTAAGCATACTTGCTTTTTCCTGCTTCGCGATCGTGGACATCGTAATGTCAAATGTTCCTATATTGTTCTATGGATTAGGGACCGTCTTGCCAGTCATCCTACGTACACACCTGCTCAGATAAAAACTGATTTTAGCAAAGAGTTTTGAGTGACATTGAGCTATTTTAAGGCATGGTATGCAAAATACATAGCAACAGACCAAGTATTGGATAAGTGGGAAGAGATAGCAACAGACCAAGTATTGGATAAGTGGGAAGAGTCTTTTAGGGACTTACCTCGTTACTTCTCGGAGTTGCAACATGTGGATCTGCATGTTGTTTTAGCACTTGACATTAACAGTGATAACAAATTTAACAGGATGTTTTGTGCTTTTGGTCCATCTGTAAGAGCCTATTTGGGTACTATGCGCAAGATTATATTGGTTGATGGGACACACCTAAGGGGGAAATATCTTGGGCATTTGTTGATTGCTACTGCATATGATGGTGACAAATGCCTACTTCCTATTGCGTTTGCTATGGTCGAGTCAAAATGCACTGAAAGTTGGAATTGGTTTCTAGAGATCATTACAGATAGAATAACTGGTCGTGATGCCGAATTTGTGTTGATATCTTATAGGAATCAAGGTTTACTACGAACCGTGCCAACAATCTTTCCCAATGTCCGTCATGCATACTGCGTTCGACATTTAGCCCAAAATCTTTACAGTGCCTTCAAAGATGACACTGCTCGAAAATTGTTTTGGGTTTGAGCTAGAGCATATACACCTATGAAATGGGATAATGTTCTTGGTAAAATACAAGAACAATG
This sequence comes from Paratinospora sagittata, assembly GCA_035771175.1. Classification (NCBI taxonomy): domain Eukaryota; kingdom Viridiplantae; phylum Streptophyta; class Magnoliopsida; order Ranunculales; family Menispermaceae; genus Paratinospora; species Paratinospora sagittata. The sequence continues at coordinate 16,450,290 of CM069611.1, read as the reverse complement.
TGGTTCAGATGTGGTTAAGTGGATTATGGACTCAGAACCAAATCATTGGGCACGTTCCATGTTCCCAGGTAGAAAATATGACTTACTAACCACAAACCTTGCCGACAGCTACAACAATGTGTTAAAGCTCGCAAGATCTTTACCACCGGTGAAGATGATCGAAACAATTTGATGTCGTGCTGCAGAATATCATTATACATGTTATTGTAAGGCAGAAGAAATGAATGGTGTGGTTACTAAAAGGGCACAAGAGAACTTAGATGTTGTTACTGAATGGTCTCGGTGAAAGTCTGTGATTGTGTATGGGAACAAGGAATATGGCACTGATACCGAGTTGAAAACAAATCACGTGAATTTGCAATTAGGATCATTGATGATTTACCTTGTTCACATTCAATGGCCACCATAACCTATCATAATCATAATGTGTATTCATTTTGTGAGAATTACTTCATGACTGTGACATACAAGATGACATATTCAGAACTTTTTCATCCCACGCTAGACAAGAGTCAGTGGCCACAAGCATCTGACTGTCTTCTTGTACTTCTTCCTAAGGGCCGAGTGCCTCCCGGGCGCCCGCGCAAGCACCGTATACCATCTAAAGGTGAAATACGTCATGTGAAGTGTGGTAGATGCGGTGACTATGGCCATAACTGCAAGACATGCAAAAACCAATGTAACAGAAGCACTGGCAGGAAAGTTTTATTATTAACGTTTGTCAACCGATCAGTATGATTTTTAACTAATCGGTAAGAACCTTATCCGATCGGTAAGTCTTTAACCATGCATTATTTTTAACCAACCGGTCTATCTTTCATTGTAATTACCGATCAAGGGAGTTAGTTGCAGAAAATCATTTTTTTATTTTTAATATTTCTTTTCCATTTCGTAGTTGTTTACATTACTTTAATGAAAAATTAAATAATGCTTAATAATAAAATTATAAACAGAAAATCGGCTGATTGATAATTATTACCGATCGGTTAATAGTTTAACCGATCGGTAACCGATTGGATACCGACAAGGTTGTTAGTTACAAAAAATCATTTTATATTTTTAATATTTCTTGTCCATTTTGTAGTTGTTTAAATGATTTTAATAAAAAATTAGATAATGCAAAATAATAAAATAATAAATAGAAAATCCGTTGATCGATAATTATTACTGATCGGTATGATGTCTGGTCGATCGGTAAGAACCTTGTCCGTTGGGATACCGATCAGTTAATAGTTTAACCGATCGGTAACCGGTCGGTATCGATAACTATTACCGATTGTGTACCGATCGGTTGATGTCTTACTGATTGGTAAAAACCTTATCCGATCATTTACTGATCGGTTGATGTTTTAACCGACAGTTAGTTCTATTGATTTCTCATTTGTAACGATAAATATTATGCCGCTTATTTTTAACAGTCCACTTTCTTCACCGATCGGTAACCGATAATTGACCGATAGTTTATCACTCGGTAACCGATAATTCGTAAGATAGTCATTTCGACTTCCTGCCTATAATAGGGTTCGATTTGTTGTACTGACCCCTAACGCTACTATTGGAAAAATGTTTCTTCGAACAATTTGCTACCACTGCATACCAATGAAGTGAACCGTACAAAACCTCTCAACATGCAAGGCAATTCGAAGCTTTTACGACAGTTATCTGATGCGAGGAAGTCGTTATTAGACGATGAGGTCTTTGGTCCGTTATGGAAGGTGTCGAATCTGTAAATGACTGGTGCTTTAATCCATTATTTTGTTGCAGGGTATCAGGGCAACGGTGTTTTCCATCTGGGAGAAAACAAACTTTCTTTAAAAGCGGTCGATGTTGCACTTGTTCTTGGGTTGAAGGTCTGCGAATCAACCTTCAAGGATGCGCCTCAAGATTCAATTTATGATTCTATAAAGAAATTGCTCCCCCTTGAAGGCGAATCTTAAAGTCACAAGGGTAAGGCCAAACATATTTTGGTTGCAATTCAGACCACTGACTTATCGGACGTCAACTTCAAAAAGCTCGCTAACATGTACATGTTAGCCTCATTTTTTATTCCTAATACTCACCACTCCCTTTCAACGAAATATATTGCATTGATTTATGACGTCCAGAGGTGTAGGGACTACCACTGGGGTCTCGTTGTGTATGGTTATTTAATAAACAATTTGGCATCGGCAATATCGCAGTGCAAGAAGAAAAGATACAATATATATGGATGCATTCATGCGTTGCAAGCCTGGGCATATGAAAGGTTTCCATCCTTGGCCCCCTCGATGACTTCGACAAACTTTCCAAGGATACTGAAGTACACTCAAAGGCACACAAAGAGGACTGAAATTTTTTTTCCTGTCTTCTCTGGCCCTTCAAAGGTTCACTCCTAAATTTAATTTACTGGTTAATGATCGATCGATATAACTGATCGGTCATTTTTATTACTAATTTGTCACCGATCAGTATTTTTATTAAATCGACAAGTGATTTTTATTTTGGAATGGACACCGATCGGTGACCATTCGTCCCAATTGAAAATTATTTTTACTATTGTTTTTTCACTCGGTTAACTTTAACGCCACCCCCACTATTAATATAGTTTTTGAATTTAGAATTTTGAATGCTTTTGAATCAATTACCTATCGGTATCTTATTCAATCGCTCGATGATTTTTATTATCGATTAGACACCGGTCGGTGACCATTCTTCCCGCACGGTTAATTGTATATTCGAATTTTGACTTTCCACGCTTTTGAGCGTCGTAACTTTTCGGTTGATTCTATTTCCTAATCGGTTGATTTTGTTCACCGGTCGGTTTTTGATCGATTTTACTTTATTTCCCGATCGGTGTTTTCTTTATTTACCGTTCGGTGATTTTATTACCTGGACCGTTATGTTTCTTAATGGGTTTTTGTTTTGTGTAGGTGTACACAGGCTCTTTGTTCAATGATGATGAATGGCAACAATACGTTATTAAGGAACTAGACAGTGAAAATGAAAATGAAGATGGAGATGAAGAAGAGGATGAGGAGAAGGATGAGGAGGAACAGGGAGAGGGGGCATATTCTAATATTGCCTCGAAAAATATTGCGGAAAAGCAACAGGATGTTGCTACGGAAGAAGAACCGCCCTAGGCAAGTAGGGAGCCTGGAGTATCAACCGCAACTGTTCATCCTAAGGCTTTCGATGAACTAGCTTATGTGGTTAAAGTTATGAGTCGTGTTATCCTTATTATGGTGGACGGCCTAAAGGACGTGAAAGATTTACTGCAACATTTGGTCCACAATTTTTCCAACAAACGTCCTTATACAGTGGAGCATTCGTACGACCACGTTTTCTTTACCCCTCAAGCAACTCGTGGAGCCACTACGGCAGTAAAATTTCTCGTTGTCTCGGTTAATTCCTAATTATCGATCGATGTCTTTTTACCGTCAGTAAACCGATCGGTTAACCAGTTTCTTATTGATAAATATTCTAACCGATCAGTTAACAAAATTTACCGATCAGTGAACTATTTATTATATTACCGTTATTTGTCATTTCGTATTTTCATTACTGATATCCACACTTTTCCAATACTTTAGGCACCAATGGAAGTAGATGCTAACAAGTCTAGTGAAAATATAATTTTTGAGGTAGCGCGAGGATAGGTGTGTTAGATAGGGTTCCACATCGGTAACATGTGTCTATTATTAATGATACCCATTTTATGCATGTGTACCACTGTTGATTCTTTAGAAGTTAATCTAGTGACATCTGTTACATGCATGAAATCTGTAGTATATTATCTCAGGTAGAGGACGAGGCCACTAGACTAACTAAGGATGGAGATCAGAGTTTGAGTGACATTGAAGGACTTGTATTGACATTGGGCTGACTTTACATAATGATTAATTTTGCCTATTTTTAGGATGACCTTGAACTAAGATTGATAATTATATTAACCACTATTGTTAAGCAGGAAAACATCGACAATGTCCTCTCAATGCTTGCAGATGTTGGCACAATGGCACATTCTTCACCTCCTTGTTGGCTCCGATATGACCAAGAGGGGGGTGAATTGGACACTTAGACAATTTAAAAACAATAACGCTGGCAAAAATACAATGCAGAAAACAAACAAATATGCACAGTCGATTTATAATGGTTCGGCTACTTGCCTACGTCCACTACCTAACCTTCTCAGTTACGATTTTAACCTTGTCACTAAGGGATTCTCTTACGGGTGAGAATCAAACCGTTACACATTTTCTCAAATTGCGGGTGTGAAAACAACCGTTACACAGCTCAGCTTACAGGCATGAAACCAACCTATCCCAACTTACGGGTGTGAGAACTATCGTTTCTCAACTTATGGGCGTGAAAATACCTAGCCTTGTTGAATATAGAATATCAACTCAGTAGTTTATCTAACTATTGTTACAACCTTGATACAATATACAACATGTTAAATTGAATACAATTGTATCCTATGAACTATCTCTCAAATTACTCTTTCAGCAAGGATGATATAAGTTAAAACAATGTTGAACGATTTGAGTGAAAACAGCTCAAAACTTCAAATAGATTTTCAGATAAAGATAAAATGTTAGCTCAGTATGAAAATCTTTTGAATACGTAAAGTCTCAAAGAAAACTACTGTGAAAATAGATCGACTTAAACGTTTTCTTGATCAAATGAAAATTCGACTAACTTTCAAAAAGTGTTTTAGCTCAGAGAATTTTCGGTGGTCATAACAAATTGTTAAGGGTTTGTATTTATAGACTTGTAGAGATGAAGTTGTTGTTCATTTGAATTTGAATTTCAAATATAAACATTTACTCACAACAGCTAGAATATATCACGAAAATAACAACTGCATATTTCATGAATATTCTGATTTTCTCCAGATACACGAATAAGGAAAGTTGTGGAAGACCTGGTTTGTGAATAAGAGAATATCTCTTACAAATACAAAAATTTGATTTTGTACGAAGAGTTGTTCTAAAAAGTAGGCAAAAAGGACGTACATGTCAGAATAGCAAAAATATCATTTCTGTCGTTTTGTTCCTTTGAGGGCGTTCATAGAACATCAGCGTCCTACTGAACAATGAAGTGACGGCGTTACTGAATAGTAAGCGTCCTGACTTACTTTGACAATTGAACGACTCAAATCATGAGGGCGCTACTTAGCAGTAAGCATCCTGCTCTGTTTTAAAACATTTTGACACACGAGGGCACTACTCAAGAGTAAGCGTCCTGAACAATTAAAAATAATTTTAAAATAATGCTAAGTGCGCTGATGGACGGTAAGCGTCCTGAAAGTTATTTAAGTTGATTCTAAATATGAGGGCGCTCCTACAAAAGTAGCGTCCTGATAATTTATTCAACTTATAGCTTATCAGCGTCCTTAAATATAGAAATCACTTAAAGACAAAAAGAACTTTCAGCGAGCTGAAACTAAGTTAGTGTCCTGACATTCTCAAAGGTTGATAAAAGAAATGTTGCTACTAAGAAGTAAGTGTCCTTATTAATCAGTTCAATTCAACCTTGAGCTTCTTAATATTTTATTAGCGTCCTGACTCATCAGGTCTAGGAGGGTGCTGCTAAAACATTAGTGTCCTGAAAGATTTTTACAAAAATGATTTTTGATTTCTCGATTAAAGCTCGTTCAAACATCATTATTTCTCTTAATCATATTAAATACTTTAGAAATCCTAAGGTACGATTAAAATGTTACGATCAAAATATGCAAACGATAAAATCTTGCTGAGAGTAAGTTGATCGATAGACTTTGCATTCTAAGTACAGATAGACTCGGAACTTTACTTTGTGATGTTCAATAGGCTTGTAAGCACAGTTCGTTGATCTTGATTCTTGATAAATCTGAAACACTTGACAAGATCATTAGATATACAAACAAAAGATATTTGGAATCATCAAAACATTCATATCATGGGGTTCATTGAGATAACAATCTCCCCCTTTTTGATGATTTCAAATACTCATAAATCAGGCAGATAATTATATTCATGTATTAAACATATAACAAATTTAGAACGGTATCTGCATACATATTAGTTCTATCTGATTTCAATCATAGAGATTTACACGATGAGTTGCAAACAATATTAAATGCAAGAATGAATACAATAACTTAGATAGAACTCCTCCTTACATGTAGCTTCCCTCTCTAAAGCTAACTTAGCCTTAATATCTGCATTTTCTCTTCTCCCCCTTTTGAAAACATAAAAAAGTGAGTAGGCTTAGCTTGTACTGGGACCCTTCCCTTTCATTTTTCTTTCGGCCTCCTCATTCTTTTTGGATTCACTAGAACTAGGTGCAGAATTCTTGGGTTTCCTTGGTTCTTGTGGTCTTGAAGAACCACGTGTGCTCTATCTCACACTACTGACAGATTCATCAATTACAATACCCTTCATAGATTTTTCAATGAATTTTTTATGAGCACGCTTGGGAACACCAAATCTAAATTGATCAAAAGGTGGACCAGGTTTGAAACCTTTTGCTTTTCGTTCTGCAAGACCTTGAACAAACTCAGGAGAAAGTGTGTGACCTTCAAATTCTGCCCTGATTGGTCACTTGCGTTTAGGATCTGACACCCTTCTTCTCCAACAAATGAAAGAGCTTTGTAAAACGTTTCATACTATAGGTAATATACCACACAGTAGAATGCATCCTACTGTTCATTGCCTTGAAGAGGTATTCAAAGAAGCCTACTACTCCTTCCACTCGATCTGCAGCTGTGATGACAGTATAGGACAAATCCATAATGGTTGTGGCAAGGACAGGCATTTTGTTCTCCAAGTTTTGTAGCTTTTCAAACGCACGAGTAACCAAGTCGAGAATCTTGGTTGGTTTATCATCCTCTGGTTGTGGTGGCCTTGTAGTGTCTAGATTCTCTTTTAGACTAGAGATGGCCTGCAGCACCGGATCAAGTGTTGTCTTGCTGGTCACTTGATCTAAGATAGCCTCTAAATTTGATTGCAAATAATCAGAAATGGACTTATCTTTAGAGGATTCAGCCATTTTACCTCTCAAGCTTTGAATTTCTTCAAGAATCTTTTTCAAAACCTCTTCAGTTATAGTACTGGTAGCACGACTTGGCGTAGCTGGCATTGTGGGACTCTGTGGATCTTGAGGTCTGGCTGGAGGTCATTCAGGAACTGCCAATCTCGGGGGAACAACAGCAACAAAAGCATTTATGAATTTCTTGATCTGGCGTATGTCCTCCTAAATATTCTTCATAAAATTATCAAGTGATGATGATGGAGTGGAGCTCGACGAAGGGAAGGACTGCATGACACTTACCTGTCTGTCCATTTGTTGAGACAACTTCTTGAGCAGTTCAGTTGCCTTGATTATGTGAGAGTTAACTACTTTTATCTCATTAATCTCAACTCTCTCCTAAGATTTTAGAGATTCTCGGACTTCTGGCAATGTCTCATTCTTCAGCTGAATTTGGTTCTGTTCCAAACAAGTCATTAGTTGAGTGATGACAAAAATCTGATCTTCTTTAAATCTTCTTAGAAAGTTTTCCTCTCTAAAGAATTCATCAGTTGGCCTTTTTGTAGATGGATAGGAAGGAGGCTCTTGATCAGATGAGCTTACCTCATAAACATTTTCCATATCATCTTTTGCTGTAAACTCAACATTGGCCTCATGCAAATCTTTAACATGATCCTCTTCTTCAACCTTTTCATTCATGTTATCTCCCTCATAGTTTATGATAGCCAAATCATAGCCCTCTGAATCCTTACTTTGTACACCATCAAACTAATTCTTCTAAGAGTCTTGAGATTCCATTAATACATGGATATGATATGGAGATGGTTTTATCTGAGTCCTCACTAACTCTTTCTCTGGTGATATCTTCCAAGATTGCATTAGCAGTTTCTGACTCATGCAGATGTTCTTCAACGATGGCCTAAGCAATCTGGGTCACCTCTTCTATTAGATGTTCTTCAGTGTTTGCTCTGCATGTTCAATTTCTACTTCATCGATTGAAACATGCTCAATGTTAGCTGAGGGAACTACTTTTTCTTGCACAACCTATTCTTCATGAGCAGTAGAAGCTTGGGCAGCTTTTATCTCTATTGCAGAGACACCTTCTTCTCTTGTTTCATCTTTTCCACTGGATTCTCCCTCAAGTGGAACTTCTGACATTAGAAGCCATTTGTCCAATGCAGAGACATAAGTATATCTCATCAATTTCATAGTGTTTTGACCAATGCAATTGTATCTGTTGGGTTCCTTGAAGCTTTCTCCACTGAAATCGATTCCACATCTCTCGAACAGAGTGGTAAGGTACATACCCAGAGGTAGACCTCCTCCTCTACTAACCACAATATTCATTACATGCATGAGAATGTGGGTGAGATTTACATTCTTTTTCTGCAGAATGCACTAGATTAAGAATAAGTCTAATTCATTCACATTACCCCTGCTACTGGTTTTAGGCTGAATGATGTGGGTAATGATATTGTGGATTATTTTGGGAATAAGTTCAGAAGACTGATTTGTTAGTTTCTTGTCAACACTTGAGTTGTCCTTTTTCCTTGAAACAAGATTGAGAGCAAAAAGGTTGTTATAGCCTGGATACTAGACTTTCTTCTTGGTGAATGAAAGTATGTGGGCACTCTCATCATTTGGCAAGGAGAATATTTCAGAAAAGAATCTGGGAGAAATCTCTATAGATTTTCCCTTCACCATAGATTGTTTTGAGAATCAGAGCCAGGTTTATCAATTAAATTAGAATAGAATTGGCTGACGAGACTGGGGTACCATTTTGAATTGAGGATAAGAAAATCGATTCAGCCTTGGAATTCAAATAGAGAGAAAATGTCCAGCTGGGAGCTAATAAAGAAATCAAAATCAACATAACTTCCATCAATTACAGCTCGGTTTATGAGCTTCTTGGCATTATTTCCCTTTCTTCTCATCTGAGAAAAAGAAGGTGGGTGAGATGGTCCGGCTGCGATCTCAATAGGAGGTGTGGGTTCCTTAGCCAGTTCGGCTTGAGTTGGTTCAGTTCTTGGTCTCACACTCCTTTCTGGAGGTGATGATGATGAAACAACTTGCTTTCTCGCAGAAAAAGGGTGAAGCTTTTCGAGTTTTGGGGCCATTTATAAAAGGTATAAAGAACTGAGACAACAACACAAATATAGATACAATAGGAATTAGAAGTTTCAGAAATGAACAAAAAATAGAATTTACCAAAGATTAAAGAGGAAGGTTCAGCGGTAAATTTTGAAACAATTCCTGGAAAAGTTCTTTGAAGCGTCCTAGGGCACAAAGGTGAAAAGTGACTGTCAAGATACAAAAGGTTTGGTTTTATAGAGAGAAAGTGATAAGCTCGCTCCTGACACATATCTGTACGTGCCGCTTTCCATTCTTTAAAGGCGGTTTAATTTTAATTTGCAATACTGACCGATTTGCATTCTTCTTCTAACTAACATTCTTAATCGACTAGAGTTATTATGCACGTTAGCGTCCTCCTTGTGGCGAGTGGTTTTGGAACAACTAATGGCATTGGGCACATTAGCGTCCTCAAACACTGTTAACATCCTTATTGATACTTAAACTCTAATAGTTAGCATATTTGATTAATATAAGCTCAAGTATTGTATGGTTGAATAAATGATATCACAAATTATATTTCAACAACCAACATTCAACAATTTAATCATGAGAGAAAGTATTTAAACATTCTAAGTAACACATGATTAACGATAATCATTGATTTCAAATAGTCACTAATGAATATATTCTAGCAGTAGAAGAAAAGAGAGTGACTTTTATACCTTCGCATATTTTTGACACTTACCTCAAGGTACTGCAAAGTCCTCGACTTGAGCACTCTGTCTCATTTTGAAGCAGCTGAGATAATTCATTATCTTTGTTTTCCATTTTGACTTCTTTCTTAATATTATATCAGGAGATTTTTCATTGAGAGTTCTGGATGTGCTTGCAGAGGATTGATGACACAATGTGTATATATCATCAGTCAGTTCACTTCCGCTCATGGTTGGTATATTTGCAAGAATGTGTTCTCTCTCAGATGAAGTTTCTAACCCATTCAAAATATGATCAATTTCTTGAAAACTAATTTCAAATGAATTTGAGAACTCGTTTATAAAATATATTTTATATTTCCAGTTCTCAGGAGAACTATTAAAGAAATATTGTATTAAAGTAGAGTGAGATATAGTTTTTCCAAAATATTCAAGTTCATTTACAAGACGTATAAAACGTTGCAGGTTATCTTGAACTGCCTCACTTTCTAGAACCTTAAACTGAGCGAGTGGCTCTTCTAATGTTCTAACTAGGTCTCTAGTTTCATCCCTACTTTCCACTGTTTGCAGGAGATCACAGAACTCCTTTAAATTCATTTCCCATGGTTCAACAGGTTCAGCTAACATAGTCAGCTTATCATTCTATTTCTTTGGAAGCTTATCATAGAAATATACTAGGGATATTTCTACAGGTATTTCTTGATTCAGTTCTTGCATTCTATCAAGAATGGATTGATATCTGTTGCATGCCATATCGAGATATTCATTCTCCGATATCTCAAAGGCAACAAATAGTCTATCAGACTCTTTGAGCTTTTCATCTTTAATGTTGATCATTTCACAATGAAGTGATTTGAGTGTTTCCCAAATCTCCTTCGCACTCTCAAGATGAACTACCCTTTCAACTTCTTCCTCGGGTAGAGAACAGTGCAAGGCATAGACAACTTGAGCGTTAAGTTTGTCATTTAGTCTTTCCTTATCTTTCCATAGCTCAATAGGCTTGTTGGGCATAGTGTAGCCATTTACAACCATTTACCATAGATTGATATCCTTAGATCGTAGAAAGGATTTCATCCTTATCATCAAATCTTCAAACCAGTTTTTATTTAACATAGGTGATCTGTCTAAAGGTTGACCTAATTCTATGACAATCCTTCTGGTCATTGCCATTGACATCAAAGAAATTGTGAAGTTTCTTTGAAGAGCAACACTGCTCTGATACCAACTGTTGGCCCAAATACGTCCAAGAGATGGGTGAATTGGACACTTAGAGAATTTAAAAGCAATAATAATAGCAAAAATACAGTGCAGAAAATAAACAAATATGCACAGTTGATTTATGGTAGTTCGGCTACTTGCCTACATCCACTACCTAACCTCCTCAGTTAGGATTTTCACCTTGTCACTAAGGGATTCTCTTACGGGTGAGAATCAAACCGTTACAACTTTTCTCAACTTGCGAGTGTGAGAACTATAGTACCCTAGGATTGCACAAAAAAAATTGAACGTTCAGGTAGATGCTCGAACCTTCAGGCGAGCGACCTTCGGGCAGCTCGCCTGAAGGTTCAACCACTTTTTTCCTATTTAAGGAACCCCCCCTCCCCCCTAATTTCTTACACCAAATCACTTGATTTCTCTCTTCTCTCTCTCATTTTCCTTGAGTTTTTCTCTTCTCTATTTGAGACTCTTTTCTCGAGACTCTCTTCGCGGTACAACACAGTTCTACTTGGGGGAAAGAGCCAGTTCTCGAAGGAGTTATTATCTGAAGGTGGGGAACGAAACATAGGTTTGCATGTCTTATAACTTTTATTAAAGTTTACATTCATTTATCATTATGTCTACTACTCATTTACACTTTATTATTGCGTATAATGTTTATACTTGTCATACATATGCCTGTGTACTTGGAGTTCATGTATTACATTGTTGCGATGTCGGATTAGTGGTGAATCTAGCTCAACCAGACTCAGTCTTGTCCTCAGTAACTTTAAATAGTAAACGGGAAGCAGTGTACTGCTCTAGACAATTGGTATTTAAGTAGACCTCGTGTCTCACCTCTCAAGCTGGAAACTGATCTGGTTGGTCTTATTTGAAAGCTATCAGCTTGTACAAGTAATACTGAATTTCCTAACCTTGCACGTGGTGATACCGACCCTAATAAGGATCACTAGATGTTGCCAAATCCTATCTAATGTTAGTAAAGACTGGACTTGTTCATGCATTGGCATCATACATAAGCACCACCTAGGGACGTATGTAGTTTATGTTTCACAGAATAGGTAGAAGTAATGCTCACTATTCATTATATTTCTTTGGAAAGGGACGTACAATGAGAACCCGAGATTACCTGGGAAGGAACATCTGTACGTGAATTCAAGGCGTCGTTCCTGAGGAGGGACGTACAATGAGAACTCGAGTTTGCCTGGGGATGGACATCTGTACGTGAACTCAGACGACGTACAATCACAGAACCAATATGAGACAGTGTCATGCATACATACATATTGTATTGATTATGATGCTCTGATGTGTATTTATGATATTTGATTATGAAGTTTGCTTTAATAATTGTTATATTCACGAACTATTTTACCCACTGAGCGTGTAGCTCACCCCGTTGTTATCCAATTTTTCACAGGAGACCAGGGTGGACTGGGTGCAGGTTTTTTTGGCCCACATTTTGTACCCGTTTGTTTATTCATTGGAGATTTTGGGAGAATTTTCCCTATACTATTTCATGTTCAAAAATATATTCTGAAATTAATAAAATCAGACTTGTATATTATTGTGTTCCTGCGCACTCGACTATTGTTATAATGCATTCGTGCCCCATCCGTGAGTGTTTCGTAAGTTTAGGAGCGTCCGGGCGGGGTGTGACATTTAATGGTATCAGAGAAAAAGGTCCACGGCCCGCCCAAGTCCACCAAATTAGGAGAAAATTTTTTATTAGATATATATATCTTTAGAACTATGTATATATATATATGTTAATTATATATATAGTTAAGATTTATATTATATATATCAAGATAACTATATAATTTTTATATAGTTTAGATTTAAATATATATATATATAGTTATGATTTATGAAAACTATATATATATGGTGATGATTAAAAATATATATATATCTATACATTTATGTATATATGAGATATATATATATAGCATGTTGCTAATGAAAATTTTGGATTCATGATGGCATAAACATCAAGAGGAAAAATAGAAAATATTGTCCTAAGGACAAGGCATAAATCTTAAAAATGTTAGGAATGTATTTTGTATATTTCACAAGTTTTATCTTCCTTTCAGAAAGATATTGGCTACAAGTGAAGGAACGACTTCTAGTAGTCGGGAACCGATTCCCACCAAACTTACGAAACTGTCTAAACGAGAGGTTATGATTATGAGGAGTATTGACAATAGAGATCTCCGCCTCCGTCCTATCCTTCACGAAAAATTCGCAACACTAGGGTGGTTGAACATAACAAAAGTTGAGGGTTACGTCTCTTTCAACTTGGTGAAGTCTTTCTACGAAGCCATGAATTGCATAAGGCTTTAAGAAGATGGGATCAGCTCTGTCTTGGAGACAACAGTCAGGGGAACAAAGATTTCTATCAACGTCGAAATTATTTCTAAACTTTTGGATATCCCAATTGGAGATAGAATCATTGACCCACACGATCCCCAGACAGTTGCAGAGATCGCTAAATGTAATGAACAATTGTTCAATTCCCTCGCCAACAAGTCGTACACCCAAATGATGTATGCCCACCTCCCAAAGAATCTCCTTAAACTTGCCGACCTTGGGAAGATCGTATTCGGCAACATCTTGCTGGAAATGGTGACAAGAGGATCTATGACAAGAGCTCAACTTCTTGTGCTATACTACATAGAGAAGGGAATTAAAGTCTCCCTACCTCACATCATCATCCAACAAATGTTGCGGGTGATTCAAAATCCTAAAAAAAAGGAGCTCCTCTGCTACGGAGTTTTGATCATGAGGATGTTATACAAGGCAAACATCAACACTTTTGATGAGTCTTCAAAACATATCACTAATGCAGTTACAACATCCTCTATCTTCAAAACGTTCGTCTCAAGGGGAGGGGTGACTGACGAGGAGATATTCGGTTACTTTAGGAGGAAATAACGAAAGAATTAGAGACAACAATGGACGTTGTCAACGAAAAAGTCGGTGCAAGATTCCAATTAGGGAAGCACCAGTCAATGAGCCAAACCATAACCCAACAACAGACCTAGCCCCAAATAATGATCAAACCGATCATCTATTCTCCGAGAATGATCTCTCTGGCAACTTGGGTCAACATCAAACAAGTCAGGATGGAGAGGGAATTCCGGCGAATCCACTTTGTTGGAATCTCCCAAGCCAAGGCAATATTACGTACTAAGAGTTTCCAACTCCTAATGTACCGTCTCAGCCAGTTCCACAAGTTCTTGTGAACCAACGACAACCAAATAGCGTGGCACCAAACTTCGGAAGACAGGATATCCCAATGAGTCCATTGTTTCAAAACTTTTCCGCTCAAGCATATCCAAACATCCAAGAGGTTCCAGTTAGGGAATTCTCGTACAATCAAACCAACTACCCTCCACCTATGAGTCAACCATACGACCAATACTTTCCACCAATGCCTACAGCCTACCCTCAACCTATGGGACAGTCAACCTATCAACCATCGATGGGGCAATCGACTAACCCATTTGAGCAGTTAAATGTGATTGTTTCTAGTATTGCTCGGATGAAGGAGACTCAAAATGCTTTGTTAACACGTATGCAAAACGTCAAAAAATAGTGAACAACTTCTCAACGTTCTTCTAATGGTCTTTCTGTACCTAGCAGGAAGTCTAGGACGAGTGGTAATAGGCAGGAAAATCAGGAATGATTACTGGCATTGTAACTATTGTTTAAAAGAATGAAATGTTTTGTTTAAAGACTATCTTTTGTGGGTCGACTTACAACTATTCTTTCTTTTGTATCACTAACTTTGAAGTGGTATGGGACACAACAAAATTGGAAGATACTAAATAAAATGTGGAAGTAAGAAAACTCACAATCTTGTGTGAAAAGAAACATCTGGGGAAAGCTGAATTACTAACATTATCACCAAGTTTAAACGGTATGGGACGAGTAAACTTGGACGATACTATTGGTGAACTCCTCTCCCGTCAATGTTTTGTAGAGATCGTGTTCTTACAACTTAACTTGGTTGAAACCCTTATTACCAAATTCATGTAGTATGGGACACACGAATTTGGATAATAGTTGAAAAGACTAAGCAAAAGAGTTTGAATACATAAGATTGCAATAGAACGGTAGATTATGATATTTACCGAGGCAAATCTTAGAACCTTTATGACTCGTATGGATTTTCAAAGAAATATATATGTGTGTTCACAAAAACCAGAACCAAAACATTTGAAATTCTTGCAAAGTTTTATACCTATTATATAAACATTCTAACCTTGTTTTACATCATGGCCAAACATACGAGGCACATAAGATTCTTTGATTCTTCAACAAAAACCTGACACTATACTTAAAAAAATTGGTGGTTTTTATATTGCAGTACTCTCGAACGTTTGTTAAGAATATCATAACATTATACTTGGCTACAGTTCCTATATCATAGTTTTATTTTCTCCTTGCTAGTGAGAAAATGCAAACCAGGAAGAGAGGAAGGCCACGCACAGTCCGTCCAGCAGAGGAGGCACCTCCTATAGTTCAAAATCAGGAACTGCAGCCTCCGAGGATAGAGTCGGCCACACATCACACTGCCACTACGTCTGGGCAGGCAGTGCCACCTCAGCCCACATCCTTTGTCATGCCTTCAAGTATGAAAGTCATTTTTGCTGGTTTTGTCGAGGCGATGAAGGTAACTGTTCAGACGGTCGTTCGTGAGACCGCGACCAATCAGGTTGTCACTGTTCAGTACCTATTAGATCTAGGTCGAAGAATCAAACCGACCAGATTACAAAGTACAAGAAGCTACAACCTCTTACTTTTGCTGGCACCATTAATGCGGAAGAGGCACAAAAATGGTTGGATGAGTCGAAGAAGGCTCTCCATACTATGGTAGTTGACGAGGCTCGAAAGATTCCACTTGCGTCCTACCAACTTGTTGGTGGAACAAATACATAGTGGATAATGGCGAAGGAAGACCCAAGGGTCAACACCACGGACATGACTTGGCAGCAGTTCGAGTCATTGTTCATCGATGAGTACTTCCCGGGCGCTGTGAAGAGGCAAAAGTGCCAGGAGTTCGTCAGGCTATACCAGGGTAGCATGACAGTCAGAGAATATGTTGTCAAGTTCGAAGAATTATCGGTCTACTCTCTCTCCACAATCTCAACGGAACAAGATAAAACTGAGAAATTCTACAACGGCCTTCGTCCTGACATCTGACAACCCCTGTCGATCTTGGATCTCAAGATTTACAGGGAGGTGGTTGACAAGGCCATGAGCTTTGAGCAAGAGCAGAGAATGAATAGGGGAAAATGACTTGCAACGTTTTTCCAACAGGGCTCGTAGCAGGGGAACAAGAAGAAGCCCTACTATAATCAAAACCTAGCCCTCCCAACCCCTGTTAAGAAATGAGGCCATGGCACCTTCGGCTGAACCATCTAACCCTGGCCATCAGGGTTTCCGCAATCATGGCAGAGGAGGTCGTAATGGAAAGGGGTGGTGGTCAGCACCACAATCAGCATGGCCATCAGAACCAGCAACAGGTGCCTCAGCAGCAGAGGCTGACTTGTTATAACTACAGCCAACAGGGCAATGTAAGAAATGCCTGCCCCCACCCTCAACAACTACGACAACCTATTCCTGTTGTTCCAGTCCAGCAAGCCCCACCTGCTGCTAATGCCCAACCCAGGCAGAACCAGGGGCAATGGAACTAGGGCAGAGCGTTTTCCATCGCTCAACAACCCCTCGCAGACAACAGTGTAGTCGAAGATACATTTCCCTTCTTCAATACAATGGTGCATGTCTTGTTGGATTAGGGTGCTACGCATTCCTTTATATCTTCTGCATTGGTTAGGCATTTAGGGTTGCATCCTAAACCCATAGATATCACAATCCATGTCACATCACCATTAAGATCTGGTACTGATGTGAATCTGCAGTGTTCTCGATGTGAGCTTCGAATGTCAAAACATATAATATATGCATATCCTTTTGTGATGGACATTGAAAACTTTGACATCATCCTCGACATGGACTGGTTCACACCTTTGAAAGCAAAGATCGATTGTATGAAGAAACAAAGTTCAATTATCCTTGCCAACTGGGGAGTTTGTCAAGATTCAGGGAACGAGAAAATGGATAGACAACTTGACTGTTGCACTTCTGAAGGCACAGCTTCGAGTTATATCCCTTGGTGATGACAATGAATCACCAGCACTGTACCTTCTCGAAGTACATGATGTCCCGATAATATCTGAATTTCCAATAATTTTTCTAAATGACCTTCCTGGTCTACCTCCGGTTAGGGAATTCGATTTTGAAATCAAACTCATACATGGGACCGAGCCCATCTCAGTTCCATCATACAAAATGTCCAACGTCGAGCTGGTTGAGTTGGACAAGCAACTGAAGAAATTGGAGTAATGGTTTCATTAGAAAAAGTTCATCACCCTGGGGCGCTCCAATTCTGTTTGTTCGCAAAAAGGATGGTTCGTTATGACTCTGCATCGACTATCGCAAGTTAAATAACGTCACCATTAAGAACAGATACCCGTTTCCCCAGATCGATGACTTGTTCAACCAACTTAGAGATGCCAAGTACTTCTCTAAGATTGATTTACGATTCGGTTATCATCAACTTCGGATCAGAGAGTTGGACATTAATAAAACAGCTTTCAGAACTCAGTACGGTCATTACGAGTTCTTGGTCATGTCATTCGGTTTAACAAATGCACTTGCTGCGTTCATGGATTTGATGAACCGCATCTTCAGGTTATATTTAGATAGGTTAGTGGTGGTCTTCGTGGATGATATCTAGATATATTCCTCAGCCGAGGAAGACCATAAGATACATCTGAGGATTGTCCTCTAGACCTTTAGAAGTCACCAGTTGTATGCAAAGTTGAGTAAGTGCGAATTTTGGGCGAAACGAGTTCAATTCCTAGGGCATGTGGTTTTAGGCAATGGCATTGAGGTGGATCCTTCTAAGGTTAAAACGGTTTTAAACTGGAAGCAGCTTACCACCATTACTCAAATTTGGAGTTTTTTTGGTTTGGCTGGCTACTATAGACGCTTCATTAAGGATTTCTCAAAGATTGCTAAACCTATGACCAAGCTCACTCGGAAAAACGTACGATTCATTTGGAATCCCACCTGAATCGTCATTTCAAAAATTGAAGAAGCGCCTCACGACAGCACCTGTACTAATCACTCCACGAAATGGAGTTGGATTTTCACTATACACCGATACCACTCTCCAAGGCTTAGGTGGAGTACTAATGCAAGAAGGCCAAGTTGTTGCATATGTTTTAAGGCAACTGAAGATTCATGAGGGTAATTACCCAACGCATGATTTGGAACTTGTTGTTGTCATATTCACACAGAAGTTATGGTGTCATTACCTATATGATGAACGGTTTGAGGTCTTCTTGGATCACAAGAGTCTTAAGTACATCTACACTCAAAGAGACCTAAAGACAATGGCTGGAATTCTTGAAAGATTATGAGTTTCAACTCCAGTAGCATCCCGATAAGGCCAATGTTGTCGCAGATGCCCTGAGTAGAAAATCTTACGTTGCTTGCACTCTTAACTTCGAGATGGGAAAGTTGGATACAGAGAATGATAACTTTAACCTATAATTGATTGAGGAGGGAGTAAGATCACGACTCTCTCAATTATTAGCCAACTCTGAGCTTATTAGAAAGATTTCAGCAGCTCAGGCCAACGACCCTATGTTAATGGAGAAATGAGAACTTCTACTCAGCGGACATGACCTTCCTCACTGATCGGTCTCTGAAGATGGGGTCGTGTTTTACAAAAAACGTCTCTTTTTGCAGAATGATCTTGAGGTTCGAAAAAAAGTGCTCACTGAGATCCACTGTTCAAGGTTCGCTATGCATCCTGGGGGAGACAAGATGTACAAGGATGTCAAGAGACAATTCTAGTTTTCTGGAATGAAGAAGGCTATTGCACACTTCGTTGCTCGATGTCTCGTTTGCCAGCAAGTTAAGGCAGAATGAAGACTTCCCTCATGACTTTTCCAGCCTTTACCTGTTGGAGAATGGAAGTGGGAGAACATCGCAATGGATTTTGTTACGGCCTTGCCTTGAAATAATAAAAGGCAAGATGTTACCTGGGTTATCATTGACAGACTTACAAAGTTTGCACACTTTTTGCCAATAAAGTTCACGGATAACCCTGCTAAGCTTGCCTAACTGTATGAAAGAGATATCGTATGCCTCCATGGCATACCACTCACGATTGTCTCTGATCAAGAGCCTCGATTCACATCAAAGTTTTGGCAAAGCTTCCAAAGTAGAATGGGCTCTACGATCACCATGAGCACAACCTTTCACTCTCAAACTGATGGGCAGTCAGAGCATCTTATCCAGATCTTGGAGGATATGTTACGGTGCTACATTTTAGACTTTCATGACGGATGGGCAAAACACTTACATTTGGCTGAGTTTGCATGCAACAACAGCTACCAAACTAGTATGGGCATGGCACCATACGAGGCTCTCTATGCTCACCTTTGCAGATCTCCGATGTGCGGGTTAGATATGGCAGATCGACCGCAGTTGGGGCTTGAACTAGTTAAAGAGACTTCTGAGAAGATCACACTAGTAAAGGAGTGACTTCCTGTTGCACAAAGTTGCCAGAAGAGCTATGCTGACCAGGGGAGACAACCTCTAGAATTTGATAAGGGGGACTTGGTTTTTCTAAAAGTTCAGCCTACAAGAGGTGTCAAATGCTTTGGGATCAAAGGAAAGCAATCCCCACGGTATATCGATCCATTTCAGATCATTGAACGTATTGGCAAACTAGCCTATCGTCTATCTCTTCCATCGTCCATGTCTAAGGTTCATGTCGTTTTTCACATATCCATGCTTCGAAAGTATCATCCTGGTCCTTCGCATATCATCCCTCTAGTCGAGGTTTGGGTTGAAGAAGGAAACAGGTATAAGGAGAAAGCGATACAAATTCTGGATAAAAAAACTCAAGAACTAAGGCGACGTAGCATACCATTTGTGAAGGTGTTCTGGGATCACCGCAGAGTTAAGGAAGCAACATGGGAACTAGAAGCAATAATTGAACAAAAATACCCTGAATTGTTTTCTAGTCAATAATTGATGATGTGATACATTGTACTTTTTCACTTATCAATAAAATGATGGAACTTTGTTTACAATATCTAAATACATCATTTCACTTAAATAACTATGCAGATGTCTGAAAATAGTACCGATGGAGGTAGTGATGCACACACGCAATGGCCTCTTTGGCAACCTATAACGACTCCTTCAGGATGTGAGTCAATCCACAACTACTTTGCATCACCGACTCCATCGTCCCACATACATCAATCCTTATCCCCAGAGCGTGCATGGCTTTTTCGGAACAATTATGCCCGAAACAATTCCGTGCCCTCATCTTGGCAGGATCTTTTACCAAAATTGCCAGGAGGCCGGATTCAAGCAACAGCACGAAAAAGCATCCCACCGCTCAACTTACCTCCCCTTAAATGATGCAACTTGCAGAGCCCTACAACGTCATCTGCTAGGCAAAAGGTCGGACCCTCTGAGGACGAATCCGACTCTATTTGCTCTCCATGGTTTCATGATGTTGAGGATTCCACCAGCCACAGTGTTATTCTGAGACCTTACAGGCACTACCCTGAGCTAGTGAACGATGAAGACAACGGAGAATCTCACGCTGATAGCAATCACGACTACTTGGACTGATTTCGAGGGTGAAATCCTTTAAAGGAGAGTGTAATACCCTAGGATTGCATAAAGAAAAAAATTGAACTTCGGGCAGCCCACCTAAAGGTTCGGGCACTTTTTCCTATTTAAGGAACCCCCCCTCATTTCTTACACCAAATCACTTGATTTCACTCTTTTCTTTCTCATTTTATTTTAGTTTTTCTATTTTCTCTTTGAGACTCTCTTCGCAGTGCAACGCAGTTCTGCTTGGGGGAAGGCTCCAATTCTCGAACGAGTTATTATCTGAAGGTGGGGAATGAAACATAGGTTTGCGTGTCCTATAAATTTTATTAAAGTTTACATTCATTTATCATTATGTCTACTATTCATTTACACTGCATTATTGCGTATAATGTTCATACTTGTCATACTTATGCCGGTATACTTGGAGTTCATGTATTACACTGCTGCGATGCCAGATTAGTGGTCAATCTGACTTAACCAGACTCAATCTTTTCCTTAGTAACTTTAAATAGTGAACGGGAGGCAGCTTGCTGCTCTAGACGATTGGTATTTAAGTAGACCTCGTGTCTCACCTCTCAAGCTGGAGATTAATCTGGTTGGTCCTATTTGAAAGCTATCAGCTTGTACAAGTAATATTGAATGTCCTGACCTTGCACATGGTGATACCGACCCTGATAAGGATCATCAGATGTTGCATAATCCTGTCTAATGTTAGTAAACACCGGACCCGTTCATGCATTGGCATCATACATAAGCACCACCTAAGGACGTATGTGGTTTATGATTCACAGAATAGTTAGAAACAATGCTTACTATTCATTATATTTCTCTGGAGAGAGACGTACAATGAGAACCCAAGATCACCTGGGGAGGACCATCTGTACATGAATCCAAGGCGTCGTTCCTGTGGAGGGACGTACAATGAGAACCCGAGTTTACCTGGGGATGGACATCTGTACATAAACTCAAGCAACGTACAATCAAGGAACCAATACGAGACGGTGTCATGCATACATACATGTTGTATTGATTATTATGCTCTGATGTGTATTTATGATATTTGATTATGAAGTTTGCTTTATTAATTGTTATATTCACGAACTATTTTACCCACTGAGCGTGTAGCTCACCTCGTTGTTATTCAATTTTTCACAGGAGATCAAGGTGGACTGGGTGCAGGTTTTCTGGGCCCACATTTTGTACCCCTTTGTTTATTCATTGGGGATTTTGGGAGGATGTTCCTTATACTATTTCATGTACAAAAATATATTCTGAAATTAATAAGATCAAACTTGTACATTATTGTGTTCCTGCGCACTCGGTTATTGTTATAATGCATTCGCGCCCCGTCAGTGAGTGTTCGGCCAGTTTAAGCGCGTCCGGGCAAGGTTTGACAAGAACAACCATTACACTGCTCAGCTTACAGGCAAGAGACCAACCTATCCCAACTTACGGGTGTGAAACAGACCTAAGTTTTTCTCAACTTACGGATGTGAGAACTATTGTTTCTCAACTTACGGGCATGAGAAGACCTAACCTTGTTGAATATACAATATCAACTTAGTAGTTTTTCTAACTACTGTTACAACCTTGATGCAATATACAAGATATGTAATTAAATACAACTGTATCCTATGAACTATCTCTTAAATTACTCTTTCAGCAAGAATGATAAGAGTTAAAACAGTGCTGAGCGATTTGAGTGAAAACAGTTCAAAACTTTAAATAGATTTTCAGATAAAGATAGAATGTTAGCTCAGTATGAAAATCTTTTGAATACGTAAGTCTCAAAGAAAACTACTGTGAAAACAGATCAACTTAAATGTTTTCTTGATCAGATTAAAATTCGACTAACTTTCAAAAAGTGTTTTAGCTCAGAGAATTTTTGTGGTCTTAACAAATTGTTAAGGGTCTGTATTTATAGACTTGTAGAGATGAAGTTGCTGTTCATTTGAATTTGAATTTCAAATATGAACGTTTACTCACAACAGCTGGAATATACCACGAAAATAGCAACTGCATATTTCATGAATATTCTGATTTTCTCCAGATACACAAATAAGGAAAGTTGTAGAAGACGTGGTTCATGAATCAGATAATATCTCTTACAAATACAAAAAATTGATTTTGTACGAAAAGTTGTTCTAAAAAATTGGTAAAAAGGACGTGCATGTCAGAACAACAAAAATATCATTTCTGTCATTTTGTTCCTTTGAGGACGCTCATAGAACATCAGTGTCCTACTAAACAATGAAGTGAGGGCGCTACTGAATAGTAAGTGTCCTGACTTACTTTTACAATTAAACGACTTAATTCATGAGGGCGCTACTTCGCAGTGAGTTTTCTGCTTTCTCTTAAAACTTTTGACACATGAGGGCGCTACTCAAGAGTAAGTGTCCTGAATTATTAAAAACGGTTTTAAAACAATGTTAAGTGCCCTGACGGACGGTAAGCGTCCTGAAAGTTATTTAAGTTGATTCTAAAGATGAGGGCGCTCGTACACAAGTAGCGTCTTGATAATTTATTCAACTTATAACTTATCAGCGTCCTTAAAGATAGAAATCACTTAAAGACAAAAAGATCTTTCAGCGAGCTGAAACTAAGTCAGCGTCCTGACATTATCAAAGGTTGATAAAAGAAATGTCTCTATTACCAAGTGAGCGTCCTTATTAATCAAATCAATTCAACCTTGAGCGTCCTAATATTTTATCAGCGTCCTGGCTCATTAAGTCTAGGAGGGCACTGCTAAAACATTAGCGTCCTGAAAGACTTTATAAAAGTAGTTTTTGATTTTTCGATTAAAGCTCTATAAAACATCATTGTTTCTCTTAATCAAATCAAATACTTTAGAAATCATAAGGTACGATTAAAAGGTTACGATCAAAATATGCAAACAATAAAAATCTTGTTGAGAGTAATGTGATAGATCGACTTTACATTCTAAGTACTGACAGACTCGGAACTTTACTTTGATGTTCAATAGGCTTGTGATCACAGTTCCTTTATCTTGATTCTTGATAAATCTGAAACACTTGACAAGATCATTAGATAGACCAACTGGAGATATTTGGAATCATCAAAAAATTTATGTCATGGGGTTCATTGAGATAACACTCCTCCCCCCAGGTAAAAGAATCTAATTATAATCGGTAAGTTGACTTTATCGATTGGTAAATAGACTTTATCTATCAGTAAATACGTACCGGTCAATAAATAAATTTAACCGATCGGAATACAATATTACCGATCGGTATATATATTTACCTATCGGTATCTTATTCTTTCACAATCGTTGATTT
Organism: Paratinospora sagittata; assembly: GCA_035771175.1. NCBI lineage: Eukaryota > Viridiplantae > Streptophyta > Magnoliopsida > Ranunculales > Menispermaceae > Paratinospora > Paratinospora sagittata. The sequence continues at coordinate 16,426,277 of CM069611.1, read as the reverse complement.
TATTTCTTTTGGTAATTTTCTCTAATTGTCACTGTTCTGTATGTAGCCAACCTTCGAGAGTGGCAGAACTGATGATGCTCCCTCCCCCCCTCCCCCTTCTCCACCTCCTCCCCGCAAGTAAAATTATTTTATTTCGATCGTAACACTTAGAAATTTTTCCTTTAAAATTGATTACCAATCGTTTAAAATATTAAGCGATCGGTAAACATATATACCGATCAATAATATTTTTAACCTATCGGAATACAATATTACCGATCGGTAATTCGACTTTATCCGATCTGTAAATTCGTACCGGTCGGTAAATAAATTTAACCAATTGGTTAACAATATTATCAATCGGTATATATATTTACCTATCGGTTAACTTATTCACCGATTGGTTAAATTGTTTACCTATCGGTATTTATTTCTTGCACCAACGGTGATTTATTTTTTTTGGTAATTTTTGCTAATTCCCACTGTTCTGTGTGTGGCCAACCACTGAGAGAGGAAGGACAGAGTTTGCTCCTTCGGCTCCTCCACCTCCTCCCCCCAGGTAAAATAATTTTATTTCATTCGCGACAGTTGAAAATTTTTCCTGTAAAATTGATAATCGATCGGTAAAAATTTTAACCGATCGGTGTGTAATTCTTACACCAGCGGAGATTTTCCTTTTTTAGGTAATTTCTCTAATTCTTCCTGTTCTGGCGTGCAGCCAACGACTGAGAGGGGAAGGACAGAGTCTGCTCCTTCGGCTCCTCCATCTCCTCCCCCAAGGTAAAATAATTTTATTTCGTTCGTAACACTTGGAATTTTTCCTTTAAAATCGATAACCAATAGGTAAAAAGATTAACCGATCGGGTAACCTATTTACTGATCGATTAAATTATTTACCTATCAGTCTCTATTTCTTGCACCAACGGTGATATATTTTTTTTTGGCAATTTTCGCTAATTCTCACTATTCCGTGTGTAGCCAACCTCATAGATGATGCTCCCTCCGCCCCTCCACCTCCTCCCCCCCAGGTAAAATAATTTTATTTCTTTCGCAACACTTGAAATTGTTTCCTTTAAAATCAATAACCGATCAGTAAAAATATTAACCGATTGCTAAACATATATATCTATCGGTCAACCTAGGTTAATTGATCGGGGTGTAATTCTTGCACCAGCAGTGATTTTATTTTTTGGGTAACTTCTCTAATTCTTCCTGTTCTGCGTGCAGCCACCCACTGAGAGGGGAAGGACAGAGTCTGCTCCTTCAGCTCCTCACCTCCTCCCCCAGGTAAAATAATTTTATTTCATTCGCGACACTTGAAAATTTTTCCTGCAAAATCCATAACTGATCGGTAAAAATATTAATCGATCAGTAAACATATATACCAATCGGTTAACCAATCGGTGTGTAATTCTTAGACCAGCGGTTTAATATCCCATACTTTTGGTAAAAAATAAAATAAAATAAAATAAAAATTCTACGTTGACTTATATGTATACCGAGGGGTATAACATGTATATAAGTACATAAAAGTCATATGGATGTGTGTTAAGGATGCATGTGCATGTGTTTGTGTGTTTATAAAGTACAATTAAATTATTAAAATCCAAATAATAAGTGTTAAGTTGGATACGTATATATATATAAATTAAATTTTAAGGTGGGGAGTTGGTTAACTAACTAGCATGGGGAGCATGGATCGAAAAAAAAATTATACTTATCTCTCATTCTCTTTCTCTCTCTCTCTCTCTGCAACGTTTGTGAAGGAGAAAAAAAAGAGAAAGAAGAAAGAAGAACGAAGAAGAAGGAAGAGGAAAAAGAGGTGGGAGCACCGAATCAGGACCCACGGTAAGTGATTTTCATTCTATTTCTTCGTGAAATTGATATTTAAGTTAGATGTAACGATTCTCTCGGAGTAATTTTTGTTATGGGAGTCGTTTTACAGTGTTTTTGGAATTGGGGTTTTGACCCAACTTGAATGAAAATTTGCTGGGAAGGTTAAAAAATACTTCCTAAACTGTAGAAACCCCAAATATGTGGTTAGATTTTATTTATTTGTTCATTTGGAATTTTTATAGCTGTTAGAAGTTGGATTAGATACTGAAGACTTTTGGAACCCAATGAAACTCCGGTTTGAGACTGTAGAAAGATAGATATACTAATTTCGGACATTTCAATGTTAAGATCATGATTTTTGGATATGATTTGATATTTTTAGTAACTAAATATAAGGTTTTGGTGAGTAAAATTGACTTTGGATACCTCGACGAACATGTAAAACCTCAGTGAAATACCTGTTAAGGGTGGTAGAATGATAGTATGACTGATTTTATACGTGTCGATGTGGATAAAATAATTTTAGGAATGTCCTATATTTTTAATAAAATTGATATATGTATCCAGTAGAAAAATAAAATTGAGAACTTGTGAAAATATAATTTGAAAATTTATTTTCACTGTTTCTTCTTGTAGAAATAGTCGTGAGGGTTGTAGAAATTATTTGGGACGCCCTCATATGAATGTGAGACCAAAGTGGAATTATGGAAAATTAATTGAGTGAATTTGGAAGCTAGAATTAATTATAAAATGAATATAATGATTTGGTAATTGATTATGATATGAAATGCTTATTTTCACTATTCTTTACCATGGAGGTAATTAGACTAATTGAAGAAAAAATATTGGAGAGTCCTCAAGTGTGTATGAGACTCGAATTGGGCTAAAAAAAAAATTAAATATATGAATTAGAAAGTTAATGTTAATTTGTGAATTGAATAGGAATATATGAAATTGATATATATTATATGAAATGAATGGAACAGGTTGAAACAGTAAGATTTGGATTGATTAAAGTGGATCTAGATCGTAACGATGGTAATAGGACTTAAGTTTAGAAAATCTTGTACTGTAAGTATTTCTTTACTTTGGTCCTACTTATATGGCATTGTATTATATAAAAATTGATTTGGAATGATATGCATGCTACGATATAAGCATTTGATTTAAAATCATGAAATGCTTTTGATGTGTTTCTGTCAATGGACTTACCTAAGTAGGTCAGTGACATGGGAAGCATTTCTATGGGTCTAAATCTCAGGGAACAAACTCACAAGATTGACGGTTTTAGTAATCCTGGTCGGTGCATTCCAAGCATGAGATAAAAGACATAGAAATGGCGTAATTGATATTATTACTAATTTGAGGTTGGTGCACTACTCATCGATGCACATGAATAGCAGATTCACTCAATTACTTAGAAGGAGGGAGATGGATATGATTTTCAAATGATATTGCATATTTCGAAAAAGAATTGCATTGAGTCATTATATGTTGCACATCTAATATATGTTTTTTTTCATCTTTGCATATGATGGTTTAAATTGTTTTAATTAAGCATGTTTTATGTAAATGTGTATATGATGCCATAGTAAGAAATATTCACTGAGCTTGTGGTTGCTCACTCTATCTTTTCCAACATTTCAGGTAAAGATTCTTAATAAAAGAGCAAGGCTCGTGAGGAGTTGCAAACTCTTATATTTTATTTGATGTATGTTTGCTTGGAGAAGTTAGAAATTTTGTATTTTGATATATGTGTATAGCTATCACATCTTATTATATATATTATCACCTAGATCGGTATGATTATTGATTATGGGGTAGTTTATGGTATTTTTGAGATCTGAGGATCAATATAAATTATGTGGATGTGTTATATGCTATGGAAATGAAATGATAATTTATGGAAATTGATTTTTGGATAATCAGGTGGCGTTTAGACTTGTGACTTTGTCCATTTTATGGAAAAATGTTGTCAAAATGTTTGAAAAAATTGGTGTATTAGAGGGCTGACAGAGTATCATGTACGTCTGTATATGGCGTACATGGTATTTTGTGCCGGTCGTGACGTCACCCGAGGAGGGGTCGCGACAATAGATGTATCAGAGCTTAGGTTTAAAAGCCTTAAAAAGATAAAAGCTTTATGATATTATGCTTGTTTGTATGGGTATATATGTATATATATATGGGTAGTACTATTACTATGTTTAATAATTATTTATCTTGACTGATTAACTGAGAGTCACATGCATCGGTGAATTTAGGACAAGACCAGTCAAGGTTAACAATGAACAATGCTGATCAGGAAAGGATCAGAAGGCTGGAAAAGCTGGTTGCAACCCAACAGTAGTAAATTACTAAGCTTATACAGCTTGTAACTACCCAATAGCAACGAAATGCACAGCTCATGAAGCTTGTAGCAAAGTTGCAAGAAGAGAGACAGAAGCCTGAACCACCAGTAGCCCGGATGTGGGTGCTATCAAAGTGGGTACTCCTATAGAAACAAATATAGTTGAGACTGAAACTCTAATGGAAGGTCTTAGAAAAAAAAAATTACAAAGCCTTTCAAGATAAAAGACTATCTTACCTTTGCTAGTAGTCTGATATTGGGGGTAGCAGAGAACTGGCTACTTCGAACAGAGACCATCTTTGAAAATATGCAAGTCTATTAAAAAAAAAAAACAGATAAAAGCAAGGTAGTTAGGTTTAAAAGCTAATAGATGACGTTCAGAAATGTAGAAAAGTTATGCTAAGGACTCATGGGGATATTAAGACAAGTGATTAATTTAAGAAGCTATTTTATGAGGGCTCCTATCACCACGCTAAAATTGATACAAGGCATGAAAACATTAGTCTGTTAAAGCAAGGTGGCATGTTTGTCCGTGCGTATGAGCATGAGTCCAATAGTCTAGTATTATTTGTTTTTCAAAATGATAGTTACTGATGCTCTGAGAATGAAAAGGATTTCGGGATTCTATACGGCAGGGATTGGCAGTGGCTAGGTTCTAGATATACACGTAAGCTGTGAGGCAGACCTTAGATTTTGAGTCAGCCAAAGCTCCAAAGAGATTGTCAACACCAGCAGCACCATTTCTAAGTAAGAAGCAATGAGGTGACAATAAGAAGTCAAAGTTGATTAAAACATTAAGTGAGGTTGAGACTTTGACAATATTAGTGATTCTAGTTTTGATAGCACCTGACCCAATGGTCATGGGTAGAAGGGCAAAGATTTTAGGGAGATCTTCAAGCCAGAATTGGTTCCCAGTGCTAGAGAATGAGTCACAGACTGGATCATTTGTACCTCAACCTCTAATTGTTTGTTATCGATGTGGTTTAAAGGGATACAAGAAGAGTCAATGTCCCATTCAGTCACTACAGATTGCCCAATAGCTTTGATCAGGGTGACCCCATTAGACTTTAAAGAACTAGTTAAAGCAAGGACATGACCATATCCAAAGATTAATGTGATGTCAATAGAAGGTATGATCAACATTTTACTATTATGTATATTCTAATTGATTGTTGGATCTACCTTATCTCTTATCTCTAATAACATGGTAGACATATTATGTTTATCTTCATTTTAGACTAGCATCTCATGGATTTTGAGTACAATTGCAAGAGAGAAAATCTACCTTAATGTGGGTTGTGAGTATGGCGTGATAAAATATGAAGGTCATGAGATAATTACTAACTTTAGATTTGCATACTCTTTTGGGCGTGATAAAAATTAAATATATGAATGAGAAAGTTAATATTAATTTGTGAAAAGAATAGGAATATATGAAATTGATATATATTATATGAAATGAATGGGACACGTTGAAATAGTAAGATTTGGATTGATTAAAGTGGATCTAGATCGTAACAATGGTAAGAGGACTTAAGTTTAGAAAATCTTGTACTTTGAGTATTTCTTTACTTTGGTCCTACTTATATGGCATTGTGTTATATAAAAATTGATTTGGAATGATATGCATGCTACGATATAAGCATTTGATTTAAAATTATGAAATGTTTTTGATGCATAGGAATATGTCAGGGACTTACCAAAGTAGGTAAGTAACATGGGAAACATTTCTATGGGTCTAAATCTCAGGGAGCAGACTCACAAGATTGACGGTTTTAGTAATCCTGGTCATTGCTGTAATACCCTAGGTTTGCACAAAAAAAAAAAACTGAAACTTCGGGCACCCTTTTTTTCCTATTTAAGGAAACCCCCCCTCATCATTTCTCACATCAAAATCACTTCTCCTTGTGATTTCTCTTCCCTCTCTCTCACTCATTCCGAGTTTTTGTCTTCACTTTTGAGACTCTCTTTGCGATGCAACGCGGTTCTGCTTGGGAGAAGGCGCCAGTTCTCGAAGGAGTTTTTATTTGAAGGTGGGGAACGAAACATAGGTTTGTGTGTCTTATAACTTTTATTAAAGTTTACATTCATTTATCATTATGTCTACTATTCATTTACACTGCATTATTGCGTATATTGTTTATACTTGTCATACTTATGCCTGTATATTTGGAGTTCATGTATTACACTGTTGCTATGCCGGATTAGTGGTCATTCTGGCTAAACCAGACTCAATTTTTTCCTCAGTAACTTTAAATAGTGAATGGAGGGGAGCGTGCTGCTCTAGACGATTGGTATTTAAGTAGTCCTCGTGTCTCACCTCTCAACTGGAGACTGATCTGGTTGGTCTTATTTGGAAGCTGTCAGCTTATACAAGTAATATTGAATGTCCTAACCTTGCACTTGGTGATACCGACCTTGACAAGGATCACCAGACGTTGCCAAATCCTGTCTACAGTTAAGTAAAGACTGGACAAGTTCATGCATTGTCATCATACATAAGCACCACCTAGGGACGTATGTGGTTTATGATTCATAGAATAGTTAGAAGCAATGCTCACTATTCATTATATTTCTCTGGAGAGAGACTACAATGAGAACCTGACTACTTCTGAGGAGGGACATTTATAGGTGAACTCAGGCAACGTACAATCATGAATCCAATACGAGACGGTGTCATGCATACATATATGTTGGATTGATTATGATGCTCTGATGTGTATTTATGATATTTGATTATGAAGTTTGCTTTATTAATTGTTATATTCACGAACTATTTTACCCACTGAGCGTGTAGCTAACCCCGTTGTTATCCAAATTTCATAGGAGATTAGGGTGGACTGGGTGTAGGTTTTTGGGCCCACATTTTTGTACCCTTTTTATTATTCATTGGGGATTTTGGGAGGATGTTCCCTTAAAACTTTCATGTACAAATATATTATGAAATTAATAAAATCAGATTTGTACTTAATCGTGTTTCCGCACAATCGGTGGTTGTTATAATGCATTCGGCCCCCGTCCGTGAGTGTCCCTCCAGTTTAGGCGCGTCCGGGCGGGGTGTGACATTTAATGGTATCAGAGAGGGTTTTGAGAGGGCGAATTCAACGCATGATCAGGAGTTCTCACGATGTGAGGGTGGCGAAGCACCAGCTCTTACCCTGACATGTCCACATTGGCTTGCCACCAGTGTGGTTGGTTGTGCAGTCGAGAGGCTGGCCGTAAAACTTTCTCTAAGGTACTCTCATGTGCCACGCGACTTTGTAGGTCACGGTCGTTGGACACACGTGAGTTTCAGTGATGACCATTAACATTTAATGGTATCAGAGAGTAAATTTCACGGGCCGCCCAAGTCCACCATTAACTATATATCTTTAGAACTATATATATATATATATATATATATATATATATATATATATATATATATATATGAATTATATATAGTTGAGATTTATATTAAATATATATCTAGAAAACTATATTGTTTTTATATAGTTTAGATTCAAATATATATATAGTTATGATTTATGAAAACTATATTTATAGTTATGATTATATATATATATATATATATATATATCATATTGCTAATGGAAAATTTGGATTAAATGATGGCATAAACATCAAAAGAAAAATAGAAAATATTGTCCAACAGACAAGACCTAAATCTTAAAAATGTTAAGAATATATTTTGTAGATTTTACAAGTTTATCTTCTTTTTAGCAAGATAATGGCCTCAAGTGAAAGAACGACTTCTAGTAGTCAGGAACAAATTCCCACCAGACTCACGGAACTGTTCGGAAGGAAGGTTATGACTATGAGGAGTATCAACAATAGAGATCTCTGCCTCCGTTTGATCCTTCATGAAAAAGTCGCAACACTAGGGTGGTTGAACATAACAAAAATTGACGGTTACGTCTCTTACAACTTGGTGAAGTCCATTTACGAAGCCATGAATTGCGTAGAACTTCAAAAATATGGGATCAGCCCTGTCTTGAAGACAACGATCAGGGGAACAAAGATTTTTATCAACGTTGAAATTATTTCGCGACTTATGAAGATCTCAATTGGAGAAAGAATCATTGATTCACACGAACCCCAGACAGTTCCAGATATCGTGGAGTCTAAAAATAATTGTTCAATTCCCTCTCCAAGACAGATCACTGAGGTGGTTACAACATCCTCTATCTTCAAGACGTTTCTCACAAGTGGAGGAGTGACTGACGAGGAAGTATTCAGCGCGACTTTAGGAGGAAATGGCGAAAGAATTAGAGACAAAAATGGACGTTGTCAACGAAAAAGTCGGCGCAAGATTCCTGTTAGGGAGGCACAAAAGAACGAGCCAAACCAAAACCCTACGGCAAACCCAGCCCCGAATAATGGTCAAACTGATCATCTATTCTCTGAGGAAGATTTCTTTGCCAAACTAAATCAACCTCAACCAAATCAGAATGGATAGAGAGTTCCAGCAAATCCACCTTCATGGAACATACCAACTCAAGGCAATACTACATAGCAAAGGTTTCCAACTCCTGAGGTACCGTATCGGCCAGTTCCACAAGTTCTTGTGAACCAACAGCAATAGAATTGTGCGGCACCAAATTTCAGAAGACAGGATATCCCAATGAGTCCATTGTTTCAAGACTTTTCAACTCAAGCATATCCAAATTTCCAGTTAGGGAATCCCTGTACAATCAAAATAACTACCCTTCACCTTTGAGTCAACCATACAGCTAATACCCTCAACCTTTAAGATAGTCGACCTATCAACCATCAATGGGGCAATCGACTAACCCATTCGAGCAGTTAAATGTGATTGTATCTAGTAGATGGAGGATACTCAAAATGTTTTGTTAACACGTATGCAAAACGTCGAAGAACAACGAGCAACTTCTCAACTTTCTTCTAGTGGTCTTTTTGTACCTAGTAGGAGGTCTAGGATGAGTGGTAGTAGGCAGGAAAATCACAAATGATTACTGACATTGTAAAATTTTTATATATGAATGAGAATGTTTTGTTTAAGACTATCTTTGGTGGGCCGACTTACAACCATTCTTTCTTTTGTATCACTAACTTTGGAGTGGTATGGGACACAACAAAATTGGAAGATACTAAATAAAAAGTGGAAGTAAGAAAACCCACGACAAGTTTAAAGAATTATCAGCTTCCTCTCTCTCCACCATCTCAACGGCGCAAGATAAGACTGAGAAATTCTACAATGGCTTTCGTCCTAACATTGGACAAGCCTTGTCGATCTTGGATCTCAAGATTTACAGGGAGGTCGTTGATAAGGCCATGAGCTTTGAGCAGGAAAAGATTGTGCAGGAGCAGAGACTGAATAGGGGAAAATGACCTGCAACGTTTCCCCAACAGGGCTCGCAGCAGGGCAACAAGAAGAAACGCTACTATAATCAAAACCTAACCCTCCCAGCTCTTGTTCAAAAGAATGAGGCCATGGCACCTACGGTTGAACCATCTAACCCTGGCCATCAGGGTTTTTCCAATCATGGCTGAGGAGGCCGTAATGGCAGGAGTGGCCGTCGAAAAGGCAATGGCAGAGGTGGTGGTCAGCACCATAATTAGCATGGCCAACAGGACCATCAGCAGCAAAGGCTAACGTGTTTCAACTGCTAGGCCATGTAAGAAATGCTTGTCAACACCTTCAGCAACCTGTTCCCACTGTTCCAGTCCAACAAGCCCCACCTATTGCTAATGCCCAACCCAGGCAGAACCAGCGGAACCAGGGGCAACAGAACCTGGGCAGAGCATTTTCTATCGCTCAACAACAACTCCCAGACAATAATGTAGTCGAAGGTACATTTCTCCTTATCAATGGTGCATGTTTTGTTTGATTCGGGTGCTACATAGTCTTTTATATCATTTGCATTGGTAAGACATTTAGGGTTGCATCCTGAACCCACAGACATTACAATCCATGTCACATCACCTTTAGGATCTGGTACTGACATGAATTAGTAGTGTTCTCGATGTGAGCTTCGAATGTCAGAACAGATAATATATGCAGATCTTTTTGTGATCCTCAGCATGGACTGGCTCAAACCACTGAATGCAAAGATCGATTGTATGAAGAAGCAAGTTCAGTTAACCTTGCCCACGGGGGAGTTTGTCAAGATTCAAGAAACGAGGAAATGGATACACAACTCAACTGTAGCACTTCTAAAGGCACAGCTTCGAGCTCTATCCTTGGTGATGAATTCCTAACAATTTTTCTAAATGACCTTCCTGGTCTACCTCCGATTAGGGAATTCGATTTTGAGATCAATCTCATACCAGGGACCGAGCCTGTCACACCCTGGGTTGCACAGCGTGCCCCCTACCCAGGTGTGGGTGCACCCCCTCGGGGCGAACGCCTAAGCCATTATGGATCCATAATATTTTTATATCGCCATGTAGCAACCCAACCGTAACTGGTCTCCATCGAAACGATTATTTGTCTGCCACTATTCATGAATAGTGTAGGGCCTCCCCAGGAATCGAACTCATAACCTCCCTTAAGGAGTTAGATTTCGCATTCCTTGTAGCCACTGAACCATTGCTCAGTGGCTACTCAGAATGCGAAATTAGACTCCTTAAGGGAGGTCTCGAGTTCGATTCTGGGGGAGGCCCTTTACTATTCATGAGTGAATAGTAGGGATAAATAATCGTTTCGATGTAGACCAGCTGCGGTTGGGTTGCTACATGGCGATAGGACAATATTATGGATCCATAATGGCTGGGCGTTTGCCCCGAGGGGGTGCGCCCGCACCTGGGTAGGGGCACACTGTGCAACCCAGGGTGTGACAGAGCCTATCTCAATTCCACCATACAGAATGTCCAATGTTGAGCTGGTCGAATTGGACAAACAACTGAAGGAATTGGAGAGTAATGGCTTCATCAGGAAAAGTTCATCACCCTAGGGCGCTCGAATTATGTTTGTTCGCAAAAAGGATGGTTTGTTACGACTTTGCATCGACTATCGCAAGTTGAATAACGTCACCATTAAGAACAAATACCCGTTGCCCAGGATCGATGACTTGTTCGACCAACTTAGAGATGCCAAATACTTCTCTAAGATTGATTTACGATCCGGTTATCATCAACTCCGGATCCGAGAGTCGGACATTACCAAGACGACATTCAGAACTCGGTATAGTCACCATTAGTTCTTGGTCATGTCGTTCAGTCTAACAAATGCACCTATTGCGTTCATGGATTTGATGAACATCACTTTCAAATTATACTTAGACCGATTTGTGGTGGTCTTTGTGGACGATATCTTGATATAGTCCTCAATCGAGGAAGACCATAAGATACATCTGAGGATTGTCCTCCAGACCTTGAGAAGCCACCAGTTGTATGCAAAGTTGGCGAAGTGTGAATTTTGGGCGAAACGAGTTCAATTCCTAGGCCATGTGGTTTCAGGCAATTGCACTGAGGTGGATCCTCCTAAGGTTGAAACGGTTTTAAACTGGAAGCAGCCTACCACTGTTACTCAGATTATGAGTTTTCTTGGTTTGGCTGGCTATTACAGGCGCTTCATTAAGAACTTCTCAAAGATTGTTGAACCTATGGCAAAGCTCACTCGGAAAAACATGCAATTCATCTGGAATCCCGCCTGTGAAACATCATTTCAGGAATTGAAGAAGCTTCTCACGACAGCACCAGTACTAATCACTCCAAGAAATGCACTTTGATTTTCACTATACACCGACACCTCTCTCCAAAGCTTAGGTGTCGTACTAATGCAAGAAGGCCAAGTTGTTGCATATGCTTCGAGGCAACTGAAGATTCATGAGGGTAATTACCCAATGCATGACTTGGAACTTGCAGCTGTCGTATTCGCACTGAAGATATGGCGTCATTACCTATACGGTGAACGGTTTGAGGTCTTCTCGGATCACAAATGCCTTAAGTACCTCTACACCCAGAGAGACCTAAACCTCCGCCAAAGACGATGGTTGGAGTTCTTGAAAGATTATGACATTCAACTCCAGTACCATCCCGGTAAGGCCAATGTTGTGGTTGATGCCCTGAGTAGAAAATCTTATGTTACTTGCACTCTTAACTTCGAGATGGGGAAGTTGGCTACAGAGATGGAGAATCTTAACCTACAACTGATCAAGGAGGGAGCAAGATCATGACTCTCTCAATTATCATCCAACTCTGAGCTGGTTTGAAAGATTTCAGCAGCTCAAGCCAACGACCCTATGTTAATGGACAAACGAGAACTTCTACTCAGCAGGCAGAACCTTCCTTACCGGTAGGTCTCTGAAGACGGGGCCATTTTTTATAAAAAAAAAACGTCTCTGTCTACCGAACGATCTTGAGGTTTGAAAAGAAGTGCTCACTGAGATGCACTGTTCGAGGTTCATTATGCATCTTGGGGGTGACAAGATGTACAAGGATATCAAGTGACAATTTTGGTTTTCTGGAATGAAAAAGGCGATTGCACACTTCGTTGCTCGATGTCTTGTTTGCCAACAAGTTAAGGCAGAACGAAGACTTCCCTCATGACTTTTCCAGCCTTTATCTGTTGGAGAATGGAAGTGGGAGAACATCGCAATGGATTTTGTTACGGCCTTGCCTTGAAATAATAAAAGGCAAGATGCTATCTGGGTTATCATTGACAGACTTACAAAGTTTGCACACTTTTTGCCAATAAAGTTCATAGATAACCCTGCCAAGCTTGCCAAACTGTATGAAAGAGAGATCGTACGCCTCCATGGCATACCACTCACGATCGTCTCTGACCCAGACCCTCAATTCACATCAAAGTCTTGGCAAAGCTTCCAGAGTAAAATGGGTTCTAGGATCACCATGAGCACAACCTTTCACCTTCAGACTGATGGGCAGTCAGAACGTCTCATCCAAATCTTAGAGGACATGTCGCGGTGTTGCATTTTGGACTTTCATGACAAATGAGAAAAGCACTTACATTTAGTTGAGTTTGCATAGAACAACAGCTACCAAACTAGTATCAGCATGACACCATATGAGGCTTTTTATGGTCGCCCTTGCAGATCTCCGGTGTGCTGGTTAGATATGGCAGATTGACCGCAGTTGGAGCTTGAACTAGTTCAAGAGACTTCTGAGAAGATCGCACAAGTAAAGGAGCGACTTTGTGTTGCACAAAGTCGACAGAAGAGCTATGCTGACAAGCGGAGGTAGCCTCTAGAATTTGATAAGGGGGACTTGATTTTTCTAAAAGTTCAGCCTACGAGAGGTGTCAAACGCTTTGGGATCAAAGGAAAGCTCTCCAGACGGTATATCGGTCCATTTCAGATCATTGAACGTATTAGCAAACTTGCTTATCGTCTGTCCCTTCAATTGTCCATGTCTAAGGTTCATGACATTTTCACGTATCCATGCTTCGAAAGTATCGTTCTGATCCTTTGCATATCATCTCTTTGGTTGAGGTTCTGGTTGAGGAAGGAAATAGGTATCAGGAAAGAGTGATACATATTCTGGATAGAAAGACTCAAGAACTAAGGCGACGTAGCATACCACTTGTGAAGGTGTTCTGAGGATCACCACGGAGTAGAGGAAGCAACATCGGAACTAGAAGCAACAATTAAACAGAAATACCCTGAATTGTTTTCTAGTAATAATTGATGATGTGAAACATTGTACTATTTCACTTATCAATAAAATGATGGAACTTTGTTTACAAATATCTTAATACATCGTTTCACTTAAATAACTATGCAAATGTTTGAAAATAATACCGATGGATGTAGTGATGCATACACGCAATGGCCTCTTTGGCAACCGGTGGCGACTCCTTCAGGATTTGAGTCAAGTCACAACTACTTTGCATCACAAACTCCATCACCCTACAGATAGCGGTCCATATCGGTAGAGCGTGCACGGTTTTTTCTTAACAATTTTGCCCGAAAGAATTTCGTGCCCTCATCTTGGCAGGATCTTCTACCAAAATTGTCGGGCGGCCGGATTCGAGCAACAGCACGAAAAAGCATCCCACCGCTCAACCTACCTCCCCTTAAACGATGCAACCAGTAGAGCCCCACGCCACCATCTGTTAAGCAAATATCGAAACCTTCTAAGGAGGAATCCGACTCCATTTGCCCTCCATGGTTTCATGATGTTGAGGATTCCACCGGCCATAGTGCTATTAAGGGACCTTACAGGCACTACCCTGAGCTAGCAAACGATGACAACGACAGTGAATATCACGCTGATAGCAACCACGACTACTTGGACTGATTTCGAGGGCAAAATCCTTTTAAGGGGGGTAGAGTGTAATACCCTAGGTTTGCACAGAAAAAAAAGAACTTCGGGGAAGGTGCCCAAATGTACGTGCAGGGTGCCCGAATCTTCTGGCACGCTCCCAAACCTTCAGGCGCGCGCCCGAACCTTCGGGCGCTCCCGAACCTTCGGGCACCCTTTTTTTTCTTATTTAAGGAACCCCCCGTCCTCATTTCTCACACCAAAATCGCTTCTCCTTGTGATTTTTCTTCTCTCTCTCTCACTCATTTAGAGTTTTTGTCTTCTATTTTGAGAATCTCTTCACAGTGCAACGCGGTTCTGCTAGGGGGAAGGTGCCAGTTCTCGAAGGAGTTTTTATTTGAAGGTGGGGAACGAAACATAGGTTTGTGTGTCTTATAACTTTTATTAAAGTATACATTCATTTATCATTATGTCTACTATTCATTTACACTGCATTATTGCGTATAATGTTTATACTTGTCATACTTATGCCTGTATATTTGGAGTTCATGTATTACACTGTTGCTATGCCGGATTAGTGGTCAATCTGGCTCCACCAGACTCAGTTTTGTCCTCAGTAACTTTAAATAGTGAACAGGAGGCAGCGTGCTGCTCTAGACGATTGGCATTTAAGTAGATCTCGTGTCTCACCTCTCAACTGGAGACTGATCTGGTTGATCTTATTTGGAAGCTATCAGCTTATACAAGAAATATTGAATGTCCTAACCTTGCACGTGGTGATACCGACCTTGATAAGGATCACCAGACGTTGCCAAATCTTGTCTAACGTTAAGTAAAGACCAAACCTGTTCATGCATTGACATCATACAAAAGCACCACCTAGGGACGTATGTGGTTTATGATTCATAGAATAGTTAGAAGCAATGCTTACTATTCATTATATTTTTCTGGAGAGGGACGTACAATGAGAACCCGGCTACTCCTGGGGAGGGACATCTGTACGTGAACTCAGGTGACGTACAATCATGAAACCAATACGAGACGGTGTCATGCATACATACATGTTGAACTGATTATGATGCTCTGATGTGTATTTATGATATTTGATTATGAAGTTTTCTTTATTAATTGTTATATTCATGAACTATTTTACCCACTGAGCGTGTAGCTCACCCCATTGTTATCCAATTTTTCACAAGAGATTAGGGTGGACTCGGTACAGGTTTTTGGGCCTATTCATTGGAGATTTTGGGAGGATGTTCCCTTAACTATGTCATGGACAAATATATTCTGAAATTAATGAAATCAGACTTGTACTTAATAGTGTTCCCGCACACTCGGTTATTGTTATAATGTAATACCCTGTATTTCACAAAAAAAAAAATTCTTTTGGGCAGAAATGCCTGGACTTTCAGGCACTCGCCCAGACGTTCGGGCAGCTGCCCGATTTCATTCTCTCCATGGTTTTATGATGATGAGGATTCCACCGGTCACAGTACTATTCATAAACCATACAAGCACTACCTTGAACTCGCAAGAGATGACGCCAGCAATGAATCTCAAGCAGATAATCATCATAACTACTTGAATTGATTTCGAGGGCAAAATCCCTTTAAGGGGGGTAGAGTGTAATACCCTGTATTTCACAAAAACAAAAAAAAATCATTTGGGCACCCGCTCGAACGTTCAGGCACCAATTTTCTTATAAAAGGAGCCCTCTCCTTCTCATTTCCTCACACCAAATCACCTTCTTTAGTGATTTTTTCTCCTCTTTTCACTCATTCTGAGTTCTTTTCTGTTTGAGACTCTCTGTTCAAGACTCTCGGTGTGATACGAAGAACTTTTGTCTGGAGGAAAGCGCCTGATCTGAAAGAAGAAGTTCTTATCTAAAGGTGGGGAACGAAACATAGGTTTGCATGTTTTATAACTTTTATTAAAGTTTACATTCATTTACACTGCATTATGTCATATAATGTTTATACTGTCGCACTTACGCCTGTATATTTGGAGTTCATGTATTACACTGTTATAATGTCGGATTTGTTTGCGATTGGTATTTAAGCAGACCTTGTGTCTCACTTCTCAACTGGACACTGATCTAGCTGGTCTTATTGAAACCTATCAACTTATACAAGTAATACTGAATGTTCTAACCTTGCACGTTGTGATACCAACCCTGATAAAGATCACCAGACGTTGCCAAAGTCAGTCTAAATGTCAAGAAAAAACCATACCAGTAGACTAGACCAGTTCATGCATTGGCATCATACGTGTCACCACCTAGGGACGTATGTGGATTATGATTCATAGAATAGTTAGGAGCATTGCTCGCTATTCATTATATTTCTCTGGAGAGGGGCGTACAATGAGAACCCGGCTACGTCTGGGAAGGGACATTTGTACGTGAATCCAGAGCATCGTTTCTGAGGAGGGACGTACAATGAGAACCTGGCTACGCCTAGGGAAGGGCATCTGTACGTGAACTCAGGCGATGTACGTTCATCAAACCATTACGAGACGGTGTCATGCATACATACGTATTGATTGATTATGATGTTATAATGTGTATTTAAGATATTTGATATTGAAGTATGTTTATTAATTGTTATACTCACGAACTATTTTACGCACTGAGCGCGTTAAGCTCACTCCATTATTATCCAATTTTTCACAGGAAATTAGGGTGGACTGGGTGCAGGTTATGGGACCCATATTTTGTACCCTTTGTATTATTCATTGGGGATTTTGGAGAGTCTGTTCCCTTGACTATGTCATGTACAAATTAATTCTGAATTAGATAAAATAGGACTTGTGTTGTATTATATTTTCGTTGCGCACTCTGTTATTACCATTGTTATTATTCAAAATTTGTGCCCCGTCCTCGAGTGTACCGCCGATTTAGGCGTGTCCGGGCGGGGTGTGACATTTAATGGTATCAGAGCATATGGTCCACGGCCCGCCCAAGTCTACCAAATTAGGGGAAGAAAAAAATTATTAGATATATATATATCTCTAGAACTATATATATATATATATATATATATCAATTATATATAGTTGAGATTTATATTAAATATATATCTAGAAAACTATATATTGTTTTTATATAGTTTAGATTTAAATATATATAGTTAAGATTGATGAAAACTATATATATAGTTATGATTAAATATATGTATCTATATATTTATGTATATATGAGATATATATATATATACCATATTGCTAACGGAAAAATTTGGGAAAAAAGAAATTATTAGATATATATATCTCTAGAACTATATACATATATCAATTGTATATAGTTGAGATTTACATTAAATATATATCTAAAATACTATATATTATTTTTATATAGTTTAGATTTAAATATATATATTTAAGATTGATGAAAACTATATATATGGTTATGATTAGATATATATATCTATATATCTATTATATATGATGTATATATATATATATAGATATACCATGTTGCTAATGGAAAAATTTGGTGAAAAGTTTTATTAGATATATATATCTCTAGAACTATATATATATATATATATAGTTGAGATTTATATTAAATATATATCTAGAAAATTATATAAATTTTATATAGTTTAGATTCAAATATACATATAGTTATGATTTATGAAAACTATATATATATAGTTATGATTATATATCTTTAGGACTATATATATATATATGAATTATATATAGTTGAGATTTAAATATATATATATAGTTATGATTAATGAAAACTATATATATATCATATTGCCAATAGAAAAATTTGGATTAAATGATGGCATAAACATTGAGAAAAAAATAGAGAATATTGTCCAACTGACAAAGCATAAATCTTAAAAATGTTAGGAATATATTTTGTCTTTCATAAATTTATTTTCCTTTCAGCAAAGAATGACCTCAAGTGAAGGAGCGACTTCCTGTAGTAGGGAACCAATTCTCACTAGACTCAAGGAATTGTCCAAAAGGGAGGTTATGACAATGAGGAATATCGACAATAGAGATCTCCGCCTCCGGCCCATCCTTCACGAAAAAATTGCAACACTGGGGTGGTTGAACATAACAAGAGTTGAGGGCCACGTCTCCTACAACTTGATGAAATCCTTCTACGGAGCCATGAATTGCGTGGGACTCCAAGAAAATGAGATCAACCCTCTTTTGGAGACAACAGTCAAGGGAACAAAGATTTCTATCAACGTCGAAATCATTGCACGACTTATGGAGATTCCAATTAAAGATAAAATCATTGATCCACACGAACCCCAGACAGTTGTAGAGATTGCAGAGTCCAACGAACAGTTGTTCAATTCCCTTACCAAAGAGTCGTACACACAATCAACGTACACCAATCTTCCAAGCTATCTCCTTAAACCATCTCTTGCTGGACTTGGAAAGATCGTATTCGGCAACATCTTTCCAAAAAGGGGGACTAGAGGCACTATGTCAAGGGCTAAACTTCTTGTGTTATATTACATAGAGAAGAAAATTAAGGTCTCCCTACCACACATCATCATCCAACAAATGTTGAGGGTGATTCAAAACCCTTTGAGAAAGGAATTCCCCTTGTTACAGAGTCTTGATCATGAGGATGCTATACGGAGCAAACATCAACACTTTTGATGGGACTTCGAAGTAGATCACTGAGCCGATTACAGCATCTTTTATCTTCAAGATATATGTCACGAGGTGAGGGGTAACTGACGAGGAAGTATTCGGCGCGAAAATGGGAAATGCCGAAAGAATGAGAGACGAACATGGACGATGCCTTCGAAAAAGTTGACGCAAGATTCCTGTCAGGGAAGTACCGAACAATTAGCCAAATCAGAATCCTACATCAAACCCTGCCCCGAATAGTGACCCTACCGATCGACTATTCACTGAGGAAAAGTTATTTGCCACCCTAAATCAACCTCAAGATAGACAAAATACTCAAGCAAATCCACCAACCTGAAACGTGCCAACTCAAGGCAACACTTCGTACCAAAGGTTTCCAATTCCTGAGGTACCGTATCGGCCAGTTCCACAAGTTGTGAACCAACAACAACAGTATTGGGCGGCACCAAATTTTGGAGGGCAGAACATCCCAATGAGCGCATTGTTTCAAAATTTTTCACCTCAAACAAATCCAAATATCCAAGGGGTTCCAGTTATGGGATCCCCGTACAATCAAAACAACTACCTTTCACATATGAGTCACCCGTACAACCAATACTTTCCCCCAATGCCTATGGCCTACCCTCCACCTATGGGACCAATGGGACAATCGACTAACCAATTAGAACGGTTAAATGAAATGGCATCCAATATTGCTGAAATGAGAGAGACTCAAAATGATATATTAACAGGTTTGCAAAACTTCGACGCAGAGCGAGCAAATTCCCAACCTTTTGGTAGTAGTCGTTTTGTACCTAACAGGAGGTCTAGAAGGAGCGGTAGTAGGCAGAATAATCAAGATTGATTACTGGCATGTAAATTTTCTTTTATTTATGAATGAAATGTTTTGTTTAAGACTATCTTTGGTGGGCCGACTTACAACCATTCTTTCTTTTGTATCACTAACTTTGGAGTGGTATGGGACACAACAAAATTGGAAGATACTAAATAAAATGTGGAAGTAAGAAAACCCATGACCTTGTGTGAAAAGAAACATTTGGAGAAAGTTGCATTACTAATATTATCACTAAGTTTACACGGTATGGGACGAGTAAATTTGAACGATACTATTAGTGAACTACTATTCAGCCGATGTTTTTAGAGACCGTGTTCATACAACTTAAATTGGTTAACATCCTTATTACCAAAGTCATGTGGTATGAGACACACGAACTTGGAAAATGATTGAAAAGACTAAAAGTAAGAGTTTGAATACATAAGATTGCGATAGCACGTTAAACCAGGATATTTACCAAGGTAAATCTTAGAATTCTTATGACTCGTATGGATTTTCAATGAAATATATATGTATGTTTACAAAGACCAGAACCAAATCATTTGAAATACTTGTAAAGTTTTGTACTTATTATATAAACATTCAAACCTTGTTTTTACACCATGGCCAAACATACGAGATATATAAGATTATTTGATTCCTCAACAAAAACCTTACACTATACTTAGAAAAATAGGTGATTTTAATATTGCAATACTCTCGAAATTGTTACTGAGCATACTATAACATTATACTTGGCTACAGTTCCTAAATCTTGGTTTTATTTTCTCCTTGCCAGTGAAAAAATGCAAACCAGGAAGAGAGGAAGGCCACGTACTGTCCGTCCAGCAGTGGAGGCACCTCCTGAGATTCAAGAACCGCTACCTCCAACGATAGCACGAGTCACACCCGACACTGCCACTACATCTAGGC
This sequence comes from Paratinospora sagittata, assembly GCA_035771175.1. NCBI lineage: Eukaryota > Viridiplantae > Streptophyta > Magnoliopsida > Ranunculales > Menispermaceae > Paratinospora > Paratinospora sagittata. The sequence continues at coordinate 16,405,548 of CM069611.1, read as the reverse complement.
AGGAAATACCACCCCCACCCGCACCGTTTGACATGCCTTCGAGCATGGAAACCTTTTTCGTCGGATTTATTTTGGCAATGAAAGCCACTGTTCAATCGGTCGTTCGTGAGATCGTGGCCAGTCAGGTTGCCACTGTTCAGGCACCTGTAAGATTTGGATCGGAATCTCAAACCGATCAGATTACCAAGTACAAGAGGCTACAACCTTTTACTTTTGCTGGCACCATTGATGCTGATGAGGTGCAAAAGTGGCTGGATGAGTCAAAGAAGGCTCTTGACGCAATAGGAGTCGATGAGACTCAAAAAATTCCACTAGCAACCTACCAAATTGTTGGTGGGGCAAACACATGGTGGATAACAGTGAAAGAGGACCCAAAGGTCAACACAGCAGATATGACTTGGCAACAGTTCGAGTCAATGTTTATTGATGAGTATTTTCCTTGTGCTGTGAAGAGGCAAAAGCGCTAGCAATTCGCTAAGTTATACCAAGGCAGCATGACCGACAGGGAATATGCTAGAAAGTTCAAAGAATTATTAGTCTACTCTCTCTCCACAATCTCAACGGAGCAAGATAAGACTGAGAAATTTTATAATGGCCTTCGCCATGATATTCGACAAGCCTTGTCGATCTTTGATCTCAAGATTTACAAGGAGGTTGTTGACAAGGCCATGAGCTTTGAACAAGAGAAGATCATATAGGAGCAAAGAATGAATAAGGGAAAATGGCCTGCAACGTTTTCCCAACAAGGCTCGCAACAGGGCAACAAGAAGGCGCCCTACTACAATCGAAACCCAGCCCTCCCAGCCCCTGTTTCGAAAAATGGGGCTACAACACCTGCGGCTGAACCGTCTAACCCTAACCATCAGGGTTTTCGTAATCATGGTCGCGGAGGTCGTTATGGAAGGGGTGGCCGTAGAAACGGCAATGGCAGAGGTGGTGGTTGACACCACAATCAGCATGGCCAGCATAACAATCAGCATGGCCAACAGAACAATCCACAGTATCAACCAACGTGTTTCAACTGCGGCTAGAAGGGCCACGTAAGATATGTCTGTCCGCACCTGCGACAACCTATTCCCGTTGTTCCAGTCCACCAAGCACCACCTGCTGCTAATGCCCAACCCAGGCAGAACCAGCAGAACCAGGGGCAACGAAATCAGGGCAGAGCATTTGCCATCGCTCAACAACCCCTCCCAGACAACAATGTAGTCGAAGGTACCTTTCCTTATTTCAATACAATGGTGCATGTTTTGTTTCATTCAGGTGGTACGCATTTTTTTATATCGTCGGCATTGGTAAGACATTTAGGCCGGTAGCCTGAATCCACAGACATCACACTCCATGTCACATCACCGTTCGGATCTGGTACTGACGTGAATTTTCAGTGTTCTCGATGTGAGCTTCGAATGTCAGGACATATAATATATGCAAATCTCATTGTGATGGACATTGAAGACTTTGACATCATCCTCGGCATGGACTAGCTAGCACCACTGAATGCAAAGATCGAATGTATAAAGAAGCAAGTTCAGTTAACCTTACCTACAGGAGAGTTTGTCAAGATTCAAGGAGTAAGGAAATGGATACACAAATCAACAGTTGCACTTCTCAAGGCACAACTTCGAGCTCTATCCCTTAGTGAAGAAAATGAATCACTAGCACTATACCCTCTCGAAGTGCACGATGTCCCGGTAATATCGGAACTCCCAACAGTTTTACCAAATGACCTTCCTGGTCTACCGCATGTTCGAGAATTTGATTTTGAAATCAACCTCATACCTGGGACAGGGCCTATCTCAATTCCACCATACAGAATGTCAAATGTCGAGCTGGTCAAATTAGACAAACAACTGAAGGAACTAGAGAGTAATGGCTTCATCAGAAAGAGTTCATCACCCTGGGGTGCTCCAGTTTTGTTTGTTCGAAAAAAGGATGCTTCGTTACGACTTTGCATCGACTATCGCCAGTTGAATAATTTCACCATCAAGAACAGATATCCATTGCCCAGTATCGATGACTTGTTCGACCAACTTAGAGATGCCAACTACTTCTCGAAGATGGATTTACGATTCGGTTATCACCAACTCTGGATCTGAGAGTCAGACATTACCAAAACGAGGTTCAGAACTCGGTACGGTCACTACGAGTTCTTGGTCATGTTGTTCGGTCTAACAAATGCACCTGCGGCATTCATGGATTTGATGAATCGCATCCTCAGGTTATACTTAGATTGATTTGTGGTGGTTTTTGTGGATGACATCTTGATATATTCCTCAACCGAGGAAGACAATAAGATACATTTGAAGATTGTCCTCCAGACCTTGAGAAGCCACCAACTGTATGCAAAGTTGAGTAAATGCGAATTCTGGGCGAAGCGAGTTCAATTCCTAGGCCATGTGGTTTCAGGCAATGGTATTGAAGTAGATCCTTCTAAGGTTGAAGCAGTTTTAAACTGGAAGCAGCCAACCACTGTTACTCAGATTAGGAGTTTCTTTGGTTTGGCTGGCTATTACAGACACTTCATCAAGAACTTTTCAAAGATTGCTGAACCTATGACCAAACTCACTCGAAAAGACGTGCGATTCATCTGGAATCCCGCCTGTGAAGCATCATTTCAGGAATTGAAGAAACGCCTCACGACGGCACCTGTACTTATCACTCCAAGAAATGCAATTGGATTTTCATTATACACCGACGCCTCTCTCCAAGGCTTAGGTGCCGTACCAATGCAAGAAGGCCAAGTTGTTGCATATGCCTTGAGGCAACTGAAGATACATGAGGGTAACTACCCAACACATGACTTGGAACTTGCAGCTGTTGTGTTTGCACTGAAATTATGGCGCCATTACCTATACGGTGAATAGTTTGAGACCTTCTCAGATCACAAGAGTCTTAAGTGTATATACACTCAGAGAGACCTAAACCTCCGCCAAAGACGATGGTTGGAATTCTTGAAAGATTATGACTTTCAACTCCAGTACCATCCCGCAAAGGCCAATGTTGCGGCAGATGCCCTAAGTAGAAAATCTTATGTTGCTTGCACTCGTAATTTTCAAATGGGGAAGTTGGCTACAGAGATGGAGAACTTTAACCTACAACTGATCGAAGAGGGAACAAGATCACGACTCTCTCAATTATTAGCCAACTCTGAGCTAGTTCGAAAGATTTCAACTGCTCAAGCCAATGACCCTATGTTAATGGAGAAACGAGAACTTCTACTCAGCGAACAGAACCTTCCTCACTGGTCGGTCTCAGAAGACGCAACCATTTTCTATAAAAAAACGTCTCTGTCTACCGAACGATCCTGAGGTTCGGAAAGATGTGCTCACTGATATGCACTGTTCGAGGTTCGCTATGCATCCTAGGGGTGACAAGATGTACAAGGATATCAAGCGACAATTATGGTTCTCTGGAATGAAGAAGGCAATTGCAGACTTCGTTGCTCGATGTCTCGTTCGCCAGAAAGTTAAGGCAAAACGAAGACTTCCCTCTGGACTTCTCCAACCGTTACCTATTGGAGAATGGAAGTGGGAGAACATCGCAATGGATTTTGTTACGGCCTTGCCTCGAAATAATAAAGGGCAAGATGCTATCTGGGTTATCATTAACAGACTTACAAAGTCAGCACACTTCTTGCCAATAAAGTTCACGGATAATCCCGCCAAACTTGTAGAACTATATGAAAGAGAGATCATACGCCTTCATGGCTCACCACTCACGATCGTCTCTGATCGAGACCCCCGATTCACATCAAACTTTTAGAAAAACTTCCAGAGTAGAATGGATTCTAAGATCACCATGAGCACAGCATTTCACCCTCAGACTGATGGGCAGTCAGAGTCACTTATTCAAATCTTAGAAGACATGTTACGATGCTGCATTTTGGACTTTAATAACGGATGGGCAAAATACTTACATTTAGCTGAGTTTGCATACAACAACAGCTACCAAACTAGTATCGGCATGGCACCGTTCGAGGCTCTCTACGGTTGCCCTTGCAGATCTCCTGTATGTTGGTTAGATATGACATATTGACCGCAGTTAGGCTCTGAACTACTTCAAGAGACTTCTGAGAAGATCACACTAGTAAAGGAACGACTTCGTGTTGCACAAAGTCGACAGAAGAGCAATGCTGACAAGCGGAGGCTGCCTCTAGAATTTGAAAAGGGGGACTTAGTTTTTCTAAAAGTTCAGCCCACAAGAGGTGTCAAACGCTTTGGGATCAAAGGGAAGCTCTCCCCGCGGTATATAAGTTCATTTCAGATCATTGACCGTATTGGCAAACTTGCTTATCGTCTGTCCCTCCCATCGTCCATGCCTAAGGTTCATGACGTTTTTCACGTATCTATGCTTCGCAAGTATCGTCCTGATCCTTCGCACATCATCCCTCTAGTCGAGGTTTGGGTTGAGGAAGGATATAAGTATCAGGAGAAAGCGATACAGATTTTTGGTAGAAAAAATCAAGAACTACGGCGACGTAGCATACCACTTGTGAAAGTGCTCTGAGATCACCACGGCATCGAGGAAGCAACATGGAAACTAGAATCAACAATTAAACAGAAATACCCTAAATTGTTTTCTAGTACCAACTGAGGATGTGATACACTGTACTATTTTCACTTATCAATAAAATGATGGAACTTTGTTTACACATATCTTAATACATCGTTTAACTTGAATAACTATGCAGATGTCTGAAAACAATATCAATGGATATAATGATGCACACACACAGTGGCCTCCATGGCAATCTGTGACGCCTCCTTCAGGATCTGAGTCAAGTCAAAACAACTTTGCATCACCAACTCCATCGCCACTCAGACAGCGATCCTTATCGCCAGAGCGTGCATGGCTTTTTCGTAACAATCCCGTGTCCTCATCTTGGCAGGACCTTCTACAAAAATTGCCAAGCGGCCGTATTCGAGCAACAACACGAAAAAATATTCCACCGCTCAACCTACCTCCCCTCAAACGATGTAACCAGCGCCCTCCACGACCATCTGTTATGCAAAGGTTGGAATCTTCAGAGGACAAATCCGATTCCATTTGCTCTCCATGGTTTTATGATGATGAGGATTCCACCGGGCACAGTACTATTCAGGGACAATACAAGAACTACCCTGAACTCGCAAGAGAGGACGCCGTCAGTGAATCTCAAGCAGATAACCATCATAACTACTTGAATTGATTTCGAGGGCAAAATCCCTTTAAGGGGGGTAGAGTGTAATACCCTGTATTTCACAAAAACAAAAAAAAAATCGTTTGGGCACCCGCCCGAACGTTCAGGCGCCAATTTTCCTATAAAAGGAGCCCTCTCCTTCTCATTTCCTCACACCAAATCACCTTCTCTAGTGATTTTTTCTCCTCTTTTCACTCATTCTGAGTTCTTTTCTGTTTGAGACTCTCGGTGCGATACGACGAAGTTCTGTCCGGAGGAAAGCGCTAGATCTGAAAGAAGAAGTTCTTATCTGAAGGTGGGGAATGAAACATAGGTTTGCGTGTTTTATAACTTTTATTAAATTTTAAATTCATTTATTATTATGTTTATTATTCATTTACACTGCATTATGTCATATAATGTTTATGCTGTCGCACTTATGCCTGTATATTTGGAGTTCATGTATTACACTGTTATAATGTCGGATTTGTGGTCAATCTAGCTCAACTAGACTCGGTCTTGTCCTCAGTAACTTTAAATAGTGAATGGGAAGCAGCGGGCTGCTCTAGGCGATTGGTATTTAAGTAGACCTTGTGTCTCACTTCTCAACTGGGGACTAATCTAGTTGGTCTTATTGAAACCTATCAACTTATACAAGTAATACTGAATGTCCTAACCTTGCACGTCGTCATACCAACCCTGATAAAGATCACCAGACATTGCCAAAGTCAGTCTAAATGTCAAGAAAAAACCATAACAGTAGACTAGACCAGTTCATGCATTGGCATCATATGTATCACCACCTAGGGACGTATGTGGTTTATGATTCATAGAATAGTTAGGAGCATCGCTCGCTATTCATTATATTTCTCTAGAGAGGGACGTACAATGAGAACCCGGCTACGTCTGGGGAGGGACATATGTACGTGAATCCAGAGCATCGTTCCTGAGGAGGGACGTACAATGAGAACCTGGCTACGCCTGGGGAAGGACATCTGTACGTGAACTCAGGCGATGTACGTTCATCAAACCATTACGAGGCGGTGTCATGCATACATACATATTAATTGATTATGATGCTCTAATATGTATTTAAGATATTTGATATTGAAGTATGTCTATTAATTGTTATACTCACGAACTATTTTACGCACTGAGCGCATTAAGCTCACTCCATTATTATCCAATTTTTCACAGGAAATTAGGGTGGACTGGGTGCAGGTTATGGGGCCCATATTTTGTACCCTTTGTATTATTCATTGGGATTATGGGGAGTCTGTTCCCTTGACTATGTCATGTACAAATTAATTCTGAATTAAATGAAATCGGACTTGTATTGTATTATATTTCCACTGCGCACTCTGTTATTACCATTGTTATTATTCAAAATGCACGCCCCGTCCGTGAGTATACCGCCAGTTTAGGCGCGTCCGGGCGGGGTGTGACATTTAATGCATTCGCACCCCGTCCGTGAGTGTCCCGCCGATTTAGGCACCTCCGGGCGGGGTGTGACAGGTGCATTCCTGGCATGAGATAAAAGACATAGAAATGACGTAATTGATAAATGAGTAATTTGAGGTCAGTGCACTCCTCATTGGTGCACATGAGGAGCAGACTCACTCAATTACTTAGAAGGAGGGAGATGGATATGATTTTCAAATGATATTGCATATTTCAAAAAATAATTGCATTGAATTATTATATGTTGCGCATGTAATGTATGTTTTTTTTCATCTTTGCATATGATCGTTTAAATTGTTTTAATTAAGCATGTTTTATATAAATGTGTATATGATGTCATAGTGAGAAATATTCACTGAGTTTGTGGTTGCTCACTCTATCTTTTCCAACATTTCAGGTAAAGATTCTAAAGAAAAGAGCAAGGCTCATGAGGAGTTACAGACCCCTTTATTTTATTTGATGTATGTTTGCTTGGAGAAGTTAGAAACTTTGTATTTTAATATATGCGTATAGTTATAACATCCTATTATATATATTATCACCTAGAAGGGTATGATTATTGATTATGGGGTAGTTTTGTGGTATTTATGAGATCTAAGGATCAATATAAATTATGCGGATGTGTTATATGCTATGAAAATGAAATGATAATTTATAGAAATTGATTTTTGGATAATCAGGTGGTGTTTGGACTTGTGACTTTGTCCATTTTATAGGGATATGCTGTCGAAATTTTTGAAAAAATTGGTGTATTAGAAGGCTGACAGAGTATCATGTACATCTATATATGGTGAACGTGGTATTTTGTGTCGGTCGTGACGTCACCCGATGAGGGGTCACGACAAGCGGTGATTTTCTTTTTTGGGTAATTTCTAGGGGTAAGCACGGGTCGGGTTATGGTCGAGTTTGGCCCCAACCCCACCCGACCCGAAAATGTCCGGTGGCATCATAGAAAACCCAATGCCACCCGACATCACTCAAAAATGGGTGCCCACTCGACCCTATTTCATGCGGGTCGGGTGGTCGGGTTTAAAAAAGTCCAACCCACCATAAGACCAAAAAAAAAAAAATTATATCTGTTGCAAAAAAGAATAAAAAATTTTACTTATTGCTTCTCACTTTTTATTTAGTCACTAATGAATGACTTTAAAAGAATGAGAAACATTTTCTCAAAAAAGAGAACTCTTACTCCGAAGAAAATTATAAAGTAGAAAGTATTGATTAACAAAGAAATAGGAGGAAGGCTTTTATAGAGGTAACCTCCTCCTTTCTTCTTTCTTCCTACCTAATGTGGGACTAAACAAATAAGTGAAAATAAGTTGAACAAGGTGGAGGAGGATTTTTACAAAGGTAGCCTCTTCATTTCTTCTTTCTTCCTACCCAATGTGGGACTAAACAAAAAGATGAAGATGGTGAGTTGAAAAAGGTAGAAGAGGGCTTTTATAAGAATAGCATCCTCTCTCTCTCTTTTTCATATCCAACTTGGGACTACATAAGGATGTGGGAAACCCCTCTCTATTTATTATCAAGGGGAAGGAGAGTTCTTGTTTTTAGTCCCACATAGGAAAGTTGAGGAGAGGGGTTGAACTCTCCTCTATAAATACCCCTCCCCACAAACTCAAAACTTGTCAAGTTCCATTCAAGCTTCACCCTTCAACTGGGTTGTTGGGAGTTCTCACTAGAGAAAGCCTTTATGGAGCATGAATAATGGGATTTCTCATACGAGGGAACCCAAAAATAAAAATATTTTTATTTAGGGCATAGATAGTTACATTTATAGTTAGATGGGTTTATAAAGTTATTGTAATAGCCTAGGATTGCACAAAAATAATAATAATAATAATAATAATAATAATAATAATAATAATAATAATAATAATTTCTCGGGTACCTGCCCGAACGTTCGGACGCCAAAAATCTCTATATAAGGAACCCCCCTCATTTCTCATTCCTCACACCAAATCACCTTCTCTTGTGATTTACTTCTCCTTTCTACTCATTTTGAGTTTTTAGTCTTTTGAGACTCTCAGTGTGGTGCAACGCGGTTCTGTCCGGAGGAAAGCGCCAGTTCTGAAAGGAGTTCTTATCTGAAGGTGGGGAACGAAACAAAAGTTTGCGTGTTTTATAACTTTTATTAAAGTTTACATTCATTTATTATTATGTCTATCATTCATTTACACAGCATTATTTCGTATAACGTTCATATTGTTATATTTATACATGTATATTTGGCGTTCATGTATTATATTGTCGTAATGTCAGATTTTTGGTCAATCTAGCTCAACCAAACTCGGTCTTGTCCTCAATAACTTTAAATAGTGAATGGGAGGCAGCGAGCTGCTCTAGGCGATTGGTATTTAAGCAGACCTCGTGTCTCACCTCTCAACTGGAGACTGATCTGGTTGGTCTTATTGAAAGCTATCAGCTTATACAAGTAATACTGAATGTCCTAACCTTTCACGTCGTGATACCGACCCTGATAAGGATCACCAGACGTTGCCAAAGTCAGTCTAAATGTTAAGTAAAGACCAGACCAGTAGACTAGACCAGTTCATGCATTGGCATCATACATATCACCACCTAGGAACGTATGTGGTTTATGATTCATAGAATAGTTAGGAGCATTGCTCGCTATTCATTATATTTATCTGGAGATGGACGTACAATGAGAACCCGGCTACGCCTAAGGAGGGACATTTGTACGTGAATCCAGAGCATGGTTCCTGAGGAGGGACGTACAATGAGAACCTGGCTATGCCTGGGGAAGGACATTTGTACGTGAACTCAGGCGATGTATGTTCATCAAACCATTACGAGACGGTGTCATGCATACATACATATTGGTTGATTATGATGCTTTGATGTGTACTAATGATATTTAATTATGAAGTTTGCTTTATTAATTGTTATATTCACGAACTATTTTACCCATTGACCACATTAAGCTCATTCCTTTGTTATCCAAATTTTCACAGGAAATTAGGGTGGACTGGGTGCAGGTTTATGGGGCCCACATTTTGTACCCTTTGTATTATTCATTAGGGATTTTGGGGAGTATGTTCCCTTGACTATGTCATGTACAAATGAATTCTGAATTAAATGAAATCAAACTTGTATTGAATTGTATTTCCGCTGCGTACTCTGATATGACCATTGTTATGATTCCAAATGCACTCCCCGTCCGCGAGTGTATCGTCGGTTTAGGCGCGTCCGGGCGAGGTATAATATTTAATGATATCAGAGAGTACGGTCCACGGCCCGCCCCAAGTCCACCAAATTAGGGGAAGAAAAATTTTATTAGATATATATATATATAGATCTCTAGAACTATATATATATATATATATGAATTGTATATAGTTGTGAATTTTATTAAATATATATCTAGAAAACTATATAGTTTTATATAGTTTAGATTTAAATATATATATATATAGTGATTTATGAAAACTATATATATAGTTATGATTAAATATATATATCTATACATTCATGTATATATGTATATGAGATATATATATATATATATATCATATTGCTAATGAAAAATCGTGATTACATGATGGCATAAACATCAAGAGAAAAATAGAAAATATTGTCTAACAGACAAAGAATAAATCTTAAAAATGTTAGGAATATATTTTGTGTCTTTCACAAATTTATTTTCCTTTCAGCAAAAGAATGGCCTCAAGTGAAGGAACAACTCCCAGTAGTAGGGAACCAATTCCAACTAGACTCAAGGAATTGTCCAAAAGGGAGGTTATGACTATGAGGAGCATCAACAATAGAGATCTCCGCCTCCATCCGATCCTTCACGACAAACTCGCAACTCTAGGGTGGTTGAACATAACAAAAGTTGAGGGTCACTCTTACGACTTGACGAAATCCTTCTACGAAGCCATGAATTGCATAGGACTTCAAGAAGATGGGATCAGCCCTGTTTTGGAGACAACAGTCATGGAATAAAAATTTCTATCAACATCGAGATTATTGCTCGACTTATGGAGATTTCGATTAAGGAGAGAATTATTGATCCACACGAACCCCAGACAGTTGCAGAGATCGCGGAGTCTAATGAACAATTGTTCAATTCCCTCGCCAAAGTAACATACACTCAATCGACGTACACCAACCTCCCAAACAATCATATTATGCCATCTCTTGTCGGTCTAGGAAAGATCGTATTCGACAACACCTTGTCAGAAAAGGGGACTAGAGGCACTATGTCAAGGGCACAACTTCTTGTGTTATACTGTATAGAGAAGAAAATTAAGGTCTCTCTACCTTACATCATCATCCAACAAATGTTAAGGGTGATTCAAAACCCTTTGAGAAAGTATTTCCTCGGTTACGGAGTCTTGATCATGAGGATGCTATACGAAGCAAACATCAACACTTTTGATGGGACTTCGAAGCAGATCACTGAGCCGGTTACAGCATCTTCTATCTTCAAGATATATGTCACGAGGGGAGGGGTAACTGACGAGGAAGTATTCGGTGCGACGATAGGAAATGCCGAAAGAATGAGAGACGAACATGGATGTTGTAATCGAGAAAGTCGGCGCAAGATTCATGTCAGGGAAGTACTAAATAATGAGCCAAATCAAAATCCTACATCAAATCCAGCCCCGAATAATGATCCAACCGATCAACTATTCACTGAGGAAGAGTTATTTGCCAACCTAAATCAACCTCAACCAAGTCAAGATAGACAAAGTGCTCAAGCAAATCCGCCTACTGGGAACATGCAAACTCAAGGCAACACCTCGTATCAAAGGTTTCCAACGCCTGAGGTACTGTATCACCCAGTTCAGCATGTTCCTGTAAACCAACAACAATAGAGTTGGGCAGTACCAAATTTTGGAAGACAGGACATACCAATGAGCCCTTTGTTCCAAAACTTTTCACCCCAAGCATATCCAAATATCCAAGGGGTTCCAATTAGGGGATCCCCGTACGATCACATCAACTATCCCTCAACTATGAATCACCCATACAACCAATACTTTCCACCAATGCCTATGGCCTACCCTCCACCAATGGGACAATCGACTAACCCATTTGAACAGTTAAATGTAATGGCATCCAGTATTGCTGAGATGAGAGAGACTCAAAATAATTTGTTAACGCGTATGCAAAACTTCACAGAAGAATTAGCGAATTCTCAACCTTCTTGTAGTAGTTGTTTTGTACTTAGCAGGAGGTCTAGAAGGAGCGGTAGTAAGCAGGAAAATCAAGATTGATTACTGGCATTGTAAACTTTTCTTTTATATATGAATGAGAATGTTTTGTTTAAGACTATCTTTGGTGGGCCGACTTACAACCATTCTTTCTTTTGTATCACTAACTTTGGAGTGGTGTGGGACACAACAAAATTGGAAGATACTAAACAAAATGTGGAAGCAAGAAAACCCACGACCTTGTATGAAAAAAAACATTTGGAGAAAGTTGCATTACTAATATTATCACTAAGTTTGCACGGTATGGGACGAGTAAAGATGGACTATACTATTAGTGAACTACTGTTCAGCCGATGTTTTATAGAGACCGTGTTCATACAACTTAATTTGGTTAACACCCTTATTACCAAAGTCATGTGGTATGGGACACACGAACTTGGATAATAATCGAAAAGACTAAGAGTAAGAGTTTGAATACATAAGATAGAACGTTAGATTAGGATATTTACAGAAGCAAATCTTAGAATTTTTATGACTCGTATGGATTTTCAATGAAATATGTATGTTCACAAAAACCAGAACCAAAACATTTGAAATGCTTGCAAAGTTTTATACTTATTATATAAACATTCTAACCTTGTTTTTACACCATGGCCATACATACGAGGCACATAAAATTATTTGATTCCTCAACAAAAACTTTACACTATACTTAGAAAAATAGGTGGTTTATATATTGCAGTACTCTCGAAATTGTTGCTGAGCATACCATAACATTATACTTGGCTACAGTTCCTAAATCTTGGTTTAATTTTCTCTTTGCCAGTGAGAAAATTCAAACCAGGAAGAGAGGAAGACCACGTACTGTCCGTCCAGCAGTGGAGGCACCTCCTTAGATTCAGGAACCGCCACCTCCGACGACAGCACGAGTCACACCCGACACTGCCACTACATCTGGGCAGGCAATACCACCCACACCTGCACCCTTTTGCCATGCCTTCGAGCATGGAAGCCTTTTTTGCTAGATTTATTGAGGCGATGAAAGTCACTGTTCAAACGACCGTACCGTGGCCAATCAGGTTGTCACCGTTCAGGCACCTGTGAGATCTGGGTCAGAATCTCAAACCGATCAGATTACCAAGTACAAGAGGTTACAACCTCTTACTTTTGCTGGCACCATTGATGCTGAAGAGGTGCAAAAGTGGCTGGATTAGTCAAAGAAGGTTCTCGATATAATGAGAGTCGATGAGACTCGAAAGATTCCACTAGCAACCTACCAACTTATTAGTGGAGCAAACACATGGTGGATAACTGTAAAAGAGGACCCAAGGGTCAACACAGCGGATATGACTTGGCAACAATTCGAGTCAATGTTTATTGATGAGTATTTCCCCGGCGCTGTGAAGAGGCAGAAGCACCAGGAATTCGTTAAGTTATACCAATGCAGCATGACCGTCAGGGAATATGCTGGCAAGTTCGAAGAATTATCAGTCTACTCTCTCTCCACCATCTAAACGGAGCAAGATAAGACTGAGAAATTCTATAATGGCCTTCGCGCTGATATTTGACATGCCTTGTCGATCTTGGATCTCAAGATTTACAAGGAGGTTGTTGACAAGGCCATGAACTTTGAACAAAAGAAAATCATGCAGGAACAGAGAATGAATAAGGGAAAATGGTCTGCAACGTTTTCTTAACAGGGCTCACAGCAGGGCAACAAGAAGAAGCCTTACTATAATAAGAACCCAGCCCTCCCAACCCCTGTTCAGAAGAATGAGGCCACAACACATGCGGTTGAACCTTATAACCCTAACCATCAGGGTTTTCGAAATCATGGCCGCGGAGGTCGTCATGGAAGGGGTGGTCGTAGAAACGACATAGGCAGAGGTGGTGGTCAGCACCACAATCAACATGGCCTGCAGAACAATCAACATGGACAGCAAAATAATCAGCAATACAGGCCGACATGTTACAACTGCGGCCAGCAGGGCCACGTAAGATATGCCTGTCCGTACCTGCAGCAACCTATTCTCGTTGTTCCAGTCCAACAAGCACCACTTGCTGCTAATGCCCAAACGAGGCAGAACCAGCAAAATCAGGGACAACGGAACCTAGGCAGAGCATTTGCCATTGCTCAACAACCCCTCCCAGACAAAATTGTCGTCGAAGGTACCTTTCCTTGCTTCAATACAGTGGTGCATGTTCTGTTCGATTCAGGTGCTACGCATTCTTTCATATCGTCTGCTTTGGTAAGACATTTAGGGTTGCATCCTGAACCCACAGACATCACACTCCATGTCACATCACCGTTAGGATCTGGTACTGACGTGAATTTACAGTGTTCTCGATGTGAGCTTTGAATGTCAGAACAGATAATATATGCAGATCTTTTTGTGATAGACATTGAAGACTTTGACATCATCCTCGGCATGGACTGGCTAGCACCACTGAATGAAAAGATCGAATGTATAAAGAAGCAAGTTCAGTTAACCTTGCCTACAGAAGAGTTTGTCAACATTCAGGGAACAAGGAAATGGATACACAAATCAACAGCTGCACTTCTCAAAGCACAACTTTGAACTCTATCCCTTAGTGAAGAAAATGAATCACCAGCATTGTACCCTCACAGTACACGATGTCTCGGTTATATCAGAATTCCCAACAGTTTTTCTAAATGACCTTCCTGGTTTATCGCTTCTTCGAGAATTCGATTTTGAAATCAATCTCATACCTGGGACGGGGCCTATATCAATTCCACCATAAAGAATGTCAAATGTCGAGCTGGTCGAATTGGACAAACAACTAAAGGAATTAGAGAGTCATGGCTTCATTAGAAAAAGTTCATCGCCCTGAGGCGCTCCAGTTCTGTTTGTTCGCAAAAAGGATGGTTCGTTACGACTTTGCATCAACTATCGCAAGCTGAATAACGTCACCATTAAGAACAGATACCGGTTGCCCAGGATCGATGACTTGTTCGACCAACTTAGAGATGTCAAATACTTCTCTAGGATTGATTTACGGTCCGGTTATCACCAATTCCAGATCTGAGAGTCGAACATTACCAAGACGGCATTCAGAAGTCGGTACGATCACTACGAGTTCTTGGTCATGCCGTTCGGTCTAACAAATGCACCTGCTGCATTCATGGATTTGATGAATCGCATCATCAAGTTATACTTAGGCCGATTTGTGGTGGTTTTTGTGGACAACATCTTGACATATTCCTCAACCAAGGAAGACCATAAGATACATTTGAAGATAGTCCTCCAGACCTTGAGAAGCCACCAACTGTATGCAAAGTTGAGTAAATGCGAATTTTGGGCGAAGCGAGTTCAATTCCTAGGCCATGTGGTTTCAGGCAATGGCATTGAAGTAGATCCTTCTAAGGTTGAAGCAGTTTTAAACTGGAAACAGCCTACCACTGTTACTCATACTAGGAGTTTTCTTGGTTTGGCTGGCTATTACAGACGTTTCATCAAGGACTTCTCAAAGATTGTTGAGCCTATGACAAAGCTCACTCGAAAAGACGTGTGATTCATCTGGAATCCCACTTGTGAAGCATCATTTCTGGAATTTAAGAAGCGCCTCACGACTACACCAGTACTAATCACTCTAAGAAATTTACTTGGATTTTTACTATACACCGCGTCTCTCTCCAAGGCTTAGGTGTCGTACTAATGCAAGAAGGCCAAGTGGTTGCATATGCATCCAGACAACTGAAGATTCATAAGGGTAATTACCCAACACATGACTTGGAACTTGCAGCTATCGTATTTGCACTGAAGTTATGGCGACATTACCTATACGGTGAACGGTTCGAGGTCTTCTCAGATCACAAGAGTCTTAAGTACATATTCACTCAGAGAGACCTAAACCTCCGCCAAAGACGATGGTTGGAATTCTTGAAAGATTATGACTTTTAACTCCAGTACCATCCCGCAAAGGCCAATGTTGTGGCAGATGCCCTAAGTAGAAAATCTTATGTTGCGTGCACTCGTAATTTTGAAATGGGGAAGTTGGCTACAGAGATGGAGAACTTTAACCTACAACTGATCGAAGAGGGAACAAGATCACGACTCTCTCAATTATTAGCCAACTCTGAGCTAGTTCGAAAGATTTCAACTGCTCAAGCCAATGACCCTATGTTAATGGAGAAACGAGAACTTCTACTCAGCGAACAGAACCTTCCTCACTGGTCGGTCTCAGAAGACGCAGCCATTTTCTATAAAAAAACGTCTCTGTCTACCGAACGATCCTGAGGTTCGGAAAGATGTGCTCACTGATATGCACTGTTCGAGGTTCGCTATGCATCCTAGGGGTGACAAGATGTACAAGGATGTCAAGCGACAATTATGATTCTCTGGAATGAAGAAGGCAATTGCAGACTTCGTTGCTCAATGTCTCGTTCGCCAGAAAGTTAAGGAAAAACGAAGACTTCTTTCTGGACTTCTCCAACTGTTACCTATTGGAGAATGGAAGTGGGAGAACATCGCAATGGATTTTGTTACGGCGTTGCCTCGAAATAATAAAGGGCAAGATGCTATCTGGGTTATCATTGACAGACTTACAAAGTCTGCACACTTTATCCCAATAAAGTTCACGGATAATCCCTCCAAACTTGCCGATTTATATGAAGAGAGATCGTACGCCTCCATGGCATACCACTCACGATCGTCTCTGATCGAGACCTTCGATTCACATCAAAATTTTGGCAAAGCTTTCAGAGTAGAATGGGCTCAAAGATCACCATGAGCACATCCTTTCACCCTCAGACTGATGGGCAGTCAGAGCGTCTTAGACAAATCTTAGAGGACATGTTACGGTGTTGCATTTTGGACTTTGATGACGGATGGGCAAAGCACTTACATTTAGCCGAGTTTGCATACAACAATAGCTACCAAACTACTATCGGCATGGCACCGTACGAGGCTCTCTGCGGTCGCCCTTGTAGATCTCCGGTATGCTGGTTAGATATGACAGATCGACCGTTGTTGGGCCCTGAACTAGTTCAAGAGACTTCTGAGAAGAGCACACTAGTCAAGGAACGACTTCGTGTTGCACAAAGTCGACAGAAGAGCTATGCTGACAAGCGGAGGCAACCTCTAGAATTTGATAAGAGGACTTAGTTTTTTTAAAAGTTCAGCCCACAAGAGGTGTGAAATGCTTTGGGATCAAAGGAAAGCTCTCCCCACGGTATATCGGTCCATTTCAGATCATTGAGCGTATTGACAAACTTACTTATCGTCTGTCCCTTCCATCGTCCATGCCTAAGGTTCATGACGTTTTTCGCGTATCTATGCTTCGAAAGTATTGTTCTGATCCTTCACATATCATCCCTCTAGTCGAGGTTCGGGTTGAGGAAGGAAATAGGTATCAGGAGAGAGTGATACAGATTTTAGATAGAAAAACTCAAGAACTACGGCGACGTAACATACCACTTGTGAAAGTGCTCTGGGATCACCTTGGCGTAGAGGAAGCAACATGGGAACTAGAAGCAACAATTAAACAGAAATACCCTAAATTGTTTTCAAGTACCAACTGATAATGTGATACATTGTACTATTTTCACTTATCAATAAAATAAGGAAACTTTGTTTACACTTATCTTAATACATTGTTTCACTTGAATAACCATGTAGATGTCTGACAATAATATAAATGGATATAGTAATGCACACACGCAGTGGCCTCCTTGGCAACCTGTGGCTACTCCTCAAGAATCAGAGTTAAGTCACAACTACTTTGCATCACCAACTCCATCGCCGCACAGATGGCAATCCTTATCGCCAGAGCGGGCATGGCTTTTTCGTAACCATCTTGCCCAAAACAATCCAGTGCCCTCATCTTGGCAGGACCTTCTACCAAAATTGTCAGGCGGCCGGATTCAAGCAACAGCACGAAAAAGCATTCCACCGCTCAACCTACCTCCCCTCAGACGACATAACCAGTGCCCTACACCACCATCTGTTAAGCAAAGGTTGAAATCTTTTGAGGACGAATCCGACTCCATTTGCTCTCCATGGTTTCATGATGTTGAGGATTCCACTGGCCACAGTGTTATTCGGGGACCATACATGCCCTACCCTGAACTAGCAAACGATGACGCCGGCAGTGAATCTCAAGTTGATAACCATCATGACTACTTGAACTGATTTCAAGGGAAAAATCCTTTTAAGGGGGGTAGAGTGTAATACTCTAGAATTGCACAAAAAAAAATCTCGGGTACCTGCCCGAACGTTCCGGCGCCAAAAATCTCTATATAAGGAACCTCCCTCATTTCTCATTCCTCACACCAAATCACCTTCTCTTGTGATTTACTTCTCCTTTCCACTCATTTTGAGTTTTTAGTCTTTTGAGACTCTCCATCGAGACTCTCTGTGCGGTGCAACGCAGTTCTGTCCGGGGAAAAGCGCCAATTCTGAAAGGAGTTCTTGTCTGAAGGTTGGGAACGAAACATAGGTTTGCATGTTTTATAACTTTTATTAAAGTTTACATTCATTTATTATTATGTCTACCATTCATTCACACAGCATTATTTCATATAACGTTCATATTGTTATATTTATACCTGTATATTTGGAGTTCATGTATTACACTGTTGTAATGCCGGATTTGTGATCAATCTGGCTCAACCAGACTCGGTCTTGTCCTCAGTAACTTTAAATGGTGAACAGGAGGCAACGAGCTGCTCTAGGCGATTGGTATTTAAGCATACCTCGTGTCTCACCTCTCAACTGGATACTGATCTGGTTGGTCTTATTAAAAGCTATCAGCTTATACAAGTAATACTGAATATCCTAACCTTTCACGTCGTGATACCGACCCTTATAAGGATCACCTGACGTTGCCAAAGTCAGTCTAAATGTTAATTAAAGACCAGACCAGTTCATGCATTGGCATCATACATATCACCACCTGGGGACATATGTGGTTTATGATTCATAGAATAGTTAGGAGCATTGCTCGCTATTCATTATATTTCTCTGGAGAGGGACGTACAATGAGAACCCGGCTACGCCTAGGGAGGGACATCTATACGTGAACTCAGGCAATGTACGTTCATCAAACCATTACGAGACGGTGTCATGCATACATACATATTGGTTGATTATGATGCTTTGATGTGTATTTAAGATATTTAATTATGAAGTTTGCTTTATTAATTGTTATATTCACGAATTATTTTACCCACTGACCGCGTTAAGCTCATTCTTTTGTTATTCAGATTTTTACAGGAAATTAGGATGGACTGGGTGCAGGTTTATGGGGCCCACATTTTGTACCCTTTGTATTATTCGTTAGGGATTTTGGGGAGTATGTTCCCTTGACTATGTCATGTACAAATGAATTATGAATTAAATGAAATAAGACTTGTATTGAATTGTATTTCCGTTGCGTACTCTGATATGACCTTTGTTATGATTCCAAATGCGTTCCCCGTCCGCGAGTGTACCGCTGGTTTAGGTGCGTCCGGGCGGGGTGTGACAGTTATAATATAGGGATGTATAGATAGATGAAATTTAGACATAGTAGTTGTGTAGTTTAGTAGTTAAAATATAGATATGATAGTTGTTAGTATAAATCGGGCGGGTCGAGTTTATTTCGGGTTTGAAAATTCAAACTTGAAAACCCACCCGACCTTTCGGGTGAGGATAAAGAAGACCCGATTGACCCGAGCTTAAGCTCAAAACTCGATCGGATCGGATCGGGTCAGGCAGGTTTGTCGGGTCATCGGGTATAATGATCAGCCCTATTAATTTCTCTAATTCTTCCTGTTCTGCATGCAGCCAACCACTTAGAGGGAAAGGACGCAGAGTATGCTCCTCCATATCTGCCCCCCAGGTAAAATAAATTTTTTTTTCATCGCAACACTTGAAATTTTTTCCTGTAAAATAGATAACCAATCAGTAAAACTATTAACCGATCGATAAACATATACACTGATCGGTGTGTCATTCTTGCACTAGCGGTGATTTTCTTTTTTTGGTAATTTCTCAAATTCTTCCTGTTCTACGTGCAGCCAACCACCGAGAGGGAAAGGACGGAGTATGGTCCTTTGGCTCCTCCATCTCCTCCCCCCAAGTAAAATAATTTTTTTTTCGATCGCAACACTTGAAAATTTTTCCTGTAAAATCGATAACCAATCGGTATGTAATTCTTGCACCAGCAGTAATTTTCTTTTTTGGTTAATTTCTCTAATTTTTCGTGTTCTGCGTGCAACCAACCACCGAGAGGAGAAAGACTGAGGATGCTCCCTCCTCCCCTCCACCTCATCTCCCCCAGGTAATTTTTTTTTTTTTTTTCGATAGCAACACTTGGAAATTTTTCCTGTAAAATCGATAACCGATCAATAAAACTATTAACCGATCAGTAAACATATATATCGATAGGTGTGTAATTCTTTCACCAGCGGTGATTTTCTTTTTTGGTAATTTCTCTAATTCTTCTTGTTTTGTGTTCATCCAACCACCGAGAGGGGAAGGGCGTAGTCTGCTCCTTTGGGTCCTCCACCTCCTCTCCCCCAGGTAAAATTTTTTTTTTGTTCACAACACTTAGAAATTTTTCTCTAAAAATTGATTACCAATCGATAAATCTTTGCCAATTGGTAAATGTTTTTACCAATCGATGTATATATTCACTAATTGTTACTATTCTGGGTGCAACCAACCTCACGGCCTGCGAGGAGTGATGATGTTCCTTCTTCCTCACCGCTTCCCCCCCCTCAAGTAAACTAATTTGATTTCCTTCGTAACTTATAGTCCATAGAGAATATTTTCGGTAAATACTTATTTACCAATTTGTGAACATGTTTACCGATTAGTGTATAAGTTTACCAATCGGTAATATTAGTTACCGTTCGGTGAAATTACTTACTAATCGGTATATCGTTTTACTTGTCGATAATATTTGTTACCATTTTACCTATGTCTTTACTGATCAGATTTTGACATTTTTTTTGTAATCTTTGCATGGTGATATTGTTGCATGCAGCAACAGCCTAAAGCCAAAACTATCAAATTTAAGAGTTCAATGGATATGGTGCATCTCACGAGGTCTTGCGGGCAACCCGATTTAGAACTAACATCACTTTCGAAAGAAGCTAAAAGAAAACGAAGTGATTGGGAAGATTCAACATTAACTTCTCTTCCGAAAGAACCTAAACAAAAAAAAGAAGTGATGGGGATGCTTTGCCTGCTCGACCAAAGAAAACCATGAGATTGGTGATTAATGAAGAATATCTAGAGACGTCAATTAAGGAGAGGATTGATCAAGTTAATGCCTCCGTCAAACCCTCATCCAAAGGCGTTGATGAATTAGCGAACTTCTTCTGGAGGTTCCCAAAAGAGGAAGATAATGTGGTTATATGCTCGACTGGGGGTTACAAGATCACCGTAAGGTAAATTAGGTGCTTAAAACCATCAGAGTGGTTGGACGACCTGGTCAATAACTTCAAGTGTTATACTATTTTATTTATTCACTTACTTGTGTGTGGAATACTAAATGTTTTTTACATTTTATTTAATGCAGACAATCAAAAGCATTGCCACGACACTTGAGCAGATGGCACAAGTAACGACTATACGAGTTCTTAATATTGGTTTTGTTGTGATTGTATCGTCTAACTTAATACCCTTTCACTTACTGTATAGCAAATACGCGATTAATTGTTTGAAATATGATGCAACATGCACTGCACAGCGAGTGTGATATGTTTAAGAAGTTTATTTCAGATAGCAGTAGTGTATGTCGGGTGACTACGCCGGACCAATTAGTCGTCTTTCTGGCCACGACCGACTCTTGTCTCGGCCGTGTGGGGCAATTGGCACGAGGCAAGGGTTATTATACTATTCTTGTACCTTTGCTTCAGCCTTCGCAGCAACATTGGGCCCTTGTTTTTTTACTTACGACCAAACGGCATGTTCTGTTGCTTGACTCTCTGAACAAGGATTGCATCGACTGGGACACAGCAGATGCTGAGCTGCTAGCCAATTATCTCCCTTGCCTACTAGAGTACGCAGGAATTATCCCTGATGCCAGCATGCTTCCATGGGAGATCTTAGTGCAGAAGGATTTTCCAATGCAACCTAATTATTCAGATTGTGGGATTTTTGTTTTAAAGTACATTGAATGTTTTTTTCTAGCAAAACATTATCCTTTGGAGCAATCGAGGATGACTGTAAAATATACAGAACGGAATTTTTGTAGCAACTAATCCATTGTAATAATTTAAAATTTGGTCGAGTTTTATAAAATGTTATTTTGTTAATGTTAGTTTAAAGTCTTAATGTAAGTTTATAAAATGTGATTTTTTCCTTTCTCGATTCCTTATTAGTGTTCGCTCGGTACTAAATTTTTTCACCGATCGGTAACGGTCAACGGTCCATGTGTTAAAAACTAACCGATCGGTATAGGTTCTTACCAATCGGTTAACAATCATATTGATCGGTTAATTAGCGGTCCCCATTAAATCCTAAAAGAATTACGAAATGGAAGATAAATATTTAAAAAAAAAAAAAAAAGAATGATCCTTGAAACTCACCTATCGGTTAAGGTTCCTACTAGTCAGTTAAAAACTAAACCGATTGGCATAAGTTCTTACCGATCGGTTAACCATCATATCGATCAGTTGATAAGCCTTCACCATTGATTCCCCGATAGTTATTAACTGGTCGGTCCCCGTTCGGTAACCGATTATATATTTCTTAACCGATCGGTGATCTTTTCTTCCTCCCTTGTGTCCGATATATAGATTTATAAGTTCACATCGCTACTTAATCGTTCAGTCACCGATAGTTCTTTGGTAACTGATAAGGAACCGATCAGTAATCGTTTGGTCAGAATGTTAGTTACCGATCGGTGATATATCGGTTACCTATCGATGATCGATCGGTAACCGATCAATGGTATTCCACAATCATTAGGAAATAAAAATTAGGGTATTTCTTTGGTTTCTCTTTTTACCGATGAGATCTCTGTCACACCCCGTCCGGATGCACCTATACCTGTGGGACACTCACAGACAGGGCACGAATGCATTATAACAATAACCGAGTGAGCGGAAACACGATTAAGTACAAGTCTGATTTCATTAATTTCATAATATATTTGTACATGAAATAGTTAAAAGAACATCCTCCCCAAATCCCCAATGAATAATACAAAGGGTACAAAATGTGGGCCCAAAAACCTATACCCAGTCCACCCTAATCTTCTGTGAAAAATTGGATAACAACGGGACACACTCAGTGAGTAAAATAGTTCGTGAATATAACAATTAATAAAATAAACTTCATAATCAAATATCATAAATACCCATCAGAGCATCATAATCAATCCAACAAGTATATATGCATCTCGTATTGGTTCTATGATTGTACGTTGCCTGAGTTCATGTACAGATGTCCCTCCCCATGAGTAGCCGAGTTGTCTGTGACGCCCCGAAAATTATTTCATCTAGCCCATAACCCAATTGCACTTTGCCCAAACTCTATGCTTTGCCTTGATATGTTTGGTGTTTGTTTGATGGTTGTTTAATGTTTGTATAGTTGATGCTTGATAATGTATATAAATATGTGTATCATAAATTTTATATGGGTCATGTTAAATTAAATTATAATGCATATGTTATTATTTATGCATGGACCCATTAAACCATGAATTGATATGAGTTAGGATTGATTGAATAAAAGGATAAATGAGAATGAAAATTTGGTGTATTAAATGGATTGGACATCTAAAATACATGGAAGCATGAAATTGGTTAAAGTACATGTGGTTGGTATGAGTAGTATGAGACCAACACATGTGAAGGTTGGTGCATGAAAGTGGACAAGTGTCCCATGCCCTCAAGGAAGTGCTAGAATGAGTGGAGGGAATCAAGGAGAGAATCAAGGAGGAAATCAAGGAGAGAATCAAGGAGGAAATCAAGGAAGTGCTAGAAAGAGGTGAGTGGAGAGAAAGGAAAAAAGAAGAGAAAGAAAAGAAGAGAAAGGAAAGAAGAAGAGAAAGAAGGAGGGAGTTGCAGGAGGAAGATCTCTGCGACATTTTCATCAAAGAGCTGGATCTTTGGGATATATGGTCAGATTGAGCTCAAAATTTTTCAGCAAGTTCGTAGCTTATGGTTATTCATTTTGGCCGGTGGAGATCTTGATCAGAGGTTTCGTCTAAGAGATCTAACCTCTCAAACAAAGATGGTCGGAAAGTCTGGATTTCTCGTGTCATTTCGCTCAAACTTGAAGATCTCCTCAATCTACATTTGGATGGATATAAAATTTGGGTATGTAGTTTATAACTGATACGTCTGTATTCAGAACGGTGGAGATGTTTATGCGTTTAGTATTTTGTGTGATATAGTCATCTGAGTTTGAGTATTTGCAGCAGGAAAGGAGAAATTGTCTGATTAGAGACTTGTTCATCAAATATACTTATCTTTTCGGTCCACCGTTGGATTGGGCTGATATTTGGACAAAAGGTTTGTTTCTTCATATACTTCAATCTGTACGGTTGATTTTGTGATTATGTATTTTTGTTGCTATATTGATGCATCTGAACAGAATAGTAAATGAAGAATTGGTAGGGTTGCTTGTATTAGACCTAAATTTAGAATATGAACTTAGACCTTTCCAAATAGCTTGCATGTCAACTATGTTGACCTAGTTTTCATTGTTGATGAACCCATGATGCAAAATCAGTGATATACATGGCTGAACATGGTGACCTAGTGTAAATCGACAATATGGCCTAAGTATGGAAATTTTCATATTTTAGGGCTTTTGATGCTTTTGGCCTAGAATCATTGAATTGATGCAACTTATGTTTAATTAAGCATGATTAGGGTTGATTATGCTACTGATTTGGTGGTTGTGACCATATCATGGGTTAGGCCTACTTGTGATCAAGTGACCCAATTTGGGCATGTTTATGCCTAAAGGAATTGAAAATCAGTATTTTTGATTAATAGAATGGTTTATGTATGAGAACTATGCATTAGAGGCCTAAGTCATGTGATTTGAGTTGAATGATGGGATTAGATGGGATTTAGGCCTATTGTTTATATGTGGGCTGATTTAGGGTTGATGTGTAATGTCTATGTGATTGAGCATAGAAATTGATGTATGGTAGGATATTGATGTATGTTTCAGGATCTTGATTGGGTTGATTCGGTTTGGTGGTCGTGTGTGGTTAAATACTCTCGCGAGGCTTGGTTGTGAGTAGACTTCATTTATGATTATATCTTTTATGTCATCATATCACTTATATATTGTATGTTGAAAGCATGAATGTGTTCTAATGTTTTGAATGATGCATTGATTTGAGAAAACCTTATGACTTTGGTTGGGCCCATCTATCTGGCTAATAGGGGGACTTAACCTTGTCATAGGAGGGTTTTAGGAAAGGAAGAGATTGGGGTCAACGGTACGGTGAAATAGACGTGCACTAGAAACCCAAAATAAACATGATTGGGATCAACGGTACGGTGAAATAGACGTGCACTAGTAACCCAATGCATGTGGAATGTGGATCCAAATTGATAAGCTTTTACTTGCATCGAACTTATTATAAATGCTTGATATCTATATGTTATGAGCTTTTAATCATGCTACACATTGACATGCATACATGATATTTATTGATGAGTATTGATAGCATATTTGAATTCTATTCACTGGGCACTGTTGGCTCACCCTCATTTTCCTCTTTCAGGTCCTTCTGTCCCGAATAAGGGCAAAGGAGTAGTTATATCTTGAGGGCCTTGCCTGCGAGAGAATCCAAAGCCTCGATGTGAGTTGAGAGGCATTTTGATTGAACTGTGTCTTAAATTATGAAGTATTATATTTTGGATTATGTAATTATAATACTTACCACATTGTAATATGGGTGAGTTGGGATTTGTTAGATAGACCATGTGGGCATATGACGATTTTTATTTGTACCCACAATTTTGGACTTTATGTGTATGTCAATTTTAATGGACTGTAGGGATTATGATTTTATTTATGGTTCAATTTTTATGGATTATCTATTGTCTTGGATGATTAATACGGTGGGTAGTTTTGTTTAGTACCTTTTGATATTATGTCTTTGTTTGAGATAAGGCTCGTAGGGTCTCAACCACTAACAACTAGGAACTTGATGTCTATATGTTTTGTCTTCGTCGACCTCTTGTTGTTGATGTTGGAATACATAATTGGTTGAGGAGTGGTCGGAGATGCCTACGCCGGGCGTCCCGCCCCGGCATTCCGCATGCCATTCCCTACGGGGTTGGTGGTCCGGGGCGCGTGGTCGCCACATTCTCAATGTACGTCCCTCCTCAGGAACGACGCCCTGGATTCACGTACAGATGTCCCTCCCCAAGAGTAGGTGGGTTCTCATTGTACGTCCCTTTCCATAATGAATGGTGTCCATTGCTTCTAACAATTCTATGAATCATAAACCACATACGTCCATAGGTGGTGCTTATGTATGATGTCAATGCATGAACAGGTCCGGTCTTTACTTAACATTAGACAGGATTTGGAAACATCTGGTGATCCTTATCAGGGTCGGTATCACCACGTGCAAGGTTGGGACATTCAGTATTACTTGTACAAGCTGATAGCTTTCAAATAAGACCAACCAGATTAGTCTCCAGTTTGATAGGTGAGACACGAGGTCTACTTAAATACCAATCGTCTAGAGCAGCACGCTGCCTCCCGTTCACTATTTAAAGTTACTGAGGACAAAACTGAGTCTGGTTGAGCCAGATTGACCACAAATCCTGCATAGCAACCGTGTATTACATGAACTCTAAATATACAAGCATAAGTATTAAAAGTATAAACATTATACACAATAATGCAGTGTAAATGAATAGTAGATATAATGATAAATGAATGTAAACTTTAATAAAAGTTATAAGACACGCAAACCTATGTTTCATTCCACACCTTTAGATAATAACACCCTCGAGAACAGGTGTCTTCCTCCGAGCAAAATCTCGTTGCACCCCGAAGAGAGTCTCAAAAAGAGAAGAAAAACTCAAGGAGAGTGAGGAAGAGAAGAAAAATCACAAGGAGAAGTGATTTGGTGTGAGAAATAAAGGGGGGGTTCCTTAAATAGGAAAACAATGTGCCTGAAAGTTCAGGCACGCGCGTGAAGGTTGGGACACCCTGCCCATACGTTCGGGCACCTTGCCCGAAGTTCAAAATGTTATTTTATTTTATTTTATTTTATTTTTTGTGTGTGTGCAAACCTTGGGTATCACACTCTACTCCTTTTAAAAGCATTTCGCCCTCGAAATCAGTCCAAATAGTCATGATTGTTATCAGCGTGAGATTCTTCGTTGTCGTCATCATTCCCTAGCTCAGGGTAGTGCCTGTAAGGTCCCTGAATAGCATTGTGGTCGGAAGAATCCTCAACATCATGAAACTATAGAGAGCAAATAGAGTCGGATTCGTCCTCAGAAGGTTCTGACCTTTGCCTAACAGATGGCGGTTTAGGGCTCTATAGGTTGCATCGTTTAAGGGGAGGTAGGTTGAGCAGTGGGATGTTTTTTCGTGTTGCTGCTCAAATCCAACCGCTTGGCAATTTTGGTAGAAGATCTTGCCAAAATGAGGGCACGAGATTGTGTTGGGAAATTTTGGTAAAAGATCATGCACGCCCTGGCGATAAGGATCGATGTCTGTGGGGCGATCGAGTTGGTGATGCAAGTAGTTGTGACTTAACTCAGATCCTGAAAGAGTCGCCACAGGTTGCCAAAGAGGTCATTGCATGTGTCCATCGGTATTATTTTCAGACATCTGCATAGTTATTTAAGTGAAACAATGTATTAAGATATTTGTAAACAAAGTTCCATCATTTTATTGATAAGTGAAATAGTACAATGTATCACATCATCAATTATTACTAGAAAATAATTCAGGGTATTTATGTTTAATTGTTGCTTCTAGTTCCCATGTTGCTTCCTCAATTTCGTGGTGATCCCATAGCACTTTCACAAGTGGTATGCTACATTGCCTTAGTTCTTGAGTTTTTTTATCCAAAATTTGTATCGCTCTCTCCTGATACTTGTTTCCTTCTTCAACCCGAACCTCGACTAGAGGGATGATATGCGAAGGATCAAGACAATACTTTCGAAGCATGGATACGTGAAAAACATCATGGACCTTAGAAATGGACGATGGAAGGGATAGACGATAGACTAGTTTGCTAATACGTTCAATGATCTGAAATGGACCTGTCACGACGCCCCTGACGTAGGCTGACGTCATGACCGGCACAGTGTACCATACACTGTACATACCCATATACAGTATATAATACACTGTCAGCCTTTACGTACTCTCACAAAACTCCCAAAAATGTACATAAATTTTTTTTTTTAATATACCACACATAAAATCAAATCAAATATATATAGATGATCATTCTACTCACATTTATTCCATTCATTCCACAAACTTAATTCTCACCTGATAAATATCTATGATCATCTCATTCCATCACCCCAAGCATTATATAATCTTACCACATAACCCATCTAGGTGATACATATATATATATATATATAATGTGTGATTAGTAAAATAACAAAAATAGAAGTTATTTCCTCCAAGCATACGTACACATATCAGACGAAGGCTCACGTGATTTTCACTCATGGATTTTCCTTTTACCTTCGACTCAATACCTGAAATATTGGAGGAAATGGGGTGAGCAAACAACAGCTCAGTGAATATAGTTCTTGAGATGGCAATTACATACATTTAGAGAAATATGACATTTAAAATCCTTTCAAACACTTATTCAACACATGCATCATTCAACGAATATATTGTACATGTCAACAACATAAATTTCATGATTTTCAATAACACAATGAACAAATCTCCCTCCTCCGCAAGGCAAGAGAGCGGGTCTAACCCTTGTATGGCCGTTACAAGGTAGCCACAACCTCTCATTACCCAATTAACAGTCATTTCAAGGATCCCAACCCTTGTTAGGACAGACCTACTGACAATGAGGACTCGCAAAACCTCATCATTACAAACTCCAATTGCTAAAATCAGTTTGCATGATCCATAAAACTCAATGCATTATATATAAATATAACATGCATACAATCAAACATTTTATATGCGTACAATGTCATACAAGAACCAAATCAAGAAAACTATACTCACAGTGGTTACACGGGTTTCTAATCCAATATATCCTCTAAAATCGAGCACCATAAACGTCATTGCTTCCTCAAGAGCGTTTAGCCATGTACTTAAGCTCTCAACTGAAATGAACCAGAGCTTATCATGAGAAGCACCATTTATCATATCGTTAGCTACTAAAAATATCAAATCATATCCAAAAATCACAATCTTAGCATCGAAACGTCCGGAATTCAGTTCTCTATGATTCTATGATCTCAAACTGGACATCATTGTTCACAGTACTATTTATATCGTTGTTTATATAGTACTGTTCACAACACTGTTCACTGTTCACTATTCACTATTTACTATTCATCACTATTCATCCGAAAGATGTAAATTGTATTAAAATTGTCAAACGGTCTCCAAAACGCATGAAATAGAATCTAACCACATATTCGGAGTCCCGACAGTCCAGGGAGTGTTTTTCTACCTTCCTAGCGGATTTTCCATTCACGTTGGGTCAAAACCCAAATTTTTGAAACTGCCGTAAAACGGCTCTCACAGTCAAAATTAGTCCGCTAGAATCGTTACATCTAGCTTAGATAGTAATTTCATGAAGAAAGGGAGTGAAAATCGCTTACCTCAAGTCCAGATTTCACCCGAATTTCGTGTTCTCCTTCTCCGCCATTCTTTTTCTCCCCCTCTGCGTCGTTCTTCATTCGTTCTTTTCTATCTGTTTTTCTTTTCTTTTCTTTCCTTCATTCAGCCACTCACTTCTTCTCTCTCTTCTTTTATTTATTTTTTATTTTATTTTTTTTGTTTGGACGTTGGTGAGAGAGATTAAAGTAGAAATGACTTCTTTTGTTTGACTCCTCTTATTAACCAACTCCTCCATCAAATTTCATTAAATTCAACTCATCTCATTTATATAAGTCATTTAATAATTCGATTTCAATCTACACCATTTAATAATTCACTTATTTCACATGTATTCATATACACACACATTAAATCATACTATTCTTTAAGTCATTAAATCATACTCTAATCCACATATTTAATTAACCAACCTCATACATTAATCAATTTAAGTCAACTCCAATTTTTAACTTGTAAGCACTCATATAGGATGATCCCATATGTATCATCTTCTTTCTATACATACACACGTATATTGGGCTCCTACGTAAAATACGTGTATTATCCAGCGTATATTTAGCTCATACGTATCAAATACGTGTATTATCAAGCGTATATTTAGCTCATACATATAAAATACGTGTATTATACATCTCGATATACGCGTACTTCAACGTATGTATTTAATTAAATTTACGGGGTGTTACAGGACCAATATACCGTGAGGAGAGCTTTCCTTGTTCCCAAAGCATTTGACACCTCTTGTAGGCTGAACTTTTAAAAAAACCAAGTCCCCCTTATTAAATTTTAAATGTTGTCTTCGTTTGTCAGCATAGCTCTTCTGTCGACTTTGTGCAACACGAAGTCTCTCATTTACTAGTGTGATCTTCCCAGAAGTCTCTTGAACTAGTTCAGGCCCCAACTGCAGTTAAACTGCCATATCTAACCAGCATACCGGAGATCTGCAAGGGCGACCATAGAGAGCCTCATATGGTGTCATGCCGATACTAGTTTGGTAGCTGTTGTTGTATGCAAACTCAGCCAAATGTAAGTGTTTTTCTCATCCATCATGAAAGTCCAAAATGCAGCACCGTAACATATCCTCCAAGATCTGGATCAGACGCTCTGACTGTCCATAGTCTAAGGGTGAAAGGTTGTGCTCATGGTGATCCTAAAGCCCATTCTACTCTGGAAGCTTTGCCAAAACTTTGATCTGAATCGAGGGTCTCGATGTGAGATGATCGTAAGTGGTATGCCATGTAGGCGCACGATCTCTCTTTCATACAGTTCGGCAAGCTTGGCAGGGTTATCCGTGAACTTTATCTGTAAAAAGTGTGCAGACTTTGTAAGTCTGCCAATGATAACCCAGATAGCATCTTGCCCTTTATTATTTCGAGGCAAGGCTGTAACAAAATCCATTGCGATATTCTCCTACTTTCATTCTCCAATAGGTAAAGGCTGGAGAAGTCCAGAGGGAAGTCTACGTTCTGCCTTAACTTGCTGGCAAACGAGACATCGGGCAACGATGTCTGCAATCGCCTTCTTCATTCCAGAAAACCAGAATTGTGGCTTGACATCCTTGTACATCTTTTCACCCCCAGGATGCATAGCAAACCTCGAACAATGCATCTCAGTGAGAACTTCGATCCAAACCTCGAGATCGTTCAGTAGACAGAGACATTTTTTGTAAAAAATAGCTCCGTCTTCAGAGACCGACCAGTGACGAAGGTTCTGTCCATTGAGTAGAAGTTCTCATTTCTCCATTAACATAGGGTCGTTGGCTTGAGCTGCTGAAATCTTTCGAACCAGCTCAGAGTTTGCTGATAATTGAAAGAGTCGTGATTCTCCTCCCTCCTCAATCAGCTATAGGTTAAAATTCTCCATCTCTGTATCCAACTTCCCCATCTCGAAGTTAAGAGTTCAAGCAAGATAAGATTTTCTACTCAGGGCATCAGCCACAACATTGGCCTTACCGGGATGGTACTGGAGTTGAAAGTCATAATCTTTCAATAATTCCAACCATCGTCTTTGGCAGAGGTTTAGGTCTCTCTGGGTGTAGATGTACTTAAGACTCTTGTGGTCCGAGAAGACCTCAAACCGTTCACCGTATAGGTAATAACGCCATAACCTCAGAGCGAATACAACAGCTGCAAGTTCCATGTCATGCGTTGGGTAATTACCCTCATGAATCTTCAGTTGCCTCGAAGCATATGCAACAACTTGGCCTTTTTGCATTAGTACTGTACCTTAACCTTGGAGAGAGGCATCGGTGTATAATGAAAATCCAACTCCATTTCTTGGAGTGATTAGTATTGGTGCTGTCATGAGGCATTTCTTCAATTCCTGAAATGAGGTTTCACAGGCGGGATTCCAGATGAATCGCACATCTTTCCGAGTGAGCTTGGTCATAAGTTCAGCAATCTTTGAGAAATCTTTGATGAAGTGTCTGTAATAGCCAGCCAAACCAAAAAAAACTCCTAATATGAGTAACAGTGGTAGGCTGCTTCCAGTTTAAAACTGTTTCAACCTTTAAAGGATCCACCTCAATGCTATTGCCTGAAACCACATGACCCAGGAATTGAACTCGCTTCGCCCAAAATTCGCACTTACTCAACTTTGCATACAATTGGTGGCTTCTCAAGGTCTGGAGGAAAATCCTCAGATGTATCTTATGGTCTTCCTCGATTGAGGAATATATCAAGATATCATCCACAAATCAGTTTAAATATAGCTTGAAAATGCGGTTCATCAAATCCATGAACGTAGCATGTGCATTTGTTAGACCGAACGGCATAACCAAGAACTCGTACTGACCGTACCGAGTTTTGAATGTCATCTTGGTAATGTCCAACTCTCTGATCCGGAGTTGATGATAATCAGATCGTAAATCAATCTCAGAGAAGTACTTGGTATCTCTAAGTTGGTCGAACAAGTCATCGATCCTGGGCAACGGGTATCTGTTCTTAGTGGTGACGTTATTCATCTTGCGATAGTCGATGCAAAGTCGTAACGAACCATCCTTTTTGCTAACAAACAAAACTGGAGCGCCCCAGGGTGATGAACTTTTCATGATGAAGCCATTACTCTCTAATTCATTCAGTTGTTTGTCCAATTAGACCAGCTCGACATTGGACATTCTGTATGGTGGAATTGAGATAGGCCCGGTCCCAGCTATGAGGTTGATCTCAAAATTGAATTCCCTAACTGGAGGTAGACCAGGAAGGTCATTGAGAAAACCTGTTGGGAATTCAAATATTACCGAGACATCATGTACTTCGAGAGGGTACAATGCTGGTTATTCATTATCATCACCAAGGGATAGAGCTTGAAGCTGTGCCTTGAGAAGTGCAACAGTCGAGTTTTGTATCCACTTCCTCGTTCCCTGAATCTTGACAAACTCTACAGTAGGCAAGGTTAATTAAACTTGCTTATTCATACAATTGATCCTTGCATTCAGTGGTGCGAGCCAGTCCATGCCGAGGATGATGTCGAAGTCTTCAATGTTCATCACAAAGAGATCTGCATATATTATTTGTTCTGACATTCGAAGCTCACATCGAGAACACTGCAAATTCACGTCAGTACCAGATCCTAATGGTGATGTGACATGGATTGTGATGTCTGTGGGTTTAGGATGCAGCCTTTAATGCCTTACCAACTCAGAAGATATAAAGGAATGCGTAGCACTCGAATCGAACAAGGCATGCACCATTGTATTGAACAAGAAAAATGTACCTTCGACTACATTACTGTCTAGAAGGCGTTGTTGAGCGATGACAAACGCTCTGCCTTGATTACGTTGCCCCTGGTTCTGCTAGTTATGCTGGTTCTGCCTGGGTTGGGCATTAGCAGCAAGTGAGGCTTGTTGGACTGGAATAGTGGGAACAGGTTGTCATGGTTGTTGAAGGTGGGGGTAAGCATTTCCTACATGGCCCTACTGGTCGTAGTTCAAACACGTCAGCATCTACTGCTGATGGTTCTATTGGCCATGCTGATTGTTGTGTTGACCACCACCCCTGCCATTGCCGTTTCGACGGCCAACCCTGTCATTACGGCCTCCTCGACCATGATTGTGAAAAACCTTGATGGCCAGGGTTAGACGGTTCAGCCGCAGGTGCCGTGGCCTCATTCTTCTGAACAGGGGTTGGGAGGGCTGGGTTTTTATTATAGTAGGGTTTTTTCTTGTTGCCCTATTGCAAGCCTTGTTGGGAAAACGTTATAGGCTGTTTTCCCCTATTCATTCTCTGCTCCTGCTCAATCTTTTTCTGGTCAAAGCTCATGGCCTTGTCAACGACCTCCCTATAAATTTTGAGATCCAAGATCGACAAGGCTTGTCAAATGACAGGACAAAGGCCATTGTAGAATTTTTCGGTCTTATCTTGCTTTGTTGATATGGCAGAGATAGAGTAGACCGGTAATTCTTTAAACCTAACAGCATACTCCCTAACTGTCATGCCGCCTTGGTATAGCTTGGCGAACTCCGGGCACTTCTGCCTCTTCACAGCACCAAAGAAGTACTCATCAATAAGCAATGACTCGAACTGCTGCCAAGTCATGTCCGTGGTGTTGACCCTTGGGTCCTCCTTCACTGTTATCTACCATGTATTTATTCTACCAATAAGTTGGTAAGATGCAAGTGGAATCTTTCGAGCCTCATCGACTCTCATTCCATCGAGAGCCTTCTTCGACTCATCCAGTCATTTCGGCGCCTCCTCCGCATCAATGGTGCCATCAAAAGTAAGGGGTTGTAGCCTCTTATACTTCATAATCTGGTCTGTTTGAGTCTCCGACCCAGATCTAACAGGTGCCTGAACAGTGACAACCTGATTGGCCGAGGTCTCACGAACGGTTGTCTGAACCGTTACTTTCATCACCTCGATAAATCCTGTGAAAAAGACTCTCATACTCGAAGGCATTGTAAAAGGTGTGGGCTGGGGTGGCACTGTCTGCCCAGACGTAGTGGCAATGTCAGGTGTGGCCTGTGCTGTTGTCAGAGGCGGCGGTTCTTGGTTTTGAATCTCAGGAGGTGCCTCCTCTGCTGGATGGACAATGCATGGCCTTCTTCTCTTCCTGGTTTGCATTTTCTCACTAGCAAGAAGAAAATAAAACCATGATTTAAGAACTGTAGCCAAGTATAATGTTATGATATTCTCAGCAACAAGTTCAAGAGTACTGCAATATAAAAACCACATATTTTTCTAAGTATAGTGTAAGGTTTTTGTTGAGGAATCAAAGAATCTTTTGTGCCTCATATGTTTGGCCATGGTGTAAAACAAGGTTATAATGTTTATATAATAAGTATGAAATTTTGCAAGTATTACAAATGTTTTGATTCTAGTTTTTGTGAACATACATATATATTTCATTGAAAATCCATACGAGTCATAAAAATTCTAAGATTATCCTCGATAAATATCCTGATCTAACGTTCTATCGCAATCTTATGTATTCAAACTCTTTCGCTTAGTCTTTTCGACTATTATCCAAATCCGTGTGTCCCATACAACATGAATTTTGTAATAAGGGTGTCAACCAAGTTAAGTTGTATGAACACAGTCTCTATAAAACATCGGTTGAAGAGGAGTTCACTAATAGTACCGTTCAAGTTTACTCGTCCCATACCGTGTAAACTTAGTGATAATGTTAATAATACAACGTTCCCCAAATATTTTTTTTCACACAAGGTCGTGGGTTTTCTTACTTTCACATTTTATTTAGTATCATTTTATTTTGTTATGTCCCATACCACTCCAAAGTTAGTGATACAAAAGAAAGAATGGTTGTAAGTCGGCCCACCAAAGATAGTCTTAAACAAAACATTTTCATTCATATAAAAAAAAATTACAATGCCAGTAATCATTCCTAATTTTTCTGCCTACTACCGCTCCTTTTAAACCTCCTGCTAGGTACAAAAAGACTACTAGAAGAATGTTGAGAAGTTGTTCGTTGTTCTTCGGCGTTTTGCATACGTGTGAACAAAGCATTTCGAGCCTCCTCCACCAGAGCAATACTAGATACAATCACATTTAACTGCTCGAATAGGTTAGTCAATTGCCCCATCGATGGTTGATTGGTCGACTGTCCCATAGGCGGAGGGTAGGCCGTAGGCATTGGTGGAAAGTATTGGCCGTATGGTTGACTCATAGGTAAAGGGTAGTTATTTTGATTGTACGGGAATTCCCTAACTGGAACCTCTTGGACATTTGGATATGTTTGAGTCGAAAAGTCTTGAAACAATGGACTCATTGGAAAATCTTGTCTTACGAAATTTGGTGCCGACTTTTTCGTTGACAACATCCATTTTTGTTTCTACTTCTTTTGCCATTTCCTCCTAAAGTCGCGTTGAATATCTCCTCGTCAGTCACCCCTCCACTCGTGACGAACGTCTTGAAGATAGAGAATGTTGTAACTGCATCAGTGATCTGCTTCGAAGACTCATCAAAAGTGTTGGCGTTTGCCTCGTATAGCATCTTTATGATCAAGACTCCGTAGCCGAGGGGTTCCTTTCTTGAAGGGTTTTGAATCACCCGCAACATTTGCTGGATAATGATGTGAGGTAGGGAGACCTTAATTTTATTCTCTATGCAATATAGCACAAGAAGT
Organism: Paratinospora sagittata; assembly: GCA_035771175.1. Classification (NCBI taxonomy): domain Eukaryota; kingdom Viridiplantae; phylum Streptophyta; class Magnoliopsida; order Ranunculales; family Menispermaceae; genus Paratinospora; species Paratinospora sagittata. The sequence goes on along the minus strand of CM069611.1, from coordinate 16,369,381 downwards.
TGAGCTCTTGACATGGCACCTCTAGTCACCTTTTCCGGCAAGATGTTGCCAAATACGATCTTCCCATGACCGGCAAGAGGTGGTTTAAGGAGATTGTTTGGAAGGTGGGTGTACGTCAATTGGATATACGGCTTTTTGACAAGGGAATTGAACAACAGTTCCTTGAACTCAGCGATCTCTGCAACTGTCTGAGGTTCGTGTGGATCAATAATTCTATCTCCAATCAGGATCTCCAGAAGTCACGAAATAATTTCGACTTTGATAGAAATCTTTGTTCCCCTGACCTTTCCTTCACCGAGTTGAAGGAAACGTAACCCTCAACTTTTGTTATGTTCAACCACCCCAACGTTGCGAGTTTTTCATGAAGGATTGGATGGAAACAGAGATCTCTATTGTCGATACTCCTCATAGTCATGACCTTCCTGTCGTACAATTTCGTAAGTCTGGTGGGAATTGGTTCCCGACTACTGGAAGTTTTTCCTTCACTTGAGACCATTATCTTGCTGAAAGGAAAATAAACTTGTAAAATACACAAAATATATATTCCTTACATTTTTATGATTTATGCCTTGTCCTTGGACTATTTTCTATTTTTTTTCTTTTGATGTTTATGTCATTATTTAATCCAAATTTTTATTAGCAACATGATACATATATATATCTCATATATGTATGGATATAAAGATATATATATTTAACCATAACTATATATATAATTTTCATAAATCATAACTATATATAAATATATATATTTGAATCTGAACTATATAAAAACTATATAGTTTTCTAGATATACATTTAATATAAATTTCAACTATATATATATATATAATTCTAAAGATATATATATTTAATAAAAAATTTCTTCCCCTATTTTGGTGAATTTGGGCAGGACGTGGACCTTACGCTCTGATACCATTAAATGTCACACCCCGCCCTGATGCGCCTAAACCGACAGGACGCTCACGGACAAGCGCGAATGCATTATAATAATAATCGAGTGCGAAAAAACACGATTAAGTAAAAGTCTGATTACATTAATTTTAGAATATATTTGTACATGAAATAGTTAAGGGAACATCCTCCCAAAATCCCTAATGAATAATACAAAAGGTACAAAATGTGGGCCCAAAAACCTGCACCCAGTCCACCCTAATCTTCTGTGAAAAATTGGATAACAACGGGATGAGCTACACGCTCAATGGGTAAAATAGTTCTTGAATATAACAATTAATAAAGCAAACTTCATAATCAAATATCATAAATATCCATCAGAGCATCATAATCAATCCAACATGTATATATACATGACATCGTCTCTTATTAGTTTCATGATTGTACGTCTCCTAAGTTCACGTACAGATGTCCCTCCCCAGGAGTAGTCGGGTTCTCATTGTACGTCTCTCTCCAGAAAAATATAGTGAATAGTGAGCATTGCTTCTAACTATTCTATGAATCATAAACCACATACGTCCCTAAGTAGTGCTTATGTATGATGTCAATGCATGAACAGGTCCAGTTTTTACTTAACATTAGACAGGATTTGGCAACATCTTGTGATCCTTATCAGGGTCGGTATCACCACATGCAAGGTTAGGACATTCAGTATTACTTGTACAAGCTGACAACTTTTAAATAAGACCAACCAGATCAGTCTCCAGTTTGATAGGTGCGACACGAGGTCTACTTAAATATCAATCATCTAAAGTAGCACGCTGCCTCCCGTTCATTATTTAAAGTTACTGAAGACAAGACTGAATCTTGTTGAGCCAGATTGACCACTAATATGGCATAGCAGCCGTGTAATACATGAACTCCAAATATACATGCATAAGTATGACAAGTATAAATATTACACGCAATAATGTAATGTAAATGAATAGCAGACATAATGATAAATGAATGTAAACTTTAATAAAAGTTATAAGACACGCAAACCTATGTTTAGTTCTCCACCTTCAGATAATAACTCCATCGAGAATTGACGTCTTCCCCAGACCAGAACCACATTGCACCGCGATGAGAGTCTCGAAAAGAATCTCAAAAAAAAAGAAAAAAAAACTCAAGGAGAGAGAGAGAGAAGAAAAATTAAAAGGAGAAGTGATTTGGTGTGAAAAATGAGAGGGAGTGGGGGTGAGTTCCTTAAATAGAAAAACAAAGTGTCTAAAGGTTCAAGCACGTGCTTGAAGGTTCGGGCACCTTACCCGAAATTTAAATTTATTTATTTATTTTTATTTTTTTTTGTGCGTGCAAACCTAAAATATTACAGTCTCTCTGCTTATCAAGGGGGTAACGTGAGTTGCTTTTAGGAAGGACAGAACAATCAGACATGCTAATCGAGTGCCAACGATTTAATTGAAAGATGACCAATAAGTTATATATGACTCAAAATCTAAATTTTAAAAGGACCTCTGTTATAGAAACATAAACTTTCTATCACCCGAACTCTAAAAATTCCTTAAAAAAATCGGATTAAAAATCCTTTCTCGGTCCCACCACGTACGTAAACAGTTCAAAATTAACTAACCCAACCACTTAAAAGTTACAGCGCAACACATCTCCGCGTCTAAAAGATAACTACTCGAGCAGTTACACCCTACAATTTCCTCTCCCTACATTAGAAAAACAAACCTGCCCGCATCTAATCTATCCTATATCTGCAGAATTAATCCCAGCAAGACAACCATGACATTGGATTGGGGCAACAACGATTTTATTCTCTTTCCTTTTTTTCTTTTTTTTTTCTGTTTTGGTTAAGTTTTCTTTAATTGATATTGTAGCTGGAGCTGTGGAGTCTTCTCCTCCTTTTTTGGTTAAAATTTTTTATTCTTACTATTTAATTTGTTGGTTTGTTTATTATTAATTTATTTTCGATTATCTTAGTTACAATTTATTATTGCAATTATAATTCTAAAAACTGGTTTATTCTTACTGTTCTCATTCACTACTCTTATAGTTTAATTTATTTTATCTAACGAGCAAATAATACATTAGATGATTATTTATTATTTTGAATAGATAATAACATGAACAGCCAATTTTTAAATAGTTGTGTTTTATTAGGTTTATTTGGACATGTGCTTTATTGGGTTTATATTTAAATGTTTATTGTTAATTAACTTACATTCTTGTATAAAATTTATATGTTGTTAAAGTAGAAAAAAGTAACACTTTTTTTTTTAAAAGAAACAAAAATATCATTAAGATAATGAAGAACAAAAAAAATAATACAAGGAACACAATTAAATTAAAATTAGCCAATAAAAAAAATAACACTTACTCACATATTCATGTAGTTAGTAATTATTTATTTTATATTTATAAATTTTAGTTTTTTGAAAAATTAACTTTTTTTTTTGTACTTAATGATTTGTAAAAACAACTTGCATTCACCCTTTTTATTTTTCTAACTTTAATATTATGTTCAACGGTGAAAAAGAGAGTTAAAAAAAAGAAAGCATTAGAAAACAAAGATAAATAATGTCTGATGATATGTCCATTGACATGTCCCCAGAGTTGAGCAAATGTGGTGGAGGGGCGTGCCTCCAGATTTTCCATTTTTTTATTCACCACATACCACATTGATCGGTACACCCATTATATAATTATTTTTTCATAAAATATTGGTCTCTTTTCATCGATCTGTACACCCTATTGACTTGTTTATATCAATAATTTATAGATCTTCATCATTTACTATGCGCGATCACGTTTTGAAAGTATAGTAAATTTAGAATCTATACCAAAAGTTGCTTTCCTTGAATATTAAGATCGTCTTCTTAACCAGAAGATCAGAAGCACAGAGAAGTGTTACGAGAGCCAATCTTAAACAGGCCGGGCACTACAAGTGGAAGAAGCTGATAGTTTGGGCTTTTGACTTAATTGCCCTTATAAAATAAAATAACTTTTACAAATATCATTCAATTATAAATATTGACTATTTTGCCATAATTTTATTATTCAACGCTTAGTCAGCTGACACACAGTCACTACGCGGTGGAACTGGAGTGTTAGGAAGACGTCTTTTCCAATACAATTTTTTATTTTATTTTATTTTTTATTTTTTTAGTGAAGGCGCCTTCAATACAAAAAAATATTTTCTGTTGTTAATCTTCATGTCTTTCTGTTATTTTCTTTTTTGAGGCTCGTTTGGCAAAACAGAAGAATAGTTACTTGTCATGGGTCGAACACCAGGTAAATAAATAAATAAAAAAACTGTAAGAAAAATTTATAAAAATCATGTTTTCAAAAACTATTTTTAATTCTGAACTAAACATGCTCTAAGGGACCTATAGCATGAAATTTACTATTTATTTGTGTATGATGTAGAAATCTAGCAAGTCGAAGAAGAGTAATGTAGGTGTGAAGCCAGAATCTCAAAAGAAATCGAAACGCTGGAATTGATGAGGAACCATCTTTTGCGAAGAAATCTGAAGCAGTATTGGATTCTTCGGAGGATTGTATGTCAATAGAGGTAAAAAAGATGAAGAAGGAGAAAAAGTGTCTGAAGAGAAAATCGAAGACAAAGTTCAACGAGTATCTTGAGATGGAGATGAAGTAAGGTGTGGTTTCTGCATAGGAGGATCTAGAATTAGAAAGGAAACTCGCAAAGAAACTCAAGATAAAAAGTGGGAAATTGCGGGGAGCGAATGATGAGTTGAATATGTTGTTCGATGGGATTCTGTCCATTGTTGATGAAAACGATCTAGGTTTTGAGGAAGATGAAAAGATATCAGAGCAAAGGTCATTAACTGAGAAACGTAAAAAGAAGAAGAAGAAGATGCAAGTTGTACAGGCACAAAGACACGAAGATGATCAAAAGAAAATAATTTTTTGTATTGAAGGCGTCTTTTCAAAAGACGCCTTCTTAACAGCTGCATCTCCAGCTCCTCAATCCACGTGGTGCTAGTATCTGCTGACTGGGCGTTGAATAGTAAAATTATGACAAAGCAATCAATATTTATATTTGGATGGCATTTGTAAAATTTTTTTATTTTGTAAGGGTAATCAAGTTAAAAGCCCCTCATAGTCAGGTAACTACTTAAAATTAGCTAGCTATTAGTTAAATTAGTTAAGAGGTTTTTTTTTTTTTGGCATATGGATTTGTTAAAAAGGGAATTAATTTGGTGCAGGGGATCATCTGACATGGAAAAACCTGCGGTGGTGTATAAGTCTGAAAAGAGGAAGGAACTTGAAGAAAAAGGTATAGAATAGTAGGGAACATGGGAGATCAGTGGAGTGACCTTCTGGGGACAAACACAGGCAGCAGGACTTTCAAGTTATATAGTTAGAATTTACATATATATATATGTAATACCCTAGGTTTGCACAAAAAAAAAAATTATTTTGAACTTCGGGCACCTTTTTGGCTATAAAAAACCTCTCCCCCTTTGGTTATTTTCATACCAAATCACTTGCTCTCTTTGTGATTTCTCTCTCTCTCTCTCACCCTTCTTTAGTTTTTCTCTTCTCTCATTGAGACTCTCTTTTCGAGATTCTCTTCGTGGTGCAACGTGGTTCTGCTCGGGGGAAGGCACCAGTGCTAGAAGGACTTATTATCTGTAAGTGGGGAATGAAACATAAGTTTGCGTGTCTTATAACATTTATTAAAGTTTACATTCATTTATCATTATGTCTGCTATTCATTTACACTGCATTATTGCGTATAATGTTCATACCTGTCATACTTATGCCTGTATATTTTGAGTTCATGTATTACACTATTACTATACTGGAATAGTGGTCAATCTAACTCAACCAGACATTGTCTTGTCTTTAGTAACTTTAAATAGTGAACGGGAGGCAGCGCGCTGCTCTAGACGATTGGTACTTAAGTAGACCTCGTGTCTCACTTCTCAAAGTGGAGATTGATCTGGTTGGTCTTATTTGAAAGCTATCTGCTTGTACAAGTAATACTGAACATCCTAACCTTACATGTGGTGATACTGACCTGATAAGAATCACCAGACGTTGCTAAATCATGTCTAATGTTAGTAAAGACCAAACCTGCTCATGCATTGACATCATACATAAGCACCACCTAAGTACATAAGTGGTTTATGATCCACAAAATAGTTAGAAGCAATGCTCACTATTCTTGATATTTCCCTAGAGAGGGACGTACAATGAGAACATGGTTTACCTGAGGATAAACATTTGTACATGAACTCAAGGCGTCGTACAATCATAGAACCATTACGAGACTGTGTCATGCATACATCCATGTTGTATTGTTTATGATTCTTGTTGCGCTTATGTGATATTTGATTATGAAGTTTCTTTTATTAATTGTTATATTCACAAACTATTTTACCCACTGGGCAATAGCTCACCCCGTTGTTATCCAATTTTTCTCAGGAGATTAGAGTGGACTGGGTGGAGGTTTTTGGGCCCACATTTTGTAACCCTTGTTAATTAAAGGAAGATTTTGGGAGGATGTTACCTCAATCATATTCTGCATAAAAATACATTCTGAAATTAATATAACCATATTTGTACTCAATTGTATTCCTGTGCACTCGGTTATTGTTATACTGCATACGCGCCCCGCCGGTGAGTGTTCCACTGATTTAGGCTCGTCCAGGCGGGGTGTGACATTTAATGGTATCAGGGCAAAAATTCCATGGCCCACCTGAGTCTACCAATTAGGAGAAGAAATTGATATTATATATATATATATATATAACTTGTTGCTAATGAAAAAAAATTGGATTCATGATGGCATAAACATCAAGAGGAAAAATAGAAAATATTGTCCAGCAGACAAGGCATAAATCTTAAAAATATTAAGAATATATTTTGTGTTTTTCACAAGTTTTATCTTCCTTTCAACAAGATAATGACCTCAAGTGAAAGAACGACTTTCAGTAGTCGGGAACTGATTTCCACAAGACTTACTAAACTTTCCAAACGGGAGGTTATGACTATGAGGAATATCGACAATAAAGATCTTCGCCTCCGTCCTATCCTTCACGACAAACTCTCAAAGCTGGGGTGGCTGAATATAACAAAAGTTGAGGGTTACATCTCCTTCAACTTCTTGAAGTCTTTTTACGAATCCATGAATATCGTGGGACTTCAAGAAGATGGGATCACTCCTGTCTTTGAGATAATGATCAAGGGAGTAAAGATTTCCATTCACGTCGAAACTATTTCACGACTTATGGAAATCCCAAATGGAAAAAAGATCATTGATCCACACGAACCCCAAACGGTTGCAGAGATCGCAGAATCCAAGGAATAGTTGTTCAATTTCCTTGCTAACAAGTCGTACACCCAAATGACGTATGCCCACCTCCCTAATAATCTCCTTAAACCACCTCTTGTTGGCCTTGAGAAGATCGTATTCGGCAACATTTTGATGGAATTGGTGACTAGAGGATCCATGACAAGAGCTCAACTTCTTGCGCTATACTGCTTAGAAAAAGGAATCTTTGTCTCCCTATCTCACATTATCATCCAGCAAATGTTGCGTGTGATTCAAAACCCTACAAGAGAAGGAACTCCTCGGCTACAGAGTCTTGATCATGAGGATGCTTTGGGAGGCAAACATCAGTACTTTTGATGAATCTTAGAAACAAATTACTAATGTTGTTACTGCGTCTTCCATCTCCAAGACTTTCATCTCAAGGAGAAAGGCGACTGACGAAAAAAAAATTGGCACCACTTTCGAGGAAAAATAGCGGAAGAACTAGAGATAACAATGGACGTTGTCAACGAAAAAGTCGGTGCAAGATTCAAATTAGGAAAACACCAGTAAATGAACCAAACCAGAATCAACAACAGACCCAGCCCCAAATTGTCACGACGCCCCTGACGTAGGCTGACGTCATGACTGGCACAGTGTACTATACACTGTACATACCCATATACAATATATAATACACTGTCAGCCTTCGTGTAGTCTCACAATCCTTCCCAACATTTACAGAAATTTTTTTTTCCTAATATACCACAAATCAAATCCAATATATTAAGCTATATATATGCCCACACTTCCCATCTAGATGATAATAAAGATGTAAATAGATATGAATACATGAAATTGAATTATGGAGTGATTGTGACAGGTTAAATTAGTTGGATTTAACTTGGAGCTGGACTCGAAAGCGACGATGATTGGGTTTAAGTTGAACGTGTTGTACTGTGAGTATAGTTTTCTTGATTTGGTTCTTGTATGGCATTGTACGCATATAAAATGTTTGATTGTATGCATGTGATAGTTATATATAATGCATTGAGTTTTATGGATCATGTAAACTGATTTTAGAAATTGGAGTTTGTAATGATGTCATTTCGTTAGGAATTAGACCCGGATGAGGTTTTACGAGTCCTTATTGTCAGTAGGTCTGTCCTAACAAGGGTTGCGATCCTTGAAATGACTGTGAATTGGGTAATGGGAGGTTGTGGCTACCTTGTAACGGCCATACAAGGGTTAGACTCGCTCTCTTGCCTTGCGGAGGAGGGAGATTGTGCATTGTGTTATGGAAAACTCATGAAATTTATGTTGTTGACATATATAATATATTCGTTGAATGCTGCATGTGTTGAATAAGTGTTTGAAATGATTTTAAATGTCATATTTCTCTAAATGTATATAATTGCCATCTCAAGAGCTATATTCACTGAGCTGTTGTTTGCTCACTCCATTTCCTCCAATATTTCAGGGATTGAGTCGAAGGGAAAAGGAAACTCCGTGAGTGATAATCACGTGAGCCTTCGTCTGGTATGTGTAACATTATTCAGTATACGTATAAGTCAACCAAATATATTGATTAAAAGTACAGGGTGTTACACAAATAATGTTCAAACCAATCATCTATTCTCCGAGGATAATCTCTTTGGCAACCTGGGTCAACCACAAATAAATCAGAATGGACAGGGAGTTTTAGCAAATCCGCCTTCCTGAAACCTCCCAACCCAAGGCAATACGACTTACCAAAGGTTTCCAACTCCTGAGGTACCATGTCATCCAGTTCCACAAGTTCCTATGAACCAACCGCAACAAAATTGGACGACACCAAATTTTGGAAAACAGGATATTCCGATAAGTTCACTATTTCAAAATGTTCCGACGCAAGCATATCCAACCATCCAAGAAGTCCCAATTAAGGAGTCTTCATAAAATTAAACTAATCACCCTCCACCTATGAGTCAACCATACGACCAACATTTTCCACCAATGCTTACAGTCTATCCTCCACCTATGGGACAGACAACCTACCAACCATCAATGGGACAACTGACAAATCCATTTGACTAGTTAAATGTGATTGTATCTAGTCCTTCTCGGATGTAGGAGACCTAGAATGCTTTGATAACATGTGTGCAAGGCATGGTCGAAGAGCGAACATCTTCTCAATGTAGTAGTCGTTTTGTAACTAACAGAAGGTCTAGGAGGAGCAATAGTAGGCGGAAAAATTAGGAATGATTACTGGCATTGTAACTATTTTCTTTTTAGGAATGAAATGTTTGTTTGAGACTATGTTTGGTGAGACGACTTATAACCGTTCTTTCTTTTGTATCACTATCTTTAGAGTGGTATGGGACACAACAAAATTGAAAGATACTAAATAAAATGTGGAAGTAAGAAAACCCACGACCTTGTGTGAAAAGAAACATTTGGGAAAAGTTGTATTACTAACATTATCACTAAGTTTACATCGTATGGGACGAGTAAATTTAGATGATACTATTAGTGACCTCCTCTCCAACCGATGTTTTATACAGACCATGTTCATACATTTTAACTTGGTTGAAACCCTTATTACCAATGTCATGTGGTATGGGACACACGAATTTGGATAATAGTTGAAAAGACTAAGCGAAAGAGTTTGAATACATAAGATTGCGATAGAACGTTAGATCAGAATATTTGCCGAGGATAATCTTAGAATTTCTATGACTCGTATGAATTTTCAAGGAAATATATATGTATGTTCACAAAAATCAGAACCAAAACAATTGAAATACTTGCAAAGTTCTATACTTATTATATAAACATTCTAACCTTGTTTTATACCATAGCCAAACATACGAGGCACATAAGATTCTTTGATTCCTCATCAAAAACCTTACACCATACTTAAAAAAATAGGTAGTTTCATATTGCACTACTTTCAAACTTACTGCTGAGAATATCATAACATTATACTTGGTTACTGTTCCAAAATCATGATTTTATTTTCTCCTTGCTAGTGAGAAAATGCGAACCAAGAAGAGATGAAGGCCACACACAGTCTATCCAGCAGAGGAGGCACCTCCTGTAGTTCAAAATCAGAAACCGCAGCCTCTGAGGACAGAGCAGGCCACACATGACACTGCCACTATGTCTCGGCAGGCAGTGCTACCTCAGCCCACATCCTTTGTCATGCCTTTGAGCATCGAAGTCTTTTTTGCCGGATTTATCGAAGCGATGAAGGTAACTGTTCAGACGATCGTTCATGAGACTGCGACCAACCAAGTAGTTATTGTACAAGCACCTGTATGATTTGGGTCGGAGAGCAAACCGACCAGATCATGAAGTACAAGAGGCTACAACCTCTTACTTTTATTGGCACCATTGATGCGGAGGAGGTGCATAAATGACTTGATGAGTCAAAGAAGGCTCTCGAGGCGATGAGTGTCGAAGAGGGTCGAAAGATTCCACTTGCGTCCTACCAACTTGTTGGTGGAGGAAATACATGGTGGATAACAGTGAAGGAAAACCCGATGACTAATGTAGTAGACATGACTTGGCAGCAGTTCGAGTCATTGTTCATCGATAAGTACTTCCCCGGTGTTGAGAAGAGGCAGAAGTGTCAGGAATTCGCCAAGCTATATTAGGGCAGCATGACAGTTAAAGAGTATGTTGTCAGGTTCAAAAAATTATCAGTCTACTCTCTCTCCACCATCTTAACGGAACAAGATAAGACCGAGAAATTCTACAACGACTTTCGTCCTGACATCCAACAAGCCCGGTCGATCATAGATCTCAAGACTTACAGGGAGGTCGTTGATAAGGCCATGAACTTTGAGCAAGAAAAGATTGAACATGAGCAGAGAATGAATAAGGAAAAATGCCTGCAACGTTTTCCCAATAGGGCTCGTAGCAGGGCAACAAGAAAAATCCATACTATAATCAAAACCCAGCCATCCCAGCCCCTATTCAGAAGAATGAGGCCACGCACCTCCGACTGAACTGTCTAACCCTAGCCATTAGGGTTTTTGCAATCATGGCTGAGAAGGTCGTAACAGAAGGGGTGGTCGTCGAAATGGCAATAGCATGGGTGGTGGCCAGCACCACAATCAACATGCCCATTTGAACCAGCAATAGACGCCTCAGCAGCAGAGGCTGACTTGTTACAACTGCGGCCAGCAGGGCCATGTAAGAATTGTCTGCCCCCACCCTCAACAACCGTGGCAACCTATTCCCGTTGTTCCAATCCAACATGCCCGACCTGCTGCTAATGCCCAACGTAGGCAGAACCAGGGGCAACGAAACCAGGGCAGAGCGTTTGCCATCGCTCAACAACCCCTCCCAAACAACAATGTAGTCGAAGGTACATTTCCCTTGTTCAACACAATGGTGCATGTCTTGTTCGATTCGGGTGCTACGCACTCTTTTATATCTTCTGCATTGGTAAGGCATTTGGGACTGCATCCTGAACCCACAGACATCACATCACCATTAGGATCTGGTACTGACGTGAATTTGCAGTGTTATCGATGTGAGCTTCGAATGTCATAACAGATTTTATATGCAGATCTCTTTGTGATGGACATTGAAGACTTTGACATCATCCTCAACATGGATTGACTCGCACCACTGAATACAAAGATCGATTGTATGAAGAAGCAGGTTCAGTTAACCTTGCCTATTGGGGAGTTTGTCAAGATTCAGGAAATGAGGAAATGGATACACAACTCAACTGTTGCACTTCTCAAGGCACAGCTTCGAGCTCTATCCCTTGGTGATGACAATGAATCACCAACACTGTACCCTCTCAAAGTACATGATGTCTAGGTAATATTTGAATTCCTAACATTTTTTCTAAATGACCTTTCTGGTCTACCTCCGGTTAGGGAATTCGATTTTAAGATCCAACTCATACCTGGGACCAGGCCTATCTCAATTCCACCATAAAAAATGTCCAACGTCGAGCTGGTTGAGTTGGACAAGCAACTGAAGGAATTGGAGAGTAATGGCTTCATCAAGAAAATTTCATCGCCCTGGGGCGCTCTAGTTCCGTTTTTTTGCAAAAAGGATGGTTCGTTACGATTTTGCATCAACTATCGCAAGTTGAATAACGTCAACATCAAGAACATATACCCATTACCCAGGATTGATGACTTGTTCGACCAACTTAGAGATGGCAAATACTTCTCTAAGATTGATTTATGATCCGGTTATCATCAACTCCGGATCAGAGAGTCGGACAGTACCAAGAAAGCATTCAGGACTCGGTACGGTCATTACGAGTTCTTGGTTATGTCGTTCGATCTAACAAATGTCCCTGCAACGTTCATGGATTTGATAAACCGCATCTTCAGGTTATACTTAGACTGATTTGTGGTGGTCCTTGTGGATGATATCTTGATATATTCCTCAACCGAGGAAGATTATAAGATACATCTGAGGATTGTCCTCCAGACCTTGAAAAGCCACCAGTTGTATGCAAAGTTGAGTAAGTGCGAATTTTGGGCGAAGCGGGTTCAATTCTTTGGTCATGTGGTTTCAGGCAATGACATTGAGGTGGATCCTTCAAATGTTGAAGTTGTTTTAAATTAGAAGAAGCCCACCACTGTTACTCAAATTCAGAGTTTTCTTGGCTTGGCTGGCTACTACAGACGCTTCATCAAGGATTTCTCAAATATTGCTGAACCTATGACCAAGCTTACTCGGAAAGACATTCGATTCATCTAGAATCCCGCCTGTGAATCGTCATTTCAGGAATTGAAAAAATGCCTCACGACAGCACCAGTACTAATCACTCCACGAAATGGAGTTGGGTTTCACTATACACCGACGCCTCTCTCCAAGGCTTAGGTGCAGTACTAATGCAAGAAGGACAAGTTGTTGTGTGACGCCCCGAAAATTATTTCATCTAGCCCATAACCCAATTGTATTTTGCCCAAACTCTATGTGTTGCCTTGATATGTTTGGTGTTTGTTTGATGGTTGTTTAATGTTTGTATAGTTGTTGCTTGATAATGTATATAAATATGTGTATCATAAATTGTATATGGGTCATGTTAAATTAAAGTATAATGCATATGTTATTATTTATGCATGAGCCCATTAAACCATGAATTGATATAGGTTAGGATTGATTGAATAAAAGGATAAATGAGAATGAAACTTTGGTGTATTAAATGGATTGAACATTTAAAATACATGGAAGCATGAGATTGGTTAAAGTACATGTGGTTGGTATGGGTAGTATGAGACCAACACATGTGAAGGTTGGTGCATGAAAGTGGACAAGTGTCCCATGCCCACTTAAAGAATCCAAAAATGTGCTAGAAAATAAGGTGAGTGGATGAGAGAATCCAAGAATGTGCTAGAACATGAGGTGAGTGGAGGAAAGAATCCAAGAATGTGCTAGAAAGTGAGGTGAGTGGAGGAGGGAATCAAGGAAGTGCTAGAAAGAGGTGAGTGGAGAGAAAGGAAAGAAGAAGAGAAAGAAAAGAAGAGAAAGGAAAGAAGAAGAGAAGGAATGAGAGAGTTGCAGGAGGAAGATCCCTGCGACGTTTCCATCAAAGGAGTCGATCTTTGGAATATACGGTCAGATTGAGCTCAAATTTTGTCAGCACGTTCGTAGCTTATGGTTCTTCATTCTGGTCGGTGGAGATCTTGATCAGAGGTTTCGTCTAAGAGATCTAACCTCTCAAACAAAGCTGGTCGGAAAGTCTGGATTTCTCGCACCGTTTCGCTCAAACTTATAGATCTCCTAAATCTACCGTTAGATGGCTACCAAATTTGGGTATGTGGTTTAAAACTGATATTTCTACATTCTGAACGGTTGAGATCTTAATTAGAGGCTTTTTCTAAGAGATATAACCTCTCAAACGAAGCTGGTCGGAATTTCTGGGTTTATTGTGCCGTTTCGGTCAAACTTGTAGCTCTCCTCAATCTACCGTTGGATGGATATAAAATTTGGATATGTCGTTTATAATAGATATATATGTATTATGAACGGTTGAGATGTTTATAAGTTTAATATTTTGTGTGATATAGCCATCTGAGTTTGGGTATTTGCAGCAGGAAAGGAGAAACTGTCTGATTAGATACTTGTTCATCAAAGATACATATCTTTTCGGTCCACCGTTGGATTGGGCTGATATTTGGACAGAAGGTTTGTTTCTTCACATACTTCAATCTGTACGGTTGATTTTGGGATTGCATATTTCTGTTAGTATATTGATACATCTGAACAGAATAATACATGTGAAGAATTGGTAGGGTTGTTTGTATTAGACCTACATTTAGAATATGAACTTAGACCTTTCCAAATAGCTTGCATGTCAACTATGTTGACCTAGTTGCCATTGTTGATGAACCCATGATGCAAAATCAGTGATATACATGGCTGAACATGGTGACCTAGTGTAAATCGACAATATGGCCTAAGTATGGAAAATTCCATATTTTAGGGCTTTTGATGCTTTTGGCCTAGAATCATTGAATTGATGCAACTTATGTTTAATTAAGCATGATTAGGGTTGATTATGTTACTGATTTGGTGATTGTGACCATATCATAGGTTAGGCCTACTTGTGATCAAGTGACCCAATTTGGACATATTTATGCCTAAGGAATTGAAAATCAGTATTTTTGATTAATAGAATGGTTTATGAATGAGAACTATGCATTAGAGGCCTAAGTCATGTGATTTGAGTTGAATGATGGGATTAAATGGGATTTAGGCCTATTAATTATATGTGGGCTGATTTAGGGTTGATGTGTAATGTCTATGTAATTGAGCATAGAAATTGATGTATGGTAGGATATTGATGTATGTTTCAGGATCTTGATTGGGTTGATTCGGTTTGGTGGTCGTGTGGGATTAAATACTCTCGCGAGGCTTGGTTGTGAGTAGACTTCACTTATGATTATATCATTTATGTCATCATATCACTTATATATATCGTATGTTGAAAGCATGAATGTGTTCTAATGTTTTGAATGATGCATTGATTTGAGGAAACCTTATGACTTTGGTTGGGCCCATCTATCTGGCTAATAGGGGGACTTGACCTTGTCATAGGAGGGTTTTAAGAAAGAAATGATTGGGATCAACGGCACGGTGAAATAGACGTGTACTAGTAACCCAAATAAACATGATTGGGATCAACGGCACGGTGAAATAGACGTGTACTAGTAACCCAAGGCATGTGGAATGTGGATCCAAATTGATAAGCTTTTACTTGCATCGAACTTATTTTAAATGCTTGATATCTATATGTTATGAGCTTTTAATCATGCTACACATTGACATGCATACATGATATTTATTGATGAGTATTGATAGCATATTTGAATTCTATTCACTGGGCACCGTTGGCTCACCCTCATTTTCCTCTTTCAGGTCCTTCTGTCCCGAATAAGGGCAAAGGAGTAGTTATATCTTGAGGGCCTTGCCTGCGAGAGAATCCAAAGCCTCGATGTGAGTTGTGAGGCATTTTGATTGAATTGTGTTTAAACTATGAAGTATTATATTTTGGATTATGTATTTATAACACTTACCACATTGTAGTATGGGTGAGTTGGGACTTGTTAGATAAACCATGTGGGCATATGACGATTTTTATTTGTACCCACAATTTTGGACTTTATGTGTATGTCAATCTTAATGGACTGTAGGGATTATGATTTTATTTATGGTTCATTTTTATGGATTATCCCTTGTCTTTGATGATTGATACGGTGGGTAGTTTTGTTTAGTACCTTTTAATATTATGTCGTCGTTTGAGATAAGGCTCGTAGGGTCTCAACCACCTCACGGGAGTTGAGGAGTGGTCGGAGATGCCTACGCCGGGCGTCCCGCCCCGGCATTCCGCATGCCATTCCCTGTGGGGTTGGTGGTCCGGGGCGCGGGGTCGCCACATGTTGCATATGCTTCGAGGCAACTAAAGATTCATGAGGGTAATTACCCAACACATAACTTGGAACTTGCAGCTATCGTATGCACACTGATGTTATGGCGTCATGACCTATACGGTTTGAGGTCTTCTCGGATCACAAGAGTCTTAAGTACGTCTACACTCAAAGAGGCCTAAACCTTCACCAAAGACGATGGTTAGAATTCTTGAAAGATTATGACTTTCAACTACAGTACCATCCCGATAAGGCCAATGTTGTCGTAGATGCCCTAAGTAGAAAATCTTATGTTGCTTGCATTCTTAACTTTGAGACGGGGAAGTTGGCTACAGTGATGAAGATTTTTAACCTACAACTGATTGAGGAGGGAAGAAGATCACGACTCTCTAAATTATCAGCCAACTCTGAGCTAGTTCGAAAGATTTTAGCAGCCCAGGCCAATGACCCCATGTTAATGGAGAAACAAGAACTTCTACTCAGTGGACAAGACTTTCCTCACTGGTCGATCTCAGAAGACGGGGCCATTTTCTACAAAAAACGTCTCTATCTACCAAACGATCCTGAGGTTCGGAAAGGAGTGCTCACTGAAATGCACTGTTCGAGGTTCACTATGCATCCTGAGGGAGACAAGATGTACAAGGATGTCAAGCGATAATTCTGGTTTTCTGGATTGAAGAAGGCGATTGCAGACTTCGTTGCTCGATGTCTCGTTTGCCAGCAAGTAAAGGAAAAACAGAGACTTCCTTCTGGACTTCTCCAGCCTTTACCTATTAGAGAATAAAAGTGGGATAACATTACAATGAATTTTGTTACAGCCTTGCCTAGAAATAATAAAGGGCAAGATGCAATCTGAGTTATCATTGATAAACTTATAAAATCTGCACACTTTTTGCCAATAAAGTTCACAGATAACCCCGTCAAGCTTGCCGAGTTGTATGAAAGAGAGATCATACGCCTCCATGGCATACCACTCACGATCGTTTCTGATCGAGACCCTCGATTCACATCAAAATTTTGGCAAAGCTTCCAAAGTAGAATGGGCTCCAGGATCACCATGAGCATAGCCTTTCACCCTCAGACTGCGGGCAGTCATAGCGTCTTATCCAGATCTTGGAGGTCATGTTACGTTGTTGCATTTTGGATTTTCATGACGGATAAGCAAAACACTTACATTTGGCTGAGTTTGCATACAACAACAGCTACCAAACCAATATATGCATGGCACCGTACGAGGCTCTCTATGGTCGCCCTTGTGGATCTCCGGTATGCTGGTTAGATATGGCAGACCGACTGTAGTTTGGGCCTGAACTAGTTCAAGAGACTTCTGAAAAAATCACACTAGTAAAGGATAGACTTCGTGTTGCACAAAGTCGCTAGAAGAGCTATGCAGACAAGAAACATAACATCTAGAATTTGAGAAGAGGGACTTCGTTTTTTTAAAAGTTCAGCCTACAAGAGGTGTCAAATGCTTTGGGATAAAAAAAGCTCTCCCCACGGTATATTGGTCCATTTCAGATCATTGAACGTATTGGCAAACTAGCCTATCGTCTATCCTTTCCATCGTCCATGTCTAAGGATCATGACGTTTTTCACATATCCATGCTTTGAAAGTATCGTCCTGATCCCTCGCATATCATCCTTCTAATTGAGGTTCGGGTTGAGGAAGGAAACAAGTATCAGGAGAGAGCGATACTAATTCTGGATCGAAATACTCACGAACTAAGGTGACATAGCATACCTCTTGTGAAAGTGCTATGGGATCACCATGGAGTAGATGAAGCAACATGGGAACTAGAGGCAACAATTAAACAAAAATACCCTGAATTGTTTTCTAGTAATTATTGATGATGTCATACATTATACTTTCACTTATCAATAAAATGATGGAACTTTGTTTACAATATATTAATATATTCTTTCATTTAAATAACTATGCAGATGTCTAAAAATAATACCGATGGAAGTAATAATGCACACACACAATAGCCTCTTTGGCAACCTATGGCGACTTCTTCAGGATCTAAGTCAAGCCACAACTATTTTGCATCACCAACTCCATCGCCCCACAGACAGCGATCCTTATCGCCAGAGTGTGCATGGATTTTTTATAACAAGTTTGTCTGAAACAATCCTGTGCTCTCATCCTGTCAAAATCTCCTCCAAAATTGACAGGGGACCGAATTCGGGCAACAACACGAAAAAGCATTTCACTGCCCAACTTACCTCCCTCGAAACGCTGCAAGTTGCAGAGCCCTGCACCACCATCTGTGAGGCAAATGTCGGAACCTTTTAAAGACGAATCCAACTCCATTTGCTCTCCATTGTTTGATGATATAGAGAATCCCACCAGCCACAATGCTATTCAGGGGCCTTACAGGCACTACCCTGATCTTTCGAGTAATGACGACAGTGGTGAATCCCACATAGACGTCAATTATCACTACACGGACTGAATTTCGAGGGTGAAATCCTTTTAAGGGGGGTAGAGCGTAATACCCTAGGTTTGAACAAAAAATAAATAAATAAATAAATAAAAAAAGAACTTCGGGCACCGTTTTGGCTATAAAAAGCCCCCCCCCCCCTTTTTGGTATTTTTCAAACCAAATCCTCTCTTCTCTCTTGCTCCTTGTTGGCTCTACACTTTCCTTGAGTTTTTTTGTCTTCACTTTTGAGACTCTTTTTTCAAGACTCTCTCGCGGTGCAGCGCTGTTCTGCTCGGGAGAAGGCGCCAATGCTAAAAAAAAGGATTATCTGTAGGTGGGGAACGAAACATAGGTTTGCGTGTCTTATAACTTTTATTAAAGTTTACATTCGTTTATCATTATAACTACTATTTATTTACATTGTATTATTGCGTATAATGTTCATACCTGTCATACTTATGCTTGTATATATGGAGTTCATGGATTACACTGTTACACATGGTGATATTGACTTGATAAGAATCACCAGACACTGCCAAATCCTGTCTAATGTTAGTTAAGATCGGACCTGCTCATGCATTGGCATCATACATAAGCACCACCTAGGTCCGTAAGTGGTTTATGATCCACAAAATAGCTAGAAGCAATGCTTACTATTCCTGATATTTCCCTGGAGAGGGACGTACAATGAGAACCCGGGTTTACCTAGGGATGAACATCTATACGTGAATCCAGGGCGACAACCTTGGGGAGGAACATACAATGAGAATCTGGGTTTACCTGGAGATGGACATTTTTTCGTGAATTCAGGGCGTCGTACAATCATGGAATCATTACGAGACGGTGTCATGCATACATACATGTTGTACTGTTTATGATGCTTATTATGTTTATGTGATATTTGATTATGAAGTTTTCTTTATTAATTGTTATATTCATGAACTATTTTACCCACTGGGCAATAACTCACCCCATTGTTATCTAATTTTTCTCAAGAGATTAGGGTGGACTGGGTGGAGGTTTTTGGGCCCACATTTGTAATCCTTGTTAATTAAAGGGACATTTTGGGAGGATGTTCCCTCAATCATATTATGTACAAATATACATTCTGAAATTAATATAATCATATTTGTACTCAATTGTGTTCCTGCGCACTCAGTTATTGTTATAATGCATTCGTGCCCCGTCCGTGAGTGTTCCGCCGATTTAGGCACGTTCGGGCGGGGTGTGGCATCCTACCCTCAAAACAAGTAGGCCAATCATGTCTTCTTTCCAAGAAATGGAGACATTTTTGGGTCTCAGTTTTTTACATCAACTTCCTCATCGACAACTTACGAGATTCACATACAACGACAACCATCCCTCTATCAATTTCATCGATCAAGTTCTAAACAGTCGTGGCAAGTCCCCATTGCAAAGATTATATTTGGATCTCTACTGCACTAGGCCAAGGACTAAAAGAGCTTGAGATCACTCTTGTGGATCTTTCGAACATATGGTTCAATTTGGCTACCTGGATGTTCACCTCCTCCATAAGGGTGTTCAAGTTGGAATCGAGTGTTGCAGATACGTTTCTTTTCTTTAATTTTGATAGAATCTTCCTCCTCTTCTTCAAAATCTCATGTTTAACACTCTTGCAGTAGTTATGCTTCAATTTATCAACAAATTCTTCATCACGCTTGTGTCGTGAGGTAACAAGATTCTAGAATTGTTAATCTTGCTATATTTATGGAAGAAGAGATGATGGTCGGTTTGTTGTAAAGAACAGAATAAAACTAAATAATAGATACGTTGTGCCACATAATGTTGATGCCTTAAAGCAAAAGAAGCCTCGAAGCCAGTTACTCAAACAAATGAAGTCCAGTGAACAATTCTTCAGAAATTCCTTTACCAATTCTCATATCCTCAACACAGAAAGAGTCGGTTTTAATAGGATCTTGACAATAAAAGAAATGAAGAATTTTTGACTTTGTTACTCTTGATCGAAAATTTTTACCTTCTTTTCTTTTTTCTTTTTACTTCTTTGGAGGGAAATTATTTTTCTTTTATGTTATGATAATAAATTACTTGAATATGTAATCACAAGAATAACCCATCATAACCTTCTCAAATCTAATTAATGATTTCTAATTATTTTTTAATTTTTATTGTTGCTAAATTAGCAGTAACATGATATAACGATTTAGGAGTTTTAATTTTTGAAAAACATCGTCATCTGTTAAGTAATGATGGCAATAGGTAGCCCTCCCGTAGGGTGGGGCTGTGATAAGTTGAGTTTTATACGTAGTAATTTGTAGGATTTTTATTAGTTTTTTAGAAGCATTTTCCCAATTTCTAGGTGTTTTTGGCATATGTTGCATATTTTGTGTTTTAGGTTCATTTTAGTGTTTTTGTGTGTTTTAGAGGTTAATTTTAGTTGTTTTCATGAATAAAATGCATTAGGTTAGTTTAGAAAAATAAATATGATTTTTAGGAATTTTTCCTAAAATTTTTAGTTCCATTTTCATGTTATCAAGTTTCTTGTTGCATTTTGAGTTTTAGCATGTGATTAGTATGATGAATTTACTTGCTTTTGTGTGATGTTTTGTAGGTGAATTAGAGCTTCAAAGTGTGGTGAAATGAGGTTAAAACGATGAAGAAAAGTAGCCAAGAACATGTGCAAGAAGTATACAAGGAAGTGCGCAAGAATGAAGAATAAACAAGAAGGAAAAATGGCAAGATGCCGTTCTGGGCGCTACAGCTCCCAGAGCACTAAAAATCAGTCTTGGAGCGCTGCAGCGCTACCACCTCGAGCATTGCAGCACTACCCCCTCGAGTGCTGCAGCGCTATCGTGAAATATTAGATTTTTCAGTTAAGTTTTTGGGCAATTTTGGCAATTCAAATCTTATTAGGCGAAGTAGGGCATATTATATATCATGTTTTAGGGTTTTTCAAGGGGAAGACACTGGAGAATAGAACAAGATGGCTTAGAGGTGAGGAACGCGAAGATCCCACTTGGAAACAAGGAGAAGATTCAAGTCCCAGGATTTTGAGTTTGCTATTCAATGTTTATTATTGAGTGTTTCTCCATATCTCGTGTTGTTTTCCTTCAAGCTATGAACTAGTTTTGTTTTCTAGAGAGGAGATGGATCTTAACTTGATTATTATGGTTTAATATTAGATTTTGTTTATTATCAATAAAATTTCCATAGTTTATTCATAATTTCATATTCTTAATGCTTTCGGTTTCTTGTCCACAAATCGAATGAGTTTAGACTTAGAAGGCGGCACTCGAGAGAGGGTTTTCTAGGTTGGAAAAGGGGGATTATAACATGAAATTGTTGTACAATCGAGAGATTTACAAAGTTCTATGAAGTTGTAGGAAAATCACGGAGTTTAATGAGTTGTTAGAACTTACGTTTTATCGAGAGATCGAACCTTGTTTTTGACAATACGTTCTAATTCGGCACTCGAGAGAGGAAATTAGAGACGAGAGGATTTTGACTTATAGACTAGGAAATTGATTTGGTGATAATCATGTCTAAATTACATAATTGAAGGGTTAGGTGAAATTAATTCTCTAGATATTCCCATATATATTGATCTTTCTCACAATTCGTTCAGTTTAATTAGTTTTATTTGTTAGTTAAATATTTGAATCCCTACAATTTGATCACTAGATGAAGTTAGAAATTAGTGAAAACGGTAATTGGTGAGGTAAACAATTCCAGAGGACGATAACTCGATCTTCATCGATTATTACTTCTATCTATCACCGTACACTTATGATTTTTAGTGAACAGGCTGCAAGCTAGTCTTGATAATATACTAGTGCATGCGGGGATTTCCATTTGACTAAAGAGTTGTGATCATGTGCTAAAGTAGTTTGTCAATCATGTTGCTCAAGATTCTATTTTTTACCATTAGGCTATACATATATAGCAGCCCAG
This sequence comes from Paratinospora sagittata, assembly GCA_035771175.1. Lineage (NCBI taxonomy): Eukaryota > Viridiplantae > Streptophyta > Magnoliopsida > Ranunculales > Menispermaceae > Paratinospora > Paratinospora sagittata. Next base: position 16,346,948 of record CM069611.1, on the reverse strand, counting down.
GACCAATATGTTGGTAACATCTGGGTCTAAATATATCTATTTGGACACCAGATTAAATTCCAAACGTAGACAAATTAATGGAATCCAACGATTATTAATTCCATCTTTCATGTCTGAATCGAGCTTTTCTTTTTCATTGTAAAAACAAATATATCATTAAATGAAGAATTAACCTAGTCCGAATGAAGAATTTAAGCAATATTCAATGTTGTGGAATACACCAAGATTCATTCTTATCGTTATCCAAATAAACTTAGTCCCGCATGAAGTTAATCATGTTGAATTAATTCAATACAAAAGTAATTGGATACCAAATATTCTAACTAATTAAGTTTGACAAAAAATTAATCAGTTGCACATGATTATGACGTACCTGGCCTACTAGTTGAATTTTTACCACCAGCTGCTCCTCCAGACGTTTCATTTTCAAGTCTTATCATATATAATGGGCCCGAAGCTTCTCTCTTTTCTATTTTTATGTGCGGAAAAAGCTAAATTTTGAAATTGACAATCAAAATTTATATTAATATAATTACATGCACAATTACAATTTCATATATATATATATATATATATATATATATATATATATATATATATATATAGAATTAGAGGCTCACCTACGATGATGATAACAACCCATGTGAAGTAAGCTGGACCTTGGACATGCCAAAGGCAACCAACTACATGACTAACAACTACATTATTTATCACATAGATTGGAATATGTAAAATATATGTATCGAAGGTATATGAAGATTTAGTTGCATACGGATCAGTTATAATTTTTTGAGTTAAAATAATATTTGCCAAAAAATGTGCAACTATACCATCATGTTCATTGAATTATTTATTACATGTATTAAAATGCAAAAAACATATATATCTAATAAATGTAAAGGTGTAATTGTAGACATAACTATACTTTTTATAGTTAGAGTAGTATTTTCAATGATTAAATATTATTATCGTTAGAAATTACATCACTCAAAAGTTATAGCTAATAGATAAAAGCCTAACACTGTAGATCATGCTATCACTAGCACTCCTCTCATATGTGTTAGAATTAGAAATAATCTAGATTATATTTTGTTAGAGTTGTGTCTAATTAGGAATTAAGAATTTGAGATGGGTCAAAAATTAGAAGGTTGAGTTTGTTACTTATTAGAAGTGTTTAGGAATTATATTTTTGGTGTCTATAAATATACCACGTTGTAACATAAAAGTTGAAGAGAAATAAAGGATTCTCCACCATTTATTTATTTGATATGACAATATGTAACCTTATTATGTGTGTGGAAAGATAGAAGAAAAAGAGGAAACAGTTAAAAGTATTGTGACTAAAGAACAAACAATGATGCATATTAAGCTATCGTTAACAATAGTAACATAATCTTTCTCTTCTTCATCTTCTTAATCCTCAAATTATTGGAAAGCAAGGCGTGGACTAATCAAAACATCTAAAGGGGTTGCTTTGATATTGGTGAGCCCAGTGCTTTCGGTCATGTCCACTGGTGCACCACCTGGTGTAGTGATCTTGAACCCATGAAGCAAACGAGCTAGCACCAAGGGAATCACTTGAAGTGCGAACGAGATACCTGGGCACGACCTTCTTCCTGACCCGAAAGGGGTCAATTCAAAATTTTGGCCCCACACATCTGTGCCTTTGTGGGTCGTGAGAAATCTCTCAGGTCGAAATTCTAATGGGTCAGGCCAGATGGAGGGGTCACGGTGAATTTTCCACAGGTTTACTATAAGTCGTGTGCCAGCGGGTACATGGTAGCCTGCCACCACAGTGTCATCTATAGACTCTCGCGGGCCCAAAAGTGGAACTGCCGGATAAAGCCTTAGTACTTCTTTGATGATGGCTTGTAGGTAAACAAGGTTCTTGATGTCCGATTCTTCCACGTATCTATCTTTGCCAACTTGGGCATCTAATTCTTCCTGGGCCTTCTTCAACACGTGACTATTGTTCAGTAGCAAGGAAAGGGTCCATGTGAGAGTAATCGTGGTGGTATCGCTTGCCCCTAGAATTACGTTCTGCAAAAACCAAGATCACAACACTTGACGATAGATGAAATTCATCAATTTATGTGTATTAAAACATTATTAAATAAAGATATAAAAGGAGTGTTAAGACAATCCAAGATATGAATCTAAATTTATACTCATGCTGATGTGGCAATACACCACATCACTACATAATCAGGAAACAAAAGAAAAAAAGAACACCTAGGGGTGTCAACGGTTCGGTGTAGGTTGATTGGTTTAGTTCAAATTACCAGCCTGAACCGAACATTATCGGTTTGGTTTGGTTTGGGTTGATCGGTTTGAAATTTTAAATCCACATACATTAAAGAAATCAAAATAGTTAATTACGAAATAATATATATGAAGTAATCTTAAATTTCTTAATGTATATTTAATAAATTTAAAAACAATCTTTACTATATAAGATAATTATATAATTTTTAGGACAATATTTATATCATAAAAGATTATTAGACATTGAAAAATAAATGATAACACTTTTTTTTTTACAATTGGTTTGGTTCAGTTTAGCTCGATTTTCAAAACTTCAAACCATAACTTGAACCAAACTTATCGAGTTATACTTTTTTCAAACCTAACCAAAACTAAACTTATTTAAAAACCAAACCGAACCGAACCAAACACACAGGTTTGGTTTGGTTTCACAGTTTCAACTAATCCATTGCCACCCCTAGAAACACCCTCCACTCACTATATATACACCACATCAGCATAAATATAATTTTGGGAATAGTTTTTTGATCGTAAAAATATTTCTCAAGATATAATAGAGAATTCTTGTCAAATAAAGAGAAATTGGAAGTATGATCTTACAACGACTGTATTTTTTTAAGTTTTAGGGCTTAGGGTAGGAAAACGACAAATGAGGGTAAAATAATTAATAACTTATTTAAAGCTAAGAGTGAAAAACCCAAAATAGAGAATTCATTAGTGTCAGAACATATAAAGATTGGATACGAAAAAAGCAGCAAAGTTTTTAAATCTAACATGTTAGTTAATAAAACATAGGTTAGATAAAATAAAGTTAGTATACAATTGGCAACATGACATTGTACTGTATTCCAACCAAAACAAATTCTAGATATATCTATGCATTTGTGGCTTTCAAAAAAAGATCTATGCATTTTTAGCCACGCTTTTCACACCCAGTCGTGCTAGGGGACATTCTGTGCACACCTAATTTCAAGATTTGCCTATAAAAGCCTCACATTTCTATGCCTTGTTTGGAGAGCAGAGAAAGTAGCGTTGCAACAAACGTAAGTGTTGAAATTATGTACTATAATTATTTTTGTTATATATATATATAGATCTTCATAATTGTATATGGTTAGAACTTAAATAGAAAAAATATGTTTGAAATGATGCTACAATAGGATAGTGAGTGTATTAAGAACCAATATCCTTTCGATCCACATGGGATATGCATTAGTAGCTACGTTACCTATACACTTTTATCCAAAAGTGATGAGGTAATATAGTTTGAATTGCATTACAACACTTCATCATCAATTACTATAATATTACAAAATTATTTTTACAATTTAAAAATTATATCTATAACTATACTCATGCTGATGTGGCATGTGATAAGCGGTGCATGTTACTTTTTATCTCTCTTTTTTGGGTATGAATTACGTGTCCTTTTAGCACTTCTCATGACATTTTCATTTTTTTTATAGTTAGAATAACATTTCTAACTATAAAATTTTTTTTGGGTATGAATACTATAGGTGTCACATTATTCTTATATAATTAAAACGTACCAAGCACGTTGCCTTGCAAATTGTGTCATCGTCTCTGCCAGGTATACTGGCATCCTTGACCACCGATAGCATGATATCCATGAAGTCCTTCCTCCCATTATCACCAGCTTTTTGCTTCATCTTATGTTCGTCTAACCACCCCTGAAGCAGCAAGTCCAGATCTCTCGCTATATTCTTCATTTTTCTTTGGTACCCTTGAGGATCCAACCAAGTCAGAATCGGAAACGCGTCTTCTATCATAAACACATCCACCCACTTAAAGAACTCTCTCAGCGCCTTGAGCTGCCGCTTGTGCGCCTTCGCGTCCTCATCATCACCTTCTTTGATTTTCCCAAAACTTAGCTTCCCAACCACCAATCTCACCACTACGTTCATCATCAAATCCGCAAACCACTGCTTCATATCCACGACTACTTTCTGATAATTCCCTCCATCTCCCTTGCAATTTTCATACAAATCCTTGATCCAGAAATAAATTTCAGAATCCCATACATGCTTCACCAAATCAAGCTGCCGACTAGAAAGAAGCTCAAGCATCACTATCTTGCGCAACTCACGCCAGTATTGCCCGTAAGGAGCGAACGCGAACAACGCGTTGTTGTAGCCCATGATCTTTAAGGCTAAGCTCGGAGGACGGCTTGCGAGGGCCTTATCGCAGGTGGTGAAGCACTCCTTAGCCACTTCCCAGTTGCTTACCACTAGCGCCGGACGCGTACCGAGCCGGACGGTGAACGCCGGTCCGTAATTGTCCGCCATGGTTCCCAGAATTTCGTGTTGTATGACGCCGTTTAGAAGGTGGAGGTGACCGATGACGGGCCATGCTCCGGCAGCTTCAAGAGGTTTGTTTCTGGAAGATAATGATCTCTTGCCAGTTCTTGGGTTCAAGAGACGATAGCAGAAGATGAATAATAAGATGCTGAAGATTGTTAGAAATGTGGTTATAAGGGTCGTGTGTGTTGAATCCATCTCTATAACTGGACCTATGCGCATTTGTTATTCCAACAGCTAGCCACTTATTTATGGATAAAAAAAATCCACTTATTTATCTAAAAGATATTTATTGACACCCAGAGTCTCTGTTCCACATCTGCTTTTAAAATGTTACAATAATACGTGGCCAAGAAGTTTGTTTTCTTTGCTTGAAAATCATTCTCCAATAATTTATGCTTTTTTATATATAAAATAAATTAAAGTAATATATTTTTGTAGAAATAAATGTAATCACGTAATCCATTAATACCATAGGGATCCTTATTTTTATTTTTAATTAATTTTCCAGAATCAAAAGTCAATATATATAATTAATCACCTACTTAATCTCATTGAATTAATCAACTTCTAGCAATGCTTTTTAGTTGCCATCACATTCTTAAGTCGTATAATAAATGATCCGTTGCTTGTTTGCTTGGACTGGGTCTTTGATGTTCATGAAAATTTTAGGTGAAAAGAAAAATCCAAAGACGAGAATAATCAATTAATTAATACACCTCAAATCCTTTAATTAATATTTGAAGAGTAATTTGTTTATATATAAGCTTGTCTTTTTGTGTTATATGTGGAATAAATCTTACAATCAAAAATTATTTTTTATGTTTTCTATATAAGGTTGTTTAAACGTGAAATAAAACTTCTTTTAACCCATATTTTTACGTAGTTCTCCCATAAAACTGAAACATACAACATAAGATTCTTATTCTTCTTCACAATCCTCAAATATATAGCTGGAGGAGGCATGGAATAATGGAAACCTCAACTGGGGTCGCTTTAATATTAGTGAGCCTCGCACTCTCGGTCATATCAACAGCTGCACCGGATAGTTGCATATTTAGATAGGTTTTAGAATATGTTTTAGGTGTATTTTAAGACATTTCATGCATTAGTTTCATGTATTTATGTTAGTTTTAATGCATTTGTTCGTTTAGGATTAAATGGTTTTTTATGCATAATTTTGGTTTATTAGTTTATTATTTGATTCATTTTATGTTTGAGTGTGTTATTGATTTGATTTGATTCATTTTGTAGGTGTTTAATTGTGTTAGTCATTGATTTAGATGATAGAAACAAGTTATAATAAGTTGAAATGCAAGAACATGAAGAATGCAAGTCATAAGAGATAATAAAATGGTTAAGTCCACATGAAACTAGCAGAAATATGCACTAAAAACCAGTAACTGGGCGTCGCGGTGCCGGGGTTCGACGGCTTTGCGTGACTTTTTTATTTTGGTCATAACTTTCTCAATTCAACTCCAAATTGGACATGGTTTGTTTCAATAGATTCCTTACTTGAAATACTATGAGGTGCAAGAGTTTTGAGGTTGATTTTGGAGTGGAGAATAAGAAGAGAAAGGGCGAGGAAAAAAGCGAATGTGCAATTCAAAATTAGAAACTTTCTAATTTCGTTGCGAACTTTCCTAATTCGACTTGGACTTTTCTTGGACGACTTCCTATTGGCTTGGCCACATAAATACATGATTCTTTAGGGTTTAAAGAAGGAGAGAAGAAGTTAGAGAGGAAGAATGACGACTAGGGTTTGAAAGGGAGGTAAGAGAAGGATTTGAAGGAGAAGAAGTTGCAGGTTTTGGAGAAAAAGAAGAAGAAAGGGATTTCACTTGCCTTGTCTCTTCTATTCTAACTTGTTTCTATGATTTCTTCTTTAAATCTTTACCTTATATCCATGGATTGGTTTATGAACTAAATCGATAATCTAGAGTTTTGATTTAGCTATGTTGGATCTTGTGAATGTGTCATTGTTCATGTGTTTTTGAGCAATCTTTTGGGTTTATTTTTGATTCTCAATGCTTAATGCTTTCAAATTTCTGATCACTCTTTGAATGAACATAGATTTGGTTTCTTACACTCGAGAGAGTGTTATCGAATTAGAGCAAGAGATTTGTAACCTAGGTTAGTAGTATCTAGTCGAGAGACCTACGGACACCTTTGAAATCATTTAAAATGAATCATAGATCTTAATGCGTTCTTAATCTATAAGTTGGTGCTCGAGAGAGGGAATCAATAACTTAAGGATAAATGTTCAAATTGACGCTCAAGAGAGGTATTTGGATGGGTTAGGATTCATGATTTATAAATTTCAGAAATTAATTCATTAACAAATTTATTAGAAATCATGAGAAACAACATAATGAGATCTAAACCTTAGAACTACATATACATTGATTTCTCTCCAATTTCCATTTAATTTGCATTGTTTTCTTAGATTTTGTCTAATTTGCATTTTATCCATTAATTCATCTCTTTTGACCACCTAGATAAAACCACTAATCATTGTTGTTTTGGATATTTTTAACTGTGAAATTAACCTTCCCTGTGGATACGATAACCCACTCACCATGGGTATTATAACTTGATATTCGTACACTTGTGAATTTAAAATAATCACGATCAGCGCCACCTGGTGTTGTGAGCTCGAGCCCATGAAGTAATCAAGCCAACGTTAGGCAAACGCAATACCTAGGAACGACTGCCTTCCTGACCCAAAAGGGGTCAATTCGAAATGCTGACTCCAAATGTCTACATCTTTGTGGATCGTGAGAAATCTCTCGGGTCGAAATTCAAGCGGGTCGGACCATACGGGTGGGTCACTTTGGATTTTCCATAGGTTCATTATAACCCGTGTGCCCTTGGAAACATGGTAGCCAGCCACCACAGTGTCTTCTATGGACTCACGTGCGGCTGATAATAGGGCAGGTGGGTAGGGTCTTAGAACTTCTTTGATTATGGATTGTAGGTATACAAGGTTTTTGATGTATGATATCCAAGTGTCTGTCTTTGCTGACTTGAGCATCTAATTCTTCATGGGCCTTCTTCAACACGTGTCTATTGTTTAATAGTAAGGAAAGGGCCCAAGTTAGAGTGACCGTGGTGGTATCACTCGCACCTAAAATTACATTTTGCAAAAAAAAAAAAAAACAATCAAGATCCTTAGTGAAATGATTGCAAGGGGAAATAAATACGGGAATATAATTTTAAAAAATGTAATTATATGTACAGTTACATGAACTTACATATAAATTTTTTAATGTGTAAAACATGGTATTCAACAAACATGAAGGCATAATTGTACTTAATTTGTATAATAGTTACAATATTATTTTCTAAGAAAATCAAGGTTATTGAATATGCATGTATCATATATTTCAATATATGTAACGTATAATCTAATGAACACGGAAGATATAGTTATAAATGTAGTTGCCCTTTTTTTTGGAAAGAAAAATGTTTTATGTATATTGGGTGCCAATGCCATTTTTCCCAGGCGTTGAATCCAACAGAGGTTAGGTGCAAGCGTCAGGAAATGACATTGACACTCATCGTATCTTTAGCATTACTTTTTTTAAAAATACTAAAGTGACACTCATTTTATACTTTTAAAGTGTACATCATCATTAATGTATTATTAGATTGTCTCGAATCATGTACCAATACATAGTTCAAGGCAATCTAATGGTATATAAAAACATACACTTTAAATATACAAAATAGGTGTCAATGTAGCATTACTCATTTTTTATGTCCTACATCATATTCAATAAACTTTTTTTTTATGTTAAAGCAATTAGAAAGATCTTCATATGTATACGAGTAATGCTAAAGATATGCTGAGTGCCAATGTCATTTTTCGACGCTGGCACCCAACCTCTATTGTATGTTGGGATATTGTGCAATACACGAACATCTCCAAAATATTTAAAGGAGCTAGGTGCCAGTGTTGAAAAATGGTGTTGACACTCAAAACATTTTTCTATGTATATATTTACCAAGCTAGTCGCCTTGTAGATCGTGGTAGCATCTCTATCAGTGATAAACAATACACGCACATCTTCATCTATGATAAACAATGTGTGCTCCAAACATTTACCCTTTCTCCCTTTCTTTAATTTCTTTTCTTTTCTTTCTTTTGTTCTCCATTAATGGGTGTTTTACATTAATATAGCAACAGGAACAACAACAACAACAATGGTGCTGCTGCTGCCACTTTCCACCTGTCCCCCTGTATTTTCTCTCCCTCCGCTTTGTCCTCCCCTAACACCTCAAGCCATCGGCATAAGAAATCAATTTGAATTTCCGTTGCAGGAGAAAGAAAGGGTTCTTTTGAAGTAGAGAATTTGAAGCTTTTGATCTATAATCTCGACCTTTCGTATCGACTGGAATGGGTCAGAGGATGTAGATCTATACACGTCTATCTTGTTCGCCCTTTTTTTTTTCTCGTTATTTTAGTGAAGATTTGCCCAGTTTCAGATTCAATCGATGATAGAAGATGAAACCCTAGAATGCGGATATTGATGCTTCTGTAAACTTGATCGTGGTGAGATTCAAGATCTTTTGGTCCAGTAGCAAGCTCTCTTGGTCACGGAAGAATGGGAGATATAGGGTTAGATGAGATTCACTATCTTTTATGAATGATTGCTAATGAAAGGTGTGGTTCTTGTTTATTTCTCTGAGCTTGATATGTTGGTCACCGGAATCCATTGTGAGTTTAGTTGCATCTACGTTGCTTTCGATCTTTCTCGTTTTTGTTCGTTTAAATAAAGAATCTCTCTCTCTCTCTCTCTCTCTCTCTCTCTCTATGTCTTTAAACCGTGTTATTAGATTCATTCCTTTGTCTCTATTAATTACCAATTTAACGTTCTCGTGGATTTTTTTGGCTTGGAAATCTTGATGTCTTTTTTCTTCTTTTGGAATGTTGTGTTTGTTCTGGTTTTTCTCTGAGAATCTATGTGTGCAGTAGATTTACATGAATTTGATAGATTCACCTACTGATTTTTGGTTTCTGATGATCTTGTTCTATATAATTTTTTTTTTCCTTTCTGATTTTGTTTTCCTTAAAAATCTAAAAGTACGATTCTTTACATCAAAAACTGAAGCTTTAGAACTTTGAACCTGAACTATTTGTATTTTTTTTTTGTTCCAAATCTCATAAAGTAATTTTATTTTATTGTTATTTCTTAAGATTAGCTTTCATCTCCTAATTATTTATTGATATGTTAAAAGCAGGAATTCTATTTCATATTTTTGTGTTTTTTTTCTCCTTTTGTCTGAAGAACTTTTTTTTGTGGTATTTTCTATATTATTGGTTTGGGAGGCATACCATTATGAGCCAAGCTTCTCAGAAATTTCTGGAAATGATTATAAATCAAAAAAATTCCCCACCACTACATCAACAAAACATTTTTTTCTTGCGGTGTAGCCTGTCAGAAATTAAAAAAAAAGTTAATAAAATATTTGATGAATGTTTCAGTTGGTATCTTAATTATTGCTTAGTAGGTCTTGCTGTTTGTGCCTTCTCCCACAAAACATTTTAACTTTATTAAACTATCTTAATTTTAAAAAAAAAGGTAAAGATGGTGGGTTGCGTTCACTCTTTGTTTTACTATTAAATTTACAAACGATAATATTTGAGCTCCCAAGTTAAACTTCATAATATCTTGCTTAACACTCTTGCAGCAATTATGCTTCAATTTATCAACAAATTCTTCATCACGACTTGTGCCGTGAGGTAACAAGATTCTGGAATTGTTAATCTTGCTATATTTATGGGTATAATTTTGGCAAATACAATGTGCAAACACTAATAACGCGGACTCCTAAAAACTATCTTTTAAAAAGAAAAGATCGGCAACTAGAAGAACCATCCATAATTGATGCCTTAGGTTCTATAAAAAGAAAAAAAGCGGAAGTCGAGCAGAAAAAGAAAAGGGGAAGCCAAGATGATTGTGGTTAAAACAAAACTCTACCATTAATCTTAAAAAAGAAACAAACAATGTTTCCTGATGAATCAATATTGGATGACCTCTTTATGAACAACAAATCATTTGCATGTTGTTGTTGTTGTTGTTGTGAGGAGTTATTGTCATCAAAAGAGCGTTGGAAAGATGGAGATGGTGGGTGGAGGAAGAGAAGGGGAAGCGAAGACGGCTGTGGTTAACGATGACAGAGAGGAGAAGCATGAGCACCGCGATGATAACGCAAAGATGTGAACCGTCTATTCTTGCACACAGAGTCAAAACATCCAACTCCAGCTAAAATTGACTGTATAATTTCTTCAGAAATACCAGACCCTAATATCGATCATGTGGCATATGCAGCTATATCACAATATATGATCCATAGACCATGTGGCTAGGCAAACATCAATTCTTCATGTATGATATGATAAGCAATGTGTGCTCCAAGCATTTTCCCAAAAACATTTACAAGGGCATGTTTATAGATGATGCAGGTTTCTCTATCTATGGAAGAAGAGATGATGGTCAGTTTGTTGAGAAGAATGAAATAAAACTAGATAATAGATAAGTTGTGCCACATAATGTTGACTTAGTAGTTGATGCCTTAGGTTCTGTAAAAAAAATAAAATTTTGTTAGCCCACAACACAAGCGTGGCGAAGAATTTGTTGATAAATTGAAGCAAAACTACTGCAAGGGTGTTAAGCCGAAGATTGTGAAGTAGAGGAGGAGGATTCTATAGAAAATTTTTGCATATTCTTTTTCCACTTACCCTATATATACACACACACATTATATTATATTAATTTTTCGCTCCATTATTGATTGCAACTCATGAAAATCGTCCTAGAAGTTGTTACTCAACTTCATTTAGAATAATTAGGATAATTCAATTCATCATATTAAAAACTAACTTATTATTTATCACAAGGCGTTCACGAGCACAGTCGGCATATTTCTTTACATACGTTGTTGTTCAAATATGCCTATTTACAAACATCAAGAACCAATTCTTCAAGCAAAAGAAGCCTCAAAGCCAGTTACTCAAACAAATGAAGCCTAGTGAACAATTCTTCATGAATTCCTTCACCAATTCTCATATCCTCAACACAGAAAGAACCAGTTTTAATAGAACCTTGACAATAATAAAAAATGAAGAATTCTTGACTTTGTTACTCTCGATCGGGAATTTTTACCTTCTTTTCTTTTTTTCTTTTACTTCTTTGGAGGGAAATTAATTTTCTTTTATATTATGATAATAAATTACTTGAATATGTAATCACAAGAGTAACCCAACATAACCTTCTTAAATCTAATCAATGAGTTCGAATTATGTTTTAATCTGTAATGTTGCTAAATTAGCAGTAACTGATATAACGATTTAGGAGTTTTAATTTTTGAAAAACATCGTCATCTGTTAAGTAATGATGACAATAGGTACTGTCACCCCCTGGGTTGCACAGCGTGCCTCCTACCCAGGTGTGGGCGCACCCCCTCGGGGCGAACGCCTAGCCATAGTACCACATAATATTGTCCTATTGCCATGTAGCAACCCAACCGTAGCTGGTCTACATCGAAACGATTATTTGTCCCTACTATTCCCTCATGAATAGTAAAGGGCCTCCCTAGGAATCGAACTCGAGACCTCCCTTAAGGAGTCTAATTTCGCATTCCTAGTAGCCACTGAACCATTGGCTCACACCTGGGTAGGGGGCACGCTGTGCAACCCAGGGTGTGACAGGTACCCTCCCGTTGGGCGGGGCTGCAAGCTAGTAACATCTAATAACCATGCCAAAAAAAAACAATTATGTACAATAACCCAAGGGTATCAACGTAGAAATGCATGTTTGATAGATAATATTTTGCCAATGTTTTTAATTCACCACATTGAAGACATTGAAGACTATTCTTCGGATTATTCTTTATTGCTTCCACATTAGAGCATGTTATATTTTGGAGAAATCTTCAATGTCTAGTAATAAAGCATCTAAGGATTGATAGCTAGGTTATCACAATAAATAACGATAGCATCTAAGAACTGACTCCTTTGAGTCTCACGATAGCCTAAGTTATATTTCTTAAATTCTAACCCAAAGTACCCTCTTTTGGAGCATCTACCTCAAGTTTATAATCATCTAATTCATGGCTAAGGGATCAAAAGCATTAAACTTATAAAAATATATATAAACTAGAAAACTTCATTAACAATAATCAATCAATAAAATCAATAAAATCTACAACATAGTTTCAAGTTCGGATCAATCTACACCTCTAGATAAAGGATTTAGTTCATAACTTGAGATAAAAGCATGAAATAACATGATGAACATAATTAAAATCAGAAAAACAAAGTAGAAGGAAGGGAAAGTGTAGGAGAAATCTTCAATGTCTGCAATCTTGCTATTATCCTCGCTTTCAAACCCTAGCCGTCTTCCTAGCTCTCCACAACATTGAAGACTATTCACAATCTCTACAACATTCTAGTTTGTTTTTCTTGGTTCTTGTTCATGTTCGAATTTATATTTCATATTTTTATGTCTTTAGTCATGAACTAAACCTCTTTCTGGAGGTGTCGATTGATCCAAGCTTAATACTACGTCTAGTTTTATGGTTTAATTATTGTTAATAAAGTTCTATAGTTTATTTATATTTCTCTAGGTGTAATGTTTTTGATCCATTGATCACGAATTAGATGATCATAGGCTTGAGGTAGATGCTTCAAAAGGGGGTACCTTGGGTTGGAATTTGGGAAATATAACCTAGGCAATCGTGAGACTCACAAGGAGATCGAGAACCTTTGAAGTCGTTAGGTGGAAATCATAGAACTTAATGAGTTATTATCATTTTAGGTTTCATCAAAAGAGTAAAGAAAAGATGACATTAATATGCTCTAGTTGTTGCTTCAAAAGGGGAAATTAGAAATGTTAGGATTTCTGACTTATAAACGAAGAACTGATTTAATGATAAATATATATATATAAAGGCATAGTTGATAGTGAGGTGACATCGAACCTCTAGACCGTTCTACCATTGATTTTTCCTAATTGATTTTTATTGCATTGTTAATTTATTACTTAGTTGTCTTAGTTATTGCTTTTAATCACTTAATCATTCGAATTTAGTTTTCTAGATAAAATTAGGGTTAAAACGTGATAGCTAGTGTAGTAATAATCCAAGGAATTAACAATGCAGTGTAGTAATAATCCAACGATTTTATTGATTCAAGTTATAATATAAAACTGATGAGATATCGGGTTGTCCTCCTCTAGGATTGACTTTCACACTAAATACCATTTCACTTACCCTAACTTTATTTAGAAAATCAAATTCGAGTGATTAAGTGAAATAAACAAATAATTAAATAACTAGCAAGTAAACTAAAGCAATGCAATGTAAATAGATAGAAAATCAGAGATAAAATAGTCTAGAGGATCGATATCACCTTACTCTCAACTATGCCTTTATATATATATATTTATCATTAAATCAGTTATTTCGTTTACAAGTCGAAAATCCTAACGTTTCTAATTCCCTCTTTTGGAGCAACAACTAGAACATATTATTATCATCTTGGCTTTACTCTTTCGATGAGAACCTAAGACGAGAACAACTCATTAAGTTTCGTGATTCCCTTTTAGCAACTTCAAAGGTTCTCGATGTCCTTTTGAGTCTCACGATAGCCTCGGTTATATTTCTCAAATTCCAACCCAAAGTACCCTCTTTTGGAGCATCTACCTTAAGTTTATAATTGTCACACCCAGCCTGGACGCTCCTAAACCGGCGGGACACTTGCGGACGGGGTGCAAATGCATTATAACGATAATAACAGAGTCAGCGAAAACACAATTAAGGTACAAGTATGATTTTATTAATTTCAGAATAGTTTTGTACATGAAATGGTTAAGGGAACATTCTCCCAAAAATCCCCAATGAATAATACAAAGGGTACAAAATGTGGGCCCAAAAACCTGCACCCAGTCCACTTTAATCTCCTGTGAAAAATTGGATAACAACGGGGTGAGCTACACGCTCAGTAGGTAAAATAGTTCGTGAATATAACAATTAATAAAGCAAACTTCATAATCAAATATCTTAAATACACATGAGAGCATCATAATCAATCAATATGTATGTATGCATGACACCGTCTCGTATTGGTTTAATGACTGTACATCGCCTGAGTTTGCGTACAGATGTCCCTCCCCAAGAATAACCTGGTTCTCATTGTACGTCCCTCCTCAGGAACGACGCTCTGGATTCACGTACAGATGTCCCTCCCCAGGAGCACCCAGGTTCTCATTGTACGTCCCTCTCCAGAGAAATATAATGAATAGCGAGCATCGCTCCTAACTATTCTATGAATCATAAACCACATACGTCCCTAGGTGGTGATATGTATGATGCCAATGCATGAACTGGTCTGCATGAACTGGTTCGGTCTTTACTTAACATTTAGACAGGATTTAGCAACGTCGGGTGATTCTTATCAGGGTCGGTATCACTACGTGCAAGGTTAGGACATTCAGTATTACTGTATAAGCTGATAGTTTTCGAATAAGACCAACCAGATCAGTCTCCAGTTGAGAGGTGAGACATGAGGTCTACTTAAATACCAATCGTTTAGAGCAGCACGCTACCTCCCGTTCACTATTTAAAGTTACTGAGGACAAGACTGAGTCTGGTTAAGCCAGATTGACCACTAAACCGACATAGCAACAGTCTAATACATGAATTCCAATTATACAGGCATAAGTGCGACAATATAAACATTATACGCAATAATGCAGTGTAAATGAATAGTAGACATAATGATAAATGAATATAAACTTTAATAAAAGTTATATGACACACAAACCTATGTTTCGTTTCCCATCTTCAGATAAGAACTTCTTTCAGAACTGGTTCTTTCCCCCGAACAGAACCGCGTTGCACCGCGCAGAGAGTCTCGTAAAAAGAGTCTAAAAAAGACAACAACTCAAGATGAGTGAGAAAGAGGAGGAAAAATCACAAGGAGAGGTGATTTGGTGCGAGAATGAGGAGGGGGAGCTTTCTTTATATAGAGGATTTGGCGCCTGAACATTCGGGCGGGTGCCTGAACGAAATATTTTATTTATTTATTTATTTTTGTGCAAAACCTAGGGTATTACAATAATCACCTAATCTATGGCCAACGGATCAAAAGCATTAAACACAGAAAAATATAAATAAACTAAAGAACTTCATTAATAATAATCAAGGAATAAAATCTAAGACATAGTTTCAAGTTCGGATCAATCTACACCTCTAGATAGAGGATTTAGTTCATAACTTGAGAGATAAAAACATGAAATAACATGATGAACATAATTAAAACAAGAAAAACAAAGTAGAAGGAAGGGAAAGTGTAGGAGAAATCTTCAATGTCTTCAATCTTGCTCTTCTCCTCGCTTTCAAACCCTAGCCGTCTTCCTTGCACACTTACGGCCGGAGCGAAGTGGATAAGAATATCTACATTGAAGACTAATCACAATCTCTACAACATTGAATATTTCTTTGATTATTACTACACTAGATACAATAAACATTATCATATATTGTGATATAGCTGCATATAGCCCAGGTTATATTTCTCAAAAGAGGGTTTATTACTACACTAGTTAGGGTTTGGAAGCTAACTTTTATTCCTTGGATTATTGTTTATTGCTTCCACATTGTGACAAATCTTCATGTGAGTTTGGAAGATGGAAACAAAGTACAAGATGTTTGAATGAAGATACATGTGCAAGAAGGTGTGAAAGATAGAAGAAAAAGGAAGAAAAACGCCCAAAATACATTCTAAGCACCGCGACGCTACACAAAAGCCTAATTGCGCAATTTTTTGTTTTGGTCATAACTTTCTCAATTCAACTCAGAATTAGACGTGGTTTGTTTTTATGGATTCCTTACTTGAAATACTACAGGTGGAAGGTATTTAGGTTGATTTGGAGTAGTGAAAAAGAAGAAAAAGGGCAAGTAAGAAAGCGGATGTGCAATTCTAAAAAGAAACTTTCTAATTTTGTGCGAACTTTTCTAGTTCGACTTGGACACTTCTTGGACAACTTCCTATGGACTTGTAGCTATACAAAGACCATTGTTTAGGGTTTTCAAGGCAAAAAAGGAGAGGAGAAAAGATTTGAAGAGCAAGGAAGACGGCAAGGGTTTGGATGCGAGGATAAGAGCAAAATTGAAGATATTGAAGATTTTTCCTACACTTTCCCTTCCTTCTACTTTTTTTTTTTTTTTTTTTTTTTTTCTGGTTTTAGATTTATGTTCATCATCTTATTTCATGCTTTTATCTCTCAAGTTATGAACTAAATCCTCTATATAGAGGTGTAGATTGATTCGAACTTGAAACTATGCTATAGGTTTTATTGCTTGACTATTATTAATGAAGTTCTTTAGTTTATTTATATTTTTCTGAGTTTAATGCTTTTGATCCCTTGGCCGTGGATTAGATGATTATAGACTTGAGGTAAATGCTCCAAAAGAGGGTACTTTGGGTTGGAATTTGGAAAATGTAACCTAGGTTATTGTGAGACTCAAAAAGACATCGAGAACCTTTGAAGTCGTTAAAAGGGAATCACAGAACTTAATGAGTTATTATCATCTTAGGTTTTAATTGAAAGAGTAAAACCAAGATGATAATAACATGCTCTAATTGGTGCTCTAAAAGAGGGAATTAGAAACGTTAGGATTTCTGACTTATAAACGAAATAACTGATTTGATGATAAATATATATATAAAGGCATAGTTGAGAGTAAGGTGATATCGATCCTCTAGACTGTTGGTACACCCAAGAGGGGGGTGAATTGGGTGTCATGGCCGTTATTAATTGTTTCTAATTTCTTATGAGATTCCTTGACTCAATTGGGTTCAATACATAAATAATTCTAATGAGCCTAAAGTAAAATGAGAAAAGTAAAGTACACAAGCATTTATAGTAGTTCGGCTACGCCTACATCAACTACCTAATCTTTCAATTAGGATTTGAAACTTCACTAACTGATCTTTTGACGGGTGAAGATCAAACCGGTACACTTTTTCAACTTATGGGTGTGAGAACTGCCGTGTATCCCTTTTTCGGGCTAAGGAAGAACCCATGTTCCTTTTACGGGCTAAGGAAGAACCGTGTATCATTTTTCCGGGCTAAGGAAGAATACCCATGTTCATTTTGCGGGCTAAGGAAGAACCCACACATCCTTTTCCAAAGAAAGGATGAAACTAGTCTTGATTCCAACATTGGAATCACAAGTGATATTAAATCACTTTACATGGTTTGTTTCAAACCATGAAACAATCCGAAAGATTGAAAACAGTGAATCTAATGTTTGTTCTAAGTGATTAGAACAATTACAATGAAGCTCATCAATTCAAATACCAAATACAAGATATGGAAATTTAAGCTCAAGGTGAAGAGAGACCTTACAATGATTTATACGTTTCTTGCAACCATATTTGCGCAAGAGAATATTAGCTCAGTATGAAAACCTTTTGAGTACGTAAAGTCTAAAAGAAAACTATTGTGAAAACAAATTTGACTAACTTTCAGAAAGTGTTTTAGCTCAGAGAATTTTCAGTGCTTAACAAATTGTTAAGTGTCTGTATTTATAGACTTGTAGAGATGAAGCTGTTGTTCATTTGAATTTGAATTTCAAATATGAACGTTTACTCACAACAACTAGAATATATCACGAAAATGGCAACTACACATTCCATGAATATTCGGATTTTCTTCAGATACATGAATAAGGAAAGTTTTAGAAGACGTAGTTCGTGAATCAGATAATATCTGTTACAAATACAGAAAATTGATTTTGTACGACAAGTTGTTCTGAAAAGGTGGCGAAAAAATATGTACATGTTAGAATAATAAAAATATCATTTCTGTCGTTCTGTTCCTTTGAGGGCGCTCATAGAATATCAACGTCCTACTGAACAATGAAGTGAGGGCGCTATTAAATAGTAAGTGTCCTGACTTGCTTTGAAAATTAAATGACTTAAAGCATGAGGGCGCTACTTTGTAGTAAGCGTCATGTTTGGTTTTAAAATGCAAAACATATGATGGCGCTACTCAAGAGTAAGCGTCCTGAACTATTAAACGCAGTTTTAAAAAAATGTTTAAGCATGCTGACGGACGGTGAGCGTCCTGAAAGTTACTTAAGTTGATTCTAAGGATGAGGGGGCTCCCACACAAGGAGCGTCCTGATAATTCATTCAACTTATAACTTATCAACATTCTTAAAGATAAAAAGATCTTTCAGCGAGCTAAAACTAAGTTAGCGTCCTGACATTCTCAAAGGTTGATAAGAAAAATGTCACTACTAACAAGTAAACATCCTTATTAATCAGATCAATTCAACCTTGAGCGTCTTAACATTTTATCAGCGTCATGACTCATCAAGTCTAGGAGAGCGCTGCTAAAATATTAGCGTCCTCAAAGACTTTATAAAAGCGATTTTTGATTTCTCGATTAAAACATGACAAAACATAATGTTTCTTTTAATCAAATCAAATACTTTTGAAATCAACAATTAGACAATCAAACAAGATTTTGATAAAAATCAAAACAATTTTGATTATTTTGAAAAACTTTGTAGAAATATCATTTTAATCAAAACTAATGCAAATATGATTCAAAATAGTTTAAAAACATAGATCAAACATTTTGAATACTTGAAAATCATTTTTAAAGAACACTTAATGCATGAATGAGTTTTATCAAAACTATGCATATGTGAAGTGTTAATGCATGAAGTTTAGAAAGATTGAGCAATAGGAAATGCAAGAAGGTTATATCCTAATCCTAGACACATAAAAACTCTCAACCTTTTTTTCTTCATTTCTTCAAGTTGTCCAAGCTTTAAGTATGGTTGATCCTTTGCTTGAGAGACTTCTTGAACTTGAAGACTTAGATCTTGTATTGACTCTTTTTCATCTTTAGGTGCTGAAATATATTAGATAGAAACATTAACACCATTTGTTATATTGTTTGTAAGCATCAAAACACTTAGGAGAAAAACTAAGTGCAAAACCACTTAGATCAACATAGACTATTTTATTTATGATTTTCTATATATTTACATTGCATTGCTTTAGTTTACTTTCTAGTTATTTATTTATTTATTTATTTCACTTAATCACTCGAATTTGATTTTCTAAATAAAGTTAGGGTTAGTGAAACTATATTTAATGTGAGTGTCAATCCTAGAGAACGACAATCTGATATCTCGTTGGTTTTATATTATAACTTGACACCATACGCTTGCGGTTTGCACGTAACAACCACATTGATCAGCATACACCATGATATAATTATTTATTCATAAAATATTTGCCTTTGTCCATCACCTACCCTATTGACTTGTTTATATCAATAATTCAGATATCTTTTTCGTTTAATTTTGAAAGTATAATATATTAATTAATGATTGCACAATCCACAAATAAATATATTTTAAAAGATGAAAGATAAACCCATACTAAAAGATACAAATCGTTTGAAGATTTTGCCAAATTTTTCAGCAATTTTAAATTCATTATTGTGTTTTTTAATCAACGATGCATGCATTGCATACGCAATGAACAATATTTTACCTGCTCAACATTAATTTTTATTATGTTAAAGAAAAAAGTAGTAATTTTTAGTAAGGTCTTTGTATATTATAAAAGGAGAGGTTCCTGGCTGGTCTACCAAGCTTTGTACTGTTTTTCGGAATGGAGCGTTCATCAATATTGATGTTTTTGATTTCTACTATTGCAGTGTTTCTAATAAATTGTCATCCTTGAAATGTTTCAATCCCTCTTCCAATCCACCTTTTGAGGCCCAAATCCGATTGCCATGTGTCACAATCATGTTGCCCCGTCATATCTTTTTCTTCGTAATGGGGGGTATTTTTGTAATTTTGAGGGTCAGTATGATTGGCCTCACATTTTGATGTTTCCTTTTGGGAATAGGGTAAAAGCTTAAGATCTACCTTATAGGGGAGGTGGTAGTCGCCTAGAGGTAGTGCTTAGGTGTCCCCTACAACCGAGTGTCCATTGTAAAGCTACCAACACGTGTCCTTTGTGGCTGCTTGCTATTGCTAGCTTGTAGTTCTCTAGCGATACCTGCTCCCCTAGGGTGCGTGTGTATTCTTTTCGTGTAAACACCAATTGTACAACATTTACTTGAGATTAATACAAATATACTTCCAATTACTTGCTGCATGTTCTTGTGTGTGTTATTGTTCTTTACTTGCAGATTGGCTGACCTTGTTACTTGTATTACCGAGTGCCGCATGGGTATTGCCTTGCCTCATTTACTCGCTCGTGACAAGTGGTATCAGAGCTTGGTTACGAAGAGGGCTATAAACTAGAACATCATGATCAGGGGTTCTTACAATGCTAGAGGGTGGCGAAGCACCGACTGTTACCCTGACATGACCATTGCAGCTAGCCACCCTAGGGGTTGGGTCAGTCGAGAGGCTGTTGAACAGAGGTTCGACATAGAAAAAATAGTTTCGTAAAACAAGTTCTGAGGTACGCTTACATGCCACGTGAGCTCGCGTAAGTTTTGTGCTCGGTGGGAGGTGCCCTGCTCTCGACCTTGACAAGTGGTATCAAAGCTTAGAAAGAGAATGGCTACACAAAATAGGTCAACAAAGGATAGGCTGGAAGAATTATAAGCCCAAGCAGCGCGGTCTGCTGAGATGGCAACTACGTTGGAGCAACTGGTTGCAACGATGGAGTTACTTGAAAGGAGTCACCAGTCATATGGCGAATCTATGGACGCTATGGGTGAGGAAACCCATAGTGCGTTCCAGGAGGTTCGAGAATAGGTCGATGGCATGAATGCTAGGTTGAATGTCCTCAGCAAACTAGCTAGCGCGACTGGTCTGAGGGAGACAGAGAGTTAGAAAAAAGTGAAGATCCCAGAACCGAAGCATTAAGGCGAAGCTCGAGATGCAAAAGAGTTGGAGAATTTCCTGTTCGATCTTGAACAATACTTTAAGGTGCCAAAACCAGAGACAAAGTAAGATAAGGTCTCTATCGTTACCATGTATCTAACTGGTGATGCCAAGTTGTGGTGGCAAAACCGTTGGAAAGACATTGAGAACGGGTTGGTTACAGTTGATACTTGGGCAGATCTCAAGAGAGTGCTTAGACATCAATTTCTCCTGGAGGACATGGGATTCTTAGCTAGACAGAAGCTTAAGAGACTCCAACACACAGGTATCGTTCGAGAGTATGTGAAACAATTTTCTACGCTCATGCTCGACATTCAGGGCATGACAGAGGGGAATAAATTGTTCATTTTCTCGGATGGATTGAAGTCGTGGGCTCAGACTGAGCTATGAAGGCAGCGTGTTGAAGATCTCGCATCTGCTCAAGCTGCTGTAGAGAGATTAACTGATTATAATGCAAACCTTGGTGACAAGAAGAAACCCATAAATGGCAATAACTCGAAACCTCACTCAGGGAAAGACGATGGTAGTGCCAGTAAGCAGAAGAGCTAGTTCAAAAAGGGAGCTTCGTCTTCCAAGCAGGCATCTACATCTTCTGCCTTAATGGCCAATTCCAAAACAAAGCCACTGAAGTGTTTCTTGTGTTCAGGACCACATCGAGTAGCCGTTTGCCCTCAGAAGGGTTCTCTGAAAGCATTGCAATAAGAGGGAACCTCCCAATCACATGCTTCAGATAAGGAGTCAGATAAACCAAGGATGGGTGCTCCCCGATTGTTGAATGCCTTAAAAGGGCAAGTTTCAGGGAAGTGGATGGGTGCATCTAAAGGATTAATGTTTGTTGAACTCAAAATCAATGGTAAGATGGCGTTGGCTTAATGACCCTCACCCTTTGCACTTTTGATGATTCCAAACGATATTTTATGTTATCTAACTTATGTGTTGAGCATGTTTCAGTTAATGTGTTATAAGTATTAAAGTCAGAAACAAAAACAATACACTCATCAAGCGTAGAAGTTTCGAAAGCAAGACCTGAAGCACAAATACCAAGGAACTCTAACGTGTAAACAAAGCAAGCCAACTGAAGTCAAGATAAAGCTCAATTAAGTCAACAAAAGATAAAAGTACAAGAACGAAATGATTCAAAATGCTGTAATTGCTTTAGATCTTTTTAGGATGTAAGTTTCTTTCAGTAATTGATCAGCCACCCATGTTTGATCACTATTGGAAAAGGAATTAGAGAAAATAGATCTTGATAACGATGAGGACGTCATTCCATTAAAAGAATATGAAAATCGAGAGATGATAGTTGCGTATTTAGATAGGTTTCAGAACATGTTTTAGGATAATTTGTGCATTAGTTTCATGTGTTTATGTTAGTTTTGATGCATATGTTAGTTTACGATAGTTTAGATTTTTAAGCATTATTTTGGTTTATTAGCTTATAATTTGATCCATTTCGTATTTGAGTGTGTTATTGACTTGATTTGATTTGATTTGTAGGTGTTTAGATGTGTTTGAAGTCAACTTGGATGATGGAAACATGATACATGAAGATGCAATGAAGATACATGAAGAAAACGAGTAAGAAAGTGAAGAAAAAAAAATGGCTAAAATAGGTTCTGGGCGCCGTGGCGCTACACAATAGCCTAACTGCGCGACTTTGTATTTCGGCCATAACTTTCTCAAATTAACTCCGAATTGAACGTGGTTTATTTCTATGGATTCCTTACTTGAAATACTACAAGAGGGAATGTTTTTGAAGTTGATTTTGAGTGGAAGATGTGCGATTCAAAATAAAAACTTTCTAATTTTGTTATGAACTTTCGTAGTTCGACTTGGACACTTCTTGGACGACTTCCTATGGACTTGTAGCTATATAAAGACCATTGTTTAGGGTTTTTAAGGCAAAAAGGAGACGAGAAAAAATTTTGATGAGCAAGGAAGAAGGCTAGGGTTTGGAAGCGAGGAGAAGAGCAAAGTTGAAGGCATTGAAGATTTCTCCTACACTTTCCCTTCCTTCTACTTTGTTTTTCTGGTTTCAGATTTATGTTCATCATGTTATTTCATGTTTTTATCTCTCAAGTTATGAGCTAAATCCTTTATCTAGAGGTGTGGATTGATCCAAACTTGAAACTATGTTGTAGGTTTTATTGATTGATTATTGTTAATGAAGTTTTCTAGTTTATTTGTATTTTTCTTAGTTTAATGCTATTGATCCATTGGCCACGGATTAGATGATCATAGACTTGAGGTAGATGCTCCAAAAGAAGGTACTTTGGGTTGGAATTTGGAAAATATAACCTAAGCTATCGTGAGACTCAGAAGGAGATCGAGAACCTTTGAAGTCGTTAAGAGGAAATCACGAAACTTAATGAGTAATGAGTTATTATCATCTTAGGTTTTCATCGAAAGAGTAAAGCCAAGATGATAATAATATGCTCTAATTGTTGCTCCAAAAGAGAAAATTAGAAACGTTAGGTTTTTTGACTTATACACGAAAGAACTGATTTAATGATAAATATATATATATAAAGTTATAGTTGAGAGTAAGGTGGTATCAATCTTCTAGACTATTTTATATTTGATTTTCTATCTATTTACATTGCGTTGCTTTAGTTTTTATTTAATTGTTTATTTATTCCACTTAATCACTCAAATTTGATTTTCTAAATAAAGTTAGGGTTAGTGAAGCGGTATATAGTGTGAGTGTCAATCCTAGAGATTGACAACCCGATATCTCATCGGTTTTATATTATAATTTGACACCGTACGCTTGCAGTTTGCACGAAACAAGAGAAAAATGAGGAAGATAGAAATGAATCCACCATAGAACTTCCTAAAAATTCCAGATTACTCATAGATCATCCCACATATCAAATTATAGGTGATCCAACTAGAGTAACCACTAGAGCATCCGTTAGTTGAGATCAAAGACATGTAGCGTTTGTCTCCCAAATAGAGCCAACCAAGGTTGAGGAAGCCTTAGGTGATGAGTTTTGGATTTTAGCGATGCATGAGGAAGTAGGACACTTTTTAAAAAACAAAGTGTGGGAACTTGTTCCTTGATCTAGTCACCACACAGTCATTGGAACAAAATGGGTCTTTAGGAATAAGAAAAATGAACAAGGAGATATCGCTAGAAATAAGGCAAGATTGGTTGCACAAGGATACAACCGAGAGGAAGGAATAAACTATGAAGAGGCATTTGCGCTTGTAGCAAGACTAGAAACAATTCGAATGCTACTAGCTTATGCTTGCTATAAGGATTTCCCATTATACTAGCTTATGCTTATGCTTACACGTTTTTAAACGGATTCATAAACGAAGAGTTATACGTGAAGCAGCCGCCTGATTTTGAGGACACTCAAAGACCAAATCATGTTTATCATCTGCACAAAGCCTTATATGGATTAAGGCCAGCACCCAGAGCATGGTATGACAAACTAAGTTCTTTTCTGCTAGAACATGATTTTAAGAATGGAAAGTTAGATTCAACCTTGTTTATTAAAAACAAAGGTGAGAATATGCTATTAGAACAAATTTATGTTGACGACATCATCTTTGGTGCTTCGAACAAATCACTCTGTGAAGAAGTCTCTTCAATTATGACAAGTGAATTTGAGATGAGTATGATGAGAGAACTGAATTATTTCCTTGGCTTACAAATCAAACAAATGAAGAATGGGATATTCTTAAGCCAGTCAAAATATTCAAGAGACATGATAAAGAAATTCAAGTTTGAAAACTTGAAATCAAGTGACACTCTTTGCGGTTCATCAATCAAAATGGATAAAGATGTAACTCGAAAATTAGTAGACGCAAAGATGTATCGAGGGATGATTGGCAGTTTGTTGTATTTAACAGCAAGTCGACCAAACATCATGTTTAGCATATGTTTGTGTGCCCGATTTGAGTCTGATCCAAAGGAATCCCACCTTAAATGAGTAAAAAGAATATCTAGATACATAAGTGGGACATTAGACATGGGAATTTGGTATAACAAGAGTACATTGTTTGATCTTCGTAGCTTTGTAGATTATGAGTATGTAGGCAGTCTAGTTGATCGAAAAAGTACCTCTGGCCTTTTCCACTTCTTAGGTAGGTCATTGATTTCTTGGTTCAGCAAGCAACATAACTCTGTAGCCTTATCCACCGTTGAAGTGAAATACGTGGCAACCGGAAGTTGTTGTGCTCAAGTTTTATACTTGAAACAACAACTATCTGATTACTAAATTCATGTTGAATGTGCAGATATTTTCTGTGATAACACCAATGCAATTCATATCTCCAAAAATCCAGTGTTACATTCAAGAACCAAACACATTGAGATTAGACATCACTTTTTTCAAGATCATGTGCAAAAAGGCGATGTCAAACTCATACACATAGGCACTAAAGATCAATTAGCCGATATATTCACAAAACCTCTGCGTAAGGATCGGTTTGTTTTAATCCGACGTGAATTAGGCATGTTCATGGAAATGGACTTATGAAGAACATTGGCACTGTTCACGCTTAACTTGAGAAATTAATTATGATCATGAAGGTTTCAATAGCTCAATTATCGTTAATAATGATCATTAGTGATACTAGCTCTATCAAAATGCGTGTTATACCCAATTTCCCTCAAATAATCGAAGAAATAATTTGAAAAGTCCAGAAATGAGAAAAATTGGGTGAAACTAGTTTCAGCCTGGTAAAACGCGTTTCACCAAGGCTGAGCCTCCAGTGCAGTGCAAAAGGGTGTTGAAACGCGTTCCAGCTGGGCCGAGAAGAGTTTATAACACATGCCAAAGGTGAAACGCACTTCATTTGCACTCCAACACGTTCCACCTTCATCTCTCATCCCAACTTGCGTTCCATCTCTACCTCGCGTACGACGACCGTTTTCTTCTCTTAAATAGGCGTGGAAAAGCTTGCGGGATTTCTTCCGAGTCTTGTCCTATCTTTTTCTTCATTTTTTATTGCACCATTGTCAAGTTCGTGCTAAACTAATTCGTTTGGTGACTTGCATATCAAGTGTTAGACAAAATTCCAAGAAGGAATACTCGCAATGTTGTCATTCCACGCGGCAATAGTCTGTCCGATTTGTCATCTGGACCGGAGGATAGAAGAAAAGAACGGGAGGATTGCCTATCTAGACCTTGCCATCGATCACCACCTCCACCGCCAGCTCCCATGCTCGAACAAATTTCGAACCTAGTGTTTAGGCATCCAATCTCTCTAGGCGTGTACGTGAACTTTGCATTCTTTGATCGCGCTTATATATCGCTCTGACCTCTATTTGATTAACTTGGGTGGACTTCATTCTGTCACTTCACTGCACCTTGGTACGAGACTCTTGTTCAAGCATTTTATAGTGGACTCACTCGGGATGCGGCTGATCGTGTTCATATTACTTACCGATATCACTCTCGTGTAATGGGTCGTCGCATCGTCATCTCTCTGAGGCTTATTGAAAGTAAATTTGAGTTAGCACTGGGTTGTCCTTATGCCTTGGACGTCAAAGGGAACATAAATTTCCCAAGCCTTGACAAGTTGAAAGTTCTTAATAACTTTTCCAAAAGGATAGTGCATCCCACCTATCCTAAGAAAGTCTCTAACATCACTTTCTCTGTCATGCCTCATCTTATTCACAATGTCATCTGTCACATCATACTTCCAAGAAGAAGTAGTCGCAACAACGTCACTCCAGTTGATTTATTTCTTATCTGGGTGACTACATCTAGGACTAGGTTCAATCTATCCCACATTATCTGTCATAACCTCGCCACTACGATGAAGAGATCATGTGCTCTCCCTTATGTGATGCAGCTTACTCTTTTTTTCGCGGACGCCGGTATTGATCTGAGAGCTATTCGGCCGGTGAGTCATGTTAAGCCGCGAGACATTGTTGATGAAAGCACTCTACACAGCATGGGATTCTACTATGTGCGTAGGTTGCGACGATGGCTAACTCCTAGACAAGTACCGAAGGGAGAATCGTACAGTAATTTTGAGTCTCCTCACCCAAGCGATCCCTCTTCCGATGAAATGGAAGACCACTTTCAAGAGGAACCTTCAGATGACAATTCTTATATGACTTCTAGCTCTTTTTCCGAGTCATCTTCTGATGATGACCTTCACTTTGCTGAGGCTGGACCTAGTCAACCACCTCCACCCGTACCATCTTCTGATTTTGACTTCCACATCCTTGAGAAGCAGTTGCACGAGATCCACACCACGCAGACTACTTCTATGGCTTCCCTGCATTCTGATCTCACAACTATTCATATTGTCGTGACAGGTCTCGCTGACTGTCATGATCGTGTCTCCCGCTTCTTTGGATATCGCGATGATCTTTTAAGTGATACGTCTATTTATTCAGAGTTCCAGCATCTTCAGAGTTGTTTCAACTCGCTTGAGCAACAGATTCTTCATCCTTCTCTGCCGTCGATGCATGATTTTTTCTCTATTGTTGCACCTCCACCTCCCGGCGCATTTGATATGTCCCATAACTTGACCATTTCACAAGATGATATCTTTCAAGATTTGGAGCGATAGGCTGGTTTATATGCTCTTCTGACGGAATAATTTTTCTCTTTTTGATGATTCAAAAGGGGGAGACTTTGTGGATTGTGTTGAGCACAGACTCAGGGGGAGTTAGAGGAGTATGTAGGATTAAGGGGGTGTCTTTATATCTTTTTTGTCTCATTTTGAACTTTAGTATTTTGATGAATATAATGTAATCCTCTGATACATCTTATGATGTGCTTATCGTTTTAACATGCAACCGTTCCATCTATAAGTCTTATTTTTTTCATCAAGCTTCAGTTGCTTCAATCAAGCCTAGATTAAGATGTTTGAAATTATCAAAAAGGGGGAGATTGTTGGCTTAATGACCCTCACCCTTTGCACTTTTGATGATTCCAAACAATATTTTATGTTATCTAACTTATGTGTTGAGCATGTTTCAGTTAATGTGTTATAAGTCTTAAAGCCAGAAATAGAAACAATACACTCATCAAGCGTAGAACTTCTAAAAGAAAGACCTAAAGCACAAATACCAAAGAACTCTAACGTGTAAACAAAGCAAGTCAACTGAAGTCAAGAATAAAGCTCAATTAAAGTCAACCAAAGATCAAAGTACAAGAATGAAACGATTCAAAATGCCATAACTGCTTTAGATCTTTTTAGGATGTAAGTTTCTTTCAGTAATTGATCAGCCACTCATGTTTAATCGATTTTTCTCGAGACTTTTCATATTTGATTTCTCAATTTCTTAAATGAATGATTTTTTGGTTATTTATTCTTTTGATAATGATTATAAATGTTTTCTCATTATATTTTTCCTAAAATTATAATACTGCATGTCTTTGAAAATGAATCTCGCATGTATGCCTATTTTCAAAGAAATGACTCCATGATATTTTGTTTCAAGGTTTTAAGTTTCTGAATCTATTTGATGATTTGATCGCCTTCCGAATGGTTTTCATTGTTTTATCGATCACAAAACTTAAACATGTTCAAGAATGGTATTCTTGACATGTATACGTTTCCTAAGAACATATGGAATGCATTCTTACTTTGTGGAACACACTCCAATAGCAAAAACAAGTCTCATTTGGTTCGGACAAGCTGAAACGCACTCCAGCAAAGAGAAACACGTTTCAGGTACAAGGCAAGAGTGTGCATAACTCTCGGGTTTGGTGAAATGCGTTTCACTTAACTGAAACGTGTTCCAGCTATTCAAAACCCATTTTAGTGTATTTTTGCCTTGGGCTCACTGGAACGCGTTCCAGCTGGGTTGACAAAAATTGGTAATTTTTGTCTCGGGTTTTGTGAAACACGTTCCAACAAACTGAAACTTTTTTTCAGCTGGTGTGTGGAAATATGTTGTTTTCTCTCAGACTTCCTGAAACGCACTCCAGCTTTTCTGAAACGCACTCTAGCCTGTTTTTTTCTCTTTTGCTCATTTTCGAGTTTTAGACTTAAGCATCCAATGTGGGCCATTGATTTCACTAATACAAGATTAAAAGTTCTAATCCTAACCAGTCATAATAGGTTTAGGGTTATGAAACATGTTTTGTTATAAAAACAATCATTAACTCTTGTTTTAAACTAAGAACTTTTTATATCATTCAAAAATTGACTTTGCTCTGCAACTAAAGGCAGCCTCCATTGAAGATTTGAAAATACATGCTGATGCACTGGGATTTTGGTATTTCTTTCTTAACAAAAGTTGTTCATCATCTTGAGCTCTATTACATATCTTGTTTCTGGTTTTTTTCGAGGTAATATCATTTTGATTTCTCGATTTAATGTTGTGCATGCTTTTCTTACTATAGTGGCTGAGAAATCCTGTAAGAAACCATTTAAAGTTGTATTTTATGTTCTCTTGGAGTTTGATCCCTTGTTGAGCAAATTTCTTGTTGATAAATTGATGTATTACTGAAATCTAGCAAGTGTGCTAGTTGAGAAGATTTTCCTACGAAGAATTGTTGTTTGTATTATGTTTGATCCTCACTCGTGAAGTAGGATCAGTTTAGTGAAGAGTCTTGGAAATCCTAGTCGGGGAGACTAGGTAGTGGAGGTAGGCTTATTGGGAAGCCGAACCACTATATATCGTTACGCATTGTCTACTTTATCGCTTTAATATTCCTGCGTTATTGCTTGTTCAAGTATTTTAAAAATATGAGAAAGATTATGAAAATCCGTCAAGAGTGTCCATCAAGTGGTATTAGAGCGGGTTTTTCACTCAAAAGTATTTAACAGTTCTTTTGAGATTATGGCAGAAAAAAACATTGTTAGGGGCGTCTTCAAGGAAGAATCATCATCCCATCGACCACCACTATTTGAAGGAGATAACTATCTCTGCTAGAAAACTCGGATGTGTTTCTATATTAGAGCGCAAGGTGTGGGAATGTGGGACGTAGTGATAAATGGGTTCCAGCCATTGACAAAGATTGAGAATGGTGAATTTGTGATGAAAGCAAGACATGATTGGTCGCCTCATGAAAAGAAAATGGAGCAATTAAATGACCAAGCCATTAATATATTGTTTTGCAGCTTATCAACAAATGAGTTTAACCGAGTAAGTGCTAGTGCAACAACCAAAGAAATTTGGGATAAACTTGAGGTTACTCATGAAGGCACCAAGCAAGTCAAATAAACAAAGTTGTGTATCCTAGAAGAAGAATATGAAACTTTCAAGGTGAAAGAAGGTGAAGAAATATCTGATGGTATAACAAGATTTACCAAGATTATAAATGAGATAAAAAATCTCGGTGAGACCTACCCTCAAGCAAAAACAGTTGGGAAGTTTCTACGAGGATTACCTAAAGAATACGATCCAAAGGTCACTGCCATAGAAGAGGCAAAGAACCTTAGAGAATATACTTTCGATAAACTGTGTGGATCACTGATGATACATGAGATGAAGCTGAAGGAAAGGGAAAAAACTGAGCAAAAAGAAGAGAGCAAAACAAAGAAAGATCTAGCTCTAATTGTGACACAAAACAGTATAGAAGAGACGTCTTCAGAAAATGACACGGATGATGAAGTAGCTATGCTCTCCAAAAACCTGAGTCAGATAATAAGAAAAAGAGGAAAAGGTGGGCCAAGCTCAAAATTTTATAAGAACAAGAAGTTTGGTGCAAAACCAAACGAGTTAATATGTTTCGGGTGCAATAAGTCGGGGCATGTGAAGAGCGAGTGTCCAAACAAGAAGAAAAATACCTTCAATGATAGAAGAAAAGAAAATAAGGTTCTCAAGGAAACATGGGATGACACATCATCCAGTGAGCATGAGTCAGAATCTATGATGAGAAGGCAATATTGTGTTTGATGGCAAACACCAAGGTAAAACTTTCTGACCCTGAAAATTTTGATGACTTTGATGATTTAGTAGATGATAAGGATTTTAGTCTTGTAAAAAGTCAACTAGACAAGGAAATTAGAAAGAACATAAAGCTTAAAAAGGTTTTAATCACAGCCTCCGAAGAAATAAAATCACATCTTGAGAGCAATGATGCTTTAGAGGTGAACCTTGGAAAGGTTAGCGAGGAAAGAGACACACTTAGAAAAGTGTGGAAGATCTAACATCTATAGTGGCCAAGTTCACTAATGGACAGAAGATGTTTGACATGATGTTGAGTCCACAGAGATGTGTATTCACATGGTCTAAGATATATTGTAGGACATAAACAAAGAACCTATGACCATGTATTGACCAAAAGGCCTATCTACCATCATTGCAATAGGAAAGGAGACACTATAGTAAGATCTCCTATCATACACAAACATAAGGGAAAATTAGCATGGATAGAGAAATCCATCTTAAGTGATGCTAACTCTCAAGGACCCAAAGGATTTTGGGTACCAAAATCAAAGATTTTTCATGTGATGTAGGATGGTTCCA
Organism: Paratinospora sagittata; assembly: GCA_035771175.1. NCBI lineage: Eukaryota > Viridiplantae > Streptophyta > Magnoliopsida > Ranunculales > Menispermaceae > Paratinospora > Paratinospora sagittata. The sequence goes on along the minus strand of CM069611.1, from coordinate 16,315,031 downwards.
AGCATGAATCATGGTATCTGGATAGCGGGTGCTCCAAGCATATGACTGGTGATAGATCAAAGTTATTGAATCTTACTTATAAAATTGGAGGAGTTGTCACATTTGGAGACAACAGCAAAGGAAAGATCACTGCATCGGTAAAGTAGGTAACAACTCTTTAACCATATCTAATGTTCTTCTTGTTGATGGCCTGAAGCATAACCTCTTGGGCATTAGTCAATTGTGTGACAAGGGGCATGCCGTTTCGTTTGAAGCTACAAGATGTGTTGTAAAGCATCATGATGATAGTATTGCTTTTACTACTTCTAGAGATAAGATGTGTATGTTATTAATTTTTGTGATATTGGTAATCAAAATGTTTCATGTTTGAGTGCAATTCATCATAATGATGCATGGTTATGTCATAGAAGATTAACTCATATAGAAATGGACAACATCTCTAGACTTGCTAAATTTGATATTGCTTGAGGCATCCCCAAAGGGGTGTATTTGAAGGATAAAGTATTTGAACCTTGTCAACTAGGCAAACACACAAAATCCTCTTTTAAGAGCAAAAGCAAAAACTCCATATCTAGAGCATTAGAACTTATTCATATGGATTTGTTCAGACCCACACGTACAGTTAGTTTAGGTGGAAAATCGTATTGTTTTGTGATTGTAGACGATTTCACTAGATTTATGTGGGTTTACTTTTTAGCTCATAAGCATAAGGTGTTTGATGTGTTTGTAAAATTATGTTCTCATGTTGAAAATGAGAAGGGGTATTAGATCACTATTATTAGAAGTGATAAGGGTGGAGAGTTTGTTAATAAAAGTCTTGAAGACTTTTGTAACAAACAAGGATACACCCATCATCTTTCATCTCCCAGAACTCCACAACAAAATGAAGTTGTTGAAAGGAAGAACTGAACCCTTCAGGAAATGTGCAAGACCGTGTTGTGTGAATACAACGTGGCAAAATACTTTTGGGCTGAAGCCGTAAACACTGCATGCTATATGATGAATAGGACTATGATTATAAAGAAGTTAAACAAAACTCCTTATGAAATGTGAAAAGATAGAAAACCTAGCATAAGCCATTTTCGAGTGTTTGGATGTAAATGCTACATCTTAAATGACAACAACTTAGATAAGTATGACCCAAAATCTGATGTAGGCATATTTCTAGGATATTCCTCTCATAGCAAGGCATACAGGGTATTCAACAAATCATTGAAGACAATTGAGAAATCAACTCATATAAAATTCGATGAAGCTGACCCCAGAGAACTATTGGAAAAGGAATTAGAGAAAATAGATCTTGATGATGATGAGGACCTCATTCCATTAAAAGAATATGAAAATCGAGAGATGATAGTTGCATATTTAGATAGGTTTTAGAGTATGTTTTAGGTGTGTTTTAGGATAATTTATGCATTAGTTTCATGTATTTATGTTAGTTTTGATGCATATGTTAGTTTACGATAATTTGGATTTTTATACATTATTTTGGTTTATTAGTTTATATTGATCCATTTCATATTTGAGTGTGTTATTGATTTGATTTGATTTGATTTGTAGGTGTTTAGATGTGTTTGAAGTCAACTTGGATGATGAAAACATGATACATGAAGATTCAATGAAGATACATGAAGAAAACGAGTACAAAAGTGAAAAAAAAGGCTAAAATAGGTTCTGGGCACCGCGGTGCTACACAATAGCCTAATTGCGCGACTTTGTATTTCGGCCATATCTTTCTCAAATTAACTTCGAATTGGACGTGGTTTATTTCTATGCATTCCTTACTTGAAATAATACAAGATGGAATGTTTTTGAAGTTGATTTTGAAAGGAAAACAAGAAGAAAAAGGGAAGGGAAGAAAGCAGATGTGCGATTCAAAATAAAAACTTTCTAATTTTGTTGCGAACTTTCCTAGTTCGACTTGGACACTTCTTGGACGACTTCCTATGGACTTGTAGCTATATAAAGACCATTGTTAGGGTTTTCAAGGCAAAAAGGAGAGGTGAAAAGATTTTGAAGAGCAAGGAAGACGGCTAGGGTTTGGAAACGAGGAGAAGAGCAAAATTGAAGACATTGAAGATTTCTCCTACACTTTCCCTTCCTTCTACTTTGTTTTTCTGGTTTCAGATTTATGTTCATCATGTTATTTCATATTTTTATCTCTCAAGTTATGAGCTAAATCCTCTATCTAGAGGTGTCGATTGATCCGAACTTGAAACTATGTTGTAGGCTTTATTGATTGATTATTGTTAATGAAGTTTTCTAGTTTATTTGCATTTTTCTGAGTTTAATGCTTTTGATCCATTGGCCACGGATTAGATGATCATAGACTTGAGGTAGATGCTCCAAAAGAGGGTACTTTGGGTTGGAATTTGGAAAATATAACCTAAGCTATCGTGAGACTCAGAAGGAGATCGAGAACCTTTGAAGTCGTTAAGAGGAAATCACGAAACTTAATGAGTAATGAGTTATTATCATCTTAGGTTTTCATCAAAAGAGTAAAGCCAAGATGATAATAATATGCTCTAGTTGTTGCTCCAAAAGAGAAATTAGAAACGTTAGGATTTTTGACTTATACACGAAAGAACTGATTTAATGATAAATATATATATAAAGTCATAGTTGAGAGTAAGGTGAAATCAATCTTCTAGACTATTTTATATTTGATTTTCTATCTATTTACATTGCGTTGCTTTAGTTTTTATTTAATTGTTTATTTATTCCACTTAATCACTCAAATTTGATTTTCTAAATAAAGTTAGGGTTAGTGAAGCGGTATATAGTGTGAGTGTCAATCCTAGAGATTGACAACCCGATATCTCATCGGTTTTATATTATAACTTGACACCGTACGCTTGCGGTTTGCACGTAACAAGAGACAAGTGAGGAAGATAGAAATGAATCCACCATAGAACTTCCTAAAAATTACAGATTACTCATAGATCATCCCACATATGAAATTATAGGTGATCCAACTAGAGTAACCACTAGAGCATCCGTTAGTTGAGATCAAAGACATGTAGCGTTTGTCTCCCAAATAGAGCCAACCAAGGTTGAGGAAGCCTTAGGTGATGAGGTTTGGATTTTAGCGATGCAAGAGGATGTAGGACACTTTGTAAAAAACAAAGTGTGGGAACTTGTTCCTTGATCTAGTCACCACACAGTCATTGGAACAAAATGGGTCTTTAGGAATAAGAAAAATGAACAAGGAGATATCGCTAGAAATAAGGCAAGATTGGTTGCACAAGGGTACAACCGAGATGAAGGAATAAACTATGAAGAGGCATTTGCGCCTGTAGCAAGACTAGAAGCAATTTGAATGCTACTAGCTTATGCTTGCTATAAGGATTTCCCATTATACCAAATGGAACACGTTTTCAAACGACTTCATATATGAAGAGGTATACGTGAAGCAGCCGCCCGGTTTTGAGGACACTGAAAGACCAAATCATGTTTATCATCTTCACAAAGCCTTATATGGATTAAGGCAAGCACCCAGAGCATGGTATGACAAACTAAGTTCTTTTCTGCTAGAACATCATTTTAAGAATGGAAAGTTAGATTCAACCTTGTTTATTAAAAACAAAGGTGAGAATATGCAATTAGTACAAATTTATGTTGACGACATCATCTTCAGTGCGCCGAACAAATCACTTTGTGAAGAATTCTCTTCAATTATGACAAGTGAATTTGAGATGAGTATGATGAGAGAACTGAATTATTTCCTTGGCTTACAAATCGAACAAATGAAGAATGGGATATTCTTAAGCCAGTCAAAATATTCAAGAGACATGATAAAGAATTCAAGTTTGAAAACTTGAAATCAAGTAACACTCTTTGTAGTTCATCAATCAAAATGGATAAAGATGTAACTCGAAAATTAGTAGACGCAAAGATGTATCGAGGGATGATTGGCAGTTTGTTGTATTTAACAGCAAGCCAACCAAACATCATGTTTAGCATATGTTTGTGTGCTCGATTTCAGTCTGATCCAAAGGAATCCCACCTTAAATGCGTAAAAAGAATATTTAGAAACATAAGTGGGACACTAGACATGGGAATTTGGTATGACAAGAGTACATTGTTCGATCTTCGTAGCTTTGTAGATTTTGACTATGCGGGCAGTCTAGTTGATCGAAAAAGTACCTCTGGCTTTTTCCACTTCTTAGGTTGTTCATTGTTTTCTTGGTTCAGCAAGGAACATAACTCTATAGCCTTATCCACCACTGAAGCGAAATACGTGGCAACCAGAAGTTGTTGTGTTCAAGTCTTATACATGAAACAACAACTATCTGATTACTAAATTCATGTTGAATGTGCAGATATTTTATGTGATAACAGCATTGCAATTCATATCTCCAAAAATCCAGTGTTACATTCAAGAACCAAGCACATTGAGGTTAGACATCACTTTTTTCAAGATCATGTGCAAATAGGCGATGTCAAACTCATACACATAGGCACTAAAGATCAATTAGCCGATATATTCACAAAACCTCTGCGTAAGGATCGATTTGTTTTAATCCGACGTGAATTAGGCATGTTCATGGAAATGGACTTATGAAGAACATTGGCACTGTTCTCGCTTAACTTGAGAAATTTATTATGATCATGAAGGTTTCAATAGCTCAATTATCATTAATAATGATCATAAGTGATACTAGCGTTATCAAAATGCGTGTTATACCCAATTTCCCTCGAATAATCGAAGAAATAATTTGAAATGTTCAGAAATGAGAAAAATCAGGTGAAACTAATTTCAACCTGGTAAAACGCGTTTCACCAAGGCTGAGCCCACAGTGCTGTGCAAAAAGGGTGTCGAAACGTGTTTCAGTCAGTTGAAACGGGTTCCAGCTTGGCCGAGAAGAGTTTATAGCACATGCCAAAGGTGAAACGCACTTCATTTGAACTCCAACGCGTTCCACCTTCATCTCTCGCCCCAACTTGCGTTCCATCTCTCTCTCGCGTACGACGACCGTTTTCCTTCTCGAAAATAGGTGTTGCAAAGCTCGTGGGATTTCTTCCGAGTCTTCTCCTATCTTTTTCTTCATTTTTTATTGTGCTATTGTCAAGTTCGTGCTAAACTATGGTTTGGTGACTTGCATATCAAGTGTTAGACAAAATGCCAAGAAGGAATCCTACAAGGAATACTCGCAATGTGGTCATTCCACGCGACAATAGTCTGTCTGATTTGTCATCTGGACGGGAGGATAGAAGAAAAGAACGGGAGGATTGCCTATCTAGACCTCTCCATCGATCACCACCTCCACCACCAGCTCCCATGCTCGAACAAATTTCGTACCTAGTGTTTAGGCATCCAATCTCTCTAGGCGTGTACGTGAACTTTGCATTATTTGATCGCGCTTACATATCGCTCTGACCTCTATTTGATGAACTTGGGTGGACTTCATTCTATCACTTCACTACACCTTGGTAAGAGACTCTTATTCAAGCATTTCATAGTGGACTCACTCGGGATGCAGCTGATCGTGTTCATATTACTTACCGATATCACTCTCGTGTAATGGGTCGTCGCATCGTCATCTCTCCGATGCTTATTAAAGATAAATTTTAGTTAGCACGGGGTGGTCCTTATGCCTTGGACGTCAAAGGGAACATAAATTTTCCAAGCCTTGACAAGTTGAAAGTTCTTAATAACTTTTCCAAAAGGATAGTGCATCCCACCTATCCTATGGATGAGTATGTAGGATTAAGGGGCGTCTTTATATCTTTTTTGTCTCATTTTGAACTGTCTCTTTGAACTCTAGTATTTGGATGAATATAATGTTATACTCTGATAAATGTTATGATATGCTTATCGTTTTGACATGCAACGGTTCCATCTATAAGTCTTATTTTTTTCATCAAGCTTCAGTTGCTTCAATCAGGCCTAGATTAAGATGTTTGAAATTATTAAAAAGGGGGAGATTGTTGGCTTAATGACCCTCACCCTTTGCACTTTTGATTATTCCAAACAATATTTTATGTTATCTAACTTATGTGTTGAGCATGTTTCAGTTAATGTGTTATAAGGCTTAAAGTCAGAAATAGAAACAATACACTCATTAAGCGTAGAACTTCCAAAAGAAAGACCTAAAGCACAAATACCAAAGAACTCTAACGTGTAAACAAAGCAAGTGAACTGAAGTCAAGAATAAAGCTCAATTAAAGTCAACCAAAGATCAAAGTACAAGAACGAAACGATTCAAAATGCCGTAACTGCTTTAGATCTTTTCAGGATGTAAGTTTCTTTCAGTAATTGATCAGCCACTCATGTTTAATCGGTTTTTCTCGAGACTTTTCATATTTGATTTCTTGATTCCTTAAATTAATGATTTTTTGGTTATTTATTCTTTTGATCATGATTATAAATGTTTTCTCATTATATTTATCTTAAAATGATCATACTACATGTCTTTGAAAATGAATCTTGCATGTATGCCTATTTTGAAATAACTCACTCCATGATATTTTGTTTCAAGGTTTTAAGTTTCTGAATCTATTTGAAGATTTGATCGCATTCCGAATGGTTTTCATTGTTTTATCAATCACAAAACTTAAACATGTTCAAGAATGGTATTCTTGACATGTATACGTTTCCTAAGAACCCATGGAATGCATTCCTACTTTGTGGAACACACTCCAATAGCAAAAACACGTCTCATTTGATTCGGACAAGCTGAAACGCATTCCAGCAAAGATAAACACGTTTCAGGTACAAGGAAAAGAGTGTGCATAACTATCGGGTCTGGTGAAACACGTTTCACTTAACTGAAAAGTGTGCCAACTGTTCAAAACCCATTTTAGTGTGTTTTTGCCTCGGGCTCACTGAAACGCGTTCCAGCAAACTGAAACATTTTTCAACTGGTGTGTGGAAATATGTTATTTTCTCTCAGGCTTCCTAAACCGCACTCCAGCTTTTCTGAAACGCACTCTAGCCTGTTTTTTCCATTTTTGCTCATTTTCGAGTTTTAGACTTAAGCAACCAATGTGGGTCATTAATTTCACTAATACAAGATTAAAACTTCTAATCCTAACAATTCGTAATAGGTTTAGGGTAATGAAACATGTTTTGTTATAAAAACAATCAATAACTATTGTTTTAAACTAAGAACTTTTTATATCATTCAAAAACTGATTTTGCTCTGCAACTAAAGGCAGCCTCCATTAAAGATTTGAAAATACATGCTGATGCACCTGTTTTGTTTCAGAAGAAACACGACGGAAGTTTGCGGATGTGTGTTGACTGTAGGGCGTTGAACAAGGTAACTATCCAGAACAAGTATCCCATTCCTTTAATTGCTAATTTGTTTAACCAACTTGGTGTAGCTGGCTACTTTACGAAGCTTGATTTAAGGTCTGGGTATCATCAAGTTTGAATTGTCGAAGGAGATGAACCTAAGACCACTTGCGTTACTTGGTATGGAGCATTCGAGTACCTGGTGATGTCGTTTAGCTTAACCAATGCTCCAGCCACCTTCTGCACCTTGATGAATGAGATATTCTACTAGTACTTGGACAAGTTCGTGGTGGTGTACCTCGATGACATTGTCATATACAGCCCTACTCTGGAAGAACACATGGAACACTTGAGAATGGTGTTCGAGCTGCTACGAAATAATCATCTCTATGTAAAATAAGAGAAATGTTCTTTTGCTCAGAAGGAAATTGTCTTCTTAGGCCATTACATTGGTGGTAGAAAGCTGAAGATGGACATGGCAAAAGTTTGTGCTATCCATGAATGGAAGGCCCCAACAACAGTATCTGAGTTGTGGTCTTTTCTCGGTTTGGTGAACAACTATCATAAGTTCATCAATGATTATTCTGCCTGAGCAACGCCTTTAACTGATCTATTGAAGAAGGATCAATCGTGGGTTTGGTCACAAGAGCGGCAACGTGCACTTGATGACCTGAAGCAGGCGATGATAGAAGATCCTATCCTTGCTCTTCCTGATTTGAGGAAGCGCTTTGAAATACATGCAGATGCTTCAGATTTTGCACTTGGTGGAGTGTTAGTCCAAAAGGGACATCCTTTGGCTTATGAGAGCCGAAAACTTTCTGAAGTTGAACGTCGTAACAACTCAAAAGAAAGAGTTACTAGCAGCGATCCATTGCCTTCGGACGTGGAGGCATTACTTGTTGGGTTTGAGGTTTGTTGTTAAGACAGATAATGTGGCTATTTCACATTTTTTGACCCAGAAGTAACTTACTTCGAAGCAAGCTCAATGGCAGAAGTTCCTTTCAAAGTTCGACATGGTACTTGAATATAAGCTTGGGTGAACTAATCAAGTAGCCGATGCACTATGTAGAAAGACATAGTTTGCTACACTGTCAGTTGTAGCTCTGAGGACCGTCACGAAGCTGCAGACTACCTTGCATGGCCGAATCAGAGACGGGTTATAGATGGATCCTCAGGTCAAAACTCTCTGGTCACTAGTCGAAGCCGGTCGGACGAGACGATTCCATATTAAGAACGGGTTGCTTACAAAAAGGGAACGTCACTATTTACCTCGCACCAGTGGACTTTGCAGAGAGTTGATGCATGAGTGTCATGACACTCAATGGGCAGGTCATCCGGGTAGTCAATGCACTTTGGCCCTACTTGAACGGGGATACTATTGGTTGAATATGCGGGATGATGTCATTGAGTATCTCAAAACTTGCCTTACTTGTCAACAAGACAAGGTGGAACGAGATAGACCGATGGGACTGTTAGAACCACTATTGGTTCCTCAGCGTCCGTGGGAGAGTATGACGATGGATTTCATAGCTGCTTTTCAAAAAGTGGGGAAGTATGGCTCCATCATTGTGGTGGTGGATCGATTTTCGTAATATGCTACCTTTATTCCTGCGCCAAAACATTGCTCGGCAGATGAGACAACTTATCTTTTCTTGTGACATGTAGTGAAGTATTGGGGTGTACCTCAAACCATCGCCAGTGACAGAGATTCGAGGTTTACAAGGGGATTTTGGACAGAACTCTTTAGACTCTTGGGATCTCATTTGAGCTTCTCAACCAGCTGTCATCCCCAAACAGACGGTCAAACAGAGAGATTCAAGGCATTAATAGAGAAGTACCTCTGCAACTTTGTTTGTGCCAACCAGAAGAATTGGGTTGCTAGATGTTGCTCAGTTCTGTTTCAATTTGCAGCAGAGCTCTTCGACCTCGAAGAGTTCTTTTGAGTTGGTATTGGGCCAACAACCTCTTACACCTCACACACTGGATATGGGGTACACTGGAAGAAGTCCGTGAGCACATCAGTTTGCCAAGGAGTGACAGCAAACCGCTGAAGTTGCATGAGCCTACCTTGAGAAGGCCTCTAGAAGAATGAAGAAGTGGGCAGATCAGAAGAGGAAGCCAACATCTTTCCAGGTGGGAGATCAAGTCTTCATCAAGCTTCAACCTGATATCATGAAGTTCTTCAGAAAGGTGAATAAGAAGTTGGTTCGCAAGTATGAAGGCCCATTTCCTATCACAGAGCGAGTTGGGAAAGCTACTTATCGGGTCGATTTACCTTCTCAGTGGCGGAATCTTCATCTAGTGTTTCATGCTAGTAACTTGAAGCCGTGTCGTGTTGATTGAGAGGATCCAATTCGTGGGTGTTCTTCAAGACCAACAACAAATGTAAAGTGCCGACCTGATCGTGAAGTGGAGTATATTGTGGCTGATTGTCGAGTTCCAAGACCTTCACAAAAGCAGTTCGAGTCAGAGTATTTAGTCAAGTGGAAGGGCCTACCTGAAGCTGAAGCCAATTGGGAACCAACCAGTTCGTTAATACTGTATGAAGCAGAGATCCTCAAGTACTTAGCTAGTCCGCCAACAGGGGTGTCATCGTATTACGTGGTAGAGTTTGTCACGGTCATGTTGTCTCATGCACCGTCATGTCTTTTTTTTTAATCGGGGATTTTTGTAATTTTGGGGACCAGTATCATAGGCCTCACATTTTAATGTTTCCTTTTGGGATTAGGGTTAAAGGTTAAGATCTACCTTGTATGGGAGGTGGTAGTCGCCTAGAGGCAGTGCTTAGGTGTCCCCTACAACAGAGTGTCCTTTGTAAAGCTACCAACGTGTGTCCCTTGTGACTGCTTGCTATTGCTAACTTGTAATTCTCTAGCGATACCTGCTCCCCTAGGGTGTGTGTGTATTCCTTTCAAGTAAACACCAATTGTACAACATTTACTTGAGATTAATACAAATATATTTCCAATTACTTGTTGCCTATTCTTGTGTGTGTTATTGTTCCTTGCTTGCAAATTGGCTGACGTTGTTACTTGATATTATTGGGTGCCGCACGGGTATTGCCTGTTATCTCAATGAACCCCATGACATAAATGTTTTGATGATTCCAAATATCTCTAGTTGGTCTATCTAATGATCTTGTCAAGTGTTTTAGATTTATCAAGAATCAAGAATCAAGATCAAGGAACCGTGATCACAAGCCTATTGAACATCAAAGTAAAGTTCTGAGTCTGTTAGTACCTAAAATGTAAAGTCTATCAATCATCTTACTCTCAACAAGATTTTTATTGTTTTTATATTTTGATCGTAACATTTTAATCGTACCTAATGATTTCTAAAGTATTTGTTTTGATTAAAAGAAATAATGATGTTTTATCTAGTTTTAATTGAGAAATCAAAAACAGCTTTTATAAAGTCTTTCAGGACACTAATATTTTAGCAGTGTCCAGGAAAGTCAGGACGCTCAAGGTTGAGTTGAACTATTTAATAAGGACGCTTACTCGTTATTAGTGACCTTTCTTTTATCGACCTTTGAGAATGTTAGGATGCTGACTTAGTTTTAGCTCGCTGAAAGATCCTTTTATCTTTAAGTGATTTCTATCTTTAAAGAAGCTGATAAGTTAATAGTTGAATGAATTATCAAGACACTACTTGTGTAGGAGCGCCCTCATCTTGAGAATCAACTTAAATAACTTTCAGGACGCTCACCTTCCGTTAGCGTGCTTAAACATTGTTTTGAAATTGCTTTTAATAGGTTAGGACGCTTACTCTTGAGTAGCGCCCTCATTTGTTTTGTGTTTTAAAACAAAGCAGGATGCTTACTGCGAGGTAGCGCCCTCATGCTTTAAGTCGTTTAATTGTCAAAGCAAGTCAAGACACTTGCTACTTAGTAGCGCCCTCACTTCATTGTTCAGTAGGACGCCGATGTTCTATGAGCGCCCTCAAAGGAACAAAACGACATAAATGATATTTTTAATGTTATGATATGTACGTACTTTTTGCCACCTTTTCAGAACAACTTTTCGTATAAAATCAATTTTTTGTATTTGCAAGAGATATTCTCTGAATCACGAACCACGTCTGCTAAAACTTTCCTTATTCGTGTATCTGGAGAAAAACAAAATATTCATGAATTATGCAGTTGCCATTTTCGTGGTATACTCTAGCTGTTGTGAGTAAACGTTCATATTTGAAATTCAAATTCAAATGAACAACAACTTCATCTCTACAAGTCTATTGATACAAACACATAACAATTTGTTAAGCACCGAAACGTCTCTAAGCTAAAATACTTTTTGAAAGTTAGTCAAATTTTCATCTGATCAAGAAAACATTTAAGTCAATTTGTTTTCACAGTAGTTTTCTTTGAGACTTTACGTATTCAAAATATTTTCATACTGAGCTAACATTTTATCTTTATCTAAAAATCTATTTGAAGTTTTGAGCTGTTTTCACTCAAATTGTTCAACACTGTTTTAACTTATATCATTCTTGCTGAAAGAGTAATTTGAGAGATAGTTCATAGGATACAGTTGTACTCAATTTCATATCTTGTATACTGTATCAAGGTTGTAACAGTAGTTACATAAACTATTGAGTTGATATTCTTCTGTCAACGAAGAAACGATAGTTCTCACACCCGTAAGTTGAGATAGGTTGGTCTCACGCCTTGAATCTGAGCAATGTAACTGTTGTTCTCACACGTGCAAGTTGAGAAAAAGTTTAACGATTTGATCTTCACCCATAAGAAGGTCTATAGTGATAAGGTTAAAATCCTAACTGAGAAGGTTAGGTAGTGGACGTAAGCAAGTAGCCGAACCACTATAACTCGACTGTGCATGCTTGCTTATTTCTTTGCAGTTTAATCTTGCCATTGTAATTAATTTTAAATTGTCTAAGTGTCCAATTCACCCCCTTTTGGACATAACTGGGCCAACATTGCCTTGCCTCATTTACTCGCTCGTGACACATGGCCATCATATTGACGGTATTTCCTACGTTAATTGGCGTTTTAGGGTGGAGACTAACAACATTCGTGACTGGAAAATTGTTCCAATTGAATGCGAGAACTATGTTGGCAACGACATGCTTGGCTCCCTATATCGTCAAGACTCCAAAGCTGTGACTTACCAAGCTACAATCTATGATGAAGGCATCAATATAGGAGATGGCATGGACATTTGTGTATTTGATGTCGACGAGACCATCCTTTCAAACCTGCCTTACTATGCCATCTCCAATATTGATGCCTTCAGCATAGATTGCAACTTAGTTAGTCACAACATGGTTTCGGGTACTCTTGATATACTATACTATGCAGCATAGTTCTACTTGTGATCCCTTTATTTTGCTTCCTATATATCTATTGTAGTAGTAACATTTAAATTAATTTCAGGGCTGAGCCATATAATAACACGACATTTACTGAATGGGTTAATAAGGGTGAGGCACCCCAACTGGCAAAGAGTTATAAGCTATACCAAAAATTTCTTTCCTTGAACATCTAGATAATTTTCTTAACCGGAAGATTAAAAGCATAGAGAAGTGTTACAAGAACCAATCTTAAAAAGGACGAGTACTACAAGTGGAAGAAGCTCATACTCAGGTAATTAATTAAAATTGAGTAACGCTACATTGAAACCCATTTTTTACATAAAAAATGTGTTGATCTAAGTGGTTTTGCACTTAGTTTTTCTCCTAAGTGTTTTGATGCTTACAAACAATATAACAAATGATGCTAATGTTTCTATCTAGTATATTTCAGCACCTAAAGATGACAAAGAGTCAATACAAGATCTAAGTCTTCAAGTTCAACAAGTCTCTCAAGCAATGGATCAACCATACTTAAAGCTTGGACAACTTGAAGGAATGAAGAAAAAAAGGTTGAGAGTCTTTATGTGTCTAGAATTAGGATATAACCTTCTTGCATTTCCTATTGCTCAATCTTTCTATACTTCATGCATTAATACTTCACATATGCATAGTTTTGATAAAACTCATTCATGCAGTAAGTATTTTTAAAAAATATTTTCAAGTATTCAAAATGTTTGATCTATATTTTTAAACTATTTTGAATCATATTTGCATTAGTTTGATTAAAATGATATTTCTACAAATCTTTTCAAAATAATCAAAATTGTTTTGATTTTTATCAAAATCTTGTTTGATTGTTTAATTGTTGATTTCTAAAGTATTTAATTTGATTAAAAGAAACATTATGTTTTGTCATGTTTTAATCGAGGAATCAAAAACCGTTTTTATAAAGTCTTTCAGGACGCTAATGTTTCAGCATCATTCTCCTCGACTTGATGTGTCAGGACGCTGATGAAATGTTAAGACGCTCAAGGTTGAATTGATCTGATTAATAAGGACGCTTACTTGTTAGTAGTGACATTTCTCTTATCAACCTTTGAGAATGTCAGGACGCTGACTTAGTTTCAGCTCGCTGAAAGATCTTTTTATTTTTAAGTGTTTTTTATTTATTTTTAAGGACGCTGATAAGTTATAAGTTGAATGAATTATCAGGACGCTACTTGTATAGGAGCGCCCTCATCTTTAGAATCAACTTAAGTAACTTTCAGGACGCTCACCGTCCGTCAGCGTGCTTAAACATTGTTTTAAAACTGCTTTTAATAGTTCAGGACGCTTACTCTTGAGTAGCGCCCTCATATGTTTTGCGTTTTAAAAGAAAGCAAGACACTTACTGCGAGGTAGCGCCCTCATGCTTTAAGCCATTTAAATGTCAAAGCAAGTCAGGACGCTTACTACTTAGTAGCGCCTTCACTTCATTGTTCAGTAGGACGCTGATATTCTATGACCGCCCTCAAAGGAACAAAATGACAGAAATGATATTTTTACTATTCTGACATTTACATATTTTTCGCCACCTTTTTTGAACAACTTTTCGTACAAAATCAATTTTCTGTATTTGAAGAGATATTCTCTGATTCACGAACCACGTCTTCTACAACTTTCCTTATTCGTGTATCTGGAGAAAAATAGAATATTCATGAATTGTGCAGTTGCCACTATCGTGATATATTCTAGCTGTTGTGAGTAAACATTCATATTTGAAATTCAAATTCAAATTCAAATGAACAACATCTTCATCTCTACAAGTATATAAATACAGACACTTAACAATTTGTTAAGCACCAAGAATTTTCTGAACTAAAACACTTTTTGAAAGTAAGTCGAATTTTCATCTGGTCAAGAAAAAGTTTAAGTCGATCTGTTTTCATAGTAGTTTTCTTTGAGACTTTACGTACTCAAAAGGTCTTCATGCTAAGCTAACATTCTCTTGAGCAAATATGGTTGCAAGAAAGATATAAATCATTGTAAGGACTCTCTTCACCTTGAGCTTAAATTTTCATATCTTGTATTTGGTATTTGAATTTATGAGCTTCATCGTAATTGTTCTAATCAGTTAGAACAAACATTAGGTTCACTGTTTTTAGTCTTTTGGATTGTTTCATGGATTGAAACAAACCAAGTAAAGTGATTTAATATCACTTGTGATTCCAATGTTGGAATCAAGACTAGTTTCATCATTTCTCTTGAAAAGGATGTGTGGATTCTTCCTTAGCCTGCAAAAGGAACATGGGTTCTTCCTTAGCCCGAAAAAAAGGATACACGGTTCTCTCACACCCGTAAGATGAGAAACGATAGTTCTCACACCCATAAGTTGAGAAAGTGTACCGGTTTGATCTTCACCCGTAAGAAGATCAGTTAGTGAAGTTTGAAAATCCTAATCGAAAGATTAGGTAGTGGATGTAGGTGCAGCCGAACCACTATAAATGCTTGTGTACTTTACTTTTCGCATTTTACTTTATGTTCATTAGATTTATTTATGCATTGAACCCAATTGAGTCAAGGAATCTCATCAGAAATTAGAAAAGATTAATAACGGCCATGACACCCAATTCACCCACCCCCCTTCTTGGGTGTACCAACAAAATGTACATCACTTTCACCAGAATCAAATTGTAAAAGTTCATCACCAAAAATTTTTAGAAACCAATTTTTCGTGCCTAAAAAGGTTTAGTGCCCCAATTGCAAAATAACTTGTGGCTAGAGGGTTTGGCGACGAAATGCTTGGTTGTTCATCTGTCTTGTCCTTCCACATATTTTCAACATTATGGAGTTCTATCTCATCAAGATTTGCCCACCATTCATAATCTTCATCGTTATCTTCTTTGTCAGCATCCTCCTCTCTGTAGAATTTGACTTTATATTTGTCCACTAGTGATTGGTAATGAGTCTTTGACAGAAACGGAATCTCATAAAATCTTTCTTCACAGTAAATCTTCTAAATGAAATCTTCAGTAATTAATGTATGATTTTTCGTCAGTTCTTCTAGCCAAAAATCCATACCAATTACTCTTGCTCTCCACTGTCGAATTTGTTTTCTTATTGATCGATCACAAATCCAAG
This sequence comes from Paratinospora sagittata, assembly GCA_035771175.1. NCBI lineage: Eukaryota > Viridiplantae > Streptophyta > Magnoliopsida > Ranunculales > Menispermaceae > Paratinospora > Paratinospora sagittata. The sequence goes on along the minus strand of CM069611.1, from coordinate 16,299,358 downwards.
GTTAATCATATCTTAAGATTCTCATATTGTTGTCGTGACCTTTCAATACTATATTGTGTTGAGTCGATAAGATGCTTCTAGTTTTTGTCCATTCTAGTGGTTTGGAATTAATTATGGCCTCCACATACTGATATCTAGAAAAGACTTGTAGAACAGTCCCTGCAAATTTTCTTCTAAACATTTTGTCTGGTCTGAATCGGTGAAGACGATTTGATTGACTAGTCCATAATCCAATAATAATTGAGGGATGAGCTCCATTTCTTCTCCTTGAAAAGTTATTTTAATATTTTTATATTTCTCTAGATTTAAATTTATTTTGCATATACTATATACTAAAGTACATGTACAATTTTGTTTTCGAGTTCTGTCATCAATACATTCTAATTTATTTTTGCATACTAATTTTTTACTATTATGACAGTCCCACTCATAACTAGTTCCATAGTAAAATTGATGCATTTTGGCAGAGTCCATGAGAAATTGGACAATTAATTCCTGCCTTTGGAAACTATGTTTTTCAGCTAAATTATAAATATGTTCTTTTATATTTTTATCAAATCTATCTAAAATAACTCTAGGTGGTGTAAAGGGCTTATTATAAAATTCTAGTTTACTGCTAGATTTTTCAAGACTATAATCTTTTGAACTACTGCTAGTTTCATGACTATTTTTGCCATATATTTCTTTTTGCTGAGTATCTAGTTTACTTTGTACATTTTTCAAGCTATTTTCTAAAGCTATTTTTTCACTGCTAAGTTCATGATATCCATGCATGAATTCTAAAATCTCACCTTCTATATATGATTTGCCTTCTATCTTGACGACTGGATATGACTTGCTAAGATTTGAAATATAAAAATCTAAAGCCTCTTTAGCTTCATCAAAAGAAATATAACATCTATAACTAACTTTTTCATAATTTTCTATATTTTCTAAAACCTGTTGCCATGTATTAAAAATACCTCTATTATGACCTTCAAAAACTACATAATATTCATATTTATTATTAGTTGAAAAATAATAAGCTAATGCATTTAAAATATCGGCAAAACGATTTTTATCATTTCTAAAAGTCCAAATATTATTTAAAAGACATTTTTGTTCTAATTTTATTTTTCCGGCTATATTTACTATTGGACAAAAGACTTTCCCAAGATAAGGTTGTAATATGTAGAACCCAAATTGTATAGGCTCTTGTTGAGTACTTGGGCTTCCTTTTGATTTCTGCATCTGTAAAATAAAATAATTGCTTAGAAATTATACGGGATAAAAAATCTACTAAATAATTATTGTTACCTTACATGCTCGAATTTTGCTTTATATCCTCTGCCTTTTATTGCATCAAGAAATTCTATCCATCGTTTACTACTAAATGAGTTTTTTTATAAAAAGTTTTTATTTTCTAATTTTTTTTATAGAATTCTATAATATTGTTGCCTTCCGTTCTAATAGTAAAAGTATCATTTTGAATATGTAAATGAAAAACATTTTAAGCTCTTATTATTCCTAATATTTCTAGATTAGTACTTGTTTTTTTACTTTCTGACTCATTAAAATTTCCACTATGATAAAGGGTCATTTCTTTTAATTCGGAAGAGCTATTTTCTTTAAGTTTTTGGATTAAAACTGCTCCCCATCCTATACTATTAGCGTCTGTTTGTATTATTTTATAAAAATGATCTATTGGTAAAGCTAAAGGTTTAACATTTTTTAATATTTCTTTAATTTTTTGTACTAGCTTAACATCTTCTTTATTGAAATATTTTTTACCATTCTTTTTTAGCTTATTATATAAAGGGCCAACTAATCTACTTAAGAAAGTGATAAATTTTGTACCATTATTTAATAATCCTAAGAAGTTTTTAAGTTCTTTGGTTCGTTCGATTTTATCAAGGAAATCTATTATTTTTGTTATTATATGAGGTTGTAATTTAACTTTTCCTCTATCTATATTTATTCCTAAGAAATCAATTTGTTCTTTAAATAATTCCATTTTCTTTTTGCTTATAACAATTTTGTGTTATCTTAAGGCTTCTAATATTTGTTCTACATGATAAATATGACTTATTCTATTTTCACTATAAATAAGAATATCATCTATATAAACTATACAAAAATGTGAATATGGTTTAAATATTTTATCCATCTGTTCTTGGAATATAGATGGTGCGCTTTTTAGTCCGAAAGTCATTATGAACCATTCAAATAATCCTTCTGAACAGGTAAATGCCGTCCAAGGAATGGATTTTTTTGCTAGTGGTATTTGACAATATCCACTTTTACAATCTAGTTTAAAGAAATATGTTGAATTTTGTATATTATTTAATAATTCATCTTTATAAGGAATTTTATAGCTATTATCATGCGTGTTATCATTTAATCTTTTATAATTTATAACAATTCTACTTTTTCCACTTTTTATTTCACTATGATTTTTTACTATAATAGTAGGGCTTCTATGTTTACTTCTACTAGGTTTTATAATTTTAATCTTTAATAATTCATTAATATGATCTTTTATATCTTTTCTATCTTCTAAACTATATGCTAAGTCTGCAACATCTATTTTTAATTCTTTATTTATTATTTCAATTTCATTAGGATGTGTTTTACTAATTGTTGGGTTTTCTCCTATTATTCCTTCTTTTTCTAATTAATTTATTAAATTATTGATATTGATGGGTAAATTTGTATTTAAGAAAATATTTGATGGTTCTATGTTTAAAACATCTTCTAAATATTCACGTACTTCTAATTCTTCTTGAATATTTTTGTAGTCATCATCTATACTATTAATTTCTTCTACTAAATTACCATTGTAGATTTGTCTTATTACATTGATGGGTTTTGTATAGGGTACTATAGTAGTCTTGTCACTCCCCGCCCGGATGCGCCTAAATCGGGGGAACACTCACGGACGGGGCGTGAATGCATTATAACAATAACCGAGTGCGCTGGAACATAATTAAGTACAAGTCTGATTTCATTAATTTCAAAGTATATTTTTATACATAAAATAGTAAAGGGAACATCTTTCCAAAATCCTCAATGAATAAACAAAGGGTTATAAAATGTGGGCCCAAAAACCTCCACCCAGTTCACCTTAATCTCATGAGAAAAATTGAATAACAATGGGGTGAGCTATTGCCCAGTGGGTAAAATAATTCGTGAATATAACAATTAATAAAGAAAACTTTATAATCAAATATCACATAAACACATCATTGCATTATAATCAATACAACACATATGTATGCATGACACCATCTCGTAATGGTTCCATGATTGTACGTCCCTCCTCAGGAACGACGCTCTGAGTGCACGTACAGATGTCCATCCCCAAGTAAACCCGGGTTCTCATTGTACATCCCTCTCCAGAGAATTATCAATAATAGTGAGCATTGCTTCTAACTATTTTGTGGATCATAAACCACTTACGTACCTAGGTGTATGATGCTAATGCATAAGCAGTTCCTATTTTTACTAACATTAGACAGGATTTGACAACATCTGGTGATTCTTATCAGGTCAGTATCACCACATGTAAGTAGGATGTTCAGTATCACTTGTACAAGCTGATAGCTTTCAAATAAGACCAACCAGATCAGTCTCCAGTTTGAGAGGTGAGACACGAGGTCTACTTAAGTACCAATCGTCTAGAGCAACACGTTGCCTCCCGTTCACTATTTAAAGTTACTGAGGACAAGACAATGTCTGGTTGAGTCAGATTGACCACTAATCCGGCATAGTAACAGTGTAATACACGAACTCCAAATACACAGACATAAGTATGACAGGTATGAACATTATACGCAATAGTGCAGTGTAAATGAATAGTAGACATAATGATAAATGAATGTAAACTCTAATAAAAGTTATAAGACATGCAAACCTATGTTTCATTCTCTACCTTCAGATAATAACTCCTTCTACAACTGGCGCCTTCCCCCGAGCAGAACCATTTTGCACCGCGAAGGAAGTCTCGAAAAGAGAGTCTCAAAGAGTGAAGAGAAAAACTCAAGGAGAGTGAGAGTGAGAGTGAGAGAGAGAAAGAGAAAGAGAAATCACAAATTTTAGTGTGAAAAATGAGGGGGGGTTTCTTTTATAGAAAAAAGGTGCCCGAACCTTCGGGCGGGCTACCCGAACGTTCGTTCAGGCAATTGCTCAAAGTTTAAATAATTTTTTTTTGTGCAATCCTAGCGTATTACACTCTACCCCCCTTAAAAGAATTTCGCCCTCAAAATTCAGTCTATGTAGTGATGATTGTTGCCTACGTGGGATTCACCGTCGTCGTCATCAGGGTAGTGCCTCTAAGGCCCCTGAATAGCATTGTGGCCGGTGGAATCTTCAATATCATCAAACACTGGAGAGCAAATGGAGTTGGATTCGTCCTCAGAAGGTTCCAACATTTGCCTCACAGATGGTAGCATAGAGCTCTGCAAGTTGTAGCATTTCAGGGGAGGTAGGTTGAGCGGCGGAATGTTTTTTCGTGTTGTTGCCCGAATTTGGCCCCCTGGCAATTTTGGTAGGATATTTTGCCAAGATGAGAGCACAGGATTGTTTCAGACAAAATTGTTACGAAAAATCCATGTACGCTCTAGCAATAAGGATCGCTGTCTGTGGGGCGATGGAGTTGGTGATGCAAGGTAGTTGTAACTTGACTCAGATCCTGACGGAGTCGCCACATGTTGCCAAAGTGGCCATTGTGTGTGTGCATCATTACCTCCATCGGTATTATTTTCAGACATTTTCATAGTTATTTAAATGAAAGAATATATTAAGATATTGTAAACAAAGTTCCATTATTTTATTGATAAGTGAAAAAGTACAATGTATCACATCATCAATTATTACTAGAAAACAATTCAGTGTATTTCTTTTTAATTGTTGCCTCTAGTTCCCATGTTGCTTCATCTACTCTGTGGTGATCCCAGAGCACTTTCACAACTGGTATGCTACGTCGCCTTAGTTCTTGAGTTTTTCTATCTAGATGTATCTCTCTCTCTTGATACTTATTTCCTTCTTTAACCCATACCTCGACTAGAGGGATGATATGCGAAGGATCAGGATGATACTTTCGAAGCATTGGTACGTGAAAAGCGTCATGAACCTTAGACATGGACGATGGAAGGGATGGACAATAGGCTAGTTTGCCAATACGTTCAATGATCTAAAATGGGCCGATATACCGTGAGGAGAGCTTTCCTTTGATCCCAAAGCATTAGACACCTCTTGTAGGCTAAAGTTTTAGAAAAACCAAGTCCCCCTTATCAAATACTAGAGGTTGTCTCCGTTTGTCAGCATAGCTTTTCTGTCAACTTAGTGCTACATGAAGTCGCTCCTTTACTAGTGTGATCTTCTCAGAAGACTCTTGAACTAGTTCAGGCTCCAACTTCAGTCGATCTACCATATCTAACCAGCATATCGAAGATCTGCAAGGGCGACATTAGAGAGCCTCATATGGTGCCATGTCGATACTGGTTTGGTAGTTGTTGTTGCATGCAAACTCGGCCAAATGTAAGTGTTTTGCCCATCCGTCATGAAAATCGAAAATGCAACAGCGTAACATATCCTCCAAAATCTGGGTAAGACGCTCTGACTGCCCATCAGTCTGAGGGTGAAAGGCTGTGCTCATGGTGATTTTGGAGCCCATTCTACCCTGGAAGCTTTACCAAAACTTTAATGTGAATCGAAGGTCTCGATCAGAAACGATCATGAGTGGTACGCCATGGAGGCATACGATCTCTCTTTCATACAATTCGGCAAGCTTGGCAGGGTTATCTGTGAACTTTATTGACAAAAAGTATGCAGACGTTGTAAGTCTGTTAATGATAACCCAGATAGCATCTTGTCTTTTATTATTTTGAGGCAACGCTGTAACAAAATCCATTGCGACGTTCTCCCACTTCCATTCTCTAATAGATAAAGGCTGGAGAAGTCCAGAGGGAAGTCTGCGTTCTACCTTTACTTGCTGGCAAATGAGACATCTAGCAATGAAGTCTGCAATAGCCTTCTTCATTCCAGAAAACCAGAATTGTCTCTTGATATCCTTGTACATCTTGTTTCCCTCAGGATGCATAGCGAACCTCGATGTCACGACCCACTATACGTGACGTCATGACCGGCACGGAAACCTCCGAGTATACCCTCCATTGGTACACTCGGCGTCTCGTCAGCCTAAAACACATATACGAATCCCCAAGTCAAATACAGTACAATCCTAAAAACATCCATCTAACATGATCATAAATGAAATAAAATATTACATCTCCAAGTTACCAAATATAAAATTTCAAAGTTTACAAAATACTACAAACCCAACACATCCCAACTATGTGTTAATTATACATATACTAGGTGTTATCGTGTACATAATTATCAAATTACAAAATTAAATGTACAACACCTACATGAAACAAAAACAAGGGACGCTATGCAGTCAAGCCTTCCCTTTTTTCTTTTTATATCAGATCCTGAAAGAAGAAGGTGAGGTGTGAGCTACAGCCCACTCAGTGAATGCCATTTACAAATGGCATATACGTGCATTTAATAAAAACATGATAAGATCATAAATCATTGAAATATCATGATGACGAAATAGATTACATACATGCTAACATAATGAATCAAGTCATACATAAGATGATGCATAACATTTGTAATCATACTCATGCAATCCTGACACCTCCTAAGTTCGGGGGTTCAAGGCTGGTGCTCTACACACAGTAGCTGAACACACACACAATACTCATATCCTAATAGGATTTCTGGGGTTGTGCAGCACGTAAGATTAGCCTAAACTAACCTACCCATACACAAGTCATAAAACCCTCTGCCAGGTACACTGCTGGGATTGCCGCTAGAGGCAACACCGATCAAGATCTTCATCGCACATAATGAAGATATATTAGATAAGAATGCGCTGACAAAATTTCAGCTCAATCGGACCATGGATCTAGGAGATCCAACCATTGATGTAATTTGTGACAGAAATTTCTTCCTCCATAGAGCGGGCTCCACTGGATCCAAAACACCATTTTTGACATGTTTTGGCGTCGAACAGGTCTCCGATGGTTCTGAAACTTCATGCGCACTCTCTATGAACTAAAATCATGTAAAGACACTCGAACTTACGTGCTTCGAGCATCAAAATATATATACACATATGTATACGAATAAGTATACAGGTACACTATGGGTCAAAATGGCGTCACCTAAAGGCACGGGTGCTACAACTCTCCCCAACTTAGGAAATATTTTTGTCCTCAAAACATAAAAGCAAGAGAACTAATCTCAGTCGGTAAAGAGGTCGGGGAACTTCTCCCTTATTTGATCCTCGTGCTCCCAGGTTTGCTCTTCATTATCGTGGAATTGCCGTCTGACTTGCACAAGTGGGATTTTCTTATTTCTCAATTTCTGAACCCTATGAGCCACAATCTGAATAGGCAACTCCTCATAAGTGGTATCCTCCCCAACTTGCAGATGACTCACATCAAGCACATGAGTTGGATCGGGATAAGACTCCTTCAATGGATCCTCATTAAACTTCCTCAGCATCGATACGTGGAATACATCATGAACACCCTCGAGCTGAGAAGGCAGAGCCAACCTGTACGCTACTGGTCTAATCCTCTCAACAATCCGGAATGGCCCAATAAACCTAGGGGCAAGTTTCCTACTAACACCGAACCTCATCTGACCTTTGAGTGGTGAGACCTTAAGCAAAATTAGATCTCCTACTGCAACCTCTAACGGCAGATGCCGGTTATCATAATAACTTTTTTCCCTGTCCTGAGCTGACTTTAGCCTCTGCCGAATCTGCTTGACTTTCTCAGTCTGCTCAACAACTGCATCAAGGCCCCAAAACAGCGTATCACCCACCTCGTACCAACAAGCTGGAGATCTACAGGGTTTTCCATACAAAGCCTCATATGATCCCATACAAGGGAAAATGCTCACCCCAACCACCACCGAACTCTAAAATGCAAGACCTGAGCATATCCTCCAGCATCTGAATCACTCTCTCGGACTGACCGTCCATCTGAGGATGAAATGTTGTACTAAGTCGGAGGCGAGTCCCAAATCGAGTCTGCAAGGCCTGCCAAAACTTTGATGTAAATCGTGGATCTCGATCCGACACGATAGACAATGGCACTCCATGCAATCTCACGATCTCTCTCACATATAATCTGCTCAGTCTATCCATAGTGTCCCTGGTCCACATAGCAAAGAAGTGTGCACTCTTGGTCAATCTATCGACCACAACCCAAATGGCATCAAATCTGCCCTGAGACCTCGACAATCCATGATGAAATCTATCATGATGTGTTCCCATTTCCACTCGGGTATGGGCAATGGTTGCATCTGACCATCAGGCTTCCGGTGTTTAGCCTTATCCTGCTGACACACCTCACATCTCTGCACATACTCAGCAATACTCTTCTTCATCCCGTGCCACCATACATATCTCTTCATGTCATAGTACATCTTGGTAGCCCCTGGATGAACAGTATACTGAGACCTGGGAGCCTCTCGAAGTATCTTAACACGTAACTCAACATCATATGGGATCCATAGTCTCCCTCTATACCTTAACACATCATCTGGACCAATCTGTCAATCGGCCTAGTCAACACTGTCTGCGTATCTACAATACATGTCATAATCTGGACAATATTCCTGTAGATATCTAAGCCGCGAAATATGGGCATCTGCAAGGTGCACGTGCATCTGAGCACATATCTCAGTAAGTGGTGCGTCCGAGAGTATACTCATCATAGTCACTCTCTCAAGTAAATGCCACTGTTGGGCCATCTGAAAAGCAAACGCCTGAGTCCCTGCTCGCCTACGGCTCAAAGCATCAGCCACAACATTGGCTTTGCCAGGATGATACTCCAAAGAGAAATCATAATCCTTTCGTAACTCGAGCCATCTCCTCTGCCGCATATTTAGCTCATTCTGATCAAAGAAGTACTTCAAACTCTTGTGATCAGAAAACAAAGTGAACCTTTCACCATAAAGGTAGTGCCTCCATAGCTTCAGTGCAAATACAATAGCGGCCGGCTCCAAATCATGCACAGGGTAGTTGTGCTCATGCACCTTAAGTTGTCTAGATGCATATGCAACCACTCGACCCTCCTGCATCAGTACACATCCTAGACCTAAGAGTGATGCATCGGTATAAATCACCAACTCTTTCCCAGGCTCTGCAAGAATCAACACTGGAGCTGTAGTCAACCTCTTTTTCAACTCACTGAAAGCTCTCTCACAGGCATCCGACCACGTGAAGGCCACATTCTTCTGAGTTAGTTTAGTCATCGGCGCGGCTATCGTGGAAAAGTCCTTCACGAACTTCCTGTAATAGTCAACCAAACCCAGAAAGCTACGAATCTCGGTCACTATGATAGGTCTTGGCCAATCAATGATCGCCTCAACCTTAGCAGAATCAACAAAAATACCGTCTGCACTAACCACATGACCCAAGAATTTCACCTCAATCATCCAGAAATCACACTTGCTCAGCTTGGCATACAGCCTATGCTCCAATAATGTCTGCAAAGTAACTCTAAGATGACGCTTATGATCCTCTCTTGTCTTAGAATAGACTAGGATATCATCGATAAATACTATAATGAACTGGTCAAGGTACGGCCTGAACACTCTCTGCATCAGATCCATGAACATAGCTGGTGCATTAGTCAACAAGAAAGGCATCACCAGAAACTCGTAATGTCCATACCTCGTCCGAAAAGCACTCTTCGACACATCCTCATATCTCATCCTCAACTGATGGTACCCAAACCTCAAGTCAATCTTTGAAAAGAACTTGGCCCCAATTAGTTGGTCAAACAAGTCATCAATACGAGGAAGCAGATATTTGTTCTTCACAATCACCTTATTCAGTTGACGGTAGTCTATACACAAACGAAGACTCCCGTCTTTCTTCTTGACAAACAACACAAGTGCTCCCCATGGTGACATGCTAGGGGAAATAAATCCCTTGCCCATCAGCTCAAGTTGGGCTTTGAGTTCATTCAGCTCTTTCTGTGCCATACAATACGGTGGAATGGAAATGGGTTTAGTCCTGGGCATCAGCTCAATGATAAAGTCTACCTCTCACCTTGGCGGAAAGCCAAGTAACTCATCAGGAAAAACCTTTGGGTACTCGCAGACTACAGGAATGTCTGCTAGCTGAATACTCTGACCCACATCTTCCACTAGCATCAAACTCGCCATCGTAGCAACCTCATCATCAGTGGCTAATCTACCCTGGGTAGGTGGTCCCGATGTAGTCCTGCCTCAAAAGACGTAGACTAGCTCTCTGGGTATCTGAAAGATAACCCTCTTGCTGAAGCAATTAATGTGAGCGTGATACGCCGCCAGCCAATCCATACCCAAAATGGCATCAAACTCTAGGAACTCTAAGACTCTATGGTCAACAGACATTTCATGGTCCTCGAATCTCACAATGCAACCCACACATACCATATAAGGGTAAATTCTCTCACCCGCTACCGTACTCAAAATTAACGGCGTACTAGTCCTAACAGTAGACAATCTTAATATATCTACTACACCACCAAAAATAAATGACTTAGTAGAACCAGCATCAATGAAGACATATATCAAAGAATGGCAAATGTTAATTGTACCTTCTATTAGCTGCTTGCTAGCCTCACGATCTACCTATGTAACTGTGGCGACCCAGCACCCCGGATCACCAACCCCGCAAGGAATGGTGTGCGGAATTTCGGGGCGAGACTCCCGGCGTAGGCATCTCCAACCACTTCTCAACCTCCGTGAGGTGGTTGAGACCCTACGAGCCTTATCCCAAACAACGACATAACATAAAAATGTACTAAACAAAACTACCAACCGTATTAATCATCCAAGACAAGAGATATTCCATAAAACCTTGCCATAAATAAAACCGTCATAATCCCTATAGTCCATCAAGAATGACATACACATAAAGTCCAAAACTATGGGTACAAAAAACCCTCATATGCCCCCGTGGTCTATCTAACATGTCTCAACTCACCCATACTACAATGTGGTAAGTGTTATAATTACATAGTCCAATATATAATACATCATAATTTAAAACACAGTTCAATCAAAATGCCTCTCAACTCACATCGACGCCTTGGGTTCTCTCGCCGGCAAGGCCCTCAAGATATGACTACTCTTTTGCCCTTATTCGGGACACAAGGACCTGAAAGAGGAAAATGAGGGTGAGCCAACGGTGCCTAGTGAATAGAATTCAAATACCCTATCAATACTCATCAATAAATATCATGTATGCATGTCAATGTGTAGCATGATTAAAAGCTCATAACATATAAATATCAAGCATTTATAATAAGTTCAATGCAAGTAAAAGCTTATCAATTTGGATCCACATTCCACATGCATTGGGGTTACTAGTGCACGTCTATTTCACCGTACCGTTCTAATCCCTAATCATGCTTAATTAAACATAAGTTGCATCAATTCAATGATTCTTGGCCAAAAGCATCAAAAGCACTAAAATATGAAATTTTCCATACTTAGGCCATATTGCCGATTTACACTAGGTCACCACGTTCAGCCATGTATATCACTGATTTTGCATCATGGGTTCATCAACAATGGAAACTAGGTCAACATAGTTGACATGCAAGCTATTTGGAAAGGTCTAAGTTCATATTCTAAATTTAGGTCTAATACAAGCAACCCTACTAATTCTTCATTTAATATTCTGTTCAGATCTATCAATCTACCAACATAAATATGTAAACACAAAATTAACCGTACATATTGAATTATGTTGAGAAACAAACCTTCTATCCAAAAATCAGCTCAATCCACGGTGGACCAAAAAGATAAGTCTCTTTGATGAACAAGTCTCTAATCAGACAATTTCTCCTTTCCTACTGCAAATACTCAACCTCAGATGACTATATCACACAACATACGTAATCCATAAACATCTCAACCATTCTTAATGCAGAAAGATCAGTTTTAAACCACATGCCCAAATATCATATCCATCCAACGGCAGATTGAGGAGATCAATTAGTTTGATATAAACGGCGCGAGAAAGCCAGACTTTCCGACCAGCTCTGTTTGAGAGGTTATATCTCTTAGACGAAAACTCCAATCAAGATCTCCACCGACCAGAATGAATACCCATAAGATACGAACTTTCTGACAAATGTGGAGCTCAATCTAAAAATATAGTACCAAGATCTACCTCTTTGATGAAAACGTTGCTGGGACTTTCCTCAAAACAACTCCCTCTTTCTTTCTCTTCTTCTTTCCTTTCTCTTCTTTTTTTCTTTTCTCTCTACTCATCTCACCCTCTAGGACTTCTTTGGGGGAAGAGAAGTAGGGCATGGGATACTTTTCAACTCTCATGCACCAACCTTGACATGTGTTGGAGAGGAGAAATGGGGCGTGGGACACTTGTCCATTTTCATCCACCAACTTGACATGTATTGGAGAAGAGAAATGGGGCATGGGACACTTGTCCATTCTCATCCACCAACTTAACATGTGTTGATCTCATGCACCAATTTGACATGTGTTGGAGAAGAGAAATGGGGCATGGGACACTTGTCCATCCTCATGCACCAACTTGACATGTGTTGGTCTCATGCACCAATTTGACATGTGTTGGAGAAGAGAAATGGGGCATGAGACACTTGTCCATTTTCATGCACCAACTTGACATGTATTGGAGAAGAGAAATGGGGCATGGGGCACTTGTCCATGCTCATGCACCAACTTGACATGTGTTGGAGAAAAGAAATGGGCATGGGACACTTGTCCATTATCATGCATCAACTTGACATGTGTTGGTCTCATGCACCAACTTGACATGTGTTGGAGAAGAGAAATGGGGTATGGGACACTTGTCCATTCTCATGCACCAATTTGACATGTGTTGGTCTCATACTACCCATACCAACCACATGTACTTTAACCAATCTTATGCTTCCATGTATTTTAAATGTCCAATCCATCTAATACACCAAATATTTTATTCTCATTTATCCTTTTATTCAATCAATCCTAACCCATATCAATTCATGGTTTAATGGGCCCATACATAAATAGTAACATATGCATTATACTTTAATTTAACATGACCCATATACAATTTATAATGCACATATTTATATACATTATCAAGCATCAAATATACAAACATTAAACAACCATCAAATATATCAAGGCAACACATAGAGTTTGGGCAAAATGCAAATGGGTTATGGGCTAGACGAAATAATTTTCGGGGCGTCACATCAGACCCACCTTAGAATGAACTTCGTCCTCGAAGTTTTAACGTTAAGAAATTACCTACGCCCATGAACTCGGAAAAGTGCTCCATCATGTAGTCCTCACGCTCCCAAGTAACTTGTTCCTCGCCATGGAACTGCCATCTCACCTTAACCATCGAAATCTCACGGTTACGCAACCTCTAGACTTCCGATCAAGTATCTAAATAGGTTCCTCATCATAAGTCCCATCCTGCCTCAGCTCAATGTCCCTCCGGTCCAAGACGTGATCAAAGTCACTCCTGTACACTATCAACATTGACACATGAAAGACATTGCGGATTGCTGCTAACTGAGGTGGCAAGGCTAATCGGTAAGCGACGGGGCTAATTCGTTCTAAAACCTAGAACGACCTAATAAATCTCGGAACGAGCTTGCCTTTTATCCCACATCTAGTATGGCCCTTCTGAGGTGAGACCTTCAATAAAACTTGGTCACCCACCTCGAAATCTACGGTCTTCCGCTTAGCATCAGCATAACTCTTCTGCCTGTCTTGGGCTACCTTCATATTATGCTTGATCCTCTTAATCTTCACTGTGTGTTCTTGTTCAAACTCTGGTCCCATCACTGCAACATCCCCTACCTCCGTCCAACAGACCGAAGATCTACAGGGTCGACCATACAATGCCTCAAAAGGAGCCATGCCAATACTGGACTGATAGTTGTTGATGTACGCGAACTCACACAGATGTATGTACTCCTCCCAGTTACCACTGGACTTAAGGACACAAGCTCGAAGCATATCCTCCAAAATCGATATCAACCTCTCAGACTGGCCATCCGTCTGAGGGTGAAAAGCGGTACTGAGATCTAGTCTAGTGCCGAGCTGCCTCTGCAACCCCTGCCAGAATATCGATGTAAACCTCGGATCCCCTATCTGACACAATCAGAACTTGCACTCCATGAAATCTGACTATCTCCCGCACATAGAGTCTGCTCAGCTTGTCCATAGAATCCCTAGTGTTTACCGGTAGAAAGTGAACGGACTTAGTCAAGCGATCAATAATAACCCAAACAGCATTATGTCTCCTCGGGGTGTTGGGTAATCCCACAACAAAGTCTATTGTGACATGCTCCCACTTCCACTCAAGAATGGCAAGCGGTTGCATCTGCCCTCCAGGCTTCTGATGCTTAGCTTTGACTCTGACAGATCTCATACCTCTGAATGAACTGAGCTATCTCTCTCTTCATGTCGGGCCACCAATACATTCTTTTCATATCATGATACATCTTGGTTCTGCCAGGATGAATAACATAATGAGATCTGTGAGCTTCTTGGAGAACACTCTGTCCGAGTCGTGGATCTGCAGGAACCCATAAACGTCCCCAAAATCTCAAGGCACCATCTGATGACAAGTACCAAACAGTAAAATCACTGCTCTCGGCCCAAGACTTGTACATCACATAATCAACGTCAAGTCTCTGTTGGTCAATCACCTCCTGGACATGTGTAGGCTGAGCTCTCATCTGAGCACATATCACAATCTGATCTGAAGGGGTAGTACATATACTCATAACTGTAGCTGCCTCAAGTAATCTCCACTCACGAGACATCTGACGTGCTACCATAACTGTCTCTACCCGCTTCCTACTCAACGTATCAGCCACTACATTGGCTTTACCTGGGTGGTATTCCAACGTAAAATCATAGTCCTTAAGGAGCTCTAACCACCTTCTTTGCCTCATGTTCAATTCCTTCTAAGAGAACAAGTACTTGAGGCTCTTATGGTCAGAATACAAAGTGAATCTCTCACCATAGAGATAATGCCTCCAAATATTCAAGGTAAAAACCACTGCGGCCAGTTCTAAGTCATGAACAGGATAGTTCTTTTCATGCACCTTCAACTACCTTGATGCATAAGCAATGACCCTATCCTTCTGCATCAACACGCAACCCAAGCCGATACGAGAGGCATTAGTGTAGATAACCAACTCTTGATCAGGCTCTGGAAAAATCAACATTGGCGTAGACGTCAATCTTTTCTTCAGCTCTAAAAAGGCATTTTCACACTCCCCAGTCCATACAAATTACACATCTTTCTGGGTGAGCCTAGTCATAGGCGTAGCTATCTTGGAGAATCCCTGAACGAATCTCCTATAGTAACCAGCTAACCCAAGAAAACTTCTAATCTCGGTCACAGTGGTAGGCTTAGGCCAACTGATAGTGGCTTCAACCTTAGACAGATCAACTGAAATCCCCTCAGAACTCACCACATGACCTAAGAACTTCACTTCGGTGATCCAAAACTTGCACTTGCTCAGCTTTCCATATAGCCTATGCTCTCTCAGAGTCTACAAGGTCATTCTGAGGTGCTCCTCATGCTCAGCTCGAGTCTTGGAATACACCAATATGTCATCAATGAAGACGATGACAAACTTATCCAGATACTGCCTAAAAACACTCTGCATCAGGTCCATGATCATCGTCGGTGCATTAGTCACACCAAATGGCATCACAAGGAACTCATAATGTCCATAGCGGGTTCTGAATTTTGTCTTACGTACATCCTCCTCCCTGATCCTCAGCTGATGATACCCAGAACGCAAATCAATCTTCAAAAAATACCTCGCTCCCCTCAACTGATCAAACAAGTCATCAATCCTTGGGAGAGGATACTTGTTCTTGATGGTCACCCTGTTCAATTGGCGATAGTCAATGCACAACTGCAAGCTCCCATCTTTCTTTTTCAGAAAAAGAACTGGAGCTCCCCAGGGTGACACGCTCGGGCAAATAAAGCCCTTAGCCAATAACTCCTCGAGTTGTTTCTGGAACTCTCCTAACTCGGCTGGCGCCATTCTATATGGTGCCATGGAGATAGGCTTCGTGCTAGGGACTAGTTCAATAATGAAATCGATCTCTCGCTTCGATGGTAATCCTGGAAGATCCGTAGGGAACACATCTGGAAAGTCCCTAACAATAGCAATATCTTCAAGTATCACCTCACTAGTCTCTTCCTCATCAGGCACTAACCCAGCCAAAATCTCCATATCTCTATCAGTCATAAATCAACCCCTTGTGACTGTCTGGTCTGAAGCTCTACCCTATAGTGTAAACACTGGGTGTCCGGGTATCTGAAAAATGATTCTCTTCGCGAAACAGTCGACCACTGCATGATAAGCCGCGAGCCAATCCATCCCTAGAATTGCATCAAACTCTAAAAACTCTAGGACTCGAAAGTCAACAAGCATCTCAACATCACCAATCTGAACCACACACTGGCTACAGATCATGTTCGGGTAGATCCTCTCCCCGGCTACAGTACTCACCACTAACCATGTACTAGCCCTAACGGGAGTCAAATGCAAACTATCTACCATAGGTCCAGATATGAATGATAATGTAGACCCAACATCAAATAATACATGCATAGAAGCACCACAAATAATAAGAGTACCTTCCACCAAAGTCCTGCATGCTGTCGGGTCTGGCTTAGTAGCTTTCTTCGCTGTCTCTCTGGCACTGGATTGCTGCACAAATCCCTGAGCCCTCTGATAACTCAGACACTGACTTCCTATGCCCAACCTGCCCACATTGATAACATAAGAACGGAGCCCTGGGCGCACATGATCCAGTCTGAGATGTCGCCACATAGCCTCCTCGGCCTCTACCTCTGCCTCGACCAGCAGTCTGTGGGAATGGGGGTCTCGGTGCACTCAGTGCTTGAATGGGAATCGGGACAGGAGAGGAAACCACCAGTCTGAACCTGGGATGCCCCACTCTGAGCACCCTCGGACTGTGCTCCTCCATAAAACTTTCTCTTCTTTCCCCATTTTCCCTTCTTCCGTGGTGTCTAGAACTGTCCCCCAGACTCTACTTGTGAAGTCTGTTCACCTGGAGCTGCCCGTGTAGACATACCATCAACCCGCTCAGCCAACTCATATTGTTGGCCCTCTGGACCATTGTGGAAAAATCAGTCATTTTCGTCACAGACAAGGCCTGCCGGATCACAGGCCTTAGATTCAAAGTGAACCTCATAATCTTGTTACTCGGTGTCTGAACTAACCCAAGGGCATAAACTGCGAGCTGCCTGAATCTGAGCTCGTACTCCTTGACTAACATGGTGCCCTGTACGAGATTCTGAAACTCGAGTTTCTTAGCTTTCCTCTCAGTGTCTGGAACGTAAGCCTGCAAGAACAATCGTTCTAAGGTTTCCCAACTCTTCACTGACCCCTGTGTATCCAACACTGAAAGCCACCAGTTTTCTGCATCATTATCCAGTGTGTGAGCAGCACATAGGACCTGAGACTCCTCATCAATCTCTAAGGAGCGACTGATCTCCTCGACATTCTTCAGCCAATCTTCGGCCTTCTTCAAGTCAACCCCACCAGTGAATTCCTTAGGCTTTAGCTTCATGAACTTCTCTAGCAGTTTGATCAGCCAATCAGTGGGGTTCTCCACAACAATAGGAGCAGGTGTAGGCATAGGCTGAGGTACAACCATCTGAGGTGTTGCCGCCCCTGCAGCTCCACTAGCCCCGGCCGCCTCGGACCCACTAGTGCCCGCCTCTTGATGTATTGCCTGAGGAGACTGTCGAGCAACAACCTCGACTTGCTGTACCAACGCCTGTATCTGTGCAGTCTGAGCTGCCATCAAGCGGCCCTGTGCCTAAATGATCTCCTCCATCCTCCCCATCCAGTCATCATCGGATGGACCTGTGTGTGGCTGTCCCAATCTCTCGCTCTTCCTCATGACACTGAGAAGTAGAGATACGAGCAACCATCACACATTAAAAAATTTAAAACATTAACAAAGCCTCATAACTACCCATATCATATAATACACACAGAAAATATGATAGTAAGACTTTTAAGTTAGTTCTTTTAAGCTTTATAATCACCTAAAACTCTCACCCAATTTCTAGGTCAAAGTCATCTTAGTCCAATACATAGACCAAACCTAGTAAAATCGGCTCTAATACCAACTGTGGCAACCCCGCACCCTGGACCACCAACCCCGCAAGGAATGGTGTGCGGAATGCCGGAGCGGGACGCCCGGTGTAGGCATCTACAACCACTTCTCAACCTCCGTGAGGTGGTTAAGACCCTACGAGCCTTATCCCAAACAACGACATAATATAAAAATGTACTAAACAAAACTACCAACCGTATTCATCATTCAGGACGAGACATTCCATAAAACCTTGCCATAAATAAAACCGTCATAATCCCTATAGTCCATCAAGATTGACATACACATAAAGTCCAAAACTATGGGTACAAAAAACCCTCATATGCCCCTGTGGTCTATCTAACAAGTCTCAACTCACCCATACTACAATGTGGTAAGTGTTATGATTACATCGTCCAAAATATAATACATCATAATTTAAAACAAAGTTCAATCAAAATGCCTCTCAATTCACATTGAGGCCTTGGATTCTCTCGCCGGCAAGGCCCTCAAGATATGACTACTCCTTCGCCCTTATTCGGGACAGAAGGACCTGAAAGAGGAAAATGAGGGTGTGTCAACGGTGCCCAGTGAATAGAAGTCAAATATGCTATCAATACTCATCAATAAATATCATGTATGCATGTCAATGTGTAGCATGATTAAAAGCACATAACATATAGATATCAAGCATTTATAATAAGTTCGATGCAAGTAAAAGCTTATCAATTTGGATCCACTTTCCACATGCATTGGGGTTACTAGTGCACGTCTATTTCACCGTACCGTTCTCATCCCCAATCATGTTAATTTGGGGTTACTAGTGCACGTCTATTTCACCGTACCATTCTCATCCCCAAATATTTCCTTTTTAAAACCCTCATATGACAAGGTTAAGTCCCTCTATTAGCCAGATAGATGGGCCCAACCAAAGTCATAAGGTTTTCTCAAATCAATGCATCATTCAAAACATAAGGACACATCCATGCTTTCAACATACAATATATATAAGTGATATGATGACATAAAAGATATAATCATAAATGAAGTCTACTCACAACCAAGCCTCGCGAGAGTATCTAACCACACACGGACACCAAATCGAATCAACCCAATCAAGGTCCTGAAACATTTGCCAATATCCAACCATACATCAATTCCTATGCTAAATCACATAGACATTACACATCAACCCTAAATCAGCCCACATATGGAGAATAGGCCTAAATCTCATCTAATCCCACCATTCAACTCAAATCACATGACTTAGGCCTCTAATGCTTAGTTCTCATTCATAAACCATTCTATTAATCAAAAATACTGATTTTCAATTCCTTAGGCATAAACATGCTCAAATTGGGCCATTTGATCACAAGTAGGCATAACTCATAATATGGTCACAACCACCAACTCAGTAGCATAATCAACCCTAATAATGCTTAATTAATCATAAGTTGCATCAATTCAATGATTCTAGGCCAAAAGCATCAAAAGCACTAAAATATGAAATTTTCCATACTTAGGCCATATTGCCGATTTACACTAGGTCACCATGTTCAGCCATGTATATCACTGATTTTGCATCATGGGTTCATCAACAATGGCAACTAGGTCAACATAGTTGACATGCAAGCTATTTGGAAAGGTCTAAGTTCATTTTCTAAATTTAGGTCTAATACAAGCAACCCTACCAATTCTTCATTTCATATTCTGTTCAGATGTATCAATCTACCAACAAAAATAAGTAATCACAAAATCAACCGTACATATTGAATTATGTTAAGAAACAAACCTTATGTCCAAAAATCAGCGCAATCAAACGGTGGACCAAAAAGATAAGTCTCTTTGTTGAACAAGTCTCTAATCAAACAATTTCTCCTTTCCTGCTGCAAATACTCGACCTCAGATGACTATATCACACAACATACGTAACCCATAAACATCTCAACCGTTCCTAATGCAGAAAGATCAGTTGTAAACCACATGCCCAAATATCATATCCATTCAACGGTAGATTTAGGAGATCAATTAGTTTGATCTAAACTGCGCGAGAAATCCAGACTTTTCGACCAGCTCTGTTTGAGAGGTTATATCTCTTAGACGAAAACTCCAATCAAGATCTCCACCGACAGAATGAATACCCATAAGATACGAACATGCTGACAAATGTGGAGCTCAATCTAAAAATATAGTACCAAGATCTACCACTTTGATGAAAACGTTGCTGGGACTTTCCTCAAAACAACTCCCTCTTTCTTTCTTTTCTTCTTTCCTTTCACTTCTTTTTTTCCTTCTCTCTACTCATCTCACCCTCTAGGACTTCTTTGGGGGAAGAGAAGTAGGGCATGGGACACTTTTCAACTCTCATGCACCAACCTTGACATGTGTTGGAGAGGAGAAATGGGGCATGGGACACTTGTCCATTCTCATGCGCCGACTTGACTTGTGTTGGTCTCATGCACCAATTTGACATGTGTTGGAGAAGAGAAATGGGACATGGGACACTTGTCCATTTTCATGCACCAACTTGACATGTATTGGAGAAGAGAAATGGGGCATGGGACACTTGTCCATGCTCATGCACCAACTTGACAGGTGTTGGAGAAAAGAAATGGGGCATGGGACACTTGTCCATTATCATGCACCAACTTGACACGTGTTGGAGAAGAGAAATGGGGTATGGGACACTTGTCCATTCTCATGCACCAATTTGACATGTGTTGGTCTCATACTACCCATACCAACCACATGTTCTTTAACCAATCTTATGCTTTCATGTATTTTAAATGTCCAATCCATCTAATACACCAAATATTTTATTCTCATTTATCCTTTTATTCAATCAATCCTAACCCATATCAATTCATGGTTTAATGGGCCCATACATAAATAATAACATATGCATTATACTTTAATTTAACATGACCCATATACAATTTATAATGCACATATTTATATACATTATCAAGCATCAAATATACAAACAGTAAACAACCATCAAACATATCAAGGCAACACATAGAGTTTGGGCAAAATACAAATGGGTTATGGGCTAGATGAAATAATTTTCGGGGCGTCACATCAGACCCACCTTAGAATGAACTTCGTCCTCGAAGTTTTAAGGTTAAGAAATTACCTAAGCCCATGAACTCGGCAAAGTGCTCCATCATGTAGTCCTCACGCTCCCAAGTAACTTGTTCCTCACCATGGAACTGCCATCTCACCTTAACCATCGAAATCTCGCGGTTACGCAACCTCTAGACCTTCCGATCAAGTATCTGAATAGGTTCCTCATCATAAGTCCCATCCTGCCTCAGCTCAATGTTCCTCCAGTCCAAGACGTGATCAAAGTCACTCTTGTACACTCACTACATTGACACATGAAAGACATTGTGGATTGCTGCTAACTGAGGTGGCAAGGCTAATCGGTAAGCGACGGGGCCAATTCGTTCTAAAACCTCGAACGACCCAATAAATCTCGGAGTGAGCTTGCCTTTTATCCCAAATCTAGTCTGGCCCTTCTGAGGTGAGACCTTCAATAAAACTTGGTCACCCACCTCGAACTCTACGGTCTTCCGCTTAGCATCAGCGTAACTCTTCTGCTTGTCTTGGGCTACCTTCATATTATGCTTTATCCTCTTAATCTTCACTGTATGTTCTTTTACAAACTCTGGTCCCATCACTGCAACATCTCCTACCTCCGTCCAACAGACCGGAGATCTATAGGGTCGACCATACAATGCCTCAAAAAGAGCCATGCCAACACTGGACTGATAGCTGTTGTTGTACGCGAACTCACACAGATGTATGTACTCCTCCTAGTTACCACTGGACTCAAGGACACATGCTCGAAGCATATCCTCCAAAATCGATATCAACCTCTCAGACTGGCCATCCGTCTGAGGGTGAAAAGCGGTACTGAAATCTTGTCTAGTGCCGAGCTGCCTCTACAACCCCTGCTAGAATACCCATGTAGACCTCGGATCCCTATCTAGTTCCTCTTATGCCCTAGAGCCCCGCAACCATAACACACAATCGACCTCAGTACTCTAGGTACAGAAGATGCAGCCTGCGACTCGGCTCCGGCTGTCTGCTGTCCACCAGATCTGACAAAACTCTATTGCTACTGTTAGAATCGACTAGAAATCTGAACACTCTGGCCCGCAGCTGGTGCTACCACTTATACTGGAGTGGAGGTTGCAGATGCCTCATATCCACTGCCGCTGAATCTCGGCCTCTTATTAAGTCGGCCTCTCCTGGCACTAAAATATTATTTCTCTGACCCTGCCTGCTGAGTCTGAACTGTAGGAGCTGCGGGCGCCTGAACTGCTGCACGTAACCTCATCCGAGAATTGGCCTCTGTGGCCTGCCCATAGCCTGCGCATAGGTCTGCACGGCAGGCAGTGCCAAACCTTGACGAATACGGTCTCTGAAACCATCCCGTATCCTCTGCATCCTCAGCTCATCGGTAGAAACCATATCTGGAGCAAAGAGTGCCAACCTGTTGAACTCTTGCTCGTACTCTCTCACGGACATGTTGCCCTGGGTCAGATGTAGAAACTGGATCCGACGTTGATCCCTCTCAGCCCGTGGATATAACTCTATAAAGAACAACTCCTTGAATCTAGTCCAAGTCCGGACCTCGCCCTCGAGACGTTCCACCTGTTCCCACCATTTGTTAGCCTTCTCAATGAGCTTAAACCTGGCAAGCTTGACCTTATCATGCTCAAGCGCCCTCATATCACTGAAAATGGTCTCCATCCGAGTCAACCATCCCTCAACAAGCTCTAAATCAAGACCTCTCGGAAACTCAGCAGGATTTCGATTCTTGAAGGCTTTCATAACCCTCTCATAGCGGTCCTTCTCTGCCCGCTTAGCCTCAGTCTCCCCAACTATGGCATGCTGGACCCCAGCTGGTCCTGCCTGCTCTGCCTGATCCCCTACTACTGTTGTCACACTATTGTGCTCTACAGCCGCTGCTACATCACCCTGCGGTGGTGGCCTAACACCCTGCGTATAAACTAGTAACTCAAGAATCTGGGCTTGCTGCTGCTGAGTGGCCTCTATGACTGCCTCTATAATCCTAAGGCGTTCCTCTGGGTCCATGGTTGCTCATGCACTTTCCTCTCTTGTAAATATCTGAAATTCACAATAAGGAAAAGCTCAATCAGGATCACAATTCAGGAAAAGCTCAACCAGGATCACAATTTAGGAAAAGTTTCCCCTAAGATAACTACCTATAATCATACTCATAAAGGCAATCATAATGTCATATAAGTCTTTTATTTTTTTTTAAGGATACCGTAGTTGTCACGACCCACTATACGTGACGTCATTACCGGCACAGAAACCTCTGAGTATACCCTCCGTTGGTACACCAGGTATCCCGTCAGCCTAAAACACATATACGAATCCCCAAGTAAAATACAGTACAATCCTAAAAACATCCATCTAACATGATCATAAATGAAATAAAATATTACATCTCCAAGTTACCAAATATAAAATTTTAAAGTTTACAAAATACTACAAACCCAACACATCCCAACTATGTGTTAATTATACATATACTAGGTGTTATCGTGTACATAATTATCAAATTACAAAATTAAATGTACAACACCTACATGAAACAAAAACAAGGGACGCTGCACAGTCAACCTTCTCTTTCCTTTTTCTATCAGGTTCTGAAAGAAGAAGGTGAGGTGTGAGCTACAGCCCGCTCAGTGAATGTCATTTACAAGTGTCATATACGTGCATTTAATAAAAACATGATAAGATCATAAATCATTGAAATATCATGATGACGAAATAGATTACATACATGCTAACATAATAAATCAAGTCATACATAAGACAATGCATAACACTTGTAATCATACTCATGCAATCCTGACACCTCCTGAGTACGGGGGTTCAAGGATGGTGCTCTACACACAGTACCAGAACACACACACAATACACGTATCCTAATAGGATTTCTGGGGTTGTGCAACACGTAAGATTAGCCTAAACTAACCTACCCATACACAAGCCAAAAAACCCTATGCCAGATGCACAACTAGGATCGCCGCTAGAGGTAACTCCGATCAAGATCTTCACCGCTCATAATGAAGATCTATCAGATAAGAATGCGCTAACAAAATTTCAGCTCAATAGGACCATGGATTAGGAGATCCAACCTTTGATGTAATTTGTGACAGAAATTTCTTCCTGCATAGAGGGACCTCCACTGGATCCAAAACATTGTTTTTGACGTCGAACGGGTCTCTGATGGTTCCGAAACTTCATGCGCACGCTCTATGACCTAAAATCATGCAAAGACACTCGAACTTACGTGCTTCGAGCATCAAAATATATATACACATACGTATACGAATATGTATACGGGTACTCTACAGGTACATTATGGGTCAAAATGACGTCACCTAAAGTCACGGGTGCTACAACGCTCCCCAACTTAGAAAATATTTTTGTCTTCAAAACATAAAAGCAAGAGAACTAACCTCAGTCAGTAAAGAGGTCGGGGAACTTCTCCCTTATTTGATCCTCGTGCTCCCAGGTTTGCTCTTCATTATTGTGGAATTGCAATCTGACTCACACAAGCAGGATTTTCTTATTTCTCAATTTCTTAACCCTATGAGCCATAATCTGAATAGGCAACTCCTCATAAGTGGTATCCTTCCCAACTTGCAGATGACTCACATCAAGCACATGAGTTGGATCGGGATAAGTCTCCTTCAATGGATCCTCATTAAACTTCCTCAGCATCGATACGTGGAATACATCATGAACACCCTCGAGTTGAGAAGGTAGAGCCAACCTGTACGCTACTGGTCTAATCCTCTCAACAATCCGAAATGGCCCGATAAACCTAGGGGCAAGTTTCCTACTGACACCGAACCTCATTTGACCTTTGAGTGGTGAGACCTTAAGCAAAATTAGATCTCCTGCTACAAACTCTAACGGCAGATGCCGGTTATCATAATAACTCTTTTGCCTGTCCTGAGCTGACTTTAGCCTCTGCCGAATCAGCTTGACTTTCTCAGTCTGCTCAACAACTGCATCAGGGCCCCATAATTGCGTATCACCCACCACGTACCAACAAGCTAGAGAATTACAGGGTCTTCCATACAAAGCCTCATACGATGCCATACCGATGCTCGCCTGATAACTGTTGTTGTAAGCAAATTCACACAAGGGCAAATGCTCACCCCACCCACCACCGAACTCTAAAATGCAAGACCTGAGCATATCCTCCAGCATCTGAATCACTCTCTCGGACTGACCGTCCGTCTGAGGATGAAATGTTGTACTGAGTCGGAGGCGAGTCCCAAATCGAGTCTGCAAGGCCTGCCAAAACTTCGATGTAAATTGTGGATCTCGATCTGACACGATAGACAAGGGCACTCCATGCAATCTCACGATCTCTCTCACATAAAATATGCTCAGTCAATCAATAGAGTCCCTGGCGCACATAGGAAGGAAGTGCGCACTCTTGGTCAATCTATCGACCACAACCCAAATGGCATCAAATCTGCCCTGAGACCTCGACAATCCCATGATGAAATCCATTGTGATGTGTTCCCATTTCCACTAGGGTATGGGCAATGGTTGCATCTGACCTCCAGGCTTCCGGTGTTTATCCTTAACCTGCTGACACACCTCACATCTCTGCACATACTCAGCAATACTCTTCTTCATCCCGTGCCACCATACAAATCTCTGCATGTCATAGTACATCTTGGTAGCCCCTGGATGAACAGTATACTAAGACCAGTGAGCCTCTCGAAGTATCTCAACACGTAACTCAGCATCATATGGGATCCATAGTCTCCCTCTATACCGTAAGACATCATCTGGACCAATCTGCCAATCAGCCTGGTCAACACTGTTTGCGTATCTACGATACATGTCATAATCTGGACAATGTTCCTGTAGATATCTAACCCGTGGAATATGGGCATCTGCAAGGTGCACGTGCATCTAAGCACATATCTCAGTAAGTGGTGCGTCCGAGAGTATACTCATCATAGTCACTCTCTCAACTAAATGCCACTACTGGGCCATCTGAAAAGCAAACACCCAAGTCCCTGCTCGCCTACTGCTCAAAGCATCAGCCACAACATTGGCTTTGCCAGGATGATACTCCAAAGAGAAATCATAATCCTTTAGTAACTCGAGCCATCTCCTCTGTCGCATATTTAGCTCCTTCTGATCAAAGAGGTACTTCAAACTCTTGTGATCAAAAAACAAAGTGAACCTCTCACCATAAAGGTAGTGCCTCCATAGCTTCAGTGCAAATACAATAGCGGCCAGCTCCAAATCATGCACAGGGTAGTTGTGCTCATGCACCTTAAGTTGTCTAGATGCATATGCAACCACTCGACCCTCCTGCATCAGTACACATCCTAGACCTAAGAGTGATGCATCGGTATAAATCACCAACTCTTTCCCAGGCTCTGGAAGAATCAACAATGGAGTTGTAGTCAACCTCTTTTTCAACTCACTGAAAGCTCTCTCACAGGCATCCGACCACGTGAAGGCCACGTTCTTCTAAGTCAGTTTAGTCATCGGCGCGGCTATCGTGGAAAAGTCCTTCATGAACTTCCTGTAATAGTCAACCAAACCCAGAAAGCTACGAATCTTGGTCACTGTGATAGGTTTTGGCCAATCAATGATCGCCTCAACCTTAGCAGAATCAACAGAAATACCGTCTGCACTAACCACATGACCCAAGAATCTCACCTCAATCATCCAGAAATCACACTTTCTCAGCTTGGCATACAGCCTATGCTCCAACAATGTCTGCAAAGTAACTCTAAGATGACGCTTATGATCCTTTCTTGTCTTCGAATTGACTAGGATATCATCGTTGAATACTATAATGAACTGGTCAAGGTACGACCTGAACATTCTCTGCGTCAGATCCATGAACATAGCTGGTGCATTAGTCAACAAGAAAGGCATCACCAGAAACTCATAATGTCCATACCTCGTCCGAAAAGCACTCTTCGACACATCCTCATCTCTCATCCTCAACTGATGGTACCCAGACCTCAAGTCAATCTTCGAAAAGAACTTGGCCCCAATCAGTTGGTCAAAAAAGTCATCAATACGAGGAAGTAGATATTTGTTCTTCACAATCACCTTATTCAGTTGACGGTAGTCTATACACAAATGAAGACTCCCATCTTTCTTCTTGACAAACAACACAGGTGCTCCCCATGGTGACATGCTAGGGGAAATAAATCCCTTGCCCATCAGCTGAAGTTGGGCTCTGAGTTCATTCAGCTCTTTAGGTGCCATACAATACGATGGAATGGAAATGGGTTTAGTCCCGGGCATCAGCTCAATGATAAAGTCTACCTCTCACCTAGGCGGCAAGCCAGGTAACTCCTCAGGAAAAACCTTTGGGTACTCGCAGACTACAGGAATGTCTGCTAGCTGAATACTCTGACCCACATCATCCACTGGAGTCAAACTCGCCATCGTAGCAACCTCCTCATCATTGGCTAATCTACCCTGGGTAGGTGGTCTCGATGTAGTCCTGCCTCAAAAGACGAAGACTGGCTCTCTGGGTATCTGAAAGATAACCCTCTTGCCGAAGCAATTAATGTGAGCGTGATACTCCGCCAGCCAATCCATACCCAAAATGGCATCAAACTCTAGGAACTCTAAGACTCTATGGTCAACAGACATCTCATGGTCCTCGAATCTCACAATGCAACCCACACATACCATATTAGGGTAAATTCTCTCACCCGCTGCCGTACTCAAAATTAACGGCGCACTAGTCCTAACAGTAGACAATCTTAATATATCTACTACACCACCAAAAATAAATGACTTAGTAGAACCAGCATCAATCAAGACATATATCAAAGAATGGCAAATGTTGATTGTACCTTCTTTTAGCTGCTAGCTAGCCTCAGGATCTGCCTGTGTAACAGCTCTGGCCTGATCTCTGGTTGGTGCAGATGTAGGACTAAACTGACCAAAAAGGCAACCTCTGTGGACACTGGTTCCTCTTATGCCCTGGAGCCCTGCAACCACAACACACAATCGACCTCGGTACTCTAGGTGCAGAACATACAGCCTGCGACTCGTCTCCGGCTGTCTGTTGTCCACCAGATCTGACAAAACTCAGTTGCTACTGTTGGGATCGGCTAGAAATCTGAACACTTTGACCCGCAGCTGGTGGTACCACTGATACTAGAGTGGAGGCTACAGATGCCTCATATCCACTGTCGCTGAGTCTCGGCCTCTCGTGCCACTAAAATATTATGTCTTTGACCCTGCCAGCTGAGTCTAAACTGGAGAAGCTGCGGATGCCTGGACTGCTGCAGGTAACCTCATTCGAGAATTGGCCTCTGCGGCCTACCCCATAGCCTGCGCATAGGTCTGCACGCCAGCCAGTGCCAAACCATGACGGATACGGTCTCTGAAACCATTCTGTATCCTTTGCATCATCAACTCATCAGTAGAAACCATTTCTGGAGCGAAGAGTGCCAACCTGTTGAACTCTTGCTCGTACTCTCTCACGGACATGTTGCCCTGGGTCAGATGTAAAAATTGGATCCGATGTTGATCCCTCTCGGCCCGTGGATAGAACTCTACAAATAAGAACTCCTTGAATCTTGTCCAAGTCCGGACCTCACCCTCGAGACGCTCCACCCATTCCAACCATTTGTTAGCCTTGTCAATCAGCTTAAACCTGGCAAGCTTGACCTTATCATGCTCAAGCGCCCTCATATCACTGAAAATTGTCTCCATCCGAGTCAACCATCCCTCAGCAAGCTCTAAATCATGACCTCCAGGAAACTCAGCGGGATTTCGATTCTTGAAGGCTTTCATAACCCTCTCATAGCGGTCCTTCTCTGCCCGCTCAGCCTCAGTCTCCCTAACTACGGCATGCTGGTCCTGCCTGATCCCCTACTACTGCCGCCACACTATTGTGCTCTACAGCCGTTGCTACATCACCCTACGTTGGTGGCCTAACACCCTGCGTACGGACTAGTAACTCAAGAATCTGGGCTTGCTGCTGCTGAGTGGCCTCTTTGACTGCCTCTATAATCCTAAGGCGTTCCTCTGGGTCCATGGTTGATCCTGCTCATTCTTCTCTTGTAAATATCTGAAATTCACAATAAGGAAAAGCTCAATCAAGATCACAATCCAGGAAAAGTTACCCCTAAGATAACTACCTATAATCATACTCATAAAGGCAATCATAATGTCATATAAGTCTTTTATTTTTTTTTAAGGATTTTAAACTTAAAAAACTATCTCTGATACCGTAGTTGTCACGACCCACTATACGTGACGTCATGATCAGCACAGAAACCCTTGAGTATACCTTCCGTTGGTACACCAGGTATCGCGTCAGCCTAAAACACATATACGAATCCCCGAGTAAAATACAGTACAATCCTAAAAACATCCATCTAACATGATCATAAATGAAATAAAATATTACATCTCCAAGTCACCAAATATAAAATTTTAAAGTTTACAAAATACTACAAACCCAACACATCCCAACTATGTGTTAATTATACATATACTAGGTGTTATCGTGTACATAATTATCAAATTACAAAATTAAATGTACAACACCTACATGAAACAAAAACAAGGGGTGCTGCACAGTCAACCTTCTCTTTCCTTTTTCTATCAGGTTCTGAAAGAAGAAGGTGAGGTGTGAGCTACAACCCGCTCAGTGAATGTCATTTACAAGTGTCATATACTTGCATTTAATAAAAACATGATAAGATCATAAATCATTGAAATATCATGATGACGAAATAGATTACATACATGCTAACATAATGAATCAAGTCATACATAAAACGATGCATAACACTTGTAATCATACTCATGCAATCCTGACACCTCCTGAGTACGGGGGTTCAAGGCTGGTGCTCTACACACAGTACCTGAACACACACACAATACTCGTATCCTAATATGATTTCTGGGGTTGTGCAACACATAAGATTAGCTAAACTAACCTACCCATACACAAGCCATAAGACCCTCTGCCAGGTACACAACTGGGATCGCCGCTAGACTTACGAGGATTCCCAAAAAGAGGAAATTCCAACTAGGAGCCTCAACCCAAATTGTCATCCCAATGAAGTATGCTCAAATGTATTTCATGGAATATTAAAACATGCATACCATTATACATAAGCATTTAAAACATTTCTATACTGCAATGCCACATATAAATAATCCAAAAATAAAAGAACACTCACCCTTGATTGGCTAAGTCTAGCCAATCCCATCACCAAAACTCTCCAATTGACTAAACGGGTTCAAGATCAATCACAAGACCTGGAAATAACATGGTTCACACAACTGAAAATCAGTCATAAAGTGTGTCAAAACCCCATGTTCAAACCCAATCTAAAGTCAATTAGATTCTAAATTGATTACCTCCTTGAGCCAATTTTCATATTGCCCAACTTGATCATTTAGACTCAATTAAACTAAGATTGACCTAAATTGAATGTAATAGGGTGATCCCATGATCCAACCACTAATATACATGACATTCAATTATAATTAGGATCAATTAAACTATACATTAAGTCAATTTCATCAATTGACTAAGTCTTGGTCAAAATCCCCAATTAGGCCAATATAAAGCATAAGGTCAAAATGAACTAAGTCATATCAATTTAAAATAGGCTCTTACATTTTAAACCCATGATTCTACTCAATTTGGGTCCAATTAAACAATCCCCAAGTTAATTTCATAAATTGACTTGCTTTGGGTGAAAAGTCCCAATTTGGGCAAAATCCCCAAATTACATGCAAAATTGCCAAAGTACATGAAAAATGTCAAATACTTAGCCTAGATCAAAATTAGTCAACCTTAGGGTGTCCATTATCAGAACCCACTGAATTCAATCATCAAACAACCCTAATCATGTCAAATTAGACCTACATTGCATAATTTTCCAGATTTTATATCAAGAGCATCAAAAGCCCCAAATATGTAAATTTTCATACATAGGCCATATTGTCAATTCTACACTAGGCCACCATATTCCGCCATGAATTTTACTGATCTTGCAACATGGAATCATCCACAATGGCCACTAGGTCAACATAGTTGACATGCAAAGATTTTGAAAAAGTCTAAGGTCATAAACTAAGTATAGGTCATTTGAACTAAACCCTTCCAATTTCTTGCTAATCACACATATGTGACATGCTAATTGAGAGATTAAAGGAAGAAATGGAGGAAAAATGCAAACCTTAGGTGTTCTTGAGCAAGAAACCACCAAACCCTAATTTTTCCTCTCCTTTCTCTCCTCCAGCACTTCTCTCATCTCTCTCAAGTGCAAAATGTGCAAATAAGCTGAAAAAACCGAGTCAATAGCCTATATAGAAGTGTTTGCTCCCACAACTAAAAGTTGCCAAAAACTGTTAAAAATCAGTTTTCCTGTTCCAATACTTTCACTTAGATAGTCAATTTCATGCACACTACTAACCTATTTAACATCTTAATGGTTCAAACGTTGCATGAGTCCGTTACCAACATTCTGGTAAACTTTCAACTCAATCCAACGGTGGGATTGCGAGATCCAACTGTTTGATCAAAACTGCGTAAGAAAATCCTAAAATCAGTGAAACAATGTTTGGAGTCTTATAACTCATAGTAGGTATCTCTGATCAAGATCTTTACCGCTCATAATGAAGATCTATCAGATAGGAATGAGCTAACAAAATTTCAGCTCAATCGGATCATGGATCTAGGAGATCAAACCATTGATGTAATTTGAGACTTTTGTGATCCGAGAAGACCTCAAACCGTTCACCGTATAGGTAATGACGCCATAACTTCAGTGCAAATACGACAGCTGCAAGTTCCAAGTCATGCGTTGGGTAATTACCCTCATGAATCTTCAGTTGCCTCGAAGCATATGCAACAACTTGGCCTTCTTGCATTAGTGCTGCACCTAAGCCTTGGAGAGAGGCGTCAATATATAGATAAAATCAAACTCCATTTCTTGGATTGATTAGTACTGGTGCTGTCATGAGGCATTTCTTCAATTCCTAAAATGACGATTCACAGGCAGGATTCCAGATGAATCGTATGTCTTTCTTAGTGAGCTTGATCATAGGTTCAACAATCTTTGAGAAATCCTTGATTAAGCGCCTATAGTAGCCAACCAAACCAAGAAAACTCCAAATTTGAGTAACAATGGTAGGCTGCTTCCAATTTAAAACCGCTTCAACTATTAAAGGATCCACCTCAATGCCATTGCCTGAAACCACGTGACCTAGGAATTGAACTTGCTTCGCCCAAAATTCGCACTTACTCAACTTTGCATACAACTGGCAGCTTCTCAAGGTTTAGAGGACAATCCTCAAATGTATCGTATGGTCTTCTTCGGTTGAGGAATATGTCAAGACATCATCTACAAAGACCACCACAAATCGGTCTAAGTATAACCTGAAGATGCAGTTCATCAAATCCATGAACGCTGCAGGTGCATTTGTTAGACCGAACGGCATAACCAAAAACTCGTAATGACCGTACCATGTCCTGAATATCGTCTTGGTAATGTCCGACTCTCTGATCCGGAGTCGATGGTAATCGGATTGTAAATCAATCTTAAAGAAGTACTTGGCATCTTTAAGTTGGTCGAACAAGTCATCGATCCTGGGTAATAGGCATATGTTCTTGATGCTGGCGTTATTCAACTTGTGATAGTTATCACGAACCATTCTTTTTGCAAACAAACAAAACTGGAGCGCCCCAGGGTGATGAACTTTTCATTATCAAGCCATTACTCTCCAATTCCTTCAGTTGCTTGTCCAACTGAACCAACTGAACCAACTCGACGTTGGACATTCTGTATGGTGGAATTGAGATAGGCCCGATCCCAGGTATGAGTTTGATCTTAAAATCAAATTCCCTTACCGAAGGTAGACCAGGAAGGTCGTTTAGAAAAATCATTGGGAATTCAAACATTATTTGGACATCATGTACTTCGAGAGGGTACAGTGCTGGTGAGTAATTGTCATCACCAAGGGATAAAGCTCAAAGTTGTGCCTTGAGAAGTGCAACAGTCGAGTTGTGTATCCATTTCCTCATACCCTGAATCTTGACAAACTCCCCAGTAGGCAAGGATAACTGAACTTGCTTCTTCATACAATCGATCTTTGCATTCAGAGGTGCGAGCCAGTCCATGCTGAGGACGATGTCAAAGTCTTCAATATCCATCACAAAGAGATATGCATATATTATCTGTTTTGAAATTCAAAGCTCACATCGAGAACACCGTAAATTCACGTCAGTACCAGATCCTAATGGTGATGTGACATGGATTGTGATGTCTGTGGGTTTAGGATGCAGCCCCAAATGCCTTACCAATGCAGAAGATATAAAAAAGTGCGTAGCACCCGAATCGAACAAGACATGCACCATTGTATTGAGTAAGAGAAATTTACCTTAGACTACATTGTTGTCTACGAGGGGTTGCTGACCGATAGTAAACGCTCTGCCCTATTGTCGTTGCCCCTGGTTCTGCCTGGGTTGGGCACTAGTAGCAGGTGGGGCTTTTTGGCTGAGGGTGGGGGCAGGCATTTCTTACATGGCCCTGCTGGCCGCAGTTATGACAAATTGGCCTCTGCTGCTGAGGCGCATGTTGCTGGTTCTGATGGTCATGCAGATTGTGGTGCTAACTACCACCCCTGCCATTGCCGTTTCGACGGCCACCCCTTCCATTACGACCTCCTCAACCTTGATTGCGAAAACCCTGATGGGCAGGGTTAGATGATTCAGTTGGAGCTGTCGTGGCCTCATTCTTCTGAACAGGGGCTGGGAGGGTTGTAAATAGTAGGGTTTCTTCTTGTTGCACTACTGCGTGCCCTGTTGGGAAAACGTTGCAGGCCGTGTTCCCCTATTCATTCTTTGCTCCTGCTCAAAGCTCATGACCTTGTCAACGACCTCCCTGTAAATCTTGAAATCCAAGATCAACAAGGCTTGTCGGATGTCAGGACGAAGACCGTTGTAGAATTTTTCGGTCTTATCTTGCTCCGTTGAGATGGTGGAGAGAGAGTAGAGTGATAATTCTTTAAACCTAACAGCATACTCTCTGTATATCATGCAACCCTGGTATAGCTTGGCGAACTCCTGGCGCTTCTGCCTCTTCAGAGCGCCAGGGAAGTACTCATTAATGAACAATGACTCAAATTTCTGCCAAGTCATGTTTGCGGTATTGACCCTTGGGACTTCCTTTACTGTTATCCACCATGAATTTGCTCCACCAACAAGTTAGTAGAACGCAAGTGAAATCTTTGGACCCTCTTCGACTCCCATCGCCTCGAGAGCCTTCTTTGACTCATTAAGCCATTTTTACACCTCCTCCACATCAATGGTGCCAGCAAAAGTAAGGAGCCATAGCCTCTTGTACTTTGTGATTTGGTCGGTTTGGCTTTCCGAACCAGATCGTACAAGTGTTTGTACAGTAACTGCTTGGTTGGCCATAGTCTCAGGAATGGTCGTCTGAACAGTTACCTTCATCGGCTCGATAAATCTTGCGAAAAAGACTTCCATGCTTGAAGGCATGACAAAGGATGTGGGCTGAGGTGGCACTGCCTGCCCAGAAGTAGTGGCAGTGTCATGTGTGGCCTGCTCTGTCCTCGGAGGCGGTGGTTCCTGATTTTGAACTATAGGTGGTGCTTCCTTTGCTGGATGGACAGTGCGTGGCCTTCCTCTCTTCCTGATTTGCATTTTCTCACTAGCAAGGAGAAAAATAAAACCATGTTTTAGGAACCGTAGCCAAGTATAGTGTTATGATATTCTCAGCAAAAAGTTCAAGAGTTCAATATAAAACTACCTACTTTTCTGGGTATGGTGTAAGGTTTTTGTTAAGCAATAAAAAAATCTTATGTACCTCGTATGTTTGGCAATGGTATAAAACAAGGTTAGAGTGTTCATATAATAAGTAAAAAAATTTTGAAAGAGCTTCAAATATTTTGGTTCTAGTTTGTGAACATACATATATTTTTGAAAACTCATACCAGTCATAAAGGTTCTAAGATTTGCCTCGGTAAATATCATAATCTAACATTCTATCGTATTCTTATGTGTTCAAACCCGAAAGCTTAGTCTTTTCGACTATTATCGAAGTTCGTGTGTCCCATACCACATGAATTTAGTAATAAAGGGTTCAACCAAGTTAAAGTTGTAAGAATATGGTTTCTACGAAACATTGACGGGAGAGGAGTTCACTAATAGTATCGTCCAAGTTTACTCGTCCCATACCGTGTAAACTTAGTGATAATGTTAGTAATTCAACTTTCCCCATATGTTTCTTTTCACACAAAGTCGTGGTTTTATTACTTCCATGATTTATTTAGTATTTTTCAATTTTGTTGTGTCCCATACCACTCCAAAGTTAGTGATACAAAAGAAAGAATGGTTGTAAGTCGGCCCACCAAACATAGTCTCAAACAAATATTTTATTTATATAAAAAAAATAAAAAGTTACAATGCCAGTAATTTCTCTAATTTTCCTGCTTATTACTCCGTCTAGATCTCCTGCTAGTTACAGAACGACTACCAGAAAAACGTTGAGAAGATGTTCGCTCTTCTACTATGCCTTGCACACATGATATCAAAGCATTCTGAGTCTCCTGCATCCGAGCAAGACTAGATACAATCACATTGAACTGGTCAAATGAATTTGTCGGTTGTCCCATTGATGGTTGGTAGGTTGTCTGTCCCATAGGTGGAGGATAAACTGTAGGCATTGGTGAAAAATGTTGGTCATATGGTTGACTCATAAGTGGAGGGTATTTCGTTTGATTATATGAAGACTCCCTAATTGGAACTTCTTGGATAGTTAGATATGCTTAAGTCGAAAGATTTTGAAATAGTGGACTCATCAGGATATCATGTCTTCCAAAGATTAAAATTCTCCATCTCTGTAGCCAACTTTCCCATTTCGAAGTTAAGAGTGCAAGCAACATAAGATTCTCTACGCAGGGCATCAGCCACAACATTGGCCTTACTGGGATGGTACTGGAGTTGAAAGTCATAATCTTTTAAGAACTCCAACCATTGTCTTTGGCGAAGGTTTAGGTCTCTCTGGGTGTAGATGTACTTAAGACTCTTGTGATCCTAGAAGACCTCAAACCGTTCATCGTATAGGTAATGACGCCATAACTTCAGTGCAAATACGATAGCTGCAAGTTTCAAGTCCTGTGTTGGGTAATTACCCTCATGAATTTTCAGTTGCCTCGAGGCATATGCGAAAACTTGGCCTTCTTGCATTAGTACGACACCTAAGCCTTGGAGAGAGGCGTCGGTGTATCGTAAAAATTGAGGTGCATTTCTTGGAGTCATTAGTACTGGTGCCATTGTGAGGCGCTTCTTCAATTCCTGAAATGATGTTTCACAGGCGGGATTCTAGATGAATCGCACGTCTTTCCGAGTGAGCTTTGTCGTAGGTTCAACAATCTTTGAGAAGTCCTTGATGAAGCATCTGTAATAGCGAGCCAACCCAAGAAAACTCCTAATTTGAGTAACAGTGGTAGGCTGCTTCAAGTTTAAAGCCGCTTCAACCTTAGAAGGAGAAGGATCCACCTCAATGCCATTGCCTGAAACCACATGGCCTTGGAATTGAACTCTCTTCGCCCAAAATTCGCACTTACTCAACTTTGCATAAAATTGGTGGCTGGCTTCTCAAGGTCTGGAGGACTATCTTCAGATGTATCTTATGGTCTTCCTCAGTTGAGGAATATATCAAGATATCGTCCACAAAAACCAACACAAATCAGTCTAAGTATAACCTAAAGATGCGGTTCATCAAATCCATGAATGTCGCTGGTGCATTTGTTAGACCGAACGGCATGACCAAGAACTCGTAGTGACCGTACTGAGTTCTGAATGTCGTCTTGGTAATGTCCGACTCTCAGATCCGGAGTTGGTGATAATCGGATCATAAATCAATCTTAGAGAAGTATTTGGCATCTCAAAGTTGGTCGAACAAGTCATCGATCCTGGGCAACGGGTATCTGTTCTTAATGGTGATGTTATTCAGCTTGCGATAGTCGATGCAAAGTCGTAACGAACCATCCTTTTTGTGAACAAACAGAACTGGAGCGCCCCAGGGTGATGAACTTTTTTTGATGAAGCCATTACTCTCTAATTCCTTCAGTTGTTTGTCTAATTCGATCAGCTCGATATTTGACATTTTGTATGGTGGAATTGAGATAGGCTCGGACTCAGGTATGAGATTGATTTCAAAATCGAATTCCCTAATTGGAGGAAGACCAGGAAGGTCATTTAGAAAAACTGTTGAGAATTCAGATATTACTGGGACATCGTGTACTTGGAGAGGGTACAATGCTGGTGATTCATTTTCATCACCAAGGGGTAAAGCTCGAAGCTATGCCTTGAGAAGTGCAACAGTCGAGTTGTGTATCCATTTCCTTGTTCCCTGAATCTTGACAAACTCCCCCGTGGGCAAGGTTAACTGAACTTGCTTCTTCATACAATCGATCTTTGCATTCAGTGGTGCGAGCCAGTCCATGCCGAGAATGATGTCGAAGTCTTCAATGTCCATCACAAAAAGATCTGCATATATTATCTGTTCTGACATTCGAAGCTCACATCGAGAACACTACAAATTCACTTCAATACTAGATCCTAAAGGTGATGTGACATGGATTGTGATTTCTGTGGGTTTAGGATGAAACCCTAAATGTCTTACCAATGCAGTCGATATAAAAGAATGCGTAGCACCCGAATCAAACAAGACATGCACCATTGTATTGAACAAGGAAAATGTACCTTCGACTACATTATTGTCTAGGAGGGGTTGTTGAGTGATAGCAAATGCTCTGCCCTGGTTCCGTTGCCCCTGGTTCTGCTGGTTCTGCCTTGGTTGGGCATTAGCAACAGGTGGTGCTTGTTGGACTGGAACTGCGGGAACAGGTTGCTGAAGGTATGGACAGGCATTTCTTACATGGCCCTGCTGGCCGCAGTTGTAACACGTCAGCCTCTTCTGCTGATGGTTCTGTTGGCCATGCTGATTGTGGTGTTGACCACCACCTCTGCCATTTTCGTTTCGACTGCCACCCCTGCCATTACGGCCTCTTCTGCCATGATTGCGAAACTGATGGCCAAGGTTAGATGGTTCAGTCGAGGGGTGTCGTGGCCTCATTCTTTTGAATAGGGGTTGGGAGGGTTGAGTTTTGATTATAATAGGGCTTCTTCTTGTTGCCCTACTGCGAGCACTATTGGAAAAACGTTGCAGGCCACTTTTCCCTATTCAGTCTCTGCTCCTGCACAATCGTCTCCTGCTCAAAGTTCATGGCCTTGTCAACAACCCCCCTGTAAATCTTGAGATCCAAAATCGACAAGGCTTGTCAGATGTCAGGATGAAAGCCATTATAGAATTTCTCTATCTTATCTTGTTCCGTTGAGATGGTGGACAGAGAGTAGACCGATAATTCTTTAAACTTGCCAGCATATTCCCTGACTGTCATGCCGCCTTGGTATAGCTTGGCGAACTCCTGGCGCTTATGCCTCTTCACAGCGCCGGGGATGTACTCATCAATAAACAATGACTTGAACTGTTGCCAAGTCATGTCCGTGGTGTTGACCCTTGTGTCCTCTTTTACTGTTATCCACCATGTATTTGCTCCACCAATAAGTTGGTAGGACGCAAGTGGAATCTTTCGAGCCTCATCGACTCCCATTGCATGGAGAGCCTTCTTTGACTCATCCAGCCATTTCTGCACCTCTTCAGCATCAATGGTGCCAGCAAAAGTAAGAGGTTATAGCCTTTTGTACTTCGTAATCTGGTTAGTTTGAGTCTCCGACCCAGATCTCACAGGTGCCTGAACAGTGACAACCTGATTGGTCGCGGTCTCACGAACAGTCATCTAAACAGTTACTTTCATCACCTCGATAAATCCTGCAAAAAATACTTTCATACTCGAAGGCATGGAAAAGGATGTGGGTTGGGGTGGCACTGCCTGCCCAGATGTAGTAGCAGTGTCGGGTGTGGCCTGCGCTGTCGTCCGAGGCGGCGGTTCCTGGTTCTTATTCTCAGGAGGTGCCTCCTCTGTTGGATGGACAGTACATGGCCTTCCTCCCTTCCTGGTTTGCATTTTCTCACTGGCAAGGAGAAAATAAAACCATGATTTAGGAACTGTTGCCAAATATAATGTTATGATATTCTCGGCAACAAATTCGAGAGTACTGCAATATAAAAACCACCTATTTTTCTAAGTATAGTGTAAGGTCTTTTTTGAGGAATCAAAGAATCTTATGTGCCTCGTATGTTTGGCCATGGTGTAAAACAAGGTTAGAATGTTTATATAATAAGTATAAACTTTGCAAGTATTTCAAATGTTTTGGTTCTGGTTTTCTTTTGTGAACATACATATACATACATACATATATATATATTTCATTGAAAATTCATACGAGTCATAAAAATTATAAGAATTGCCTCGGTAAATATCCTGATCTAACGTCCTATCGCAATCTTATGTATTCAAACTCTTTCGCTTAGTCTTTTCGACTATTATCCAAATTCGTGTGTCCCATACCACATGAATTTGGTAATAAGGGTGTCAACTAAGTTAAGTTGTATGAACACGGTCTCTATAAAGCATCGGCTGAATAGTAGTTCACTAATAGTATGGTCCAAGTTTACTCGTCCCATACCGTGTAAACTTAGTGATAATGTTAGTAATGCAACTTTCTCCAAATGTTTCTTTTCATACAAGGTTGTGGGTTTTCTTACTTCTACATTTTATTTAGTATCCTCTAATTTTGTTGTATCCCATACCACTCCAAAGTTAGTGATACAAAAGAAAGAATGGTTGTAAGTCGGCCCACAAAAGATAGTCTTAAACAAAACATTTTCATTCATATATAAAATAAATATTTACAATGCCAGTGATCATTCCTGATTTTCCTGCCGACTACCGCTCCTTTTAGACCTCCTGCTAGGTACAAAAATACTACTAGAAGAAGGTTGAGAATTTGCTCGTTGTTCTTCGACGTTTTGCATACGTGTTAACAAAACATTTTGAGTCTCCTCCATTTGAGCAATACTAGCATCGATCACATTTAACTACTCGAATGGGTTAGTCGATTGCCCCATCGATGGTTGATGGGTCGACTGTCCCATAGGTGGAGGGTAGGCCATAGG
The DNA here is from genome assembly GCA_035771175.1 of Paratinospora sagittata. Taxonomy (NCBI): domain Eukaryota; kingdom Viridiplantae; phylum Streptophyta; class Magnoliopsida; order Ranunculales; family Menispermaceae; genus Paratinospora; species Paratinospora sagittata. The sequence goes on along the minus strand of CM069611.1, from coordinate 16,258,952 downwards.
CATTGGTGAAAAGTATTGGCCGTACGGTTGACTCATAGGTGTGGGGTAGTTGTTTTGATTGTACGAGGATTCCCTAACTGGAACCCCTTGGACATTTGGATATGCTTGGGTTGAAAAGTCTTGAAACAATGGGTTCATTGGGGTGTCCTGTTTTCCAAAATTTGGTGCCGCACAATTCTGTTGTTGTTTGTTCACCGAAACTTGTGGAATTGGCCGATACGGTACCTCAAGAGTTGGAAACCTTTGGTACGTAGTATTGCCTTGAGTTGGCATGTTCCAGGAAGGTGGATTTGTTGGAACTCTTTGTCCATCCTGATTTGGTTGAGGTTGATTTAGGTTGGTAAAGAATTCTTCCTCAGAGAATAGGTGATTGGTTTGACCATTATTCGGGGCTGGGTTTGACGTAGGGTTCTGGTTTGGCTCATTATTTGGTGACTCCCTAACAGGAATCTTGCACCGACTTTTTCGCTGACAACGTCCATTTTTGTCACTAATTCTTTCGCCATTTCCTCCTAAAGTCACGTCGAATACTTCCTCGTCAGTCACCCCTCCACTTGTGACAAATATCTTGAAGATAGAGGATGATGTAACCGCCTCAGTGATCTGCTTCGAAGACTCATCAAAAGTGTTGACGTTTTCCTCGTATAGCAACCTCACGATCAAGACTCCGTAGCCGAAGAGTTCCTTTATTAAAGGGTTTTGAATCACGCGCAACATTTGTTGGATGATGATGTGAGGTAAGGAAACCTTAATTTTTTTTCTCTATGCAGTATAGCACAAGAAGTTGAGCCCTTGACATAGCACCTCTAGTCACCTTTTCCTGCAAGATGTTGCCGAATACGATCTTTCCAAGGCCGGCAAAAGGTGGTTTAAGGAGATTGTTTGGGAGGTGGGCATACGTCGATTGGGTGTACGACTTTTTGGCGAGGGAATTGAACAACTGTTCTTTGGACTCCGCGATCTTAGCAACTGTTTGGGGTTCATGTGGATCAATGATTCTATCTTCAATCGGAATCTCCATAAGTCGCGCAATAATTTCGACGTTAATAGAAATCTTTGTTCCCCAGACCGTTGTCTCCAAAACAGGGCTGATCCCATCTTCTTGAAGTCCTACGCAATACATGGCTTCGTAGAAGGATTTCATCAAGTTGTAAGAGATGTAACCCTCAACTTTTGTTATGTTCAACCACCCCAGTGTTGCGAGTTTTTCGTGAAAGATCGAACGGAGGCGAAGATCTCTATTGTCGATACTCCTCATAGTCATAACCTCCCTTTTGGACAATTCCTTGAGTCTGGTAGGAATTGGTTTCCTACTACCGGTAGTCGTTCCTTCACTTGAGGCCATTATTTTGCTGAAAGAAAAATAAACTTGTGAAAGACACAAAATATATTCCTAACATTTTTAAGATTTATGCTCTGTCCGTTGGACAATATTTTCTATTTTTCTCTTGATATTTATGCCATCATTTAATCCACATTCTCCATTAGCAATATGATATATATATCTCATATATACATAGATATATAGAAATATATATTTAATCGTGAACTATATATATAGTTTTCATACTATATATATATATATATATATATATATATATATATATATATATATATCTAAACTATATAAAAAAAATTATATAGTTTTCTAGATATAAATATAAATCTCAACTATATATAGTTCTAGTATATATATATATATATATATATATATATATATATATATATATATCTAATAAATAATTTCTTCCCCTAGTTTGGTGGACTTGGGTGGCCGTGGACGTTACGCTCTGATACCATTAAATGTCACACCAAGCCCGGACGTGTTTAAACCGGCGGGACACTCACGGACGGGGCGCGAATTAGCATCATAATGATAGCAGAGTGAGCGGAAACACAGTTAAGTACAAGTCTGATTTCGTTAATTCTATAATATATTTGTCCATGAAATAATTAAGGGAACATTCTCCCAAAATCCCCAATGAATAATACAAAGGGTACAAAATGTGGGCCCAAAAACCTGCACACAGTCCACCCTAATCTCCTGTGAAAAATTGGATAACAACGGGGTGAGCTACACGCTCAGTGGGTAAAATAGTTCGTGAATATAACAATTAATAAAGCAAATTTCATAATCAAATATCTTCAATACACATCAGAGCATCATAATCAATCCAATATGTATGTATGCATGACACCGTCTCGTATTGGTTTGATGATTGTACATCGCCTGAGTTCACGTAAAGATGTCCCTTCCCAGGAGTAATCGGGTTCTCATTGTACGTCCCTCCCTCCTCAGGAACGACGCTCTGAATTCATGTACAGATGTCCCTCCCCAAGAGTAGCAAGGTTCTCATTGTACGTCCCTCTCCAGATAAATATAATGAATAGCGAGCATTGCTTCTAACTATTCTATGAATTATAAACCACATACGTCCCTAGGTGGTGCTATATATGATGCCAATGCATGAACTGGTCCGGTCTTTACTTAATATTTAGACAAGATTTGACAACGTCTGGTGATCCTTATTAGGGTCGGTATCACTACGAGCAAGGTTATGACATTCAGTATTACTTGTATAAGCTGATAGCTTTCAAATAAGACCAACCAAATCAGTCTCCAGTTGAGAGGTGAGACACAAGGTCTACTTAAATACCAGTCGTCTAGAGCAGCACGCTGCCTCCAGTTCACTATTTAAAGTTACTGAGGATAAGACTGAGTCTGGTTGAGGCAGATTGACCACTAATCCGGCATAACAACAGTGTAATACATGAACTCCAATTATACAGGCGTAAGTATGACAAGTATAACATTATACGCAATAATGCAGTGTAAATGAATGTAAACTTTAATAAAAGTTATAAGACACGCAAACCTATGTTTCGCTCGCCACCTTAAGATAAAAACTCCTTTGAAAACTTGCGCCTTCCCCCGGGCAGAATAGCGTTGCACCGCACAGAGAGTCTCGGAAAGAGAGTCTCTAAAGAGAAGACAAAAACTCAAAATGAGTGAAAGAGAGAAGGAAAATCACAAGGAGGAGTGATTTTGGTGTGAGAAATGAGGAGGGGGAGGGGTTCCTTAAATAGGAAAAATTGCGCCTGAACGTTCGGGCGTTGCGCCGGAACGTTCAAGCACGTGTCCAAACGTTTGGGCAGGTACTCGAGACAATTTTTTTTTTTGTGCAAACCTAGGGTATTACATACACATTTTATTAAAGCTTTGTTTAGTTTATTTTCTTACTTTTTTCTGTTCTACAGTAGTCTTTAATTTTCATTCTTACTAATTCTATTAATGGTGCTAATGTAGTTATATAGCCTCTATCTTGATTTTCTTGAAACCATTGTATAGTTTCTTCATATAGTTTTTCTCCTAAAGTTCTAGGAAATTTAGTAACAAATTTTATTATTAAGTCTTTATTAAAAGGGTCTTCTATTTGACTCCAATAGTTATAAAACGTACTAGCATAGTCATCAAAATATTGTAAATCACAAATTTTTTATTGTTCTAAATTTCTAATAGCATTTATTGGTGTTAATAACTCATCTTGTCTATCATGTCCTAATCCTAAAGTTAGTTTACTCATTAAATCCATAAAACTAAGTACTGTAATATTTGTGTCAAAATCATCTAATAATTCTTTTTCATCCAATGATGCATTAATGATGATGTACACTTTGAATGTACAAAATAAGTGTTACTTTAACATTTTCCATCAAAATTAGCTAGCAATTAGTTAAATTAGTTAATAGTTTTTTTATTAATTTTTTCTTTTATTATCTTTTTGCATATGAATTTGTTAAAAAGTGAATTAATTTGGTGCATGAGACCATCTGACCAAGGAAAACCTGCGGCGGTGTACAAAGTCTGAGAAAAGGAAGGAGCTTGAAGAAAAAGGGTATAGAATAGTAGGGAACATTGGGGATGTGGAGTGACCTTCTGGGGACAAACACAGGTAACAAGACCTTCAAGCTGCCTGATCCTATGTATTACCTTAATTAGTTGATGCTGAGGCACTCCTATGCTTTCTCCTTTGAAAATGCACTTATCCTTTAATAAAATCCCTAGCTTATTATATATACGAGCTATAGCCCCGCCTTACGGGCAAGGAAACTATTCTCAGCAGGGCTATAGTGCTTTATAGAAATAGTAATGTTAAACCAACGCTCAAGTTCAACACTGGCACCCATCAATTATTAGATATTTATGGAGATGCCTAATACACGTATTTTCACACACATCCAACAAAGATTAGGTACCAACATTGGACTTGAGTGTTGACACCCAGCGTCTACCAAGAATTTGTCTTGTAGAAAATTAAAGTAGTTGTAGTTTAATGTTGTTGTGAAAGTAAGGAATAAATCTAATTGTCTAGATACAAACACAAAAAAAAAAAAAAAAAAATCCAATTGTGTAATCACAATAATTTCAAATGACAATGATGGGGATTCGACATAAAATTGAGAGCAGGAAATGCAAGGAGAAAATAAAATAATTCATTTAGGACATTTGAAGAGCATTATGTAGGTGGCATGTTGATGAAATTGTTGTTGTTAGGCTACTATCAATATAAGAAAGCACATTGATCATGTAGGCCAAATCACTAAGATCATGCATACAATGGAGCTATATCTATAACATATGGAATCGTTGTTCATAAGCTGTTCATATCGATAAAATACAATAATTCAATTTATGGTCCTTCTCATTTGCCATCTTAATTTTATTAATATTTTAAGTATAATTAGCGAAGTTTTTTTTAGGTTTTTTCCTTTGTCAAAGTTTTTGCATTGTAACCTCACAAGTTACACAACGTCAGTTTTTTTTTTTTTTTTTGTCGATTTGCTTTTGATATCATATGGAAATACTATTTATGAGATGTTCAACTCGATAAAATTTAATCATTTTCTTTGTTGTCCTTTTCTTCCTCCTCTTTAAATTTTTTTTTTAGTTTTTTTTTTGGCTCATCTCTTTAAATTTTTGTTAACGATTCAATTCTTTCCATCATAGTATTATATAATATATTTTTAAATTATATTACATTATATTAAATTAGCTAAGCTATGAAGCTTGTGTCCTTTCTATCTATTTTCCCTTTAACTAAATATGGGTCATGTTTGCAATTGTAATCAATTAATAAATTAATTAATTAACTAATTTGGCATTGCTTTTAAGGTGAACGTGTAGAGTATGGAATATATGATTGTTTGTTTGGTTGTGGAATTTGATTAGTTTTCTTTTTTGTGAATATATTAAATATTTTCAGTGGAAACATGGCAACCCGTGAAAAGCAAAGGAGGAGCTGAGAATGTTTGTTAGATTAGAGAAATTTGCACACTTAACTTGACTAGGAGGAAGAGGAAGATGAACAAACTAATATATGTGTTTAAATTGTAAACAACCATAAAAGCAAAATTTAACATTTCTTTTCTACCAAGTGCATTATTATTTCTTATCGTAACTTGTGAATTTTTTTTTGTTGTACTCTCCACATGAAGTTGTACATTGTATTTAATATATTATTAAGAGTCTTATAATGTAAGGAATTTAAGTCCTTTACTTTGTCTAAAACATTTATAAGAAATAGGAATTATAGTTTAAAAATAAGTTAAAATAAGTGCCTCATCTGAGGCCGAAAGAAGAAATTCTTTGCCACTTGATTTTTTTTTTTTGTTCTTGGGAAAGGGACAATTATTGCTTTCGATGTGGCTTCCAGCCTGATTCCATTTCTTTCAAATTCATCATTGCTTAGCGGTGGTTTATAAGAACAATTAAAAGTTTGTGTATTGTGGAACTTATATAGCGTGTGTGTATATTATATTAACAATGCGCCCTATTACAAAAATAAAAAATAAAAAGCTTTAATATCTGTTGGAATTGGGTAGTATGGAACAATTCATTAGTGAAGCTTGTACTTACTTCGTCTGGTGAGCAAAATATTTCTATTTGAGGTCATACAAATAGATTTTTCTAAGAAAAAAAAAAAGTGCAATTGAAAGAAAAGAAATGTGAATTATTGTTTTGATGATACTTTATAGTTGGAGGGCCAATTGGTGATTCTTCAACGTGGCCACTTGGAAATGCATTATATATTTGAATTCTTGAATTTCTTTAAAAAATAATTATTTTAGAAGAGGCACTAATGATAACAATAATTAAGCTAAATATATTAAAATAATCATATAACTAAATTTTACTTATATTAAAGGACCATCAAAACATTAATTAACATTTCTTTTCTGTCATTTACAATATGTTGTTTTTTTTTTCTTTATAAAAAAACAAAACAACTTGTGGGAGCTCAAACAGAAACATTTTGTTCATCAGACACAATAAGATGAATACGACACTAAGGGAATGATCCCTACAACCCAATTCCAAAAATTTTTAATTTTAATTTTTTTTTGTTATAGGGGCCATGCTTAAAAAAATAACATAATATAATAATTTTATAATTATTTGTGTTCTCACCTAAATCAAAGAAACTGAAAATTAGCATTGTTAGCTCAATTATTGTTATTATTAGTGACCCTCCCATGCCGATCACTTATTTTTATATCTAAAATGATTATTGCATTAAAAATGATTATGAATTTAAATATTTTATGCATTGCGAGATGGCTAGGTCGAGTATTCATTATTCGACACTTAAACTGTAAAGTACATCAAAGCATTAATTAACACTTCTTTTTCTCCAAATTGCAATTCTTTTTAAATTTTTTAAAAAACCTACTAATTTCTTTAACATTTCTCCAGTTTTAAAAAAGAGTAAATTGCGATGTATGTTAGAGCATCTTTCTTTTGCCTGCTTATTTGTTTGTTTTATGAATTTCTCGCCAACCAGAGTGTCATATCCAATTGTCCTTCGAAAGAAAGGGAATATATATATATAAGAAAGATATAAAGCCGATACATAGTACGACGGGTTATTGTCTCAAAAGAAAAAGGTAGAGGGACTGTAAGGTGGAGCGACTGTACTCAATCAATCAATGCAAATAAGAAAGGAAAATGCTCCTCTTACGATCGAAAAGTTACCTTTTTACTGTTTGGCCTAGTGGTGAGTTGTCACCTCAGTTGAATTGGCATGTCGTTGAAAAATTAAATTGAGGCAAGAAAGTTATGTTTCTTCAACGCCAAGAAACGAAACATGAAAAACCAACAACGAGAGATTCTGTTTATTCAAGACGAATTCTTCACTTATGCAGAATGAATACCTAAAAACACCAGATTATCCGTGAAAATCAGAACCATTGAAGGTGAACTTGTCACACCTCATTCTGTTACCAAGAAATACGCAGCAATTTATAGAACCAGAGTGCGAATAATCCTGGATATCAACACAAATCTTTTTATTCATCCTCTTTAAATGCATAGGGTACAAAGTACACGAGGTACATTATTTTACATACACAAGCACGCAACGAAAATTAGATCAAAACTAACTCTGAATCTAAGTCGACGTATGTACCCTACGAGCCTCGCACAACATGTAGCTCCTGTTGACTTTCTCTTTTGGCCAAAAAGTCTAAGCCCTGAAAATGTTAGCAACAGAGTGAGCCATCGCCTAGTAGGTCAAGCAGATATTCCATGAATTATAAAAATTAATAAAGAGAGCATTACAATCATAGATATCAAATAAACACAACTTGAACATCGTCAATATTTTATTTAACCATTAACTAGTAAACACTCTTAACACGCCGTCTCGTAAGGCTTTATGGCCAAACACCATCTTAGGTTCATGTATAGATGTCCATCTCCACGGAAATCTGTCCTAGGTTCACACTATACCTCCATCTCAAAAGAAATTCATATAACCAAAATTTTATTGGTAAGGTACAACCCGGTCTGTACATCTCCTTTTGGCCGACACAATAAAGTTTACAGCATAAGTGCACCGCCTAGGGCTGACTCAATCGGGTGGGCATTCATGCACCACGTGCGACTCTCATGTGTCAAAATTACCAATAATCAATTCACAGGCCACGAACGGCTTACGTCCCTAGGTTGTTACATTGTTACTAACTTCCATGGTGAAGCTTCAAAGACTAAGGAAACATCTTGTACGTGAATAGTATCGTACATGATTAGTACTGTACGTAAATAGTACCATATATATAAATAGTATTATATGTGAAAAGTGTTGTATACGTAAATAGTACCATATACATGAATAGTATTGTATGTGAATAGTATCATATCTCAAGAAAGATTTTTTTGATGTGGAAGATTAGACAAAGTTGCACCAAAGGAATAGATCTCAATAAATCAAGCAGACTAGTCCTCGAGCTGAGTGGTAGAGTCACAATGGTCTCGTTTAAATACCTCTCTTCTATAGTAACATGCCTCTCGTTCACTATTCAAAGGTACTTGGGACAAGACTGTGTCTAGCTAATTAGATCAATTACTAATTCAACAAAGTAATGGTATGACACATGTATTCCATACACCAAGGTACAAGCATAAATGGTATGATGTAAGTGAATATTATATATAATGAAAAGTGCATGATAACTTTATGAAAAAACATAATACACGCAAACCTATGCCTTCATTCCCACCTTCAACTGTGCGCTTTCCTAAGTTAGTGTTCTTGCCAAGAACAGCAGCTACGCAATGCTCTAGGGAGAGAGAGAGTCCCAAAGGCATAGAGAGAGAGAGTCTCAAAAGCGGAGAGAGGAAGTCTCTAAAGAGGATAGAGAAAGCCTTAAGGAGGGAAAAGAGATGTGGTGGAGAATGAGGGGGAAGGGGACCCCTTTTTATAGGGGTGCCAAAATGTTCTGGCCCGAAACGTTCTAGCACTGCCAGAACATTTTGAACCCCGTTGTTTTTTTTTTTTTTCATTGGATGCCTTTAGTCTAATCCCAGGCATATTTCACTCTACCCCCTGTTGAGTTGCACATTTAGATAGGTTTTAGAGCATGTTTTATGTGTGTTTTAGGACATTTCATGCACAAGTTTCATGTGTTTATGTGTAGTTTTGATGCAGTTGTTAGTTTATGATTAATTTGATTTTTCATGCATTATTTTGGTTTGGTAGTTTATAATTTGATTCATTTTATGTTTTAAGTATGTTACTAACTAGATTTACTTTATTTTATAGGTGTTTAGATGTGCTAGTTATGGATCTGGATGATGGAAACATGGGCAAGAAAAGGCAAAGAAGAAACATGAAGAGTAAAAGTCAAGGATAGGTGGAACATTGGCTAAGTCCACAAAAGGTGCAGAAAACACGACGTTCTGGGCACTGCGACGCCGGGTGATGGATGAAGAAAAGAGGAAATCGGTGTTCTGGGCGCCGTGGCTTTGTTAGTGTTGTTTTTTGGCGGATTTTAGCAAGTTTTGAGTTGTATTCTTCAATACTTTCAAATTTCGATTCTACACGACTTTGGAGCATATCATATATCAAAATTTATGGTTTTTCGAAACGGTTATGAGTAAGGGAACGCGAAGCAATCAACTTGGAGACAAACAAAAATCTACAAGTTCACAAGCATCTAGTTTTGGTTTTTATGTTAATTTTTATGTTTCTTTACGTGTTGTGTTTCATTCTTCCAAGTTATGAACTAGCTTGTTACTCTAGAGATGAGATGGATCCTATATTAGAAATTATACAATAATATTAGTATTTGTTTGTTATTAATGAATAATTCATAGTTTATTAATATTTCTCCATGCTTAATGCTATTGATCTCTTGGCCATGAATTAATTGATCATAGACTTGGGGGCGACACTCAACAGAATGTTCTCTAGGTTGGAACATGAGAAATATAACATAAGATTATCATAGTATCGATTGGTATGCGATGTCTTATGAAGTTGTAAGAAAATCACAAGGATTAATGCATTACTAAAATATTGGTTTTTATCGATAAATCGAAACAAATATTTTGGTGATAGATTCTAATGTGACACTCGAGAGACGGTGTTAGAAACTAGAGGATTTTGACTTATAAACTTGAATAATGATTTGATAATAATTATGTATAATATTGCATAATTGATAAATAGGTGAAATTAAATCTCTAGGTGTTTTTAATATTGATTTTTCTCCAGAAAATTTTGATAATTTGCTGATTAAATTATTGCTTTGATTTAATTATTATTTTAGTTCATTAAATCTTAAGAATTTGATTTTCTAGATAAAATTAGGGTTAGGAACAATATAATTAGTGTAATAAATCAATCCCTAAGGACGATACCTAATTATCATCAAAAACTATTATAACGTGACACCGTACACTTGCGGTTTGCACGCATCACGCCCCTTTAAAAAAAATGTCCCTCGAAATTCGGTTAGTGTTGTCGTTCTTCATCGTTGTTATTAGTATTCGAAAATGATGGATCTGAATTATTTGTGACACGTACTGAGGCGGAGCTTTCTGATTTCAAAGAGGGCGGGAGGGCAAGGCGATTGTGATATTGCTTTGCGTTGCCCTACTATATGAAAGTTGTCAATCGCTTTTTGATGTTCATACTTTTCTTGCTCATAAGTCGTGGCCATTTTTACAAGCTCTTGATAGTTTTTATGCTCAAAAAAGGTAGGGCTTCGTCGGATAATCTTGACTATTATTCTTTCGTTTGGCACACTATCTCGATACCTCTTAGTCATTTCTCCACTTCTTTATGTAGATATGATCTTATGCCTCATATCGTGCCTCATTTCTAGTTAAGTACATATCACCTCCGAGTTAGTTTTAAGTAGCTTTCCTCGATAAGGTTAACTAACTTTGTTCTCATTTGACATTGGAAATCAAATGTACTCGAGGTTGTGGACCTCCATCTCATTTTTGGTTAAGGTTTTTTTGTCGTGACACGATTTCATCTTTTATACCATTTACTGTAGATATAGTGATAATCATTCATTAGCACCAATGTTCTCGTCACGTGCTATTGATTTCTTCTTCTACAGTTAGATGAGGTTTAGTCTTATTCTTTTGAATGCATCTACATTTTATTTAACATGGAATTGTAAATTCTAATTTCTAGCTTATATTCTTGGGTATGGTTATCATAGGTTACTGTTCCTAACTTTTCTAGGGTTAGGGACTAGAGTTGTGACTTTAATTAGGTATCTTCGATTTCCAACTTGATCCTGGTATCCCAATCCTAAAATCCAAAACATGACACATTGGGTTGGCCAATTTTGAAAATAGTTTGGCAACTGGACTAAAAATAAGGTGCTTAGTTCAAAACCAGTTGAAAAAAATTCTCCAACTTTTGGATTGGTTCCAGTTTTAAGTCGTCAACCAAAAATGCCTTTGTTCCACTTATAATTATTCTGATTCATTATCCTACATGAATGCATCGCAAAACAAATGCATCAATCAAGTTCCATGAATCTTCAAATCCCCAAGCCATAACGAGTATCCTCCAAGTTTGTCCGTCCCATACCGACCAAGCTTGGCGATAACTTGGTTTCTAAAAATTCACCACACAATGCAAACCATCCAAAAACACAACCTATAACCTAGTATCCTCCAAGTTTGTCCGTCCCATACCAGCCAAGCTTGGTGATACAAGTTATAACCTGGTTTCTAAATATTCACCACACAGGGCCACAGAGCCTCCATGTCCAAAATATTCTAGTTATCCTCTGCATTCGTTGCATCCCATACCACCTTGAATATAGTGATAAAAGGTTAATCAAAGTCATGGAATTTCGCTAAACATTCTATCCTAAATTTTCCAATGCTAGTATCATCAATTTTTCGTCATCTTCCTTCATGAGGAATTCTATATCCTTTGTGAGTAGAGTAATCTAACCATTACCTCTTAACATTAGTCACTTAGCCATATGGCGAGAATTTTTTTGAAATGAACTCATATTCTAGCCTACCGACTGCACCACAATTTACAATGGTTTTTCAATGAGCCATATTTCCTTCAAGGCTCATTATTCTAAGCAGGTATATCCATGTCGTTTTCCTTAAGACCTATTATCCTTAAGGTTTATTTCCCTTCCAAGATTTTCCTTAAGGTTTAATTTTCCTTACCTAATCACATATTAGGCTTAAAATTGTTTTTCTCAATAATTTATTTTCCTTAGTCTTGACTCATAAGTCTTTCGATGAAATAGATATCAACCTCGCATAGTCTTGAAGTTGATTTCTTGATAATTAAATATCTGGATATTAATTGTATTGAACTATTAACAGAGACTGTGTCACACCCCGCCCGGACATGCCTAAACTGACAGAACACTCATAGACGGGGCGCAAATGCATTATAACAATAACTGAGTATGTAGGAACACAATTGAGTACAAATCTGATTATATTAATCTCATAATGTATTTTTGTACAAAATATGATTGAGGGAACATCCTCCCAAAATCTCCCTATAATTAACAAGGGTTACAAAATGTTGGCACAAAAACCTCCACCCAGTCCACCCTAAACTCCTGAGAAAAATTGGATAACAATGAGGTGAGCTATTGACTAGTGGGTAAAATAGTTCATGAATATAAAAATTAATAAATGAAACTTCATAATCAAATATCACGTAAACACAACAAGCATCATAAACAGTACAACATGTATGTATGCATGACACCGTATCGTAATGGTTTCATGATTGTACGAGGCCCTGAGTTCCCGTACAGATGTCCATCCCCAAGTAAACCCGGGTTCTCATTGTACGTCCCTCCCCAAGGTCATTGCCCTGGATTCACGTACAGATGTCCATCCCCAGGTAAACCCAAGTTCTCATTGTACATCCCTCTCCAGGGAAATATCAAGAATAGTGAGCATTGCTTCTAACTATTTTGTGCATCATAAACCACTTACGTCCTAGGTGCTTCTTATGAATGATGTCAATGCACGAGCATGTTCAGTTTCTACTAACATTAGACAGGATTTGGCAACATCTGGTGATTTTTATCAGATCGATATCACCACATGTAAAGTTAGGATGTTCAGTATCACTTGTACAAGTTGATAGCTTCCAAATAAGATCAACCAAATCAATCTCTAGTTGAGAGGTGGGACACGAGGTCCACTTAAATACCAATCGTCTAGAATAGCGCGCTGCCTCCTGTTCACTATTTAAAGTTATTGAGGACAATACTAAGTCTGGTTGAGTCAGACTGACCAATAATTCGACATAGTAACAGTGTAATACATGAACTCAAAATGTACAGGCATAATGACAGGTATGAACATTATACGCAATAATGCAATGTAAATGAATAGTAGACATAATGATAAATGAATGTAAACTTTAATAAAAGTTATAAGACATGCAAACCTATGTTTTGTTTCTTACTTTTAGATAAAAACTCCTTCTTGAACTGGTGTCTCCCCCCGAGAAGAACCGCGTTGCACCGCAAAGAGAGTCTCAAAAAGAGAAGAGAGAAATCACAAAGAGAGCAAGAGAGAGAAAAAAGTGATTTGGTGTGAAAATAACAAAGGGGGGCTCCTTATATAGGAAAAGGAACGCCCGAACCTTCGGGCGACTGCCCAGTTGTTCAGGCAGTGCTCGAAGTTCAAATTTTTTTTTGTGCAAACCTCGGGTATTACACTCTACCCCCCTTAAAGGAATTTTGCCCCTGAAATTCAGTCTGTGTAGTGATGATTGCTATCTGCGTGGGATTCATCACCGTCGTCATCGATTGGAAGATCAGGGTAGTGCCTGTAAGGACCCTGAATAGAACTGTGGCCAGTGGAATCCTCAGTATCATCAAACAATGGAGAGCAAATGGAGTCGGATTCATCCTTAGAAGGTTCCAACATTTGTCTCACAGATGGTGGTGTAGGGTACTGCAAGTTGTAGCTTTTCAGGAGAGGTAGGTTGAGCGACGGAATGCTTTTTCGTGCAGTTGCCCAAATCCGGCCCCCTGGCAATTTTGGTAGGAGATCTTGCCAAAATGAGGGCACAAGTTTGTTTCAGGCAATATTGTTACGGTAAAGCCATATGCACTCTGGCGATAAGGATCTCTTTCGTAGAGGCGAGGGAGTTGGTGATGCAAAGAAGTTGTGGTTGCATCAGAGTCTGAAAGAGTCTCCATTGGTTGCCAAGCAGGCCATGAAGTACATGATTCATTACTCCTGTGTGTGTTGTTTTCAGACACCTGCATAGTTAATTAAATAAATTAAGATATTGTAAACAAAGTTCCATCATTTTATTGATAAGTGAAAGTACAATGTATCACATCATCAATTATTACTACAAAAAAATTCAGGATATTTCAGTTTAATTGTTTCTTTTAGTTCCCAAGTTGCTTCCTCTACTCCGTGGTGATCCCAGAGCACCTTTACAAGTGGTATGCTACGTCGCCTCAGTTATTAAGTTTTTCTATCCAGAATCTATATTGCTCTCTCCTAATACTTACTTCCTTGCTCAACCCAAACCTCGACTAGAGGGATGATATGTGAATGATGAACACGATACTTTCGAAGCATGGATACGTGAAAAACATCATGAACCTTAGACATGGACGGTGGAAGGGATAGATGATAGCCTAGTTTGCCAATACGTTCAATGATCTAAAATGGACCGATATACCGTGGGGAGAGCTTTCCTTTGATCCCAAAGCATTTGATACCACTTGTAGGCTGAACTTTTAGAAAAACCAAGCCCCCCTTATCAAATTCTAGAGGCTGTCTCCGCTAGTCAGCATAGCACTTCTGTCGACTTTGTGCTACACGAAGTCGTTCTTTCACTAGTGTGATCTTCTCAAAAGTCTTTTGAACAAGTTCAGGCCCCAACTGCGGTCGATCTGCCATATCTAGCCAACATACAAGAGATCTGCAAGGGCGACCATAGAGAGCCTCGTATGGCGCCATCCCGATACTGGTTTGGTAGCTGTTGTTGTATGCAAACTCAGCCAAATGTAAGTGATTTGGCCATCCGTCATGAAAGTCCAAAATGCAGCATTGCAACATATCCTCTAAAATCTTGATCAACTATTCTGACTGCCCGTCAGTCTGAGGGTGAAAGGTTGTGCTCATGGTGATCCCGGAGCCCATTCTACTCTGGAAGCTTTGCCAACATTTTGATGTAAATCGAGGGTCTCGATCAGAGATGATCGTTAGTGGTATGCCATGGAGGCGTACAATATCTCTTTCATACAATTCGGCAAGCTTTGCGGGGTTATCTGTGAACTTTATTGGCCAAAAGTGTGCAAACTTTGTAAGTCTGTCAATGATAACCCAGATAACATCCTGCCCATTATTATTTCGAGGCAAGGCCATAACAAAATCCATTGCGATGTTCTCCCACTTTCATTCTGCTTTTACTTGCTGACAAATGAGACATCGAGTAACGAAGTCTGCAATAGCCTTCTTCATTCCAGAAAACCAGAATTGCCGCTTAACATCCTTGTACATCTTGTCTCCCCCAGGATGCATAGCGAACCTCGAATAATGCATTTCAGTAAGCACTTCTTTTCGAACTCGAGGGTCGTTCGATAGACAGAGACATTTTTTGTAGAAAACGGCCCCGTCATTAGAGACTGACCAGTGAGGAAGGTTCAGTCCGCTGAGTAGAAGTTCTCGTTTCTCGATTAACATAGGGTCGTTGGCTTGAGCTGCTGAAATCTTTCGAATAAGCTTAGAGTTGGCTGATAATTGAGAGAGTCGTGATCTTCCTCCTTCCTCGATGAGCTGCAGGTTAAAATTTTCCAACTCTATAGCCAAATTCCCCATTTCGAAGTTAAGAGTGTAACCAACAACATATGTTTTTCTACTCAGGCCATCAGCCACAACATTGGCCTTACCCGGATGGTATCGGAGTTGAAAGTCATAATTTTTCAAGAATTCCAACCATCACCTTTGGCAGAGGTTTAGATATCTCTGAGTGTAGATTTACTTGAGACTCTTGTGATCTGAGAAGACCTCAAACCATTCACCGTATAGGTAGTGCCATAACTTTAGTACGAATGCGACAGCTGCAAGTTTCAAGTCATGTGTTGGGTAATTACCCTCATAAATCTTCAGTTGCCTCGAAGCATATGCAACTACTTGGCCTTCTTGCATTAATATTGCACCTAAGCCTTGGAGAAAGGCGTTGGTGTATAGTAAAAATCCAACTACATTTCTTGGAGTGATTAGTACAGGTGCTTTCGTGAGGTGCTTCTTCAATTCCTGAAATGACGATTTACAGGCAATTCCAAATGAATCGTACGTCTTTACGAGTGAGCTTGGTCATAGGTTCAACAATCTTTGAGAAATCCTTGATGAAAAGTCTGTAGAAGCCAGGCAAACCAAGAAAACTCTGAATTTGAGTAACCATGGTCGGCTGCTTCCAGTTAAAAACCGTTTCAACCTTTGAAGGATCCACCTCAATGCCATTGCCTGAAACCACATGACCTAGGGAATTGAACTCGCTTCGCCCAAAATTTACACTTACTCAACTTTGCATACAACTTGTGGCTTCTCAAAGTCTAGATGACAATCCTCAGATGTATCTTATGGTCTTCCTCGGTTGCGGAATATATCAAGATATCATCCACAAAGACCACCACAAATCGGTTTAAGTATAACCTGAAGATGCGGTTCATCAAATCAATGAACGCTGCAGGTGCATTTGTTAGACTGAACGACATAACCAAGAACTCGTAATGACCGTATCGAGTTCGGAAAGTTGTTTTATTAATGTCTGACTCTCTGATCCGGAGTTGATGATAACCGGATCGTAAATCAATCTTAAAGAAGTATTTGGCATCTCTAAATTGGTCGAACAAGTCATCGATCCTGGGTAATGGGTATCTGTTCTTGCTGGTGGCGTTATTCAACTTGCAATAGTCGATGCAAAATTGTAACAAACCATCCTTCTTGCGAACAAATAGAACTGGAGCGCCCGAGGCTGATGAATTTTTCTTGATGAAGCCATTACTCTCCGACTCCTTAAGTTGTTTGTCCAACTCAACATTGCACATTCTATATGGAGGAATTGAGATGGGTCCAATCCCGGGTATGAGGTTGATCTCATAATTTAAATACTGAATTGGAGGTAGACCAGGAAGGTCATTCAGAAAAATCATTGGGAATTCCGAAATAACTGGATATCGTGTACTTCGAGAAGGTACAATGATGATGATTCATTGTCATCACCAAGGGATAGTGCTCGGAGCTGTGCTTTGAGGAGTGCAACAGTCGAGTTGTGTATCCATTTCCTCGTTCCCTGAATCTTGACTGATAATTCCTTGAATCTGACAGCATACTTGCGAACTGTCATGCTGCCCTGGTACAACTTGGCGAACTCCTAGCGCCTTTGCCTCTTTACTGCACCAGGGAAGTACTCGCCAATGAACAGTGACTCAAACTCTTGCCAAGTCATGTTTGTGGTGTTGACCCTTGGGTCTTCCTTCACCGTTATCTACCATGTATTAGCTCCGCCAACAAGTTGGTAGGAAACTAGTGGAATCTTCCGAGCCTCGTCGACTCTCATAGCCATAAGAGCCTTCTTCGACTCATCGAGCCATTTCTGCTTCATCTGCATCAATAGTGCCTGCAAAGGTAAGGGGCTGTAGCCTCTTGTACTTCGTAATTTGGTCGGTTTGAGTCTCTGACCAAGATTTAATAGGTGTCAACACAGTGACCACCTTGTTGGCCACGGTCTCACGGATAACCATCTGAACTGTCGTCTTTATCGCCTGGACGAATCCGACAAAGAAGTGCTCCATGCCCGGAGGCATGACAAAGGGTGTAGGTTGTGGCACTGCCTGCCTAGAAGTAGTGGCAATGTCGGGTGTGGCCTGCTCTGTAGTCGAAGGCGGCGGTTCCTAATTCTGAATCTAAGGAGGTGGCTCCTTTGCTGGACGGACAGTGTGTGGCCTTCCTCTATTCCTAGTTTGCATTTTCTCAATGACAAGGAGAAAAATAAAACCATGTTTTAGGAACCGTAGCCAAGTATAGTATTATGATATTCTCAGCAAAAAGTTTGAGAGTTCAATATAAAACCACCTATTTTTCTAGGTATGGTGTAAGGTTTTTGTTGAGGAATCAAAGAATTTTATGTGCCTCGTATGTTTGGTCATGGTGTAAAACAAGGTTAGAATGTTTATATAATAACTATAAAACTTTGCAAGTATTTCAAATATTTTGGTTTTGGTCTGTGAACATATACATATTTTTGAAAATTCATACGAGTCATAAAGGTTCTAAGATTTGCCACGGTAAATATCTTAATCTAACGTTCTACCACATTCTTATGTGTTCAAACTCTTCCGCTTAGTCTTTCTGACTATTATCCAAGTTTGTGTGTCCCATACCACATGAATTTAGTAATAAAGGGTTCAACCAAGTTAAGACGTATGAACACAGTCTCTACAAAACATTGACGGGAGAGCAATTCACTAGTAGTATCGTCCAAGTTTACTCGTCCCATACCGTGTAAACTTAGTGATAATGTTAGTAATTCAACTTTTTCCCAATGTTTCTTTTCACACAAGGTCATGGGTTTTCTTACTTCCACGTTTTATTTAGTATCTTCTAATTTTGTTATATTCCATACCACTCCAAAGTTAGTGATACAAAGAAAGAATGGTTGTAAGTCAGCCCACCAAACATAGTCTCAAACAAACATTTCATTCATAAAAAAATAGTTACAATGACAGTAATAATTCCTAATTTTCCTGCTTACTACTGCTCCTCCTAGACCTTTTGTTAGTTACAGAACGACTACCAGAAGAACGTTGAGAAGTTGTTCGTTGTTCTTCGACGTTTTGCACACCCGTTAACAAAGCATTTTGGGTCTCTTCCATCCGAGTAAGACTAGATACGATCACATTTAACTGGTGAAATGGGTTAGTCGGTTGTCTCATTGATGGTTGATAGGTTGTCTGTCCCATAGGTAGAGGGTAGACTGTAGGCATTGGTGGAAAATGTTGGTCGTATGGTTGACTCATAGGTGGAGGGTAGTTAGTTTGATTATATGAGGACTCCCAAACTGGCACCACTTGGACGGTTGGATATGCATGAGTTGAACACTTTTGAAAGAGTGGACTCATCGGGGTATCCTGTCTTCCAAAGTTTGGTGTCGTCCAATTCTGTTGCTGTTGGTTCACAGAAAATTGTGGAACTGGCTGATAGGGTACATCAGGAGTTTGGAAACCTTTGGTACACCATATTGTCATGAGTTGGGAGGTTCCAGTAAGGTGGATTTGCTAGAACTTCCTGTCCATCCTGATTTGTTTGAAGTTGATTGAGGTTGCTAAAAAGATCCTCTTCGGAGAATAGATGATCGGGTTAACCATTATTTGGGGCTGGGTTTGTTGTAGTGTTCTAGTTTGGCTCGTTCATTGGTGCTTCCCTAATAGGAAACTGTTCGTTGACAACGTCCATTGTTATCTCTACCTCTTCCGCTATTTTTCCCCGAAGTCGCGCTAAATATTTCTTTCTTAGTCACCCCTCCCCTTGAGATGAAAGTATTTGAGATGGAGGATACTGTAACAACATTAGTGATCTGTTTCAAAGATTTATCGAAAGTATTGATGTTTGCCTCCCAAAGCATTCTCATGATCAAGCCTCCGTAGCCGAGGAGTCCCTTCTTTGTAGGGTTTTGAATCACTCCCAACATTTGCTGGATGATAATGTGAGGTAGGGAGACAAAGATTCCTTTTTCTAAGCAGTATAACACAAGAAGTTGAGCTCTTGTAATAAATCCTCTAGTCACCATTTTCGGCAAGATGTTCCCGAATATGATCTTCCCAAGGCCAGCAAGAGGTGGTTTAAGGAGATTATTTGGGGGGTGGGCGTACGTCAATTGGGTGTAAGGCTTGTCGGTGAGGAAATTGAACAACTGTTTCTTAGATTTCGTGATCTCTGCAACCGTTTGGGTTCGTCTGGATCAATGATCTTGTCCCCTATTGGGATTTTCATAAGTCGTGAAATAGTTTCTATGCTAATAGAAATCTTTACTCCCTTGATCATTGTCTCCAAGACAGGGCTGATCCCATCTTCTTGAAGTCTCAGGCAATTCATAAATTCATAAAATGACTTTACCAAGTTGAAGGCGATGTAACCCTCAACTTTTGTAATATTTAACCACCCCAGCTTTGAGAGTTTGTCGTGAAGCATAGGACGGAGGCCGAAATTTCTATTGTCGATACTCCTCATAGTCATAACCTCTCGTTTGGAAAGTTCCGTAAGTCTTGTGAAAATCAGTTCTCGACTACTGGAAGTCGTTCCTTCACTTGAGGCCATTATCTTGCTGAAAGTAAGATAAAACTTGTGAAATACACAAAATATATTCCTAACATTTTTAAGATTTATGCCTTGTCCGTTAGACAATATTTTATATTTTTCCTTTTGATATTTATGTCATCAATGAATCCAATTTTTTTTCATTAGCAACAAGTTATATATATATATATTATAAATCTTAACTATATATATATATATATATAGTTTTCATAAATCATAACTATATATATATATGTTGGACCATATACCGAGCATAAGATACATCAGCCATATTAGTCTGGTCCAGTGAGACATAGCACATATCAGGTAGTTATTCCGACTTGTTATGTTCCAGGCAAGTGTGACAGATTTGCCTTACCCGGCACGCAGCAGAAGCCATGGTATGTCCTACCGACCAGTTAAATATCACAACCACTATAGGAGGTCGGCCAAAGAACATCTGAGTTGCCTGATCAATATCATCTATCGGGGGTCACCGACAACTATATACCGACCACACGACAGACTGAATCTTCAGTATCTGGCAGCCACAAGGAAATACCATAGATCGGCATACCGACCACTAGTGATCTTCGACTTCAGGACGGATGATGATGGAATCCCTGGTCGGATAGGGCTCTGATACATCCAGACACTCTACCAGTTCGACTAGGAGATTGATAAGTCATCCGGATCCCATGAGGATCAGACCAAATCTTATCAGGAATCATATATGCTTTCCTAGCACGAATTAGATTCCTAATTCTACAACAACACCGCGACAAGGACAAAGACCTCAAGCCTTCTCTATAAAAAGACTTGAACCCCTAAGGGGAAGGTAAGCAACTCTAAGCAATTCTCGACTAAGTTCAATATTACGCAGTTCTGAACTAACTTAGGCATCGGAGGGTGTTTGGCCGACATCACACCGGTGTTCCTCACGATAGCCTATTCTCTCTTATTTTTTTTTCTCTCTCAGATCACCAACCTCTTCCGATTTCCCCAGTACCCTGCCGAGTTCCAGATCAACATCTTCCCTCCACCTCATCGTCTACTAGTGTTGGTCAAATCTTCCACCGACATTTGGCACTGTCTGTGGGGATTGACATTGCAAGTCAAGAACAGCTCTGCTGTCATGAGTCAAGAGGCAGAAATACCAATTGAGGTGGAGCTCGTCGCCACGCAGGTGGCAACCCAAAAACAAAGGGGAAGACCACCGAAGAAGCAATCAAAGAATTATGCTCAGAAATCAAGGTTGACTGCTATAGAGATAAACCTTGAAAAAATGACTCAAAATGTCCTAGAGAAGCAACGGATGTTGAGGGAAGTACTCCCCCTACAACCACTTCATAGTCACCTACCACGTCCTAGCCCTCGGCCTTAGAGCGAGGAGGAGAGTAAGTGCTGAAGTTTGACCTCGAAGAAGAGGTAAGTGCCGGGAAAACCCCCTCCTCGTCGTAAGTCCTTGTCTGCTAAAGACTTACATCATTCACTGAATGCCAAGAGAAGTCACAGCTCGGTCTTCTCCCAGATTAGGTCAGCTTTTCAGAGATCGACAAAGCTAATCTCACACAGGTCGATATCCGAGAAAGGAGTTGTGCCTGGAAAACCTGATCCAGAGAGATCGGTACCGAGAAGCTGAAAGGGTCGGAACGCTCCAAAACTACTTAGTCTGCACCTCGACACTATCACGAGTACAAAAAGCTTCCTTCTCCTTTTATTGAGGATATACTCCTGACGCCGCTTCCAAAGAACGTCGAGACCGTAGATGTCAGGACGTACAAAGAAAAGGTAGACCCCAGAGAGCACATTGAGAACTACAATTCTTGGATGAAATTCAAGGGTTACGACGATGCTACTATGTGCAAGGGCTTCCAGATCACCCTTGGCAGACCTGCTCGGAAGTGGTACTGAAAACTTAAAACCGGCTGTATATGTCTTTTTCGGCACTTGGCTCACAAGTTCATGAACCACTTTGATGGAAAGAAGGAAAGGGAAAAACTTGTGAACAGTTTGTTCGGAATCAAGCAAAAGAAAGGTGAACGTTGAAGGAGTACCTCCGTTGCTTCGATGATGTACGAGTCGACGTAGATGACTGCGACGATAAAACGACAACCATCGCCTTCCTCGCAGGATTGAGGCCCGGGAAGTTCCAATACTCCCTTGGGAAAAAAGGCCAAAACCTACGAAGAGATCCTCGACCAAGCAGAAAAGTACATCAATGCCGACGAGAAAACTGTTGCGAAGCAAGTGGCGGATGAATCCCCGAAAAGCTTGAAGAAGGAGAACAAGAGAAAAAAGAAATATTACTCGAAGGAAGACAACAGAGGAGGGAAAAGACCGAATGGTGGCAGCCGAGATTAGAGGAGTAACATAGTACCTCAAAATGTGTACTCCAACTACACGCTTCTCACTGCTTCACGAGAGCAGGTCCTCCTCGAAATCCAGAACAAAGAGTACATCCGATGGCCCCGAAAGTTAACAATGCCCGTAGAACAGCGGGATAAGAAGAAGTACTACAGGTACCATCGAGACCACGGTCACGATACCGACCAGTGCTATGACCTCAAGCATGAGATTGAAACGCTAATCCGCAAAGGTCATCTGAGGGAGTTCGTGAAAAATACCATCGAGACCACGGTCACGATTCCAGAAGGCAACCAAACTGGGTCGGTTGGCGAGATAAAAATAATTTTCGGTGGCGATTAGATCGGTACCTAAAACCGAGCTATGAAGGCATATGTCCGGGAATCAAGGTTAGAAGTCATGAACCTCGGGTACCGACTTGAGAAACAGAAGCGGATCGACTTTGCGATTACCTTCGCCGAGGAGGAAGCTCAAGACATAATCCGACCACATGCCAACGTTTTAGTAGTCACGATGACCGTGGCCAACTACAAAATCCATCATATGTTGGTCGATAATGGTAGCTCAGCAGATATCCTTTACTAGTCAACATTTGAGAAACTAGGACTGACCAAGGCTCAGCTGACCCCGGTAGATGTCCCTTTGATCGGCTTCACCGAAAACAACATCATGCCAGAAGGACGGATAACTTTACCAGTAACGGCCGGTGACTCTGAGCACAAAACCACGGTTATGACTAGCTTTTTGGTGGTAAAGTGTCCTACCGTCTATAACGCCATCATAAGATAACCCCTTCTTAATAACCTAAGAGCGGTCGTATCAACCTATCATCTGGCTTTGAAGTTCCCAACAGAGCGAGGCGTCGGAGTAGTACGGGGTAGCCAAAAGGAGTCACGAGACTGCTATGTGACGGCTATGAAGAAGAAGACGGGACATGTGGACAGTCTGAAGTCTACAAATGGGGGATGATCCAGCCAGGATTGTCAAGGTCGGTACGGGGATGAGTTCCTCCCTCACCGATCACCTGGTCGGCATATTATGAGAACACAAAGACGTTTTTTGCTTGGTCACACGAAGAGATGCTCGAAATATCGACTAGTGTGATAGTGCACCGACTAAACGTTGACTCAGAGGCTAGGCCGGTCCTGCAGAAAAAAAGAGCTCTCAGCTCGGACCGAGCTCAAGGTCTACGAAAGAAGGTAAACAAGTTATTGACGGTCGACTTTATCAGAGAAGTACTATACCCCGATTGGTTGGCCAACGTAGTGATGGTAAAGAAATCCAACGGGAAGTGGAGAACAAGCGTCGACTTTACTGTCCTAAACAAAGCCTGCTCAAAGGATAGTTTCCCTTTGCCTCGTATCGACCAACTGGTAGATGCATCTGCAGGTCACGAGCTGCTGAGCTTCATGAACGCGCACTCAGGGTACAACCAGATTGTGCTGAGTCGCAGAGATGAGAAGAGGACAACCTTCATTACAGACCGAGGTCTGTATTGCTGTAAGGTGATGCCCTTCGGCCTAAAAAATGTCGGGGCTACTTATTAGACACTGGTCGACAGCATGTTCGCAGAAAAAATTGAAGTGAACATGGAAGTCTACATCGATGACATGTTGGTCAAAAGCGTGGAATCGACAGCTCACCCTACCGATCTGTTAAAGGTATTCACGATATTGAGGAATTATCACATGAAGCTCAACCCGACAAAGTGCACATTTGGAGTGAGCTCTGGAAAATTCTTGAGATTCCTCATTAATTATAGGGGAATCGAAGCGAACCCCGACAAGATCCAAGCTCTAGTTGACATGTGAGCACCTTGCACAGTGAAGGAAGTTCAGAGGCTCACTGGGTGCGTAGCCGCACTTAGCAGGTTCATCTCAAAGTCCACAAACAGATGTCTTCCGTTCTTCAAGCTCATCAAGAAGAAGGCAGTAGAGTGGACCCCAAAGTGCGAGAAGGCCTTTCAGGAGCTAAAAGCTTATCTAGGTTAGGCTCCTCTACTCTTGAGCCCCTTCAAGGGGAACAACTCTTCTTATACCTAGCAATTTTGGAAGCAGTTGTTAGCTCGATCCTGTTCAAAAAAGAGCTAGGAAGCCAGAAAGCGGTCTACTACACCAACAAGTCTTTGCTCGACGCAAAGATGAGGAATCCATATATTAAGAAGTTGGCACTAGCACCCATCACTTTACCCCGAAAGCTGAGACCTTACTTCTAGGCCCACACCATAGTCGTTCTCACAAAACACCCGCTTAGACAAGTGCTCTTGAGGCCTGAAACATCTGGAAGATTGACTAAATGGGCCATCGAGTTGAGCGAATTCGATATCGAGTACCGACCTCGAATAACTATGAAGGGCCAAGCATTGGCAGATTTTTTGTCTGAGTTACCTCAGATATGTCCGACCACCGACCAGGACCTCGAAGAAGCCTGGAAGCTGTTCATCGACGGTTCTTCCTGCAAGCAAGGATGTGGGGCTGGAATAGTCCTCATCTCCTCCAGAGGTGAGAAACATCCATGTGCTATTCGCTTCGATTTTCCAGCATCCAATAACGAAGCAGAGTACGAAGCACTTTTGGCTGGCTTGCGAGTCGCCCTTAGCTGGGGGTGAAAAAGATCCTCGTCCGTTACGACTCCTAGCTCGTCGCAGGGTAGGTCACTTCAGAGTACCAAGCTAACGATGATAAAATTCAATCATATCTGAAGGAAGCACTGAACCTAGTAAGAAATTTCAAGGAATATGAACTGACACAGGTGCCAATGGCAGAAAATACCTTGGCCGATGCACTCTCCAAGCTGGCCTCCTCCTCGGAGGCCGAGCTCATGATCCAAGTCTTAGTGGAATTCTTACCCGAAAGGAGCATCGGGAAAGTTAGTACCGAACAACAGGTTGGCACACTCAGCCAGAACCCATCCTGGATGGACCCGATCGAAAGCTTCCTACGAAATGGCAACCTCCTCGAGGACAAGATCATAGCAAGAAAAGTATAAAGACAAGCTGCCAGATATTCCTTACTAGACGATCAACTATATAGGCATAGCTTCTCTATGCATTATTTAAGATACCTACGGGAGGAACAGGCACGACGAGTTTTGAAGGAGATCCATGTGGGCGTATGTGGTAACCATTCAGGTGGAAGGACTCTCGCAAACAAGGTCCTTCGCCAGGGCTATTATTGGCCGACAATCCACAAAGACGCCATAAGAATAGCTCGGAAGTGCGATAGCTTCCAAAGACATGGAACAAACATCCGAGTTCCAGCGGCAAATCTTTCTCCAATGCAATGCCCATGGCCTTTTGCTCAGTGGGAGTTGGACTTGATAGGACCTTTACCGACCTGTAAAGGTCAGGTCAAGTTTGCAATTGTAGCTGTTGACTACTTTACCAAGTGGGCAGAGGCTGAACCTGTAGTAACAATTATTGAAAGAAGACCATGCACTTCATCTGGCAATCCATTGTGTGCCGTTTTGCTGTCTCGTATGCCATCATATCTGATAACGACAAACAATTTGACTATGCAAGGTTCCAGTCATTCTGCGAAGACCTTGGTATTCGACATTTTTTTCTACACCAACCCATCCTCAAGCTAATGGTCAAGTAGAAGCTGTGAACAAGATTTTCAAGCACACACTGAAGGCTAGGATCGAGGAAAAGAAAGGAATGTGGGCTGAGGACATGCCTCAAGTCCTCTGGTCATACCAAACCTCCTCCCGAACAACCACAGGCGAAACACCATTCTCCTTAGCCTTCGGAATGGAGGCCGTGAAACCAATTGAAGTTGGGATACAGACCTTGAGGACATCCTACTTCGGTAAAGCTAGGAACATGAAGCTCAATGCACCGACCTGGGTCTACTTGAAGAAAGAGGAGAACAAGCACAACTCAAGTTAACTGCATACCAATAGTGGGTCTCGAAGTACTACAATGCCAAAGTGAAACATAAAAGCTTCAAGGTCGGCGACCTAGTGTTGAGGAAGGTCATGTTGAACATGCGAGAACCTGGAGCAGGCGCCCTCGGTCCCAATTTGGAAGGGCCTTACAAGATCACTGCGATACTTCGCACAAGGGTGTACGAGCTCAAAGATCTGACTGGCAGAATAATTCTTAAGCCTTGGAATGCAGAGCACCTCAAGAAGTATTACCAGTAGGCATTAGTAGTAGTAGTAGCAGCTCAGTAGCTATGTTATAGTATTTGCCGAGGTGTTGGTTACCTCTAGTTTTATTTTTAGATTCCTACAAGTGTTTTTTCGAGATATTTCTACAATAACCAAGAGTTTCTTTTTACAAATGTTCGTCTACGATCTACAAACAAAAGTGCCTTAGGACTACCGACCAGATAGGAAGCCACCGAGAAGAAGGGCCGCTACCTTAAAAAGCCTTAGGGGTACCAAGTTCTAGCTATATACCTACCAAGAAGATGACCATGGTCAAAATTGCCTTGTGGTATTGCCCTAGAAGGGCAGATACTACCGAGAAGAAGGGTCAATGACCCTTGAAGTGCCTTGGAGCGGCGATCAAATCGCTACCGAGAAGAGAACTTAATTGTTCTGAGTGAAAAAAGAAGTTATACATTTCCTACCGACCACATGACTTAGCAAATACTTCAAAAAATTAAGTAAAATGACCGACACAAAACAAACGAGAGCAAGATCAGGTCTAAGCAAAAATAAACATTTCATTAAATACTGAAGCAGAGTACGAAGAGGAATAGAGAACTACTGGGGCACGCAGACCCCTACAAAAAACGCGGCCGAGACTAAAAAAGATTATTTACTATTCTGGACCAGTGGAACGGCGGAGGATCTCAGTTAAACTGACTAGCTCATCGTCATTGTTGGCTCGACGAGTCACCTCCTCGAAGTCGACAGTTTGAGGCTGCTCGGACGATGTCCCCAAAACCCCGAAAATTGCCCCAGCCGGTGACTGCTCAGATGATGCCCTCGGAATTATGGGTATAGCACCCTGGTCTTCAACCTCGGCCTCCTCTTCCAAAACCTCCCCCGTTGTTGAGCTGGCCCACCTGTCAAAGCCCTTCCATTCTGTCGAGTAGCCAAAAAACTCCCGTTATCGCCTTTACGCAAGATTCATCCACTCGGGCCAGGCAGAGCTCTTCAGCCTGGGTCTTGACAGTAACCTGAAACTGTGCTCGGTACCTAGTCAGCTCGTCCTTGACCGACTCTGCTTCGATATCTTTAAGCTTCAGCTGCTCCTAGAGCTTCTTGATCTCGACATCCTAAGGTACAACCTTAGACTCCTAGATTACCGAGGTTGTCTGGGCATCCTTCACAGCATCTTGAAATTTGTCATAATGACTCTTGATGCATCGGAGGTTGTATACATTCTGAGCAGCAGCCTACAAAAGCCAAAAAGAATAAGTTAGGGACCACAGAAGAAAAACAAGTAAGCGACACGATGGATTAAATAAACGAACTCAACTCCACCGACTTCATATAGGCATTAGCCATGCTTTCAAACATGTCCTCGTCCTTCATCACAATTGAGAAGGCATTGGGGACACCGACCTGATAGTTGTCAATGTTCAGGCAGGTTGATATCCCAAATCTTGGTTGCAAAGCCCTCTGCTTCTCCAAATCTCGCCTTATTGAAGCCCCTTGGTCTGTAGGAGCAGGAGACTTCGACTTGGTCCCCCACCAACCTTGTCTCCCGAGCAAGAGTCTTCACCTGCTCGGAGAAGGATGTTTGAGCTTTCCCCTTCAAAACCAAAGTATTCTTTAGGGCACTGCCCGGGGATCCCCCCGCCGACCCTTGAGCGGCAACTGCTCGCTCAGAAGAGAGGTCCTTCAGCATGGACGGGTCGATGGTATACCGACCAGCAGCAGCTCTCTTGGACGCCATCTCTTTAGATCTATTTGTTTTTCTTTTCTTCCCTTTCTTGGTGGAAGAGCCGGGAGCAGAAAAACCTACATTATAGAAACAAATGTCTCAGCTCGAAAGCTACAAAACTAGTCGGTATGAGAGCAAAACGCGATAGGCTAAACTTACGTCCTGAGAAAAATTTCTTCTCGTTAATTATACCGGATTGGTACAATCTTTCTGGAGTGAGTATAACTTTGTACTGCCGATCTCCAAAAGGAAGCTGGTAGATTTCGTTGATGCGAGATAAGTCGAATGCTTCGTCTCTGCTCGGTTTCTCCCAAGTACCTGACAAGAGAAGAAAAACATGTCAGCCCTACCGAGCAGAACAAAGACAACAAATAAAGACAAGTTATGGAGGAAAGCTCGGTACCTGGTTTCTCGAAAGTGGCCAGTACGCAACGTTCCTCCACCCAAGGTTTCGAAGCAAAAAATCGTTTATCTTTTCATGATTTATTTGAGGTTGGGTTCTCTGTGATCAGGGGTTGCCCTTCCTCGGCACCCTGATTAGCCGACGAGTAATACTACCCGCTACACTTCGGGTGAGATTTTAGTCGGTATACGAGGGCGAAGTCATGAAAGTTAAATTCTGGCTATTTTCTCTACATCCAGAGCACAAGGCAGCTCATAATAGCCCTCCACACATTGGGATGGAGCTGAGCAGGGGCAACCCTTATATGGCCGAGCAGGCGACATATGGATATATTGAGAGGCAAGATCAATCCGTCCTTAAATAGGTAGGTATACAGAGCAACCTCTCCTTTGTTAGGGTGACTGGCCCGATCCCAAGGAGCAGGTGCCCTCAACCCGATACAATTGGGTATACCAATCTCCTTTCTCAACTGAGCAAGGTGATGCTTCTTTATATTAGACGGGACGTGATCTACTAAATAAAATATCTCACCCACCCCTGCGTCTTCAAGCTCAGGGGATACGTGTACCCGACCTGATGTACTAGGCTCGGTAGTATCGAGCCTACTTTGGGATCTATAAACTAAAAGTTGTGCGACATCAAGCACCTCCTCGTCCTTCTTGGTCTCCTCGGAGTCCTCGGAGGAGGATAAGACTATTGCACTCCCTCCGACTTGAGGGTCGGCCCTGCCTCTCTCTTCTCGGAAGAGGTCCTCGTTGGAGACCTCCATTCCATAGAAGAAGAAGAGGAAGCCCTCAGGTTGGCAGGAGGATCTACGCTAGAACTGGCCATCTAAACAACCTAGGGGATATGCCTATGGACTACAGACTACCTAGAAGAAAAACAAAGGAAAAGCTCGGAATAAGGAGTTACTGCGCCAGAGTGGAAGACCAAAATAGCCGAGCAAGCGATTACCAATTTCACAGAGCGCAGTTGATGAATAGAGAGCAAATAAGCAGTTCTTTATGTATAGGCAAACGACCTGTAAGGCGTAATTATGAGCATGAATCCCTAGGCAAAATCAACGGCTCACAATAAGAGGACGTGCATCGGCGGCCGTGCTGTCAGACGGCACATGCCCGCACAGCTGTCACCTGCATTAAATGGCTCGGTATTTGTCGTTTCGTCTAACCTCCAAGCAACTAGTCTTGCTCGGAGCTTGGGGGTAACTGTTGGACCATATACTAAGCATAAGATACGTCAGCCATATTAGTCTAGTCCAGTGAGACATAACACATTTCAGGTAGTTATACCGACTTATAATGTTCCGGACAAGCGTGACAGATCTGCTTAACCAGGCACGCAGCAGAAGCCATGGTTTGTCCTACCGACCAGTTAAATAACACAGCCATTATGGAAGGTCGGCCAAGGAACACTTGAGTTGCCTGATCAATATCAATTAGCGGGGGTCACTGACCATTATATACCGACCTCACGACAGACTGAAACTTCAGTATTTGGCAGCCATAAGGAAAGACCACAGATCGGCATATCAACCACTAGTAATCTTCGACTTCGGGATGGATGACGACGGAATCCCTAGTCGGATAGGAATAGGGTGTGATCCATTGCGACAAGTTCGGGATTCACTCCTAGTCCGACTCTGATAAAGCCAGACACTCTACCGGTTCAACTAGGAGACTGATAAGTCATCCGGATCCCATGAAGATCAGACCGAATCTTATCAGGAATCAGATATGCTTTTCGATCACGAGTTAGTTTCCTAATTCTACAACAACACCACGACAAGGCCAAAAACCTCAAGCCTTCTCTATAACAAGACCTGAACCCCTAAGGGGAAGGTAAGCAACTCTAAGCCATTCTCGACTAAGTTCAGTATTACGCAGTTCTGAACTAACTTAGGCATCGGAGGGTCTTTGGCAGACACCACATTGGTGTTCCTCACGATAACCTATTCTCTCTCTCTCAAATCACCAACCTCCGGCGATTTTCCTAGTACCCTGCCGAGTTCCAGATCAACATCTTCTTCCCACCTCATCGTCTATGTGTGTTGGTCAAATCTTGCACCAACAGTATATATATAAATCTAAACTATATAAAAACTATATAGTTATCTAGATATATATATATATATATATATATATAATATAAGTCTCAACTATATATAATTCATATATAATATAATTCTAAAGATATATATATCTAATATAGTTTTCTTCTCCTAATTGGTGGACTTGGGCGGGTCGTGGACCTTTTGCTCTGATACCATTTAATGTCAAACCCCCCCCCCCGGACGCACCTAAACCTGCGGAACACTCACAGGCGGGGCACGAATGCATTATAACAATAACCGAGTGCGCAGAAACATAATTGAGTACAAATCTGATTATATTAATTTCAGAATGTATTTTTGTACAAAATATGATTAAGGGAACATCCTCCCAAAATCTCCCTATAATTAACAAGGGTTACAAAATGTGGGCCCAAAAACCTCCACACAGTCCACCCTAAACTCCTGAGAAAAATTAGATAACAAAGGGGTAAGCTATTGCCCAGTGGGTAAAATAGTTTGTGAATATAACAATTAATAAAGGAAACTTCATAATCAAATATCACATAAACACAACAAGCATCATAAACAATACAACATGTATGTATGCATGACACCATCTCGTAATGGTTCTATGATTGTACGACCCCTGAGTTCACGTACATATGTCCATCCCCAGGTAAACCCGGGTTCACATTGTGTGTTCCTCTCCATGGAAATATCAAGAATAGTGAGCATTGCTTCTAACTATTTTGTGGATCATAAACCACTTACGTCCCTAGGTGGTGCTTATGTATGATGCCAAGGCATGAGTAGGTCCGGGCTTTACTAACATTAGACAAGATTCGACAACATTTGGTGATTCTTATCGGGTCGATATTACCATGTGTAAAGTTAGGATGTTCAGTATCACTTGTATAAGCTGATAAATTTCAAATAAGACCAACTAGATTAGTCTCCAATTGAGAGGTGGGACACGAGGTCCACTTAAATACCAATTGTCTAGAGCAGCACGCTGCCTCATGTTCACTATTTAAAGTTACTAAGGACAAGACTAAGTCTGGTTGAGTCAGATTGACCAATAATCCGACATAGTAATAGTGTAATACATGAACTCCAACTGTACAGGCATAAGTATGACAAGTATGAACATTATACGCAATAATGCAATGTAAATGAATAGTAGACATAATGATAAATGAATGTAAACTTTAATAAAATTTATAAAACACGCAAACCTATGTTTCATTCCCCACATTTAGATAAAAACTCTTTCTCGAACTGGCATCTCCTCCCTAGCAAAACCGCGTTGCACCACGAAGAGAGTTTCAAAAAGAGAAGAGAGAAATCACAAAGAGAGCAAGAGAGAGAAAAAAGTGTTTTGGTGTGAAAATAACAAAGTTGGGGGGGGGGTCCTTATATAGGAAAAGGAACGCCCGAAGTTCAATTTTTTTTTTATTGTGTGCAAACCTGGGGTATTACAGATTGAGCTCTCATTGATCATCCAATAAACCTTATATATCTAATAAGGTTTCTAACTAAGTAGATCATCCAATCTTCATGGACACATACTAATTCAATTAAGTGACCTTTGTTGTCTCAAGGAACCCCATGAAGAATATTTTGATAATTTCAACCTAATCCATCTTTTGATCTAATGAGTTTATTGAGTATTTCAGTAAAGTAATATGAAGATGATCATATCTCAAGAAGAATTCACTCAATTGGGCTTATACCAAGTCATGGAAAATCAAGTCAACAAGGATCAAGATCAAGAACTACAAAAGGTTTAATGTCCGTTTAGATTTGTAGGACTTTACTCTAACACAATTCAACAAATCTATGACAAAACAAGCTTTTCAAAAATATCTTGATTCTTAGTGAATGAGTTTGATCGATTTGTTTAAGTATTTCAAATGAATTTCAAACTATTTGAATGTTTTTTCCAAGTATTTGATTTGATCCAAAAAGCACAAAATATGTTTTGATTTAATTGGATTTCAAAGATTGAAAAATCAGAAAAATCATGTTAAGTGTCTTTAAGAACGCTGATAGAGGTCCAAAATGCTAATGCAGTGGCTAGTCACTTAATATCGAGCCAACACTTCAGGGCGCTACTAGTTTCTAGAAATGTTTAAACATGTTTTCAAGTAGGATGCTGAAACGTGATTAGCTCCCTCCCTAACTTTCAAGGAAACTAGTCGTTCAGTCTGTCAGGATGCTATTGCAGACTAGAGCCCTCCCTGAGCTAATTAAGAAGAACTTGATTTTTAAGTTGACAATGCTTTAGGACGCTACTACTACATTAGGACGCTACTATGAGACTTTACTAATTTCACTTATCTACGCAGTAGCTCCCTGACGCTGCTTCAGGACCCTAATGCAAGGCATGGTAAAGAATCTGACACTGTCATTGCTGCTACATGAAAAAGGTGATCTCTGAATCAATTTCCATTTTCTTGTAAACTGAATTGAATCAGAACACTACGGTAAAACTGAACATACCATTTGTGTGAAAGAATTAAGCCGTTTGACAACAATTTGATTCACTTTTTCAACGATCTCAAGAAGTCAAAAACTATTGTTTTCGCACAATATGTGTTTATAAATATTCAACTTCAACAAGATTGAAGAATCATCTTTGAAATTTTTGCACTCAAACTATTTGAAATTTAGGTGTTTTCAATGTTTTCAAAGCTGCACAAAATTTTTATTTTAAAGGTTTGGTTTTCTTAAACTTAACATTTTTCATCTTTGGAAAACCAGTGAAAGAAAGAATGTTTGATTTACACGATTTTCAGCTATTTCAAATTGATATATTTTTGTTGAATCTGTTGTTAGAGTGAAAGTTCATAGCATACAGTTGTACTCAAATTGCATATCAGTTATCATCTGTATCAAGTTGTAATTTGTTGCAGCTACATAAGTTGCTGATTTTACTTAGTATAAGTTCATAAGTTGACTCACACCCGTCAATTGAGTAGATAGGTTGTCTTACACCTGAAAGTTAAGAGTTTCAAGGTTGACTCACACCCGTCAAGTTGAGTAGATAGGTTGTCTTACACCTATTAAGTTGGGAGTTTAGAGGCTAACTCACACTCGTCAAGTTAAGTAGGATAAGTTGTCTCACACCTACAAGTTGAGTGTTGTAAAGGTTGTTCTCACACCCATGAAGTTTGTTCTCACACCCATGAAGTTGAGAAGGTTAAGAGGATAACTTAGTGAAGCCTTGAAATCTTAACTAAGGAGGTTAGGTAGTGGAGGTAGGTATATAGCTGAACCACTATAAATCGATTGTGCAAATCATCTTATATTTGTCACTGTTATTATTATTTTCATTGCACTGCAAATCAACAATTGATTTTAATTAATCATAGTTGTCCAATTCACCCCCCTCTTCGACAAACTTCTGGGCCAACATTGCACCTTTTTTCAAAGAGGTTCATTTTGCGTCATTGCAGCCAATATTCAGATGCTAGAGAGGAAATACCCCTTGTTTCAAGCTCTAGCCGGTCTAAGTTGTTAATTTATGGTGCCTCTTAGAATGAGGACATTGGTGCATTAAGGCTTTGAATTACATTCCTCTAAATTAGTTTGATCAATATAATATTTTTCTTTGGATGATATACAATTGTTTGTTGGTTCAACATTTTTCTCAAGGGAACCAGAAATGCTCCCATCTATTAGAATTCAACTTATAAGTCCATCTAAACATGAATGAGGAGATGATTGTGTAATTAGTTGTTGAATTCCATAAGTTCTCATTCTCATGCCACATAAAGCCTTCAAGCGAAGGCTGCTATGCTATTTCTCCGGCTTGGCTTCTCGAACATTGATTATTAAGCTATGGCCTAGCTTTGATGGCCCTTAAGCTCTAAGGTTTTCTATATTTTCCTGTGCTCGCAAGCTTCTAAGACTCATTGCGGAAACCATAACACTTCAGGTTATGGGTTCCATAACTCATAACCAAATATTTGGTTAGATCTGGTCATTAGGTCAAACCAATGCTTATGTCTGTTAACGATCTACTTGGTTATTCATTTGATTTTTCAATGAGCCATATTTCCTTTAAGGCTCATTATTCTAAGCAGGCGTATCCATGCCATTTTCCATAAGACCTATTCTCCTTAAGTTTTATTTCCCTTCTAGAATTTTCCATAAGGTTTAATTTTCCTTACCTAATCACATATTAGGCTTAAAATTGTTTTTCTCAATAGCTTATTTTCCTCGGTTTTGACTTGTAAGTCTTTCAATGAAATAGATATCAGCCCCACATAGTCTTGAGGTTGATTTCTTGATAATTAAATGTCTGGCTATTAATCGTATTGATCTGTTCACAGAGATTGAGCTCTCATTGATCATCAAATCAACCTTATATATCTAATAAGGTTTCTAACTAAGTAGATCATCCAATCTTCTTGGTCACATACTAATTCAATTAAGTGACCTTATCATATTCTTCATTACTTCCTTTACTCTAGATTAATAACCTAAGATCTTCTATAGTCAATTTACGACCATCGGTTGAGAATATACTAAACTCATATCAATGTGTACAACCCCCCATTTTTTTTTCACATTATGATCATCTAATCTATTTGATTATATCGATACCCAAAATCGACATACTTGAAGTGATCAAATTAGTACTAATATCAAGTAATGCAATCATTTGATCACCTTAATATTAAAATAGAATAGGATATGCTAATACCCATCAAGGACTACATTTCTCTTGTCATAATCACTCATCATATATAATATGAGGATCAAGTAATTCAATAATTTCAAAATTTACAAATCCATCCTAATCTGGTCATACTCTCCATACATGGCAAGATTAACATACATAGTATGCACTCACTTTGATGTCCATGTGGCTATCATAAATCATTGTTTATATATAAATGATCATGAGTTTGAAATGCTCCAGAGACCTTAAAGTCAACACTAATCATTGATCATAGTTATAAGATCCTTAAATCTTGAGTCCCAATATGTACGTCTATTTATTTAGATCATTCTCAAACCTTATAATTTTCATGTAATCATTAATCCTTCAATTTTTGATTGAATATGCATAAACTCAAGAACTTAACCTTATGTTATTCCAATAACCCTCATGTCCCATATATGAGAGAAGATATTTTGATGATTGACAAACCGCATTTTTAAGTATCTTGAATACATGATGATGCATTGACACTTCACTCAAAGCATGGTGGAAAGGAAGTTAAGCTCGTGATAAAGATGAAGACCACACACACACACACACACACACACACACAGATATATATATATATATATATATATATATATATATATATATATATATATATATTCAGGAATTAAATGCTATGTTATTAGAATGATTTAGGATTGTAGAGTGTCAGCCATAATCTGATTCAAAAAATCATTCACTTCATGAATTTTCCATGATTTCTCATCAGTTATCAAAAGATTTTATGTCTTATAGAAAATGAGTTTAATTAATTCAATTCGAAGATTTTTCGACTCATCTTTGGACCAATTGCATGATTTCCAAATGTTTGGTTTGATCCAAAAACCTTAAGTGTTAATTTGATTTTATCGAGTTTTTAAAAAATCAATTTTCAAGAAAACTGTTTTTTAGTGTCTTTTAGGACACTGATGGGACATTAAGACGCTAATGCAGTGACTAGCAACTTAATATCAAGCCAACACTATAGGACGCTAATGGACCATCAGGGCGGTGATGGTTTTTGGGTTTGAGTGTTCATCGTTCAAATCAAGACGCTGATCGAGTATTAGTGTCGTCATCGAACCAACCTAGAAAAACCAACAGTTGTCATCAGGACGCTGATCGTGTATTAGCGCCCTCCCTGAACTTTTGGGTTTTCGAAATATAAACCCATTAGGACGTTAATGTAGCATTAACACCCTCCTAGAAGAAATTGACAAAAAGTTTATTTTTCAGAACAGTGTAATTTAGGACGCTAATGCGACAATGACAAAAGTTCTGAAAAGACTGTCAACCTGCGTTGTTTTTGAAACCTTCTATTCTTGTGATTGCACAAATGCTTCAGGTTTTCTCGAACAGTCTGAACATAGACATTTTGACGAAACAATTTAACCATTTGATTTGAAATTCAAGTCAAGTGCCAAAACTTTTTAAAAGTTTGAATTTCAAAGGCTCTCTATATAAGTACATCACTTTGAGCCGTTGAAAAGAAAACAAGAAAAGAAACAAGATTTTCACAAAAACTATTTGAAAGTTAGTCTGATATTTTTGTGAAAAACAGTGCGAAAATACTTTGACAATACTCTGATTTGAAATCACCTTTTGGATTAGTTATTCTTCACTATCATATTTTTCAAAGTCCATTGAAGGAAGGAGGAACAGTAACCTATAACTTTTCAGCCAAGCATAATCATACATTCATAGCTGAATCAGTGATGGTCTGAGTTTCATTATTTGCTCTGTAAGTATTTCTTTGATTCTTGGTAACAGAATCAAACTCTCAAACTTGTATTTGATTTTCTTTTTTGACTCTGTATGTCACTGAGGTTGAGCAAGTGTTGTTCAAGTGGTTAACGATCTTTCTCACACCCGTGAAATTGAGAAAGGTTGTAAAAGTTTGATCCTCACCAGTAAGAGGATTCAATAGAGGAGTTTGGACAAAATCCTTATCGGGGAGATTAGGTAGTAAAGGTAGGTAGGAGCTGAACCAGTCTAAATCTATGCGTACTTCACTAATTGATTGTTCCTTTCACTATTCTTTATCGTTTATGTTTATTGACTGTTGCTGTATTGTTTCAATTGTAAATTTGTTTTGTTAAGTTTTTAAAACCTGCACCATTGTCAAATTCACCCCCCTCTTGGACATTTTTGGGCCAACACCTTCATCCTATCACTATGCTCCCATTCATCGGACTAGCACGGTAATCCCATTTGCTCATGATAGGGAAATTTATATCCATTCAATGTAAAATATTTAATCAAGCTAGGACTATACTTCATACATAATCACCATATTTCCCAGTAAGATCCAGATAATACTTCGAGATGGAGTTACCCTAGCACCTACTCTTATGGTTCGTGTGCGCCCCCTTATGCCACCCAAACAATGACAACTCTTTCCTAGGTGCCACGTGGTAAAGGGTGTCTTGTGTTAAACATGTGTGTATCAAAAGGTCGACCCACATTCCAAAGTGGCAAATGATCGGTGTGCGTACCGAGAGATCGATGTGCATACTAAGGTGGTCATCACACATTACAAGGTGGTCCAATTAACATTGTTTAAGAATTCGAGGAGTGATTTGCTTTGATACCAAAATTATCACACCCCGTTCAGTTACCAAGAAATATGCAACAAATCATAGAACTGGAGTGCAAACAATCTTGGCCATCAACTCAGATCTTTTTATTCATCCTCTTTGAATACAGAGGGTACAAAGTAGACAAGGTACATTATTTTACATACATGAGTACCCAGTGAAAATGTCACTCCGATTTTCAAAACTTAAATTTAAAGTAATAAGAATAAATATTTGCTCTTATAAAGAAAATAGTAAAAAGAAAATCGAGGCGTGAATTGTATCCATCTACCTTAACCCAAAATCTTTACACACGTAAAAATAAATTTAATAATATCATTTATATTCAAAATAAGGTTACAAGTTCAGATAGAAGAATACTCTTATAGTTTCTATGCCACGGATTATAGATTCCCATTACACAAATTGATAAGTGAGCCATGAGGGTACTTGCCCTTGTCCATCCATTATGGATGCAACATTTAAAATATATTCATCAAATAGAATTAACAAGTTCAAATCCAAGGCATAAA
Source organism: Paratinospora sagittata (assembly GCA_035771175.1). NCBI lineage: Eukaryota > Viridiplantae > Streptophyta > Magnoliopsida > Ranunculales > Menispermaceae > Paratinospora > Paratinospora sagittata. Next base: position 16,220,336 of record CM069611.1, on the reverse strand, counting down.
CATATAAAATAACCCATGAAATCTTCAACGACCACTATAATATTCCAAAAGCATTGATTCCTAATACAACCCATTTAATTGATATAGTCAATTATTAAATAATTACTCAGTCCTACTACCATAACGCTACTCAAACCACTAACCCACCCCTACTACTGTGAGACACGTCACGAACTTGCGACTCTATTCTTTCATGTACCTGTATGTGAAAAATAGGGATGAGCTTAAAAGCCCAGTGGGTCATCTAAACAATTCACAACATCTTATCATGATATATACACAAGAACATTACAAACAAGTTTCACACATTAATCGTTGCAACATTTGATTGTTTGAGTCGAGAATTCTATCACGTTCCAAATCACGTACCTTTAGGAAATCAAACCCAGGGTGGTACTACCCAAAAATTAAAAACTCGTTGGCGATATTCATCATGAATAACTGCCCCATAATACTTATAGTCATTGGCGATATTCATTAGAATAACTACCCTAAAATAATAATTGGCGATATTCCTTAGAATAACTGCTCCATATGTGTTATTCTTTTCTTAATCGTGTTCTTTAATGATGTCACAATATCATACATACAACATAAATATGATATATAACTTCTATTCATATGACATGTTCAAACTCCATAAAACATGGTATCATATCACAATGTCAAATAACAATAGCATTCACGCATGAACTTTATTATAACAATTATGCTAATACTCTCGTGATATATCTCATTATCAAACTTTAAAAAGTACACATGAATTACGTGCATCCAACATCAACTTGGGATAACAAATCATAATATGTACAATCATGTAAGACAAGCATGCATGAATAATCTAATGATACTATAAATCTAATTAATTTAATGTTCCTATCTACATATCAAAATAAAATATTATAAAGGCATAGAATCTTCCCCACCTGAATCGCTAAATTCCAAATTACTTAAATTTTTCGTTACGCCTAGTACTCAACCTGTACACGTATATTACGTTTGTTAATATAAATACTCATAAGAACGATTATGAGTGTAGAGATATATACATATATATAGTGATGCGATGTTTAACAAGTATATATAACATATAATACATGAATCCTTAATAGTGGTGGTGCTTACAACCTATAATATATATATTATATTAATATTTAAAGGTTGTGGCTGCTATATTATATATACATATATACCCATATGAATATATGGTAAGACATAACCTCATATAATAAGGAATATGATATTTCATATATGGTGTGGGTGTTTAAAGGATTAAAGCATGAATACCTGGTACCTAGAATATTAAAATAATATTTAAATGATGTGTGTGTGGTCATTTAAAAAAACATATATGTGATATATGATATACATTATTATGTGCTGAATGGCGGCAAGTGCAAGGTGTGATGAAATGAGTGCTTAAAAAAATGGCATTAGTAAAAAAGAAGAGAATGAGGTGGCAGTATGCATTTTATAATCTAAACAATGAATGCATATTAAAACCATATGTTATATATATATATATATCACGTGATATGTATGTTGGTGGAGTGGGTGTCCTGAAAGGCATTATATTTGCAGTGCCTGGTGCGGTGAAACAGGAAAACAGAGGAAGATGGCACAAGAAAGAAAAGAGGGAAAGAAAAAAGAAGAGGAAAAGAAATCAGTTGCAGATGGGTTCATTCATGGCTGCCATCTCCTACGTAAAAAACAGAGTGATCGATTGTATAATTAATGGAGAAGCAAACTTACAGTGATAAAAGGAAATCACCCTGGGTGATGCTCCAACGATGCGCCGGCGGCCATCACTCTGTGTGCTCACGCTCTAGGGTTGAGAGTAGAATGAAGAAGATGGCGTTGAGTGTGACGGCTAAGAAAAGTTCCTCCTATTAATGAATGTAATAGGATTACGGTTTTGGGTAGTGATTTGGTTTCCAATATGCATCTTGCATGAAGGGGAATTTAGAGTAGATTAAGAAGTAATTTTTGGTTATTTCCAATAAAAGATATTAGAGTTTTGGGTAGTGATTTGGTTCCCAATATTCATCTTGCATGAAGGAAAATTTAGAGTAGATTAATGAGTAATTTTTGGTTATTTCCAATAAATGATATTTGAGTTTACTGTTGGAAAGGAAAGGAGAGAAAAATATAAATTTTCACACATGTGACAAATCATTGGCCATTAATAGATCGTTTTGGGGTATTAAAAAAATTATATCAAAACTCATAATAGATCTAAGTCGACATTCGTACCATACGCACCTCACACCACACGTAGCTCCTGTTGATTTCCTCTTTTGATCAAAAAGTCTAAGCCCTGAAAATGTTAGCAACGGAGCGGCCATCGCCCAACAGGTCAAGTAGATATTCCATGGATTATTAATAAAGAGAGCATCACAATCATAGATATCAGATAAACACAACATGAACATCGTAAATATTTTATTTAACCATTAACCAGTAAACACTCATAGCATGCCGTCTCGTAAGGCTTTGTGGCCAAGCACCATGTTACGTGAAAACCGCAAGTATACGGTATCAATAAATAGTAATAACCGATGAAAATTGGGTTGTTGTCCTCTGGGATTATTTACCTCACCAATTACCGTGTTTGCTAATCTTTAACTTTATCTAGCAATTCAAATTGTAGGATATCAAGTATATAAGCAGTAGATTAATTTAATCAAAACAAATAACTATGAAAAATATCAATATATGAGAAAATCTAGAGAATCAATTTCACCCAACTATCAATTATGTAATTTAGACCTGCTTATTATCATATTCATTTTCTAGTCTATAAGTCAAAATCCTGTAGTCTCTAATTCCCTCTCTCGAGTGTTGAATTAGAACGTACCATCAAGAATGGGATTTGATCTCTCAATAAAACTCGTATTCTCAACAACCCATTAAATCTTGTGATTTTCCTATAGCTTCAAGAGGTATCATAAATCTCTCGATTCTACGACAATCTCAGGTCATGAATCTCTTATTCCAATCTAGGAAACCCTTTCTCGAGTGCCACCTCATAAGTTTATAATCAACTAACCCATGGCCAAAGGATTAAAGGCATCACCCATGGAGAATCATGAATAAACTTAAGAAAATATCATTAATAAAAAAAAACCTAAAATTAAATCATAATCTCTAGTTTAGGATCCATCTCCTCTCTAGAACAAAAGTTTAGTTCATACTTTGGAATAAAGAAATCAAATACATGAAGAAAAACATGATATTCAACATTTAAATCAAACTAAGATGTAGGAACTTGTAGATTTCTCTTTTTGTTTCCATCGTAGAATCTTCGCGTTCGTTCGCTCCTAGCCGTCTCCTTGTCTTCTCCAGTATATTCTCCTTTAAAAGCCCTAAATTTTGATATATTATATGCCCTAAGTTGTGTGTAATCGCAATTAGAAAGTGTATAGAAAAACTCCGAGAAAGTTGCTAAAATCGCAACTTTTAAAACCCAATCGACCTCGCGACGCCGTTGCCTGGTGCCACGGCTCCAAGAACGCGCTTCTCTTCTATCTTTCTTCACCTTCATGGAGTCGTAGAGCCGCAGCGCCCAAAACCTTGTGTTTTGGTGAATTTCTTTGGGACTTAGCCATTTTTCTGCCCTCTTCGACTTGTATTCATCATGCTTCTTCATTGCCTCTTTTTGTACATGTTTCCATCATCAAAATCTATGATCAACACTTCTAAACACCTACAAAAAAAAGCAAACCTAATTAATAACACACTCAAGCATAAATTAAATCTAATTATAAACTAATAAACCGAAATAATGCATGAAAAACCAAATTATCCTCAACTAACAAAGGCATCAAAACTAACATAAACAGATGAAACTAATGCATGAAATGTCTTAAAATACTCCTAAAACATGCTCTAAAACCTATCTAAGTATGCAACTCAACACACCATCTTGGGTTCACGTATACATGTCTTGCTCCAGGAAAATATGTCCTGGGTTCACAATATACGTCCAACTTCAAGAAAATTCATATAACCAAAATTTCAATGGTAAGGTACAAACCAGTCTGTACATCTTCTTTTGGCAGACACAATAACGTTTACAATAGAGGTGTACTGCCTAGGGCTGACTCAATCGGTGGGCATTCATGGACCACTTGCGACTCTCATGCGCCAAAATTACCAATAATCAATCCACAGGCCACGAGTGAGTTACGTCCCTAGGTGGTTGCATTGTTTACTAACTTCCATGGTGAAGCTTCAAAGACTAAAAAAGGATTTTCTACGTGAATAGTATCATATGTGATTAGTATCATACGTAAATAGTACTATATGTGAATAGTACCATATACTTGAATAGTAGTATGCGTGAATAATACCGTATATGTGAATAATACTGTATCCGTGGATACTATTGTACTGAACAATATCGTATCTCAAGAAAGATTTTTTTGACGTGGAAGATCAAACAAGGCTGCACTAAAGGAATATATCTCAATAAAATCAACTGGATTAGTCCCTAAGCTGAGTGGTGGAGTCACAATAGTCTCGCTTAAATACCACTCTTCTAGAGCAACAAATTGTCTCCCGTTCACTATTTAAAGGTACTTGGGATAAGACTGTGTCTGGCTAATTAGGTCAATTACTAATTCAGCAAAGTAATGGTATGATCCATGGATTCCATATACCAAGGTACATGCATAAATAGTATGGTGTAAGTGAATATTAGATATAATGAAAAGTGCATGATAACTTTATGAAAAGACATAATACACGCAAACCTATGCCTTCATCCTCACCTTCAACTGTGCACTTTCCTAAGTTATTGTTCTTTGCCAAGAGCAACAACTCCGCAATGCACCAGGGAGAGAGAGTCTCAAAGGAGAGGGTGAGAGTCTCAATGGAGGAGAGAGAAACACTCAAAAGAAGAGAGAAAAAGCTTTAAGGAAGGAGAAGAGATGTGGTGGAGAAGTGTGGAGAATTAGGGGGGAGGGGAACCCATTTTTATAGGTACCCCTTTGTTTTTTTTTTCATTGGATTCCTTTAGTCTAATCCCAGGGGTATTACAAAACTTGTTGTGATGCTTTCAAGGGGTTAAAATAATGATAAAATTTGTTGTTGACTGGTAGGAAATAAAAGATTAATTTTTCTTAAGAGAAACAACATAATAACATCACTATTGAAGGGCAAAGCTTGATTTATATTGGTGAATTGCCTCAGTTTGTTGGGTTTATAAAAAGCCATATTTTCTTTTGATTATTCATGTTTCTTTTAACAATTTTCTACCTTCAAATTTTCAATACATGCCCAACGATGAATGAGATGGGAGAGTGTGGGGTAAAAATGATTCTCCCAAATTACTTCTCAAAGATCAGCTAATAAATCACAATCTTCTATCTCAAATTGCATCTCCGTAATCATGCTTCTGAGAAGAAAACCCAACATCTCCAATTTTCACGTTTTTTTGTTTATTGATATCTTTTTTTTTTCGTTGTTTCTTGCAAGAAACCCAACCTGCAACTTTTTCAAGTTTTTGGGTTATTTTTCCCCACTACTTCGTTGGAGAAACCTAACGTCCCGACCTAGTTCTTTGATTTCTTTGGATTTGGGATTTTTTTTTAATTTCTGATGTTGCATTAGGAAGAAACCCCATCACTTGGCCTTCCCTTATTGTTAAATGAAGTGGAAACCGAGCTGAAGTGGCTCTTAGCCACGTTAGGCAAGTAAGATTTGAGTAAAAAATTTAGAGTAAGTGTAGTATTTGTTAACTTATGCGGTTCATCACTTAGCTCGTCCCTAAATATACTACGATAAAGTACATTTTGATGATCACAAACAAAGTACTTTTCGGTGCTAAATGTGCGTTTATCAAGATTTCATCAAAGCACCTGAGGAAAGTAAAAAGCCAAGGAATGACTCGATCATGGAACTTAAAGCTCATATCCAACGGTCAAGATAATTTCAACTAAAAAGCTTCAACGATCACATCATGATTTCAAGATCACTTCACTCAAACGTTTTTGTCAAGATTCAAGTTTACATCCCTCGATCAACGTTCAAGTCATTCAACTCTAAAATGCTCTTATTGAAGATCTCATAATGAAGAGTTGGATTTAACGGTTATGAGAAATGAGAAATACACAAAGTATTCAAGGTATATCTTTCTCTAATCGTTATTGCTCAAAATGTTTTTCAAAACCATGCATAAATCATTTACATATTTTTTTCTAATATGCATGTTTTGATTTCATGTTTTTACGGTATTTCAAATGATCTAATACTATATATTTAATTTGAAATCTACCGAGTTTTTATTCGCATTTAACGTATATTTTATCGCGAGTCAAAACTGTTTTAAAAGAGTTTTTTAGGATGCTAATGAAATAATAACGTTCTCCTGAACTTTATAAGTCGGGACGCTGATATTTCATTAGGATGCTGATAACGTTCAAGGTTGAATTGAACTAATTTATCAATACACTTGTATAGTAGTGGCCTCCTTTATTAGTAAACCTCTGAAGTTGTCAGAAAGCTGACTCAGCATCAACTCACTAAAAGATGTCTTAAGTTCTTCAAAGAATGTTTCTTTGAGGACGCTGAAAGTTATAAGTTGAACAATTTATCAGAATAGTATCTGGATAGAAGCGCCCTCACCTTAGGAATCAACTTAGTAACTTTCAGGACATTGTCCTTTAGTGTGTTTGTGTCTTATTTAAAGTATTTTTAACAGGTAGGATGCTTACGTAATGTAGCGCCCTCATGTTATGTTTTTATGTTCTTAACTAGTAGGACGCTCATGTAATGTAGCGTCCTCATGTGTTGCCTTATGTTTTAAAAAGGTAGGACGCTTACTCGGAAAGTAGCGCCCTCATGCACTTAGTTGTTTTAAAACATAGCAGGACGCTAACTGTGCATTAGCGCCCTCAAGTATAAGTCGTCTAAGTGACAAAGTAAGTCAGGACGCTTACGAGTTAGTAGCGCCCTCACTTAAGTGTTAAACAGGAAAAAAACGACATTGTTGATATTATGCGTTAGGACACTAATTATGGAATCAGGACTCTAATTCAACAACCGTTACTGTTCGAATAAGTACACTACATCAATTTACTTTTTCAGAATAGACCTTTGCACAGAGTCCTTTTCTAGACTTATCAGAGACCACCTTCTTTGATACATGAAATAAGTTTTCCTAAAACTTTCCTTTTTCATGAAATCTGAAAAGAACCAGAATGTTAGTGAAAATTGCAGTTGCCATTTTCATATAACATTCTAGCCGTTGTGTGTAAATGTTCATATTATTTGAACTTCAAATGTCTAACGACTATGTCCCACTAAGTCTATAAATACCAGCACTTAGGACCAAACAACTTGCCAATCACTTTGCATTGTGCCAATACTTTTTGAAAGTTAGCCTGTGTCAAAATGAATATCATTTTCTAATCTTTCAAAGTATTTTTCACTGATACCTTTTCCGATTACAATAGATTTTCATATTGAGCTTCAATTATACTTTATCTTTGAAAATCTATCTTTATTGGTATCAACTCAAATTCTCAGCACTGATTCATATTTGGTATCATTCTTGCTGGAGGTACAATTTGAGAAATAGTTCAAGATATACAATTGTACTTGATTTCATATCTTAAGTACTGTATTGAACTATATCAGTAGTTGGTTAACTACTGATCAATGAACCATAAGTTTTCATACTTATATTTTTATATCTATTTTAAAAATTGTTTGTGTCTTGATTTACACCAGTCCTTCGTGTTTTAAGTCAATCTTTATTCAGTATTTATTTATTTTTGAAGAAGCACTGTTTTTCATATCATATCATTCATGCTTTTCAAAACTGCAGTTGAGTAATACCGAACATTGAAAGGCAAAGGACTGAAGGTGTATTTCAACTTAGCATTACCTATTTCAAATTTCATATCTTTGTAATGCTATGTACTGAGCTTAATTGTAAAGTGTTCTACTACGTTAGAACCAACCAACATCTTAGTGTTGTATTACTGGTGTGTTTCTGGACTAAAACAACCATGACAAGTGAAGTTAGTTCACTTGATGATTTCAGGATTGAAATCATATAGGTTATCTTCGAACCTATAAAAGAGAAAAAGGTTTATCCTCACCTGCAAGTAGGAAACCGGTTCATCCTTATCCTGTAAAAGGATAAGTGTGTCCTTAACCTTAAAATGGATAGGTTATCTCTCAGCCTTTAAAAGAGAATTGGTTCTTCCTTAGCCCATAAAAGAAACATGGGTTTCTCCTCATCCCGGAAAAAAGAAATTTGGTTAATCCTTAGCCAGTGAAAGGATAGGTTTACCTTTAACCTGTAAAAGGGCAGTTTTAACAGTTTGGTTCTCACCCGTAAGAGAATCCCTTAGTGATAAGGTTTAAATCCTAACTGAGGAGGTTAGGTAGCGGACGTAGGCACGGTCGAACCACTATAAATCGTGTGTCTCACTTTTGCAATTTAGTCTGTGTCTATTTGGCATCCAATTCCTATGCACTCATGTAAATCACTAAGTTATTAGAAGATAATTTTAAAATTGACCATCGCACCCAATTCACCCCCCTCTTGGGTGGGACCAACAGTATTACTCAATAAAAAATGCCTTCATTTTCTTCAATCAATTAATTAATGCCACTTATGCAACTCTTCCTCTCACTTTCAACGACAAAACTATTCTTCCATCGCCTGTTCCTACCAAATGGGTCCCATTACTGTAACATCATTTGTTCAGTTCTCATAGACCCATTTTCTCTTTTCTTCCCCTCTTCAATTTCTCCAAATACCCCATAAATTTCACCCAATTTATTCCCAAAAGGATAAAACAAACTATCACTTGTGGGTCATTTTCTGTCAGTTGTGTTAGTGACCCAAACTATAGTAAATCAAAACCAAAACCACAAAAAAATTTAAGCAATTCGATCTATAAACACTTCAATATCATATCAAAACTGAATTGATAATTATTTTGACAAAATGTGATAAATAACCTGATAATTATCTTCGAAAATCAAGAAGATATATAAATAGCAGAAGACTGATCAATCCAAGAAAAATTCAGATGAAATTTGCCAAAAAAAAGGAAGAAAAACTCACTGACATGTCGTCCAAGAATTTGGCGGCCACCAATATTGACCATCTAATCTTTGAAGCTGAACAAGAAAATCAAAGTGAAACGTTTCAAGGAAAATAAAGGAGAAATGGTTTTTTAGGGAAAAATGCTCAGTGAGCTCTTTCATTTTAGATTGCGTTATATACTGTTACATTGACAAAACAATATACGTGCTGAATGTGGAGTTTGTTGTACAAAGAATGTTGTAACTAATTACATACTTAATGCCTAATACAAATGATTAATTGCATGACGTGCTCTGTATGCTATCGTCCCCTCGCAAGCTCATGGGGAAGTGAAGAACCGTGAGCTTGGAACACAAAGAGAAAAACCAAGAAATAGGAAAAGGCTTGGTGAAGATGTTAGCCAACTGGTCCTCAAACGATGTAAAGCGAACAAGAAAAGAATGATTCATAACTTTTTCCAGCACAAAGTGATAGTCAATCTCCACATGTTTTGTGAGTGCATGAAATACGAGATTTGCCAGAAGATAGGTTGCGTTGATGTTGTTACAGAGAAGTAATGGTGGAGATGAAGCTCTTTCAAACAAGCCTCAAGCCGACATACCTCAACTGCAACATTTGCTAGAGCACAATATTTGGACTCCGCATTAGAACGGGATACCACTTTCTATTTAGAGCAAGTCCAAGATATCAAATTAGGGCCAAGAAAGGAGTAGTAACCAGTTGTATTCTTTATGTCATCCGGGCAGCTTGCCCAATCCACATCGATGTAACAAATGAAAGAAAAATCAGTAGAGGAATGAAAGGTGATACCATGAGAAATTGATCCTTTAAGATATCGCAAAATCCTCTTTATTGTTTACCAATGTACTGATGTAGGAGGGTGCATGAATTGGTAAATTTTATTCACGGAAAAGTAAATATCCGGTCTAGTAATTGTGTAATATTGTAGAACACCAACAATACTCTGATAAGAAGTAGGGTCTCGAAGAAGATCACCATCATAGCGTGAAAGTGGAGGATGTGTGAGTGGCAACTGGTTTGCAATAAAAAAAAAATTCCATAAACCTTAGTACAAAATTGATAAATCCACATAAACCTTGTGAAGTCATCCACAAACAACAAAAAATATTTAACACCAGTGACTGAATTTTCAGGAGAAGGGCCTCATAGATCGGAATGGACCAACTCAAAAGGTTTTATTGCATGAGACTCATAAAGTACAAATGGTAGCCTATGACTCTTAGCTAATTGACTTGAGGAACAAAACTGAGCAGTGCTCAAACTAGGACCTGTCAACTTACAATGATGCTAATATGTGGAGCAATTGGAAGTGCAGGGTGACCTAACCTTTGGTGCCAAATATTGACATCGTTATTATGTGTTAAGTAAACTGAGACTGGTTGTGAATTAGAAGCAGCAGGAACAGAGGAAATCATGGACGGGTTGATGTTGGTAAGCTTGTACAATCCGTTTTCACGATGCCCTTGAAGTAGAAGCCTCTTCAACGACTGATCCTTCACAAGGAAGAAGTTAGGATAAAATTCGACATAGGCATTATTATCAGCACACAGTTTAGTGACACTAATAAGTTGTTTGGAAATGGCAAGAACATGTGAAACTTGCTTCAAGTAAATAGGTTTAACAGGTGAAGGGAGAGAAAGGTTACCAACATGAGAGATCTTGATGTGTTTACTATTGATGTAACTGTTCTCGCCCTGTTTTGTTTTGATGATTACAAATAACATACTTGTGATCACTAATCTCTTTGACGTAGTTGTTTCAGTGCTAACTAGCTATATTAGATGGATTCAACTATATTGTCAAAGCATGTGGAAGGAACAACATTGCACGAACATTCAAGAGCTTCATGGTTGTATTTCTTATTTAGAATCTTAGTGTTGTAGAGTAACATTTACATGTTCCAACCACAGTATGATTTGCATCTTTTCGAAAATCATGCATATAGTTTATCATATTCATGCATATACACTATTATATTATTAATCATACATGCACACATTAGTTTGATAATTATGCAATCACATAGTTAAAATTGTTTATCATGTATTTTTTATCAGTGATTAACTTGCATTCATTTTACCAACTTTGCATGGTTTCATTGTTTTACGTGTATTGTATTGATTGTCTCAATCATATGCTTAGTCGATTGATTTACACGTATTTAACCTTGTCAATTATACTTTAATCTTGTCAAAAATTATTTTTAAAGTTAGTATATGTATTGGACAATGTCCTAAACTCATTATGATAAAAAAATTGAATTTTTTTCACTTCACAGTAAAGGAACGCACTTTTCTCTAAAGGAATGTGCTCTTGAGCATTTTTCCCGACACTCAAAATTTTTTTATCAGGGTTTAAGGAACGCGCTCCTTGTAAAAGGAACGTGCTCCTGTGGTTTTTCCCGAGAATTAGAATTTTTTGATCAGGGAAAAAGTAATGTGCTCCTTCCAATAGGAACGAGCTCCTATAGTCAAGGGAAAAATAGAAAAAATTGTAGAGTTAGTTATTCTTGATGAAAGAACCCGTCTCTATGCCCAACAAACATATTGAGGAACGCATTCCTTAAGTAAGGAACGCGCTCCTTAATTGGAGGAAAATCTCAGATTTTTCAGATTTCAAAACAGAAGCAGGCTCATACTTTAAGGAACGCGTTCTTGTGCCTAAGTGTGGTGTTTTTCTATAAATACTACACTTGCCCATTTGAAGAGCAGCTTTTGCAAAAACTAAAGCACTAGTGTGTTTTTCCTCTTAGCATTTCTACAAGTCCAAAACAAGTTCTTGAGCGATTTTAAACCGCTTTTACAACAAAAGTTCACCTACATTTGATCTATTGATTCATACTTCCGTAAAATTCTCCAAATCCTTCAAAACTTTGAGAATCTTGTGCGTTTCCATTGATCAAGTGTTCAAGACGTTTTTGAGTGTTTCCATTGTGTCTTGATCATTGTTGAACGTGGTAACTCTCATCCAACATCACACTTGAAGAATCTCGAAGCTTCAACCTTACCTAAGTGGGGTATATTTTTTATTTCTAGATTCTTATGATTTTGGTTTGAGTAAAGCAGTTTTGTGCTTAAGTTAACATCATGAAAACTGATTTCGTTTTGATTATTGTGTATGAAACCGTATTTTGATCTTTATATCATAATATCTTGTTTAGTGGTTTCATAAATATCTTGTGGTATCGATTCATGTGTTAAAGTTATACAATATTGAATCGATCTCATAGATCAATAGTTGGTTTGTTTGATTCTTGATCTTAATCATTTATACTTTCAGAATCATCAAATTTTGATCATCATTATATATTATTCTTGTGCTTTAAATATATCATTGTTAGAATTAATATCTTGTTACAAGTGCATAATCGATTCTCGGTTTCATATCACATATATTTGAATTGACTGCATATTTGACAAAAACTATTTCAACACATCGCATTATATAAATGATTGTGGTTGGAATAGTGGTGTTTACTCATTCAAGATTGTAAGCTTAATATTGTTGAGAGTTTTGTAGAACACTTATCTATATCTTTTGTAATCTTGATGTATTGTTGACGTGTTTGTCAACTAGGGAAAATACCATATCTTGTACGACTTGTAACCACATCCATAAGTTGGTTATAGTGTGGCTTTCTAACCAAGCCCTTCTGTAGCCTAGAGTGTGACTTTCTAACTAAGCCCTTGTGTTGGTTAGTGTAAGGCTTTCTAACCAAGCCCTTGTATAGTTTAGCGTATGTGGCTTTCTAACCAAGCCTTTATTTTGGTTAGTGTAGGGCTTTGAGCCAACGACTTCTGTAAACAGCTTCTAGTCACACCCGTAAGTTGACTAGCCAATACTGTATTGGGAAATCCTGATCGTGGTGATTGGGTAGTGGACGTAGGTTCAAGGGAACCAAACCACTCTAAATCTTTGTGTCCATTTATCTTTCCTGCATTTTGTTTGTATTGATTTTTACCTACTGAGCACTTTATCTGTTTAATTATATTAATCGAAAGGTAACGTAAAAATCTGCTAAGTCCAATTCACCCCCTCTCTTGGACTATAATACTGGGCCAACACTTACCATTCCCAATAGTGGCTTGATCTTTGATGAGTTGAGTTTTATACATGGTATTTTGTAGGAATTTTATTTGGTTTTTAGATATATTTTACCAATTTCTAGGTGTTTTGGCTTAATTTGCATATTTAGTGTTTTAAGTGCATCTTAGCGTTTTGTGTGTTTTAGATGTTAATTTTAGTTGTTTTCATGAATAGATTAGTTTAGGTTTGTTTAGGAAAATAAATATGATTTTTAGTGGCATTTGCATAATAGTATGTTCATTTTATATCATAGTTTCATCTTAATTGTTGATATTTTGTTAGTTTTTTGATTTACTTACGTATGGTTGTTTTGTTTTCCAGGTAATAAAAGCTTGAAAGTGTAGTGAATCAAGGCCCAAATAATGGTGAAAAGTGACCAAGATCATGTGCGAAAAGTGTACAAGAAAGTGCGAAAGAATGGAGAAAAGCGGGAAGAAGAATGGCTAAGGGCACAAGTGATTGTGCACTTGTGTCGTTCTAGGCGCTGCAGCACTTGGGAGGGCACTGCAGCGCCCAGAATACTGAAAATCAGTGTAATAATTTGCGCAGTAGCACTGCAGCGCTACCCCTCCTAGTTCTGCAGCGCTACCGAGAATTTATGGTTTTTTCGCCTTTGTGTTTGGGCAATTTTGGGAATTCACGTGAAAAGCGAAATAGAGCATATTATATATCAAAAGAAAGGGTTTTGGATGAGGAATCCATTGGAGAAGGAGAGAAGATGGCTAGGTTTCTAGTGAAACAGAGATTGGCTTCGGAAGTGAGGCAGATTGAAGATTTACAATATTTCTAGCACATTTTGTAGAGGAATTCAATGTTTTCTATCTTATTTTGTATTTTCTTCTCCAACACTTTGAACTAAACTCTAATTTTAGAGAGGAGATGGATCCTAACTTTAATATTATGGTTTAATTTTAGATTTAGTTTATTATCAATGAAATTTCTATAGTTTATTCATGATTTCATATACTTAATGCTTTTAGTTTCTTGATCACAAATCGAATGAGTTTAGACTTGGAAGGCGGCACTCGACAGAGGTTCTAGGTTGGAAAAAGGGGATTATGACATGAAATTGTTGTAGAATCGAAAGGTTTACAAAGTTTCATGAAGTTGTAGGAAAATCACGGAGTTTAATGGGTTGTTTAGAATTTAGGTTTTGTCGAAAGATCGAACCTTATTTTTGACAATACGTTCTAATTCGGCACTCGAGAGAGGGAATTAGAGAAGCAATTTGACTTATAAAATAGGAAATTGATTTGATAATAAGCATGTTTAAATTACATAATTGATGGTTAGGTGAAATTGATTCTCTAGACATTTCTCATATATTGATTTTTCTCGTAATTCGTTCATCTTAATTAGTTATATTTGATTTTTAATTATTTGAAACTCTAAAAATTGATCACTAGATAAAGTTAGAAATTAGTGAAAACGATATTTGGTGAGGTGTGCAATCCCAGAGGACGATAAAATATTCATCGGTTATTACTACTATCTGTCACCGTACACTTGCAGTTTTTAGTGAACAATCTTCGCCATAAACCGGGGTTAAATTCTCAAGATGACCAAAATCTGGTGTGAAGTGTGTGTCATTCCAGAATCTGAGAACCATGCATTATCACTGTTGATCTAAGTGGTTTTCAACTTAGTACTCTTCTATGTGTTTTGATGCTTACAAACAATATAATCACTGTACTAATGTCTTTGACGTAGTTGTTTCAGTGCTAACTAGATATATGTAATGGATTCAATTGCGTTTTCAAAGCATATGGAAGAAACAACACCCCAAGAAGATTCAAGAGCTTCATGGTTGTATTACTTTACTAGAATCTTAGTGTTGTAGAGTAGCAGTTACTTGTTCCAACCACACATGATTTACATTTTTTAAAAAATCATTCATATAGTTTATTATCACATGCATATACATTATTATATGATTAATCATGCATGCACATATTTTAATTTGATAACTATGCTATCACTTAGTCATAATTGTTTATCATAGATATAATGTTCAATGTTTAACATGCATCTATCTTGTTAACTTTGCATGGTTTTATCGTCTCACATGTTTTGTACTTATTGCTTTTATCATTGGTTTAATCTATTAAATTGCTTATGTTTTTACTGTGTTAGTTATACCTTAATCGTGTCAAAAATGTTTTAAAATGTTTATGTTTTTGACAATATCCTAAACCTAAAATGATAAAAATCAAGTCTTTTTCACTTGTCAGTGAACAAACACACTCCTATAGTGAGGAACACGCTACTGTGGCTTTTCCTGAGACACAAATTTTTTATGATCAGGGAAAAGGAACACACTCTTTAAAGAAAGAACGCGCTCGTGTTACCAAGGGCAAAATGAGAACAAATTTAAGAGTTAGTGGCTTCTGTTGAAGGAACCCGTTCCTATGCCCAACGGACATATTGAGGAACGCTCTCTTTAATTGGAGGAAAATCTAAAATTTTTTAGATTTCAAACTAGAAACACGCTCTTGTGTTGAGGAACGTGTTCTTGTGCCTCGATGTGGTGTTTGTCTATAAATACCACACTTGCTCATTTGAGGAGCAACTTTTGCAAAATCTAAAGAACTTGTGCGATTTTCTTTAAATCATTTATACTTGTCCTAAACAAGTTCTTGAGCCATGCAATCCTTCTTTCAAAGTAAAAGTTCACTACATTTGAGTTTTTGATTCAATCTTTTGAAGAGTTATCCTAACCATTCCAAAATCTTTGAGAAACTAGAAAGGAGTTCTAGAGTGTTGATCAAGGTGTTCTTAAGTGTTCTTCACCACATAGTTGTTGATCTTGATCATACTTGGAAGAGAAATCTCTCAACCACATACACCTTGGAGAATCGATGATCTTCATCTTACCTAAGTTAGGTAGCTTTTCTTTTCATCTCTAGTGTTTGTGTTTTGAGTAGAAACGGTTTTTATTGCTTGTTTTAATACATTATCAAAACCATTTTCTCTATCGTGTGAAACCATACTTGTGCTTTAATCTTAGATTATCTTGATTGTGGTTTCATGTGGTTTGATTAATATCGATTCTTGTGCTTAATACATATTTTGTTTGAATCGATTGTTTTGATCTTAACTTGTGCATATTGATTCACATGCTTGAATATTGATATTTTTTAGTCAATAAGCTTTGATGTTTTTGAGTCAATAAGTTTTGATCAATAACTTGCATATTGATTCTTGTTCTTCATTAATCATATTTAGAATCAATATTTCGAAATACATGTGTGCATACGATTCTTGAACTTGCATAAAAATACTTTGAATCGGTTGCATGAATTTTTGAGAAACTATTTCGACATTGCACTTCATTTAGAATTACAGTGGTTGGAATAGTGATTGTTGACTCAATTAAGATTGCAAGCTTAAATTGTTGAGAGTGTTGTTATTCACTTCTCTATATCTTTGTAATCTTGATGTATTGTTGACTTCGTTAAGTCAACCGAGATAATACCTTATTTGTACGACACCTAACCACGCTCATAAGTTGGTTGCAAGTTGTGAGCCAAGCCCTGGTGTAGGCTAGATTGTGGCTTTCTAACCGAGCCCTTGTGTAGGTTAGTGTTGTAGTGGCTTTCTAACTAGGCCCTGGTGTTGGTTAGTATAAACGACTTTTAATATGACCGTAAGTTATTAGCCAATAGTGGATTGAAAAATCCTGATCTGTGTGATTGGGTAGTGGACGTAGGTTCAAAGAGAACCGAACCACACTAAATCTTTTGTGTTCATTTATTTTTCTGCATTTGATATTTGGAACGTTACCGATTGCGCATATTATTTGTTTATTTAAAATATTATAAAGGTAACGCGAAAATTCGCAAAGTCCAATTCACCCCCTCCCCCCTTTTCGACGGTTATACCAAGCCAACAATCACTAGATGTATGAGACAGTTGAATAGAGGATGTAGTGAGCATTGCTGCAACAAGTGCTGATGAGAGAGCAAATTTGTTAGAACCAAGGCCAGATGCATCTGGAGTTATAACACACAATTGATAATTCAGATTGGTTTGATGATAACATATGAAGGTTGTGTGACCAAATTTCCCGCAGATCTGACACTGTGGCTTAGTAAACTAACCATTAGAAAGTGGTCTAGGACGCCATGAGGAACTACATTGAGGAAAAGAGTAAAATGGCGAACATTGAGCAGGTCGCAAAGCAAAATTTTGTTGGGAAAATTTTTGAGGTGGAGATCAAACTTGCATACCATTCATAAATTGAGCTGGGCAAGGAGCAGGAAAAGACCCAGATGAAAATTGTTTCACATTTTTCTTGGTGCCATTAAATGCAATGCTATTGGCTTGGGCAAAGTTCAAGTGAACTGCAGTTTTGTTGTCCAAACGATATTCATAACTAAGTAACTGATAAGTTGACATTTAGATGTGTTTTAGAGTAGGTTTTAGATGAGTTTTAGGATATTTTATTCATTAGTTTGGTTGGTTTATGTTAGTTTTGATTCATTTGTTAGTTTAGACACATTTTGGTTTACATTGCTTTATTTCGGTTTTGAAATTTATAAATTGATTGATGTGATTATATAAGTGTCTTACTCATTTTTTTTGGTTTGTTTTGTAGGTATTTAGATGTGTTGAACATGGATTTGGATGATGGAAACATGGTACAAGAAGTTAGATTGGAAGTACATGGAGCATGCAAGCCAAAGGAGTGAAAAATTGGCTAAGTCCACAAGAGAAACCCACCCAAAGAAAGTAGAGAATGGGAGGCGTGGCGCCTGGTGATGGAAGAAAGAGAACGAGGGACGAGAAACTAGGTGTCGCGGCACCGAGATTGGGTGTAGCGGCACCGAGGTTCGACAAATGTTTAGAAAGTTGCTAATTTTGGTTTTTCACTTGTAACCTGGCCAATTTATATTTGAATTGGACGTGGTTTGTTTCTATGGACTCCTTATTATAAATAGAACATTATGAAAGGGTTTTGGAGGATGCTAGAGTGGAGAACAAGAGGATTACGGTTGGAGCGAAGTGGAAAAGAAGATCTAGATTGAAGATTATTCAAGATTCTCTACACCATTCCAGTTTGTTTTTCATTGTTCTTATTCATGTTCAAACTATTGTTTAGTGTTTTTATGTTTCTAGTTATGAACTAAATCCCTTTTCTAGAGGGTAGATTCATCCAAACTTGATGCTTCAAATGATATAAATGCTTCAAAAGAGGGTACCAACATCTACATCAGGTATGACAGCGATAGCTGTAGATGAGGTAGCAGATAAGGAGTCAGAGTGGATAACTAAGTCATGTCCCGGAAATGGTGGAGAAATGCATAATCAATTAAGTACTTGGCAAGTTTAAAATGTCAAACATGCCTAATTCTCGCCTTATATGTGAAAATTGATCTTTAGGCAAAAGCTTAGTAAAGATATAAGCTAATTGATCTTTAGTTCCAATGTGGATCAATTTCACATCTCCACGTTGCACATGATCTAGAAGAAAATATTGTTGAATTTCAATGTGTTTCGTTACAGAGTTCATTACAGGATTTTCAAAAATATTTATAATGCTTGTATTATCATAATAAATATTCGCACATGGAATATTAATTTGATAATTTGAAAGTTGTTGCTTAAGATATACCACTTCAGCACAACAACTTCCGGTTGTAACGTATTCAACCTCTGCTGTAGATAATGCCACTGAATTCTATTTCTTGCTAAACCAAGAAATGAGTGAATCACCCATGAAGTGACAAAATCCTGAGATACTTTTTCAATCTGTTAAACTTCTGGCATAGTCAAAATCAACAAAGCTCCTAAGATCAAAAGAAGTTCATTTAGCGTACCAGATACTCATATCTAGTGTGCCACTAATGTATCGAAATATTCATTTAACACACTTTACATGAGACTCTTTAGGATCAGATCAGAATGTAGCACATAAACAAACGTCAAACATAATATCAGGTCTTCTTGCCATTAGATACAACAAACTTCCTATTATTCCTCTATATAGCTTAGTGTCAACCGGTTTTCCTTTTTCATCCTTATTTATTTTGATGGCTGAATTGCAAGGAGTATCAATAGTTTTCAAATTTTGAATTTGAACTTTTTAATCATGTCCTTTGCATACTTCGATTGGTTTAAGAATGTTCCATTTTTCATTTGCTTAATTTGTAAACCAAAAAAGTAGTTTAATTCTCCCATCATACTCATTTCAAACTCACTTGTCATCATAGAGGAGAACTCATCACACAAGGTCTTGTTTGATGCACTGAAGATAATGTCATCAACATAGATTTACACTGGGAGCATATCATTATCTTTGCATTTAATGAATAAAGTTGGATCTAGGGTTCCTTTCTTGAATTTATGATCCAAGAGGAATGTGTTGAGCATATCATACCACGCTCTAGGAGTCTATTTCAAACCATATAAAGTATTTTTAAGTCTATAAACATGATCGGGTTTGAAACTGTCCTCAAAACTGGGTGGTTGCTTCACATAGACCTCTTTATTTATAAATTCATTCAAGAAAGCACTTTTGACATCCTTTTGATATAACATGAATCTGTTATAGCAAGCATAAGCAAGTAATAATCTTATTGTTTCTAATCTTGCTACTGGAGCAAAAGCTTCTTCATAGTCAATTCTTTATTCTTGATTGTAGCCCTATACTACCAATCTTGCTTTGTTTCTTCTGACTATGATTCTTTTCACATCTTTTTGTTCCTAAACACCCATTTGGTTCCAATAAAACTTTGGTGTTTTGGTTTAGGTACAATATCGCACACTTTGTCTCTAGTAAAGTGTCCCAACTCTTCTTGCATAGTAAGATTCCAGTTTTCATCAGTTAAAGCTTCTTCTACCTTAGTGGGCTCAATCTGGGATACAAAGGCTATGCGCCCATGATCTCTAAGTGACGCTCTAGTTGCTACACCTAGGTTTGGATCACCTATGATCTGATCTTGAGGGTGACCTAAAAGCAACCTAGTATTTTTGGGTGGTTCAACACTTGGTTAAACTTGGCGCTCCCTAGATTCATGTTTAACAGGTTTATTTGTTATGATTTCATCATCTTCATCCTCTATTCTAACATGTTCTATTTTCTTTTCTAGAGCCATTCTAGGATCAGATTCATCAAATTTAACATGTATTGATTCTTCTATAGTTTTTGATGATTTATTGAATACCCTATAAGCTCTACTATGAGATGCATACCCTAAAAATACCAATGTCAGACTTAGGGTCAAATTTATCAAGATTGTCTTTATCGTTTAAGATATAACATTTGCAACCAAAGACTTTTAAATGATCAATTTTAGGAGTTCTACCCTTCCAAAGTTCATACCGAGTTTTGTTTGGTTTTCTCCTAACCATCACTCTATTCATGACATAGCAAGCAGTGTTTATAGCTTCATCCCAAAAGTATTTTGCTACATCATATTCACGTAACATTGTTCTGCACAATTCTTGAGGGATCTATTTTTCCTTTCAACAACTCCATTATGTTGAGGAGTTCTGGGGGCTGAAAGGTGATGGGTGTATCCTTGCTTGGTGCAAAAGTCTTCAAGACTTTTGTTTGCAAACTCCCCACTCCGATTACTTCTAATGACAGTGATCTTATATCCCTTTTCATTTTCAACACTAGAGCAAAATTTCACAAATATATCATACACATTACCGAACATTGAAAGGTGAAGGATTGTAAGTGTATGTCTCTTAGCATTACGTATTCAAATTTATACATCTTTGTAATGCTATGCGCATGAGCTTAATTGTAAAGTGTTCTACTCAGTTAGAACTAACAATTTTAGTTTGTGTTGTAATGCCGGTGTGTTTCTGGATTGAAACAACCCGGACAAGTGAATGTAATTCACTTAATGTTTTCAGGGTTGAAATCATGTTAAGGTTCATCCTCACCTATAAGTAGGAAACTGGTTCATCCTCATCCCGTAAAATGATAGGTTCGTCCTTAACCTGTAAAAGGATAGGTTATCTCTTAACCTGTAAAAGAGAAATGGTTCTTCCTTATCTCGTAAAAGGAAAACAGTTTTTCCTTAACCCGTAAAAAGAAAACGGTACTTCCTTATCCAGTAAAAGGAACATGAATTTTTTCTCATCCCGGAAAAAGGAAATACGGTTCATCCTTAGCCGGTAAAAGGATATGTTTGCCTTGAACCTATAAAAGGGCATGTATAACGGTTTGGTTCTTAACCATAAGAGAATCAGTTAGTGGATTGAGAAAATCCTAATTGAGAGATTAGGTAGTGGACGTAGGTTTGGCCGAACCACTATAAATCCTAGTGTGTTTACGTTATACATTGTACTTTATGGTTAAGTATGTGCATTTATTTCCAATGTACCAATGTATTTCACTAAGTCATTGGAAAATTTTAAAATTGACCATCACACCCAAATCACCCCCTTCTTGAGTGCAACAACAGACATGAGGATAATTAGCTCAACAATCTCCTCCTTTTTTATGATGTCAAACACATTACTATATGCTTTGAAGCAAGCTAAGATAATGATATGAATATGCATGAAATGCAATGAATAATGTATTACTAATACTCCTTATTTCATATGATATGAGTGTAGTACCAAGGAATATAAAAACTCCCCCTTAATGTTAATATCCCCCTGAGTTTATGATGCTTCAATGATATGACTTCTCCCCCTTTTGAAAACATCAAAAACAGTAAAGTATTATGACATATGTCTCCCCCTTGATAGAGGTAAGCATCAAAATATCATAGATCAGCCTCAGATAACATGCCAAGCTCTCTTCAAATGTGAAAAAACCGGTGTTTGGGTAAAAAGCTTTAGTAAGTATATCAACCAGTTGTTCTTTTGTGCCATTGTGAGATAATGTAACTTCTCCATTTTGCAGATGATCCCGTAAGAAGTGATGTCTTATTTGAATATTCTTAGTTCTGGAGTACAATACATGATTTTTAGATATGTTAATAGCACTTGTATTGCCACAGAAAATTTCAGCACAGTGAACAAATATTTGATAATCCTAAAGTTGTTGTTTCATGTATAGAACCTGAGAACGACAACTTCCAATTGCAACATATTCTCCTTCAGCCGTGGATAATGCCACTAAGTATTACTTCTTGCAAAACCAAGAAATTAAAGAATTTCCAAGAAAGTTACAAAATCCGGAGGTGCTTTTCCTATTAGTTAGACTATCGGCATAGTCAGAATCTATATAACTTTTCATATTGAATGTAGTACCTTTGGAATACCAAATTTCTAAGTTTGTTGTCCCATTGATGCATCTGAATATTCGTTTGACACATTTTAAGTGAGATTCTTTAGGTTCTGATTGAAATCCTGCACAAAGACAGACACTGAACATAATGTCATGTCGACTTGCTGTTAAGTATAACATAATTCCAATCATACTTCTATAAAGTTTAAAATCAATCCCCAATCATACTTCTATAAAGTTTAAAATCAATCCCCTTGCCATTTTCATCCTTATATAATTTAATTGCAAAGTTAAAAGGAGTATCAATTGATTTCAAATTATTCATTTGAAACTTTTTAACCATTTCCTTAACATACTTTAATTGGCTTATAAAGGTGCCTTTTGGCATTTGCTTAATTTGCAAGCCAAGAAAGTAGGCAAGCTCTCCCATCATACTCATTTCAAATTCCTTTTGCATTTGTTTTGAAAACTCATCACACAACTCTTTGTTTGATGCACTAAAAATGATATCGTCCACATATATTTGACCAATAAGCATATTATCATTATGGTGTTTGATAAACAAAGTTGGATCAAGCTTTCCTTTTTGAAACTTATAATCTAAAAGAAATGAACTCAGTCGATCATACCAGCTCTTGGAGCTTGTCTTAATCCATATAAGGCTTTGTGGAGTTTGAAGACATATTCCGGGTCTTGAGCATCCTCAAACCCTAGAGGTTGTTCCACATATACCTCTTCGTTGATGTATCCATTTAGAAAAGCACTCTTTACATCCATTTGGTATAAGGGAAAATCCTTATAACAAGCATAGGCAAGTAGCATTCTTATTGCCTCTAATCTTGATACTGGGGCAAAGGCTTTTTCGAAGTCTATGCCTTCTTCTTGGTTGTACCCTTGTGCAACCAATCAAGCCTTATTGCAAACAATGATACCTTGTTCATTCTTTTTGTTTCTAAAGATCCATTTGGTTCCTATAACAAATTGATGAAAAGGTCTAGGAACTAATTCCCATACTTTGTTTCGCACAAAGTGTCCTAGCTCTTCTTGCATAGCAAGAATCCAATTTTCATCTTTCAGCGCATCTTCCACTTTAATTGGTTCAAATTGCGATACAAAGCAACAAAATCTTGATCTCTTTAAATTGAAGCTCTAGTGGATACACCCTTTTGTGAATCTCCTAAAATTTGATCTTTGGAAAGACCTTGAAGCAATCTAGACTTTTTAGATGTTTCTAAAGGCATTTTAGTCCTAAGATCTATGATCTTAGTTGTCTTGGGTTAATCATCATCAAAGTTTAATTGTTTAAATTCATCCTCAAAACTTTTCTTACTTTTATTTTCATCAAAATTTACATGAATTGATTCTTCTACAGTTTGATTTGATTTGGTGAAAACTCTATAGGCTCTACTGTGAGAAGAATATCCTAAGAATATTCCTATATCAGATTTAGGTTCAAACTTATCTAGATTGTTTACCATTAAAGATAAAACATTTGTATTCGAATACTCGGAAGTAACTGATGTTGGGTGCTCTACCTTGCCATAGTTCATATGGAGTTGTATTCAAATGTTTTCTAATTAGGATTATGTACATTACATAGTAGGTTGTGTTAACAGCCTTTCCCCAAAAATGGTTTGCAATGTTATACTCATTAAGCATTGTTCAACACATTTCCTGCACCGTTCTATTCTTTCTTTTAACTACACCATTTTGTTGAGGTGTCCTAGGGGCTGATAGATGGTGAGTGTAACTTTGATTATTACAAATTCTTCGAGGTTTTTATTAACAAATTCACCTCCTCTATCACTCTCAATTATTGTTAACCTAAGCAGTTCATCACTTTCCACGCCCCTAAGTATACTTGATGAAGTATATTTTGATGATCACAAACAAAACACTTTTTTGGTGCTAATGAACTTCAATCAAGAACTTATCTCAGCACCTCAGGAAAGCAAAAGGCCAAAGAACAATTCGATCAAGGAATTCAAGATTATATCAGACGGTTAAGATTGTTTCAATCAAGGACTTCAAAGATCATATTTTGATTTCAAGATCATATTTCACGAAGAACGGTTCGTTCAAGTGCTTCAAGACTACATCATTCGATCAACATTCATGAAATTCAACTCAAGCACGACGTTCACATTGAAGATCTCATAATGAAGAGTTGGATTAAAGATTATGAGAATTATGAGAAATACACAAAGTATTTAAGGTATATGTTTCTCTAATCGATATTGCTCAAACATTTTTCAAAGTCATGCACAAATCATTTGCATAAGTTTTTCAAATTTGCATGTTTTGATCATACACTCCATGGTATTTCAAATGATTTAATTTTCTATTTGATTTGAACTTTACCGAGTTTTTAATCATATTTATTGAGTTTTAATCAAATATTAAAAATTGTTTT
Source organism: Paratinospora sagittata (assembly GCA_035771175.1). Taxonomy (NCBI): domain Eukaryota; kingdom Viridiplantae; phylum Streptophyta; class Magnoliopsida; order Ranunculales; family Menispermaceae; genus Paratinospora; species Paratinospora sagittata. The sequence goes on along the minus strand of CM069611.1, from coordinate 16,195,553 downwards.
TCAAGAGTCTTTCAGGGAACGAATGATTTAGCAGCGCTCTCTTGAAATTGATAAGTCAGGACGTTGATGACTCATTGCGACACTGATAACATTCAAGATTGATTTGAACTGAATCATCAGAACACTTACTTGTAAGTAGCGGCATTCCTTTAGCCAACCTTTGAAGTTATCAGGACGCTGACTTAACATCAGCTTACTGAAAGATTTCTAAGTTCTTCAAAAAGTATATTTATGAGGACGCTGATAGTTATAAGTTGGATAAACTATGAGGATGCTACCTGGATAAAAGCACCCTCATCTTTGGGAACCAACTAAATAACTTTCAGGACGTTGATTGTCCTTCAGCGTACTTAGTAATGTTTCTCAATTGTTTTAAATATGTTAGGACGCTTACGAGTTGTAGCGCCCTTATGTTTTATGTATTTAAAAGGTAAAACGCTTACCCAAAAGTAGTGCCCTCATGTGTCCAAATGCATTTAAAATAAAGCAGAACGCTAATTGTGCATTAGCGCCCTCAAAGTTGAGTCATTTCTGTCGCAAAGAAAGTTAGGACACTTACGAGTTAGTAGCGCCCTCACTTAAGTGTTTAGCAGGACACTTATACATAATGAGCACCCTCAAGAAACAAAACGACAAAGTTGATCTTATGTGTCAGGACGCTAATTAGGAAATCAAGACGCTAATTCAACAATTGTCACTGTTCTGACACGTACACTATTTCAGTCTACTTTTCAGACGGATCTTCGCACAAAAACCTTTTTATATTGATCAGAGATTTTCTCTAATGCATGAATCATGTTTCCTAAAATTTTCCTTATTCATGCTATCTAAAAAGAACCATAATGTTAGTGAAAATCGCAGATGCTATTTTCGTATAACATTCTAGCCGTTGTGTGTAAACGTTCCCCTTGAATTTTAAATTCAAGTATCTAACGACTATCTCCAACTAAGTCTATAAATACTAACACTTTAAATCAAACAACTTGCCGATAATTTTTATTGTGCCAAAAACTTTTTGAATGTTAGTCGTTTTCAAAATGTTTTCAATTGTTATAGTTTTCAAAGTATTTTCATTGACACTTTATTTGTTCAAAAGATTTTCATACTAAGCTTAAATTATATTCTATCTTTGAAAATCTATTTGAATTAGATACAACTGGTTTTTACTCAAATTCTCAGCCTGGATCTATGCTTGATATCAGTCTTGCTGATGAAAGAATTTAAGAGATAGCTCGAGAGATACAGTTGTACTTGATTTCATATCTTTAGTACTGTATCAAATTATATCAGTAGTTGTGTTAACTACTGAATACTGAACCAGAAGTTTTCACGCTTATATATTTATCTATTTTGAAAACCTTTTGTGTTTGTCTTTGCACTGGTCTTGCATTTTCAACTTCAATGTTTTAATGGTATCATAATGTTTTCGAAGAAGCATTCATTTGATTCAAATGACATATCATTCACGCTTTTCAAAAATGCACTTGAGCAATACCAAACATTGAAAGGTAAAGGACTGTAAGTGTATCTTCTCTTAGCATTACATATTCAAATATATATATCTTTGTAATGCTATGTAATGAGCTTAATGGTAAAGTGTTCTACTTTGTTAAAACCAACATTATTGTAATTGTGGTATGTTGGTGTGTTTCGGAATAAAACAACTAGGACAAGTGAACGTGGTTCACTTAATGATTTCAAGGGCTGAAATAGGATAACGGTTCTTCCTTATCCCGTAAAAGGAACATGGGTTCTTCCTTAGCTTGGAAAAAGGAAAACGGTTGCTCCACATCCCATAAAAGGATCACGATTCTTCCTTATCCTGTAAAAGGAAAGGTTCATCCTTAACCTGTAAAAGGATAGGTTATCTCTGAACCAATAAAAGAGAACCGGTTCATCCTTAGCCCGTAAAAGGATAGGTTTGCCTTTAACCTGTAAAAAGGCAGTTGTAACAGTTTGGTTCTCACCCACAAGAGAATCAGTTAGTGGATTGAGAAAATCCTAATCGGGAGATTAGTTAGTGGATGTAGGCTTGGCCGAACCACTATAAATCGTAGTGTTCTTTATTCTATGGATTTTACTTTACGATTACTATGTGCATTTAATTCCAATGTACCCATGTATATCACTAAGTCATTGGAAAAGTTTTGACCATCTCCTAATTCACCCCCCCTCTTGGTTGCACCAACAATTGTGTTGATTTTATAAACTTTTTCATTTTCAACTCTTTTACAGAATTTTATAAACACTTCACATGCATCAGATTTATGAGCTAATAGAAATACCCAACTGAATCAAGTAAAGTCATCAAAAATCCCAAATATATAAGATTTGCCACCTAAGCTTTGGGTTTTAGTTGGTCCAAAAAGATCCATGTGAATTAGTTCGAGAGCTTAAGAGGTAGATTGATGCCTCTTGCTCTTAAAGGATGATTGGGTATGCTTGCTTACCCAATTGACATGGTTCACACACCTTGTTGTTTGAATAAGTTCCTTTTTGAATACCTCTGGCAAGATCATGTTTTACAATTCTAGATATGTTGTCCATACTAACATGAGCTAATCTCCTATGCCAAAGCAATGCATCACTACAAGAAATAGCACTTAAACATGTTACATTTTGTTTCTTCATGTCATTAAGATTTATGCAATACACATTTTTAAGTCTAAATGCCATGAATGCAATAGTTTTATCTACATGCTTGACAATGCACCTATTTGCTTCAAATGAAATGTCATAGCCCTTGTCACATAATTGACTTATGATCAAGAGATTACGCTTCAGCCCTTTAAAATAAAGTACATCAGATATGGATAGAAAATCATTAATAATGGTTCTGATGCCTTCAATATCACCTTTGTTGACGTCTCCGAAGGTGACTTTTCCCCCTTTCTTCTTTTTAAGGCTAAAAAATTTAGACTTATCTCCAGTCATATGCCTTGAGCAGCCGCTGTCAAGATACCATATTGTTGGCCTAAGCGATTCATCACTTAGCACGTTCTTGATGAAGTATATTTTGATGCTTACAAACAAAATATTTTTCGGTGCTAACGAGCTTCAATCATGAGTATATCTAAGCACCTCCAGAAAGAAAAAAGCTAAAGAACGATTCGATCAAGGAATTCAAGATCACATTATATGAAGAACGACTTGATCAAGAAATTCATGACCAACGTTCACGACATTCAACTCAAAGTCAACCTTTGAAGTTGTTAGGACACTGATTGAGTACCAGCTCCCTGAAAGGTCTATAAAAGTCTAAGTTCTTCAAAGAGTTCATCTTTGAGGACGCTGATGGTTATAAGTTGGAAAAATTATCAGGACGTTGCCTCAATAGGAGCACCCTCATCTTAAGAACCAACTTAATAACTTTCAGGACGTTGATTCTCCTTCAGCGCACTTAGTATCGTTTTCAAATGTTTTTAAATGTTAGGATGCTTACATAGTCATAGCGCCCTTGTGTTTTGTATTTTAAAAGGTAGGACGCTTACTAGGAAGTATCGCCCTCATGTACTTAAATGTTTTAAGACAAAGCAGGACGCTAACTATTTATTAGTGCCCTCATGACTTAGTTGTTTTTATCGCAAAGCAAGTAAGGACACTTACTATTTAGTAGTGCCCTCACTTCACTGTTCAACAGGATGCTTATGCTTCATGAGCGCCATCAAGGAACAAAACAACAAAGTTGATATTGTGCGTCAAGATGCTAATTAGGAAATCAGGACACTCTCAACACTGTCACTATTCTGACACGTACACTCTTTCATATCACTTTTCAGAATGGATCTTTGCACATAATCCTTTTCAGATTTATCAAAGATTTCTTTGATGCATGAATCAAGATTTCTGAAATATTCCTTATTCATGCTATTTGAAAAGAACCAGAATGTTCATAAAATGTGCAGTTGCAATTTTTGTGAAACATTCTAGCTGTTAAGCGTAAATGTTCACTTTGAATATTAAATTCAAATGTCTAACAACTATTTCCTACTAAGTTTATAAATATTAATACTTTGTATCAAACAAATTGTCAATAATTTTTATTGTGCCAAAAAAATTTGTAGGTTAGTCATCTTCCAATCTTACTCTCAAAAGTTTTCAATTGTTCTAGTTTGTCAAAATATTTTTCACTGATACTTTACTTGTTCAAAAGATTTTCATACTAAGCTTAAATTATATTTTTTGTATGAAAATCTATTTGAATTATACACAACTGGTTTCTACTCAAATTCTCAGCTTGAATTTATTCTTAACATCAATCTGGCTGATCAAGGAATTTAAGAGATAGTTCGTGAGATACAGTTGTACTTGATTTCATATCCTAGAACTGTATTGAACTATAATAGTAGTTATACTAACTACTGAATACTAAACCATAAGTTTTCACGTTTATTAAAACATTCATATGTTTTATCTATTTGGAGAACTTTATGAGTTTATGTTCTTACGCTAGTCCTGCATTTTCAACTTCAATGTTATGATGGTATCAAGGAGTTTTCGAAGAAGCAGTCAACTGATTTAAATGACACATCATTCACACTTTTCAAAACTGCACTTGAGCAATACCAAACATTGAAAGGTAAAGGACTGTAAGAGTATTTCTCCTAGCATTACGCATTCATGTTTATATCTTTGTAATGCTATAAATTCGAGCTTAATCGCAAAAGTGTTCTACTCAGTTAGAACCAACATTATTATTGTAATATGGTATGCTGGTAAGTTTCGGGAATGAAATAACCAAGACAAGTGAATGTAGTTCACTTAATGATTTCAAGGTTGAAATCATGTTAAGGTTTATCCTCACCTGTAAATAAGATTGCGATTGTTCCTTATCCCGTAAAAGGATCACGGTTGTTCCTTAGCTAGCAAGAGGATCATTGTTCTTCCTCAGCCAGTAAAAGGGAAGGTTCGTCCTCAACCTGGAAAAAAATAGGTTATCTCTGAACATGTAAAAGAGAAATGGTTCTTCCTTATCCCGTAAAAGGGACATGGTTTTTTCTCAGCCCGAAAAAAGAAAATGCGGTTCAGCCTTAGCCCGCAAAAGGATAGGCTTGACTTGAACCTATAAAAGGAAAAGTGTAACAGTTTGGTTCTCACTCGTAAGAGAATCAATTAGTGGATTAAGGAACTCCTAATCGAGAGATTAGGTAGTGGATGTAGGCACGGCCGAACCACTATAAATCCTAGTGTGTTTTACTTATGCATTTTACTTTATGGTTACTATGTGCATTTTATTCCAATGTACCAATACACCCAATTCACCCCCTCTTGGGTGCACCAACATGTGGTATCAGAGCGGGTTCTCTGAATTTTTGGTCAAACCACCTAGAGTGAAGATCCTTTTGGTCAAATCGTATAGGATTCGTCTTTGTTATTTTGTGTTTCGTGTCGAAAGATAGAAAATCCTTAGAAGTCACTCTGTCACTCTGTTGTAACCGCCTTAAGTTAAAGTTCTTAAAATCTTTTCAAACTCTAGAAAACATGAACACCTAGGCATAGCTATCTCCTTTAATTTTTAACAATTCTTTTATTTAATCATTATTTATGACAACGCAGGACATTATGTCACTCATGCATTTAATGCAAACCCTATTTCGATGCCTTTTAATTGTTCCATGCGTTTCCCTCTCATTTTACTTTCTACCCTGAGTGTGAAATTGTTCCGTATTCTTCTTCTTCGTCTTACTACCTACTCCAAGACCCCAATGGCAGCTAAAACCCTTGCATCCAAGAAAAGAGCTAGAGAAGATCCATCTTCTTCTTCTAGTGATTTCTCTCTATCATTGTCTTCCCCAGATAAATTTGATGAAGAACTCTCCAGGAAAACATTTTCTAGGATATAACATGCATCTCCACTCCTTTCAGAAGAGCATATGCCACCTTCTCGTGCTGCATCTCTTCTTAAGGATCAATTTGCCAAATTGAGTGATTCCATTTCTTCCAGTTTTCAGGTCTTGTTGAACATGCTAAGCGAGCATGAAAATCGGATGAAAAAACTTGATAGCATGGCGAAACATCAGAGGAATCTGATGATGACTCTTCTCCAGCAGACTGAGAAGTCTCACGCAGAGATAAAAAAGATCATCCGCGAGTGCACTGTGTACACAATGAGCCAGATAAAACGGCTCGGTCCAGTGCTAGCTTTCGTAGAGAAAAAGGGGATTGACGTCCTTATTGCTCCGCGACTTCCTAGGTTTGCAGGACCTAAAGCTTCCATGGGAAGTTCTGACTCTCACCTCGACGACGATGACTCTACTCCGGACGCTCCAAGAAATATTTAAGAACTTCTCTCTGCTGCTCTACCTTACCAAACCCCACCCTACCAAGCTATGTTTTAGCTTCAACAATTTTTTGTTTTGTTTAAAGTTTTGTTTAAACATCCTCATAACACCTTTTTGATCAATGTTTAAAGCATAATTTATCATAAGATGATTATCTTATGACTAGATTTGTGTGTAAACGTTCTGTTTAATCATCTGTTTTACCTACATATCTTGCACACATTTCACTGCTTAGTTACAACTATTAATATGTTTTGATTATGCTTCTTTATTGTGCTTGATTCTATGTCTGTGAAATTATTCCATCTCTGATACATAACCATTTCACTTACATAGACATGATTATTTGTCATCATACTAATGATAACTGGTCTTTAGTTGCTCACTCACCATACATCCTGCCTATCTAGCTTAGCAAATGTAACTTGAACGTAAGCTGATCATATTGACGTGTTTGTTCTCTAAAATAACTATGCATAGATGCTCATATCTTATTTACATATCTTTGGTATCGATATAATATCGATCATGCTAGGTATTGCACAGTCCTTTATTCAGTAGTACCTATGGTGTGAAATTTCTATGATTATATCTCTATGTTTCACAGTTCTGATAGAGGACATGACTTAAATAGTTTGATGAATGTGTTGTACTTAATCTTGTATATCATTCATGCTTATCAATATTAAATGTTTCTAATATGAATGTTTGTATGATATCTTTATACTCAATTGATGTGATGATATGGATTAAACAATGCTATATAAATATTTATATCATCCTATTTGGTATCAAAGAAAATCATATAGCTAGGTCTTAGATTACTTACCTTTCATATCTTGACTATGCTAGTTTATATCATGATCATGTTTGTTTTAAACTTGTGCAACTATATCTATGCATGACTCATGTATACACAATTCAATAGACCATGTACACAACTACATATCATACGCCTATATATCTTGAAAAGAAAATTGCCTATACTCGTATTTGTCATCTTTTGGCATTCTCTTTTCATGAGTATTTGTGTCACACCCGGGTTGCACAGCGTGCCCCCAACCCAGGTGCGGGCGCACCACCGCAGTGGAGAACGCCTAGCCATTATATATCCACAGTATTGTCTTCATTGGGGTCCACAGAACACTGCACGCACCCAACGACCTTTGTCCTTTCCCTATGCAGAACACTGCACAGTCCAGGGGCCTCCCCCAAGTTCGAACTCGCAACCTCTTCCTCATAAGGTTAGATTTCGCAACTTGAGTACCCATTGAGCCATTGATTAGATTTCGCAACTTGAGTACCCATTGAGTCATTGGCTCAATGGCTCAATGGGTACTCAAGTTGCGAAATCTAACCTTATGAGGAAGAGGTTGCGAGTTCGAACTTGGGGGAGGCCCCTGGACTGTGCAGTGTTCTGCATAGGGAAAGGACAAAGGTCGTTGGGTGCGTGCAGTGTTCTGTGGACCCCAATGAAGACAATACTGTGGATATATAATGGCTAGGCGTTCTCCACTGCGGTGGTGCGCCCGCACCTGGGTAGGGGGCACGCTGTGCAACCCAGGGTGTGACAATTTGACTTTGATGCACTATCTTCATCTTGAATCATATAAGCATCAAATTCTTGAATATTTGATTTCTAATGAGTGCATACTCTTCAAAATTGTTTTTCATTAGAATCAAACAATCTAGGCTATGCTTCAATCAAAATTATGTGCCTAGTATATGAAAATGAATATATGTTATTGCTTGGATGATCTATATGAAAGTTAGCATACACTCATCTTTCGACTTTATGCTTCATCTGATATATCTTCATATGCCAAAATTATGGAAAGTTCATTATTTTCCTTTTTCACATGACATTGATGTTGTTCTTGAATCTTAAACCTTGTATGCATCAACTTTTTGTGAGTTTGACATCTAATAGATGCCATGCTCTTCAAATTTATATCTTGCATCTTAGTAGAATCATGATAGCTAGGCTTGGTTAATCATAAATCTTTTTGCTTATGCTATGAATCTCAATGTATGCTTGTGCTTGATTTTTCACAAATGATAAAGCATATTTGATATTTGGCTTGGATTGATTATCAAACTTATATTTATCCCAAACACTAGGAGAATGATTTCCCATGCCTAAAATTCTTTACGAATTCACCTTTTGGCAATTCATTCTCATCTCTTATGTCTAAATGCCATATATATATAAACTTCTGATTCTCGGCTACACTATTATTTCAAAACTTTTAAAGCCTATGAATATTTCAAACTATTTCTCAATGTGCTTAATGGTAATCATGACATGTTTGTTGGCCCAGATATGTCCAAGAGGGGGGGGTGAATTGGACAGTTAGCAGATTTTAACCTTTCTTAAAATTATGCGGAATAATGAAAGCATAGCAATCAATGTATAGCAATCAAATACAACAATTGTAAATGAGACAATGCAAGCAAGATTTATAGTGGTTCGGTCGCGCCTTCATCACTACCTAACCTCCTCAGTTAAGATTTGTTCAAACTCTACTATGGACCTTCTTACGAGTGAAGATCAAACCAGTACATGTTCTCAACTTACGGGTGTGAGAGGACCTATTTTCTACTTACAGGTGAGAGAGAACCTATTCTCTACTTACTGGTGTGAGAAGACCGTTTACAACTTTGAGCAACCCTTGCTCTAACTCAGTGACTTACCAGTCACCACAAACTGAATACAAGATGAGATATGATTCCCTTTACTCATAATCAAAGTGATACTTACAAAGCTTTGGATTGAACCTTCTATGATCACAGATTCAACAGAATATGTATGATGAAGTTTATACTGAAAGCAAGTTCAAAGAACTTTTGTCTTCTTCAGTTGGTTTTCGAAATAATAAAGATGAAGATCAATCAACCTAGAAGACTTTGAGTTTTTCTTTCAAAAGATCGTAAGATTAAGTACAAGTGAAAGAAGACTAACTTTCAAAAAGTGTATAACACAAACGAAAACTGTTAATATGTTTTTAATGAATATCAGTTTCGTATTTCATTCCTTGTTTTTTCTACTCTAAGGCAACACGTATATATATAGGAATAACAAAGGTGCAATGGACTTGATAATTTTGGCGCTTTAGGTTATTTCAAATATAACGTTAACATTCTTTCCCGAAATGAATCGATTCAGCTTAATGCATATTACGACGATAGCACCTGAATCATCTGATCCTTTCATGAAAGAGGAATGTTCTGACGAAGTTTTAGAATGTTTAAAAAGTTCTAAAAAAGTTGTACGATTCTGAAAAGTTCTAAAAAGTATTCGTACATTTCTGAAAAAGTTAACAGAAATAGCTGTAATGTCAGAACAACAAAAATATCTTTTCTGTCGTTTTGTTCCTTTGAGAGCGCTCAAAGAACATCAGCGTCCTACTGAACAATGAAGTAAGGGCACTACCAAATAGTAATTATCCTGGCTTACTTTGACAATTGAACGACTCAAATCGTGAGGGCGCTACTTCGCAGTAAGCGTCCTACTTTGTTTTAAAACATTTGACACACGAGGGCGCTACTCATAAGTAAGCGTCCTGAACTTTTAAAAATAGTTTTAAAACAATGTTAAGTGCGCTGACGGACGGTAAGTGTCCTGAAAGTTATTTAAGTTGACTCTAAAAATGAGGGAGCTCCTACACAAGTAGCGTCCTGACAATTTATTCAACTTATAACTTATCAGCGTCCTTGAAGATAGAACTCACTTAAAGACAAAAAGAACTTTTAGCGAGCTGAAACTAAGTCAGCGTCCTAACATTCTCAAAGGTTGATAAAAAGAAAGGTTACTACTAACAAATAAGCGTCCTTATTAATCAGTTCAATTCAACCTTGAGCTTCATAATATTTTATCAGCGTTCTGACTTATCAAGTCCAGGAGGGCACTGCTAAAACATTAGTGTCCTGAAAGACTCTATAAAAATGATTTTTGATTTCTCGATTAAAGCTCGATAAAACACAATGTAGTTGAATTAAATCGAATATGCAACCAATAGATTAAAACATGCAGACATGCATATTGCTGAATCACATGACAAAGAAGGTCCTACAACTTATCATAATCTAATTATACAACTAAACATCTTCAAACGATCATGGTCTTCAAGAAGATCTTTTAATACATTCGTCATGCATTATTGAATCTTTGAAACCTTCAAGTGAGATTAGATATGCCATATGTGCAGTAATATCATAAACAAAATGTAGTTTTGTAATTATCAAAATCTTTCATAATAGGGACATATTCTCGTAAGGGACATGAGGATAATTGGTTCAACAATCTCCCCCTTTTTGATGATTTCAAACGCATTACTGTAAGCTTTGAAACAAGCTAATAAAATGATATATGTATGCATGAGATGTAGTACTAATGTTCCTTGTTTCATATGATATGAGTGTATTACCAAGGAATATACATAAAATATCACTAAGACTCCCCCTCAGTGATAAACTCCCCCTGAGTTTATGATGCTTCAATGATAGTACTTTCTCCTACTTTTGAAATATCAAAAAGAGTAAAGTAGCATGAAACATATCTCCCCCATATAAAGGTGAGCATTAAAGTATCACAAATCGGTCTCAGTGAACATCCCAAGCTCTCTATGAATATGAACAAACTAGTCTTTTGGTAAGGCTTTAGTAAATATGTCAACCAGTTGTTCTTCGGTTCCAATATGAGATAATACAACTTCTCCATTTTGCACATGATCCCGTAAAAGGTGATGTCTTATTTGAATATGCTAAGTTCGGGAGTGCAATACAATATTTTTAGATATGTTAATAACAGTAGTACTATCACACATAATTTCAACACATTGAATGAATATTCGTTGTTTCATGTAAAGAACATGAGAACAGAAACTTCCAGTTGCAGCATATTCTGCTTTAGCTGTGGATAATGCCACATAATGTTGTTTCTTGCAAAACCAAGAAATCAAAGAATTTCCAAGAAAGTGACAAAATCCGGATGTACTTTTCCTATCAGTTAGACTACCGGCATAGTCGAAGTCCACATCACTTCTGAGATCAAAAGTAGTACCTTTGGAATACCAAATTTCCAAGTTTGTTGTGTCATTTATGTATCTGAATATTTGTTTGACACACTTTAAATGAGATTTTTTAGGTTCAGATTGAAATCTCGCACAAAGGTAGACGCTAAACATGATGTCAGGCCGAATTGCTGTTAGGTACAAAAGACTTCCAATCAGGCTTCTATAATGTTTTGAATAAACTGATTTACCTTTTTCATCCTTATCTAATTTGAGTGCAGAGGTACAAGGAGTATCAATGGATTTCAAATTGTGCATTTGAAACTTTTTAACCATTTCCTTAGCATACTTTGATTGGCTTATGAAGGTGCCTTTCGACATTTGTTTAATTTGTAAGTCGAGAAAATATGTTAGTTTTGTTATCTCAATGAACCCCATGATATGAATGTTTTGATGATTCCAAATATCTTCAATTTGTGTATCTAATGATCTTGTCAAGTGTTTTAGATTTACCAAGAATCAAGATCAAGGAACTGCGCTTACAAGCCTTTTGAACATCACAAAGTAAAGTTTCGAGTCTATCTGTACTTAGAATGTAAAGTCTATCGATCAACTTACTCTTAGGAAGATTTTATCGTTTGCATATTATGATAGTAACATTTTAATCGTACCCTATGATTTCTAAAGTATTTGATTTGATGATGTTTTATCGAGCTTTAATCGAGAAATCAAAAACCGCTTTTGTAAAAGTCTTTCAGGACGCTAATGTTTTAGCAGCACCCTCCTGGATGTGATAAGTCAGGACGCTGATAAAATGTTAGGACGCTCAAGGTTGAATTGATTTGATTAATAAAGACGCTCACTTGGTAATAGGGACCTTTCTTTTATCAACCTTTGAGAATGTCAGGACGCTGACTTAGTTTCAGCTCTCTGAAAGATCTTTTTGTCTTTAACTGATTTCTATCTTTAAGGACACTACTTGTGTAGGAGTGCCCTCATCTTTAGAATCAACTTAAATAACTTTCAGGATACTACAGTCCGTCAGCGCACTTAACATTGTTTTAAAACTTTTTTTAATAGTTCAGGACGCTTACTCTTGAGTAGCACCCTCGTGTGCCAAAAGTTTTAACACATAGTAGGATGCTCACTACAAAGTAGCGCCCTCAGGGATTAAGTCATTTTATTGTCAAAGCAAGTTAGGACGCTTACTATTCAATAGTGCCCTCACTTCATTGTTCAATAGGACGTTGATATTCTATGAACGCCCTCAAAGAAACAAAATGACAGATATGATATTTTTGTTGTTCTGACATGTACGTCCTTTTAGCCAGCTTTTCAGAACAACTTTTCGTACAAAATCAATTTTCTATATTTGTAAGAGATATTATCTGATTGACGAACCACGTTTGCTAAAACTTTTCTTTTTCGTGTATTTGGAGAAAATCAGAATATTCATGAAATATGCAGTTGCCATTTTCGTGATATATTTTAGATGTTGTGAGTAAACATTCATATTTGAAATTCAAATTCAAATGAACAACAACTTCATCTTTACAAGTCTATTAGTACAGACACTTAACAATTTGTTAAGACCTGAAAGTAAGTCAAATTTTCATCTGGTCAAGAAAATGTTTAAGTCGTTTTGTTTTCAAAGAGCTTACTTTGAGACTTTACGTATTCAAATAATTTTCATACTGAGCTAACATTCTATCTTTATCCAAAAATCTATTTGAAAGTTTGTACTGTTTTCACTCAAATTGTTTAACACTGTTTTTACTTATATCATTCTTGCTGAAAGAGAAATTTGAGAGATAGTTCATAGGATATAGTTGTACTCAATTTCATATCTTGATATATTGTATCAAGGATGTAACGGTAGTTAGATAAACTACTAAGTGGATATTCTTTATTCAACGAGGTCAGGTATTCTCGCACCTGTAAGTTGAGAAACGGTAATTCTCACACGCCTGTAAGAAAATCCCTTAGTACTAAGGTTCAAAATCCTAACTGAGGAGGTTAGGTAGTGGACGTAAGCAATTAGCCGAACCACTATAAATTGACTGTGCATATTTGTTTACTTTCTGCACTTTAACTTTTGCCAATGTAATTATTTTTAAATTGTCTAAGTGTCCAATTCATCCCCCTCTTGGAAATATCTAGGCCATCAATTGGTATCAGAGCAGTGTTGCTCTTCAAAGAAACTTCACAATTTCTTTGATATCAATGGCAATGACCAGAGGGACTATCATAGATATAGGTCAGCCTTTAGACAGACCACCTCTGTTCAATAAAGATTGGTTTGAAGATTGGATGATAAGGATGAAATCCTTTCTACGATCTAAGGATATCAGTCTATGGGAAATGGTTGTAAATTGCTACACCATGCCCAACAAGCCTATTGAGCTATGGACAGATAAGGAATGACTAAATGACAAACTTAACACTCAAGCTATTTATGCCTTGTACTGTTCTCTATCCGAGAAAGAAGTTGAAAGGGTAGTTCATCTTGAGAGTGCCAAGAAAATTTTGGAAACACTCAAATTACTTCATTGTGAAATGATCAACATTAAAGATGAAAAGCTCAAAGAGTGTGATAGACTATTTGATGCTTTTGAGATATGGGAGAATGAATCTCTCGGTACGACATGCAACATATATTAATCCATTCTTGACAGAATGCAAGAATTGAATTAGGAAATACCTGCAGAAACATCCCTAGTATATTGCTGTGATAAGCTTTCGAAGAAATGGAATGATAAGCTGACTATGTTAGCTGAATCTATTGAACCATGGAAAATGAATTTAAAGGAGTTCTGTGATCTCCTGCAAACCGTGGAAAGTAGGGATGAAACTAGAGACCGAGTTAGAACATTAGAAAAGCCACTCGCTTAGTTTAGGGTTCTAGGAAATGAGTCAGTTCATGATAACCTACAGCGTTTTATACGTCTTGTAAATGAACTTGAATATTTTGGAAAAAACATATATCATTCTACTTTTGTACAATACTTTTTTAGTAGTTTTCCTGAAAACTGGAAATATAAAATAGATTTTATAAACGAGTTCTCAAATCCATTTGAAATCAGTTTTCAAGAAATTGATTATATTTTAAATGGGTTAGAAACTTCATCTGAGAAAGAAGACATTCTTGCAAGTATACCAATCAGAAACGGAAATGAAGTTGCTGATGACATATATACAATAAGTCAACAATCCTCATCAAGCACATCCAGGATGCTCAATGAAAGATCTCCTGATAGAATGTCAAGAAAGAAGTAGGCATGGAGAACGAAGATAAAGAATTATCTTAGCCGCTTCAAAATGAGACAGAGTGCTCAAGTCGAAGATTTTGCAGTACCTTTAGGTAAAAGTCAAATATATGCAAAGGTATAAAAGTCACTCTCTTTTCTTCAATTGCTAGAATATATTCATTAGTGACTATTTGAAATTAATGATTATCGTTAATCATGATTTGCTTAGAATGTTTAAATATTTTTGCTCATGATTAAATTATTGAATGTTGGTTGATGAAATATAATTTGTGATATCATTTATTCAACCATACGATACTTCAGTTTATATTGGTCAAATATGCTAAATATTATAGTTTAATTAAAAATGGGTTGTATGCAAGAATTTCAATATTAAAGATCTTTTGAGTGCTTTGAACTTAATGTTTATCTATTTGACATACCTTTAACCCATGGCCTTTCATTACAAGCTTAACAAAGTCCTATTGATCTTAACTGTTGTGAGACCTATATTAGTGGGGAGAAGTGTGAAAATCTTGTGTTTTGTTTTATGAGATCATATTTTTATCTTGATTGCATTGACCCATATGATTTACAAGTGGCCATATGAATGATTTTTATGTTTGGTTGTCAATAAAGGTAGAAAAGAAGACATGGTTGTGTAGGTTGAAATTCTAGACAAATAAGTTTAAACTTTTGAAATCTTCCTTTAGTTATGTTGTGAGAATTGTGAGTTGTTTTTGAGATTAACAAATCTTTGCAAATCAAACTTTTGCTCATCCTTGAATATGTGCTGAGTTTTGCGTCCAACTTTCATTTTTCTCTTTGCTCGGGACGGTCAAAGTCCAAGTTTGGAGGAATTTGATAAGTTGAGTTTAAGATTAGTATTTTACATGTTAATTTCATAGGTTTTTAGGTGCATGTAGTTAGTTTTTAGATATATTTGCATTAATTAGTTCATTTAGTCTTTTAGGTTCATTTAGATATTTTTAGGAGTTTTATACGTTAGTTTTAGTGATTTTTATGAATAAAATACAATAGGCTAGTTTAGAAAAATAATAATGATTTTTAGGTATTTTTCCTAAAGTCAATTGCATCATTTTTATATTAATTTTGTCAATACGTACTTGCACATAATATAGATTATTTAGTTGTGTTTTATGATTTGTTTTGTAGGTAAATAAAGAGCTTTGAATGTGGATCAAACGGTGACGAGACCCTATTGCAAAAGAAGAGCCATAGAAAGCCAGAAAAATGGCCAAGTCCCAGAAACTGAGAAGACAGACCATAAGACATGTTGTCTGGGCGCCCATCGCGACGCCCATAGAAAAAAATTTGATCTCTATCGGAGCGCTGCAGCTCTACGGCAAAACTTTTTGTTTTTTTGTCTTTTTGGACAATGATGTATAAAAGCCTCATTTTAGGGTTTTTATAAAGGGATTTGACGTTAGAGTTTTAGAGAAGAATACAGTAGACGATAGGGTAGAGAGAAACAATAGCCATAGAGAGTAGAGTATAGTATCCGTAGAAGGGAGTAGAGAGAAACAGTAGCAAGGAAGAAATTAAAGAAGACAAGTTGTTGAACTTTTCAAAGGGAGAAGAAAAAGGAGGAAAAGGGGGTTTTAAATTCATTTCGTGTTCCGTACTTATTGTATTCATGTCTCTTCTCATTAATTTCTGTCTTGTATTCTTGACTTTGACAATGAACTAAACATTTCTATTAGAGGGTTTGATGAATCTACGTTGAGACATATGGGTTGATATTCATTATTTTTGTGTTGTTGAGCAATTTGACTTGTTTATTTTCAATTCTCCATACTTAATGCTTGCAACTTATTGGCCACTTGTTGAATGAATTTAGATTCGAATTCTTACACTCGAAAGAGGTGTTTTCGAGTTTGAACAAGTGAATTGAAACCTAGGGAGTTTGTATCGAGTTGAGAGACCTACAACCCCTTTGAAATCATTTAAATTGAATCTTAGGTCTTAATGCAAGTTTTAATTGTTAATTTACATTTGAGAGAGGGGATTAACAATTGGAGCATAGGTGTTTGAATTTGCATTCGAGATAAGGGTTTAAACAATTTTGAATTCATGATTTATAAACTTAAGAATTGAATCGACAACACTATCTTTTGATACCCATATAGATCAACATAGTGAAATCAACTCTCTAATAATCTTTAACCATCTATTTTCTCTAAATCTCTGTTTAATTGTTAGTTTAATTTCTAATTTCAGCTATTTCAATTTTTAACACACTTTATCATCACATTTTGTTAGCCTAGATAAAATCAATACTTTAGTAGTTTTGGGCATTTTTAATAGTTAATTTCACTATCCCTGTTGATACAATACCCAACTCACCTTGGGATTACTATAACTTGACTATCGTGCACTTGCAATTTAAAATTTACGCTATCAAGTTTTTGGTGCCATTGTCGGGGATAGTGCCAAATTTCTTATTATTAATACCATTACAAATTAGTTTTGATCTTAATTTAGGTATTTATTTTTATTTGTTATTGTTTACCTTTTATTTGTTATTTTCTAATTGTTACTCTCTTTTCTTGTTAGATAAAGAGTGGTTGATGCGAAGGACTTTAAGCGTTGAACTTGTACCTCTTGACCCTGAAATTGAAGGACCTCTTGGGAGGTTAAGAAGGGAAAGAAGAATTGAAGAGCAAGCCATGGCTGAAGAGAACAATCAATTGCCTTTGAGAGACTATTTCAGACCGGTGGTGAATAACAACTATTCGGGGATTGCAAGGTTACCTATCAATGCAAATAACTTTGAGTTGAAGCCCGCCTTAATCACCATGGTCCAACAACATCAGTTTGGAGGAGCTCCACATGAAGATCCTATTGTACACATCAACACTTTCTCGGAAATGTGTGATACTTTCAAGATTAATGGCGTAATTGAGGAGCAAATCAATTTGAGGTTGTTTCCATTCTCATTGAGAGACAAGGCATGGTCATGGTTCCATAGCTTAACTTCGGGAAGTATTACCACATGGGATGAGATGGTACAAAAGTTTATTCAGAAGTTCTTTACATCGGCTAGAATAGCATAATTGAGAGCTGAAATAGGCCAATTTCAACAGTTAGAGTCTGAGTCATTATATGAAGCTTGGGAGAGATTCAAGGACTTGTTGAGGAGGTGTCCCCAACATGGATATCAAGAGTGGCTTCAAATTCAGATGTTCTATAATGCTATGACAGGGCCTACAAGGACTCTAGTTGATGCTGCAGTAGGTGTTCTCTTATGGGAAAGACAACAACTGAAGCCCACTTGCTACTTGATGAGATGGCATCAAGCACATATGAGAATACAAGGGATAAGCCTATAGTGAAGAAAGTTGTTGGTATGCATGAGGTGGATCATATAACAGCTTTATCAGCCCAAATGTCTACCATGTTACACTATATGGCTGCTTTAAGTGACAAGGTTTCCAATCTTCAAGGAGGTTCTTCCTCTTCATCATCTATTGAGTCTATCGTTGCTGCGAGCTTAACAAATCAATGTTATCGAGGGAATGAGGAACAAGTGCAGTTTGTAAGCAACAAGCCATTCAATTATAAGGGTCATCCAATTCCAAATCATTACTCCCTGGCATGAGAAACCATGAGAACTTCTCTTATGCCAATAATAGAAATGTGTTGCAACCACCACATGGATTTCACAATCAAGTTCAAGAGAAGATATCAAGCCTTGAAGAAGCAATGACAACTTTCTTGAATGATTCAAATGAGAGGTTCAGCAAGGATGAATCAAAGTTGGATGAATTGGCTGCTCACATGGCTAATCAAATGAGTAGCATGAGCTAAGTGATAACTCAAGTGAGCAACTTGGGTGCTTATGTCAAGAATTTGGAGACTCAAGTTGGGCAAGTGGCTACACAAATAAGTGCACAACAGAGCAACAAAATTTTTCCAAGCAATATAGAGATAAACCCAAGAGAGCAATGCATGGTCATTACCTTAAGAAGTGGTGGAGAGGTTGAACATTCCATTCCAGCAATTACATCTACAACCATTCCTACTCCTACACTATCACATGAGGAAGAATCCTTGTCTGAGAACGAAGACCAAGCATCAAAAGAAAAAAAAAATGAGGAGAAGAACAAAGCAAAGGGCAAGGCACTTGTGAAGGAAGACTTTGTTCTAGGGAGGATCACTTTCCCTGATAACCCTCCTATTTTGAAAACTTCCATTCCATTTCCTCAAAGATTTCAGAAAAAGAAATTAGATGAGCAATTTTTAGATATTTTCAAAAGAATTCACATCAATATTCCTTTTGCAGATGCTTTGGAGCAGATGCCCAACTATGCCAAATTTATGAAGGATGTGATGAGAAAGAAGAGGAAGTTGGAAGAATTTGAGACAGTAAAGCTTACAGAGGAGTGTAGTCCAATCCTTCAAAAGAAATTGCCTCAAAAGCTTACGGATCCAAGGAGTTTTACTATACCCTGCACTATTGGCATTGTTTCTTTTGATAAAGTACTTGGGTGCAAGTATAAATTTAATGCCTCTTTATGTTTTTAGGAAGCTTGGACTTGGAGAGGTGAAACCCACTACAATTTCTTTGCAATTGGGGGACTGATCCATCACTTACCCTTGGGGTATCATCAAAGATGTGTTAGTAAAGGTTGACAAGTTCATTTTTCCTGTAGACTTTGTGATCCTGGACATGGAAGAGGATGATGGAATGCCATTGATACTTGGGAGGCCGTTTTTAGCGACAGGAAGAGCATTGATAGATGTGGAGGTTGGTGAGTTGACCTTGAGGGTTAATGAGGACAAAGTATTGTTTAACATCTACAGCACAACCAAAATTCCAGAGAAGGAGAACACTTGTTATCAAATTGATGTGGTGGAAATTACCAATGAGAGTGCCACGAAGGATAAAGATACCTTGGAGCTCTATATCGATAAGCTAGAGCATTTAGATGACCCTCTTCCTTTGGTGTGGACAGATCCATATTTGATGCCTCATGTTGAAGAGGAAGATTTGTTGCATCTCATGATTGAGCATAAGAGGAAAGATGGATATCACCTTTGGGCCAAGAGGACACAATTAAGGGATGACTTTAGCATGGGTCCATCAAATGTCAAGGCAGTGATTTCCTGTCAACCATCGTAAAAGATAAAAGAGAAAGTCTAACTACAGACTATAAAAAGGCGCTTGTTGGGAGGCAACCCAACCCCTTTTGATCCATACTTTTATTTTCTTTTATTTTAGTCATTATAGTATAGCAATTGAAATTTCTGATCTTCATCGACTAATAAGTTTTTATCTCTTTTTCAGGTTAAAAAAAAGTTGTTTGGGCACCGCGACGCTGCAATATATATATATAAATAAATAAATAAATAATAAAAAAAGAAAAAAAAAAGAAGAAAAAAGGAGGGCCGATTATTTTTCAGCAAGCCCTCCCTCTCCCTTTCCTCCTCCATTATTTCCCTTTCTTCCTTCTTCGATCTCCTCCTCTCTTCCCTGTATCTCCTTCTTGGTCGTGCAAATCTCGCCTCTACAGTTCAAGCGTTCATCTCCTCATCATCTCCAAATCTTTTACATCGTTTCAACTAAAAATTTTGGGAAAAACGGTGCATGATCGAGCTAGGGCATCAACAAATTGGGGCTTTCATTCTCATCTCTTTTGTAAGTTGTTTTTGCACATTTCTGCAGTTCTTTTGAGAAACATTGATGTCGGTTGAGCTTTATGGTCAAGATTGATGCGCATTGAGAAGAGTTGGTTGTTTTTTATGGTTTCGAAATGGTGAAAACGGTATGCATAAATTAGTGATTTGGGTTGATTTTTGTTAGAAGTTGATTGTGGTTGGTAGAAATGAAGTTTTGAAGTGAATATTGAGTTGAATACGGCAGAATTGCATGTGTTTTTCATTGTTTTGGAATGGTGAAACTGGCGTGACAAATGCTTGACTGCGGTTGCATTGATGTGGTAAGGGGACGTTGGGATAATTCTGTGTTTTTACTTGTGAGCAAGCCGTAACTCCTTATTTTATATTGGATTTGTATGTGGTAATTGTGTGTTGGATATCTCATTTGGTGTGGTGTACATTGAAGATTTGTGGTGCAATTGTGGTGCTTGTGTTGTGGTGTATTTGTGGTGCTAGTGTTCATTTACTGATAACCTTGGAAGCAAATATTGTGAAATGGCACTGAAAACAGAAAGAGTGCGGGAATCTTCCTCTTCTGCTCCGCCATTTGATCAACAAAGGTTTATTAGTGTTGAAATAGAAAAACAATATAATATATCAGTGGTGAAGAGAAGTCTTGTACAGGAAAGGTGAATGATGCTTCTCAGGCACACATTCCTCAAATTGTCGAAATTATTGCTACTAGACAATGGTGAACATTTGTGCGCTAACCGGACCCTGCTGTTATTTCCATAGTACGTGAGTTCTATGAAAATGCTCGAGCACGTGATGATTACAAGGTGTGTGTGAGGGGGTGCATGGTGTCTTTTGATCGTTCCACCATCAATGCATACTATGGACTACAAAATATTGACGATGATGGTTACTCTACTTATTTAGATGAAGGAATCGATACAAACGAGATCATCTCTACTTTGTGTCGCCAAGGAACAATATGGAAGCTAAATAGGGGAGTCCCTTCTTCATTCCCTCGAAAGGGATTAACACGGTTGAGTAAGGCGTGGCTTAACTTCTTATGTGGTAAGCTAATGCCCGTGAACCACTTATCTGATGTGACTAAAGATAGAGGGCCATTCTGCTTTATGCCATCATTTTCAGGAAATCCATTGATGTTGGGAATGTAATTGCAAGCTCTATTGTAAATTACATCAATCAGACAATGGGGTGCCTTACGCATCCTTCACTTTATGCGCATTATGCAAAAACGCTAGGGTGATTTGGCGACCGGATGAGGAGATTTTATATCCAAAAGCCATTATTGATTCTGGGAATTTTAGTCAATACAAAAATGCGATCATTTCACCAAGTACAACGCCTAGTGAAGGGCCATCCTCTTCTCATCCATCTTAGGAGCAGCAAATCAATATGGATAAGCGGTTGTCCCGTGTTGAGCACTTGATGGACAAGACCAATCGTTTCATCGACTACCAAGCCCAATACAATGCTGTGTTTCAACAGTTTGTGAATCTCACCAGTTCACTGCCACTACAATTTCCCAAACCACCAATATTTCCAGCACACCAGTCGACTGCAGATGATGTCTCCAGTGAAGAAGATGAAGACTGAAGCAGTTTAGTCATTTGCTCGCTCAGAAGAGATATCAATGAAATCTTTAGTTCTTGAGCCGGCTAGGGGAGTTTCTTGAACCTTTCCTTACTATTTTGTGTTCCATTGAGGACAATGCATCATTTAAGTTTGGGGGAGGGTTCAATGTTTATTTTGTGTAGTGTTTGTTTGCATATTTAGGTTGCATATTAGCATAATAGTGTGTAAAATAAATAGTAGGTCTTGAATAAAACTCGTATTCCTTTATGAGCTTTGGTTTTGATTTGATTTTGTACGGATAATCTATGATAGTATTAACACTCATTTCTGAACATGACTTTTGGAAAATTAGAAAATACTTTTAAGTTTGTGTGCTTAATCTGCTCTACCATGTTTATTGAACATCTTTACTAACATCTGAATGTGAAATCGTAATCATGAGTTCCACTTGATGTTTAAATTGAGATTATGCAAAATAAGGACCTTTAGATCTCAGTTTTAAACTGAACTTTAGAACTTGCTTGATCACTTTTTGAGGTGAAATCCTAGGATTCACACTATGAGAGAGATGATTTAGGCCATTTTTGGATCGATTGAGCCATTAAGCCTACCTAGTTAGTTTATTACCCCTAGTCACCCTTATTTGAGCCTTTTATCTTATTCATTGTCACCAAAAAATTAATTAGTCAAAGCCTTTAATTGAAGTTTCCCATGTTTTTACCTTAGCACTCTTAACTCTTTGAAAAATGCGAGTTGTGTTGGGTTAGGATATTTTTGCATGGGAAAATATGTGAATAATAACTATAGAGTGAAAATGAAAAAAAAAAGAGAGAGAAAATGGATTAATATGTGTGTCACAAGTGAAAAAGAAAAAAAAAGAATGTTTCTTAATCCATGTATGAGAGTGACATAAGTTTGGGGGTGTGCCAACAAAAAAAAAAAAACGGGGGGGGGGGGGGGTGAAACTTCCAAGTGTTGATATCATTCTACCATACTGGGTGTGGCTTATTTTGTAAAAATGGGTTGTTTGCATGAATTTCAATATTAAAGATCTTTTGAGTGCTTTGAACTTAATGTTTATCTATTTGACATACCTTTAACCCATGGCCTTTCATTACAAGCTTAACAAAGTCCTATTGATCTTAACTGGTGTGATACCTATATTACTAGAGAAAAGTGTGAAAATTTTGCGTTTTGTTTTATGAGATCATCTTTTTATCTTGATTGCATTGATCCATATGATTTATGAGTGGTCATATGAATGATTTTTATGTTTGGTTGTCAATAAAGATAGAAAAGAAGACATGGTTGTGTAGGTTGAAATTCTAGACAAATAAGTTTAAACTTTTGAAATCTTCCTTTAGTTATGTTGTGAGAATTGTGAGTTGTTTTTGAGATTATCAAATCTTTGCAAATCAAACTTTTGCTCATTCTTGAATATGTGAAGAGTTTTGCATCCAACTTTCATTTTTCTCTTTGCTTGGGACGATCAAAGTCTAAGTTTGGGGAATTTGATAAGTTGAGTTTTAGATTAGTATTTTACATGTTAATTTCATAGGTTTTTAGGTGCATTTAGTTAGTTTTTAGATATATTTGCATTAATTAGTTCATTTAGTGTTTTAGGTTCATTTAGATATTTTTAGGAGTTTTATAAGTTAGTTTTAGTGATTTTCATGAATAAAACACATTAGGCTAGTTTAGAAAAATAATAATGATTATTAGGTATTTTTCCTAAAGTCAATTGCATCATTTTTATATTAATTTTGTCAATACATACTTGCACATAATATAGATTATTTAGTTGTGTTTTATGTTTTGTTTTGTAGGTAAATAAAGAGCTTTGGATGTGGATCAAATGGTGACGAGACCATGTTGCAAAAAAAGAGCTAAAAAAGCCAAAAAAATGGCTAAGTCCCAGAAACTGAGAAGACAGACCAGAAGACATGTTGTCTGGCGCCCATCGCTGTGCCCATAGAAAAAAAAATTGATTTCTATGTGAGCGCCATGGCGCCCATCGCGGCGCTACGGCGAAACTTCTTGTTTTTTTTGTCTTTTTGGACAATGATGTATAAAAGCCTCATTTTAGGGTTTTTATAAAGGCATCTGACGTTAGAGTTTTAGAGAAGAATACAAAAGATGATAAGGTAGAGAGGAGCAGTAGCCATAGAGAGTAGAGTATAGTAGCTATAGAAGGGAGTAAAGAGAAACAATAGCAAGGAAGAAATTGAAGAAGAAGACAAGTTGCTAAACTTTTCAAAGGGAGAAAAAGAAGGAGAAACACTCAAAAAGGGGTTTTAAATTCATTTTTTGTTCCATACTTATTGTATTCATGTCTCTTCTCTTTAATTTCTCTCTTGTATTCTTGACTTTGATGATGAACTAAACATTTCTATTAGAGGGTTTGATGAATCTACGTTGAGACATATGGGTTGATATTCATTATTTTTGTGTTATTGAGCAATTTGACTTGTTTATTTTCAATTCTCCATACTTAATGCTTGCAACTTGTTGGCCACTTGTTGGATGAATTTAGATTCGAATTCTTACACTCGAAAGAGGTGTTTCCGAGTTTGAACAAGTGAATTGAAACCTAGGGAGTTTATATCAAATCGAGAGACCTACAAACCCTTTGAAATCATTTAAATTGAATCTTAGGTCTTAATGCATGTTTTAACTGTTAATTTACATTCGATAGAGGGGATTAGCAATTGGAGCATAGGTGTTTGAATTTGCATTCAAGAGAAGAGTTTAAACAATTTTGGATTCATGATTTATAAACTTAAGAATTGAATCGACAACACTATCTTTTGATACCCATATGGATCAACATAGTGAAATCAACTCTCTAATAATCTTTAACCATCTATTTTCTCTAAATTTATGTTTAATTGTTAGTTTAATTTCTAATTTCAGCTATGTCAATTTTTAACACACTTTATCATCACATTTTGTTAGCCTAGATAAAATTAATACTTTAGTAGTTTTGGGCATTTTTAATAGTTAATTTCACTATCCCTATAGATACAATACCCAACTCACCTTGGGATTACTATAACTTGATTGTCGTGCCCTTGCGATTTAAAATATATGCTATCAAGAACAAGATGCCTTTCCTTGCCACAACCATTATGAATCTGTCTTTTCTTATACTGTCATTAAAGCTGCAGATCGAGTGGAAGGAGTCGTAGGCTTCTTTCAAGACCTTTTCAAGGTAATGAACAGTAGGATGCATTCTACTGTTTGGTATATTGCCTCAAGCATGAAACATTATGCAAAGCACCAAGAGCTCCAGCCTTCGCACGTCCGCAAGGACCTCACGAGTCTGACAGACTTCAAGGTATATTAGAATGTGAAGATGAAGATGAATCGGATGAAGTGCTATTACATAGAATCAGTCGAAGAGTGTCTCCACCACCAAACCCCTCATCAAAAACTATCCCATATCTTAAACGCAAGCAACCAATCAAGCTAGAATTTGAAGGTCACACACTTTCTCCTAAGTTTGCTCAAGGTCTTGCAGAACGAAAAACAAAAGGTTTCAAACCTGGTCTACTTCTTGAACCATTTAAATTTGGTGTTTCCAAGCATGCTCATGAAAAATTCATTGAAAAATCTAGGAAGGGTATTGTAAATGATGAATCTGTCAGTAGTATGAGATAGAGCACACATGGTTCTTGAAGACCACAAGCACCAAGGAAACCCAAGAATTCTGCACCTAGTTCCAGTGGATCCAAGAAGGATGAGGAGGTCGAAAGAAAAAATAAAGGGAAGGGTCCCAGTATGAGCTAAGCCTACCCACTTTTTAATGTTTTCAATAGGGGGAGAAGAGAAAATAAGAGAAAATGAAGATATTAAGGCTAAGTTAGCTCTAGAGAGGGAAGCTACATGTTAGGGGGAGTTTTATCTAAGTTATTGTATTTATTCTTGTATATAATATTGTTTGCAACTCATCGTGTAAATCTCTATGATTGAAATGAGGTAGAACTAATATGAACGCAGATACCATTCTAAATTTGTTATATGTTTAATACATGAATATAATTATCTGCATGATCTTTGAGTATTTGAAATCATCAAAAAAGGGAAGACTGTTATCTCTATGATATGAATGTTTTGATGATTCCAAATATCTTCAGTTTGTGTATCTAATGATCTTATCAAGTGTTTCAGATTTATTAAGAATCAAGATCAAGGAACTGTGCTCACAAGCCTATTGAACATCACAAAGTAAAGTTATGAGTCTATCTGTACTTAGAATGTAAAGTTTATCCATCAGCTTACTCTTAGCAAGATTTTATCGTTTGCATATTTTGATCATAAAATTTTAATCGTACCCAATGATTTCTAAAGTTTTAATTTGATGATGTTTTATGGAGTTTTAATCGAGAAATCAAAAACTGCTTTTGTAAAAGTCTTTTAGGATGCTAATGTTTTAGCAGCGCCTTCTTGGACGTGATAAGTCAGGACGTTGATAAAATGTTAGGACACTCAAGGTTGAATTGATCTGATTAATAAGGACGCTCACTTGGTAATAGCGACCTTTCCTTTATCAACCTTTGAGAATGTCAGGACACTGACTTAGTTTCAACTCGCTGAAAGATCTTTTTATTTTTAAGTGATTTCTATCTTTAAGGACGCTGATAAGTTATAAGTTGAATAAATTATGAGGTACCTACTTGTGTAAGAGAGCCTTCATCTTTAAAATCAAATTATATAACTTTCAGGACGCTTACCGTCTGTCAGTGCACTTAATATTGTTTTAAAACTGTTTTTAATAGTTTAGGACGCTTACTCTTGAGTAGCGCCCTCATCTGTCAAAAGTTTTAAAACAGTGCAGGACGTTCACTGCGAAATAGAGCCATCATGAATTAAGTCATTTTATTGTCAAAACAAGTCAGGACGCTTACTATTCAGTAGGGCCCTTACTTCATTGTTCAGTAGGACGCTAATATTCTATGAGCGCCCTCAAAGGAACAAAACAACATAAATGATATTTTTGTTGTTCTGACATGTACGTCCTTTTAGCCAACTTTTCGTACAAAATCAATTTTCCGTATTTGTAAGAGATATTCTCTGATTCGCGAATAACGTCTTCTAAAACTTTCCTTATTCGTGTATCTGGAGAAAATCAGAATATTCTTGAAATGTGCAGTTGACATTTTCTTGATTTATTCTAGCTGTTGTGAGTAAACAATCATATTTGAAATTCAAATTCAAATGAACAACAACTTCATCTCTACAAGTTTATAAATACAGACAATTAACAATTTGTTAAGACCACCGAAAATTCTTTGAGCTAAAACACTTTTTGAAATTTAGTCGAATTTTCATCTTGTCAAGAAAACATTTAAGTCGCTTTGTTTTCAAAGAGTTTACTTTGAGACTTTACGTATTCAAATGATTTTCATACTGAGCTAACATTCTATCTTTATCTGAAAATCTATTTGAAAATTTGAACTGTATTCACTCAAATTGTTCAGCACTGTTTTTACATATATCATTCTTGCTGAAAGAGAAATTTGAGAGATAGTTCATAGGTTACAGTTGTACTTAATTTCATATCTTGTATATTGTATCAAGGTTGTAACAGTAGTTAGATAAACTACTGAGTTGATATTCTTTATTCAATGAGGTCAGGTCTTCTCACACCCGTAAGTTGAGAAACAGTAGTTCTCACACTTGTAAGTTAAGAAAACATAAGTTGGTCTCACACTTGTAAGCTGAGCAATGTAACGGTTGTTCTCACACCCGCAAGTTGAGACAAGGTGTAACGGTTTGATTCTCATCCGTAAGAGAATCCTTTAGTAATAAGGTTCAAAATCCTAACTGAGGAGGTTAGGTAGTGGACATAGGCAAGTAGCCGAATCACTATAAACCGACTGTGCATATTTGTTTACTTTCTGCAGTTTAACTTTTGCCATTGTAATTATTTTTAAATTGTCTAAGTGTCCAATTCACCCCCCTCTTGGATATATCTGGGCCAACAAGTTCTACCATCATACTCATTTCAAATTCCTTCTGCATTAATTTAGAAAACTCATCACGTAGTTCTTTGTTCGATGCACAAAAAATTATGTCATCCACTTAAATTTGAACAATAAGCATATTGTCATTGTGATGTTTGATAAACAAAGTTGGATCAAGTCTTCCTTTTTGAAACTTATGATCTAAAAGAAATGAACTTAGTCGACCATACCAAGTTCTTGGAGCTTGTCTTACTCCATATAAATCTTTGTCGTGTTTGAACACATATTTCGGGTCTTGAGCATCCTCAAACCATGGAGGTTGTTCCACATATACCTCTTCATTGATGTATCCATTTAGAAAAGTACTCTTTACATCCATTTGATATAAGGGAAAATCCTTGTAACAAGCATAGGCAAGTAACATTCTTATTGCCTCTAATCTTGCTACTGGGGCAAAAGCTTCTTCGAAATCTATGCCTTCTTCTTAGTTGTACCCTTGTGCAACCAATCTAGCCTTATTGCGGACAATGATACCTTGTTCATTCTTTTTGTTTCTAAATATCCATTTGGCTCCTATAACAAATTGTTGAAAACGTCTAGGAACTAATTCCCATTCTTTGTTTCGCACAAGGTGTCATAAATCTTCTTGCATAGCAAGAATCCAGTTTTCATCTTGCAATGCCTCTTCCACTTTAATTGATTTAAATTGTGATACAAAAGCAACAAGCTCTTGATCCTTTTGGATTGATTCCCTAGTGGATACACCCTTTCGTGGATCTCCTAAAATTTGATCTTGGGAAAGACCTTGAAGCAGTTTAAAGTTTCTAGAAGATTCTAAAGATGGTTCAAGCTCAAGATCTATAACCTTAGTTGTCTTGGATTCATCGCCATCAAAATTTAATTGCTTAAACCCTCAAGACTTTTCTTATTAACACTTTCATCAAAATTTATATGAATCGATTCTTCTGCAGTTTGATTAGATTTGTTGAAGACTTTGTAGGCTCTACTGTGAGAAGAATATCCTAAAAATATTCCTATGTCTGATTTAGGTTCAAACTTATCTAAATTGTCTTGATCATTGAGAATAAAATATTTACACCCAAATACTCTGATGTAACTGATGTTGGGTGCTCTACCCTTCCATATTTCATATGGAGTTTTATTCAAATCTTTTCTAATCAGAACTCAGTTGACCACTTAGCAGGCAGTGTTTATAGCTTCACCCCAAAAAAGATTTGCAGTGTTATATTCATTCAGCATAGTTCTACACATCTCCTGCAGAGTTCTATCCTTTCTCTCAACTACACCATTTTGTTGTGGTGTCCTGCGGGTTGATAGATGGTGAGTGTAACCTTGATTGTTACAAAATTCTTCGAGATTTTTATTGACAAATTCACCACCTCTATCATTCTTAATTATGTTGATTTTGTGACCCTTTTCATTTTCGACTCTCTTACAGAATTTTAAAAATGTTTCACGAGCATCAGATTTATGAGCTAACAGAAATACCCATGTGAATCGAGTAAAGTCATCAACAATCACAAACACATATGATTTACCACCTAAGCTTTTGGTTTTGGTTGGTCCGAAAAGATCCATGTGAATCAGTTCGAGAGCTTCAGAGGTTGATTGATGTCTTTTGCTCTTAAATGATGATCGGGTAAGCTTACCAAGTTTACATGGTTCACATACCTTGTCATTTGAGTAAGTTCCTTTCGGAATACCCTTCGCAAGATCATGTTTGAAGATTCTAGATATGTTATCCATATTAACATGAGCTAATCTTCTATGCCATAGCCATGCATCATTACAAGAGATAGCACTTAAACATGTTACATTTTGTTTCTTCATGTCATTAAAATTTGTGCAATACATATTCTTAAATCTAGATGCCATGAATGCAACAGTTTTATCAGCATGCTTGCCAATGCACCTATTTGCTTCAAATGAAATGTCATAACCCTTGTCACATAGTTGACTTATGCTCAAGAGATTATGCTTCATCCCTTTAACATAAAGTACATCAGATATGGATAGAGAATTGTTACCAATCGTTCCAATGCCTTCAATATCACCTTTGTTGTCGTCTCCGAAGGTGACCTTTCCTCCTTTCTTCTTTTCAAGGCTCAGAAAGTTAGATTTATCTCCAGACATGTGCCTTGAACAACTACTGTCTAGATACCATATATCTTCATTTTTGCATATCTACACAACATAAAATACTTTTGACTTTGGTACCCATGCAAGTTTGGGTCAATGCATGTTAGCATCAGTAAGAACATATTTTTCAATCCATGCATATTTTCTTTTCTTTTTACGTAGGACATTGCATCTAAGTATTGTATGACCTTCCCTATGAAATTTATTGCATATTTGTCTTTTGGTTAGTACGATATACTACTCCTTAAACCCATGAGTCTAGCCTAAGCCAGTCTTGTCGAATGCACATCTTTGTGATCCTAACATTATGTCAAATATCTTCTGACCATTTGTGAATTTAATCACTGTGCAGTTAAGGTCTTCCTTTTCCTTTCTAAGAGTTTCATTTTCATTTTTCAGCTTCCCAACAACTTTCTTAAGTTGTTCATTATCTAGGGACAGTTTGTATAGCTCTTCTTGCTGAAATTTTATTTCCTCAAGAGCTTCTTCGAGACTATGCTTGAGTTTTTCATTTTTCTTGGTCTCTTTACTAAGTTTTGTCTTAAGTTCTTGAATATGAGCATAGAGCTCATTAAGTTTGTCAATGGGTTTAGATTTTACCTCGGTGCTTGCCATTAAGCACATTGTTGAAGTGTGATCTGAATCCGCTTCATCTTCGCTTGAACTTGAATCATCCCATGTAACTTTGAGAACTTTCTTGTCCTTTCTATGAGCTTGAGTTCTTTTTATATTTAGTGGGACATTTGCTTTTTACATGACCTGGCTTGTTGCAACAGTAGCAAATTAACTCTACAGGTTTGGACTCGGGTTTTTTTCCTTTGTGAAACCTTGAGTAAGAGTTATTCTTACACTTTCTCCTAAGCAACTTATTGTACTTTCTAGATAACATAGCCATGTCATCTTCTGAATCTGAATCATTTTCAGAATAAGTTTCAGCATTAAGGGCAATAGATTTCTTTTCTTTTTCCTCAACTTTGACCGGGCTCATCTTATCTTTTAACTGCATTTCATGAACCATCAATAAACCGCATATTTCATCAAATATCTTAAAAAAAAAACTCACGTACTCACCTTTTTCGCCGCCTCCGACGGCATCGCCCTGCGATCCTGCAATCTCGCTCGCCCTGAAAAATCGCCTCTCTCGCCCTGCAATCCCTACCCTTTCGCTGCAATCTCGCTCTTTCCGTTGCAATCTCACCCTACAACCTACAATCTCGCTCTCTCCGCTGCAATCTCACCCCTCTCTCTTAAAACCTCAATCGCACAAGCCCCTCTCTTTCGAAATCAATCACACAAAACCCAACTCTCCCTCTCAAAACCAATCGCACAAACCTCCTCTTTCTCTTGAAACCCTCTCGCTTTTCTCTTCTTTCTCCGCTCTCTTCTCTGTCTTTCTTCTCTCATGAACCAGTAACTGAAGCACGCGAAGGATGGCAAGAATCCGTAGCAGAACCCACGGTGAGCAACCTCTCCTCTTCTTTTTTTTTTCTCTTTTCTCTTTCTCTTCGCACCATAACTATCCCCTAATTTTCACTGCCATTACTGTAACAACAAGCATCCATTTCTCTTCCTCCTTTTCTCTCTGTTTCGGTTCGTCGAAAACCCCAAACCCTTGAAACCCAATCGCGCCTCGTCGGAAACCCAAACCTCTCTCCCTCTGCTTCGTCTACGTGATCAAGTAATGGTAACCTAACTTCATGTACTTCAAATTCACACTCTGTAAGAAATCTAGCAATCTCCGGCCACTCTGCTTCATCTGAACTTCCACTCCAGCGGTTCCGCCCCCACTTCCACAGCCACCGACGCCCCCACCACCGCTAGTAACGTCGCTTTGAGCTCCACCTTCACTTCCGCTCATGGATCTGAAACTCATAATCTTTGCATCGAATCTTGAAGAAGAATAAGAAGAAGAAGATTAGGTTTTATCCGATTAACGGTTGACATAATCGCTCGGGAGATCTGGATTCTAAGTTGAAAGAAATTGAGCTGAGAGAAGGACTTTGTGATTGATGCGTGCGTGTGGAGCAGAGACGCTTGAAATTTGACTCTCTCTCTCTCTCTCTCCCTCTTCTGACTCTTGAAATTACCGCCGTGAAAATCCTTCTCTGATCTCTCTCTATACATTTAGCAATCCTGAATCTCGCCGCTCTCTTCTCTCTCACTCGAAACTCGCTCTCTCTCAAAACAATCGCGCCTCTTTCTCTCGAAACCGAACCGCGCAAAACCTCTCTCTTTCTGCTCGCTTCGTTCCCCGCGGCACATCGCTACCAACAACAGTTGAACCAACTAATGTGCCATTTCCACTACCACTACCAAGTTCACAAGGCAAATCGGCATTACCATATGAAATACCACATAGACATGTATGCACATTATATTAATATCATATAATACAAAACAATTGATTAACGTATGATTTATGCGTGGATAGGTTGATAACGCCCACCATCGAGGAATCTCAACACTTTTGGAATTTAGCGATTCAGGTGGAGATGATTCTATGCCATCATAATATTTTATTTTGATATATAGATAGGAATGTTAAATTAATTAGGTCTATAGTATTATTAGATTGCTTATGCATGCCTATTGTACATGTTTTTATATATACCATGTTGTGATTGTGAGCCATGATGATATGTGTGTTAACATAAATTCTTGTTTTGATTAGATGATAATTGGATGCATGCAATTCATGTGATATTTGAGACTCATTTATAAATTATAATGCCTGATGATGAAATACATGACTTGAGAATATTGGCATAGCAAAATTTATGTGTTAATACTATTATATTTGGTATTGTGACATGATACTGTGTGTAGTGGAATTTGAATATGGCTTGTGAATACAATTAATATCATACTTAGGTTGTATGTATGGTGTGACATCACTAAAAAACATAATTAAGATAAGAATCACACATATGGGGCAGTTATTCTAAGGAATATCGCCATTGATTATTATGGGGCAGTTATTCATGATGAATATCGCCAACGAGTTTCTAATTTTTAGGTAGTGCCACCATGGGTTTGATTTCCTAAAGGTACGTGATTCAGAACGTGATAAAATTCTCAACTCAAACAATATAATGTTGCAACGATTAATGTGTGAAACTTGTTTGTAATGTTCTTGTGTATGAATCATAATAAAATGTTGTGAATTGTTTAGATGGCCCACTGGGCTTTCAAGCTCACCCCTATTTTTCATATGCAGGTGCTTAGGAGAATAAAATCGTGAGTTCGTGACATAGTTCAGTAGTTCAGAGTAGTAGGGGTGGATTAATTAATTTGTTAGTATTATGGTGATAGGACTGAATATTTTTATTTGATTTTTAAAAGTTTATTATTTGAACGGATTGTATTCACAATCGAAATTCAATGAACATTATTACGGTTAGTAAAGACCCTGTGATTTATTTCACGTGTGAATGCCTTGGACTTGAATTCTATTTGATGAATGTATTTAAAATATTGTGTCCATGATGGATGGACAAGGGCAAGTATCCTCATAATTCACTATAGAAATTTGTATAGTGGAATTATGTGGTCCTTGGTATGAAGATGAAAGGGTATTTGTTTATCTTCACCAGTAAGTTGGTTAGAAGAATATAAATTCATAGTGTTTCAAATTTTATTACCTATATAATGGTTATGGGTTAAGATAGACGGATACGATTAACATCTCGATTTTTAATGATTTTCTCGATAAAATTAAAATATTCATTATTTTACTTGAAATTTAAGTTTTGGAAATCGGGGTGTTACAGATTGGTATCAGAGCTTAGGCTTCAAATCATGGGAAGTGTTACAACGAATTTTTAGAAGCTTAGTATCAGTGAGTAGGTATCAAATTTTTATGAGATTACGGTCCAACTTGAACTAGATAAATATTCCTATTATAAACTGTCACGCCCTGGGTTGCACAGCGTGCCCCCTACCCAGGTGTGGGCGCACCCCCTCGGGGCGAACGCCAAGCCATAGTACCACATAATATTGTCCTATCGCCATGTAGCAACCCAACCGCAGCTGGTCTACATCGAAACGATTATTTATCCCTACTATTCATGAGTTAATAGTAAAGGGCCTCCCCCCAGAATCGAACTCGAGACCTCCCTTAAGGAGTCTCATTTCGCATTCCTAGTAGCCACTGAACCATTGGCTCAGTGGTTACTAGGAATGCGAAATTAGACTCCTTAAGGGAGGTCTCGAGTTCGATTCCTAGTCCGTTACTAGGGCCCTGTTGGGTATCGCGAATTCGGCTAGATGTGACAATATTATGTGGTACTACGGCTAGGCGTTCGCCCCGAGAGGGTGCGCCCGCACCTGGGTAGGGGGCACGCTGTGCAACCCAGGGTGTGACAAAAATGCCTTATGTATACATGAGGCCTTTTTGTCACACCCTGGGTTGCACAGCGTGCCCCCTACCCAGGTGCGGGCGCACCCTCTCGGGGCGAACGCCTAGCCATAGTACCACATAATATTGTCCTATCGCCATGTAGCAACCCAACCGCAGCTGGTCTACATCGAAACGATTATTTGTCCCTACTATTCCCACATGAATAGTAAAGGACCTCCCTAGGAATCGAACTCGAGACCTCCCTTAAGGTGTCTAATTTCGCATTCCTAGTAACCACTGAGCCAATGGTTCAGTGGCTACTAGGAATGCAAAATTAGACTCCTTAAGGGAGGTCTCGAGTTCGATTCCTAGGGAGTCCCTACACTATTCATGAATAGTGGCAGACAATCGTTTCGATGTAGACCAGCTGCGGTTGGTTGCTACATGGTGATATGACAATATTATGGATCCATAATGGCTAGGCGTTCGCCCCGAGGGGGTGCGCCCGCACCTGGGTAGGGGGCACGCTGTGCAACCCAGGGTGTGACAAAAAGGCCTCATGTATACATAAGGCCTTTTTGTCACACCCTGGGTTGTACAGCGTGCCCCCTACCCAGGTGCGGGCTCACCCACACGGGGCGAACGCCTAGCCATAGTACCACAAATATTGTCCTATCGCCATGTAGCAACCCAACCGCAGCTGGTCTACATCGAAACGATTATTTATCCCTGCTATTAACTCATGAATAGTAAAGGGCCTCCCCCAGAATCGAACTCGAGACCTCCCTTAAGGAGTCTAATTTCGCATTCCTAGTAGCCACTGAACTAGGAATGCGAAATTAGACTCCTTAAGGGAGGTCTCGAGTTCGATTCTGGGGGAGGCCCTTTACTATTCATGAGTGAATAGTAGGGATAAATAATCGTTTCGATGTAGACCAGCTGCGGTTGGGTTGCTACATGGCGATAAGACAATATTATGTGGTACTATGGCTAGGCGTTCGCCCCGAGGGGGTGCACCCACACCTGGGTAGGGGGCACGATGTGCAACCCAGGGTGTGACATAAACTTTATCACATATTCTCGAGAATGAAAGTACAGTGGGTCTAACAAATTCAAAGCTTTTAGAACATCGGTTAGAGGCGAGAACTTGTATGGAAACTGTTTGGTTAGAATCTAAGATCAGGATGAATCTCTTTTTCTTGGTTCCAAAGCGGTATGGGGCGTGGAGGAATTTAAGGGTATTTGAGGAGTCTTGAACTTGGAGACTAGCAGGCCATGTTTGGTGAGTGACTAACTACTCTTGACGAGCTTGTATCGCTACGTTCAACTGGTATGGGACAACTTGGACATAGTGGGTACTTGGGAAGCCTCAGTTGGTAGGGCATTTGCGCATTGTTTGGGTGTATTGAAGTTTCTTTGTGGAAGCTTATGTCACCGAGCTAGAGTGGTATGGGACACTTGAATACGGAGGGTATAAGTGAAAGTTTGGAAATTTTCTTTATATACCATTGTTGTGTGGTATGTTGTTTGTTTGTTTGATTGTCTTGTTTACATGTATCAAAACCAAATCATGTACCCTGTGAAAATCATGGATTGCCAAAATTTTATTAAACCTAGAAACTGAACCAATAGAATCATTTTATTTTCGAGAACTTAGAATTCTGAATCTAGAGTCACTCTTACCGAAAATAATTATCTCCTGTAGTACTAAAGATGAGTTGAAATTTTATAGGTGGCTGCACCTCGAAGAAGAAACACAAGGTCTGTGAGTGATCTCATAAGGGACATTGAGCCAGTTGTGCAGACACAACCGACATTCGAACCTCAGCCGACGGAGCAAGAACATGTAAATCTGACAGCGAATGTTGACTTTACTGGAGCAGAGAATGTCCGACCTACAGCAGTTCCAACCCCTGGAATTGTTTTGGGACCAGAGATGATGGCAGAATTTGTGAGGCAAGTAGTGGAACAAGTGACCAGACAGATGCCTCAACCTCAACTGAATCCAACAATTGTAGTGTAGAATGAAGCAGGAGCTCGAAACATCAGGAGGCCTAAAGAAAAGGAATGGGCGGATCAATTGAGAGATTTCCAACGTATGCATCCTTCGAAATTTGAAGGAAAACCAGATCCAAGGGAAGCTGACAAGTGGTTCCAGGAGGTTAAGGAACACTTGGAAGTTGTTGGAGTGACTGGTCCAAGGATGGTGGCGATTGCGGCTCACCAATTCATAGGTGAGGCCAAACATTAATGGAGAATGGTTAAAGAAAGTCCTACAATGACCGTGAACACTATGACCAGGACAACTTTTGAGGAGATATTTTATGATAAATTCTTTCCCAAGGCGAACAAAAAAGAATTACAATCTGAATTTGTGAGGCTGACACAGAGGAACATGACAGTGGCAGAATATGAGGCTAAGTTTATCGAACTTTCCAGATTTGCTCATGAACTGGTAGTCAATGAACAGATGAAAGCTAGTAGATTCGCAGAGGGTCTCAGAATGGAAATTAGAAAGGTGGTTGTTCCGATGAATCTGGAGACTTATAGAGATGTAGTTGAACGAGCTTTGTTAGTAGAAAGAGAATTGAACCTGCAAGAGACAATATGGAACAGAAACAAAAGGCCTCAAGGACAGAATTTTGATTACCAGAGTAATCACAACAAGAAGCAGAATCTTAGTAACTTTGGCGGCAATGGTAATAATTGGAACAGAAACAAGTTCAACAATGGGAACCAGTGGAACAGAGGGTATAATCACAACAACGGATCAAGATGGTCTAGGCATAATGGTGGACAACAGATGCAGCAAAACAATATTCGTGCACCCCAACAAAATAAAGATCAAGTAGTAACTACGAGACTTTGCTTCAAATGCAACTGACGGGTTCATGTGGCACCAAACTACACTATACAAGGAGTTCGACAAAATTTCCGTCCGAGCAACTGGCAGAACAACAACAATGTGCAAGGAAAAAATCAAGCCAATCGTCCAAGCTATAATCAGAATCAAATCCAAAATCAAAATCAAAGCAAAGTCTTTGCAATGACAGAAGGAAATCCTGAACTAGAAGTTGGTGCAAACGAAGTAGTGGAAGGTACTTTCATTTTATTTCATGTTAAAGTTAAAATCTTGTTTGATTCTGGAGCATCAAGGTCTTTTATTTCTGAAAACTTAGCCAGGAAACTACAACTTTCCACTGTACCTTTATCTGTCATTATGAAGATTTCAACACCAGTAGGAGTAAACGTCCCAACAACTGAAAAATGTAGTTGTGACCTTAGATTTAATGATAAGCTGATTTCAGCTGAATTGATACTCTTACCCATTAATGATTATGATGTGATCTTGGGAATGGATTAGTTATCTGAGTACCAAGCCCAGATCGATTGCCTTCGAAAGAAGATTACTTTGCGGTTATCTTTGGGAGAGTTGTTGAAAATCTATGGGAATAGAAACAAAATCCCAAGGAATATCATGTTTGCACTTCTCGAATCTGTGAATCACAAAGAGGAATTCAAAACCCTAACAGAAGCTGAGCCTCTAAAGACCTTGAGGAATTTAGAAAAG
Source organism: Paratinospora sagittata (assembly GCA_035771175.1). Taxonomy (NCBI): domain Eukaryota; kingdom Viridiplantae; phylum Streptophyta; class Magnoliopsida; order Ranunculales; family Menispermaceae; genus Paratinospora; species Paratinospora sagittata. The sequence goes on along the minus strand of CM069611.1, from coordinate 16,157,749 downwards.
TACTTGGTGGTTAGAGATTTCCCTAAAGTGTTTCTCGAAGAATTACCAGGATTACCTCCTAAGCGGGAAGTAGAGTTCAAGATAGAACTGTACCCTGGAACAGACCCCATGGCCATGTCACCCTACAGAATGGCCCCTGGCGAATTAATCGAACTAAGGACTCAGCTTGATGATCTAAGTGCGAAGAAATTTATCCTGCCGAGCAAATCACCCTGGGGAGCACCAGTACTGTTTGTCAAAAAGAAATATGGGTCGATGAGACTGTGTATTGACTACAAAAAATTAAATCAAGTCACAGTCAAGAACAAATACCCCCTACCCAGAATAGATGATTTGTTCGATCAACTGAAGGGAGCAACTTGTTTTTCCAAGATCGACCTAAGGTCCGGTTATTACCAACTTAGAATCAAAGAGTGAGATATACCGAAGACAACATTCAGGACTAGGTATGGGCACTTTGAATTCAGAGTCATGCCATTTGGACTCACTAATGCATCAGCAACATTTATGGACCTCATGAATAGGACGTTTAGGCCTCATATAGACAAATTTGTGGTGGTATTTGTTGATGATATTTTGGTTTATTCGAAGACCAATAAGGAACATCAGGAACACCTTACAGTAGTTTTGGAAACATTGAAGCGAAATCAATTGTATGCCAAATTTGAAAAATGTGAATTTTGGATGAAGTCAGTCAAATTTTTGGGCCATGTAGTGTCATCAGAAGGGATATCCGTAGATTCAACAAAAGTTGAGGCAGTAATGAACTGGGAAAAGACAAAATCAGTGACAGAAATTATAAGCTTTTTGGGATTGGCTGGTTACTATAGAAGATTTATTCTAAATTTTTCGAGACTAGCTGAGCCTATGACAAAGCTAACAAGGAAGGATGCCAAATTTAGTTGGGATGAGAAATGTGAGAATTCCTTCCAAGAGTTGAAGAGACGATTGACCACAGCCCCAATATTGATCACTCCAGCAAGCGGAGTCAGATATGCTATTTACACTGATGCTTCTAAGAATGGTCTTGGCACTGTTCTGATGCAGGAAGGAAAAGTGGTTGCTTATGCTTCTAGGCAACTGAAGACTCATGAACAGAATTACCCGACTCATGATTTAGAATTGGCTGCTATTGCATTCTCCTTGAAGATATGGAGACACTATCTTTATGGAGAGAAATTTGATTTATACTCTGACCATAAGAGTTTGAAGTATATCTATACACAAAAGGAGTTAAATTTGAGACAAAGGAGATGGATGGAATTGCTGAATGATTATGATTTTCAGCTGCATTATCACCCAGGGAGAGCCAATGTAGTCGCAAATGCTTTAAGTCGAAAATCGTATAAGAACGATGCAGAAAAAACATATATGTCCCAATTGATTGAAGATTATAATTTGGGCGTACAAAAAGGTGAAAATCAGATTTTCTTATATAATATGAGCTGCAAGCCAGACCTACTACATCAAATTAAGGAAGGTCAAGCTCAGGATAAAAAATTGATAAAATGGGTGGCAGGTGCAATAGCCAATGATGGAAATGCAAATTTCAAGATCGATTCAGAGGGGTTATTGAGATTCAGAAACCGACTTTGTATACCCAGAATTGAGGAAATTAAAAAGATCTTATTTGATGAGGCAGATCAGACTAAATACACTTTACATCCTGGTGGAGATAAGATGTACCAAAATTTGAAGAAAAACTACTGGTGGAAAGGTATGAAGAGAGATGTGGCCAAATATGTGTCTAAATGCCTTACATGTCAGCAAGTTAAGGGCGAACATAAAAGACCGTCTGGATTGTTACAACCTTTAAAAATCCCTGAATGGAAATGGGATATCATAGCAATGGATTTCGTCAGAGCTCTTCCTAGAAATCAGAAAGGTGAGGATAAAGTTTGGGTAATTGTGGATCGACTTACTAAAGTGGCACATTTCTTACCTATTAAATCCACAGATCCGATTAGTAACCTGGGCGAGCTGTATGTTAAAGAGATTGTGAAGCTACACGGAGTACCCAAATCGATAGCGTCAGATAGAGATTTCTTATTCACATCTCAGTTCTGGCAGAGCTTACAGCGGGAATTGGGAACCAAATTAACCATGAGCACAACCTATCATCCTTAGACAGATGGTCAATCCGAAAGGGTTATTCAGATCTTGGAAGACATGTTGAGAGCTTGTGTACTAGATTTCAAGGGAAATTGGAGTAAATACTTACACCTAGCAGAGTTTGCTTATAACGATAGTTACCAGGCAAGTATACAAATTGCTCCATATGAAGCCCTATATGGACGACCATGTAGGTCAGCACTATGTTGGGTCGATTGGGAAGATAAGGTACTTACAGGACCTGATATGATAATGGAAATGAACAAATAAGTGAAGTTGATCCAAGAAAGACTAGTTACTGCACAGAGTAGGCAGAAGAGCTACGCAGATAAGAGGCGCCGACCTTTAGAGTTCCAAAAAGGTGATAAGGTATTTCTGAGAATAAGCCCTCAAAAAGGAATCATGAGGTTTGGTAAGAAAGGGAAATTATCGTCGCGATTTATCGGTCCGTTCAAGATTAGTGATCGAATTGGCGAGAATGCTTACAAACTAGACTTGCCAACTAGTTTATCCGCCATCCACAATGTATTCCACGTGTCGATGTTGCGAAAATATGAACCAGACCTTTCCCACACCATCGATTGGAAAGAAATAAAAGTACAATCTGATGCCACTTATGAAGAAGGACCTTTAAAGATCCTAGATTGGAAAGTTCATAGTTTGAGAAACAAAGACATTCCATTAGTTAAAGTGTCGTGGAAGCATCATGGAGTTGAAGAAGCCACTTGGGAACTTGAAAGTGAAATGAAGACCAAATATGTCGACTTATTCCAAAGAACGCTCTAGGTTTCGAGATACAACTGGTCAACAGTGGAAAAAGTTGAACATCATCAAGTAAGTAAGCTTAAACTTTAATTTCGGGACAAAATTTCTTTTAAGGAGGGAAGAATGTAATCCCCTAAAAATTCTGAAAATAACTACATGCTCATCATTAAACCCTTCTTCCCAATTCAATCCAAAATCTCTCATCGTCGATCCCTTTTCCAAATATCTTAAAAAAAAAAAAACTCACGTACTCACCTTTTTCGTCGCCTTCGACGGCATTGCCCTGCGATCCTGCAATCTCACTCGCCCTAAAAAATCGCCTCTCTCGCCCTGCAATCCCTACGCTCTCTTTGCAATCTCGCTCTACAACCTGCAATCTCGCTCTCTCCATTGCAATCTCGCCCTGCATCCTGCAATCTCGCCCCTCTCTCTCAAAACCTCAATCGCACAAGCCCCTCTCTTACGAAATCAATCGCACAAAACCCAACTCTCCCTTTCGAAACCAATCGCACAAACCTCCTCTTTCTCTTGAAACCCTCTCGCTTCTATCTTCTTTCTCCGCTCTCTTCTCTGTCTTTCTTCTCTCACGAACCAGTAACTTAAGCGCGCGAAGGACGGCAAGAATCCAAAGTAGTACCCATGGTGAGCAACCTCTCCTCTTCTTCTTTTTTTCTCTTTTCTCTTTCTCTTCGCACCATAGCTATCCCCTGTTTTTCACTGCCATTAACATAACAACAAGCAACCACTTCTCTTCCTCCTTCTCTCTCTGTTTCGGTTCGTCGGAAACCCCAAACCCTTGAAACCCAATCGCGCCTCGTCGGAAACCCAAACCTCCCTCCCTCTGCTTCATCTACGTGATCAAGTAATGGTAACCTAACTTCACGTACTTCAAATTCACACTCTGTAAGAGATCTAGCAATCTCCGGCCACTCTGCTTCATCTGAACTTCCACTCCAGCGGTTCCACCTCCACTTCCATAGCCACTGGCGCCACCACCACCGCTAGTAACATCGCTTTGAGCTCCGCCTTCACTTCCGCTCATGGATCTGAAACTCGTAAGCTTTGCTTCGAATCTTGAAGAAGAATAAGAAGAAGAAAATTAGGTTTTATCCGATTAACGGTTGACATAACCGCTAGGGAGATCTGGATTCTAAGTTGAAAGAAATTGATTGAGAGAAGGACTTTGTGATTGATGTGATTGAAAGAAATTCTGCTCGCTCCGTTCCCAGCGGCACATCGCCACCACCAACAGTTGAACCAACTAATGTGCATTTCCACTACCACTACCAAGTTCACAAGGCAAATCGGCATTACCATATGAAATACCACATAGACATGTATGCACATTATATTAATATAATATAATACAAAACAATTGATTAACGTGTGATTTATGCGTGGATAGGTTGATGACGCCCAACGTCGAGGAATCTCAACACTTTTGGAATTTAGCAATTCAGGTGGGCATGATTCTATGCCATCATAATATTTTATTTTGATATATAGATAGGAATGTTAAATTAATTAGGTCTATAGTATTATTAGATTGCTTATGCATACCTATTGTACATGATTTTATATATACCATGTTGTGATTGTGAGCCATGATGATATGTGTGTTAACATGACTTCTTGTTTTGATTAGACAATAATTGGATGCATGCAATTCATGTGATATTTGAGACTCAATTATAAATTATAATGCCTGATGATGAAATACATGACTTGAGAATATTGGCATAGAAAAATTTATGCGTTAATACTATTATATTTGGCATTGTGACATGATACTATGTGTAGTGGAATTTGAATATGGCTTGTGAATACAATTAATATCATACTTAGGTTGTATGTATGGTGTGACATCACTAAAGAACATAATTAAGATAAGAATGACACATATGTTGCAGTTATTCTAAGGAATATCGCCATTGATTATTATGGGGCAGTTATTCTAAAGAATATCACCAATGTTTATTATGGGGCAGTTATTCATGATGAATATCGCCAACGAGTTTCTAATTTTTAGGTAGTGCCACCATGGGTTTGATTTCCTAAAGGTACGTGATTCAGAACGTGATACAATTCTCGACTCAAACAATCTAATGTTGCAACGATTAATGTGTGAAACTTGTTTGTAATGTTCTTGTGTATGTATCATAATAAAATGTTGTGAATTGTTTAGATGACCCACTGAGCTTTCAAGCTCACCCCTATTTTTCATATGCAAGTGCTTAGGAGAATAAAATCGCGAGTTCGTGACATAGTTCAGTAGTTCAGAGTAGTAGGGGTGGATTATTTAATTTGTTAGTATTATGGTGATAGGACTGAATATTTTTATTTGATTTTTAAAAGTTTATTATTTGAACGGATTGTATTCACAATCGAAATTCAATGAACATTATTACGGTTAGTAAAGACCCTGTGATTTATTTCACGTGTGAATGCCTTTGACTTGAATTCTATTTGATGAATGTATTTAAAATATTGTGTCCATGATGGATGGACAAGGGCAAGGACAAGTATTCTCATAATTCACTATAGAAATTTGTATAGTGGAATTATGTGGTCCTTGGTGTGAAGATGGAAGGGTATTTGGTTATCTTAACCAGTAAGTTGGTTAGAAGAATATAAATTCATAGTGTTTCAAATTTTATTACCTATATAATGGTTATGGGTTAAGATAGACGGATACGATTAACATCTCGATTTTCAATGATTTTCTCGATAAAATTAAAATATTCATTATTTTACTTGAAATTTAAGTTTTGAAAATCGGGGTGTTGCAGAACATCCCACATCTCTAGATCTTGGGCTTTAAGGTAGTACCTAATCTTAGTCTTCCAGTGTGAATAGTTTTCTCCCTTGAACAGTGGTGGTCGGTTGGTGGAGTTTCCTTCTCCTGAGATATAAGTGCTTCTTTCATTTTGTCCTGCCATACTCAATCAAAGATGGTTAGATACTTTGACGATTAACCTATTCTGATACCAATTGTTGGCCCAGGTATGTCAAAGAGGGTGGGGATGCATTGGACACATAGCAGATTTCAACCTTTCCTAAAATATTGCGAAATAATGAAAGCAAATTAAACAAAGTATAGCAATCAAATACAACAATAGTAAATGAGACAATGCAAGCAAGATTTATAGTGGTTCGGTCGAGCCTACATCCACTACATAACCTCCTCAGTTAGGATTTGTTCAACTCCACTATTTACCTTCTTACTGGTGCAGATCAAACCGGTACACTTTCTCAACTTACGGGTGTGAGAACTACTATTTCTTAACTTACGGGTGTGAGAGGACCATTTCTCAACTTGCGGGTGTGAGAGGACCTATTCTTTACTTACAAGTGAGAGAGAACCTATTCTCAACTTACAAGTGAGAGAAAACCTTTTCTCAACTTACGGGTGTGAGAAGACCGTTTACAACTTTGAGCAGCACTTGCTCTAACTCAGTGACTTACCAGTCGCCACAAACTGAATACAAGATGAGATATGATTCCCTTTACTCAAAATCAAATTGATACTTACAAAATTTTGGCTTGACCCTTCTGTGATCACAGATTTAGTAGAATATGTATGATGAAGTTTATGCTAAAAGCAGGTTCAAAGAACTTTTGTCTTCATCAGTGGGTTTTCAAAATAATGAAGATGAAGATCAATCAACCGAGAAGACTTTGAGTTTTTCTTTCAAAAGATCATAAGATTAAGTGCAAGTGAAAGAAGACTAACTTTTAAAAATTGTATTGCACAAACGAAAATTGTTATTTTTTTTTAATGAATATCGGTTTCGTATTTCATTCCTTGTTTTTTTTTTCTCTAAGGCAACACGTATATATATAGGAATAACAAAGGCGCAATGGACTTGATGATTTTGGCACTCTAAGTTATTTCAAATAATTAGTTAACATTCTTTCCCAAAATGGATCGATTCAACTTAATGCATATTACGATGATATCACCTGAATCATTTGATCCTTTCATGAAAAAGGAAAGTTCTGACAAAGTTTTAGAATGTTTAAAAAGTTCTGAAAAAGTTGTTGTACGATTCTGAAAAGTATTCCTACATTTCTGAAAAGGTTAACAGAAATAGCAGTAATGTCAGAACAGCAAAAATAATTTTTTTGTCGTTTTGTTCCTTTGAGGGCACTCATAGAACATCAGCGTCCTACTGAACAATGAAGTCAGAGCGCTACTGAATAGTAAGCGTCCTGACTTACTTTGACAATTGAACGACTCAAATCGTGAGGGTGCTACGTCCTGCATTATTTTAAAACATTTGACAAACGAGGGCACTACTCAAGAGTAAGCGTCCAGAACTTTTAAAAACAACTTTAAAACAATGTTAAGTGCGTTGACGGACAGTAAGCGTCCTAAAAGTTATTTAAGTTGACTCTAAAGATGAGGGCGTTCCTTGTCAAGTAGCGTCCTGATAATTTATTCAACTTATAACTTACCAGCGTCCTTAAAGATAGAACTCATTTAAAGACAAAAAGAACTTTCAGTGAGCTGAAACTAAGTCAGCGTCCTGACATTCTCAAAGGTTGATAAAAAGAAATATCACTACTAACAAGTAAGCGACCTTATTAATCAGTTCAATTCAACCTTGAGCTTCCTAATATTTTATCAGCTTCCTGACTTATCAAGTCCAGGAGGGCACTGCTAAAACATTAGCGTCCTGAAAGACTCTATTAAAATGGTTTTTGATTTCTAGATTAAAACTCGATAAAACACATTGTAGTCGGATTAAATCGAATATGCAATAGATCGATTAAAACATGCAGGCATGCATATTGCTGAATCACATGACAAAGAAGGTCCTACAACCTATCATAATCTAATCCTACAACTAAACATCTTCAAATGATCATGGTCTTCAAGAAGATCTTTTAATACATTCGCCATGCATCATTGAATCTTTGAAACCTTCAAGTGAGATTAGATATGCCATATGTGCAGTAATATCATAAACAAAATGTAGTTTTGTAATCATCAAAATCTTTCATAATAGGGACATATTCTCGTAAGGGACCTGAAAATAATTGGTTCAACAACGTTGTCATGAATCCTCTTGAGGATGAATGCCTAACGTAAGAGGGAGTCTCCATCTCTTTTTGAAAGGGGGAGCTTCGTATATTGATGTTATACCTTAAGATCTTTACTATGAGATCTCGATTCTTTTTCTTCACCTTTTTTATCATGAAACAGGGGGAGAAGAAAAATAAGAGAAATAGATATGAAATTGATCCTTTTTTCTTAAACGCTTAATTTTTTCATTTGTTTGTTATCATAAAAAAGGGGGAGATTGTTGGCCTAAGCGGTTCATCACTTAGCACGCTCCTAAGTATACTTTGATGAAATATATTTTGATGCTTACAAACAAAATCTTTTTCGGTGCTAACGAGCTTCAATCATGAGTATATCTAAGCACCTCAAGAATGCAAAAAGCTAAAGAACGATTCGATCAAGTAATTCAAGATCACACATACAAAGAACGACTCGATCAAGAAATTCAAGATCAACATTCACGACGTTCAACCCAAATGCGAAGCTACCAATAAAGATCTCAAGAAGATGAGTTGGATTTAAAGATTATGAGAAGTACACATAAAGAATGTAAGGTATCTTTCATCATTCTTTATTGCTAAAACGTTTTTTCCAAAACCATGCACAAATCATATATTTCTTGCATGTTTTCATCCATATATTTCAAACGATTTAATTTCTCAATTATTTTAAAGTATTTGATTTGATTCAAATTTACCGACATTTTTATCACATTTATCAAGTTTTTAATCAAAATTTAAAAATTGTTTTTAAGAGTCTTTCAGGATGCTAATGTATTAGCGGCGCCATCCTGAACTTGATGAGTCAGGACACTAATAAATACATTAGGTCGCTGACTTCATTCAAGGTTGAATTGAACTGACTCATAAGGATGTTACTTGTAAGTAGCAGCCTCACTTAAAGTCAACCTTTGAAGTTGACAAGACACTAATTGAGTATCAGCTGGCTGAAAGGTCTCTAAAAGTCTAAGTTCTTCAAATACTTCATCTTTGGGGACGTTGATGCTTATAAGTTGAAAAAACTATCAGGACCCTGCCTGGATAGGAGCACCCTCAGCTTAAGAACCAACTTAATAATTGTAAGGACGCTGACTGTCCTTCAACGCACTTAGTATTATTTTCAAATGCCTTAAAATGTTAAGACGCTTACATAGTTGTAACGCCCTTGTGTTTTGTGACGCTTACTCGGAAGTAGCCCCCTCATGTGTTTAAATGTTTTATGACAAAGCAGGACGCTAACTATTTATTAGCGCCCTCATGACTTAGTTGTTTTTATCGCAAAGCTAGTCAGGACTCTTACGGTTTAGTAGCGCCCTCACTTCACTGTTCAGCAGGATGCTTATGCTTCATGAGCTCCCTCAAGGAATAAAACGACAAAGTTGATATTATGCGTCAGGACGCTAATTCAACACTATCACTGTTCTGACGCGTACACTCTTTCAGATCACTTTTCATAACAAATCTTTGCACATAATACTTTTCAAATTTATCAGAGATTTTCTCTGATGCATGAATCAAGTTTTCTAAAATATTCATTATCCATGCTATCTGAAAAGAACCAGAATGTTCATAAAATGTGTAGTTGCCATTTTTGTGAAACATTCTGGCTATTGAGTGTAAACGTTCACTTTGAATTTCAAATTCAACACTCTAACAGCTATTACTTTGTATTAAACAAATTGCCGATAATTTTTATTGTGCCAAAAACTTTTGTAGGTTAGTCGTCTTTCAATCTTACTCTCAAAAGTTTTCAACTGTTCTAGTTTTTCAAAGTATTTTTAGCTAATACTTCACTTGTTCAAAAGATTTTCATACTAAGCTTAAATTATATTCTTTCTTGAAAATCTATTTGAATTATATAGAACTGGTTTCTACTCAAATTCTCAGCTTGAATTTATTCTTAACATCAATCTTGTTGATCAAGGAATTAGAGAGATAGTTCGTGAGATACAAATGTACTTGATTTCATATCCTAGAACTGTATCGAACTATAACCGTAGTTATACTAACTACTGAATACTAAACCATAAGTTTTCACGTTTATCAAAACATTCATATGGTTTATCTATTTGGAAAACTTTTTGAGTTTATGTTCTTACACTATTCCTACATTTTCAACTTCAATGTTTTGATGGGGTAAGAGTAGCTTTTACTCAAAGTTTCACAAAGAAAAGAAACCCGAGTCAAAACCTGTTGAGTTAATCTATTATGGTTCTAACAAACCAGGTCATGTAAAGAGTGAATGTCCTACTGATATAAGAAGAACACCAGTTCAAAAAGACAAGATAAGAAAGTTCTCAAAGCTTTGTGGAATGATACAAGTTCAAGTGACGATGAACCAGATTCAGATCACACTATTGCATTGTGCTTAATGGCAAGCATGAAGGTAAAATCTAAACCTGTTGGCGAACTTAATGCTTTTGATATTCATATACATGATCTTAAGACAAAACTTAGTAAATAAATTAGGAATAATGAAAAACTCAAGCGTAGTCTTGAAGAAGCTCTTGAGGAAATAAAATTCCAACAGGAAGAGCTAGACAGACTATCCCTAGATAATGAACAACTTAAGAAAGTTGTTGAGAAACTGAGAAATGAAAACGAAACACTTAGAAAGGAAAAGGAAGACCTGAGCTGCACTGTGATCAAGTGTACAAATGGTCAAAAGTTATTTGACATGATATTAGGATCACAAAGATGTGCATTTGACAAAGCTGGCTTAGGTTATACACATGGGTCAAAGCAAAAGGAATATAACACCTTACTGACCAAAAGAGCAACATGCCACAAGTGTCACAGGGAAGGTCATACCATGCTTAGATGTACTGTTATGCATGGATTAAAAAATTTGTCCTTACTAGTGCTAACATGCATGGATCCAAAGTAGCATGGGTGTCAAAGTCAAAAATATTTTATGTTGTGTAGATGAGCAAAAATGAAGATATATGTGTTGGTGCACCCAAAAGGGGGGTGAATTGGGTGTATTGGTCAAATTAAACTTTTCCAATGACTTAGTGATATACTTTGGTACATTGGAATTAAATGCACATACTAACCATAAAGTAAAATGGATAAAGTAAAGCACCCTAAGATTTATAATGGTTTGGCCATGCCTACGTCCACTCCCTAATCTCCAAATTAGGATTTCCATAAGCTACTAACTAAATTTCTTACGGGTGAGAACCAAACCGTTACACTTGCCCTTTTATAGGTTCAAGGCAAACCTATCTTTTTGCAGGCTAAGGATGAATCGCATTCCATTTTTTTGGGCTGAGGAAAAACCCATGTTCCTTTTACGGGATAAGGAAGAACAATTTCTCTTTTACGGGTTCAGAGATAACCTATGGCTGAGGAAGAACAATGATCATTTTGCAAGCTAAGGAACAACCGTGATCCTTTTACGGGATAAGGAACAACCGTAATCCTACTTACAGGTGAAGATAAACCTTAACATAATTTCAACCTTGAAATTATTAAGTGAACTACATTCATTTGTCCTGGTTGTTTCATTCTCGAAACACACCAGCATTCCATATTACAATAATAATGTTGGTTTTAAATGAGTAGAACACTTTTATAATTAAGCTCCAATACATAGCATTACAAAGATATAAACATGAATGCGTAATACTAGGAGAAATACACTTACGGTCCTTTACCTTTCAATGTTCGGTAGTGCTCAAGTGCAATTTCGAAAAGCGTGAATGATGTGTCATTTAAATCAGTTGACTGCTTCTTCGAAAACTCTTTGATACAATTAACTTGTTGAATTTTCTAGATAACATAGCCATGTCATCTTCTAAGTCTGAATCATCTTCATAATCAATTTCAACATTAAGGGCAATAGATTTCTTTTCTTTTTCCTCAACCTTGGTCGAGCATAACTTATCTTTCCCAAGCTCTAGGTAGACACCTTAGAAACTTTCTAACATTTTCTTCTTGGTCATAGCTTTTTCCTAGGTTCTTCATCTCATTGATGTTTGTTGTAAACCGAGCAATAGCCTCGGCTATCGAATCAGTTTCCTCCATCCTATAAGTCTCATATTTTTCATCTAGCATTTGGAGCTTTGCTTTTTTAACCTGCAAAGTTCCTTCGTGGGTGACCTCTAACTTATCCCAGATTTCCTTAACGGTTTCACACGCACTAACTGTGTTGAACTCTTCAACAGATAAGTTGCAAAACAAAATGTTTACAACTTGGTTATTTAATAACTCTCTTTTCTTTTCCTTGGGACTCCATTCGTCTAACTCCTTAGAGACAGTGGCACCCTCTACTATTTTAGTAGGTGTTGAACAGTCGTTTGTCACAACATCCCACATTTCTAAGTCTTGGACTTTTAGGTAGTACCTAATCTTTGTTTTCCAATGAGAATAGTTATCTCCCTGAAACAGTGGTGGTCGGTTGGTGGAGTTTCTTTTACCTGAAAGATAAACACTTCTTGCGTTCTGTCCTGCCATACTTAATCAAAGATCGTAAGATACTTTGACGGTTAACCTACTCTGATATCAACTATTGGCCCAAATATGTTCAAACGGGGGTTGAATTGGACACTTAGCAGATTTTAACCTTTCTTTTAAATGTAAGAAATTGATAAGTTGATATTTAGATGTGTTTTAGAGTATGTTTTAGATGAGTTTTAGGTTAGTTTATTCATCTATTTGATTTGTTTATCTTAGTTTTATCTATTTGTTAGTTTAGACAATTTTTTTTGTATTTTATGCTTTATTTCGGTGTTTAATTTCATAAGTTTGATTTAGTTGATCTTATAAGCGTTCTAATAATTTGTTTTGATTTGTTTTATAGACGTGTTTAAGGTCAACTTGAATGATGGAAACATGATACAAGAAGATGCATAAAGTATGGAAGGCAAAAAAGCATGGAAATTTGGCTAAGTCCACAAGAAAGTGGTGGAAAAATAGTGCAAATACCCGCAATTGGGCGCCACAGCCCAGACTTTCTATTTTGTGCGAATTGTTTTTTTTAGTCATAACTTTCTCAATTTAACTCTGAATTGGACACGGTTTGTTTCTACTTATTCCTTACTTAAAATACTACAAGATGAGAGTATTTTGAGAGGAATATGGAGTTAAGAACAACAGGAAAAACGGTGAGGAAGAAAGCAAAGGTGCGACAAAATTAGAAACTTTCTTAGTTCAACTTGGAGTTTCCTATTGCGACTTGCTATGGACTTGTGGCTATATAAAGACCATTCTTTAGGATTTTCAAAGGAGGATAGAGAGGAGAAAAAGGCAAGATGACTAGCAACGAAGGGAAGGAGAAGATCTTGAAGTTGGAGGCAAGGGAGAGAGATTCAAGCTCCTAGAGTTTTAGTTTGTCATTTTATGTTTATATTGAAGTTTATAACAATGTTTTGTGTTTCTATTGTCCAAGTTATGAACTAATTTAGTTTTCTAGAGGATAGATGGATCTTATACTAGATTCTATTGTTGGCCCAGATATGTCCAAGAGGGGTGAATTGGACACTTAGCAAATTTTAACATTTCTTTAAATTGTGCAGAATAATGAAAGCAGATTAAACACAGTATAGCAATAAGATATAGTAAATGTAAATAGGACAATGCAAGCAAGATTTATAGTGGTTCGGCCGCGCTTACATCCACTACCTAACCTCTTCAGTTATGATTTGTTCAAACTCCACTATGGACTTTCTTACTGGTGAAGATCAAGCCGAAACACTTTCTCAGCTTATGGGTGTGAGAGGACCGTTTCTCTACTTACAGGTGAGAGAGAACCTATTCTCAACTTATTGGTGTGTGAAGACCGCTTACAACTTTGAGCAACACTTGCTCTGACTCAGTGACTTACCTGTCACTACAATATGATTACAGAATGAGATTCGATTCCCTTTACTCAGAACCAAAGTGATACTTACAATGTTTTGGATTGAACCTTCTGTTGCCACAGATTCAGCGAAATATGTAGGATGAAGTTTATGCTGTAAACATATTCATATAGCTTTTGTCTTCATTAATGAGTTTTTGAAATAATGAAGAAGAAGATCGATCAACCCAGAAGACTTGAAGTTTTCTTTCAAAAGATCATAAGATCAAGCAGAAGTGAAAAAAGACTAACGTTCAAAAAGTGTTTTGGCGCAAACGAAAACTGTCAATACGTTTTGAATGAATATCAGTTTCGTATTTCATTAGTTCATTTTTCTGCTCTAAGGCAGCACGCATATATAGGAATAATAGAGCCGCGATAGACTTCGTACTTTGGGTGCTCTAAGTTATTTCAAATATAATGTTAACATTTTTTCCAGAAATGGATTGATTCAGCTTAATGCATATTACGGCGATAGCACCTGAATCATCTGATCCTTTCATGAAAGATGAATGTTTTGATGAACTTTTACAACGTTTAAAAAAGTTCTGAAAAGTTGTTGTACGATTCTGAAAAGTTCTGAAAAGTATTCGTACGTTTCTGAAAAAGGTTAACAAAAATGGCAGTAATGTTAGAACAACAAAAATATCTTTTGTGTCGTTTTGTTCCTTTGAGGGCGCTCATAGAACATCAGCGTCCTATTGAACAATAAAGTGTGGGCGCTACTAAGTAGTAAGCATCCTGACTTGCTTTAACAATTAAACGACTTAAAGCATGAGGGCGCTACTCAAGAGTAAGCGTCCTGACCTATTAAAAGCAGTTTTAAAACAACGTTTAAGCATGCTGACGGACGGTGAGAGTCCTTAATGTTATTTAAGTTGATTCTAAAGATGAGGGCACTCCTACACAAGTAGCATCCTGATAATTCATTCAAATTATAACTTATCAGCATCCTTAGAGATAAAAGAAAATAGTTTCAGCGAGCTGAAACTAAGTCAGCATCCTGACATTCTCAAAGGTTGATAAGCGAGAGGTCACTACTAACAAGTAAGCGTCCTTATTAATCAGATCAGTTCAACCTTGAGCGTCCTAACAATTTATCAGTGTCCTGACTTATCCTGCCCAGGAGGGCGCTGCTAAAATATTAGCATCCTGAAAGACTTTATAAAAGCGGTTTTTGATTTCTCGATTGAAACATGATAAAACATAAAGTAGTCGGATTAAATACATGCAACCAACCGATTAAAACATGCAAGCATGCATATTGGTCCTACAACCTATAATAATCTAATCATACAAATAAACATCGTCAAACGATCATGGTCTTCAAGAAGATCTTCTAATACGTTTGCCATGCATCATTGAATCTTTGATACCTTCAAGTAAGATTAGATATGTCATATGTGCAGTAATATCATGAACATAATATAGTTTTGTAATCATCAAAATCTTTCATAATAGGGACATATTTTCGTAAGGGACATGAGGATAATTGGTTCAACAATCTCCCCCTTTTTGATGATTTCAAACACATTACTGTAGGCTTTGAAGCAAGCTAATAAAGTGATGTATGTATGCATGAGATGCAGTACTAATGTTCCTTGTTTCATATGATATGAGTGTATTAGCAAGGAATGTACATAAACTATCACTAAGACTGCCCCTTAGTGTTATACTCTCCCTAAGTTTATGATACTTCAATGATAGTACTTTCTCCCCCTTTTGAAATATCAAAAAGAGTAAAGTAACATGAAATATATCTCCCCCATATGGAGGTAAGCATCAAAGAGCTACAGATCAGTTTCAGAGAACATTCCAAGTTCTCTGCGAATATGAACAAACTGGTCTTTTGGTAGGGCATTAGTAAATATGTCAGCCAGTTGTTCTTTGGTTCCAATATGAGATAATACGACTTCCCCATTTTGCACATGATCCCGTAAAAAGTGATGTCTTATTTGAATATGCTTAGTTCGGGAGTGCAATATAGGATTTTTAGATATGTTAATAGCACTAGTATTATCACATAAAATTTCAGCACATTGAATAAATGTTTGATAATCCTGAAGTTGTTGTTTCATGTAAAGAACCTGAGAACAGCAACTTCTAGCTGCAACATATTCTGCTTCAGCCGTAGAAAGTGCCCCGAAATGTTGTTTCTTTCAGAACCAAGAAATTAGAGAATTTTCAAGAAAGTAACAAAATTCAAAGGTACTTTTCCTATCAGTTAGACTGCCGACATAATCGGAGTCTATATAACTTTTGAGATCAAAAGTAGTACCTTTGAAATACCAAATTCCTAAATTTGTTATGCCATTTTTGTATCTGAATATTCGTTTGACACATTTTAAATCAGATTCTTTCGGTTCAAATTGAAATCTTGCACATTGACAGATACTGTACATAATGTCAGGTCGACTTGTTGTTAGGTACAAAAGACTTCCAATCATGCTTCTATTAAGTTTTGAATCAATTGATTTACCTTTTTCATCCTTATCTAATTTGATTGCAGAAGTACAAAGAGTGTCAATCGATTTCAAATTGTGCATTTGAAACTTTTTATCCATTTCCTTAGCATACTTTGATTGGCTTAAGAATGTGCCTTTCGACATTTGTTGAATTTGTAAGCCGAGAAAGTATGTAAGTTCTCCCATCATACTCATTTCAAATTCCTTCTACATTAATTTTGAAAACTCATCGCATAGTTCTTTGTTTGATGCACCAAAAATGATATCGTTCACATATATTTGAACAATGAGCATATTATCATTGTGGTGTTTGACAAACAAAGTTGGATCAAGTTTTCCTTTCTGAAACTTATGATCTAAAAGAAAAGAACTCAGTCGATCATACCAAGTTCTTGGAGCTTGTCTCAATCCATATAAGGCTTTGTGGAGTTTGAACGCATATTCTGGGTCTTGAGCATCTTCAAACCCTGGAGGTTGTTCCACATATACCTCTTCATTGATGTAACCATTTAAAAAAACACTCTTTACGTCCATTTGGTATAAGGGAAAATCCTTGTAACAAACGTAGGCAAGTAACATTCTTATTGGCTCTAGTCTTGCTACTAGAGCAAAAGCTTTTTTGAAGTCTATGCCTTCTTCTTGGTTGTACCCTTGTGCATACAGTCTAGCCTTATTACGGACAATGATGCCTTGTTCATTCTTTTTGTTCCGAAAGATCCATTTGGTTCCTATAACTGATTGATGAAAAGGTCTACTCTAACTAATTCCCATACTTTGTTGTGCACAAAGTGTCCTAGTTCTTTTTGCATAGCAAGAATCCAGTTTTCGTCTTTCAGTGTATCTTCCACTTTAATTGGTTCAAATTGTGATACAAAAGCAACAAGCTCTTGATCTTTTTGAATTGAGGCTCTAATAGATACACCTTTTCTTGGATCTGCTAAAATTTAATCTTGGGAAAAACCTTAAAGTAGTCTAGAGTTTTTAGAAGATTTTAGAGATGGTTCAGGTTCAAGATCTATAACCTTGGTTGTCTTAGGTTCATCGTCATCAAAATTTAATTGCTTAAATTCATCCTCAAGACTTTTCTTATTAACACTTTCATCAAAGTTTACATGAATTGATTTTTCTACAGTTTGATTTGATTTGTTGAAAACTCTGTAGGCTCTATTGTGAGAAGAATATCCTAAGAATATTCCTATGTCAGATTTAGGTTCAAACTTGTCTAGATTGACTTTATCATTTAGAATAAAACATTTACATCTGAATACTCGGAAGTAACCGATGTTGGGTGTTCTACCCTTCTATAGTTCATATGGAGTTTTATTCAAATCTTTTCTAATTAGAACTTGGTTCATCACATAGCAGGCAATGTTTATAGCTTCACTCCAAAAATGATTTGCAGTGTTATACTCATTGAGCATTGTTCTACACATCTCCTGCAGAGTTCTGTTCTTTTATTCAACTACACCATTTTGCCGTGGTGTCCCAGAGGCTGATAGATGGTGAGTGTAACCTTGATTGTTTCAAAATGCTTCGAGATTTTTATTGACAAATTCACCACCTCTATCACTCCTAATTATGTTGATTTTGTACCCTTTTTCATTTTTGACTCTTTTACAGAATTTTATAAATGTTTCACAATCGTTAGATTTATGAGCTAATAAAAATACCCATGTAAATTGAGTAAAGTCATCAACAATCACAAACACATATGATTTACCACCAAAGTTGTGGGTTTTGGTTGGTCCGAAAAGATCCATGTGAATCAGTTCGAGAGCTTTAGAGGTTGATTGATGCCTCTTGCTCTTAAATGATAATCTGGGGTGCTTGCCAAGTTGACATGGTTCACAAACCTTGTCATTTGAGTAAGTTCATTTCTGAATTCCCGTGGCCAGATCATGTTTAACAATACTAGATATGTTGTCCATATTAATATGAGTTAATCTCCTATGCCCTAGCCATGCATCATTACCAGAGATAGCACTGAAACATGTTACATTTTGTTTCTTCATGTCATTAAAGTTTGTGCAATACGCATTCTTAATTCTAGATGCTATGAATGCAACAGTTTTATCAGCATGCTTGACAATACACCTATTTGCCTCAAATGAAATGTCATGACCCTTGTCACATAATTGACTTATGCTCAAGAGATTATGCTTCAGCCCTTTAACATAAAGTACATCAAATATGGATAGAGAATCATTACCAATAGTTCCAATGCCTTCAATATCACCTTTGCTCTCTTCTTCGAAGGTGACCTTTCCTCCTTTCTTCTTTTCAAGGCTCAGAAAGTTATATCTATCTCCAGACATGTTCCTGGAACAGCCGCTGTCTAGATACCATACATCTTCATTTTTGCATATCTACACAACATAAAATATTTTTGACTTTGGTACCCATGCTTGTTTGGGTCAATGCATGTTAGCATCAGTAAGAACAGATTTTTCAATCCATGCATATTTTCTCTTCTTTCTACGTAAGACATTGCATCTAAGTATTGTATGACCTTCCCTATGGAATTTGTTGCATTTTTGTCTCTTGGTCAGTACGGTGTCGTACTCCTTTTGTTTAGACCCATGAGTGTAGCCTAGTCCAGTCTTGTCGAATGCACATTTTTGTGATCCTAGCATCATGTCAAATATATTTTGACCATTTTTGAATTTAATCACTGTGCAGTGCAGGTCTTCCTTTTCTTTTCTAAGGGTTTCATTTTCATTTTTCAATTTCCCAACAACTTTCTTAAGTTGTTTAACATCTAGAGACAATTCGTTTAGCTCTTCTTGTTGGAATTCAATTTCCTCAAGAGCTTTTTCAAAACTAAGCTTAAATTTTTCATTATTCCTAATCTCTTTACTAAGCTTTGACTTAAGCTCCTGAATATAAATGTTGAACTCATGCAATTTGTCAGTAGGTTCAGTTTTTACCTTTGTGCTTGCCATCAAACATAATGCAGCCGTGTGATCTGAATCCACATCATCTTCACTTGAGCTTGAATCATCCCATGTGGCTTTGAGAACTTTCTTTTCTTTTCTGTAAGAGCTGGTGTTCTTCTTATATTTTATGGGGAATTCACTCTTTGTATGACCTGGTTATTTACAACCGTAACATATTAACTCTACAAGTTTAGACTTGGGTTTCTTTCCTTTGTGAAGCCTTGAGTAAGAGTTATTCTTACTCTTTCTCCTAAGTAACTTATTGAATTTACTGGATAACATGGTCATGTCATCTTCTAAGTCTGAATCATTTTTCGAACCAGTTTCAGCATTGAGGGCAATTGATTTCTTTTCTTTATCCTCAATCTTGACCGAACACATTGTCTCTTTTAGCTTCATTTCACGAACCACACAATTCATCAAAAGTGTATCTAGCCAGATTCTTGGCTTCTTCTATGGCTATGGCCTTGGGTTCCCATGCTCTGGGTAAACCTCTTAGAAATTTTCTAACAGTTTCTTGTTGGTCATAGATTTTTCCTAGGTTCTTCATCTCATTGGTGTTTGTTGTAAACTGAGCAATAGTTTCGGCTATCGAATCAGTTTACTTCATCCTATAGGTTTCATATTTTTCAACTAACAGTTGGAGCTTTTCCTTTTTAACTTGCAAAGTTCCTTCGTGGGTGACCTCTGACTTGTTCCAGATTTCCTTAGCGGTTTCACACGCACTAACTCTATTGAACCCTTCGACTGATAAACTGCAAAACAAAATGTTTACAGATTGGTTATTCAATAGTTCTCTTTTATTTTTTTTAGCACTCTATTCGTCTATATCCTTTGGGACAGTAGCTCCATCAACTATTTTAGTAGGCGTTGGACAGCCGTGTGTCAATACATCCTACCTCTCTAGATCTTGTGCTTTAAGGTAATACCTAATCTTAGTTTTCCAGTGTGAATAGTTTTCTTCCTTGAACAGTGGTGGTCGATTGGTGGAGTTTCCTTTACTTGAGAGAAAAGTGCTTCTTTCGTTTTGTCCTGCCATACTCAATCAAAGATGGTTAGATACTTTGATGGATAACCAGCTCTGATACCGATTGTTGGCCCAGATATGTCCAAGTGGGGGAAGGGGGGGAGGGGGGAGGTGAATTGGACACTTAGCAAATTTTAACCTTTCTTTAAATTATGGGGAGCAAATTTTAACCTTTCTTTAAATTATGGGGAATAATGAAAGCAGATTAAACACAGTATAGTAATAAGACACAATAAATGTAAATGGGACAATGCCAGTAAGATTTATAGTGGTTCGGCTGCGCCTACATCCACTACCTAGCCTCCTCAGTTAGGATTTGTTCAAACTCCTTTATGGACCTTCTTAAGGGTGAAGATCAAACCGAAACACTTTCTCAGCTTACCGGTGTGAGAGGATCGTTTCTCTACTTACAGGTGAGAGAGAACCTATTCTCAACTTACTGGTATGAGAAGACCGCTTACAACTTTGAGCAACACTTGCTCTGACTCAGTGACTTACCCATCACAACAACATGATTACAGAATGAGATATGATTCCCTTTACTCAGAATCAAAGTGATACTTACAACGCTTTGGATTGAACCTTCTGTTGCCACAGATTCAGCGAAATATGTATGATGAAGTTAATGCTGAAAATAGGTTCAAATAGTTTTTGTCTTCGTTAATGTGTTTTTGAAATAATGAAGAAGAAAATCGATCAACCTAGAAGACTTGAAGTTTTCTTTCAAAAGATCATAAGATCAAGCACAAGTGAAAAATGACTAACTTTCAAAAAGTGTTTAGGCGCAAACAAAAACTATCAATACGTTTTGAATGAATATCAGTTTCGTATTTCATTAGTTCATTTTTTTGCTCTAAGGTAGCACGTATATATAGGAATAACGGAGGCGCAATAGACTTCGTAATTTTTGACGCTCTAAGTTATTTCAAATATAAAGTTAACATTCTTTCCAGAAATGGATTGATTTAGCTTAATGCATATTACAGCGATAGCACCTGAATCATCTGATCCTTTCATGAAAAAGGAATGTTCTAACAAAGTTTTAGAATGTTTTAAGAAGTTCTAAAAAGTTGTTGTACGATTCTGAAAAGTATAAGTACGTTTCTGAAAAAGGTTAACAGAAATGGCAGTAATGTCAGAACAACAAAAATATCTTTTGGGTCGTTTTGTTCCTTTGAGGGCGCTCATAGAACATCAGCGTCCTACTGAGCAAGAAAGTGCGGGCGCTACTAAGTAGTAAGCATCCTGACTTGCTTTGAGAATTAAACGACATAAAGCATGAGGGCGCTACTCAAGAATAAGCGTCCTGACCTATTAAAAGCAGTGTTAAAATAATGTTTAAGCGCGTTAACGGACGGTGAGTGTCCTGAAATTTATTTAAGTTGATGATGAAGGTGCTCCTACAAAAGTAACGTCCTAATAATTCATTCAACTTATAACTTATCAGCGTCCTTAAAGATAGAAATCACTTAAAGATAAAAGAAAATCTTTCAGAGAGCTGAAATTAAGTCAGTGTCTTGACATTTTCAAAGGTTGATAAGAGAAAGGCCACTACTAACAAGTAAGCATCCTTATTAATCAGATCAATTCAACCTTGAGCGTCCTAACATTTTATCAGCATCCTGACTTATCAAGTCCAGGAGGTCGCTGCTAAAACATTAGCGTCCTGAAAGACTTTATTAAAGCGTTTTTTTATTTCTCGATTAAAACACGATAAAACATAAAGTAATCGGATTAAATACATGCAACCAACCGATTAAAACATGCAACCATGCATGTTGCTAAATCACATGGCATAGAAGGTCCTACAACCTATCATAATTTAATCATACAAATGAACATCTTCAAACGATCATGGTCTTCAAGAAGATCTTTTAATACGTTTGTCATGCATCATTGAATCTTTGATACCTTCAAGTAAGATTAGATATGTCATATTTGCAGTAATATCATGAACAGAATGTAGTTTCATAATCATCAAAATCTTTCATAATAGGGACATATTCTCGTAAGGGACATGAGGATAAATGGTTCAAGATCTATGTGTTAAGATTTCGTTTTATGTTTATGGTTAATCGAATATTCTTAGTTTATTTATATTTTTCTGCGTTTAATGTTTTTGATCTCTTGGGCACGGATTGAATGATCTTAGACTTAGGGGGCGGCACTCGAAAGAGGGTTCCATGGGTTGGACTAAGGAAAATATAACCTAAGATTATCATAGAATTGAGAGATTTATGATGTCTTTTGAAGTTGTAAGAAGAATTATAAAACCTAATGAGTTTCTAGGGTTTTGGTTTTTATCGAGAGATCGAAATCAAGCCTTGGTGATATGTTCAAGTTCGGCACTCGAGAGAGGGAACTAGAGACTTTAGGATTCTTGACTTATAAACTAGAAGAGGATATTAATGATAAACATAACTAATCTACATAGATGACGGTTACGTGAAGTTGAACCTCTAGACTTTTCTCTATCGATCTTTCTTTATTATTTGAATGTTTGTTTAGTTACTTTTATTTTATTATTTTACTCAAGTATTCATTGAATTTGATCATCTAGATAACTTGACACCGTACGCTTGCGATTTGCACGTAACAGAAATATTGATAGCAGATTGTGGCACCCCGATTTTCAAAACATAAATCTCAAGTAAAATAATTAATATTTTAATTTTATCGAGAAAGATCACTGAGAATCAAGATGCTAATCGTGTTCGTCTATCTTAACGCATAATCATTATATAGATAGTAAAATTTGCTAAACTATGAATTTATATTTTTTTTTACCAACTTACTGGTTAAGATAAACGAATACCTTTTTATCTTCATACCCATCTTCATCTTCATACAAGGGTACTTGCCCTTGTCCATCAATTATGGACACAACATTTAAATACATTCATCAAATAGAATTAATGAATTCAAGTCCAAGGCATTCACACGTGAAATAAATCACAAGGTCTTTACTGACCGTAATAATGTTCATTGAATTTTGATTATCAATACAATCCGTTCAAATAATAAACTCTTAAAAATCAAATAAAAGTATTCAGTCCTATCACCATAATACTAACAAATTAATTAACCAACCCCTACTACTCTGAACTACATCACGAACTCGCAATTTTATTCTCTTAAGTACTTGCATATGAAAAATAAGGGTGAGCTTGAAAGCCCAGTGGGTCATCTAAACAATTCACAACATTTTATTATGATACATACACAAGAACATTACAAACAAGTTTCACACATTAACCGTTGCAACATTAGATTGTTTGAGTCGAGAATTTTATCACGTACCTTTAGGAAATCAAACTCAGGGTGACACTACCCAAAAATTAGAACTCCTTAGCGATATTCATCATGAATAACTGCCCCATAATAAACATTGGCGATATTCCTTAGAATAACTGCCCCATAATAATCAATGGCGATATTCCTTAGAATAACTGCCCCATATGTGTGATTCTTATCTTAATCGTGTTCCTTAGTGATGTCCTCCGTGAAGTCCAGTGGATTTATCACACCTTCAAATCTCAATTTATATTCTCCATCTTCAATTTCTTCTTCTCCTTCTCCTTGTTCTTCTTCTTCTTCTTCTTCTTCTTCATTCTCATCTGCTTCATCCACATCTTCCATCTCCAAAGCATCGCCATCGGCAGCAAAAGAAGACATCGAAACTCCTTCTTCTCCTTCAAGATAATCTCTAGTTTCTCGATAATCTGCCATTGAGATTAGCGAAGATTATGAAACCCTAGAAATGTTGCTCGTAATAGCTGAGATGAGATTTGGGTTTTCGACGAAACGAAGCAGATAGAGAGAGAGAGATTTGGGTTTCCGACGAACAGAGGCAGAGAGAGAGAGAGGTTTGGGTTTCCGACGAGGTGCGATTGGGTTTCAGGGGTTTGGGGTTTTCGACGACGGACGAGAGCAACCAGAGCAGAAAAAGAGGTTTGGGTTTTCGATGAGGCACAATTGGGTTTCAGACAACGAACCAGATCAGGAGAGGTTTGGATTTCCACAAAACGTTTCTTGTTGGCACGATTGGGTTTTTGCGATTGGGGATTGGAGTCACGGCGGGATCGAGATAGCGAGATTGGGAGAATAATTTCAAAATTGGAAGGTAGATCTTTTCAGATTTTTTAGGGATTACGTTTGAAATTGGAAAGTAGATTTTTTTAGATTTTTCAGGGGATCTTGAAAGAACTTTCGTCCCGAAATTAAAGTATAAGCTTACTTACTTGATGATGTTCAACTTTTTCCACTGTTGATCAGTTGTATCTCGAAACCTAGAGTGCTCTTTGAAATAAGTCGGCATATTTGGCCTTCATTTCACTTTCAGGTTCCCAAGTGGCTTCTTCAACTCCATGATGCTTCCACAACACTTTAACTAATGGAATGTCTTTGTTCCTCAAACTATGAACTTTTCAATCTAGGATCTTTAAAGGTCCTTCTTCATGGGTGGCATCGGCTTGTACTTTTACGTCTTTCCAATCGATGGTGTGGGAATGGTCTGGTTCATATTTTCGCAACATCGATACATGGAATACGTTGTGGATGGCGGATAAACTAGTTGGCAAGTCTAGTTGTAAGCATTCTCGCCAATTCGATCACTGATCTTGAACGGACCGATGAACCGCGATGATAATTTCCCTTTCTTACCAAACCTCATGACGCCTTTTTGAGGGCTTATTCTCATAAATACCTTATCACCTTTTTGGAACTCTGAAGGTCGGCGCCTCTTATCTGCGTAGCTCTTCTGCCTACTCTGTGCAGTAACTAGTCTTTTCTGGATCAACTTCACTTTTTCGTTCATCTCAATTATCATATCAGGTCCTGTAAGTACCTTATCTTCCCAATTGGCCCAACATAGTGGTGACCTACATGGTCGTCCATAGAGGCCTTCATAAGGAGCCATTTGTAATACATGCCTGGTAACTATTGTTATAAGCAAACTCTGCTAGGTGTAAGTATTTACTCTAATTTCCCTTGAAATCTAGTACACAAGCTCTCAACATGTCTTCTAAGATCTGAATAATCCTTTCAGATTGACCATCTGTCTGAGGATGATAGGCGGTGCTCATGGTTAATTTGGTTCCCAATTCCCGTTGTAAGCTCTGCCAGTACTAAGATGTGAATAAGGAATCTCTATCTGACACTATCGATATGGGTACTCCGTGTAGCTTCACAATCTCTTTAGCATACAGCTCGCCCAGTTTACTAATCGAATCTGTGGATTTAAAAGGTAAGAAGTGTGCCACTTTAGTAAGTCGATCCACAATTACCCAAACCTTATCCTCACCTTTCTGATTTCTAGGAAGAGCTCTGACGAAATCCATTGCTATGTTATCCCATTTCCATTCAGGGATTTTTAAAGGTTGTAACAATCCAGACGGTCTTTTATGTTGGCCTTAACTTGCTGACATGTAAGGCATTTAGACACATATTTGGCCACATCTCTCTTCATACCTTTCCACCAGTAGTTTTTCTTCAAATTTGGGTACATCTTATCTCCACCAGGATGTAAAGTGTATTTAGTCTGATGTGCCTCATCAAATAAGATCTTTTTAATTTCCTCAATTCTGGGTATACAAATTCAATATCTGAATCTCAATAACCCCTCCGAATCGATCTTGAAATTTGCATTTCCATTATTGGCTCTTACACCTGCCACCCATTTTATCAGTTTTCTATCCTGAGCTTGACCTTCCTTGATTTGATGTAGTAGGTTTGGCTTGCAGCTCATATTATATAAGAAAATCTGATTTTTCCCTTTTGTACTCCCAAATTATAATCTTCAATCAATTGGTACGTCTGGGTTTTTTTTACATCATTCTTATATGATTTTTGACTTAAAGCATCTGCGACTACGTTGGCTTTCCCTGGGTGATAATGCAGCTGAAAATCATAATCATTCAGCAATTTCATCCATCTCCTTTGCCTCAAATTTAACTCCTTTTGCGTATAGATATACTTCAAACTCTTATGGTCAGAGTATAGATCAAATTTCTCTCCATAAAGATAGTGTCTCCATATCTTCAAGGAGAATACAATAGCAGCCAATTCTAAATCATGAGTCGGATAATTCTGTTCATGAGTCTTCAGTTGCCTAGAAGCATAAGCAACTACTTTACCTTCCTGCATCAGAACAGCGCCAAGACCATTCTTAGAAGCATCAGTGTAAATAACATATCTGACTCCGCTTGCAGGAGTGATCAATATTGGGGCTGTGGTCAATCGTCTCTTCAACTCTTGAAAGGAATTCTCACATTTCTCATCCCAACTAAGTTTGGCATCCTTCCTTGTTAGCTTTGTCATAGGCTTAGCTAGTCTCGGAAAATTTAGAATAAATCTTCTATAGTAACCAGCCAGTCCAAAAAAAACTTCTAATTTCTGTCACTGACTTTGGCTTTTCCTAGTTCATTACTGCTTCAGCTTTTGTTGGATCTACGAATATCCCTTCTGATGACACTAAATGGCCCAAAAATTTGACTGACTTCATCCAAAATTCACATTTTTCAAATTTGGCATACAGTTGATTTCGCCTCAATGTTTCCAACACTACCGTAAGGTGTTCTTGATGTTCCTCATTGGTCTTCGAATAAACCAAAATATCATCAACAAATACCACTACAAATTTTGTCTAGGTGAGGCCTAAACGTCCTATTCATTAGGTCCATAAATGCTATTGGTGCAATAGTGAGTCCAAATGGCATGACTCTGGAATCAAAGTGTCCATACCTAGTCCTGAATGTTGTCTTCGGTATATCTGACTCTTTGATTCTAAGTTGGTGATAACCGGACCTTAGGTCGATCTTGGAAAAACAAGTCGCTCCCTTCAATTAATCGAACAAATCATCTATTCTGGGTAGGGGGTACTTGTTCTTGACTGTGACTTGATTTAATTTTCTGTAGTCAATACACAGTCTCATCGACCCATCTTTCTTTTTGACAAACAATATTGGTGCTCCCCAGGGTGATTCGCTCTGCTGGATAAATTCCTTAGTTCTATTAGTTCGCCAGGAGCCATTCTGTAGGGTGACATGGCTATGGGATCTGTTCCAGGGTATAGTTCTATCTTGAACTCTACTTCCCGCTTAGAAGGTAATCCGGTAATTCTTCGGGAAACACTTCAGGGAAGTCTCTAACCACCAAGTGCTCTTCTAAATTCCTCAAGGTCTTTAGAGGCTCGGCTTCTGTTAGGGTTTTGAGTTCCTCTTTTTGATTCACAGATTTGAGAAGTGCAGACCTTATATTCCTCAGGATTTTGTTTCTGTCCCCATAGATTTTCAACAGCTCTCCCGAAGGTAACCGCAAAGTAATCTTCTTTCGAAGGCAATCGATCTGGGCTTGGTACTCAGATAACCAATCCATACCCAAGATTACATCATAATCATTAATGGGTAAGAGTATCAATTCAGTTGAAATCAGCTTATCATTAATTCTAAGGTCACAACTACATTTTTCAGTTGTTGGGACGTTTACTCCTATTGGTGTTGAAATCTTCATAACAACAGATAAAGGTACCGTGGAAAGTTGTAGTTTCCTGGCTAAGTTTTCATCTATAAAATTTCCAACCCATCTTTAGTACTACATGAGATAATTATTTTTGTTTAGGGTGACTCTAGATTCAGAATTCTAAGTTCTCGAAAATAAAATGATCCTATTGATTCAGTTTCTAGGTTTTATAAAATTTTGGCCATCCATGATTGTCATAGGGTACAAGATTATGTTTTGATACATGTAAACAAGACAAGCAAACAAACAAACAACACACCACACAACAATGGTATAAAGAAATTCCCAAACTTTCACTTATATTCTCCGTATTCAAGTGTCCCATACCACTCTAGCCCGGTAATATAAGCTTCCACAAAGAAACTTCAATACACCCAACAATGCGCAAATGTCCTACCAACTAAGGCTTCCCAGGTACCCACTATGTCCAAGCTGTCCCATACCAGTTGAACGTAGCGACACAAGCTCGTCCAGAGTTGTTAGTCATTCACCAAACATGGTCTGCTAGTCTCCAAGTTCAAGACTCCTCAAATACCCTTAAATTCCTCCACCTCCCATACCGCTTTGGAACCAAGAATAAAAGATTCATCCTGATCTTAGATTCTAACCAAAGAGTTTCCATACAAGTTTTCGTCTCTAACCGATGTCCTAAAAGCTTTGAATTTATTAGACCTACTGTACTTTCATTCTCGATATTATGTTATAAGGTTTATCATTGGCATATTTATCTAGCTCAAGTTGGACACTAATATCATAAAGATTTGATACCTACGGTCTAATGCTAAGCTTCTTAAAATTTGGTGTAATACTTCCCATGATCTGAAGCCTAAGCTCTGATACCAATTTGTAACACCCCGATTTTCAAAACTTAATTTTTGTTAAATTAATGAATATTTTAATTTTATCGAGAAAAATCACTGAAAATTGAGGTGTTAATCGTATCCGTCTATCTTAACCCATAATCATTATATAGATAGTAAAATTTGCAAAACTATGAGTTTATTTTCTTCGAACCAACTTACTGGTTAAGATAAACGAATACCCTTTCATCTTCATGCTAAGGATCACATAATTCCACTATACAAATTTTTATAGTGAATTATGAGGGTACTTGCCCTTGTCCATTTATTATGGACACAACATTTAAATACATCCATCAAATAGAATTAATGGATTCAAGTCCAAAGCACATACATTTAAAGTAAATCATGATCCCTTCAATAATCATAATAAGGTTTTATCAAAATTTCGAGTGTCAATACAACCCTTTTTAAATAAAAGTTCACAAAGTTAAACAAGTAAATAGCTTATTCACTAATTAAAATCTTGTCCAGATTACCATCATACCCCTATCACTGAACCACATCACAACTTGCTACTTTATTTTCTAAGTACCTGCATGTGAAAAATAGGGGTGAGCTTGAAAGCCCAGTGGGTCATCTAAACAACTCACAACATTTTATTATGATACATACACAAGAACATTACAAACAAGTTTCACACATTAATCGTTGCAACATTAGATTGTTTGAGTCGAGAATTTTATCACATTCTAAATCACGTACCTTTAGGAAATCAAACTCAGGGTGGCACTACCCAAGAATTAGAACTCGTTGGCGATATTCATCATGAATAACTGCCCCATAATAATCAATGGCGATATTCATTAGAATAACTGCCCCATATGTGTGATTCTTATCTTAATCGTGTTCCTTAGTGATGTCACACCATACGTACGGTATAAGTACGATATTAAGTGCATTCATAAGACATATTCAAACTCCACTACACATGGTATCATGTCACAAAGTCAATTATAATAGTATTCACGCATGAACTTTACTGTGCCAATATTCCAAGTCATACGTTTCATTATCAGGCATTATAATTTATAAATGAATTCAATTACCACATGAATTGCATGCATCCAATTATCATTTAATCAGAATAAAAATCATGTGACACACATATCATCATGGCTAACAATCACAACATGGTTTATATAAAATCATGTACAATAGGCATGCATAAGCAATCTAATAATACTATAGACCAAATTAATTTAACATTCCTATCTATATATCAAAATAAAACATTATGAAGGCATAGAATCATCCCCACCTGTAACGCACGCAATTTGTTCTTTTTCGAATTCCTTGGTGCGTAACGTACATCCTCAACATGGATAAATCAACAAGTCCTTTCCAAATAGATGGGTGATCCTTGGGTGCCAAATGAGCCACGAGCATGTAGAAATCTATGGCTTTTTTTTCTTTTTTCCAGTTTCTTCAAAAATAAGGCCAAGGGTATGGTACGTTTCAGACAAATTTGGAGCAAGCATAATAACCTCTTTCAGTACACGGATGGCCTCTTCATATTGGCGTTTAGCATAACAAATATTAGCTTCCCCAAGTTTCCTTGTGACTTCAGGGCTAAGTTTGTTTTTTGATCCTTTCCGCCTACCTCTTTTCTTAGGCTTTCTCAACTTTCTTCATCCGCCCAAAATTCATACGTTCCATAATTTCCTCGATGTTTGTAATAAAAGCATCATCTTGCCTCGCCTTTTTGTGGATCCATCACTTCGTTGCTCTCTAATCGCTTTACGTTTTCTTTCAGCTAAAGCCTCATATTCGAGACGCTCAAACTGCAGATAAGGCTAAACTCCAAACGCATCATCCTCCGTGAAGTCCAGTGGATTTATCACACCTTCAAATCTCAATTTATATTCTCCATCTTCAATTTCTTCTTCTCCTTCACCTTGTTCTTCTTCTTCTTCTTCTTCTTCTTCATTCTCATCTGCTTCATCCACATCTTCCATCTCCGGAGCATCGCCAACGGCAGCAAAAGAAGACATCAAAACTCCTTCTTCTCCTTCAAGATAATATCCAATTTCTCGATAATCCGCCATTGAGATTAGCGAAGACTATGAAACCCTAGAAATGTTGCTCGTAACAGCTGAGATGAGATTTAGGTTTCCGACGAACCAAGGCAGAGAGAGAGAGAGATTTGGGTTTCCGACGAACCGAGGCAGAGAGAGAGAGAGAGAGGTTTGGGTTTCCGACGAGGCGTGATTGGGTTTCAGGGGTTTGGGGTTTCCGACTATGGACGAGAGCAGCCAGAACAGAAAGAGAGGTTTGGGTTTTCGACGAGGCGCGATTGGGTTTCAGACGACGAACCAGAGTAGGAGAGGTTTGGATTTCTACAAAAACGTTTCTTGTTGGCGAGATTGGGTTTTTGTGATTGGGGTTTGGAGTCACGGCGGGATGGAGATTGCGAGATTACGAGAATAATTTTGAAATTGGAAGGTAGATATTTTTAGAATTTTCAGGGATTACGTTTGAAATTGGAAAGTAGATTTTTTTAGATTTTTCATGGGATTACACAGATTAAATAGAGTATAACAAATAAACACAATGAAAGTAAAAGAGACTGTACAAAGCCTACATCCAATACCTAACCTCCTTAGTTAGGATTTGGCCAAACTCCATTAAGGATCTTATTATGGGTGAAGATCAAACCGGTACACTTTCTCAACTTTCGGGTGTGAAAGGAACTGTTATACTTTCTCAACTTTCGGGTGTGAGGAAAACCTTTTCTCAACTTTAGGGTGTGAGAAGAACCGTTACATCTTCAGGCAACACTTACTCTAGCCCAGTGACTAACCAGTCACTAATATCTTAATACAATATGAGATATGATTCTATTTACTTAGAATCAAAGTAATACTTACAAAGCTTTGGATTGAACCTTTGATTTACAAAATATGTATGATGAAGTTCGGCTGAAAACTGGTTCAAAAAGCTTTTGTCTTGTTCAATGGATTTTTGAAAGGATATAAATGAAGATCAACTAATCAAGAAGACTTAATGTATTTCAAAAGATCGTGAGTTCAAAAGCAGAGAGTAGAAGACTAACTTTCAAAAATATTTGCACAAGTGAAAATTGTTAATAGGTTTTGAATGGATTTCAATTTTCATATTGATAGATCAATGATCGTTTATCTACTCTAAAGCAACATATATATAGAAATAACAGTGGTGCAATGGACTGAGTGATTTTGGCTCACGAAGTCATTTCAAAAACAACAAATCCATTCTTTCTCGAAACATATAGATTCAGTTCAGTGCAATTTACGGCAATAGCACCTGAATCTTTTGATCTTTCACAAAAGAGGAATGTTCTAATAAAGTATTAGAACGTTCTAAAAATATTCAAAAAGTTATGAAAAGTTTTGCATAGTTCTGAAAAAGTGTAAGTATCAGAATAATGACTGTTGAATTAGCGTCCTGATTAGTTAATCAATGTCCTGAAGCATAATGTCAACTTTGTCATTTTGTGCCTTAAAGGCACTCATGAATCATAAGCATCTTGCTGAACTGTGAAGTGAGGGCGCTACTTACTCGTAAGCGTCCAATCTTACTTTGTTGATTAAAACGACTAAACTTCGTGAGGGCGCTAATCCACAATTAGTGTCCTGCCTTGTTTTAAAATATTTAAAATCACGAGGGAGCTACTAACGAGTAAACGTCCTAATATTTAAAAACAATGAAAACAATCGGCGAGCTGATTCTGAATCAGCGTCCGGACAAATTTACAGGTTGACTTAAATGAGGCCGCTACTTATAAAGCGAGCGTCCTGATGAATAAGTATAATTCAACCTTGAACATTATCAGCGTCTTGACTTACCAAGTCCAGGAGTGCGCTACTAAGACATTAGTGTCCTAATAAGATGTATTAGCGTCCTGATCGACACCTAAAACCAGTTTTGATTTTTCATTTAAAACTCGATATATACGATTAAAATCGCGTTATTTCCGAACCAAATCAAACATAGAAAAGTCAATGCAAATGATTGAAAATCAACTCGACTAGATCATGTAGTCATGCATATTGTTGAATCACATAGTAGTGAAAATTCTACAACCTAAACTCAATCAAATCATACAATTATATAACTTCAAGTGATCATGGTCTTCAGATAGATCTTGATAATATGTTCACCATGCATCATTGATTCTTCGAAACCTTCAAGTAGGATTAGATATGCCATGTATGTTGTATTATCATAAACAGAATGTGGTTTGTAATTATCAAAATATCTTTCACATAAGGGACATACTCTTGTAAGGGACATGATGATAAATGGTTCAACAGTGTGTTTCCTTAAACTCTTATCAGAAAAAATCTAATTCTCAAGAAAAAGCACAGGAGCACATTCCTGGCTTGAGGAGCGCGTTCCTTCACGTTCAAGTGATAGAAACCCGATTTTTCAATCAAAATGAGTTTAAGACATTATCAAACACATAAACCAACTTTGAAAACATTTTTGACAAGTTTGAAATACAATTTGTAAACTCATGGTGCTCCTCAACCGGTAAGAAATCAAGAATAATCTGGAGCATAACTTCATGAGCTCGCACATTCGAGACCAAATCCTCGTACTTCTCTTCCATGAAGAAGAGAGAAGTGACAACAATCTGTTGTTGGTCTCGCGGCTCCATCAGCAATTAAAGAATTGGATCAGAAGGAGCTGGAACAAATGTGGAAGGGCCTGGTGTGTCAGCTAGTGTCATGGTGCCTAATGATGAAGCACTGGGATCTGAAAATCTTGCTCGACCATGACCACGTCCTGGATGTGCCTCAGCTTGTGCCGGAGTTGGTACTACTCCTCGTCGACACGAACGAGATACTGGTGGTGCACCCCCTACTCCCTCAGTATCAAGCTCTGGATGCTACATCTGAAGGTCAAATGGAATGAATCTGGTACCCTCGCCCTGAGAACGCCTGCTGATGTGCACCGAGATGCGTCTTACCCACTGATATCCTAAAGATCGAATCGTATTCTCTCTAATGAAATTTTTCTTGTTCGGCTTCGTCAATACTCAGAAGATGGTCAAATCAACGCCTGCTCACTTAGAGAGCAAAGTCAACAGAGCACCATACGACAGTGCTAGCGTGTAATGCCGTGTCCCATTAATGTGATTAATAATAACATGGGAGAAGTGGATCCTGGTGTGGCTGTGCATGCACCAAAGAAGGAAGGCATCAAAAGGCTTCACCTTTGCATGAGAGCTCAGTCGAGGGATGATGACCCTCGAGATAATGTTGTGGAAGATCTTGAGCCGCAACCCAAAAATGGTGTTGGTCACTGTCGACACCCCATGCCCTGGCTCCACTCCAAACATGGTCCTCAACGCTGTGATTCGGTCGTAAATGAGATCATTATCCTCCCTAGAATAAGAGATTGTGGGATCATCAAAGGAAAAACCAAAGATCTCATTTAGTATAGATGGAGAAATATTTATGTCGTGACCGAGAATCCTAGAGCGATAGTGAAGGGGATTATCGCCAGGAACAAGTGAGAGTCCAGAATAGAAAACTCAAACTAATTCAGTATAAATGGTGTCACCATGAGAGAAGAACCGCTCCCATCTCATCTCAGTGAAGCGGGTGAAGAGGCATATGAATCCTCATGAAGTCATCAAATTCGACTCAGTCGCTCGGAGTGAGACATCGAGTGTCAAATGGCCTAACGACAGGCTTTAGTAGTGGAGGTCGAGAAGTGGGTGATGCTGCAAGAGAGAAAAAAGTAACATCATCATTTGATGAGGGTGATGATGATGGTGATGGAAACGGCTCGCGGAGTGGATGAGAGGCACGCGGTCACCTCGTGGATAGTGGAGTGGGTGTGGGGGACTCTTCAACCTCTAGACGTCTCTGCGTAGGCCTGGGTGTGGGTGTGGAAGATTCATCAATCGCCAATCCACGCTTAGGAGTTGTCGTTTTCTTAGGAGGCATTTTATCAAACACTTGATATGCAAACAACATGAACCTATGGGTTTTGGGTGAAAAATGATGAAAATAGGGATAAAATGGGTCAAAACGATGGTGGGAAATCGAGGTCGGTACGGACACGAGAAAAACAAGTTGTAGAACTTTTATTTTTGTGAGAAATCATGGGAGAAACAAGAAAATAAAAATTGATGGAAATAGATGAAAAAGTGGCGGATTTGGTGAAAAATGAGTGGATTTAATAATGTTTTTGGGTTTAAAAACGATGGATTTGAGGATTTGAATGATTGGGAAGGTGTTTGGAACTATCAAAATGAAGAGATTTGGTGTTTGAATTATTGGGTGAGAGAGAAAGGAGAAAATGGCGTTAAGAAAATGAAAAAATGGCTCTCTGGTCGCCTATTTCAGTTTTGTCGTCAGACAGAGAAATGCACATTCCTGTGTTCTATGCAAAACACCTCTTGGTGTTCTTGCAGAGGAGCTCATTCCTGAAGAACACAGAACACTGTTTTGTGTGATTTTACATTTTCTTAATTTTCACTTTGATTTAATTGATAATTTATAATAATTCAAGAAATTTTTTGGTCATTTCTAAGTGAACAATACACACATCAAATGATACAAACATTATAATCAAAATCATTCACACCAAATTAACACACACAAGAACATCAACAATAATTCATACAAGATTGACATTAACGAATAATGCATCATTATCAGAAATAATACATGCAAGATTATTTAGTAATACATGTACAGTTATCATAGATGATATATTCAAGTGAACATAAAATATTCATCATTCGCACATTCACATGAATACATTGGAAGTAATAAGATATAGAAGTTTCAACATACATACTTCCAATCAAATTAAGCAATAATCATAACATCAATTTAGTATGAATGTCCGGTAACATTATTCAATATCAAATGGATTAATACATTTAAGAGTTTTTGAGGTACATGATCCATTTAATATTTGTAAACATTTTCCATGTCAACATATGATAATCAATTTTGGCAAGTTCACAAGATAAACATGCATACATTTCACAGCTTAATCATTGAAAAAAATGTAGATCATTTAAAGCATGTCCAAATTGATTAACTTCAAGACATTGGCAATAAGATATGATAATTTTTCAATCAAGCCTAAGATATTTCCAAAGTCATTGAGATAATATAATTAGGTATAGTATTACATGGAAATTCATTCAACTTAATCATCAAACAAGATATGATAAGTATCGTGCTTGAATGGACATTAAATGCTTCAACAAAGACATATCTCTTAACACACAATTAATTTATGCTTAAGAGAATATGTTCAGGCCTTTCGTGGAATAACACAATAAAGAGTATTGAAATTTAAAATATAAGTGTTACCCACAAAACGAAATCCGATATGAAACACCTCAAGGAAACGCGAAGCTAACATTTTGATCATTGACTATGTTGCTCGAGTCCTTGCTGCATCCAAGAAGTTTTCTAATCCACATATTTCATTTTGGAATCTTTGGAAACCTTCGAATGCATATTTGTATGTTCAGATCTCTATCTTCATCAGTTGAGGTATAAATGATTGAACCACTGGATATGGTACTTGAAGAATGGTCTTCCTCAACTTGTTCTTCTTCATCATATTGAACTCTTACCAATGATGATGTTTCACTTTCATCCATTCTATACCTGTCATCATCACTTAGTAAATTTGCAAGTATTTCTCTTCTTTCATATGAAGCTTCAGTTTCTTCTGAAGAGGTTTTCAGTCTGCTTAACACATAAAAAATTCTCTCAAAGCTACTGTTAAACGGGTCACCAAACATTTCAATTAAGTTAACTTTGTACTTTCATTTGTCCGGAAAACCTTCTAAGAAATACTTAACCAAAATTTGATGAGGATAGGTTATTCAAAAACTTTGCAAATAACTTGTTAATTCTATAAACCTATCAAGTCCCTCATCAACTGATTCCTCAAGTAAGAACTTGAAATTTTTTATCAAACTTTCTAGCACCTCAGTTCTTACTTTGGTTTCATCCTTGGCTTTCATAGACATCAGTAAGTTGTAAAATTCTTCCAAGGTGAAATCCCATGGATTAAACATTTCTGCAATGCTTGTAAGATTTTAGCCCATGATTTCGGAAGTATATCAACAAAGCATACGACGTTAATCTCAATTGGCATCTCTTGATCCAAATTCTTTAAGTCTTCAAGAACTAATCTAAATCTAGAGCACGCCTCTTCAGTTGGTTCATCATCAGGAAACATAAAATCTTCAAATCTTTTCTCTTCATCCTTGAGCCTTGATTCTCTATTATCTAGTAGCTCAAAGTGAACCAAGTGAAGCAATTCTCATGCTTCTTTTGCAGTATCACATTCATTAACTTGTTTTAATTCATTGTCCAGGAGACAACAAAATATACTCTTCTCATTCTCGGGTTGTCCATAACTTGGTTGGCTTGTCTAGAAGAGTAAACCCGTTTTCCACCATTCTCCAAAGATCAACGTCTTGGGATCTCATAAAGGTTTTCATGAGAATCTTCCACTCACGAAAATTTTCTTTTCTAAACATCAATGGTTTATCGGTGTATTTTTTGTCGTCCATGTTATAGCTAGTTGAGCATTGTCCTGCTATAATACTCAAAGAAATTGTTAGATAACTTTGATGCAAAAACCCGTTGGGATACCACTTGTTGGCCCAGTATTATAGTCCAAGAAGGAGGGGTGAATTGGACTTGGCGGATTTTCGCGTTACCTTTAGGTTAATTAATTTAAAAAGAATATATGCACAGTAGATAGCAAGCCAAATAATCAAGTGCAGGAAAAATAAACACACGACGATTTATAGTGGTTTGGTTCCCCTTGAACCTACTTCACTACCTGACCACCCGCTATCAGGATTTTCCAATCCACTATTGACTAGTTAACTTACGGGCGTGACTAGAAGTCGTATACACTAACCAATATAAAGGCTTGGCTGGTAGCCGTACACACTAACCAACATAAAGGTTTGGCTAGAAGCCGTATTATAACCAACTTACAGGCGTGATTACAAGCCGTACAACAATATGGTATAATCTCGATTGACTAACAAGTCAATAATAAATCAAGATTACAAATGATACAGAGAGATGTTCTAAAAACACTATCAACAATTTTAAGCGTCCAATCTTTACTGAATAGTCACTACTATTCCAACCACAATATTTTAACTGATGTGTAGTGTTGAAATAGTTGTTTTCAAATACATGCAAATGATTCAAATAGTGATAATGTAAGATCAAGAGTTGAATATGCATATGTATTCAAATATTGATTCTAAAGATGATATGTATGAAACATAAGAATTAATATGCACAAATGATCAAGACACGTTGATTCTAAATAGATAAATGCTTAAGTTCAAGAATCAATATGCTCAAGTAATGATCAATGAAATTGATTCAAAATGATGTAAGTTTAGCACATGAATCGATACCACATAAGATGTATGAAACCACTAATCAATATAATATCATATGAAGATCAAGTATGGTTTCACAAACACTTAAACAAAAACGGTATTAAAGATAGATAAATACACAAAAAACGTTATTCAATCACAAGCACAATCACATGAATCTTAAAAAGATATTTTAGTCAACTCTTGGGAAGGATGAAGCACACAAGATTCTCCAATGTGTGAAGGTGATTGAGAGTGATTTCGCCTTCAAAAAGATCAAGATCTACAAGATATGTGATGAACTCACTCAAGAATGGCTTGATCTATGCTCAAGATAAACTCACAAGTTTCTTAAAGAGTTTGAAATATTAGGCGAACTATTCAAAAGTATGAATCAAAGATTCAAATGTAGGTGAACTTTTGCGTTGAAAAGATGTTTAAAGCCCTTAAGAACTTGTTTTGGACTTGTAGAAATGAGTGTATGAAAATCAGCACAAGTTCAATGATTTTGCAAAAGTTGCTCTTCAAATAAGCAAGTATGGTATTTATAGAAAAATATCAGACCGAGGCACAGGAGCGCGTTCCTTCCTAAAGAAGCGCGCTTCTGCCTTAAAATCTAAAACTTTTCAAATTTCCCTCCAATCGAGGAGCGCATTCCTCATACGAGGAACGCGTTCCTTAATATGTCAGTTGGGCATAGGAGCGAGCTTCTTCATCAAGAACCATCGACTCTATAAACATTTCTATTTTGCCCTTTTCTACATGAGCGTGTTCGTGTTAAGAGGAGCACGTTCCTTAATCCCTTATCAGAAAATTTTGAGTCTCGGGAAAAACCAGAAGAGCGTGTTCCTTAAACTCTGATAAAAAAAATCTGATTCTCGGGAAAAAGCACAGGAGTGCGTTCCTTCACGTTGAAGTGATAGAAGCCTGATTTTTTTTATCAAAATGAGTTTAAGACATTGTCAAACACATAATCCAACTTTGAAAGCATTTTTGACAAGTTCAAAATACAATTTGCGAAGATAAACACGTGTACAACAATCGATTAATACAGATGATCAAAATGTTCGATATGATACGCATAAAATGATGAAAACCATGCAGAGTTGGTAATACGAGTGCATGATAAACAATATTAACTATATGATTGCATGATAATCATGATAATGTATGGGCATGCATGATCAATATGATAATAGTGTATGTGCATGAATATGTTAACCTATATGCATGATTTTTAATAGATGCAAATCATGTTGTGGTTGGAACGAGTAAGGATTACTCTATGAAGCTCTTGAATCTTCCTACATTATTGTTCCATCCACACGCTTTGACGATATAGTTGAATCAATTTAATATAGCTAGTTAGCACTTAAACAATTAGTCAAAGAGATTAGTGATCACAAGTATGTTGTTTTAATCATCAAAACAAAATCATGTTAAAGTCGTTACATCAACACTTGTGCCCTCCGTTATTAAAGGAGGATGAATAAAAATCTATGTTGATGTTCATTTTTGTTCACACTTCGATTTTGTTCTACTGCTCGTAATCGGGGTGTGACAAACATGGTATCAGAGCATGATTTTGTGACCAGTGACATACACACGTTGATTTCTTGGTACGCGCATTGGTTATATTAGTGCGATACGCACATCGGCCCCCTTCGATACGCATGTCAACCATCTTGGTACAACTTTTGTACCTCGATGTGTGTGTCGGCCCTTCAGTACACACAATGGTCACACTAGTAGGTGCATCGACCATTTACCACCTCAGCATGCGAGTCGAGTGCCTTAATATGCGCACTGAAGCCCTTGGTATGCGTGTCAACCCCTCGATATGCACATAGTGTAAAACCCTAGGAATTAGACTTAGGGCGCAAAACATAAAATATAGAGTTTCATGAGAAAATTTCCTTAAGGAAGGTACGTAGAAAGAAAGATATTTTTAAAAAAAAAAACATAGGCATGGTTGTTTTTAACACGTGGCACCCTCCGCCACGTGACGTTTAGGAAAAGTAATACTTTATTTAGGTGGCACGGATGTGATACAAATGTACCCTAAGAATAGATTCTAGGGTAATCCCATTTTTAAGGATTGTCTAGAACTTATTTAGATATATTATAATTAGATGATTGCAATGAACTATAGACCTAGATAGATATTAATTGGGATTTAGTATTTTTCCCTATAGTGAACTTATGGGATGATTACCTTGCCAGCCAGACTAGTAGAAAAATAGTGAGGTTGTATGTAGGATGATGGTTCGGTTCGTAAGTTTAAGCATATTAACCATAAATTGAAGAGTCAATGACTATATGAAAACTATAAGGTCCAAATCTAGATAAATATATGTACATGTCGAGACTCAAGATTTGAGGATCTATGACAATGATAAATGATTTGTGTTGACTTTAAGGTCTTTTGGGGCATCCCAAACTCATGATCTTGTATATATATATAAACAATGATTTATGAAGATTCTTTTTATATTGCCATGGGCATCACAGTGAGTGCATAATAAGTATGATAGTCTTGCCACGTATGAAGAGTATGACCAGACCTAGAGGGATTTGTAAATTTTGATGTCAAAATTATTTGACCTTAAAATTTCATATGATGAGTATTTGTGACAAGAGAAATATTGTCCTTGATGGATATTAACATATATGATTTTATTTTAGTAGTATGGTGATCAAAAGGTTGCATTACTTGATATTAGTGATAATATGATCAATTTGGGTATGTTTATTTTGGTTGTTGGTATAATCAAATTGATCAAATGATCATAATGTGAGAAAATGGGATTGTATATATTAATATGAGCTTAGTGTATTCTAAACTGGTAATTGTGGATCAACTGTATAAGATCTTAGGTTGTGGAATTAACCTAGAATAAAGGAAGTAATGAAGTTTAAGATAAGGTCACCTAACTAAATTAGTATGTGACCATGAAGATTGGGAGATCCAATTTGTTAGAAGCCTTATTAGATATATAAAGTTGAATTGATGATCAAAGAGAGCTTAGTCTCTACGAATGGATACGGTCATTAGCCTAATATTTAATTATCAAGTGATCGGCTTCAAGTTTATGCAGAGCTGATAATTATTCTAGTGAAAAATATTTATGAGTCAAGATTAAAGCAAATAAGCAGTTAAGAAAAGTAAACCTTAATGAAAATAAACCTTAAGGAAAAATATAACTTATGAAAAATCTTGGAAGGGAAATAAACCTTAAGGAGTAGGTTTTAAGGAAAATGACAGGAATACGTCTCCTTAAAATAATGGGCCCTAAATAAAATATGACTCATTAAAAAATCAAATGAATAACCAAGTACATTGTTTAATAAGGAATGGGTAGATCGGACCAAAGTTTTGATTATGGGTTACGGGGTGGAATAAAATCCATAACTCGAAGTGTTGAACCGATGGTTGCCACACAAGTTTTAGATGCTTGCGGGCACAAGATAAGATACAAAACCTTGAAGCTTAAGGGTCGTCAGAACTAGGCCATCGCTTAATAGTTAAGGTTTGAGAAGCCAAGCCCGAGAAGTATTAGCCACTGGTTGATGTGCCTTGTGTGGCTTGAAAATTAGAACGTATCGAAATTAA
Organism: Paratinospora sagittata; assembly: GCA_035771175.1. NCBI lineage: Eukaryota > Viridiplantae > Streptophyta > Magnoliopsida > Ranunculales > Menispermaceae > Paratinospora > Paratinospora sagittata. Next base: position 16,116,162 of record CM069611.1, on the reverse strand, counting down.
ATGACTGCTTACACAGTCATCCCCTCATTCATATTTAGATACACCTTTAAGTTGAGTCCAGAAGAGGGATCACTTTTCCCTTAGAGGAAAAGTCATTTAGGTAGATGATTGGATATCATCAATGGAAGTTAGTAGACAACATAACCACTTAGGAACGTAAGTCGTTCGTGGCCTGTGGATTGACCTTTGCCACATAGGAGTCGCCCGTAGTGCATGAATTCCCACCTAATTGAGTCAGCCTTAGGTGGTGCACCTCTATTGTAAATTTCATTGTGTCAGCCGAAAAGAGATGCACAGACGGAGTTGTACCTTACTAAAACGGAACTCATTTGGTTATATGAGATTTTTCCCTGGACATTTATAGGTGAACCCAGGATGATACTTGACCACAGAACCTTACGTGGGCTGGTTTTGAGCATTGAAGGTTAAATAAAATATTGTTGAAAATTATGTTATGTTATCAAATATTGATGATTCCATCAAACGGTCGATGGAATTTCCTTTCAAATTTCAGGCCTTACAGAATTTTCTATCCTAAGAGGACACATGACCCATTGGGAAGGGTATGAATGTGTTTCGTGGGAAAAGGGGGTTTGGAATTGTGATGACCCTAGTTTTCAATTAAGAAAACATCAAGCCGCCCGGGCTAGCATCCTCTTCAATAGGGTACTAGTAACCCTCAGCCTTTACACATACCATCACTTCCACAAACATTCAACCATGAACAAGTCACACAAGGCTTAGATATAAACAAAAAAAAGACAATCAACCAAAGTGCGGAATTATCATGAAAGTTTAAGTAAAGTAAAATTATTATAATTATCCACATCCAAGTATAATGCCAGAATTTATTAAAAGACAAACTACTCCTGAGCAAGCTCGAGACGCCTCCCGCTCCATCTGTTACTCACCAACTAGACATGATGGAGTCAACACCGGGAGAGATCAATATGCAATATGCAATGCTCTTGCCTTTGTCTCGGGCACTTCGGGATCCTGAAGAATAAAGGAGTAGAGTGAGCTTATAGCCTAGTGAGATGATATCGCATATCCACCATCACATACTCACCAATATGTTGAAAACCATCCACATGTTGGCCCATATATGTCCAAGAGGGGGGTGAATTGGACACTTAGACAATTTAAAAACAATTACAATGGCAAAAATTAAAGTGCAAAAAGTAAACAAATATGAAAAGTTGATTTATAGTGGTTCGGCTACTTGCCTACGTCCACTACCTAACCTCCTCAGTTAGGATTTTGAACCTTATCACTAAGGGATTCTCTTACGGGTGAGAATCAAACCGTTACACATTTTTTTAACTTGTGGGTGTGAGAACAACCGTTACACTGCTCAGCTTACAGGCGTGAGACCAACATCCCAACTTACAAGTGTGAGATAGACCTAAGCTTTCTTAACTTACGGGTGTGAGAACTACCGTTTCTCAACTTACAGATGTGAGAAGACCTGACCTTGTTGAATATAGAATATCAACTTAGTAGTTTATCTAACTACTGTTACAACCTTGATACAGTATACATGATATGAATTTGAGTACAACTGTATCCTATGAACTATCTCTCAAATTTCTCTTTCAGCAAGAATGATATAAGTAAAAATAGTGTTGAATAATTTGAGTGAAAATAGTTCAAACTTTCAAATCAATTTTCAGACAAAGATAGAATCTTAGCTCAGTGTGAAAATCAATTGGATAAGTAATGATTCAAATAAATGCTTTGAAACTAGAATAACTTAAGCTTTTTGAATCGTATGAAAATTCGACTAACTTTCAAAAAGTGTTTTAGCTCAGAGAATTTTCGTTGGTCTTAACAAATTGTTAAGTGTCTGTATTTATAGACTTGTAGAGATGAAGTTGTTGTTCATTTGAATTTTAATTTCAAATATGGACGTTTACTCACAACAGTTAGAATATATCACGAAAATAACAACTACACATTTCATGAATATTCTGATTTTCTCCAAATACACAAATAAGGAAAGTTTTAGAAGACATGGTTCCTAAATCAGAGAATATCTCTTACAAACACAGAAATTTGATTTTGTACGAAAAGTTGTTTTGAAAAGTTGGCTAAAAGGACGTACATGTCAAAACAACAAAAATATCATTTCTGTTGTTTTGTTCCTTTGAGGGCGCTCATAGAATATCAGCGTCCTACTGAACAATAAAGTGAGGGTGCTATTGAATAGTAAGCGTTCTAACTTGCTTTGACAATAAAACGACTTAATTCATGAGGGCGCTACTTCATAGTGAGCGTCCTACTCTGTTTTAAAACTTTTGACACACAAGGGCGCTACTCAAGAGTAAGCATCCTAAACTATTAAAAAAAGTTTTAAAACAATGTTAAGTGCGCTGACGGACGAAAAACGTCCTGAAAGTTATTTAAGTTGATTCTATAGATGAGGGCGCTCCTACACAAGTAGCGTCCTGATAATTTATTCAAATTATAACTTATCAACATCCTTAAAGGTAGAAATCACTTAAAGACAAAAAGAACTTTCAACGAGCTGAAACTAAGTCAGCGTTCTGACATTCTCAAAGCTTAAGAAAAGAACGGTCACTACAAAGAAGTAAGTGTCCTTATTAATCAACCTTGAGCTTCCTAATATTTTATCTGCTTCCTGACTCATCAAGTCCAAGAGGGCCCTGCTAAAACATTAGCGTCTTGAAAGACTTTTACCAAAATGGTTTTTTGATTTCTCGATTAAAGCTCGATAAAACATCATTACTTCTCTTAATCAAATCAAATACTTTAGAAATCATAAGGTAAAATCTTGTTGAGAGTAAGTTGATCGATAGACTTTACATTCTAAGTACAGATAGACTTGGAACTTTACTTTGTGATGTTCAATAGGCTTGTAAGCACAGTTCCTTGATCTTGATTCTTGATAAATCTGAAACACTTGATAAGATCATTAGATACACAAACAAAAGATATTTGGAAACATCAAAACATTCATATCATGGGGTTCATTGAGATAACACCACATATCGATCATCTTAGATGAGTACTACTATTACATGTGCAAATTATAAAAAATAAATATTGGTATAAAGTTAAACACCGATCATATAACATAGGTAGATCCTAGATACTTCCAACCTATGAAGCATCAAACCTATGGTTCTATGACGACAACCAGGCTCTTATCCCAATGGTTGGTTACTATTGAAAGTCCACCAGACGTCTCTACCAGTAGACCTCACACAGTTTATCCCAATTTCAGCCACTTTCACAACCAACCAAGTAGGATTATGTTGAACTAAGTGGTTTTCCACTTAGTACTCTTCTAAGTGTTTTGATGCTTAAAAAAAAGATAATCACAGTACTAATGTCCTTAACTGAGGTGTTTCAGCGCTAACTAGCTATATCTAATGGATTCAACTATCGTGTCAAAGCATGTGGATTGACCAATAATGCACGAAGATTCAAGAGCTTCATGTTTGTAATCTTTTGTCTAAAATCTTAGTGTAGTAGAGTAATTTTTTACTCGTTCCAACCACAATATGATTTGCATCTTTTGAAAATCATGCATATAGGTCATTAGATATTCATACACATATTCTATTATTAAATTGATCATGAATGCACATACATTATCATGATTATCATGCAATCATATAGTTAACATTGTTTATCATGCACTCATATTACCAACTCTACATGATTTTTATCGTTTTACATGTATCATATCGAATGTCTTGATCATCTATATCAATCGATTGTTTTACACGTGTTTATCTTCACGAATGTTGTTTCAAACTTGTCAAAAATGTTTTCAAAGTTGATTTATGTGTTTGATAAAGTCCTAAACTCATTTTGGCCAAAAATTTGGGTTTCTATCACTTCAACGTGAAGGAACGTGCTCCTGTGCTTTTCCCCGAGAGTTAGATTTTTTCTGATCAGAGTTTTAGAAATGCGCTCCTGTGGTTTTTCCCGAGACTCAGACTTTTCTGATCAAGGAATAAGGAACGCGCTCCTCTTTAGAGGAACCCGCTCCTGTAGTCAAGGGCAAAATAGGAATGTTTGTAGAGTCAGTGGTTCTTGATGAAGAACCTTGCTCCTCTGCCCAACGAACACATTAAAGAACGCACTCCTCTTTTAAGGAATGTGCTCTTCAATTGGAGGAAAATCTAAAAAGTTTCAGATTTTAAAGCAGAAGAGCGCTCCTTCAGTAAGGAACGCGTTCCTGTGACTCGGTCTGGTATTTTTCTATAAATACCACACTTACTCATTTGAAGAGCAACTTTTGCAGAAATTTTGAACTTGTGCCGATTTTCATACTTTCATTCCTACAAGTCCAAAACAAGTTCTTGAGTGTTTTAAAAATGTTTTCAAAGCAAAAGTTTACCTACATTTGAATATTTGATTCATAGTTCTGAATAGTTCACCTAATCTTTCAAACTCTTTGAGAAACTTGTGTGTTTCTCTTGAGCATAGATCAAGTCGTTCTTAAGTGAGTTCATCATATATCTTGTAGATCTTGATCTTTCTTGAAGGAGAAGTCTCTCTCAATCACCTTCACACATTAGAGAATCTTGTGTGCTTCATCCTTCCCAAGAGTTGGGTAAAAAATCTTTTTAAGATTCATGTGATTGTGCTTGTGAGTGTTAAACGGTTTTTGTGTTTGATTTATCTATCTTTAAAACCTTTTTGTTTAAATGTTTGTGAAACCATATTTGATTTTGATATGATATTATATTGATTAGTGGTTTCATACATTTTATGTGGTATCGATTCATGTGCTAAACTTACATTATTTTGAATCGATTTCATTGACCATTACTTGAGCATATTGATTCTTGAACTTAACCATTAATCTATTTAGAATCAACAAGTCTTGATCATTTGTGCATATTGATTCTTATGCTTCATACATATCATCTTTAGAATCAATATTTGAATACATGTGCATATTCGATTCTTGATCTTACATTATCACTATTTGAATCATTTGCATGTATCTGAAAATAACTATTTCAACACTACACATCAGTTAAAATATTGTGGTTGGAAAAGTACGCTTAAAATATTTCAACAACTATTCATTCAAGATTGTACGCTTAAAATTATTGAGAGTGTTTTTGGAACATCTCTCTCTATCATTTGTAATATTGATTTATTGTTGACTTGTTAGTCAACAAGGACTATATCATATTGTTGTACGACTTGTAACCACGCTCGTAAGTTGGTTACAGTGCGGCTTTCTAGCCAAACCCTTATGTTGGTTAGTGTATTCGGCTTCTAGCCAAGCCCTTATGTCGGCTAGTGTATACGGCTTCTAGTCACGCTCATAAGTTGACTAGCCAATAGTGTATTGGAAAATTCTGATCGTGGGTGATCGAGTAGTGTAGTAGGTTCAAGGGGAACCAAACCACTCTAAATCACTATGTCCATTTATTTTTTCCTGCACTTGATTATTTGGCTTGTTACCTACTGCGCATATATTCTGTTTAAATTAATTAATCGAAAGGTAACGGTAAAATTCGCCAGGACCAATTCACCCCCCGCCCCTTCTTGAACTATAATACTGGGCCAACAGATTATACCCGAAATTTATGCATGGTCTTAATATGCAAGACTACGTTCATGGTATGATGATACAACACATAGCCAACCACTACATTAATTTAATAAGCATGCGAAACATTCCAACATATTCATATTCATGAGCATGTATAACATCACCATATAACCAATGCTTTCTATATCAATCACTGTAAGTATAAATATGAATCAAGTTTGCATGGAACAACAATATATGAATAATTCAAGACATGTAATAACTATCATAAGGGCATGAATAATAACCTCAACATGTCATCTCATGTACATTTAATCTTTGTTGGTCCACCCAAGAGGGGGTGAATTGGGTGAGATGGTCAATTTTAAATTTATCTTCCAATAACTTAATGATATACATGAGTATATTGGAATTGAACGAATAAATAGAAACTTAGACTAAATTGCAAACATGAGACACACAAGATTTATAGCAGTTCGGCCAAGCCTACATCCACTACCTAATCGCCCGATTAGGATTTTCTCAATCCACTAACTGATTCTCTTACGGGTGAGAACCAAACCTTTGCAACTGCCTTTTTACAGGTTAAAGGCAAACCTATCCTTTCACAGGCTAAGGATGAACCAAATTTCCTTTTTTTGGGATGAGAAAAAAGCCATGTTCCTTTTACGGGATAAGGAAGAATCGTTTTCCTTTTACGAGATAAGGAAGAATCGTGATCCTTTTACGGGATAAGGAACAACTGTGATCCTTTTACGGGATAAAGAACAACTATTTCTCTTTTACAGGTTAAGGACGCACCTATCCTTTTACGGGATTAGGATGAACTGGTTCTCTTTTACAGGTTAAGAGATAACCTAACATGATTTCAATCCTGAAATCATTAAGTGAACTGCATTCACTTGTCCTGGTTGTTTTAGTCCAGAAACACGCCAGCATTACAACACAGTAATGTCGGTTCTAACTGAGTAGAACACTTTACAATTAAGCTCAGTACATAACATTACAAAGATATGAAATATGAATCCGTAATGCTAAGTTGAAATACACTTATAGTCCTTAACCTTTCAATGTTCGGTATTGCTCAAGTTTAGTTTCGAAAATCATGAATAACGTGATATGGAAATCAGTGCTTCTTTGAAAATAGTATGATACCAATAAACATTGACTTGAAAATGAAGGACCAGTGTAAATAAAAGACACAGACAATTTTCAAAGTAGATATAAAGTATGAGTAAGAAAACTTCTGGTTCAGTATTCAGTAGCTAACATAACTACTGATATAGTTCGATATAGTACTTAAGATATGAAATCAAGTACAACTGTATATCTCGAACTATTTCTCAAATTCTATCTTCAGCAAGATTGATATTAAGTAAAGATCAGTGCTTAGAATTTGAGTAGATACCATATCAAATAGATTTTCAGAGATAGAATATAATTGAAGTTCAATATGAAAATCTTTTGAATACATAGAGGTATCAGTGAAAAATACTTTGAAAGTTTAGATATTTAAAAAACATTTTGACACAGATTAACTTTCAAAAGGTGTTGGCACAATAAAAATTATCGTCTAGTTGTTTGGTCCTAAGTGTTAGTATTTATAGACTTAGTAGGACATAGTCGTTAGACATTTGAAGTTCAAATAATATGAAGGTTTACACACAACGGCTAGAATTTTATATGAAAATGGAAATTGCAATTTTCACTAACATCCTGTTTCTTTTCAGATTACATGAAAAAGGGAAGTTATAGAAAAACTTAATTCATGTATCAAAGAAGATCTCTGATAAGTCTGAAAAGGACTCTGTGCAAAAATTCATTCTGAAAAAGTAGACTGATGTAGTGTACTTTTTTGAACAGTGACGATTGCTGAATTAGCGTCTTGATTTCGTAATCAGTGTCCTTACCCACAATGTCAACTTTGTCGTTTTGTTCCTTGAGGGCGCTCATTACGTATAAGCGTCCTGCTGAACAATGAAGTGAGGGCGCTACTGAAACGTGAGGGTTCTGACTTACTTTGACACTTAAACAACTTAACCCTGAGGGCGCTAATGCCCAGTTAGCATCTTACTATGTTTTAAAACAAATAAGTGCATGAGGGCGCTACTTTTCGAGTAAGCGTCCTACCAGTTAAAACATAAAACACAATATGAGGGCGCTACAACATTGTAAGTGTCCTACCATATATTTAAAAATATTTGAACAAAAAAAAATGCGATGAAGGACAATCAGCGTCCTAAAAGTTATTAAGTTGATTCCCAAAGGTGAGGGCGCTCCTATCCAGGTAGCGTCCTGATAGATTGTTCAACTTATAACTATCAGCGTCCTCAAAAATAGAGTCTTTGAAGAACTTGGAAATCTTTCAGTAAGTTGATGCTGAGTCAGCGTCCTGAAAACTTCAGAGGTTGACTAAAGGAGGCAGCTACTTACAAGTTAGTGACCTGATTAATCAGTTCAATTCAACCTTGAATGTTATCAGCGTCTTAATGAATTATCAGCGTCCTGACTTATCAAGTTCAGGAAAGCGCTACTAACTCATTAGCGTCCTGAAATACTCTTGAAAAATAGTTTTGACTCGCGATTAAATAAACGATAAATGCGTAAAAACTCGATAAATTTCAAATTAAATATAGAGAATTAAATCATTTGAAATATCATAAAATATATGATCAAAACATACAAGTATGCAAGTGGTTTGTGCATGGTTTTGGAAAACATTTGAGCAATGTCGATTAGAGAAAGATATACCTTAAATATTGTGTATTTCACATTTTCTCATAATCTTTAAATCCAACTCTTTATTATGAGATCTTCAACAAGAACTTCACGTTAGAGTTGAATGTCTTACACGTTGATCGAAAGATGTAGACTTTAAGCTTGATCGAATCGTTCGAGTGGTGATCTTGAAATCAAGATATCATCGTTGAGGTCCTTTTGATTGAAACGATCTTGAACGTCTGATATGACTTTTAGTTCCTTGATCGAATCATTCCTTGGTTTTTTGCTTCTCCTGAGGTGCTGGGATGAGATCTTGATAAATGCTCGTTAGCACCGAAAGATATTTCGTTTGTGATCATCAAAATATACTTCATCACAATATATTTAGGGACGTGTTAAGTGATGAACCACTTAGATTAACAATCTTATCCATGAAGATCTACTCATTTTCTACCATAGCAACCGTTTACGCACAAACATATAAAGCAAGGTATTCTCTATCATGGCATATAAAAATCATATTCATACATGTACAAAATCCCATTTAGCTACACCTCATGCTAATACCATTCAATAACATGTAAGTAAGCATGAATCATGAGATAAAACAATTTTATAGCTATGATGATATGGATATGATGGGGGAATGGAATCGAATCCACTCACAGTAATATCGTTCCTTGGTTTCTTGATTTGGAAACCTTCACCTCACTTGGCGTTTACTCCACTTCCTATCATACATAGAACTAGTTCTTAGTTGACTACTTAAATCAATCAAATTTTACTGTTCCTTAAACATTTATGGACCTCCAACTTTCCTTCAAGGGTTTGGTTTCCAACACCCTTCATTGATAACCCAACATTGCCCGTGTTGGGTGGTTCATGTCCCATAAACCATGAACCTTGGTTTTAGGTCCATACCTCATCACATAATTCCAACATTAGGTTTCCTTAAATAAGAACCATGTAAAACTTCATAAACAACTTCAATCTCTCATTATCATTCAAGAATCATTTAAACAGAACCTATTAGCTCATATATTTGAATGTTGATTTCTTACGCCCATTTGTGGGTTCTCTACCATTTTCCTTGGTTAGGTGTTTCTCACACACCCAAGAACATTAACGGGCTCTTGGCTTTCTCTAGTTCATCATATCTTAAGGGTTTGGAGTAAAACCATTTGTAGAATGGTCAAGCAATATTTTTTGGAAAACATAGTTCCAATACTTATTTATTCACATAATTTGGTTCTCTTAGTATGATTTCATCTACTAAGATGGAATCTCTAAAGAAAAACCCAAGAGGAACTACACATCTAAATATCAAAATGAAACTCACTTGGTTTCTTGGAGAACAAGTTAGCTTTCAACTATCTCCAAAACTACCATAAATCCCTTCATCTTTGCTCAAAACCATGTTAAAACATTAAAACAACCTTAAAAACATCATTAGAGACTCTAGAAACTCTTTTAAGTTCTAATCAAGGTATGAGCAGGATGACTTGTTCCCCAAGAAAACCCAAGAATCAAGAATTCAAGCTAAGGAAAGGGAGAAATTATACCTTCAATGCTTTTGATTTGATGTTTGGAAGCTTCAAAACACGTTTAAAAGTCACTTAGAATCACCCTTGAAGCCCCCAAGAAACCCTCCAAGTCGCACCCCAAACTCTTTCACTTTTGCCCAAATTTGAAAAGCCTAAAATGAGAGAATTTCGTGCTATTTTTTATAGATTTTTAGATGGAGGAACACGCTCCTTGAAGGGAGGAATGCGCTCCTTCAGCCCAAAAATGGAGGAACACGTTTTTTTAATGGAGGAACATGTTTATCCCCCGTTTCTTCTCCGATTCCTTTCCTTTTTTTTGTTTTCTTCATTTTCGATCTTAGTTCTTCTTAGATGATCAAAATGGGGTTTTCGAAGGTTTTAAACATCTTAAATTTAAGATTTGTTTAAGTCCCACGTTCTATGTTTTCTTTAAGGACATAAGGTTTTTTATCCAAATTTTCAATGCTTCCGAGTTTCAATACTTCATGAATGGTGTGTAACACTAACATTTGGTTCTTTACGCATCATTTTAAGGTTCATTTGGTCTTCAAACCAATAATTTAGGGTCCTTATGAGTTTAAAGACTCTTATTTCATCAAGGCACTAGGCGTATGTTTGGTACTTTGTCTTAATACTTTTGTGGGGAGTCACACGAATGAATGATACCAGTGTGAACTTTTAAGGTAGAATGTTTGATAGGAAAATTCATAACCATTGATATCCCTTTTATCATTGTATTCAGGGTGGTATGGGATGCAAAAAATAAAGAGGATAACTACTATATCCTGGATCAATGGAGGACATGTAGACTACGTGTGGTAAATCCTATAGAAATTGGGCTTATTCCTGCTATCGCCCAGTTTGACCTGTATGAGACGGACAAACTAAGAGGATACCAGTTATAAAATTAGATATCTAGATGGTTTGTGATAAGTAGTGAATTTTCAAAACCAGTACATAACTTGTATCGCCAAGGTTGGCTGGTATGGGATGAACGAACTGGGTAAATACATGTTATGATTTGATTTTGGGGAATTCACGAAGAAACTTGTTTGTTGCATATTGTGAAGCATTGTTCATGAAATTATCGCAAGTGCACGATAGTCAAGTTATAATAAAATCCGATGAAATCAGGTATCGTCCTCGGGGATAATTTGAACACTAGCTATTACATTTTTACCTTAATTTTATCTAGACTATAGAATTCGAATGATTGAGTAATTAAATAGTAATGGAAACAACTAATTATTAACTAGCAAAGCAATGAAAACGACAGATTATCAATAGAGAAATAATCTAGAGAATCGATTTCATCTAACTATCAACTATGTTCTTTCCAATTTTTTATCATTAATGTATTTACCTAGTTTATAAGCTAGAAATCCTAAAGTTTCTAACACACTCTGTCGAGTGTCGCGTTAGAGCATATTCATAGGAATTGATCTCGATCTAACGATGAAGACCTAATTCTTACAAACTCACTAAGATCTATGATTTCCTTTAATGACTTCAAAGGGTCTCGATTTCCTATCGGTCTCACAATAACCTAGGTTATATTTCCCTTGTTCCGATCAAAAGTACCCTTTATCGAGTGCCCGCACTCTAGAACTAAGATCATCCAATCCGTGGTCAAGAGATTGAAAGCATTAACAATGGAGAAATATAAATAAACTATCACAAATCCATTAATAATAATTAATACTTTACTAGAACTTAGCATCAAAGTTAGGATCCATTTATCCTCTAGAAACAATGCTTTAGTTCATAACTAAAGAAATCAAAACAATAACTAATGGTTCAAACATGAATCAGAACAAAGAAAAGCAAACTAAAACGTGTAGAAGTTGTCAACGGTCTTCAATGTAGATCTTCTCTTCCATCTCGCTCCAGCCGCAAAACTTCGTTCTCCACTTTATTCCAATGTGTTCCTCTCAAAAAACCCTTTCTTTTTATATATATTAAGCCCCTTTTCGTAGTGTGTAAAAATTTAGAAAGTCCCAAAATTCCCAAAATCGCAACTGGAAAAACATAGGGCGCCACGAGTAGTGTTGCGGCCCCTGGTTAAAAAATTCCAACGCCGCGGCGCTATGTTGACATTCTCTGGGCTCCTCGATTAGCGTTGCGGCTCCCAGAGCACTATTTGTGCACAGTGTTGTGGACTTAGTCATTTTTCGCTCCTTTTGATTTCCTTCTTGTGGACTCAGCCAATTTTCTTTCACTTTTTGGCTTGGGTTCTTCATGGCTCATCATCTAGGCTTCTCATATGTTGTGTCCATCATTCATGCTCACTTTCATACATCTAAATACCTACAAAACAAAACAAAACAAGTAATTAAAACATTCAAAACATAAATTGATCCAATATATAAATTAACAAACTGAAATAATGCATAAAAACCAATTTATTCCTAAACTAATAAATGAATCAAAACTAACACAAACACACTCAACTAATGCATAAATTATCCTAAAACAACTGTAAAACTCTACTAAAACATGTCAAAATATACAACTATCAAATACCCCCAAACTTAGGACTTTGATCGTCCCGAGCAAAGGAAAAACAAAACTAAAATCTCATAATTAACATATCCCTTCTAAAGTCAAAATCTTGCACAATTAAAGACTTAACTCAGCATTATAATCACATACATGGCCTCTAAGATTATATCAAAAGGAATATTCACTTCTAGGAACGAATTTCAAGAGTATAGAATTGTCTAGAATTTCAACCCAACTCTCACCAAGTTTCACCTTTGATTCTTTCACACATGAGTACATAACTAATCTCATCAACTAATCATGCAAGTCATGAACAAGTGCAAGCAAGTGTTAAGTGTAAGATCTCAAAATATAAAATTTAAGTTGGAACTCCATAGGCAAGTTTTTCACACCACTCTCCACTAATGTAACTCACACACCATTCAAAATTAGTAGGTCTTTCATAGGTTGTAATGTAAGGCATAGGTTCAAAGGTAGAGAAAAATAGGAAAATTTTAACTCAAAAAGCACCCTAAACACTTTGATCTTTTACAAACATCCAACCCATTACATTTAGAACCAAAAACCTAATTTCAGCACATATACCCTTTCTTTAACTGGTCAATCTTTTCATCTCATTCCCCATTCTTTTGTTTTCTTTTTTTTTTCTTCTTATTTTCAAAGAACAACTACACCCCCAAACTTATTTCTTTTCATAATCATGGGCATAGCATCCTTTTTCTTCTCTTTTTCATTTTTTTTCAATAAAACTCATAAGCAAACTTCACATTGTTTTTCTTCTTTGTCACCCTTTTTCTTCACTTTTCTTTCCCATTGTTCTTTCATCCAAATAATAACACTCCATAATCAAAGTGTATAAGGTACATAGGTTGAAAAACAGGGGAATTAAACATGATAACCTCAGATTTCCTGGTGTATAGGTAACAAAGAACAGGATATTCAACTCAAAGTGGGAACTATGGATACAATAAAAAGTACGGTAGGCTATATGGCTCAAACGTTTTCAAACATGGCCTAAATCATCTTGCTCATGGTGTGTTAACTAGGATTTCGCCTCAAGTGGTGATCAGACTTGTTCTAGAATCCCTAGAGATCTAAGATATGACTTAGCACGCAAAGGTCCATTCGCAACAATCTCAATCCAATGATAAAAAATCATGTACAAATGGTTAACTCTCTCCAATAATTCCCAGCAAAAGTTGGATCAAGCACACAGACATATAGGTAACTTTTTACATTCTCCTATTGTTTTATATCTCTGAAGCGTTCTCTTATCATTGGCCCGCCATATGTAAGTCTAAAATTGTAAAAGAATGTGACTACCTAGCCTAAACTAATGCATACTCAACTAACATACCATGACAAAAAGCAAAACTCTCCCCCCAAACTTAAAGCAAGCATTGTCCTCAATGCATGATAAACACAAATAAAGAAAAACGTAAGCATATAAGATTAAGTGGAGTTTAGAAAACCCCCTAAACCCAAATGGGTGAAAATGTGCGCCATTCGTCCCTCCGTAATGCTTCAAAGAGATCCCCAAACTTGCGTTAGAACCTAAAAAGGGGCAAAGGAAACAAATTTGTTAAGGCACGAAAGTCAAATTTATACTACAATGACTAAAAAAAAAAAGTCAAAACCGATAGGTTGCCTCCCATCTAGCGCTTGGTTTAAAGTCATCAGCCCAACTTTCAGACACATTGCCATTACAGATCCCCAAAAGTGATGCAATCATCTCGACGCACCTCGTGGCCATAGTAATGCTTCAACCTTTGGCAATTAACTCAGAAGCAAACACCATTGTCATTCTTTAGCTCAACCGCTCCAAAAGGGAAAACTCGTTCCACCATAAAAGGGCCCGACCATCTAGATTTCAACTTGCCAGGGAACAACTTCAATCTAGAATTGAATAGGAGTACTTGTTGCCCTGGTTCAAAATTTTGCTTCTCAATGTTCTTGTCATGCCACTTCTTGGTTCGCTCTTTATAGATCTTGGCATTCTCATAAGCATAATTCCTAAACTCTTCCATCTCCATCTTCCATCTCCATTAGTTTCAATAGCCTTTGATCCTCAGATGCCTTTAAGTCAAAATTAAGCTTTTTCACCTCCCAATACGCTCGATGTTCCAACTCAACCGGTAAGTGACAAGATTTTTCAAACACAAGGCGGTAAGGAGACATCCCAATAAGAGTCTTCAATGCAGTCTGATACGCCCATAAAGCATCATCAAGCTTCAAAGACCAATCCTTCTTAGTGACATTGACGGTTTTCTCCAAAATTTTCTTGACTTCTCAATTGCTCACTTCGGCTTGGTCATTGGTTTGAGGATGGTATGCAAGTGCCACTTTATGTTTTACCCCATACTTGGAAAGAAGAGCATTGAACAATTTGTTACAAAAGTGGGTACCTTCATTACTGATGATAGCTCTAGGTGTGCCAAATCTAGTGAATATTTGCTTGTGTAGAAATTTCAGCACCACCTTAGTATCATTGGTCTCCATAGCTATAGCTTCAACCCACTTGAAAACATAATCAACTTCCAAAAGTATATATGTTTTGCCACATGAAGAGGGAAACGGGCCCATAAAATCAATACGCCACACATCAAAAAGCTCCACCTCTAAGATGTTTGTTAAAGGTAGCTCGTGTCGCCTATATATGGTACCAAGACGTTGGCATCGGTCACACGTCTTCACAAATGCATAACTATCTCGAAATAATGTAGGCCAATAGAACCTACGTTGAAGAACCTTTTTCGTTGTCCTTGTAGCCCCAAAGTGACCACCATATGGAGAAGAATGGCAATCATGTAGAATGGATTGCACTTCCTCCTCCGGTATACATCTCCTTATTAGTTGATCATTGCACCTCTTAAATAGCTAGGGTTCGTCCCAAAAATAGAAACACACATCATGTAGAAACTTGTTCTTCCTTGCATATGATAGATCCCGAGGCAAGACACCACTAGCCAAGTAGTTCACATAATCAGCATACCATGGAAGTTTGGCAAATAGCCCATAAACTTGTTCATCTGGAAATGTTTCCAAAATAGACACACCATCATCTTGCTAATCTAGTTGCGACCGAGATAGGTGATCCGCAACTACATTCTCACTCCCTTTCTTGTCCTTAATCTCCATATCAAACTCTTGAAGCAAAAGGACCCATTTAATCAACTGAGGCTTCGCATCCTTCTTCTCAAACAAGTATTAGATGGTGCCATGGTTGGTATAAACAATCACTTTAAACCTAATAATGTAGGATCTAAACTTATGACAAGCAAAAACCACCGCTATAAATTCCTTCTCGGTTGCTGTGTAATTTTGCTAAGCCCCACCAAGTGTCCAACTCGAATAATAAATGGTCCGGAACATCTTCTCTTTTCGTTGCCCAAGAACCGCTCCCACTGCATAGTCGCTCGCATCACACATGATCTCGAACGGTTCACTCCAACCCGATATCACCATAATAGGTGCTGATACCAAAGCTTTCTTGATCAATGCAAAAGCTTCCTCACAATGTTCATCAAACACAAATAGGGTTTCTTTCTCAAGGAGGTTGCAAAGAAGTTTAGCAATCTTGGAAAAATCCTTAATGAATCTTCTATAGAAACTTGCATGCCCCTAGAAACTCCTTATGTCCTTAATAGTCTTCGGATGTGAAAGCTTTTCAATAGTAACAATCTTCGCCTTGTCTACCTCAAAGCGAAATCCGGTGTCCAAGAACAATGCTTTCATGCACCATGAAATAACACTTTTCCCACTTAAGTACAAGGTTCGTTTCTTCACACCTCTTCAACACAAGGGAGAGGTTATGCAAACAATGATCAAAAGAGGACCCAAATACTGAAAAATCGTCCATAAAAACCTCCATGATGTCTTCTATCAAATCAGAAAATATAGTCATCATACACCGTTGAAAAGTCGCCAGTGCATTGCACAATCCAAACGGCATACGCCGAAACGCAAAAGTACCATACGAGCAAGTCAATGTAGTCTTCTCTTGATCCTCCGGGGCGATGGCTATTTGATTATACCACGAATACCCATCCAAGAAACAATAATAATGGAAGCCCGCCAACCGATCTAGAGTTTGATCAATAAAAAAAATAAGAAAGTGATCTTTCCTTGTGGCCTTGTTAAGCTTCCGGTAGTCTACGCAAACTCTCTAGCCCGTCACTGTCCTAGTGGAAATCGGCTCATGCTTATCATTCATCACTACAGTCATACCCGCTTTCTTAGGTACCAATTGAACCGAACTTACCCACGAACTATCCGAAATGGCGTATATGATTCCCGCCTTGAGCCACTTTAATATTTCAGCTTTCACAACCTCCTTCATGGGTGGATTTAGCCTTCTTTGATGTTCAATTGAAAGCTTGTATGAGTCCTCCATCAAGATCTTGTGCATACAAATGGAGGGGCTTATCCCCTTGACGTCGGCTATGGGCAACCCCAAAGCAGACTTGTACTTTCTCAAAATGCATAATAGCTTCTCCACTTCCACACTAAACAAAGTTGATGATATGATGACCAGCATAGTAGACTTCTCACCCAAAAATGCATAATGGAGGTGCTCCGGTAAGGGCTTCAACTCCGGTGAAGATTCTAATGACTCGGGTGGCAAAAAAACTTCAATGTCTTCTACTTGGACGATGGTACTTGTAGGATTGTGGGCTTCAAGAGCTAAGGTATACTGCTGGACATCATCATGAGAGGCCTCATCTCTAGTTACCGAACTCACAAGACACTTCTCTAAAGAATCTCCCAATGTAGCCTCCTCATGTACTTCAGTCCCACATGCATCCACCACATCCGCTACATCTATCTGGTGACATATATTTCCCTCTAATGGGAATTTAATGGTCTTGTATATATTAAATAGCACTTCTTCATCATTCACTCTTAGGGTAAGCTCACCACGTTGCACTTCGATCAAAGCTCTCCCGGTAGCTAAGAATGGCCGCCCAAGTATGAGAGGGATATCACCACCTTCCTTCATATCCAAAACATCAAAGTCCATCGGGAAGATGAACTAATCCACCTTCACTAGCACGTCTTCAATGATACCGCTAGGGTATGTAAGTGATCAATCCGCTAGTTGCAAAGATATCATAGTCGGCTTCACCTCGCCAAGTCCCAATTTCCTGAAAATTGACAAAGGCATCAAGTTAATACTTGCACCTAAATCACATAAAGCTTTAGTGAAATTTAAAGAACCAATGGTGCAAGGTATGAAACTCCCTGGATCTTTTAGCTTTTGAGGTTGCTTCTTTTGTAGTATGGCACTACATTCTCCAGTAAGCTTCATTGTCCTATAATCCTCTAGCTTCCTCTTTTTTGTCATCACATCCTTCATGAACTTCACATAGTTGGGCATTTGCTCCAAAGCATCGGCAAAAGGGATGTTGATGTGGATTTTCTTGAAAATTTCAAGAAACTTAGCAAATTGCTCATCAAGCTTCCTCTTTTGGAAAATTTGAGGAAAAGGGATAGGAGTCTTAAGACTAGGGGGATTATCTAGAAAGGTGATGGAACCGGGCCTATACGGCCTCTCTTGAGAATTTTCCCCTTACTTGATTCTTCCTCTTCTTTGCTTGACTTAGCTTCCTTGTTGGGCTCCTCATTCTCTTGACTAAATGGAGGGGGAGATGTAATGTGTTGGCTTGTAGAATAAGCCCCTTTAGCTTCTTTTCCACTCCTCAAAGTGATGGCCTTGCATTGTTCCTTGGGATTTATCTAGATGTTGTTAGGCGAGGATCCATGTGGTTGTGTATTCACTGTTTGGGCTAGTTGTCCTACTTGTACTTCTATGTTCTTAATTGAAGCTCTTGTCTCCATCATAAATGATCCCAACATATCCTCCACGGATGGCTTTTTCTCTTGAGCTTGATTGTAGAAACAGGGTAGAGTTGCAATGTATTCCTCGTGTTGGCATAGGAAAAGTTTTCATGATTTCGAACACTTGGGTGGTACTAATTTGGAACTCCTTGATTGCTTCTGAAGTTATACCCCCAATTACTAATGTATTGAACTTCTTCCTCATGTGCCTCATTCCCTGAAGAACCCATATGTAAAGTCGTTGCCTTTTCAATAAAAGGTTACCCTCTTTGAATAGTGAGCACAGCAAGTTGGTTGGCAATACTTGACATCTGAGCAGAGAGAGATGTGAATGGATCAACTTCATGTAGCCAGCCACCTTCTTAACCATTGATCGTCCACCCGAAACCCCATAAGTGTTTCTAGCCATATCCTCCAACATGTTCAATGCCTCAGTAGCCATTTTTGTCAAAAGTGACCCACTGGCCGCCGCATCAACTAGAGTTCTTGTGCAGAAAGTCATCCCATTATAGAAAAGTTGAATTTGTAACCAATCTTGGAACCCATGCTGAGGACACTTCCTCAGCAATTCTTTGAAATGCTCCCATGTTTCATACAATGACTCAGACTCGTGTTACTTGAATTGTTCGATCTCAGCTCTCAATTGGGCGGTCTTGGCAGGTGGAAAAAATTTTTGAAGAAATTTTTGTACCATCTCTTGCCAAGTTGCAATGCTTCTCGGTTGCAAAGATTGCAACCATGCTCGTGCTTTGTCCCTTACAGAATAAGGGAACAATATCAACCTTATGGTGTCCTTAGTAACACCATTTATCTTCATCGTATCACACATCTCCCAAGAAGGTGGTGATGTGGATAGTAGGATCTTCAGTAGGCAGCCCCCCATACTGATGTTGTTACACCATCGAGATCAATGTCGGTTTCAGCTCAAAGTTGTTCACGTTGATAGGAACATGAACTATACTTGAATAGTTCTCATTAATGACCGGCTTTAAGTAGTCACTCAAGGTCAATTGATTTTGCTCATCTGCCATTACCTCAGCTGTTCTTCTTCTCTCTTGTCTCGGTCTTCCAAGAGTACGTTCAAACTCTTGAAATCCTTCAAAACAAAAACTAAAAGAAAATCAGAGAATAACAATAAAATATAAAAATCTAAATTAAAATCTAAGTTCAATAACACGATATTAGTGCAAACTAATAATTATTCCCGGCAACGGCACCAAAAACTTGTTCCTGAAATTATCGCAAGTGCACAACAGTCAAGTTACAATAAAATCCGATGAAATCCGGTATCGTCCTTAGGGATAATTAGAACACTAGCTATCACGTTTTTACCTTAATGAAAACAACTAAATATTAACTAGAAAAGCAATGAAAACGGCAGATTATCAATAGAGAAATAATCTAGAGAATCGATTTCACCTAACTATCAACTATGTTCTTTCCAATTATTTATCATTAATGTATTTACTTAGTTTATAAGCTAGAAATCCTAATGTTTCTAACACACTCTTTCGAGTGCCGCGTTAGAGCATATTCATAGGAATTGATCTCGATCTAACGATGAAGACCTAATTCTTACAAACTCACTAAGATCTATGATTTCCTTTAATGACTTCATAGGGTCTCGATTTCCTATCTGTCTCACAATAACCTAGGTTATATTTCCCTTGTTCCGATCAAAAGTACCCTTTGTCGAGTGCCCGCACTCTAGAAGTAAGATCATCCAATCCCTGATCAAGAGATTGAATGCATTAACAATGGAGAAATATAAATAAACTATCACAAATCCATTAATAATAATTAAAACTTTACTAGAACGTAGCATCGAAGTTAGGCTCCATCTATCCTCTAGAAACAATGCTTTAGTTCATAACTAAAGAAATCAAAACAATAACTAATGGTTCAAACATGAATCAGAACAAAGAAAAGCAAACTAAAACGTGTAGAAGTTGTAAACGGTCTTCAATGTAGATCTTCTCTTCCATCTCGCTCAAGCCGCAAAACTTCGTTCTCCACTTTATTCCAATGTGTTCCTCTCAAAAAACCCTTTATTTTTATATATATTAAGCCCCTTTTCGTAGTGTGTAAAAATTTAGAAAGTCCCAAAATTCCCAAAATCGCAACTGGAAAAACATAGGGCGCCGCGAGTAGTGTTGCGGCCCCCGGTTAAAAAATTCCAATGCCGCAGCACTATGTTGACATTCTCTGGGCTCATCGATTAGCGCTGCGGCGCCCAGAGCACTATTTGTGCGCAGTGTTGTGGACTTAGTCATTTTTCGCTCCTTTTGATTTCCTTCTTGTGGACTCAGCCAATTTTCTTTTACTTTTTGGCTTGGGTTCTTCATGACTCATCATCTAGGCTTCTCATATGTTGTGTCCATCATTCATGCTTACTTTCATACATCTAAATACCTACAAAACAAAACAAAACAAGTAATTAAAACACTCAAAACATAAATTGATCCAACATATAAATTAACAAACCGAAATAGTGCATAAAAACCAATTTATTCCTAAACTAATAAATGAATCAAAACTAACACAAACACACTCAACTAATGCATAAATTATCCTAAAACAACTATAAAACTCTCTTAAAACATGTCTAAATATGCAACTATCAAGCATCATGTAGGTTAATAAGTGAGAACAAAGGTACTCTGATAAATTATTTGAATTTCTTGGGACCAATCCAAAACTGGAGAAAAGTTTTTCAAATGAATTTCGAACTAAGACCTTGTTTTGAGTCCAGTGACCAAAGTTGTTGTTTCTTTTAATGGTCCAAACCAGTATACATTGTTTTGATTTTAGGATTGGAATACCATAATCGAGTCGAAAACCAGGAAGTACCTAACTAAAAGTCACAACTCCTTCCCCTCAACCTAGAAGAGCTAGGAAAGTGACATGCAACCACCAAAACAGAACACCATGACATAGAAATCAGAACTTAAATCTCCACTTAACTTAAAATTATTTAGAAAAGAAGGTTGGGCTTAAAAACCTTACCTAACTATGAGTACAGAAAAACATTAGGACATGATGGCATCATGAGTGCTAATGATAGACTACCACTATACTCACTAATAAAACCATTTTCATGACAAGCAATCACGACAAAAATCCTCAATAAGGATTAAAGTCGTTAACTAAGATCCACTGGGCTGACAGCCTCAAGATTGTTTGACTTCGAGCGTTAAATGAGACATAGTAAGTCTTGCCTCATCAAGGATGATGGCAATGACTAACTCGGAGATGACGGGCCAAACGAGTTATGCACGAGGAACGACCGCAATAGAGTTCCCCATGACTCATACGTTGCAATTGGAATCTTTTTCCTTCACAAAAAGGGAAGAACATAAGCCAAACACAAGAATACTGTTGAGAATGGGCCAACTTGGGCACCTAAGATTTTGCCACCCACGACAACCTGAGTTGAATTTCGAGGACGAAGTTCTATTTAAGGGTGGTAGAATGTCACACCCCAAAAATTTAAACAATTATATAATACATCATTATCTAGCATAAATTACATCATGTGACGGTGCTTGCATGAACACTCGACACAACAAGAAATGAGAACCTTGAATAGAGGATCTTCGAATTGAGACCAAAAATATCAAAATTGGTTGTTCACAAGCATGGGCATGTGCCAAATGAAGTACCCAGGCACGTGCCCTATAGGCGGTACACTAATAGACAACGTAGGATGTCACCATGAAAATGGGGTGTCCCATATGAGGGAAGGCCCCCATGGGGCTCCCCTAAGGGGAGGACAGTCCCCATAAACCTTTCCTAAAGGGGGCATGGGGGTCGGCCCCCATGAGCCTCCCCCAACAGGGGACAGACCCCACAAGCGTCCCCCCACAGGGGGCCAACCCCTAGGGGTCACCCTATAATAGGGGTGGCCCCTCCTCAGTTCAACTCACTCACTCTTCCCGCTCTCCGCTCCTTTCGCCTTTCTTGCACTCTCGGAGACTGGAGGTTCGTTCGGACGTTGCCACTACACGAGTTAAGGTGGGGATGAAGGCATAGGTTTGTGTGTATTATGTCTTTTCATAAAGTTATCATGCACTTTTCATTATATTTGATGTGCACATAGCCTTTTCCATACTTATGAAACTATTAGGGGTACTGGAGATTACCAGCTGTTATACCATATGGCTTGGAATATTATTAGGTCACCATCTTAAGTATGCACACTAATATCTAGGAATTCAGCAAACAGGATAACCACCTAGGGACGTATGTCTGACATGGGTGCATCTTTGTTGTAAGTTTCATTGCGTTGGCCATAAGGAGATGTATGAATGGGTTGTACCTCGTTCATAGAACTATTTATATATGAGAATTTCCTTGGGGAGGAACATCCATTGTATGAGAACCCAAGAAAATATTGGACCACGTAGTTTATAGCGAAAGCATGTTATGGGTGTTTACTGGGTTAAATAATTTGTAATGTTCTTGTTATGATTATCTGATATCTATGATTGTGATGTTCTCTTTATTAATTGTCATAATCTACGAAATATCTACTTGGCCTACTAAGTTGTTGAGTTTACCCTGTTGATATATTTTCCAGGCTCTTAGACTTTACATACTAAAGCGAGAGCCAACAGAGCTACGTGCGAAGGAGGTGCGTAGATATCCGGACATCGACGTAGATCTAGGTGTATTGTGTTTGTGTTGTTGTAGTTTCCCCTGCGTACTTTGTACTTATATGAATGTAACCCTTGTACTTGTGCCCTATGTTATTAAAGGAGGATGAATAGAAGATCTGTGTTGATGTCCGTTTTTGTTCACAATTCGATTATGTTCTGCTGCTCATAATCGGGGTGTGACAGGCATGCTAAACTTGGCCATCCTTCATATAATGTACTTCAAAAAGTGTTGAATAATCTTTATTGTACTTCTAAAACCCCTATCTCAGATTTTTGTGATTCTTGTAAAGTTGCAAAGGCTTATCAATTACCTTTCCAAAGGGATGATATCACTGCTACAACACCATTAGAACTAGTCTATTCAGACTTATGGGGGACCTTCTCCCATGCTCTCTAGATGTGGTTCACATTATTATATAATATTTGTTGATGCTTATTCTCGTTATACTTGGTTTTATCCCTTAAAACTCAAATCTAATGCATTGTCTGCATTCTTGCATTTCCAAAACCAACTAGAGTTACAGTTTAATTCCAAGATCAAAAACTTTCATTGTGACATGGGAGGGGAGTATAAGAGTTTTGAGAAACTTTTTGCTACCTTAGGAATTCATATTAGATATTCTTGTCCATACTCTCATCAACAAAATGGAGTGTGTAACATTTTCACCTAAAAACTAGAAAATGACAAAAATGGACAAAATGGACATTTTGAGAAAAGTCTGAGGATAAAAGTGAAAAAGGATATAGTTGGTATTAATTGAAAAGAATCGTCTCGACAGATATCTCGAAAAAGGATATAGATGGTATTAATTGAAAGGAATCGTCTCGATAGATATCTCAACAAAGGATATAGTTGATATTTCTTTAAGAGAATTTTCTCGAGACCTTAACCGAACACAGGACCGAGACGATAATTAAATAAGATCTCCAAAGGCATTTTAGGAATGGCCCATAATAAATAACATTGATATTTTCAAAATTTCTTTCAAACTCTCTCTCTCTCTCTCTTTTTGTATTTTTTATATTTTGAGAAAACGCTTATGGGAGCGTTGTTGTAATATTCATTTCAAGGTGGGGAGAAACCTATGGTTTGTCATATTCTAGTCTTTTCATTAAATTTTTATATTCATACTGTAATTATGCACACATAGATTTGGGTTGAAAGTTGGCCCTTGTTGGATTACTAAATGCAACTTATTTCTATTAGAAGTTGGACCTTGTTGAATTGCTAGACGCAACTTATTTGGGTTTGAAATTGGCCCTTGTTGGATTGCTAAATGCAACTTGCTTATTTTAGAATTCATAATTGCATTATTTTTATTTCTCGCAATCTACTATGTTGTATATGTGTGCTCAATTATTGTTGTTATAATTTCAATTGTTGAATATTATGTTTAATATCTTGCCTATAATGTGGAAACCTGCAAGGGGACCCACTGGGCATAAACTCACCCCTTCATCCATATCTCCAGGAAATTAATGGCGGGAGAAATCAGTAAGAAAGAAAGGGAATGAGAAAAGAATGAGAAGTTTGGTTCTGAAATAAGGTACATTTGTGAATATGCTTAGAATAAGTCGTTCATTTCAACCTTAGATTATATATAAAGTTGGTAATGTTTCGGCATTTGTGTGAGTTAGTTAAGCTAGAAATATGTGAAAAGTTACAACGTTTGTAAGAAAGTAACGTCGAGTCTTGTAAAATTTTAAATAAGTTATATAATAAAGTGAGGTTTTTCTTTTTGGAAATACAAAACTTGTAACCTGGAAATTTCTCTTGTTGTTATTTACCATCAAATTCCTAATTAAAAGGGAATTACAAATTAGAGAATTTTCGGGGTGCGACAGAGTGCCTGAAAGAAAACATAGGCATCTTGTTGAAATGGGACTCACACTATTGGCTCATGCCAAAATGCCATTGAAGTTTTGGGAATACGCATTCCAAACTGTTGTGTATCTTATTAATAGACTCCCTTCATATGTGCTTAACTTTGTGTCTCCATTTACCAAATTACTCTCCAAGTTTCCTAATTTCAATTTTCTCAAAGTGTTTGGTTGTGCTTGTTTCCCTCTTCTTAGATCCTATTCAAAATCTAAATTCAATTTTCATTCTTCCAAGTGTGTCTTTCTTGGTTATAGTTCAATACATCATGGTTACAAATGCCTTCATTCTTTAAGCAACATTTACATTTCTTGAAATGTTGAGTTTAATGAATCTGACTTCCCTCATAGTTAGTTGTTTCATAACTCTCCTTCTTTACCATCTTCTTCCTCATCTTTTCCTCTCTCTATTTTTCAAAGTCTAACTCCTATGGTACAACCTAATAGTCCATTGCAGCAAGCTCAATCATTATTAAGTCCTTCAAGTGCATCATCATCTTCATGTTTACCTTCTCAACATTCACATTTACCCTCCCCTGCCAACCCTATACCACATGTTTCACAAACTGTTACTCAAATTGCTACACATTTTATTACTCAACCTGTTACACAACCATCTATTACACAACCACCAGTTGTTTCCACTCATCCTATGCAAACTAGAGCTAAAAGTGGAGTTTTTAAGCCTCGAGCCCTTATCACTACCTCACCCCATGTCTTAGTTGCCACTATGGAGCCTTAGTTGTCAAAACATCCATGTCAGATCCAAGTTGGAGAACAACCATGAAAGCTGAATTTGCTGCTCTTCAATCTAAAAACACTTGGACTCTTGTTCCCTCATTTGATGTTATTGATCCTATAGGATGTAAATGGGTATATCAAGTTAAGACTAATCTTGATGGCTCCATTCAAAAGTATAAGGCACACCTTGTTGCAAAAAGCTTTCACCAAACACCTTGACTGGACTATTTTGACACTTTCTCTCCAATTGTAAAGGTTTCTACCATTAGAGTAATATTCACACTTCCTGTAAGTTTTGGATGGTCTGCATAGCAGATAGATATCAACAATGTTTTCCTTAATGGTAAGCTTACTGAAGAGGTTTATATGGTTCAGCCTGAAGGTTTTGTCAATACTCAATTTCCATCCTATGTATGCAAGTTCAACAAATCTTTGTATGGTCTAAAACAATCTCCAAGAGCTTGGTTCACTATCTTGCAGTCAACATTGTTGTCATGGGGTTTCTCTAATTCAGCTTAAGATGTTTCACTGTTCCATAAGAAGTAGGGTGATCAGGTGTAGTTATTGCTATTGGTGTATGTTAATGACTTACTTATTATTAGATCAGATTCTCATCAAATTCAGCAAGTCATAACTTAGCTTAATTCCAAGTTTGCTCTCAAATCGATTGGTGAAGTTGATTATTTTCTAGGGTTTGAAGCCTTTCAAAATAAATCTGGTTTATATCTAACAAATCACAAATATACTCTTGATTTGCATCATAAACCTAGAATGGTTTATGCTAAACATGTTGTTACTCCTATTAGTTATTGTGTCAAGCTATTTGGTCACATTGAAAACTTATTTGTTGATCAAACACTTTATAGAAGTACTATAGGAACATTACAGTATCTCGCTAATACAAGGTCGGATATTATTTTTGTTGTAAATAGACTTAGCCAATTCTTGAAAGCCCCAACTGATGCCCACTGGTCTGCTTGTAAATGAGTGCTCAGGTACTTAAAAGGTACAATTAATTGTGGTTTGTAGTTTAAACCTGCTTCTCGTCTTCAGTTGGAAGCATTTTCTGATGTTGACTGGGCCTGTGATCTGGATGATCAACGATCAACTAGTGGTATATGTGTTATTGTAACGCCCTATATGTATGAGTCAAACTTGTACGTTGACTTATACATATTGTCAATCGTATTTGTATGCATATACGTATGTATATGACCTTTGGATAGTGTGAATGCATGTATTTTAGGGCTATTGGTACCCTAGGACGCTAGTTGTATCATAAAATGCCCAATACTTAGTTAAATTTCGATTTTGGGTGCAAGGAGCGCGCTCTTGTGGAAAACCCGAAACAAGAATTTTCTGGAAGTTCAGAGAAGCGCGCTCCTGATATGGAGAAGTGTGCTCCTGGAAAGGTAGAAGCGCTCTCCTCACGAATTTTTCTAGAAACCCAATTTTTCTAGGCAGCGAGAAGCGCGCCCCTCGATGGACCTGCATTTTTTTTAAATGACGGTGTGGCGGTTGCATGTAATTTTAACGCCACCTTGCAACTTTTCTGGCTTATTTGATCCAGAGAAAGCTAGAGAGTTGCAGAACAAAGGAAGAGGAAGAAGAAGAAGAGAAACTTGAAGATCAAAATCCAAGGTATGGATTTGTGGTTTTGGGTTAAAATTTACAGATTTGAATTCCTTTCTTCACCTTGTTCATCATATGTGACATGCATGTGATGATTTCAATGGATAGATTTGAAGCCTGAAAATGGTGGTTTTGAGTTGGAATTGCATGAATTACTGGCTAAAACCATGGGGGATCAATTCCTTATTGCTTGATGAGTAATTTGATGGTTAAAATACTGATTTTTCCATGGTTGAAGATGATGTTCCAGAATTTCTGGGTAGGAGTTTTGGGAACTCATTTTCAATGTTGAATTGCTATGTTTTGATGTGTTTTATGATTGGAAATTGATCTTGGATGTTTGGTAATGTGAATTTGCAGAGATTGGAATACAAAATTGGTAAATTATGGGTTTGGTGATGATCACAAGTGTGGTACTTGTGCTGGAAAAGTTAGAGAGTTGGGAAATCATAGGTAAGTTGTTTATTGATGAATTGTGATTGATTTGGTGATCAATTGATTGAGTTTCTATGGCTGGAATTCATTTATAGTAAATTGAAATGTTGAATTGTAGAGAATTGACGTTGAATTGAGAATTGGACAGCAAGTAAGTAAGGTGCTTATGTTGTACAATTGGCTAAGTGTGTGTATTGTGGACTTAGACAAAAATCTTGTATTCGTGAGTATTAGACAAAAATCTTGTATTCGTGAGTATTTCTAATTTGGTTTTTATGTATGGCATTGTTATATATATAAACTCTGTTTTGATGTATGAGCATGTATGATTGTCATGTTGCATTGTTTAATTAATGCATTAAATTTTTGATTTGAAAATCGGATATACTTGGACTTCCTTGATGTAAGAGAAGTATATGATCAATTCCAAAGAGGGAAGTTTGTGAACTAGACCTCGGAATGATCGAGAGGATGGTTTGATAAGATGAATTCTCCATATAAATGCATAATAGGGATAGAGATTCACTTACATACCTAATGGTGAGGATTTTATCTTTATGCATTGTATGATATGTATAGAATGGCGAGAAATGTATTTGAATCATGTATTGATACTTACTTTTGAATTGCATATTGAGTTTATAATGATGTTTTCAATGCCATGTTTTCTATGGATGCATATATAATTCCATTATTAGATTACTCACTGAGCTTGTTGTTGCTCACCCCACTCCCTTTTTATTATAGGTATAGATCTCAAGGGCAAGAGCAAGGCTCTAGAGAACTGATTGAGCTTGTCTCATTGCTGTGTGAGTATGTTGTGTGTTCAGGAAGTTGGATATATATACTTTTTAGTTTGGAAGTATGTATACATGTATATAACACTACTATGATATGTATAAAACGGTAGTGAGATGTATTAATGACAAGAATACTTTGTGTGTATAATCATGTATATGTTTTTGGGAGACTTGAGTTGTATATAACTCTTGTGAGAAAGAAAGAAAATGAATAACGTTAATTCATATGTTATATTGTAAATTTGAATTTGTGATTTGATTAGTTTATTAGGTGTTTTTGGAATCTCAGATTTATGGGGAGGTTCTGCCGAAAATTTTTAGTGATTTTGATGTATTGTCTTCAAGAACGAGGCTGACAAGGTATCATATACGTCTAGGTATGGCGTATATGGTATTCTATGTCGGTCATGGCATCACCCAACGGAGGGGAGTCATGACAATATTGGTATTAAAGTGGGTTTTTGGTCGAGTAATGAAGTTGTTAGGTTTAAAAGCCTTAAAAAGATAAAAGTCTTATTATGATATATTTATATGTATGGGTAGTTAGATTATAAAAAATATATCATGATCAATTGACTAATGATCTCTTTTATCTGTAATTTCCAGATTGAAAAGAGATAGTCAAGAAAGATTATGGATCCAACTGATGTAATACCCTAGGTTTGCACAAAAAAAAAAGCACTGCCCGAACGTTTAGGCACCTTTTTTTCTATAAAAGAAACCCTCCCCCATCTGATATTCACACCAAATCACTTGCTGATTTCTTTCTCTTTCTTCTTCTCTTTGAGTTTTTCTCTTCTCTCTTTGAGACTTTCTTTTCAAGACTCTCTTCGCGATGCAACGCGGTTCTGCTCGGGGGAAGGTGCCAGTTCTAGAAGGAGTTATTATCTGTAGGTAGGGAGCGAAACATAGGTTTGCGTGTCTTATAAATTTTAATAAAGTTTACATTCTTTTATCATTATGTATATTATTCATTTACACTGCATTATTTCTTATAATGTTCATACTTGTCATACTTATGCCTGTATATTTGGAGTTCATGTATTACACTGTTACTATGCCGAATTAGTGGTCAATCTGACTCAACCAGACATTGTCTTGTCCTCAATAACTTTAAATAGTGAACGGGAGGCAGCTTGTTGCTCTAAACGATTAGTACTTAAGTAGACCTCGTGTCTCACCTCTCAAACTGGAAACTGATCTGGTTGGTCTTATTTGAAATCTATGAGCTTGTACAAGTGATACTGAACATCCTAACTTTACACGTGGTGATATCAACCTGATAAGAATCACCAGATGCTGCCAAATCTTGTCTAATGTTAGTAAAGACTGGACCTGCTCATGCAATTGCATCATACATAAACACCACCTAGGTACGTAAGTGGTTTATGATCCACAAAATAGTTAGAAGCAATACTCACTATAATTGATATTTTTCTGGAGAGGAACGTACAATGAGAACCCGAGTTTACCTGGGGATGGACATTTGTATGTGAATCCAGGGCATCGTTCCTGAGGGACGTGCAATGAGAACCCGATTTTACTTGGGGATGGACATCTGTACGTGAACTCAGGCGACGTACAATCATGGAACCATTATGAGACGGTATCATGGATACATACATGTTGTATTGTTTATGATGCTTGTTGTGTTTATGTGATATTTGATTATGAAGTTTCCTTTATTAATTGTTATATTCACGAACTATTTTATCCACTGGGCAATAGCTCACCCCGTTGTTATCCAATTTTTCTCAGGAGATTAGGGTGGACTGGGTACAGGTTTTTGGGCCCACATTTTGTAACCCTTTGTTTGTTCATTGGGGATTTTGGGAGGATGTTCCCTTTACTATTTCATGTACAAAAATATATTCTGAAATTAATGAAATCAAACTTGTACATAATTGTGTTCTTGCGCACTCGGTTATTGTTATAATGCATTCACCCCCCGTCCATGAGTGTTCTGCCGGTTTAGGCGGGTCCGAGGCAGGGTGTGACAACTGATCAATAGAATATCAGAAGGTTGGAAGAAATGTTGGCTGCCCAACAAGAACAGAATGCCCAATTGATAGAATTAGTTGCAAAGCTGCAGGCTGACAGGTAGAGACCTGAGGCACCAGTAGTTCCAGAAATTGGAACTAGTAGTGTTGGTGCACAAGCAGCAGAGCATGTGGCTGAGATTGATGCCCCGGTGTTTGATGTCAAAGGGGACATCGAAGAGAAAAAAAAAGATATGAAGAGGTGATGAAGGCCTTCAAGAGGCGAGATCCACCCGTGTTTATAGGTAGATTAGAATTAGAGACTGCTGAGAATTGGTTTCTAAGAATGGAGACAATTTTTGATGATATGCAAGTTCTTGAGAAATATAAAGTGAGATTGTCCAAGTTTAAATTTACTGATAATGCTATGAAATGGTGGAAGTCCATGAAAAGAGCATATGATGAGATCAATACTTGGGCCAAAGTCAGGAAAGTATTCTATGATTCCTTCTATCCCATGGCTGAGTGTGATAAGAAGAGAAAAGCTTTCATGAATCTGAAGAAAAGGAATATGATTGTGCCTCAGTATGAGCACGAGTTTAACAGACTATCTGTTTATGTGCCAGAGCTAGTATAGACTGATGAGAGTAAATTGAGGCAGCTTCGAGATAGGTTTAGAGATCCCATTAAGCAAGGTTTGGAATTGTCAGGAGCGCAAACCTATGAGCTTGTTTTACAACAGGCGATGGACTTTGAGACTGTAGAGGCAGAAGCAGTCAGATCTGTTGTTCAGACAGTGCCGCCAGTACCACCTCAGCAGTCGACATATACAAAGTAGTATTTCTCGTTCCCTGGGAAAAAAAGGGGTAAATGGGGGAAGAAGTTTGGGACCGAGATGAAGAAGGCCAAAATGGCCAAAACAGCTAGTGGTGAGTCGCTAATGACGCAAATGACACCAGTTCTAGGAGTGCCACACATGGCTTCACCAGCGGGCAGAGGGACACAGATGGCAGGGAGACCTTGGAGTCAGAGTTCTTCTGTGAAGCCGCCATGGCCTCAACTGAAGGGATCCGGTGGTAGTTGGATTTCAATGCTTGGTACAGAGTCCCAGACAGATTCGTCTACTCCTCGACCTCCGATCATAGGTTTTAGGTGTAGCATCTAGGGCCATAGAATCAAGTAATGTCCTTTTCAGCCGGTTCCCAAGATTTCGGCGACTCCTTCTAGTGTGACACCGTCTGGTACACGAGAGTAGGCAAAGGCAGTGATAGAACCAGATCCAGAGGCGCGTAAGACATTGATAAAAGGTATGATCAGTATTTCAGATACTTTAATGTATATTCTGATTGATGTTGGATCTACCTTGTCCTTTATATTTGGTAGTATGGTAGATAGACTGCATTTGACTCCTGTTAGAGCTAGTAGTACACCATTGATTTTGAGTACAGCGGCAGGGGAGAGAATCTACCCTAACATGGTCTGTCAGAACTGCATAGTGAAATATGAGGGACATTAAATGATTGTTAATCTCAGGAGATTAGAATTACTAGAATTTGATGCAATCCTAGTGTTGCGTGCAAATCGCAAGTGAACGGTTCCCAATTTATAATATATTCCGATGAGAAATCGGGTATCGTCCTCAGGGATATTTACTACACTAGCTATCACGTTTTAGCCCTAATTTTATCTAGACAGTTGAAATCGAGTGATTGAATGATTAAGATAGAAATTAAACTAATTAATTATTAACTAATAACACAATGTAAATCAGATAAGAAATAAATTGGAGATGAAACTAGAGGTTCGATGTCACCTCACTCTCAACTATGTCTTGATATATGTATTATTATTAAATCAATTCTCTAGCTTATAAGTCGAAATTCCTAACGTTTCTAATTCTCTCTTTTGAAGCAAAACCAGAGCATATTATCGTTGTATTGATTTAACTCTTTTGATGAAAACCAAAAGCAACGATAATTCATTAAGATCTATACTCTCCAAATTCCAACTCAAGGTACCTTCTTTTAAAGCATCTACCTCAAATCTAGGATCAGTCAATCCTTGATCAGGGGATCGAAAGCTTTATACACATAAAAGTATAAATAAACTATAAGAATTCATTAATAATAATTAAATAATAAAAGCTAATACATAGTCTCGAGTTTGGATCAATCTACACCTCTAAAAAGAGGGTTAGTTCATAACGAAAGTCATAAAAACAATAAACAGTGGTGCAAACATGAATCAAAATAAGAAAAGACAAAACTAGAGTCGATATGGAATGTGTGGGTGATCTTCAATGCAATTCTCCAAGTGTACTTATTCTCCTCTCTATTCCAATGTGTTCCCCTTGAAAAACCCTCAAGTTTGATATAATATAGGCCCCCTTTTGTCCAAAATCTAAATTAGAAATTCCTCAAAAATCGTCCAATAAGTTGCCACAACGCAACTTCCAGAAACCCTAGCGTCGAGGCACTCCGATTGGCATCTCCCAACACCGCGATGAGCGCCGCGGCACTGCATTAATTTTCCTCTGGGTGCCACGATGAGCACCGCGGCGCCCAAAGCCTTCTTTTCCTGATCACCCTAGTGTCGCAGCCCCCAGAGCATTGTTTGTGCGCAGTGTGTTGTGGAGCCAATTTTCTTCCACTTTTTGACTTGAGTTCTTCATGACTTATCATCTAGGCTTCTCATATGTTGTGTCCATCATTCATTCTCACTTCCATACATCTAAATACATACAAAACAAAACAAAACAAGTAATTAAAACACTCAAAACATAAATTGATCCAACATGTAAATTAACAAACCAAAATAATGCATAAAAACCAATTTATTCCTAAACTAACAAATGAAGCAAAACTAACATAAACACACTCAATTAATGCATAAATTATTCTAGAAACTCTTATAAAATACTCCTAAAAAATGTCTAAATATGCATCTATCACTTAGGTATGGATTGGTTAGCTGCATATCATGCCCTAGTGGATTGTTTTTCCAAAAGGGTAGTATTCCAAATACCTGGGCAGTCATCATTTGGGTACAGAGGTACAGTTGCATTTAAACCACCTACTAAAGGTAGATTGGTTACAAATAAAGAAATGGAGATTTTGGCTAGTATTAAGCCAGAGGGCAAAAAGGATAAAGGTATTCAGTTGTTTGAGATCCCCATTGTGTGTGAGTATCCGGATGTATTTCCTGATGATCTACCAGGATTACCACCTAAGTGGGATATAGACTTCATTATTGAACTAATACCTAGCACAAGGCCTATTTCTATTCCTCCATATAGAATGGCGCCAAAAGAGTTGCAAGAACTCAAAGTGCCACTTAATGAGTTGATGCAAAAAGGATTTATTTCACCCAGTGTGTCACCATGGGGAGCACCCGTCTTGTTTGTGAAAAAGAAGGATGGTAGTCTACGTCTATGTATAGATTATCGTCAATTAAACAAGGAGAACATAAAGAATAAGTATCCTCTACCACGTATTGATGATTTGTTTGATCAACTAAATGGAGCAAAGTTCTTTTCCAAGATTGATCTTCAATCAGGGTACCATCAATTGAGGATTCGTGAAGAGGATATACCGAAAACTGCATTCAGAATTGCGTTTGTATATGTGCTGCTTTTGGCCCGGTTGGATGTTGTTTTGTATTGAGCATTTCTTGTGCTCATTTTCTTTGTACTGCGTTTATATCTCAATGAATTAATACATCGTTTTGTCTCTTCTCAAAAAAAAAAAAAGGGAATTGAATGTTGAGGATCTTAGTACTTGAGTAAGAATTTATGGTGTTGAAAATCTAAGTACATGACCAAAAGTTTTACAATTATTTCAAGATTTTATTTTCCTTTGAGATTTGAATTAACATATAGATGATGTTTTTTTTTTTTCTTTATGTGGCTCATAGAAAACACAACTTCTAGAAATAAATTTTATGTGTGACTATCATTCTTTAGAATCATGGAAGTAATGAAATTTTATAAATATAGCAGTATGCAAGTATTTTTTATGGTTGTATGCTTTAAACTTTTTATGGTTTGCTTATCAAATATGTGCAGCAGCGAAATAAACCATTATTTATTGAGCTTCTCATTTTTCTTTATGTGAATTGATTCTTTGTTAATTATGTATTTTTGGGTCATTAGTAGCTCATCTCATTTAATCCTATCAAGTTTTTGTAATACAAAATGTATAAAATTAAGATAATGGTTTCATGTGAAGTTGATATTATAACTTTAATAGTGCATTAATGTTTGACCTAAACCTTTGTATAATAAATGATTTTTTTTCCTGTACATGTTTTCAAGACAAGGCAATCTACGTCCAACTATGATCTCAAGAAGCTTTTATATTGTAATGGTTTTAATGGATTTGTTTGATTAAATGGCTTTTGAAGTTTAGGCGATAGAAGACTTTTGAACTTTATTTGTTTATTTAAATTACTATGAACATGGATTTATATAAATTTATTATGGACTTCATAGGTTTATGTTAATGAGTTTAAGTTTATTTGTTTGATGCCATTTTCAGTGTAATTATTTATTTGAATATATACAGGTTTATGAATATGATTTCTAAAGGTCTATATGAATAAATGGATTTATTTGGCTTCTATTTGTGGGTATAATTGTGCTTGGTTAATTGCCCATATTTATTGATTATTTTGTTCACGTTCACAAACATGAATAGAGTCTATGAATATTATTTTGGCAGGTTTGTTTCTGTGTGAAATGAGAACACATGACTATCATTTATAAATGACAACTACTTTTTTGTAGATTGCGTGAGTTTATGTTAGTAAGTGCAATTTTGTATAAATGATACAAGATTTTGAGGTCTATTTATAGTTTATGTGGTTTCTCAAGCTTATTATTTGGTTTGCTTTGGTTCATATATAACCATGTAAACAGGTTTTTGAATGCAACTTTTTATATTTATTTATATATATATTAAAAAAATAGTGAAAATGACTTTTGTCATGTTCATATAGCCGTCACAAAAAAAATAGGGGTGGCTTCCTCAATCTCATACGTGACAATTTTATTTGTCACAATAAAATATTAGTGACTAATATGTAGTGTCACTTTAGTACATTATTTGTGATGTCTATACACTGTCATAAATTATTATTATTTTTAATAATTTTAATTTAAAAAATATAATTTTGACACCTCATTTACAGTCACAAAAACTGTCACCATAAATAGTTAATCTTTACATGTTGTTACATGTTACTAAAAACTGTCACAAAAGTTTTTTGATATGCTATTTATTGCGACCCCAATAAAAAAGTCACAATGCCGTCACAAAAGGGCTTTAGTGACGGTAATTGTATATCCGTGACATTTTTTAAGCCGTCACAAAAGAGCCAGTTTCTTGTAGTGTGCTGATTATACATTCAAATTTATTTATCTTTAATTTCTTATTCAATAAATTTATTCTTTTGTTTTTGTTTTATTTTTTGATAATAATATTTTTTCACATTTACATACTTTCATATTTCATCAATAATTCATAAGTTATGAATTATAAAAAAAATTAGGAATTCATCCACGTGCATGAAACGTATCTGCACGTCTAGTAGTAGTATAGTATTGATTTGAGTTACTGATAATTCTTATTGAGATGGTTGGGGGCTGAAACCATATTATGACCTCTCACTGTCTTTCTTATAGAAAATAAAGAAAATAAGATAGGAGCCAAATGGGCAATTAAAAGAATTAATGCTATTGCAGCATTGCTTGACTAAACAGGAACGCTTGAAGCTATAAAAGTTCACACAAGACATGACTTCTTCTATTAAATTAATGGAAAGACTAATAATATTACTCCTAAATTAAAATTACTACAATGAGGATATAGAAATAAAAATTAAAAAAAATTGAAAATCTAAAGCATATTGTGAGCTTGATTGTATAATTTGGTATGAAGCTTCATGATGGCATTGGACTTGTTTAACTTTCTGTAGTAGGCTTGGTCTCCATTCCAAAGCCGAAGGGGAAGAGCGGGTCGTAGTGTTCGTCTCCTACATTCATTGGGAGTTGATCAACGGTTTTGAACCAAGTTCGCGAAAGCTTGCCAGAGAATCCATAGTCACCAAAGAGCACATCGGCCACACCTTGACCTTCTGTTCCTGGGAGCCAAGCTGCCACAAGGGCATCCATCTCAGAGATATAAGGTTCCACCACGACAGGTCGACCGGAAACAACCACCACCGCACACTTAACTGAACCACACACATTCCTAATTGTGCTTGGACCAGGCTCAGAGATTGTGAGGTTCATGCTGTCACCAAAGTACTCTGCATAAGGTGGCTCACCCACAACAACAATAGCATAAGAGAAGTTGTTGGACTTGACAAACTCCGCATCTGGATTCTCACTGTACACAACTTCAGTGCTTGGATCAACAGCAGTTGTGATTCCACTGAGAATGGTAGTCCCTGTTCATCATCACGCAGAAGCGTCTCAATTTGATGCAGACTATTCTACTGAAATGGAAAGATAGAAAGAGAACAATTCCTAATAAATATATAAAATACCTTGAGTAAGGTTGTTTCCAGGAATTCCTTGCCAGTTGATTGTCCACCCACCACACTGATTGCCCAAATTGTTTGCATGGCTTCCAGCAACAAGGATCCTTGATGTCTTCTTAGGTAGAGGCAATACAGCCTCATCAGTAGATTTTCCGTTCTTCAAAAGCACAAGTGATTTTCTTACAGCTTCCCTAGCAAGGTCTCTATGTGCCTGTTTAATATATAGAAGATAATACATATATGTAGCTCATTCCTTTAACTTGGTAAACTTAATCTCAGATGTGAAAATAAAAAATAAATAAATAAATAAAAATAAAATGGAAATCTAATGAACTAACCTGGCTGCCGAGCTGATCAACCAAACTAAAATCAGCCAAAGGATTCTCAAAGACACCCACGGTGAACTTGACACGCAAAATTCTCCTAACAGCGTCGTCAATACGGTTCATGGGGATTTTGTTGTTCTTGACACTGTTCACCACATCATTGATAAACTCAGTTTGGTTGTAGGGAACCATGACCTGCAATGCCAGAATAGAAGTGAAGCCTTACAATTCAGAACTTGTGAACAAATAATGTACCACCTATTCTTAATTAAGAAACCGATAATATATGTTAAATGTATAAGATAAGAAGCCACTCAATTACCATATCAATTCCAGCGTTAATTCCAATTTCAAGGGAGTTCGAGTAGTTGGCATGAGGTGGTGTGGTTATCCGATCAATACCTTCCCAGTCAGAGATAACAAAGCCCTGATAATTCACACAATTAGCCTTAACTATGAATATTCCAGCTTCAAGAACAGTACTGGAGACGAATAATATATATATATATATTACATATGAATCCAAGTTCAAGGTCTTTTACCCGGAACTTCAAGGTGTTCTTGAGGAAGCCAGTGACAAGATCACGGTTGGCGTGCATCTTCTTCCCATTCCAGCTTGAGTAGGAGACCATTACAGTTGAGACCCCCTTAATGATAGAATTATAGAAGGCAGGCATGTGGATGCTGAACAATCCATGTTTATCTATTATAGTGTTGTTTTCATCGATGCCCTTAACTGTGCCGCCATCACCAACAAAGTGCTTTGCACAAGCTGCAACCTTTGTCCTGCAAAAGAAAACAACATTACATCTGTTATTAAATCAACTTGCTAAGAACATTATATCCTGAAAAACTTTCAATCAGAACAGAATCAAAGAGGAGATGTGTGCTTCTAATAGAAAGGGTAATTGAATTGGCTTACTTTCCACCAACATATGGAACTCCCTTTCGAGAACCAGGAGGGATATCACCCTGCAATCCAGGTATAATCTCTGTCATTTCTTGGACAACCTTGTGATCCTCACTGTAGCTCTCATAGCAACGGCCCCATCGAGGATCTCTGCAGACCGCAATACATGGAGCAAAAGCGTATTGAATCCCGGTAGCTCTAACTTCAAGAGCTGTTGCAGCACCAATTCTCTTCACAAGTTCTGGTTCCCTAGTGAATAATATCATAGGAAGCGTCAGCTTTTGAGGACCATAACCAATATAAAAAGAAAAGACAAGAAATAAAACATTAACAAATCAAGTTTCCTTTCGCGGTTGTTTTACAATGCCTATTTGAGGTTTTCAAGAATCTACTCATTAATTAAAGATACAAACAAAATTCAACAAAAAGATTTGAATAAAGTTTACCCAAAAAAAAAAAAAGGTTTACTGTTTCAAAACATGGAGTTTCAGAAAAGAACAAAGAAAAGGGCACAAAAAATTTTATTCTCAATTACCCAAAGAGAAATTAATTTGTAGAGGAAATAAGGTATCGATGCTTGCCTTGTGCATCCAAGCCCAATATTGTGTGGGAATATTGTTGCCTTATAAACATTATTGTGTCCATGAACAGCATCAATGCCATAGATCATGGGTATACCGAGACGACTAGAGAGAGAACCATTCTGAAACTCATTCACCATGTTTACCCAATCCTCGGCGGTGGCTTGAGGACGTGGCACGTGTCCTCCCCCACTCAGTAGACTCCCTGCATATCATATCATCACAATTAAATTAATAAAAGAACCATTTTTTCTTCACTCCAATTAATATTCTACCTTCTTCAGTTTAATTCTTGATATTAAAGTAGGATATAAATAATTATTATACCTATGGAGTAATTTTTCATGATTTCAGCAGTGGCACCATCTCGATCAATCTGTGCCATCTGACCAATCTTCTCTTCTAGAGTCATTCGATTCATGAGATCTCTAATCCGAACATTGATAGGCTGATTTGGGTCTCTATACTTGGGGTTGTTTTCTTGTGCTGAACTTGTCCAGAAAGTACATAAGAAGAGAAACGCAACCAAACAGATCGAAATTCTTGCCACCATATTTCTTCTTCAATTCACAGATGATTCTGGAAGAAGATATAAGCAACAGAATCAAACATGGTCTCATGCTCTATTTGTAACTGTAATTAGAACCAGGAAACTAAAAACAGATCGAATCAACCCATTCAAGTAAATAACTTAATAGCCTAACAGAACAACCATCTAAGAAAAAGCAAAACTTTAAACACACCATGTTGGAAACAACGAGCAAACTCCATAGAAAAGAAAAGGTACAGAAATCGAAGAAAACTTATTAAGCTTCTGCATTGATGACTATAGGATCAAAACATTCATGGGCTCTAGAATTGTAGTTAAAACCTTTGAAAAAAAGTACAGATTTCAACGTTTGAAATAACTGAAAATCAGAAGCAGTAGGTACGAAGAATCTCCAAACAAAATACAATAAATTAAAGGACTTGCAGATCGTTCCAACATATCCAAAGCTCAGAAAAAAAAGATCGATCATTATATCTTAACTGAGCAATATCCATAAGCAAACGTAAACTAGAGAAGTAATTGAAGAAACTAAAAAAAACTTACGAGAGGAAGATGGAGCGAGCGAGCGAGCGAGAGAGCTAGCGAGAGAGTTAATGATGAAGAGTGGAGAAGGGAAGATATGAGGTATTTATAGGCTTTAACGAGTAACGTTGTAATTGCTGTAGGATCAGCACACAACAGCCTATATCCAATTCCAACAACAAAAGCAAGTACGAGAAAGTTGTATTTTGTCTTGTTTTTGTTTTTTAACAAGGAAACAACGGATTTATATTTAAATTGCAGTAACTCTCACTATTAAGAGACCATAAAGGATAAGGATGAAATTCAACAAAAAAGCAAAGTTTTATATACTAACTTTGTATTTTACTTAAATTGCAGTAACTCTCACTATTAAGAGACCGTAAAGGATAAGGATGAAATTCAACAAAAAAGTAAAGTTCGTGATGTATCAGACTACCTGTATTATAACGGTGTTTGAAATTTTCCCAAAGAATGGAAATAAAACGGACACTCGGTAGACTCGGCTTTCTTTGGAAAGTTGGACACAGAATCTCTTAAGTGTTGCCACGTCTTCCCATCTCAACGGTAACCAAAACAAGCTAATTTTACAATTGGCGCCCATGGGCATGGTGGTGTATACGTACGGCGTAGTTCATCAAATTTTGGTTTCAAGGCTTCAAGCAATAATTATTTTTATTTTATTTTTTTATTTTTTTAAAGAAAGCAATTATTAATATACGTCTATAATCTATAATCTATAATTTCTTTTCTTTTTTTGTTTTTTTTTACCGACTCATAATTCTTCTCCCAAAGACTCTCGTTGCTATATATGCAAGAAACCATGACATTATGCAAAACAATGCCCTGACAAGAAAAAGAGTCAACATTTGATCCAACAGATTCAACAATCCTACTCCATGAATGACAATCAGGATATTAAATCTATATTTTCTGAACAGGATTCCCCTGATGAAGCTACTATATTTGTTTATCAAGATACATCATCAGGATATTCTTCTGATAATTCCTCTGGATACTCAGATGATCCAGATCCTTACATGGGCATGGTTTCTCAACCTTTCCCCACATTTCCAACTAGTCCTTCTCATATGATGTCATATGCCCAGATCTCTCTGTTGCAAACAAAGTTCGATCAACCTATCACAGTAATCGCTTATTTTGATACAGGTGCTTTTAAAAGTATCATGAATCCAAACATCCTTCCTCCAGACTGTTGAAAAGCCCACAAAGAATTATTCAAAGCTGCCAATAATGAAGTTTTTCAAACAAATCTTATCACCACAAAGAAAATTGGTTTGAAGATCTTCCTAGATTTGAATATCTAGACACACATTATTGGTTGTGAACTACCTGATAAAGATATCTTATTTGGTATGGACATCTATTCCAAGACAAAGCTCAAAATTCTTCTTACAGGAATTCAGTATAAACAACAATTTCTTCCATATACCAGCATCCCAAAGCTCTATGCTATACAAAATGCTAATTCTCTCCAGAACCGACTCAAACAGTCTTTCACTGAATCTCATAAGGATTTCACGAATCCTCATCCCTTATGGAAGAATGCAGAATATTATGTCCATTTACCTTTCAAGCTCAATGAAGGTATCAATCCTACAAAGGCAATCCATCCAGGAATGCCTCCAGATGAACTAACTCTTGCTAGACAAGAGTGTGATGAATTACTTGCCCAAGGCTTAGTCGAACCAACTAGTTCTGAATGGGCATGTCAGGCGTTTTATGTAAATAAACGAGCTGAACAGAGACGTGGTATGAAAAAGCTTGTTATCAACTATAAGCTTCTGAACACTTTCTTACGTGATAATAAGTTTCCTCTTCCAAAAATATCGTCTCAGCTCTCACTACTTGCTGGATCTACCATTTATAGTAAGTTTGATCTTAAAGCAGGTTCCTGGTAACTTGGTGTTCATCCGGATGATCGTCCCAAAACTACCTTCTGCATTCCCAATGCACATTATCAATGAACGGTTATGTCATTTGGTCTTACGGTTGCTCAATCATTATTTCAAAAAGCTATGACCAAGATCTATGCTCTACTTCTACATACAGCATTGATCTATATTGATGATATTCTTCTATTTTTAAAAACAGATTCTGATCATCAACAGCTTCTATCTCAATTTTTGGATATAACTGAAGCTGCAGGAATTATGCTCTCTGAGAAGAAAAACATTCTCAACACAAATGAGATTGATTTTCTCAGTATGAAGTTTTTCAATGGAGTCTATCAACCAGGTTCTCACATAGCCATTGAACTTTTACAGTTTCCAAATTCTCATTTGACGAAACAACAATTACAGCAGTTCCTTGGCGTAGTTAACTATTTACGCTCATTTTTGCCACGTGTGAGTCAATGCATGTATGTTCTTTCTTCCCTTCTACGGAAAGATCCTCCTCCTTGGCAAAATGAACATACTCAAGTTGTTTAACATCTGAAGAATGCATGTCAGAATCCTCCTCCTCTGGTTCTACCAACTACTGGCACTTTAATTCTTCAGACAGATGCCTCTGACCACTACTAGGGAGTTGTTCTCCTTGAACATTTGGGTGACAAATCTAATATTTGTGGTTATCAGAGTGGTAAATTTACTGATGCAGAACTTCACTACCATATTACCATCAATGAAATCCTTGCAGTCAAATATGGTATATAGAAGTTTGCCTTTTTCTTACATCTAGCACAATTTGAAATTCAAATGGATAGTTCATCATTCCCCAAAATGCTGGAATTTAAAAATAAATTGGTGCCTTCTACTCAACTTCTTCGCCTCCAAGAATGGTTTTCACAATATACCTTTACTGTAAAACACATACCAGGCAACAAGAATGTGTTAGCAGATTTCCTTTCAAGGCCCAACTCTCATTATTAACAGGATGTTTTAATCTTCCTCTCCTGTTACAGCCCAAAATTGGTACAAGGCACAAACCCATCCAATTGTACCATCCCTCTGGATCCATTCCACTTATTTGTGTCATTACTGTTCCACCTGACAGTAATAACCCAACAACGGGCCATGAAGTTAATGAGTTGGCCCCATCCAAGATGTTTTACGATGCACATCGACATCTTATGGACTTCCCAGAACATATTCAACAGGGCAATCCATTCAATCAGACACGCCCATATCTGCTCATCATCCACCTTCGTACCTTCCTCACTGACAATTTATTCTGGTACATTTGGTGTGTTTCTTGTCTATACAAAATAGTTGTAGCATTCATCCCATCACAGCTACAGAACCAACTCTGGAAGCCTCCGTCTTCTCACCTACAGGAGTGTCTCCAATTATTTGCTCCTATAAGTACCTGGACTTGGCATGTTAATGAAATATGTAAATTATTTCCCTTCCGACAACATGCCATTTATATATGTCATCAACCCTACTCAGACTCTCCTCAAGGGTTAGTTGTTGAACACTACTTGCAGTAATTCCAGACATATACATGTTCGCCAACACCACAGGTAATTTCTGGTTTATGTACATTTCTGAATGATATCAATAACCAGCCCGACCATGTGTCACCTATGATACGCAGCCCTAGAAAATTCATTCCAGAAGATCATCTTACTTCTCTGGTCCAAAACTTGGCTCCTGATAGTCTAGATCTGCCTCCGGTACAATTCCGTGATAACACTCCTCTCACATATGAAGAAATTCTTACTGAACAAGAAGCAGAAACAACAGAACGTCAAGCCTTAGGAGTCGACTCTCCTGAAGATACTTACCAGTGTTCTCAAGCTTACTTGGACTCCTTACACGACGATCTTGATGAAGAAGCAGCAGAGAATTTATCCCCTTCCCATGAACCGATCAACTCCCGTTGGTCTCCATATTCGTCGTTCTCCTCTGGATCCAGGATATTTGTATCCTCGTCTGCATTTATGTTCTATGATATGTGCTCTGTACAGCCACCTTCGTCATCAAGTTCATACCGACTTGCCAGTTGTTCGTCCTCTTCTTCATCGTCGGACCTACCATCAGTCCTTCATCCCGCGAAATCCTCATCGCACAGGTATGTTTTCTTCTCTGCAGGGTCCCTCCTCTGTGTCTGCCACGTCCATAGCAACAACGTCTCCATCAACTGTCCAGCCAGTCCGTCCTGAAGATTCTAGCCTATCTTCTGACTCAGCCCATGTGCCACCACATGATGTTGTCTCCACTAACGACAATTCTGCCATCCCCCATGATGAAGATGCTCTTCCCATCAATCCATCATCTTTGTGATAAAGCAAGGGAATCCTCTCCCGACAGCCTACTGTTCATCTACAGTAATGTCCACTCACCCGACATCTGTCCCTGTTCACCAGCACGCTCCACATGCTGACAAGCATCCAGTCTTGTCCAATCTGTCCACGGAATTGAAATAATTTGAAGTCCGCCAGCAGTTCTTCTTGTCTATAAAAGCAGCTCAGTTGTTCAGTTGAAGGCAGAGGCTAGTGACGAGTCTTACAAGTGTCTAAGTTTCTAGTTTATGAGTCTGCTCCATTTTCTGAAGTTCGTATTTACAGTCTTGTATGTTTTCAGCTTGTATTTGCATATTGAGTTTCTCGAGTCTGTATTAAACTATCTTTCTGCTAGTTTGAATGGTGTGTACCCTAGGTGTTTAAAATATGTCCTAGAAGTCTACTTGTGTGATAGTAGAACCCTCGAATGGGGAGCCGCTGTTCACACCACGCTATTTTTCTCACCGCACCTATTTAAATTATTTTTATTACTATTACTAGAATACCCTTTATAAAATTACTTCGTAAGGTATAAATTTTCAAA
Organism: Paratinospora sagittata; assembly: GCA_035771175.1. NCBI lineage: Eukaryota > Viridiplantae > Streptophyta > Magnoliopsida > Ranunculales > Menispermaceae > Paratinospora > Paratinospora sagittata. Next base: position 16,071,670 of record CM069611.1, on the reverse strand, counting down.
AATTTAGTTGTCTGTCAAAGAGTTTTCTACCGTCGCTTACCTGTAATAATACCTTGTTATACTCTTCTCTCTTATGAAACTTTACTTTTTTTTATCTTATTTTAGAAACCTGACCTTAATTTATTCATCACTCTCAAATGCTATCACGAACGAGGAATTCAATTGGAATTTTTAGATATGCAACGAATCAAACAGTTTAAAAGGGAGAAAACCCTAAATCTATACAAATAGGGGAAAGAGATAGTGAAGATGAAAGAAGTGACCATTAAAAAAAACTCTAAAAATATTCAGTTAGTATATTAGTTAAATAAGAAAATTCATTACAGCAATTGCAAAATAGCATTGGAAAATTTTTGATAAGGGCGATGCTTTAACGGATCTAAATGGATAAATATAGCAATAGAAAGCAATGGAAATTTAAAAAAAAAAACGATTTTACAATGATTTGACGAAGAAGAAAGCTATGGATTTGTGAGAATACAGAAAAAATTAGTAAGGATGGAAGAAGGATTTAGAATAGAAAGTAAAACTGCAGAAAGTTTTGAGAAATGAATGAAAGAGATGGAGAAAGAGTTGCGTAGATGTGAATAGAATGTTGAGCTGATGGGTAGTATTGGAAAATAAAAAGTGTAAAAGAAAAAATAAACAAATGAATATGAGGATAAAAACAATATTGGTGAGATGAGAAAATTCAGTGGCGCGTTCAACGTCTCCCCTCATGAGGTGATCAATTTATTGAAAACCCCAATATTACTCTTTAATTCTCTAATCTTTTAACTTTTTTTATAAATTAAAATTTTAAATTTTAAAGGGTATTTTTGTAATCCAAACAATGATCCCAAAAACTTTTAGAAAAAAAAGAACTTGAAATGTAAGCAACTTTTAGTTGCAAACCATTTTCCTAAGAGTTATCTTTCTTCCTAAATTCTCTCTCCCTTTACCTAGGACCCACGGCTCTCCATCCTTTTTTAGTTTTATAGTTTAAGAAAAACACAAAGCATCCATTAGAAATCAAATTTCAAAGAAATTGATGTATATAAGATTTAAGTAATGCATCAAAATCATGTATGAATGCCAAAATAGATAAGTATAAGCATAAGCATCCTATTTTCCATCAAGTTAGGCATGATTGAGACTGTAGTTGTAAACATAGCCTAAGATATGAATTCAAAGAAGTGCATTGAAGGATATAAATGATGTGAAATGCATACTTGAATCATGAAATAGATGTGAATCATGCATATGAGACATATAGATTCAATCTCAAACATGATTACACTCTAAGTGAAATAGCATAGGCAAATTAAATTATGTGATGTAATACATTGTCTAGCTATTTGGCTTCTAACTAGATGCTAAGAATTTTTAATTTTAATTGAAGCATCTAGCATAAAAGTCCTCAAGAGAGATGTCATGAGTAAGGTATCCATAGGGGATGAAATTAAACATTCAAGCACTCTCTTTTCATGATATTAGGTTTAGATAAGGACGGTCCAAATATGAGGCAAAACCTAAATCATGGTTTCAAGTCGATGCATGTGAGAGATATGAAATATGTAACATGCATACTTGAGATATGAATATATGAGTCATGCATATATGAAAATAGTTCGGTACAAGCATGATCATGGATCAAAGAAGATAGCATAAGCATAAATGTTTAAGTTTAAAAAAGGCTTAGCTATCAATCACTTATATGGATGCTAACAACGAGTTAAAAATCATGGGCATCCATCAAAGAGAAGATTTCCAATTGGTTTATATAAAAGATGAAATTTGAAACTAATGGAAATACATAAGTATGAAAGATTGGCATTTACACATGTGATTCATATTACCCACTACCAATCAATCTTATAAATGCATATTTTCCTTATTATGATGAAAGATGGATGCTCAAAGGAAAATATTTCATTTTCAAAGATATGTCTTTTAATCATGATTTTAAGCGAAGAACCATGACATTGGTTTAAATATCAATTTTAGGCAAAATGATGAGTATCAAGCATAGGAGCCTAGCATAGACTATGTTTTGATCTATATAAATGAACATGTTAAAGAGGTGATCAAAATGATTAACTCATGAATATGATGAATATGAGCCTAAATCAAATTTTAGGTATGTCAAGCATATAAGCATCGTATTCACAAATACATAGGCATTTTAAATTCAAGTTTGAAGCTCAAGCCTATATAAAAAGCTATATAAGATTCAATATATACATCCATGAAGGGCATTCATATTGCATATATCAAACAAATAATCATGAAAAATATATTGCATGTAGTGCACCATGCATATTAGTCATAAAAGTGTCAATTTATGGGAATGTAATTTGAATTAGACACTTTTAATTTCATTCAAGCAAAGACATTTCATTGATGTTCAAAAGAGTACAACGAAAATTGCATACATCAATGACATTTTATTTTTGTTGAAATAGGCAATAGGTTGTAGAAGATCGTCAAGCATGAGCTTATTTCATATAGAGATATGCAATATGACATACTATAGATATTCATAAGTGGAGTGTTCATATTGCAAACATCAAACAGGGATAAGCATGAAAAGCATATATATAGCATAGCATACTTATTAACCATATTTACCATGTTTTAAAAGAAATCATGTGAAGTGCAACACATGGAAAATTACTTGAATGACTTAATGGATGTGAAGTACATAGTCAAACAAGTCCTTTTCCCTCATTCTAGTTGACTAGAATTATTAGTTTAATGTAAATTTGGACTCAGGGCCAACTAAGTCTCTTAATTCGAATTTGTCATAAAAGATTCAATATTTAGAAGCAATAGACAAATCTAACTATGATCTATGAAAATGTCTAATATTTCATATGATAGAAATTTTATATAAAACAAGATAGTCATTCCATTTTTCTTCAAGTAGGTGTGAGTACACATGAATAGTAAAGACATACATTATTTGCACTCATTCACTCTAGAAGGATAATAGTCATGATCGTATAAGATTTTATGATTATTTAGGATCTATAATATACATATCAATCATATATCACAACTTATAATTGATCATGAAACCATATAGCATGCTCAAAATATTCTTATAATAAAACTTTTAAGACTAGAGCATGCAAGATAGCATCTCATACAAGCATAATCATGACAATGAAATAGGAATAGCAAGTGCAAGTCATGATTTATTAAAATGCATTTTTAACATGTTTCCTTCTAATATAATAAGCATTCATCCAAGCATAGAAGGCAACAAAACATTCATGGTCAAATAAGCAAGATGAAGACATAAGAACAAAAACAAATTATTCACATCATGTAATACCCTGTGTTTCACAAAAAAAAAAAAAAAATCGTTTTGGCAAAAATGCCCAGATGTTCGGGCAGGTGCCCGAACGTCCAGGCGCCAATTTTCCTATATAAGGAGTTCTCTCCTCCTCATTTTCTCATATCAAATCACCTTCTCTAGTGATTTTTCCTCCTCTTTTCACTCATTCTGAGTTCTTTTCTGTTTGAGACTCTCTATTCGAGACTCTCGGTGCGATACGACGAAGTTCTATCCGGAGGAAAGCGTCAGATCTGAAAGAAGAAGTTTTTATCTGAAGGTGGGGAACGAAACATAGGTTTACATGTTTTATAACTTTCATTAAAGTTTACATTCAATTATTATTATGTCTAATATTCATTTACACTGCATTATATCATATAATGTTTATATTGTTGCACTTATGCCTGTATATTTGGAGTTCATGTATTACACTGTTATAATGCCAGATTTGTGGTCAATCTGGCTCAACTAGACTCGGTCTTGTCCTCAGTAACTTTAAATAGTGAACGGGAGGCAGCGGGCTGCTCTAGGAGATTGGTATTTAAGCAGACCTTGTGTCTCACCTCTCAACTGGGGACTGATCTAGTTGGTCTTATTGAAAGCTATCAGCTTATACAAGTAATACTGAATGTCCTAACCTTGCACGTCGTGATACCAACCCTGATAAGGATCACCAGACGTTGTCAAAGTCAGTCTAAATGTCAAGAAAAGACCAGACCAGTAGACTATACCAGTTCTTGCATTCATATCATACATATCACCACCTAGGGAGGTATGTGGTTTATGATTCGTAGAATAGGTAGGAGCATTGCTCGCTATTCATTATATTTCTCTAGAGAGGGACGTACGATGAGAACCCCGGCTAAGCCTGGGGAGGGACATCAGTACATGAATCCAGAGCATCGTTCCTAAGGAGGGACATACAGTGAGAACCTGGCTACGCTTGGGGAAGGACATTTGTATGTGAACTCAGGCGATGTACGTTCATCAAACCATTACGAGACGGTGTCATGCATACATACATATTGATTGATTATGATCCTCTAATGTGTATTTAAGATATTTGATATTGAAGTATGCTTTACTAATTGTTATACTCACGAACTATTTTACCCACTAAGCGCGTTAAGCTCACTCCATTATTATCCAATTTTTCACAGGAAATTAGGGTGGACTGGGTGAAGTTTTATGGGGCCCACATTTTGTACCCTTTGTATTATTCATTGGAGATTTTTGGGGAGTTTGTTCCCTTGACCATGTCATGTGCAAATGAATTCTGAATTAAATGAAATCAGACTTGTACTGTATTATATTTCAGCTGCGCACTCTGTTATTACCATTGTTATTATTCAAAATGCGCGCCCTGACCGCTAGTGTACCGCCGGTTTAGGCGCGTTCAGGCGGGGTGTGACATTTAATGGTATCAGAGCGTACGGTCCACGGCCCGGCCAAGTCCACCAAATTAAGGGAAGAAAATTTCATTAGATATATATATATATATATATATCTTTAGAACTTTATATATATATGAATTATATATAGTTAAGATTTGTATTAAATATATATCTAAGCAAACTATATAGTTTTATATAGTTTAGATTTATATATATAGTTATGATTTAGGAAAACTATATATATGGTTATGATTAAATATATATATCTATATATCCATGTATATAAGAGATATATATATATACCATGTTGTTAATGGAAAATTTGGGTTAAGAAATTGTATTAGATATATATATGTCTTTAGAACTATATATATATATATATATATATGAAATGTATATAGTTGAGATTTATATGAAATATATATCTAGAAAACTATATGATTTTTATATAGTTTGATTTAAATATATATATATATATATATAGTATGATTTATGAAAACTATATATATTGTTATGATTAAATATATATATCTATATATCTATGCATATGGGAGATATATATATACCTTATTACTAACAAAAACTTTGAAAAAAAAAAAATTTACTAGATATATATATCTTCAGAACTATATATATATGAATTATATATAGTTGAGATTTATATTAAATATATATCTGGAAAATTATATAGTTTTTCTATAGTTTAGTTTCAAATATATATATATATAGTTGATTTATGAAAAACTATATATATATAGTTATGATTAAATATATATCTATACATTCATGTATATGTGTATATGAGATATATATATATATATATCATATTGCTAATGAGAAAAATTTTGATGATGGCATAAACATCAAGAAAAAAATAGAAAATATTGTCTAACAGACAAAAAATAAATCTTAAAAATGTTAGGAATATATTTTGTGTCTTTGACAAATTTATTTTTCTTTTAGCAAAGAATGGTCTCAAGTGAAGGAGCAACTTCCAGTAGTAGAGAATCAATTCCCACTAAACTCAAAGAATTGTTCAAAAGGGAGGTTATGACTATGAGGAGCATCGACAATAGAGATCTCTGCCTCCGTCCGATCCTTCATGACAACCTCGCAACTCTGGGGTGGGTGAACATAACAAAAGTTGAGGGTCACGTCTCTTACAACTTGGTGAGATCTTTCTACGAAACCATGAATTGCGTGGGACTTCAAGAAGAAGGTGTCACCCCGCCTGGACGCGCCTAAATCGGCGGTACACTCTCGGACGGGGCGCGCATTTGGAATAATAACAATGGTAACCACATAGTGCGCAGTGAAAAATATGATACACAATACAAATCTGATTTCATTTAATTCAGAACATAATTTGTACATGAAACGGTCAAGGGAACATACTCCCCAAAATCCCCAATGAAAAATACAGAGGGTACAAAATGTGGGCACCATAAACCTGCACCCAGTCCACCCTAATTTCCTTTGAAAAATAGGATAATAATGGAGTGAGCTTAACGCGCTCAGTGGGCAAAATAGTTCGTGAGTATAACAATTAATAAAGCATACTTCAATATCAAATATCTTAAATACACATGTGAGCATCATAGTCAATCAATATGTATGTATGCATGATACCGTCTCGTATTGGTTTGATGAACGTACATCGCCTGAGTTCACGTACAAATGTCCGTCCGGACGTTCTCCCCTGGCATAGCCAGATTCTATTGTACGTCCCTCCTCAAGATCGATGCTCTGGATTCACGTACTGATGTCCCTCCCCAGGCATAGTCGGGTTCTCATTGTACGTCCCTCTCCAGAGAAATATAATGAATAGCGAGAAATGCTCCTAACTATTCTATGAGTCATAAACCATATACGCCCTTAGGTGGTGATATGCATGATGCCAATGCATGAACTGGTCTAGTCTACTGGTCTGGTCTTTTCTTGACATTTAAACTGACTTTGGCAACGTCTGGTGATCCTTATTAGAGTTGGTATCACGACGTGTAAGGTTAGGACATTCAGTATTACTTGTATAAGCTGATAGCTTTCAATAAGACCAACTAGATCAGTCCCCAGTTGAGAGGTGAGACACAAGGTCTGCTTAAATACCAATCGCCTAGAGCAGCCCGCTGCCTCCCGTTCACTATTTAAAGTTACTGAGGACAAGACCGAGTCTAGTTGAGCCAGATTGACCACAAATCCGACATTATAACAGTGTAATACATGAATTCCAAATATACAAGCGTAAGTGCAATAGTATAAACATTATATGACATAATGCAGTGTAAATGAATAGTAGATATAATAATAACTGAATGTAAACTTTAATAAAAGTTATAAAACACACAAATCTATGTTTCGTTGCCCACCTTTAGATAAGAACTTCTTCTTTTTCAGATCTGGCATTTTCCTCCGGATAGAACTTCGTCACACCGCACCGAGAGTCTCGAACAGATAGTCTCAAAAGACTAAAAACTCAGAATGAGTGAAAAGAGGAGGAAAAATCATAATTTGGAGTGAATTTGGTGTGAAAAATGAAGAGGAGAGGGTTGGTTTATATAGAGGTTTTGGCGCCTAAACGTTCGGGCGGGCTGCCCGGACATCCGGGCATGTGCTTGTACATCCGGACACGTGTCCGGACGTATTGGCAGGTGCCCGTACGTCCGGACGTACCGACAACTGCCTGAACGTCCAGGCATTTCTGCCCAAAGGAATTTTTTTTGTGAAATACAGGGTATTAAACTCTACCCTCCTTAAAGGGATTTCGCCCTCGAAATCAATTCAAGTAGTTATGATGGTTATCTGCTTGAGATTCACTACCAGCGCCAGCTCTTGCGAGTTCAGGGTAGTGCTTGTATGGTCCCTGAATAGCACTGTGGCCGGTGGAATCTTCATCATCATAAAACCATGGATAGCAAATGGAATCAGACTCATCTTCTAAAGATTCCAACCTTTGCATAACAGATGGTGGTGGAGGGCGTTGGTTACATCGTTTGAGGAGAGGTAGGTTGAGCGGTGGAATACTTTTTCATGTTGTTGGTCGAATCCGGCCGCCTAGCAATTTTGGTAGAAGGTCCTGCCAAGATGAGGGCACGGGATTGTTACGAAAAAGCCATGCACGCTCTGGCGATAAGGATCGTTGTCTGTGTGGTGATGGAGTAGGTGATGCAAAGTAGTTGTGACTTGACTCTGCTTCTTGAGAAGTAGCCACAGGTTGCGAAGGAGGCCACTGCGTGTGTGCATCACTATATCCATTGATATTATTTTCAGACATCTGCGTAGTTATTCAAGTAAAACAATGTATTAAGATAGGTGTAAACAAAGTTTCATCATTTTATTGATAAGTGAGAATAGTACAATATATCACATCATCAGTTGGTACTAGAAAATAATTTAGGGTATTTCTGTTTAATTGTTGCTTCTAGTTCCCATGTTGCTTCCTCTACACCGTGGTGATCCCGGAGCACTTTCACAAGTGGTATGCTACGTCGCTGTAGTTCTTGAGTTTTTCTATCTAAAATTTGTATCGCTCTCTCTCGATACTTATTTCCTTCCTCAACCTGAACCTTGACTAAAGGGAAGATATGCGAAGGATCAGGACGATACTTGCGAAGCATAGATACGTGAAAAACGTCGTGAACCTTAGGCATGGAGGATGGAAGGGACAGACGATAAGCAAGTTTTCCAATACGTTCAATGATCTGAAATGGACCGATATACCACGGGGAGAGCTTTCTTTTGATCCCAAAGCGTTTGACAGCTCTTGGGGGCTGGACTTTTAGAAAAACAAAGTCCCCCTTATCAAAATCTAGAGGTTGTCTCCTCTTGTCAGTATAGCTCTTCTGTCGACTTTGTGCAACACGAAGTCGTTCCTTTACTAGTGTGATCTTCTCAGAAGTCTCTTGAACTAATTCAGGGCCTAACTGCTGTCTATCTGCCATATCTAACCAGCATACCGGAGATCTGCAAGGCCGACCATAGAAAGCCTCGTGTGGTGCCATGCCGATACTAGTTTGGTAGTTGTTGTTGTATGCAAACTCAGCTAAATGTAAATACTTTTCCCATCCGTCATTAAAGTCCAAAATGCAGCATCGTAACATGTCTTCTAAGATTTGGATAAGTCGCTCTGACTGCCCACCAGTCTGAGAGTGGAAGGTTGTGCTCATAGTGATCTTAGAACCCATTATACTCTGGAAGCTTTTCCAAAAGTTTGATGTGAATCGAGGGTCTTGATCAGAGACGATCGTGAGTGGTATGCCATGAAGGCGTACGATCTCTCTTTCATATAGTTCTGCAAGTTTGGCGGGGTTATCCGTGAACTTTATTGGCAAGATGTGTGCAGACTTTGTAAGTCTACCAATGATAACCCAGATAGCATCTTGCCCTTTATTGTTTCCAGGTAAGGCCGTGACAAAATTCATTGCGATGTTCTCCCACTTTCATTCTCCAATAGGTAACGGCTGGAGAAGTCCAGAGGGAAGTCTTCATTCTGCCTTAACTTTCTGGCAAACGAGACATCGAGCAACGAAGTCTGCAATTGCCTTCTTCATTCTAGAAAATAAGAATTTTCGCTTGACATCCTTGTACATCTTGTCATCCCCAGGATGCATAGCGTACCTCGAACAGTGCATCTTAGTAAGCACTTCTTTCCGAACCTCAGGATCGTTCGGAAGACAGAGATGTTTTTTATAGAAAATGGTCTCGTCTTCAGCGACCGACCAGTGAGGAAGGTCCTGTCCGCTGAGTAGAAGTTCTCGTCTCTCCATTAACATAGGGTCATTGGCTTGAGCTGCTGAAATCTCTCGAACGAGCTCAGAGTTGGCTGATAATTGAGAGAGTCGCGGTCTTGGTCCCTCTTCGTTCAGCTGTAGGTTAAAGTTCTCCATCTCTGTAGCCAACTTCCCCATTTCACAGTTAAGAGTGCAAGCAACGTGAGATTTTCTACTTAGAGCATCGGCCACAACATTGGCCTTACCAGGATGGTACTGGAGTTGAAAGTCATAGTCTTTCAAGAATTCCAACCATCTTCTTTGGCGGAGGTTTAGGTCTCTCTGAGTGTATATGTACTTAAGACTTTTGTGATCTGAGAAGACCTCGAACCATTCACCGTATAGGTAATGATGCCATAATTTTAGTGCAAATACGACAGCTGCAAGTTCCAAGTCATGTGTTGGGTAATTACCCTCATGAATCTTCAGTTGCCTCGAGGCATATGCAACAACTTGGCCTTCTTGCATTAGTACGGCACCTAAGCCTTGGAGAGAGGCGTCGGTGTATAATGAAAATCCAATTGCATTTCTTGGAGTGATAAGTACAGGTGCCGTCGTGAGGCGTTTCTTCAATTCCTTAAATAATGCTTCACAGGCCAGATTTCAGATGAATCGCACGTCTTTTCGAGTAAGCTTGGTCATAGGTTCAGCAATCTTTGAGAAGTCCTTGATGAAGCGTCAGTAATAGCCAACAAAACCAAGAAAACTCCTAATCTGAATAATAGTGGTAGGTTGCGTTCAGTTTAAAACGACTTCAAGCTTAGAAGGATCTACTTCAATGCCATTATCTGAAACCACAAGCTTAGAGGAATTGAACACGTTTCGCCCTGAATTCGCATTTACTCAACTTTGCATACAGTTGGTGGCTTCTCAAGGTCTGGAGGACTATCTTCAAATGTATCTTATGGTCTTCCTCTGTTGAGGAATATATCAAGATATCGTCCACAAACCACAAATCGGTCTAAGTATACCCTGAAAATGCGATTCATCAAGTCCATGAATGCAGCAGGTGCATTTGTTAGATCGAACGGCATAACCAAGAACTCGTAATGACCGTACCGAGTTTTTAACGCCGTCTTGGTTATGTCCGACTCTCGGATCCGGAGTTGGTGATAACCGGATCGTAAATCAATCTTAGAGAAGTATTTGGCATCTCTAAGTTGGTCGAACAAGTCATCGATCCTGGGCAGCGGATATCTATTCTTGATGGTGACGTTATTCAACTTGCGATAATCGATGCAAAGTCGTAACGAAGCATCCTTTTTGCGAACAAACAAAACTGGAAAGCCCCAGGGTGATGAACTCTTTCTGTTGAAGCCATTACTCTTTAATTCTTTCAGTTGTTTGTCTAATTCGACCAGCTCGACATTTGACATTCTGTATGGTGGAATTGAGATAGGCCCTGTCCCATGTATGAGGTTGATCTCAAAATTGAATTCCCTAACTGGAGGTACACAAGGAAGGTCATTTAGAAAAACTGTTGGGAATTCAGATATGACTGGAACATCATGTACTTCGAGAGGGTACAGTGCTGGTGATTCATTTTCGTCACTAAGGCATAACGCTCGAAGTTGTGACTTGAGAAGTGCAACTGTTGATTTGTGTATCCACTTCCTTGTTCCCTGAATCTTGACAAACTCTCATGTAGGCAAGGATAACTGAACTTGCTTCTTCATACAGTCGATCTTTGCATTCAGTGGTGCTAGCCAGTCCATGCCGAGGTTGATGTCGTAGTCTTCAATATTCATCACAAAAAGATCTGCATATATTATTTGTTCCGACATACGAAGCTCACATCGAGAACACTGCAAATTAACGTCAGTACCAGATCCAAACGGTGATGTGACATGGAGTGTGATGGATGTGGGTTCATGCTGCAGGCCTAAATGTCTTACCAATGCCGACGATATAAAGGAATGCCTAGCACCTGAATCAAACAAAACATGCACCATTGTATTAACAAAGGAAAAGTACCATCGACTACGTTGTTGTCTGGGAGGGGTTGTTGAGCGATGGCAAATGCTCTGCCCTGATTCCGTTGACCCTGGTTCTGCTGGTTCTGCCTGGGTTGGGCATTAGAAGTAGGTGGTGCTTGATGGACTGGAACAACGGGAATAGATTGCTGAGGATGAGGACAGAAATATTTTACATGGGCCTTCTGGCCGCAGTTGAAACACGTCGGTTGATATTGCGGATGGTTCTGTTGGCCAAGCTGATTGTTCTGCTGGCCATGCTGATTGTGGTGTCGACCACCACCTATTCCATTGCCGTTTCTACGGCCACCCCTTCCATAATGACCTCCGCGGCCACAATTACGAAAACCCTGATGGTTAGGGTTTGAAGGTTCAGCCGCAGGTGTTATGGCCTCATTCTTCGAAATAGGGGTTGGGAGGGCTGGGTTTTGATTGTAGTAGGGCTTCTTCTTGTTGCCCTGTTGTGAGCCTTGTTAGGAAAACATTGCAGGCCATTTTCCCTTATTCATTCTCTGCTCCTATAAGATCTTCTCTTGTTCAAAGCTCATGGACTTGTCAACAACCTCCTTGTAAATCTTGAGATCCAAGATCGACAAGGCTTGTCGAATATCATGGCGAAGGCCATTATAAAATTTCTCAGTCTTATCTTGCTCCGTTGAGATGGTGGAGAGAGAGTAGACTGATAATTCTTTGAACTTTCCAGCATATTCCCTGACGGTCATGCTGCCCTGGTATAACTTAGCGAATTTCTGGCATTTCTGCTTCTTCACAGCGTCGGGGAAATACTCATCAATAAATAATGACTCGAACTGTTGCCAAGTCATATCTGTTGTGTTGACCCTTGGGTCCTCTTTCACTGTTATCCACCATGTGTTTGCCCCACCAACAAGTTGGTAGGTCGCTAGTGGAATTTTTCGAGTCTCATCGACTCTCATTGCATCAAGAGCTTCTTTGACTCATCCAACCACTTTTGCACCTCATCATCATCAATGGTGCCAGCAAAAGTAAGAGGTTGTAGCCTCTTGTACATGGTAATCTGATCGGTTTGAGCTTCCGATCCAAATCGTACAGGTACCTGAATAGTGGCAACCGGACTTACCGCGGTCTCACGAATGACAGTTTGAACTGTGACTTTCATCGCCTCAATAAATCCGGCGAAGAAGGTTTCCATGCTCGAAGGCATGGCAAAGGGTGCGGGTGGTAATGGTATTTCCTGCCCAGATGTAGTGGCAGTGTCGGGTGTAAATCGTGCTGCCGTTGGAGGCGGCGGTTCCTGAATGTCATGAGGTGCCTCCACTATTGGACGGACAGTACGTGGCCTTCCTCTCTTCCTGGTTTGCATTTTCTCACTGGCAAGGAGAAAATAAAACCAAGATTTAGAAACTGTAGCCAAGTGTAATGTTATAGTATGCTCAGCAACAATTTCGAGAGTACTGCAATATTAAAATCACTTATTTTTTTAAGTATAGTGTAAGGTTTTTGTTGAGGAATCAAATAATTTTATGTGCCTCGTATGTTTGGCCATGGTGTAAAAACAAGGTTAAAGTGTTTATATAATAAGTATAAAACTTTGCAAGTATTTAAAATGATTTGGTTCTGGTCTTTGTGAACATACATATATATTTCATTGAAAATCCATACGAGTCATAAGAATTCTAAGATTTGCCTCGGTAAATATCCTGATCTAACGTTTTATCGCAATCTTATGCATTCAAACTCTTACTCTTAGTCTTTTCGATTATCATCCAAGTTCGTGTGTCCCATACCACAAGACTTTGGTAATAAGGGTGTTAACCGAGTTAAGTTACATGAACACAGTCTCTAAAAACATCGGCTGAATAGTAGTTCAACAATAGTATCTTCCAAGTTTACTCGTCCTATACCGTGTAAACTTAGTGATAATGTTAGTAATGCAACTTTCTCCAAATGTTTCTTTTCACACAAGGTCATGGGTTTCCTTACTTCCACATTTTATTTAGTATCTTCCAATTTTGTTGTGTCCCATACCACTCCAAAGTTAGTGATACAAAAGAAAGAATGGTTGCAAGTCGGCCCACCAAAGATAGTCTTTAAACAAAACATTTCATTCATATATAAAAGAAAAATTTACAATGCCAGTAATCAATCTTGATTTTCCTGCCTACTACTGCTCCTTCTAGATCTTCTGCTAGGTACAGAACAACTACTAACGAAAGGTTGAGAGTTTGCTCACTCTGCTTCGAAGTTTTACATACGTGTTAATATATTATTTTGAGTCTCTCATTTCAGCAATATTGGATGCCATCACATTTAACTGTTCAAATAGGTTAGTCGATTGTCCCATTGGTGGTTGATGGGTTGATTGTCCCATAGGTGGAGGGTAGGCCATAGGCTATGAGGGAAAGTATTGGTTGTACAGGTGATTCATAGGTGAAAGGTAATTATTTTGATTGTACGGGGATCCCCTAACTGGAACCCTTAGGATATTTGGATTTGTTTGAGGTGAAAAGTTTTGAAACAGTGGGCTCATTGGGATGTTCTGCCCTCCAAGATTTGGTGCCGCCCAATACTGTTGTTGTTGGGTTACAGGAACTTGCGGGAATGGCTAACATGGTACCTCAGGTGTTGGAAACCTTTGGTACGACGTGTTGCCTTGAGTACTTTGTTTATCTTGAGGTTGATTTAGGTTGGTAAATAAATCTTCTTCAGTGAATAGATGATCGGTTGGATCATTATTTGGGGCTGGGTTTCACGTAGGATTTTGATTTGGCTCACTATTTGGTACTTCCCTGACGGGAATCTTGCGTCGACTTCTTCGAAGGCAACATCCATGTTCGTCTCTCATTCTTTCGGCATTTCCTATCGTCATGCCGAATACTTCCTCGTCAGTTACCCCTCCCCTCGGGACATATATCTTGAAGATAGAAGATGTTGTAACTGGCTCAATGATTTGCCTCGAAGTCCCATCAAAAGTGTCGATGTTTGCTTCGTATAGTATCCTCATGATCAAGACTCCATAACCGAGGAATTCCTTTCTCAAAGGGTTTTGAATCACCCTCAACATTTGTTGGATGATGATGTGTGGTAGGGAGACCTTTATTTTCTTTTCTATGCAATACAACACAAGAAGTTGGGCACTTGACATAGTGCCTCGAGTCCCCCTTTCTGGCAAGATGTTGCCGAACACGATCTTTCCAAGGCCGACAAGATATGGCTTAAGATAATTGTTTGGGAGGTTAGTTAACATCGATTGAGTGTATGGCTCTTTGGTGGGGAATTGAACAATTGTTCATTTGACTCTACGATTTCTGCAATTGTCTGGGGTTCATATGGATCAATAATTCTCTCCTCAATTGGAATCTCCATAAGTCGAGCAATAGTCTCGATGTTGATAGAAATTTTTACCCCATGACTGTTGTCTCCAACGGGGCTGATACCATCTTCTTGAAGTCTCACAAAATTCATGGCTTCGTAGAAAGATCTCACCAAGCTGTAAGAGACGTGACCCTGACCTTTTGTTATGTTCAACCAACCCAGAGTTGCTAGTTTTTCATGAAGGATCGGACGAAGACGAAGATCTCTATTGTCGATGCTCCTCATAGTCATAACCTCCCTCTTAAACAATTCCTTGAGTCTAGTGGGAATTGGTTCCCTACTACTGGAAGTTGCTCCTTCACTTGAGGTCATTCTTTTGCTGAAAGGAAAATAAATTTGTGAAAGACACAAAATATATTCCTAACATTTTTAAGATTTATGCCTTGTCAGTTGGACAATATTTTCTATTCTTAATGTTTATGCCATCATGAAATCAAAATTCTTCATTAGGAATATGATGTATATATATCGTATTCATATATGAATGTATAGATATATATATTTAATCATAACCATATATATAGTTTTCATAAATCAACTATATATATGTATATATTTGAAATTAAACTATATAAAAATCATATATAGTTTTCTTAGATATATATTTAATACAAATCTTAACTATATATAATTCATATATATAGTTCTAAAGATATATTTATATCTAATAACATTTTTAATTCAAATTTTTCATCAATAATATGATATATATATATATATATATATATATATATATATATATATATCTCATATATACTAAGGTATATAGATATATATATTCAATCATAACCATATATATATTTAAATCAAACTATATAAAAATCATATATAGTTTTCCTAGATATATATTTAATATTAATCTCAACTATATACAATTCATATATATATATATAGTTCTAGAGATATATATATCTAATAAAATTTTCTTCCCCTAATTTGGTGGGCTTGGGCGGGTCGTAGACTGTACGCTCTGATACCATTAAATGTCACACCCCGCTTGGATGCGCCTAAACTGGCGGTACACTCGCGGACGGGGCGAGCATTTGAAATAATAACAATGGTAACCACAGAGTGCGCAGCGGAAAATATGATACATAGTACAAATCTGATTTCATTTAATTCAGAATATAATTTGTACATGAAACCGTCAAGGGAACATACTCCCCAAAATCTCCAATTAATAATACAGAGGGTACAAAATGTGGGCCCCATAAACCTGCACCCAGTCCACCCTAATTTCCTGTGAAAAGTTGGATAATAATGGAGTGAGCTTAACGCGCTCAGTGGGTAAAATAGTTCGTGAGTATAACAATTAATAAAGCATACTTCAATATCAAATATCTAAAATACACATGTGAGCATCATAATCAATCAATATGTATGTATGCATGACACCGTCTCGTATTGGTTTGATGAACGTACGTCGCCTGAGTTCACGTACAAATGTCTGTCCGGACGTTCTTTCCTATCGTAGCCAGGTTCTATTGTACGTCCCTCCTCAAGATCGATGCTCTAAATCCACATACTGATGTCCCTCCCCAGGCATAGTCGGGTTCTCATTGTACGTCCCTCTCCAGAGAAATATAATGAATAGCGAGCAATGCTCCTAACTATTCTATGAGTCATAAACCATATACGTCCTTAGGTGGTGATATGTATGACGCCAATGCATGAAATGGTCTAGTCTACTGGTCTGGTCTTTTCTTGACATTTAGACTGATTTTGGCAACGTATGGTGATCCTTATTAGAGTTGGTATCATGACGTGCAAGGTTAAGACATTCAGTATTACTTGTATAAGCTGATAGCTTTCTATAAGACCAACTAGATCAGTCCCCAGTTGAGAGGTGAGACACAAGGTCTGCTTAAATACCAATCGCCTAGAGCAGCCCGCTGCCTCCCGTTCACTATTTAAAGTTACTGAGGACAAGACCGAGTCTTGTGGAGCCAGATTGACCACAAATCCGACATTATAGCAGTGTAATACATGAATTCCAAATATACAGGCATAAGTGCGACAGTATAAACATTATATGACATAATACAGTGTAAATGAACAGTAGATATAATAATAACTGAATGTAAACTTTAATAAAGGTTATAAAACACGCAAATCTATGTTTCGTTGCTGACCTTTAGATAAGAACTTCTTCTTTTTCAAATCTGACGCTTTCCTCCGGACAGAACTTCGTCGCACCACATCGAGAGTCTCGAACAGAGAGTCTCAAAAAACTAAAAACTCAGAATGAGTGAAAAGAGGAGGAAAAATCATAATTTGGAGTGAATTTGGTGTGAAAAATAAAGATGAGAGGGTTGGTTTATCTAGTGGTTTTGGCGCCTGAACGTTCGGGCGGGCTGCCCGGATGTCCGGACGTACAAGCAGGTGCTCGTTCGTCCGGGCAGCTGCCCGAAAGTCCGGGCATTTCTGTCCAAACGAAATATTTTTTTTTTGAGGCACTATGTCAAGGGCTCAACTTCTTGTGTTATACTGCATAAAGAAGGAAATAAAGGTCTCCCTACCACACATCATCATCCAACAAATGCTAAGGGTGATTCAAAACCCTTTGAGAAAGGAATTCCTCGATTACGGAGTCTTGATCATGAGGATGCTATACGAAGCAAACATCAACACTTTTGATGGGACTTCGAAGCAGATCACTGAGCCGGTCACAACATCTTCTATCTTCAAGATATATGTCACGAGGGGAGGGGTAACTGATGAAGAAGTATTCGGTGCGACGATAGGAAATACCGAAAGAATGAGAGACGAACATGGACGTTGTCTTCGAAAAAGTCAACGCAAGATTCCTGTTAGGGAAGTACCAAATAATGAGCCAAATCAGAATCCTACATCAAACCCAGCCCCGAATAATGATCCAACCAATCCCTATTCACTGAGGAAGAGTTATTTGCCACCCTAAATCAAAATCAAGATAAACAAAATACTCAAGCAAATCCACCGACCTGGAACGTGCCAACTCAAGGCAACACTTCGTACCAAAGGTTTCTAACTCTTGAGGTACCGTATCGGCCAGTTTCACAAGTTGCTGTAAACCAACAACAACAGTATTGGGCAGCTCCAAACTTTGGAGGGCAAAACATCCCAATGAGCCCATTCTTTCAAAACTTTTCACCTCAAACAAATCCAAATATCCAAGGAGTTCTAGTTAGGGGATCCCCGTATAATCAAAACAACTACCCTTCACCTATGAGTCACCCGTACAACCAATACTTTCCCCCAATGCCTATGGCCTACCCTCCACCTATGGGACAATCGACCCATCAACCACCAATGGGACAATCGACTAACCCATTTGAACAGTTAAATGTAATGGCATCCAATATTGCTGAAATGAGAGAGACTCAAAATGATATATTAACACGTATGCAAAACATCGAAGCAGAACGAGCAAATTCTCAACCTTTTGGTAGTAGTCGTTATGTACCTAGCAGGAGGTCTAGAAGGAGCGGTAGTAGGTAGGAAAATCAAGATTGATTACTGGCATTGTAAACTTTTCTTTTGTAGTTTTAGAGAATAAAAATGGCTTAATTCATTAATCAGCAGAAAGGATTTTAAATAGAGTTACAAAAGCTATCTGAACAGATAGATACAAAGGCTAGAAAATAGGATCTAACTAGAAAATAGGATCTAAAATAACAACCTATCTAACATGTGTTCCTAAGTATAAGGTAACAACCTAACAGCCTATGACTAAGTACATGACTTTAATCTACACACCCCCTCAAGTTGATGCATAGATATCATACATGCCCAACTTGTTTATAAGAAAATCAAATGTCGGTTTGAATAAACCCTTCGTTAAGATGTCTGCAGTCTGATCTTCGGACTTCAAGAAAGGAATACAGGTGACTCCTGCTTCCAAATTCTCCTTTATGAAGTGTCGATCAACCTCTATATGCTTGGTCCTGTCGTGTTGTACGGGGTTGTGTGCAATGCTTATTGCAGCCTTGTTGTCGAAAAATAGCTTAATAGGTAGATTGGCTTCCAGTTTCAACTCCTTGAGAACTCGTTTTATGCATAGAATCTCGCAGACTCCATTAGCCATCGCCCTATACTCGGCCTCTGCGCTGCTCCGAGCAACCACACTCTATTTTTTACTCCTCCAGGTTACCAAGTTTCCTCATACATAGGTGCAATATCCCGAAGTCGACTTTCTGTCCGTGATGGAACCAGCCCAATCTGCGTCCGTGAAGGCTTCGATGCTCCTATTATCTCCTTTTTTGAAAAGAAGACCTTTACCTGAATTACTCTTCAAATACCTCAGAATCCGATAGGCAGCCTCAAGGTGTTCGTCATAAGGGCGGTGCATGAACTAACTCACCATGCTCACAGCGAATGCAATATCAGGCCGTGTGTGGGAGAGGTAAATGAGCCTCCCACCAAGCCGCTGGTATTGCTGAATATCCACCGGGTTTCCTTGGTTGACATTACCAAGCTTTTTTTTCAGATCGATAGGAGTATTTATAGGACGACAACCACTCATTCCCGAGTCCTTCAAGAGATCCATAATGTACTTCCGTTGAGAAACAATAATTCTTTGTTTAGACCGTGCAACCTCTATAGCCAAAAAATACTTCATCTCTCCTAGATCTTTGATCTCAAACTCTTTGGAGAGTTTGTTCTTCATTGCTTCCAATTCTTCTTGGTCAGTTCCAGTGAGAAGTATATCATCGACGTAGACGATCAGGACTGCAATCTTTCCACCGCTGGAGTAGCGAGTGAACAAAGTATGGTCTGATTGTGCTTGAGAATAGCCCTGTTTCTTCACCACTTGTGTGAACCTTTCAAACCACGCGCGTGGTGACTGTTTGAGTTCGTAGAACGCCTTTTCCAATCTGCACACTTTGGCTCCGAACTTGTGTTCAAAACCTGGCGGTGGAAGCATGTAGACTTATTCCTCCAATCTGCCGTTCAAAAACGCGTTTTTCACGTCGAACTGTCGTAAAGGCTAGTCTAAATTCGCTGCAATAGACAACAAAATTCGAACTGTGTTAAGTTTGGCTACCGGAGCAAAAGTCTCGGTGTAGTCAATGCCATAGGTTTGTGTAAACCCCTTGGCAATCAGTCGAGCTTTGTGTCTCTCAAGTGTTCCGTCGACGTTGAACTTTGGTGTGAAAACTCATTTGCAGCCAACTGTGGGAGTGTCCTTTGGGAGCTCTTCAAGTTTCCATGTCTAATTTCTCTCAAGAGCACTCATCTCCTCAAGAACAGCCTTTCTCCACTCCGGAACATTTAGAGCCTCCTGCATGTTATTTGGAATCTGAACATTCGAGACATTTGTTGTAAAAGTAGCAAAATATGAGAGTTTTGAGTTAGATACAAACTGATACATAGGATATTTGACACACGACCTTTTTTCTTTTCTAAGGGCTGTTGGCAGATCAAACTCAGGATTAGAAGGGTCAAAAGACTTACCAATTTCATTTTCCAGCCTTGGTTCAGATTCGTGACGAGGCAAGGGTGTAGTGGCTTCAATTCGTCGATGAGTGAACGTCTTTTCATATAGTTGCCCAAATCATTTTCTATTCTGATCGTTGCATTCTTTTTCCAGTGGCCGTTGAGATTCAATATGTTCATGTGGAGTTTTTTCAAGGTCAGGAATATCCAAATTTCCTAGACTTAAAGAAGTGCACTTTGGTTAACTAACTCTAGATTTTCTCTCACATTTATCTCTTCAACTTGCCTTATCTTTTCGTTTCCTCTATTAGAATCAGATCCTAGAAAATCTAAATCTAGATCTAATAAGAGATCACAGTTTTTGTTATTCGCAATGTTCCTGAGATTGTGATGAGGATTAAACCTATTATTTGATATTCCTAGATTTGCCAAATTCGAATCTTTAACCGAGTTCTTCCCCTGAAGATGAGGATTAAAAAAAGGAATATTTTCAAAGAATTTAACATCCATTGTGACAAACATTTTTTTAAAAAACCGGGTCAAAACACTTCTACCCTTTTTGATTAGGAGCAATCCCAACAAACACACATTTTCGGGCTTTGGGGTCAAGTTTACTAGCATTCCTAATAGGATTCCTAATAAATACAATGCATCCGAATATTTTCAAGGACATAGTATTAAACAACCGAGATTGTGGAAATAGATTTTGAAGACAAGTGATTTGTGTTTGAAACTTTAAGATTTTAGATGGCAATATATTCATCAGATAAGTGGCATGCAAAATAGCCTTTCCCCACAGATATTTAGGAACCTTATTAGAGAAAAGTAAAGCACGACTTATCTCAAGAAGGTGTCTGTTCTTCCTCTCGGCAATGTCGTTCTGTTAAGGAGTGTCGTTACAAGAACACTGTTGAACAATTCCTTTTTCATCAAAAAATCTTCCTAAGACTTGAGAAAAGTATTCACGACCATTATCACTTTTTAGAATCTGTATACTCATGTGAAATTGATTTTGAACCACATGATAAAAATTTTTGAAAATAGTTTCCACTTCAGACTTTTCGTTGAGTAAATAAACCCAACTAACTCTAGTGTGATCATCGATTAGAGTAATAAACCAACGTTTTCCATGACAAGTAAACACTCTTGAAGGACCCCAAAGGTCACTGTGTACTAGTGCAAAAGGTTTTGAAGGTGTATAAACACGTGGAGGATATGTACTGCGATGATGCTTGGATCACACACAAATTTCACACTGAAAAGAAGATGGATTTTTATTGCGAAATAAAACAGGAAACAATTGTTGTAAATAATGAAAATTTGCATGACCTAGTCTAAAATGCCATAAATAAATCTCATCGTTATTGAAATCATAAGCAATTTTCAGGCAAGTATTCCGTCGAACCTCTTTATTCAAGTACGTTCCCTCATCTAGAAAGTAAAGGCCATCACACTCCCTAGCACTGCCAATCATCGTCCCCGAGGCCAGATCCTGAAATTCACAGTAGGAGGAGAGAAAAGTGGCAGAACAATTAAGAGTGGATGTTAGTTTACTGATAGAGATAAGATTACAAGATAATTTAGGCACATGTAGGACATTAGACAAGGTCAGCACATCAGAAAGTTTTATATCGCCTATACCAGCAATAGCAAAAAAAGAACCATCTGCTATTCTAACTTTGCGATTTCCTGCACAAGGTTTATATGAGAAGAAAAAACTGGAACAACTAGTCATGTGGTCGGAGGCCCCTGAATCAATAATCCAGGTGGTCTTAGGTTGGGAACAAACAAAGGATGACACGGACTTAGGTTTACCATTTTGGACAAAGGAACAGGAAGGTTTATCCTGAGACGATTGTAATAGATTCAACAATTGCTCTATTTGTTCCTTCGTGAATGGAGACTGCCCGGAGTTGATGTGATGCTCTTGAGGAAGTTCAGCCACAGTTTGAAGAGCTCGCTCAGGACGAGGCGGCTTCCCACCAGGTGGTTTCCCATGTATTTTCCAGCAAGTCTCACAAGTATGCCAGAATTTTTTGCAGAAGTCACACCAAGGCTTCTTTTTCTTGTCACCACCGGACTCAGCCTCTTTGACAAACAATTCAGACGTATCGGAGCTGTAATCTACTGTAAAAGGGTCATTGTTGTACAAAATCTTCCTGCGACTTTCCTCCAAACGAATCTCAGAAAACACCTCTCGAATGGAAGGAAGAGGACGGCGGCCGAGAATTCTTCCCTTGACATCATCCAGGTTGCGCTGAATCCCGGAAAGCAGCATGAAGACGCGATCGTTCTCTTCACGCTTCTTCTGTCGAAGAAAATCAGCTTGGCTCTCCAACACAACATCATGACATTGATCCAGTTCTTGCCACCATGCCACCATCTCATTATAGTAGCTTGTGACATCACGATTTCCTTGCTTGGATTGCCACAGTTGAGTCCTCAACTCGAAGATCTGTGAAGAATTCTCCAAGTCAGAGTAAGTTTCACGAACAGAGTCCCATACCTCCTTAGCAGACTTCATAAATAGATAAGGCTTTGCAATTGAGGCATCCATGGAATTGATCAGCCATGCCGTAACTAGGGAGTTCTCTGAACGCCATAATCTGTAGCCAGAATCTGCTGCCTCCGGCTCCTTGGTTTCTCCTGTTAAATAGGCCAATTTTCCCCTACGATCAATGGCAAGCTTCACGGACTGGGACCATTCAAGGTAATTCTGACCATTCAATCTATGCACAGTGACTTGCATAGACGAATGAACAGACTCACTGGTAGGTGCAGGAGTGGAGCAAAGGAAAGTTTGACTCGTTAGCCATAGGAAAAAAAACTAGGGTTTCTAAGAGAATTTTAGCTCTGATACCATGTAGTTTTAGAGAATAAAAATGGCTTAATTCATTAATCAGCAGAAAGGCTTTGAAATAGAGTTACAAAAGCTATCTGAACAGATAGATACAAGGGCTAGAAAATAGGATCCAACTAGAAAATAGGATCTAAAATAACAACCTATCTAACATGTGTTCCTAAGTATAAGGTAACAACCTAACAGCCTATGACTAAGTACATGACTTTAATCTACATCTTTTATATATGAATGAAATGTTTTGTTTAAGACTATCTTTGGTGGGCCAACTTACAACCATTCTTTCTTTTGTATCACTAACTTTGGAGTGGTATGGGACACAACAAAATTGGAAGGTAAGAAAACCCATGACCTTGTGTAAAAATAAACATTTGGAGAAAGTTGCATTACAACATTATCACTAAGTTTACACGGTATGGGACGAGTAAACTTGGAAGATATTATTGGTGAACTACTATTTAGCCGATGTTTTTAGAGACTGTGTTCATACAACTTAACTTGGTTAACACCCTTATTACCAAAGTCATGTGGTATGGGACACATGAACTTGGATAATAATCGAAAAGACTAAGAGTAAGAGTTTGAATACATAAGATTGAGTTAGAACGTTAGGTCAAGATATTTACCGAGGCAAATCTTAGAATTTTTATGACTCGTACGGATTTTCAATAATATATATATGTTCACAAAAACCAAAACCAAAACATTTGAAATACTTGCAAAGTTTTGTACTTATTATATAAACATTCTAACCTTGTTTTTACACCATGGCCAAACATACGAGGCACATAAAATTCTTTGATTCCTCAACAAAAACCTTACACTATACTTAGAAAAATAGGTGATTTTCTTATTGCAATACTCTCGAAATTGTTGCTGAGCATACTATAACATTATACTTGGCTACGGATCCTAAATCTTGGTTTTATTTTCTCCTTACCAGTGAGAAAATGCAAACCACGAAAAGAAGAAGCCACGTACTGTCCGTACAGCAGTGGAGGCACCTCCTGAGATTTAGGAACCGCCGCCTCCGACGACAGCACAAGTCACACCAGACACTGCCACTACATCTGGGAAGGAAATACCACCCCCACCCGCACCCTTTGCCATGTCTTCGAGCATGGAAACCTTCTTCGCCGAATTTTTTGAGGCGATGAAAGCCACTGTTCAAACGGTCGTTCGTGAGACCGCGGCCAGTCAGGCTGCCACTGTTCAGGCACCTGTAAGATTTGGATCGGAATCTCAAACCGATCAGATTACCAAGTACAAGAGTCTACAACCTCTTACCTTTACTGGCACCATTGATGTTGATGAGGTGCAAAAGTGGTTGGATGAGTCAAAGAAGGCTCTTGATGCAATGGGAGTCAATGAGACTCGAAAAATTCCACTAGCGACCTACCAACTTGTTAGTGGGGCAAACATATGGTGGATAATAGTGAAAGAGGACCCAAGGGTCAACACAGCGGATATGACTTGGCAACAGTTCGAGTCAATGTTTATTGATGAGTATTTTCCTGGCGCTGTGAAGAGGCAAAAGCGCCAGGAATTTGCTAAGTTATACCAGGGCAGCATGACCGTCGGGGAATATGCTGACAAGTTCAAAGAATTATCAGTTTATTCTCTCTCCACCATCTCAACGGAGCAAGATAAGACTGAGAAATTTTATAATGGCCTTTGTCATGATATTCGACAAGCCTTGTCGATCTTGGATCTCAAGATTTACAATGAGGTTGTTGACAAGGTCATGAGCTTTGAACAAGAGAAGATCATACAGGAACAGAGAATGAATAAGGGAAAATGGCCTGCAACGTTTTTGTCACGACCCACTATACGTGACGTCATGACCGGCACAAGAACCTCCGAGTATACCCTCCATCGGTACACCTGACGTCCCGTCAGCCAAAAATACATATACGAATTCCAAAAATGAAATAAAAGTACATCCTTAACAACCAACTAACATGATCATAATGAAATAAAATATTACTTCTCCAAATTACCAAATATAAAATTCCAAAGTCTTCAAAATGATACAAAATCCAACACATCCCAACTATGTGTTAAATATACAATTACTAGGTGTTATCATGTACATAATTATCAAAATACAAAACTAAATGTACAACACCTACATGAAACAAAAACAAGGGACGCTCCGCAGTCAAGCCTTCCTTTTTCCTTTTTTTTTAGATCATGAAAGAAGATGGTGAGGTGTGAGCTACATCCAGCTCAGTGAATGTTATTTACAAGTAGCATATACGTGCATTTATAAAACATGGTAAGATCATAAATCATTGAAATATCATGATGACGAAATATATTACATACATGCTAACATAATGCATCAAGTCATACATAAGACGATGCATGACATTTGTAGTCATGCTCATGCAATCCTAGCACCTCCTGAGTATGGGGGTTTCAAGGCCTGGTGCGCGATACACAACGCCCGAATACACACACAATACTCGTATTCTAATAGGGTTTATGGGGTCGTGCAGTACATAGGATTAGTTTAAACTAACCTACCCATACACAAGGCATAAAACCCTCTGTAGGGTATACAACTGGGATCGCCGCTAGACTTACAAGAATTCCCAATAAGGGAATTCCAACTAGGAGCCTCAACCCGAATTGTCATCCCAATGAATTATGTTCAAATATATTTCATGGAAAACATTAAAACATGCATACCATAATGCATAAGCATTTAAAACATTTCTGTAATACAATGCCACATATAAATAATCCAAAAGTAAAGGAACACTCACACTTGATTGGCTAAGTCTAGCCAATCCAATCGCCAAAACTCTCCAATTGACTAAACGGGTTCAAGATCAATCACAAGACCTGGAAATAACATGGTTCACACAACTGAAAATCAGTCATAAAGTGTGTCAAAACCCCATGTTCAAACCCAATCTAAAGTCAATTAGATTCTAAATTGATTACCCCCTTGAGCCAATTTCCATATTGCCCAACTTGATCATTTAGGCTCAATTAAACTAAGATTGACCTAAATTGAATGTAATAGGGTGATCCCATGATCCAACCACTAAGATACATGAAATTCAATTATAATTAGGGTCAATTAGACTATATATCAAGTCAATTTCATCACTTGACTAAGTCTTGGTCAAAATTCCCAATTAGGCCAATATAAAACATAAGGTCAAAATGAACTAAGTCACATCAATTTAGCATAGGTTCTAACATTTTAAACCCATGATTCTACTCAATTTGGGTCCAATTAAACAATCCCCAAGTCAATTTCATAAATTGACTTGCTTTTGGTGAAAAGTTCCAATTTGGGCAAAATCCCCAAATTACATGCAAAATTGCCAAAGTACATGAAAAATGTCAAATACTTAGCCTAGATCAAAATTAGTCAACCTTAGGGTGTCCATTATGAGAACCCACTGAATTCAATCATCAAACAACCTTAATCATGTCCAATTAGACCTACATTGCATAATTTTCCAAATTTTATATCAAGAGCATCAAAAGCCCCAAATCTGGAAATTTTCATACATAGGCCATATTGCCAATTTTACACTAGGCCACCATGTTCAGCCATGAATTTTACTGATCTTGCAACATGGAATCATCCACAATGGCCACTAGGTCAACATAGTTGACATGCAAAGATTTTGAAAAAGTCTAAGGCCATAAACTAAGTATAGGTCATTTGAACTAACCCTTCCAATTTCTTGCTAGAAATTGGGGGTTTCACCATTCGTGTACTCCTAACACTCTCTAATCACACATATGTGACATGCAAGACTCAACTCCAACTTTGGTCTTCCACCCATCCAAGGTTCATCACAATGCATGCATCAAATTGAAACCCTCATGCTCAAAATAAAACTATCATGCAACTAATAGAGAGATTCAAGGAAGAAATGGAGGAAAAATGCAAACCTTAGCTGTTCTTGAGCAAGAAACCACCAAACCCTAACTTTCCTCTCATTTTCTCCTCTCCAGCTCCTTTCTCTCTTTTCTGGTTGAGAAATGAGCAAATGAGCCTAAAATTACGTTTTGGTTGCTTAAATAGATAAGCATGGGCCAACAACTAAAAGTTTTCAAAAACTATCAAAAAAATAGTATTCCTGTTGCAATACTTGCACTTAGATAGTCAATGTCTTGCAAAATACCTACGAATTTAACATCTTAACCGTTCAAAGGTTTCATGAGTCAGTTACAAACATTATGGTAAACTTTCAACTCAATCCAACGGTGGGATTGCGAGATCTAACTATTTGATCAAAACTGCATAAGAAAAATCTGAAAATCCATGAAACAATGTTTGGAGTCTTATAACTCATAGTAGGTAACTCCGATCAAGATCTTCACTGTTCATACTGAATATCTATCATATAAGAATGAGCTGAAAAAATTTCAGCTCAATCGGACCACGGATCTGGGAGATCAAACTATTGATGTAATTTGTGACAGAAATTTCTTCCTCCATGGAGCAAGCTCCACTGGATCCAAAACACCGTTTTTGACATGTTTTGACGTCGAACCGGTCTCCAATGATTCCAAAATTTCATGCGCACTCTTTATGACCTAAAATCATGCAAAGACACTCGAACCTACATGCTTCGAGCATCAAAATACATATACACATATGTATACGAATACGTATACGAATACTTTGCGGGTACACTATGGGTCAAAATGACGTCACCTAAAGGCACGGGTGCTACAGTTTTCCCAACAGGGCTCGCAATAGGGCAACAAGAAAAAGCCCTACTACAATCAAAACCCAGCCTTCCCATCCCCTATTTCAAAGAATGAGGCCACAATACATGCGGCTGAACCTTCTAACCCTAACCTTCAGGATTTTCGTAATCATGGCCACGGAGGTCGTTATGGAAGGGGTGGCCGTAGAAACGGCAATGGCAGAGGTGGTGGTTGACACCACAATCAGCATGGCCAACAGAACAATTAGCATGGCCAACAACACCATCCGCAGTACCAGCCGATGTGCTTCAACTGCGGCCAGAAGGGCCATGTAAAATATGTTTGTCTGCACCTTCAGCAACCTATCCCTGTTGTTCCAGTCCATCAAGCACCACCTGCTGCTAATGCCCAACCCAGGCAGAACCAGCAGAACCAGGGTCAACGAAATCAGGGCAGAGCATTTGCCATCGCTCAACAACCCCTCCCAGACAACAATGTAGTCGAATGTACTTTTCCTTTGTTCAATACAATGGTGCATGTTTTGTTTGATTCAGGTGCTATGCATTCTTTTATATCGTCGGCATTGGTAAGAAATTTAGGTCTGCATCCTGAACCCACAAACATCACACTCCATGTCACATCACCGTTCGGATCTGGTACTGACGTGAATTTGCAGTGTTCTCGATCTGAACTTCGAATGTCAGAACAGATAATATATGCAGATATTTTTGTGATGGATATTGAAGACTTCGACATCATCCTCAGCGTGGACTGGCTAGCACCACTGACTGCAAAGATCGAATATATGAAGAAGCAAGTTCAGTTAACCTTGCCTACAGGAGAGTTTGTCAAGATTTAGGGAATAAGGAAATGGATACACAAATCAACAGTTGCACTTCTCAAGGCACAACTTCGAGCTCTATCTCTTAGTGATGAAAATGAATCACCAGCACGGTATCCTCTCGAAGTACACGATGTTCCGGTCATATATGAATCCCCAATAGTCTTTCTAAATGACCTTCCTGGTCTACCTCCAGTTAGGGAATTCAATTTTAAAATCAACCTCATACCTGGGACGGGCCTATCTCAATTCCACCATACAGAATGTCAAATGTCGAGCTGGTTGAATTAGACAAACAACTGAAGGAATTATAGAGTAATGGCTTCATCAGAAAGAGTTCATCACCCTGGGGCGCTCCAGTTCTGTTTGTTCGCAAAAAGGATGGCTGGTTACGACTTTGCATCGATTATCGCAAATTGAATAACGTCACCATCAAGAACAGATATTCGTTGCCCAGGATCGATGACTTGTTCGACCAACTTAGAGATGCCAAATACTTCTCTAAGATTGATTTACGGTCCGGTTATCACCAACTCCAGATCCGAGAGTCGGACATTACCAAGACGGCATTCAGAACTCGATACGGTCACTACGAGTTCTTGGTCATGCCGTTCGGTCTAACAAATGCATCTGCGGCATTCATGGATTTGATGCATCGCATCTTCCGATTATACTTAGACCGATTTGTGGTGGTTTTTGCAGACGACATCTTGATATATTCCTCAACCGAGGAAGACCATAAGATACATTTGAAGATAGTCCTCCAGACCTTGAGAAGCCACCAACTGTATGCAAAGTTGAGTAAGTGCGAATTTTGGGCGAAGATAGTTCAATTCCTAGGCCATGTGGTTTCAGGCAATGGCATTGAGGTATATCCTTCTAAGGTTGAAGCAGTTTTAAACTGGAAGCAGCCTACCATTGTTACTCAGATTAGGAGTTTTCTTGGTTTGGCTGGCTATTACAGACACTTCATCAAGGACTTCTCAAAGATTGCTGAACCTATGACCAAGCTCACTCGAAAAAACGTGCGATTCATCTGGAATCCCGCCTGTGCAGCATCATTTCAAGAATTGAAGAAACGCCTCACGATGGCACCTGTACTTATCACTCCAAGAAATGCAATTGGATTTTCATTATACACCGACGCCTCTTTCCAAGGCTTAGGTGCTGTACTAATTAAAGAAGGCCAAGTTGTTGCATATGCCTCTAGGCAACTGAAGATTCATGAGGGTAATTACCCAACACATGACTTGGAACTCACAGCTGTTGTGTTTGCCCTGAAATTATGGTGTCATTACCTATACGGTGAACGGTTCGAGGTCTTCTCAGATCACAAGAGTCTTAAGTACATATACACTTAGAGAGATCTAAACCTCTGCCAAAAACGATGGTTGAAATTCTTAAAAGATTATGACTTTCAACTCCAGTACCATCCCGGAAAGGCCAACGTTGTGGCTGATGCCCTGAGTAGAAAATCATATCTTGCTTGCACTTTTAACTTTGAAATGGGGAAGTTGGCTACCGAGATAGAGAACTTTAACCTACAACTGATTGAAGAGGGACCAAGATCACGACTCTCTCAATTATCAGCCAACTCTGAACTAGTTCGAAAGATTTCAGTAGCTCAAGCCAACGACCCTATGTTAATGGAGAATCGAGAACTTCTACTCAGTGGATAGGACCTTCCTCACTGGTCGGTCTCAAATGACGGGGCCTTTTTCTATAAAAAACGTCTCTATCTACCGAACGATCCTGAGGTTCGAAAAGAAGTGCTCACTGAGATGCAATGTTCGAGGTTCGCTATGCATCCTGAGGGTGACAAGATGTATAAGGATGTCAAGCGACAATTCTGGTTTTCTGGATTGAAGAAGGAAATTGCAGACTTCGTTGCTCGATGTCTCGTTTGTCAGAAAGTTAAGGCAGAACGAAGACTTCCCTCTGGACTTCTCTAGCCATTACCTATTGGAGAATGGAAGTAGGAGAACATCGCAATGGATTTTGTTACGGCCTTGCCTCGAAATAATAAAGGGAAAGATGCAATCTGGTTTATCATTGACAGACTTACAAAGTTTGCACACTTCTTGCCAATAAAGTTCACGGATAACCCCGCCAAACTTGCAGAACTATATGAAAAAGAGATCCTACGCATCCATGGCATACCACTAGTGATCATCTCTGATCGAGACCCTCGATTCACATCAAAGTTTTGGCAAAGCTTTCAGAGTAGAATGGGTTCTAAGATCACCATGAGCACAGCCTTTCACCCTCAGACTGATGGACAGTTAGAGCGTCTTATTCAAATCTTAGAAGACATGTTACGGTGTTGCATTTTGGACTTTAATGACGGATGGGCAAAGTACTTACATTTAGCTGAGTTTGCATACAACAACAGCTACCAAACTAGTATCGGCATGGCACCGTATGAGGCTCTCTATGGTTGCCCTTGCAGATCTCCGGTATGCTTGTTATATATGGCAGATCGACCGCAGTTGGGCCCTGAACTAGTTCAAGACACTTATGAGAAGATCACACTAGTAAAGGAACGACTTCGTGTTGCACAAAGTCGACAGAAGAGCTATGCTGACAAGCGGAGACAGCCTCTAGAATTTGATAAAGGGGACTTTGTTTTTTTAAAAGTTCAGCCCACAAGAGGTGTCAAACGCGGTATATAGGTCCATTTTAGATCATTGAACGTATTGGCAAACTTACTTATCGTCAGTCCTTTCCATCGTCCATGCCTAAGCTTCATGACGTTTTTCACGTTGATCTTTCACATATCATCCTTTTAGTCAAGGTTCGGGTTGAGGAAGGAAATAAGTATCAAGAGAGAGCGATACAAATTTTGGATAAAAAAACTCAAGAACTAAGGCGACGTAGCATACCACTTGTGAAAGTGCTCTGGGATCACCATGGCATCGAAGAAGCAACATGGGAACTAGAAGCAACAATTAAACAGAAATACCCTGAATTGTTTTCTAGTACCAATTGATGATGTGATACACTGTACTACTTTCACTTATCAATAAAATGATGGAACTTTGTTTACACATATCTTAATACATCGTTTCACTTGAATATCTATGCAGATGTCTGAAAATAATACCAATGGATATAGTGATGCACACACGCAATGGCCTCCTTGGCAACCTGTGGCGACTCCTTCAGAATCTGAGTCAAGTCACAACTACCTTGCATCACGAACTCTATCACCACACAGACAGTGATCTTTATCGCAAGAGCGTGCATGGCTTTTTCGTAACAATCTCGTACCCTCATCTTGGCAAGATCTTCTACCAAAATTACCAGGCGGCTGGATTCGAGCAATAGCACGAAAAAAAATTCCACCGCTCAACCTACCTCCCCTCAAACGATGTAACCAGCGCCCTCCACCACCATCTGTTATGCCAAGGTTGGAATCTTCAGAGGACGAATCCGATTCCATTTTCTCTCCATGGTTTTATGATGATGAGGATTCCACCGGCCACAGTGCTATTCAGGGACCATACAAGCACTACTCTGAACTCGCAAGAGATGACGCTGGCAGTGAATCTCAAGCAGATAACCATCATAACTACTTGAATTGATTTCGAGGGCGAAATCCCTTTAAGGGGCGTAGAGTGTAATACCCTGTATTTCACAAAAAAAAATTCATTTGGGCAGAAATGCCCGGACGTTTGGGCAGGACGGCGAAACGTTCGGGCGAGTGGCCGAACGTTCGGGCGGGTGGCCGAACGTTCGGGCTGGTGCCCGAACCTCCAGGCGCCAATTTTCCTATATAAAGAGCTCTCTCCTCCTCATTTTCTCACACCAAATCACCTTCTCTAGTGATTTTTCCTCCTCTTTTCACTCATTCTGAGTTCTTTTATGTTTGAGACTCTCGGTGCGATACGACGAAGTTCTGTCCGGAGGAAAGCGCCAGATCTGAAAGAAGAAGTTATTATCTAAAGGTGGGGAACGAAACATAGGTTTGCATGTTTTATAACTTTCATTAAAGTTTATATTCAATTATTATTATGTCTACTGTTCATTGACACTGCATTATGTCATATAATGTTTAAATTGTTGCACTTATGCCTGTATATTCGGAGTTTATGTATTACACTATTATAATGTCGGATTTGTGGTCAATCTGGCTCAACTAGACTCGGTCTTGTCCTCAGTAACTTTAAATAGTGAACGGGAGGCAGCGGGCTGCTCTAGGCGATTGGTATTTAAGCAGACCTTGTGTATCACCTCTCAACTGGGGACAGATCTAGTTGGTCTTATTGAAAGCTATCAGCTTATACAAGTAATACTGAATGTCCTAACCTTGCACGTCGTGATACCAACCATGATAAGGATCACCAGACGTTGCCAAAGTCAGTCTAAATGTCAAGAAAAGACCAGACCAGTTCATGCATTGGCATCATACATATCACCACCTAGGGACATATGTGGTTTATGATTCATAGAATAGTTAGGAGTATTGCTCGATATTCATTATATTTCTCTGGAGAGGGACGTACAATGAGAACCCGGCTACGCCTGGGGAGGGACATCAGTACGTGAATCCAGAGCATCGTTCCTGAGGAGGGACGTACAGTGAGAACCTGGCTACGTCTGGGGAAGGACATCTGTACGTGAACTCAGGCGATGTACATTCATAAAACCATCACGAGACGGTGTCATGCATACATACATATTGATTGATTATGATGCTCTAATGTGTATTTAAGATATTTGATATTGAAGTATGCTTTACTAATTGTTATACTCACGAACTATTTTACCCACTAAGCGCGGTAAGCTCACTCCATTATTAACCAATTTTTCACAGAAAATTAGAGTGGACTGGGTGCAGGTTTATGAAGCCCACATTTTGTACCCTTTGTATTATTCATTGGGGATTTTTGGGGAGTTTCTTGACCATGTCATGTACAAATGAATTCTGAATTAAATGAAATCAGACTTGTACTGTATTATATTTCCGCTGCGTACTCTGTTTTTACCATTGTTATTATTCAAAATGCGCGCCCCGGCCGCGAGTGTACCGCCGGTTTAGGCGCGTCCGAGCGGGGTGTGACACATCAATGCTCATAAATGAAAGCTAGCATGTTCAATTAATCATGTAAATGACCAAAATCTATTTTGAGTAATGGAGTAAGATCTTTTAGTCATTTATGTTCAATTCATCTCTAAAGGAATGAATACAAGTAGATTTAAATCAAGGCATACGGTATTCATTCAAATGAATGATCTAAGCCTCTTTAAATTTTATGAATTATGGAAAGGTTTATTAGAAATGGTTATCACTTTAAGGACACTAAGACTTTAGATAGACAAGATTTAAAGACAAAAGTCTTAATCCTAAAGGATAACTATTGATTTCTAGAGACAAAAGATTTATTTTTAATTCAAGGTCTTTAAGAAAATTATTTTTTGTTTTTCTTTATTTGATCCCAGAAAATTTTTAATTGAGGATCAACTCAATTTTCCTTACTAACCCCTTTCTATGATATGATCAAAGATCATTAATAGGCACAGGGAGTAAGATTTCCTTGGATGGGTTAAAAAGGTAACTTTTTAAGTCTTCTCATGATTGCCAAAAATTTAAATTCTTCTCATGATTGCTAAGAATTTAAATTCTTAGACTAAACTTGATCAATCTCCAAGGAAGCCAGTGAGGAGGCTATTTGATTATCATTACAAGTATAAGCCATTATTGCTTAGTAAGTATCTTGTACTTTTCGAAAGATATGAATCATTTTGATCCTAAAGTACAAGAAATATAGACTCAAATAAATAATTATTAAATTTCAGTCCATTTGCTAAGGGCATGAGCATACAAACACACATATATATATATATATATGAGCAATTCAACCAATTTAATTCTAAGCAAACTCACATTAACAAAAATATTGTATCATGCTCAAAATTTTCTCAAGATATTAAATGGGTGAATATATTCATGAGGCACATACCATTTAATATAAGCGTACATTCTTATGATATAACAAATGCAAAAAGTATGCTTTGAACAAGTGAACAAAAATATACAATATAAGCATGTTCACAAAGATAAGATCCAAATTACATACTTAGCATGTTTTGCACCCATCAAGCATTGAACAATGTGAATAAGCAATTAGACATGTTCAATGCAACAGACAATCATAGGCAAGCATAAGCATCAAAAGATAAGGTAATTTGATCAAGCCTATCCTACTTTCAAATGTTAAGAAATGTCCAAGGCCTATAGGCTATATGCAAATGAATTTTTCATATGGTTCAACAATATATTTATGTAATTCGATGAACCATAACCTTAGGAACCCATACCCCTTTGGTTTTTATAATTTTAGCATCTAGGAGTAGGTCATTTGGTACCCATGTCATTTTATGAGATTTATCCTTGAAAGGATATCTAAGGTTTCTATGGCATGTCTTGGGCTTAAAATATTCGACATTTGGTTTGCCCAATTGTTTCTTTAAAGTAGAGGTCTTTTGCTTTTCTAATTAAAGTTTAAGTTCTAAGTCCTCCTTCACATTAGTTATAACTTTGGTTACTAGCTACTTGGGTCAATTCCTCTGATCTTTCTTGAAGACTAATGTTTTCATTTTCTACACATTCCTTATCTTCAAGAATGGCTTCATTCTTCTCAAGAACACTTTCATAGTCCATTTTGGAGAGTTTCCAACTCATCCATAACATTGAATATCATGTTCTTGAGTATTTCATTCTTTTTTAGGATTTTGTCAAATTCATATTGAAGCTTTTCATGAGCTATAGACAAAATCATCAAAAGAGAGATTAGTGACATTAGTAGATCATTCATTAATATTAAATATAAAGCAAACATGTTCTACGTTTTCATTATTTTCATATGAAGATGAGGAAGCATATGAAACACCATAAGAGTTCTTCTAATCTAATCCAAATATCCTTAGACGAAGTGTTACGTGCAAACCTCAAGCGTATGGTGTCAAGTTATAATATATACCGAAGAGATATCGGGTTCTCGTCCTCTAGGATTGATACTCAAACTAAATGTCACGTTTACTAACTTCAACTTTATTTAGAAAATCAGATTTGAGAGATTGAGTGAAATAAATAAACAACTAGAAAGTAAACTAAACATGAATAGAAATAGCTAGAAAATCAAAGATAGAATGGTCTAGAAGTTCAATATCACCTTACTCTCAACTATGCATTTATATATATATATATTTATCATTAAATCAATTCTTTCGTTTATAAGTCGAAAATCCTAACTTTTCTAATTCCCTCTTTTGAAGCAAAACTAGAGCATATTATTGTTTTCATGCTTTAACTCTTTCGATGAAAACCAAAAACAAAAATAACTCATTAAGATCTATGATTTCCACATAATGACTTCAAAGGTTCTCGATCTCTTTGTGAGTCTCACGATAGCCTAGGTTATATTTCTCATTCTCCAACCCAAGGTTCCCTCTTGTGAAGCATCTACCTCAAGTCTATGATCCTCTAATCTGTGGCCAAGGGATCAAAAGCATTAAACTCAGAAAAATATAAATAAACTAGAAAAGTTCATTAACAATAATCAATCAATAAAACCTACAGCATAGTTTTAAGATTGGATCAATCTACACCTCTAGATAGAGGATTTAGTTCATAAATTGAGAGATAAAAGCATGAAATAACATGATGAACATAAATCTAAAACCAGAAAAACAAAGTAGAAGGAAAGGAAAGTGTTGGAGATTCTTCAATGATCTTCAATAATGCTCTTCTCCTCGCTTCCAAACCCTAGTCGTCTTCCTTGCTCTTCACAATCTTTTCTCCTCTCTTTGATGCCTTCGAAAACCCTACACAATGGACTTTATATAGCTACAATTCCATAGGAAGTCGTCCAAGAGAAGTCCAAGTTGAATTAGGAAAGTTTGCAACAAAATTAGAAAGTTTCTAATTCTGAATCGCACATCTGCCATCTTCCTCGCCATTTTTCTTCTTGTTCTTTACTCCAAATCAACCTCAAAACCCTTCCCTCCTATATTATTTCATGTAAGGAATCCATATAAATAAACCACGTCCAATTCATAGTTGAATTGAGAAAGTTATGGCCAAAATAAAAACGTTGGGCAATTGCCTTTTGCGAAGCGCCCAGGCGCCCAGAACGTCTTTATGGGCGTTTTTTCCTTCCTTCTTGTGACTTAGCCAATTTCCTTTTACTTCTTGATTTGGTTTCTTCATGAATCATCATCTAGGCTTCTCATATGTTGTGTCCATCATTCATGCTCACTTCCACACATCTAAATATCTACAAAACAATGCAAAAAAAGTAATTAGCATACTCAAAACATAAATTGATCCAACATATAAACTAACAAACCGAAATCATGCATAAAACCCAATTTATTCATAAACTAACAAATGCATCTAAACTAACATAATCACACTAAACTAATGCATAAATCATCCTAAAACACACCTAAAACATGCTATAAAACCTATCTAAATATGCAACTATCAAATACCCCCAAACTTAGGACAAGCATTGTCCTCAATGCTTCACAATAAAAACATAAACAGAGAATGGATGGAAATAAAATAAGGAGAGGTTTAGGAAATCCCCTTGAACCCAAAGGTTGAAGTTTTCACATAAACTCTTCATCCTCTTCATGTAGCTTGCATAAGAACCCCCAAACTTGATCTTGAACCTGGGAAGAAGATAGCAAAAGAAATGACATTGGCAAAGGTAGAATTCTAAACAACTAAATAAACCAAATAAAGAAATAAAAATAGAAAACATAAAAGTAACTGATGGGTTGCGTCCCAACAAGCGCTTAGTTTAAAGTCCTTAGCCCGACTTCTTATACTCGCTTAAATCGAGTATGTTTCCTTATTATTTTCAACATCCTCACGTCTTCCTCATTGTTTAGCATTAATGGCGGCGGACTTGTGCACTTCTCCCATAAAAATTCATACGAACGATCCTCAAATAAAAACACAAAGTATGATGAAGCCTCACTCCTATCTAACGGAGGAATGTCATCAAAAAACTCAAATGGTGCTTTCCAAATGTTTATGCATTGATTTTCAAGCACCTCTAAATGGCTTTGAACATCATTAGTAACCTCCTTAACTTTAGCTTGTATTCCTTGAGCAAACGAATCCTCAAAATCAAAAGCATACTTTGTGACATCCAAACACTCTTCCACCTTGGTAGGCACCACATCAACATATGGCATCATAAGATCGCCCAATTGCACATTCCTTGGCACCTCTTGATCACCACACTCAAGTACATCCATCGGTTGACTATTCATCTCTTTTCCTCTCGTGGTCTCATAGAGTTGCACCACTTCTAAAACACTTAATTGTCTTAGTGGAGGTGGTGGTGGTGGTGGTGGTGTCATGTCTTGACATAATAAATCAGCCCCTTGATATCTTCTTCATCGCTCAAGGTGATGGCATTGTATTGCTTTTGAAGAATCACCTCACTTGGGAAGGAATCTCGATGTTGGGTATTCACCGTTAATGCTAGTTGCCCGATTTGCACTTCAAGGTTCTTGAGTGAAGCCCTTGTCTCTATCATGAATGAGCTCAACATATCCTCCAAGGAAGACTCATCCTCTACTTGATAGTAGAAATCCGATTGAGGTTGCAAGACATTCCATGAATTATCATAGGAGTAGTTCTCATGGTTATAAATACCAGAATGGTATTGGTAGGGTAAAGGGTCACCCATACAATCATAAGCCCAATGGTGACCATATTGAACTTCCTCCATACTTGAATCAAATCCTAAATATCCCATGCTTGCAACTCTCATTCCCTCCATTGTAGGTTGAGATCTTGCATCAATAAGTTTGGGTATTTGAAGTTCAAGATTGGACATTGATGCCGACAATGTTCTAATAAGATCAACTTGCTCGAAACTATCTTGGAAAGTCGAGTGATTGAAATTGTACGTCATTGCTCTACAAAAGAAACAACAAAAGAAAAAAAATCAAAATAAAACTCTAAATTAAAATCGAAGTTAGTTACTAACGATATTAGTGAAAATAGAGTGAATCAATCCCCGGCAATGGTGCCAAAAATTGTTACGTACAAACAGCAAGCGTACGATATCAAGTAATACTATATATCGAACTTAAATGCCACGTTTACGTACAAAACTCTAGGATTGATACTTACATTAAATGCCACGTTTACTAACTTCAACTTTATTTAGAAAATCAAAATTGAGAGATTGAGTGAAATAAATAAACAACTAGAAAGTAAACTAAACATGCAATAGAAATAGCTAGAAAATCAGAGATAGAATGGTCTAGAGGTTCAATATCACCTTACTCTCAACTATGCCTTTATATATATATATATTTATCATTAAATCAATTCTTTCGTTTATAAGTCAGAAATCCTAACCTTTCCAATTCCCTCTTTTGAAGCAAAACTAGAGCATATTATTGTTGTCATGCTTTAACTCTTTCGATGAAAACCAAAAACAATAATAACTCATTAAGATCTATGATTTTCACCTAATGACTTCAAAGGTTCTCGATCTCCTTGTGAGTCTCATGATAGCCTAGGCTATATTTTCCATTCTCCAACCCAAGGTACCCTCTTGTGAAGCATCTACCTCAAGTCTATGATCATCTAATTTGTGGCCAAGAGATCAAAAGCATTAATGTCACGCCCTGACCGCAGCCAGAACGCGGGCGCACCACCGCAGTGGAGAACGCCAACCCCGTATCTCACAATATTGTCATATCGCCATGTAGCAACCCAACCGCAACTGGTCTACATCGAAACGATTATTTGTCTGCCACTATTCATGAATAGTGCAGGGCCTCCCTAGGAATCAAACTCAAGACCTCCCTTAAGGAGTTAGATTTCGCATTCCTAATAACCACTTAGTGCAGGGCCTCCCTAGGAATCAAACTCAAGACCTCCCTTAAGGAGTTAGATTTCGCATTCCTCGTAACCACTGAGCCAATGGTTCAGTGGCTACTAGGAATGCGAAATCTAACTCCTTAAGGGAGGTCTTGAGTTCGATTCCTAGGGAGGCCCTACACTATTCATGAATAGTGGCAGACAAATAATCGTTTCGATGTAGACCAGCTACGGTTGGGTTGCTACATGGCGATATGACAATATTGTGAGATACGGGGCTGGCGTTCTCCACTGCGGTGGTGCGCCCGCGTTCTGGCTGCGGTCAGGGCGTGACAAAATGTGGCGACCCCGCACCCCGGACCACCAACCCTGCACGGAATGGCGTGCGGAATGCCGGGGCGGGACGCCCGGCGTAGGCATCTCCGACCACTCCTCAACTCCCGTGAGGTGGTTGAGACCCTACGAGCCTTATCTCAAACAACGACATAATATCAAAAGGTACTAAACAAAACTACCCACCGTATTAATCATCAAAGACAAGAGATAATCCATAAAAATGAACCATAAATAAAATCATAATCCCTACAGTCCATTAAAATTGACATACACATAAAGTCCAAAATTGTGGGTACAAATAAAAACCGTCATATGCCCACATGGTCTATCTAACAAGTCCCAACTCACCCATACTACAATGTGGTAAGTGTTATAATTACATAATCCAAAATATAATACTTCATAATTTAAAACACAGTTCAATCAAAATGCCTCTCAACTCACATCGAGGCCTTGGATTCTCTCGCAGGCAAGGCCCTCAAGATATGACTACTCCTTTGCCCTTATTCGGGACAGAAGGACCTGAAAAAGGAAAATGAGGGTGAGCCAACGGTGCCCAGTGAATAGAATTCAAATATGCTATCAATACTCATCAATAAATATCATGTAAGCATGTCAATGTGTAGCATGATTAAAAGCTCATAACATATAGATATCAAGCATTTATAATATGTTTGATGCAAGTAAAAGCTTATCAATTTGGATCCACATTCCACATGCATTGGGTTACTAGTGCACGTCTATTTCACCGTACCGTTGACCCCAATCATGTTTATTTGGGGTTACTAGTGCACGTCTATTTCACCGTACCGTTGACCCCAATCTTTCCTTTTTAAAACCCTCCTATGACAAGGTTAAGTCCCCTTATTAGCCAGATAGATGGGCCCAACCAAAGCCGTAAGGTTTTCTCAAATCAATGCATCATTCAAAACATTAGAACACATTCATGCTTTCAACATACAATATATATAAGTGATATGATGACATAAAAGATATAATCATAAATGAAGTCTACTCACAACCAAGCCTCGCGAGAGTATTTAACCACACACGACCACCAAACCGAATCGACCCAATCAAGATCCTGAAACATACATCAATATCCTACCATACATCAATTTCTATGTTCAATCACATAGACATTACACATCAACCCTAAATCAACCCACATATAGACAATAGGCCTAAATCCCATCTAATCCCATCATTCAACTCAAATCACATGACTTAGGCCTCTAATGCATAGTTCTCATTCATAAACCATTCTATTAATCAAAAACACTGATTTTCAATTCCTTAGGCATAAACATGCCCAAATTGGGTCACTTGATCACAAGTAGGCCTAACCCATGATATGGTCACAACCACCAAATCAGTAGCATAATCAACCCTAATCATGCTTAATTAAACATAAGTTGCATCAATTGAATGATTCTAGGCCAAAAGCATCAAAAGCCCTTAAATATGAAATTTTCGATACTTAGGCCATATTGCCGATTTACACTAGGTCACCATGTTCAGCCATGTATATCACTGATTTTTCATCATGGGTTCATCAACAATGACAACTAGGTCAACATAGTTGATATGCAAGCTATTTGGAAAGGTCTAAGTTCATATTCTAAATTTAGGTCTAATACAAGCAACCCTACCAATTCTTCATTTAATATTCTGTTCAGATGTATCAATCTACCAACCGAAATATTTAATCACAAAATCAACCGTAAGATTGAAGTATGTGAAGAAACAAACCTTCTGTCCAAATATCAGCCCAATCCAATGGTGGACCGAAAAGATAAGTATCTTTGATGAACAAGTCTCTAATCAGACAATTTCTCCTTTCCTGCTGCAAATACTCAAACTCAGTTGACTATATCACACAAAATACCGAATACCTAAACATCTCAACCGTTCAGAATACAGAAATATAAGTTTTAAACTACATACCCTAATTTGATATCCATCCAACGGTAGATTGAGGAGATCTATAAGTTTGAGCGAAACGGCGCGAGAAATCCAGACTTTTCGACCAGCTTTGTTTGAGAGGTTAGATCTCTTAGACGAAACCTCTGATCAATATCTCCACCAACCAAAATGAATAACCATAAGCTACGAACTTGCTGACAAATTTTGAGCTCAATCTGA
Source organism: Paratinospora sagittata (assembly GCA_035771175.1). Taxonomy (NCBI): domain Eukaryota; kingdom Viridiplantae; phylum Streptophyta; class Magnoliopsida; order Ranunculales; family Menispermaceae; genus Paratinospora; species Paratinospora sagittata. The sequence goes on along the minus strand of CM069611.1, from coordinate 16,029,717 downwards.
CCATATATACCAAAGATCCAGCTCTTTGATGAAAACGTCGCAGAGATCTTCCTTCTGCAACTCCCTCTTTCTTTCTCTTCTTCTTTCCTTTCTCTTCTTTTCTTTTATTTTTTTCCTTTCTCTCCACTCACCTCTCTTTCTAGCACTTCCTTGATTCCCTCTACTCACCTCACTTTCTAGCACATTCTAAGATTCCCTCCACTCACCTCACTTTCTAGCACATTCTTGGAGAAGAGAAGTGGGCATGGGACACTTGTCCACTTTCATGCACCAACCTTCACATGTGTTGGTCTCATACTACCCATACCAACCACATGTACTTTAACCAATCTCATGCTTCCATGTATTTTAAATGTTCAATCCATTCAATACACCAAATTTTCATTCTCATTTATCCTTTTATTCAATCAATCTTAACTCATATCAATTCATGGATTAATGGGCCCATGCATAAATAATAACATATGCATTATACTTTAATTTAACATGACCCATATACAATTTATAATACACATATTTATATACATTATCAAGCATCAACTATACAAACATTAAACAACCATCAAACAAACACCAAACATATCAAGGCAACACATAGAGTTTGGGCAAAATGCAATTGGGTTATGGGCTAGATGAAATAATTTTTGGGGCGTCACATCATACCCACCTTAGAATGAACTTCGTCCTCGAAGTTTTAAGCTTAAGAAATTACCTAAGCCCACGAACTCGGCAAAGTGCTCCATCATGTAGTCCTCACGCTCCCAAGTAACCTGCTCCTCGCCATGGAACTGCCATCGGAATCTCGCGGTTACGTAACCTCTGGACCTTCCAGTCAAGTATCTGAAAAGGTTCTTCATCATAAGTCCCATCCTGCCTCAGTTCAATGTTCCTTCAGTCCAAGACGTGATCAAAATCATTCTTGTACACTCTCAACATTGACAGATGAAAGACATTGTGGACTGCTGCTAACTGAGGTGGCAAGGCTAATCGGTAAGCGACGGGGCCAATTCGTTCTAAATCCTCGAACGGCCCAATAAATCTCGGAGCGAGCTTGCCTTTTATCCCAAATCTAGTTTGGCCCTTCTGAGGTGAGACCTTCAATAAACCTTGGTCACCCACCTCAAACTTTACGGTCTTCCGCTTGGCATCAGTGTAACTCTTCTGCCTATCTTGGGCTACCTTCATATTATGCTTGATCCTCTTAATCTTCTCTGTGTGTTCATGTACAAACTCTGGTCCCATCACCGCAACATCCCCTACCTCCGTCCAACAGATCGGAGATCTACAGGGTCGACCATACAATGCCTCAAAAGGAGTCATGCCAATACTGGACTTATAGCTGTTGTTGTACGCGAACTCACACAGATGTATGTACTCCTCCCAGTTACCACTGGACTCAAGAACACAAGCTCGAAGCATATCCTCTAAAATCGATATCAACCTTTCAGACTGGCCATCCGTCTGGGGGTGAAAAGCGGTACTAAGATCTAGTCTAGTGCCGAGCTGCCTCTGCAACCCCTGCCAGAATACCGATGTAAACCTTGGATCCCTATCTGACACAATCGAAACTGGCACTCCATGTAATCTGACTATCTCCCACATATAGAGTCTGCTCAGCTTGTCCATAGAATCCCTAGTGTTCACCGGTAGAAAGTGAGCGGACTTGGTCAAGCGATCAATAATAACCCAAACAGCATTATGTCTCCTCGGGGTGTTGGGTAATCCCACAACAAAGTCCATAGTGACGTGTTCCCATTTCCACTCAGGAATGGCAAGCGGTTGCATCTGCCCTCCAGGCCTCTGATGCTCAGCTTTGACTCTCTGACAGATGTCACACCTTTGAATGAACTGAGCTATCTCTCTCTTCATGTCGGGCCACCAATACATTCTTTTCATATCATGATACATCTTGGTTCCGCCGGGATGAATAGCATAATGAGATCTGTGAGCCTCTTGGAGAACACTCTGTCTGAGTCGTGGATCTGCGGGAACCCATAAACGTTCCCTAAATCTCAATGCACCATCAGATGACAAGTGCCAATCAGTAAAATCACTGCTCTCAGCCCAAGACTTGTACATCTCATGATCAACGTCAAGTCCCTGTTGGTCAATTACCTCCTGGACTTGTGTAGGCTAAGCCCTCATTTGAGCACACATCACAATCTGATCTGAAGGGGTAGCACATATACTCATAACCGTAGCCGCCTCAAGTAGTCTCCACTCGTGAGACATCTGGCGTGCTACCATAACTGTCTCTACCCGCTTCCTGCTCAACGCATCAGCCACTACATTGGCTTTACCTGGGTGGTATTCCAATGTAAAATCATAGTCTTTGAGGAGCTCTAACCACCTTCTCTGCCTCATGTTCAATTCCTTCTGAGAGAACAAGTACTTGAGGCTCTTATGGTCAGAATCCAAAGTGAATATCTCACCATAGAGATAATGCCTCCAAATCTTCAAAGCAAACACTACTGCAGCCAGTTCTAAGTCATGAACAGGGTAGTTCTTTTCATGCACCTTCAACTGCCTCGATGAATAAGCAATGACCCTATCCTTCTGCATCAACACGCAACCCAAGCCGATACGAGAGGCATCAGTATAGATAACCAACTCCTGATCAGGCTATGGCAAAATCAACACTGGCGTAGATGTCAATCTTTTCTTCAGCTCTAAAAAGGCATTCTCACACTCCTCAGTCCATACAAAGGACACATCTTTTTGGGTGAGCCTAGTCATAGGCGTAGCTATTTTGGAGAATCCCTGAACGAATCTCCTATAGTAGCCAACTAACCCAAGAAAGCTTCTAATCTCGGTCACTGTGGTAGGCCTAGGCCAACTGATAATGGCTCCAACCTTAGACGGATCAACTGAAATCCCCTCAGAACTCACCACATGACCTAAGAACTTCACTTCAGTGATCCAAAACTCTCACTTGCTCAGCTTTGCATATAGCCTAAGCCCATGAACTCGGCAAAGTGCTCCATCGTGTAGTCCTCACGCTCCCAAGTAACCTGCTCCTCGCCATGGAACTGCCATCTCACCTTAACCATCGGAATCTCGGGGTTACGTAACCTATGGACCTTCCAGTCAAGTATCTGAATAGGTTCCTCATCATAAAACACACCTAAAACATGCTATAAAACTTATCTAAATATATCACGAAGCACATAAAGAAACTCTATCTAAATCCTTTTGGGAAAGGCTACTCATCAAGTCTAACTAAATCTTTTTCCTTCCTATCACATTTCTTCCTAAGTTTAGAGACTTCCACCCCATTTATGGTCTTTGTGGGTTTAAATGGTCCATTTGAAACAATATCCCACATATCACAAGATTGAGCCTTAATAAAAGCTCTCATCCTAATTTTCCAAAACATAAAGTTATGTTCATCAAGCATTGGTGGAGAGAAAGGGTTGTCACCTAAGTCAAAACCGATTGTATAAGTCATTTGATCTTTAGCTCTAGGTAATTAAACCTTAAATCAAGAGCACCCACTTTGATACCACTTGTTGGACACCCAAAAGGGAGTTGAATTGGGTTATGGCCGGTTTTGACAATTTCTAAGTTGTTTAGTGAAATCTTTTAAACAATACAAGTAAGCTCTAAAAATCAATGTGCATGAATGTAACGTGCGGAAATAAAGAGAACAAGTTCAAGTTCAAAACAAGTTGAATATGAAAACTTAAACCTAAATGTTTTTGGAAAACTTTGTAAAAATATTATTTTGATTAAAACAAGTGCAAATATGATTCAAACAAGCTTGAAATACTTTAAGAATGTAAACCATACATGTTTGGACAATTTAAAATCATTTTTAAAGAAAATTTAATGCATGAATGAATTTTACAGAATGATTGAGTAAAGATGAAAGCAAGTAGGTTTACAACCTAATTCTAAACATATAAGACTCTCAACCTCTTTGTCTTATTTTCTTTAAGATGTCCAATTGTACAAGCTTTGAGTGTACTTGATCATTTTCTTTGATCTTTTGCTTGAGGTACTTCTTGACCTTGAAGACTTGGATCTTGCATTGGTTCTTCTTCACTTTAAGTGTTGAAATATACTAGATGAAATCATTAGCACTATGAGTTATATTATTTGTTAGCATCAAAACACTTAGTAGATGTCCGCCTAAAACGGCGGGACACTCACGGACGGGGCGCGAATGCATTAAAACAATAACCGAGTGCGCGGAAACACGATTAAGTACAAGTCTGATTTCATTAATTTCAAAATATATTTGTACATGAAATAGTTAAGGGAACATTCTCCCAAAATCCCCAATGAATAATACAAAGGGTACAAAATGTGGACCCAAAAACCTACACTCAGTCCACCCTAACTTCCTGTGAAAAATTGTACAACAAGGGGGTGAGCTACACGCTCAGTGAGTAAAATGGTTCGTGAATATAACAATTAATAAAGCAAACTTCATAATCAAATATCTTAAATACACATCAAAGCATCATAATCAATCCAACATGTATGTATGCATGACAGCGTCTCGTATTGGTTTCATGATTGTACATCGCCTGAGTTCACGTATAGATGTCCCTCCCAGGAGTAGCCGGGTTCTTATTGTACGTCCTTCCTCAGGAACGACGCTCTGGATTCACGTATAGATGTCCTTTTCCAAGAGTAGCCAGGTTCTCATTGTTCCTCCCTCTCCAGAGAAATATAATGAATAGCGAGCATTGCTTTTAACTATTCTATGAATCATAAACCACATACGTCCCTAGGTGGTGCTATGTATGATGTCAATGTATGAACTGGTTCAATTTTTACTTAACATTTAGACAGGATTTGATAACATCTGGTGATCCTTCTCAGGGTCAGTATCACTACGTGCAAGGTTAGGACATTCAGTATTACTTGTATAAGCTGATAGCTTTCAAATAAGACCAACCAAATCAGTTTCCAGTTGAGAGGTGAGACACGAGGTCTACTTAAATACCAATCGTCTAGAGTAGCACGCTGCCTCCCGTTAACTATTTAAAGTTACTGAGGACAAGACTGAGTCTGGTTGAGCCAGATTGACCACTAATCCAGCATAACAACAGTGTAATACATGAACTCCAAATATACGGGAATACGTATGACTAGTATAAACATTATATGCAATAATCCAGTGTAAATGAATAATAGGCATAATGATAAATGAATGTAAACTTTAATAAAAGTTATAAGACACACAAACCTATGTTTCGTTCCCCACTTTCAAATAAAAACTCCTCTGAGAACTAGCGCCTTCCCCCGAGCAGAACGGCGTTGCACAATCCAGATAGTCTCAAAAGAGAAGACAAAAACTCAAAATGAGTGAAAGAGAGAAGGAAAATCATAAGGAGAAGTGATTTTGGTGTGAGAAATGAGGAGGGGGAGGGGTTCCTTAAATAGGAAAAATGGCGCCTGAAGGTTCGGGCGTTGCGCCTGAAGGTTCGGGCATGGGCCTGAAGGTTCAGGCGTTGCGCCAGAACGTTCAGGTGCAAAGTTTTTTTTTTTGTGCAAACCTAGGGTATTACACTCTACCCCCCTTAAAAGGATTTCACCCTCGAAATTAGTCCAAGTAGTCATGATGGCTATCTGCGTGAGATTCACTGCCGTCGTCATCGTTTGCTAGCTCAAGGTAGTGCCTGTAAGGTCCCTGAATGGCACTATGGCCGGTAGAATCCTCAACATCATGAAACCATAGAGAGCAAATGGAGTCAGATTTTTCCTCAGAAGGTTCCAACCTTTGCTTAACGGATGGTGGTGTAAGTCTTTGTTGGTTGCATCATTTAAAGGAAGGTAGGTTGAGCGATGGGATGCTTTTTGGTGTTGTTGCTCGAATCCGGCCGCCTGACAATTTTGGTAGAAGATCCTGCCAAGATAAGGGCACGGGATTGTTGTGGGAAAAATTGTTATGAAAAAGTCATGCACGATCTGTCGATAAGGATCGTTGTCGTTGTGGCAATGGAGTTGGTGATGCAAAGTAGTTGTGACTTGACTCAGATCCTGGAGGAGTCGCCACAAGTTGCCAAGGAGGCCACTGTGTGTGTGCATCACTATATCCATCGATATTGTTTTCAGTCATCTGCATAGTTATTCAAGTGAAACGATGTATTAAGATATTTGTAGACAAAGTTCCATTATTTTATTGATAAGTGAAATAGTACAATGTCTCACATCATCAGTTATTACTAGAAAACAATTCAGGGTATTTATGTTTAATTGTTGCTTCTAGTTCCCATGTTGCTTCTAGTTCCTATGTTGTTTCCTCTACTCCGTGGTGATCCCAGAGCACATTCACAAGTGGTATGCTACGTCGCCTTAGTTCTTGAGTTTTTTTATCCAAAATCTGGATCGCTCTATCCGGATACCTATTCCCTTCCTCAACCTGAACCTCGACGAGAGGGATGATATGCGAAGGATCAGGATGATACTTTCGAAGCATGGACACATGAAAGACGTCATGAACCTTAGACATAGACAATGGAAAGGACAGACGATAAGCAAGTTTGCCAATACGTTCAATGATCTGAAATGGACCGATATACCGTGGGGAGAGCTTTCCTTTGATCCCAAAGCATTTGACACTTCTTGTGGGCTAAACTTTTAGAAAAACCAAGTCCTCCTTATCAAATTCTAGAGGCTGCCTCCGCTTGTCAGCATAGCTCTTATGTCGACTTTGTGCAACACGAAGTCGCTCCTTTACTAGTGTGATCTTCTCAGAAGTCTCTTGAACTAGTTCAGGGCCCAACTATGGTCGATCTGCCATATCTAACCAGCATACCGAAGATCTGCAAGGGCGACCATAGAGAGCCTCGTACGGTGCCATGCCGATACTAGTTTGGTAGCTGTTCTTGTATGCAAACTCAGCTAAATGTAAGCATTTTGCCCATCCGTCATGAAAGTCCAAAATACAACACCGTAACATGTCTTCCAAGATTTAGATAAGACGCTCTGACTGCCCATCAGTCTGACGGTGAAAGGTTGTGGTCATGGTGATCTTAGAGCCTATTCTACCTCGGAAGCTTTGCCAAAATTTTGATGTGAATCGAGGGTCTCGATCAGAGATGATTGTGAGTAGAATGCCATGGAGTCGTACGACCTCTCTTTCATATAGTTCGGCAAGCTTGGTGGGGTTATCCTTGAACTTTATTGGCAAGAAGTGTGCAGACTTTGTAAGTCTGTCAATGATAACCTAGATAGCATCTTGCCCTTTATTATTTCGAGGCAAGGTCGTAACAAAATCCATTGCGATGTTCTCCCATTTCCATTCTCCAATAGGTAACAACTAGAAAATTCCAGAGGGAAGTCTTCGTTCTGCCTTAACTTGCTAGCAAACAAGACGTCGAGCAATGCAGTGTGCAAACGCCTTCTTCATTCCAAAAAACCAGAATTGTCGCTTGACATCCTTGTACATCTTATCACCCCCAGGATGCATAGCGAACCTCGAACAGTGCATCTCAATGAGTACTTCTTTCCGAACCTCAAGATCGTTCGGTAGACAGAAACGTTTTTTATAAAAAACTGCCCCATCTTCAGAGACCGACCAGTGACGAAGGTCTTGTCCGCTGAGTAGAAGTTCTCGTTTTTCCATTAGCATAGGGTCGTTTGCTTGAGCTGCTGAAATCTTTCGAACCAGCTCAGAGTTGGCTGATAATTGAGAAAGTCGTGATCTTTCTCCCTCCTTGATCAATTGTAGGTTAAAATTCTCCATCTCTGTAGCCAACTTCCCCATTTCAAAGTTAAGAGTGCAAGCAACATAAGATTTTCAACTCAGGGCAACAGCCACAACATTGGTCTTACCGGGATGGTACTGGAGTTGAAAGTCATAATCTTTCAAGAATTCCAACCATCGTCTTTGGCAGAGGTTTAGGTTTCTCTGGGTGTAGATGTACTTAAGACTCTTGTGATCCGAGAAGACCTCAAATCGTTCACCATATAGGTAATGACGCCATAACTTCAGTGCAAATACGACAGCTGCAAGTTCCAAGTCATGTGTTGGGTAATTACCCTCATGAATCTTCAGTTACCTCGAGACATATGCAACAACTTGGCCTTCTTCCATTAGTACGGTACCTAAGCCTTAGAGAGAGGCGTCAGCGTATAGTGAAAATCCAAGTGCATTTCTTAGAGTGATTAGTACCGGTGCCGTCGTGAGCCGCTTCTTCAATTCCTGAAATGATGTTTCACAGGCGGGATTCCAGATGAATCGCACGTCTTTCTGAGTGACCTTTGTCACAGGTTCAGCAATCTTTGAGAAGTCCTTGATGAAGCGTCTATAATAGCCAGCCAAACCAAGAAAACTCCTAATCTGAGTAACAGTGGTAGGCTGCTTCCAGTTTAAAATCGCTTCAACCTTAGAAGGATCCACCTCAATGCCATTGCTTGAAACCACATGGCCTAGGAATTGAACTCGCTTCGACCAAAATTCGCACTTACTCAACTTTGCATACAACTGGTGGCTTCTCAAGGTCTGGAGGACTATCTTCAGATATATCTTATGGTCTTCCTCGGTTGAGGAATATATCAAGATATCGTCCACTAAAACCACCACAAATCGGTCTAAGTATAACCTAAAGATGCGGTTCATCAAATCCATGAACGCAGCAGGAGCATTTGTTAGACCGAACGGCATGACCAAGAACTCGTAGTGACCATACCGACTTCTGAATGACGTCTTGGTAATGTCCCACTCTCGGATCCGGAGTTGGTGATAATCGGATCGTAAATCAATCTTAGAGAAGTATTTGGCATCTCTAAGTTGGTCGAACAAGTCATCGATCCTGGGCAACGGGTATCTGTTCTTAATGGTGACGTTATTCAGCTTGCGATAGTCGATGCAAAATCGTAACGAACCATCCTTTTTGCGAACAAACAGAACTGGAGGGCCCCAGGGTGATGAACTTTTTCTGATGAAGCCATTACTCTCTAATTCCTTCAGTTGTTTGTCCAATTCGACCAACTCGACATTTGACATTCTGGTGATTCATTTTCATCACCAAGGGATAGAGCTCGAAGCCGTGCCTTGACAAGTGCAGCAGTCGAGTTGTGTATCCGTTTGTTTGTTCCCTGAATCTTGACAAACTCCCCCGTGGGTAAGGTTAACTGAACTTGCTTCTTCATACAATTGATCTTTGCATTCAGTGGTGCGAGCCAGTCCATGCCGAGGATGATGTCAAAGTCTTCAATGTCTATCACAAAAAGATCTGCATATATTATATGTTCTGCCATTCGAAGCTCACATCGAGAACACTGCAAATTCACGTCAGTACCAGATCCTAAAGTTGATGTGACATGGATTGTGATTTCTGTGGGTTTAGGATGCAACCTTAAATGTCTTACCAATGCAGACGATATAAAAGAATGTGTAGCACCTGAATCAAACAAGACATGCACCATTGTATTGAACAAGGAAAATGTACCTTTGACTACATTGTTGTCTTGGACGGGTTGTTGAGCGATAGAAAATGCTCTGCCCTGGTTTCGTTGCCCCTGGTTTTGCTGGTTCTGCCTGGGTTGGGCATTAGCAGCAGCTGGTGCTTGTTGGACTGGAACACCGGGAACAGGTTGCTAAAGTTGCAGACAGGCATTTCTTACATGGCCCTACTGGACACAATTGTAACATGTCAGCCTCTGTTGCTGATGGTTCTGTTGGCCATGCGGATTATGGTGTTGACCACCACCACTGCTATTACCGTTTCGACGACCACACCTGCCATTACGGCCTCCTCGGCCATGATTGCGAAAACTCTGATGGCCAGGGTTATATGGTTCAGCCGCAGGTGTCGTGGCCTCATTCTTTTGAACAGGGGTTGGGAGGGTTGGGTTTTGATTATAGTAGGGCTTCTTCTTGTTGCCCTGCTACGAGCCCTGTAGGGAAAACGTTGCAGGTTATTTTCCCCTACTCAGTCTCTGCTACTGTACAATCTTCTCCTTCTTAAAGCTCAAGGCCTTATAAACGACCTCTCTGTAAATCTTGAGATCCAATATCGACAAGGCTTGTCGAATGTTAGGACGAAGGCCATTGTAGAATTTCTCGATCTTATCTAGCTCCGTTGAGATGGTGGAGAGAGAGTAGACCAATAATTCTTTAAACTTGCCAACGTACTCCCTGACGGTCATGTCGCCTTGGTATAGCTTGGTGAACTCCTGGCGCTTTTGCCTCTTCACAACGTCGGGGGAGTACTCATCAATAAACAATGACTTGAAACTATTGCCAAGTCATGTCCGTGGTGTCGACCCTTGGGTCCTTCTTTACTATTATCCACCATGTATTTGCTCCACCAAAAAGTTGGTAGGGCGCAAGTGGAATCTTTCGGGCCTCATCGACTCTCATTGCATCGAGGGCCTTCTTTGACTCATCCAGCCATTTCTACACCTCTTCAACATCAATGGTGCCACCAAAAGTAAGAGGTTGTAGCCTCTTGTGCTTTGTAAGCTGGTAGGCTTGAGTCTCCGACCTAGATCTCATAAGTGCCTGAACAGTGACAACCTGATTGGCCACGGTCTCACGAACGGCTGTCTGAACAGTTACTTTCATCGCCTCGATAAATCTGGCGAAAAAGACTTCCATACTCGAAGGCATGGCAAAGGATGTGGGTTGGGGTGGCACTGCCTGCCCAGACATAGTGGCAATGTTGGGTGTGGCCTGTGCTATCGTCGGAGGCGGTGGTTCTTGGTTCTAAATCTCAGGAGGTGCCTCCTCTGTTGGACGGACAGTACGTCGTCTTCTTCTCTTCCTGGTTTGCATTTTCTCACTGGCAAGGAGAAAATAAAACCATGATTTAGGAACTGTAACCAAGTATAATGTTATGGTATTCTCAGCAAATTCGAGAGTACTGCAATATAAAAATCACCTATTTTTCTTAGTATAGTGTAAGGTTTTGTTGAGGAATCATAGAATCTTATGTGCCTCGTATGTTTATCCATGGTGTAAAACAAGGTTAGAATGTTTATATAATAAGTATAAAACTTTGCAAGTATTTCAAATGTTTTGGTTCTAGTTTTTGTGAACATACATACATATTTCATTGAAAATTCATACGAGTCATAAAAATTCTAAGATTTGTCTCGGTAAATATCCTAATCTAACGTTTTATCGCAATCTTATGTATTCAAACTCTTTCGCTTAGTCTTTTCGACTATTATCCAAATTCGTGTGTCCCATACCACATGAATTTGGTAATAACGGTATCAACCAAGTTAAGTTGTATGAACACAGTCTCTATAAAACATCGACTGAATAGTAGCTCACTAATAGTATCGTCCAAGTTTACTCGTCCCATACCGTGTAAACTTAGTGATAATGTTAGTAATGCAACTTTCTCCAAATGTTTCTTTTCATACAAGGTCGTGGGTTTTCTTACTTCTACAATTTTATTTAGTATTCTCCAATTTTGTTGTGTCTCATACCACTCCAAAGTTAGTGATACAAAAGAAAGAATGGTTGTAAGTCGGCCCACCAAAGATAGTGTTAAATAAAACATTTTCATTCATATATAAAATAAATTTTACAATGCCAGTGATCATTCCTGATTTTTTTGCCTACTACCGCACCTTTTAGACCTCTTTCTAGTTATAGAAAGACTACTAGAAGAAGGTTGAGAATTTGCTCGTTGTTCTTCGATGTTTTGCATACATGTTAACAAAGCATTATGAGTCTCTTCCATCCGAGCAATACTAGCTGCGATCACATTTAATTGCTTGAATGGGTTAGTCGATTGCCCCAACGATGGTTGATGGGTCGACTATCCCATAGGTGGAGGGTAAGTCGTAGGCATTGGTGGAAAGTATTGGTCGTCCGGTTGACTCATAGGTGTGGGGTAGTTGTTTTGATTGTACGGGGATTCCCAAACTGGAACCCTTTGGACATTTGGATATGTTTGGGTTGAAAACTCTTGAAACAATGGGCTCATTGGAATGCCCTGTCTTCCAAAATTTGGTGCCGCACAATTCTGTTGTTGTTGGTTCACAGGAACTTGTGGAACTGGCCGATACGGTACCTCCGGAGTTAGAAACCTTTGGTACGTAGTATTGCCTTAAGTTGGCATGTTCCAGGAAGGTGGATTTGCTGGAACTCTTTGTCCATCCTGATTTAGTTGAGGTTGATTTAGGTTGGTAAAGAAATCTTCCTCAGGGAATAGGTGATCGGTTTGTCCATTATTCGAGGCTGGGTTTGTCGTAGGGTTCTGGTTTGGCTCGTTATGTGGTGCTCCCTAACATGAATCTTGCGCCAACTTTTTCGCTGACAACGTCCATTTATGTCTCTAATTCTTTCGCCATTTCCTCCTAAAGTTGCGCCAAATACTTCCTTGTCAGTCACCCCTCCACTTGTGACAAATGTCTTGAAAATAGAGGATGTTGTAACCGCCTTAGTGATCTGTTTCAAAGACTCATCAAAAGTGTTGACGTTTGCCTCGTATAGCATCCCCATGATCAAGACTCCGTAGCCGAGGAGTTCTTTTCTTAAAGGGTTTTGAATCACCCACAACATTTGTTGGATGATGATGTGAGGTAGGGAGACATTAATTTTCTTCTCTATGCAATATAACACAAGAAGTTGAGCCCTTGACATAACACCTTTGGTAACCTTTTCTGGCAAGATGTTGTCGAATACGATCTTTCCAAGGCCGGCAAGAGGTGGTTTAAGGAGATTGTTTGGGAGGTAGGCATATGTCAATTGGATGTATGGCTTTTTGTCTGCAACTTCCTGGGGTTTGTGTGGATCAATGATTCTATCTTCAATTGGAATCTCCATAAGTCGCGCAATAATTTCGGCGTTGATAGAAATCCTTGTTCCCCTGACCGTTGTCTCCAAAACAGGGCTGATCCCATCTTCTTGAAGTCCTACGCAATTCATGGCTTCGTAGAAGGATTTCATCAAGTTGTAAGAGACGTAACCCTCAACTTTTGTTATGTTCAACCACCTCAGTGTTGCGAGTTTTTCATGAAGGATCGAACGAAGGCGGAGATCTCTATTGTCGATATTCCTCATAGTCATAACCTCTCTTTTGAACAGTGCTGTGAGTCTAGTGGGAATTGGTTCCCGACTACTGGACGTCGTTCCTTCACTTGACACCATTATCTTGCTGAAAGGAAGATAAACTTTTAAAATACACAAAATATATTCCTAACATTTTTTAGATTTATGCCTTGTCCATTGGACAATATTTTCTATTTTTCTCTTGATGTTTATGCCATCATTTAATCCAAATTTTTCATTAGCAATATGATATATATATATCGCATATATACATAGATATATAGATATATATATTTAATCATAACTATATATATAGTTTTCATAAATCATAACTATATATATATTTGACTGTAAACTATATAAAAACTATATAGTTTTCTAGATATATATTTAATTTAAATCACAACTATATATATAATTCATATACATATAGTTCTAAAGATATATATATCTAGTAAATATTTTCTTCCCCTAATTTGGTGAACTTGGGCGAGTCGTAGACCTTACGCTCTGATACCATTAAATTTCACACCCTGCCCGGACGCTCCTAAACCTGCGGGACACTCACGGATGGGGCGCAAATGCGTTATAACAATAACTGAGTACACAGAAACACGATTAAGTACAAGTCTGATTTCATTAATTTCAAAATATATTTGTACATGAAATAGTTAAGGGAACATTCTCCCAAAATCCCCAATGAATAATACAAAGGGTACAAAATGTGGACCCAAAAACCTGCACCCAGTCCACCCTAACTTCGTGTGAAAAATTATATAACAACGGGGTGAGCTACACACTCAGTGAGTAAAATAGTTTGTGAATATAACAATTAATAAAGCAAACTTCATAATCAAATATCTTAAATACACATCAGAGCATCATAATCAATCCAACATGTATTTATGCATGACACTGTCTCGTATTGGTTTGATGATTGTCAATCGCCTGAGTTCACGTACAGATGTCCCTCCCCAGGTGTAGTCGGGTTCTCATTGTATGTCCCTCCTCAAGAACGACACTCTGGATTCACGTACAGATGTCCCTACCCAGGAGTAGCCAGGTTCTCATTGTACGTCTCTCTCCAGAAAAATATAATGAATAGCGAGCATTGCTTCTAACTATTCTTTGAATCATAAACCACATACGTCCCTAGGTGGTGCTATGTATGATGATGTCAATGCATGAATTGGTCCGGTCTTTACTTAACATTTAGATAGGATTTGGCAACGTCTAGTGATCCTTATCAGGGTCGATATCACTACGTGCAAGGTTAGGACATTCAGTATTACTTGTATAAGCTGATAGCTTTCAAATAAGACCAACCAAATCAGTCTCCAGTTGAGAGGTGAGACACGAGGTCTACTTAAATACCAATCGTCTAGAGAAGCCAAAAACTCAAAATGAGTGAATGAGATAAGGAAAATCACAAGGAGAAGTGATTTTGAAGTGAGAAATGAGGAGGGGGAGGGGTTCCTTAAATAGGAAAAATGGCGCCTGAAGGTTCGGGCATCCGCTGGAACGTTCAAGCGCAAAAAAGTTTTGTTTTTTTTATTTTATTTTTTTGTGCAAACCTAAGGTATTACAGTAGAAAACTAAGAGGAAAACCACTTAGGTCAATAGACATTGGCCCTCAGAATTATTGGATCGCCTTGAATCACATATCAACATGTGATTCGAGGGAATTCAATAACTCTTGGGGCAATTTCATTGAAGTGTGTTTGTCATGTGTGTTTCAAAAGCATTTTTCATTATTTAAATCAAAATAGTTCAACTTACGTTATCAAACACATACTCTTTGAGTAACTTGTTATTGCTTTCTCTTTTCCAACTTATTTTTGTGGACCTTTTAAGCAGCGACAGGAGTTCAAATTCTTTTTTCAATTCAATTTTTTCTGAACGCAAGAGATAGTCTTAAACTTTCTTTCTTTTTTTTCTATATAAAATAATAAGATAAGAATAATTTCTTAGTACAAACTATATATATATTGCAAATAACTGAATACTTGTTTTTCTGCTATTGAGTTTTTTAATGGTGTGGAATCTAACATTTTTGTGATAGTGTAATTATGATGATCAAGCATTAAGTTACAAAAACTAAGGGCTCGTTTGATAACTCTATTTCAAACCTCTAATAGTGTAAATCTCTAATTAAAATTAAGGTTGTCAAGTTTTAGAGTGTTTGGTAACAATTTTAAGACTTCTAAAAAAATTAGAGGAATTGAAAAAGTAGAGGTTAAACCTCTAAAATAATAAGTGAATTTTTTTTGCTTATTTTTTAAGATGCTTATGTTGGCTCAGCATTACAATCCAAGAGGAGGGTGAATTAGACTTAACAGATTTTCGCGTTACCTTTCTAATATTTTAAATAAACAAGTAATAAGCGCAAACAGTAACAATCCAAATAACAAGATGCAGGAAAATAAATGAACACAAAGAATTTAGAGTGGTTCGGGTCCCCTTGAACTTACGTCTACTACCCAATCACACCGATCAGGATTTTCCAATCCACTATTGGCTAATCACTTATAGGCGGATCAAAAGCGTTTACACTAACCAACATCAAGGTCTGGTTAGAAAGCTAATACAACGCTAACCTACACAAAGGCTTGGCTAGAAAGCCACAATCTAGCCTACACCAGGGCTTGGCTAGTAAGCCACAACTTACAAACAACTTACGAGCATGGTTACGTGTCGTACAAATAAGGTATAGTCTCGGTTGACTTAACCAAGTCAACAATACATCAAGATTACAAAAATATAGAGAAGTAAATAACAACACTCTCAACAATTTAAGCTTACAATCTTAAATGAGTCAACAATCACTATTCTAACCACTATGATTCTAAATGAAGTGCAATGTTGAAATAGTTTCTCAAAATACATGCAACCCATTCAAAATATATTAATGCAAGTTCAAGAATCGTATGCATACATGTATTTCTAATTATTGATTCTAAGTATGATTAATGAAGCACAAGAATCAATATGCAAGTTAGTGATCAAAACTTATTGATTCAAAATTATCAAAGTTCAAGCATGTGAATCAATATGCACAAGTTATGATCAAACAATCAATTTAAACAATATATGTATTAAGCACAAGAATCGATGTTAATCAAACCACATGAAACCATTATCAAGATAATATAAGATGAAAGCACAAGTATGGTTTCACACAGTAGAGAAAACGATTTTGATAATGTATTAATTAAATAAGCAATAAAAATTGTTTCTACTCAAGTCACGAACACTAGAATCGAAAAAAAAAAAGTTAACCAACTTAGGTAAAATGAAGTTCGTCGATTCTCCAAGGTGTATGTGGTTGAGATCTTTCTCTTCTAAGAATGATCAAGATCAACAACTATGTGATAAAAGACACTTAAGAACACCTTGATCAATCACTCTAGAACTTTTTTCTAGTTTCTCAAAGATTTTGAAATGGTTAGGAGAACTCTTCAAAAGGTTGAGTCAAAAACTCAAATGTAGTGAACTTTTGCTTTGAATGAAAGATTAAATGACTCAAAAACTTGTTTTGGAAGAGTATAAATGATGTAGAGAAAATCGCACAAGTTCTTTGGATTTTGTAAAAGTTGTTCTTCAAATGAGCAAGTGTGGTATTTATAGATAAACGTCACACCGAGGCACAGGAACACATTCCTTAACACATGAGCGTGTTTCTGGTTTGAAATCGGAAAAATCTCAGATTTCCCTCCAATTAAGGAACACTCTCTTCAATATGTCTGTTGGGCATAGAAATGAGTTCCTTCAACAAGAACCACTGACTCTTAAATTTTTCCTATTTTTCTCTTGGCAATAGGAGCGCATTCCTTATACCTGATCAGAAAAGATCTGAGTCTCGGAAAAAAACCACAGGAGCGCGTTCCTCTTACAAGGAGTGCATTCCTAAACCTTGATAAAAAAAATCACTGAGTCTCGGGAAAAAGCTAAGGAGTGCGTTCATTCACTTACAAGTGAAAGAGACTTGATTTTTTTTATCATTTTAGGTTTAGGATATTGTTAAAAACATAGACTGATATTTTAAAAACATTTTAAAACCTTTTTGACACTATTAAGGTACAATTAATATAGTTAAAACATGTGTAATTTAATCGATTAAATCAATGATAAAAGCAATAAGTACAAAACACGTGAGACAATAAAATTATGCAAGAATGATAAAATGGATGCATGTTAAACACTAATCATTATACGTATAATAAACAATTATGACTTAGTTACAACATAGCCGTTAAACTAAATTATGTGCATGCATGATTAATCATATAATAATGTATATGCATGAGTGTATTAAACTATATGAATAATTTTTGAAAAGATGCAAATTATGTTTGGTTGGAGCAAATAACTATTGCTCTATAGCACTAAGATTCTAGTAAAGTAATACACCATTAAGCTCTTGAATCTTCATGAAGTATTGTTCCTTCCACATATTTTGACATTGCAATTGAATCCATTAGATATATTTAGTTAACATTGAAACAACTATGTCAAAGAGATTAGATAACACAGATATGTTGTTTGCAATCATCAAAACAAAATTGGGGGAGAGTAGTTACATCAACAATCTCTCCATTTTTTATGATTTCAAACAAATTCACTATTGGCCTAATTGAAACAATAAACATGATTTCTCAAATGAATGAATGAGTGAAGAGAATAATTTTATCATGCCACTTTTAAGAATATACCACTTAATAAAAGATTTAACATTCAATACATGTGGACTAATCAATCAGATACCAATAACAACATACTCACATATATGATCAATAAACTCAAAATGTAAATGTATATTAATATAGACAAATCAAACAAATACATGTGATCATCATAGATGTGTACATAAAAAATTCAAAAATAAAGCACAAATAAAATACGTACACCAAAAAAAAATACAGAAGTGTAAATGAAAAATACAAAACATCCAAAAGCATCTCCAATATACATGAAAAACTCCAAACACTCCCCGTGAGTTTATAAACTCTCGCTTGAGTATGTGCACAGAATGATCTAGTCAATCATACTAATTTCTCCCCTTTTTGAAGCATCAAAAAGAGGGTGTGTCGATGACGGAGGTGACGATCGAGGATCAAGAGATCCTAGCCCGGTGAATATATTTGATGAGGTTGGGACATCATCCATCATGGGGATGTTACCAACATCTGCATCAGTTATGACAGTGGTAGAGAAATGTGTGGAAGTGAGAGAAACACAGAGTTGAGTTTGCCAAAGTGAATGAAGGATGCAACCTGGGAATGGGAATCCTCGGAGGTGCAGCTAATAGAGGGATCGGAGATAAGGCAGTGGTCACTGGTGGAGAATTAAGGAGGGATCAAAAGCTGAATCGGGACAAACAGGCGAAGTAGGCCGAAGAAAGCTTTGTGATGGTGCGGGCTGCTCTCTATCGACAAAAACATCTTCCTGGCTGAAGCTAAACCCATGAGTCTTGTCTCTTGTTGATCGATCGAGAAGAATCTGAAGCAAGACTCCATGAGCACGGAGAACAGCCCGTACCATCTAAATGCTAGGTCAAGCTCTGGTGAAGAAAGGGATTAGAAATACTGAATGAAATTTATCTTTGGATCAGACACATCTCAATGCCAGACTATGGAGCGGAAATGGGATTGAGTTTTTTTTGTTTTTCTCCTCCTTCTTGAAGGGATCATTAGCCTGAGCAGCTTCTTGTCATGATCTCGGTTTTTTGTATGTACAAATGGGCTTTCTCGTCCATGAGGCTAAAACCTCACTTGTACTGCTTTTCCTGTTCAACAACTTTTAACTTGAGGGATAATTTAATTGAGGTTCCTTTCTGTTTTTTTTTTTAAATCTTATTCTTCACCAAAATTTTTTTTTTTTAATTCTTTAATTTTAAATACTTTTTTATTTATTTTATCTACTTTTATTATTACCAGGTGAATAATAAATAAATTATTAAATTATCTATATGATTAAAATAATATAATATTTGAGAAATGTTTAGTATATTTTTTTAGTGTTTAATTTAATTTTTTAATATTTTGTTATAGATAATACAATGATAAAAAAATATTTTGATAAAAGACATCAAATACCCTTCTAATAAGAGAATTAAGTTTTGATTACCAAACCCTTTAAATCTAATTCTAAATTAAAATTAATTTTAAAAGAAATGGTTACCAAACAATACATTTCAAATAAGCACTACCAAAATAAGCTCTTATTTTATTTTTATTTTTTTTTTGACTAGTGACACAAGGTTAAAGGATGCTGACACTGAGACCAGAGGAAGCCAGGACCCCTCAATAAGGCCAAGAAGGCGAGTACAACGGCAAGGGGCATAAGAGGCCCAAATGGAGATCATGCAAATCAACTGCCATGTCCCGCTCTAATTTTTATTTAAGGGAGTGAAAGCTCTCACTTACTTGTAAGGGGAGGTAATCGAACTCTCGACTTCGAATAAAGGGGTTCGGATGCACACCATTTGAGCTAGCCAATATTTGCAAATAAGCTTTTATTAAAATAGAGCTAAAAGAAGTAAAGCTTATTTTTTAATATTAGAGTTGTCAAATGCTAGTAAGCCTAATATGAAAGATATAACTTTTCCCTATTAATGTATTCAATACTCACTCATGATCTTCTTTTGTTATTTTCTATAAAAACATTAAAAGAAACAGTTGTGAGTAATTTTTAATGACAAATGAAATATTTGATAGAAAAACATTATTTGATGATAAAAAAGTTTTACCTTATCTTGAATGCTTTGAAGTTGAGAAGCAAGCATTTTTAATAACTTTTTTGCATTATCATAAAAAAATGGCGAATGTTGTAGATGCAAAGTCATATACTCTTATTAAATAGCTTGCATCTAAGTGTAAGTGGGAAAAGTGTGGTGGTTAATAATTGCAATATTTTAGCATGACCATATAATTGCAATAATTGCAATATTGTAGACAAAATTTTGATGGATTTTTTATATTTTTATAATAAAGTTCTTCTTTCACCAAAAAAACAAATTCTTTTTTGTCATAAGTAGTAAACTGTCACAACTTCTTTCTTGTTAGAAATTTTGTTCATGTTTGTCAAGTGTGATGATTACTTTGGCATATCAGTTGAAGCATCTTTTATTTATTTATTATACATCTTTTCATTCTTTATCCCATGCTCATCCTAACTTACGAAACCAACTCCACGTGAAAACCATACTTTGCTCCATTCAACCTTCCTAATTTGCAATATTACTATCATATATATTATCTTCACCACATTCTTAAATCTTAGGCATTATTTTTTTATTAATAAGTTGTAGATTCGTTATTATTATGTCATATTTAGAATAAGTAAATAAATTAATTACAAAAAAAGGCTTATGGTCTAATTTCGCCTTCTAATTATCTATCAAATCTCGATGTTGCTCTTGAACTAAGTGTTTAGTTCAATTAAATCATCCTCTTTATTCCTTTATTCTCTGTTCTTTTCTCACCTGGACCCTCACCTGAAATTAGATTTTTACTTTTCCTTTTTTTTCCTGAGTGCGTGAACTTCATATATACTTGCATAATTAATATAAAATCGTGTGTTATATTCACAAAACTTAATGAGAACTGCTCGAGAATGGATGTATAATAGACTTATACATGGAAGTAGGTTCATTAACTCTGAATTTTTGGCTGGGGTCGAGTCGTTTGTTCAATATGCTTGTGGACAACCAACATTTATGGTTGGTGATAAAATAAAGTGTCCTTGTTGCAAGTGTCAAAACCGAAGGTATTATTTGGCAGACAAAGTTAAGTTGCACCTTTCAAGGGTTGGGTTTGTTAAGGATTACCTTCAATGGGTTTTCCATGGGGAACCCTTAGTTATTACGAACTATAGCCAAACTCAACTGGATACTTCTGTCTCGATAGATATGGAAAGATCAAATTCATATCGCAACATGGTCATTAATGCGATTGGTCCTAACTTTGACCCATTTTATGGGTCAAATGAAAAGGAAACACCAGACCCAAAAACTCAAAGATTGTATGACATGCTTGATACAATCGATGAACCATTATGGCCTAGATGTTCTGAACACACACAATGGTCTCCTATGGCAAGATTATTGAATATCAAGTCTTAGTTTCATATGTCTGAGAAGTGTTATAATGCTATATTGCAATTTGTGAAATAAGGATTACCATCTAATGATAAGTTGGTTGATAGCTTTTATAGCACAAAGAAGTTTGTTGCCGAGCTAGGTCTTCCATGTGAGAAAATCCACAGTTTCATTAATAGGTGCATGTTATATTGGGGTGAGGATAGTGATAGAAGAAGTTGCAAGTTTTGTGACCATCCTCGATACAAAAGTAGACAGAGAGCATCTGCAAAAAATAAGGTTGATGCACCTCTTCAGAAGATGTATTACTTTCCTCTCACACCAAGGCTACAGAGGTTGTATGCTTCAAAGGCCACGACTAAGCATATGAGGTGGCACAATGAGCATGATCAGAAAGATGGTTCTATGTGCCAACCTTCTGATGCTGAAGCATGGAAGCATTTTGATCACGCAAATCCTTTATTTGCGATTGTGCACAGATGGGTTTCAACCATTTGGGCAATCAGGCAAGCAATATTCTTCTTGTCCTGTCATTGTGACACCATATAATTTGCCACCATGGATGTGTATGAAAGAGCCATATATGTTTTTAACTGTTATTGTACCTGGCCCAAGAAATCCAAAGAAGAAGATAGATGTGTACTTGCAACCCTTGATTGTAGAATTAAAACATCTTTGGGATGTTGGCATACCCACATATGATGTGTCCAAGAAACAAAAATTTCAGGTAGGAGCTGCACTTTTGTGGACCATTAGATCCTTCCCAGCAAATGCAATGCTCTCAGGGTGGAGAACAACAGGCAAAAAAGCTTGCCCATATTGTATGGACAAAACAAAGGCTTTTAGTCTTGTAAATGGTGGAAAGGTTTCATGGTTTGATTGTCACCGTCAATTCTTATAAACAAATCATCCTTTCAGATGAAACAAAAATGACTTCATCAAAAATAAAATCGAAAAGTCACCACCTCAACCTATTTTGACTGGGGAACAAGTTTTGAAACAAATAGAGGATTTGAAATTGAAGAAAGTAACAGAACATGGGGCTAAACATGTTGAGGATATTCGAGATGTTCTTCGTTCTCTACTCGCCATGGTATCTATGCTCGCTATTTAGTCAAGTGGCGTGAGCGTCCTTTGTCTGAGAGTAGTTGGATTTCAGATGTGACTTTTCAGAGGCTTGATCCTGATTTTCATGGAGCGTACAAGAATTTCATCTTGAGGACGAGCTCTTCTCGAGCTGAAGGGATTGATGCGGGGACCCATGACACACGTGCATAACGTGTTTTAGCATGTCTTTTTTTAGTTATTATTTATTTTTTATTATGTTTTCTATTTTTATTTTGTGTATTTGTTTGTGTGCCCACGTTAGGTGGTTTAAACCAACATAGCCACATATTTGGAAGTTGTGTTAGTTTAGGACTCGTATTTGGTCAGTTGTTATAAATAAGGCTTTTGGCCATTAGGAGAGGGTACCTGATATTAGAAGTATATGAATCAATAGAATTTTATTTTGGTTATTTTTGAGTATTTTCTTTTGTGCTTCCACAACGAATCTACATCACAAAATGCAATAAGCACTTTGGTAAAATTACCCATTGTCTATTGAGGGATTCAAATATGAAAGTTAAGGTGGTTGTAGCATTTAGTTATATGATGATCAGTTGAAAGGTCTTTATCAATTAATTGTTGATACCTTTGAGGATTTATCTGACATGTCTAACCACTCATATTCCAAATGGTTTGCATAAAGATTATGGAAAATGTCTGATCATGTGTTAAAATGTTAGACTTGGACTATAATGCATTGATCTTGATATGTTCCAACAGTTTTTAAGGGTCATAAGAAACTTTCCCCCAGCTAGTGTCTTTGATTCCATGGAAACAATGATGACTATAGTGTTGGAGGACAGTAATGATATTTCACCAACCTTCTTTGATTTGTTGTTATCTACCCTTTTCCCCTTTTCCTCTAAGGGATAAAGCACGAGCATGGTTGCAATTTTTGCAATCGGGGAACATAGTAACATGGCAAGACATAGGTGCATAAATTCTTACAAGAGTTTTTTTCTCCTGCCAAGACCGCCCAACTAAGAGTCGAGATTGGGCAATTCAAGCAACAAGAGGCGGAGTCACTTTATGAGGCATGGAAAAGATTTAAGGAGCTTTTGAGGAAGTGTCGTCAACATAGAAGTGTCCTTACCTACATTATGTCATGTTTCAAAATTCCCCATTTAATCACTCGTGCCTTCACAAATAAATTAGCAAACTTTTGGTGGGGCTCTTATAGAAACAAATCAAGTATTCATTGGAGTTCCTGGAAAAAGTTAGTTTCAATCAAGAATCAAGGTGGCCTAGGATTTTGGGACTTGGAATTATTCAATCTAGCTTTTCTTGCAAAACAAAGTTGGAAATTGATCCAAAAACTTGATTCTCTTCTTAGTCTTTGCCTAAAGGAAAAATATTTTAGTGGTGAGAATTTCTTAAAGGCAAATTTGGGTTGTAGACCCTCTTGGGGTTGGATGAGCATATTAGTTGATAAGCAACTTCTTCAATATGGGCTCCGATGGCAAATAGAGGAAGGGCAGCAGGTGTAGGTTTGGGAAGACCCTTGGATCCCTAGACTCGTTTTTTTCAAAGTTCTATTTCCACATGCAGATGGGATCAGGATTGTGATTGATTTGTTCAGGCCGAATGGAGTTGGATGGAATCTTAATCTTTTGAAGACTTTATTTTCCAAGGAAGAAGCAAAACTCATAGTTGTTATTCCTCTCGGGTCGGCTCCTGGTGGTAATAAGTTGATTTGACATTTCACCAAGTCAGGGACCTTCAGTGTTAAATTTGGATACAGTCTAATAATTTAAATAGCTAGCAATGGTTTGTTGGGCTGCAAGGCTCTTGGCTCTCCAAGTTCCTTAAAAAATGACTCAAAGATTAGCAAAAGTTTCTGGCACCTATCAATTCCAAACAAAGATAAAAAATTTCTTGTGGAAGTGTTGTCATGAATACCTTCCAGTTAAAAAATCTTTGCTGAAAAGGGGAATCATTAATGATCTTTATTGCCCTCTTTGTGAGGTCTCTATGGAAGATATCTTTCATCTCTTTTTTAGGTGCAAGTTTGCTCAAACCTTTTGGTTTGTTTCCACCTTATGTGAAAATAAAACTCAGCTCAAAGAACTATTGAGCTTTCGTATGGTTTTATTTATAGAGAAGAAACAATTACAAGAGTGAACAGTAACGCTAGGATCAATTACAGGTGGCAAGAATCTGATCTACATTGTGTAACAAATTCATAACAGAAGATGGTTCTAGACTTCTCTGGAGAGAGAGCTCCCATGTGCAGTAGTTAAGAGAATCAAGTGGTTTGCTGAGTTGGAGATTCTTCTGCCATGTGGTTTGTTGTGTTGGGCAGAGTTGGTTGAGCTGACGTTTAGTGAGCTTGTTTCACATCCCCCCCGCAATCGAGAGGGTTGAGGAACAACGCCAAGATTGTTACGAAGAAACTAAAACCGATGAGCTGCAAGTGGTTTAGTGAGACAGTCAGCTAGCTGGTCACAAGAGGGGACGTGTCGGACATCAAGCTGGTGGTTGAGGACCTTGTCACGAACAAAGTGAACCTCTAATTCAATATGCTTCGTGCGTGCATGAAACACGAGGTTGGCAGCTAAGGCATTTGCACTCATGTTGTCGCACCACAACACCTGACAATATGAAAAGGAGACATGTACCTCAGCAAAAAGGGATTGCAGCCAAGTAATCTCGGACGCGGCATGTGTCATAGCTCTATACTCGGATTCAGTGCTGCAACAAACGATAACAGACTATTTTCTTGATTGCCATGACACTAAGCACGAGCCAAAAAAGATACAGTAACCACCAATTGATCTCCTATCATTCGGTGATGAAGCCCAATCCGCATCTGGATATCCTGTCAAGGAAAAGGAGGAGTTGGGCGAGAGATGTAGACATATAGTATGTGTGCCAGTGAGATAGCGTAGTACACGTTTGACTGCTTTCCAGCGGACAACTGTTGGTTTGTGCATAAATTGGCTGAGCTTGTTGGTGATGAAAGCAATATCCGGACGTGTATAGGTGAGATATTGAAGTGCCCCTACTGCACTTCTTAATAGAGTAGGATTGGAGAATCGTTCTCCATTAGATAACGATAATTGTTTACCCATGGCTGCCGATGTGTCGAAAGACTTCAAATGATCCATCCCCAATCGATGTAAAAGATCTAAAACATACTTAGCCTCTGATAGATAAATGCCAATTTCATTTCTATAGACCTCTATGCCGAGGAAGTAGTGGAGATCACCGAGATCCTTAAGGGCAAAAACATCATTGAGCTTGCGAACCAGAGAAGTAATCAAAATGGTGTCCAATCCTGTTATTAATATATCATCAACATATACTAGCGAAAACAGTGCTGATGAGGATGAGTGAAGCATGAAGAGCGAGGAATCTGCTTTGGATTGTTGAAAATGCCAATAGAATAACGTGGTCTGAAGGCGTTCAAACCAAGCACGAGACGCCTGTTTCAAACCATAGAAAGCCTTCCGTAGTTGACGGACATAGGAAGGTTTCGAAGGATCGATATAACCTTCAGGTTGAGGCATGAAAACCTGTTCTTGCAATACACCATTGAGAAACGCGTTGTTGACGTCTAATTGATGAGTTTTCCAATTCACAGCCACTACAAGAGCTAAAACAGCATGAATTATAGATGCCTTTATTATTGTACTGAATGTCTCACCAAAATCAATCCCAGGAGATTGATGATATCTCTTGGCTACAAGCCGGGCTTTGTGCCTACTAATGGAACCATCAGAGTTGAGTTTCAGTTTGAAAATCCAACGACAGCCCACTAGATGTTGATCAGGAAAAGGTGGCACAAGTTCTCAAGTGTTGTTGGTTATGAGAGCCTTATACTCATCAAGCATGGCTTGTCTCCATTTAGTAGAGGTCAATGCTTCTGATACAGATGATGGCTCGGATGTCTCAGACAAATCTACATTATAGAGTTTAGGTTTGTGAATTCCAGTTTTGGCTCTTGTTATCATGTGGTGAGTGTTTTGAATAGGTGGCTGCAGGGGAGGTGTAACAGATGGTGGGGTTGGTTGGGTAGTGGGAGAAAGTTGAGTAGATGGGGAACTAAGTACCAAGGGTGAATAGGTAGGTGTAGGAGGTTTTATATTGGAAGAAAAGGGCAGTGGGACCATTGTGTGTGGAGGAGACATTGATGCTGCAGGTATAGATGATGAGAATAATATTTCATATGGGAAAACATCCTCATTAAATATAACATTACATGAGATTTATATTCTGCCAGACAGGCTGAGACATCTATAGCCTTTATGGGAGTCGTTGTAGCCTAAAAAGACACACTTTGTGGAGTGATATTGGAACTTCTGAGCTTGATATGGTCGCAAGCACGGGTAGCAAGAACATCCGAAGCACTTGAGAAATTTATAATCCAGCAATGTGTTATGAAGCACCGGTGTGGGCAACCTGTTTATGATGTATACAGCAGTGTGGGTTACTTCCCACCAAAAATGAAGTGGTAACCGAGCTTGAGCAAGGAGTGTAAGGGCCATCTCAACGATATGGCAATGTTTTCTCTCTGCTCTCCCATGTTGTTCATGTTCATGAGGGCAAGGGTGGCGAAATTCAATCCCATTTTAAACAAGAAATGATGAGAAAATACGATATTCAACACCCCCCTCCCCTCCCCCCCTCCCCCCAGTCAGATTGCAAACATTTTCATTTGGCATTGAATTTTAACTCAACCAGTTTCTTAAATTGAAGAAATGCAAAAATAGCCTCAAATTTCAATTTAAGTGAATAAAGCCATGTAAAACGTGTATGATCATTAATGAAATGAATAATATAGTATTTGAACCCAAGATGAGATGCAATAGGTGCAGGACCCCATAAGCCTGTGTGCACTAGTTCTAGAGGATGAGCTGCTCGAGTGGAAAAGTGTGTAAATGGAAGTTTATGAGCTTTGCCTAATTGACAAGCATTGCAAAACTGGATCTCTTTATTTAATGAAAATTTTGGGTTACAACAAGATAAGACTTGAGTAAGCACCTTAGAAGACGGATGACCTAATCTACGATGCCAGAGATCACTAATGGAAGCAGTAAAAGAACATAAAGATGTACTGGGAGACTGAGTATCAACAACAATGGAACACTTGATAGGGGCCTTAGATTGATAGTAGCAATAGTGACCGTCCTTAGTTGTCCTGTGAAGTAGAACCCGGTTGGATAGTTTGTCCTTCACACACCAAAAGTTAGAGTGAAATTCAACAAACACAAAATTATCAGAAGATAATTTATAAATGCTAAGCAAGTTTTTATGAATTGAAGGAACACAAAGGACATCATTCAAAAGCAGAAGTGAAGTTTGGGAGGGAATAGCAGATGTACCAACATGGGAGATGGATAAGCAAGGGCCATCACCAACTGTTAACGTGTTCTTACCCTCATAGTCAGTCGTGACATCAAGTTGCCAGAATCAGAGGTGACATGATTGTTAGCACCGCTATCAAGAAGCCAAGCAAGATCAGAAGCTGCTTCTGGAGTGGCAAGAAAAGCTCCAGGTTGAGGTGAAGAGGAGGTGGAATTGCCCATATATGTGAAATCAGTATGATAGTAACATATGGCTGCCGAATGGCCATATTTGCCACAAATTTGGCATGTAGGTCGGGAACCATTTGATCTTCCTCCTCTCCCTCGAAAATGACCACCACCACTCTTCTGTTTCTGTGAAAAGTTACGACCACCCGGTATCTGAGATCGAGGTTTTGAAGAAGCAACAACTCCCGGGCAAAAATTTGACTTGTGATATTGAGCAGCAAGTTTGCTAATGGTAAAGTTAGCAGTGGAATTTGTTGAGATACAAAGATTGTTTAATTGTGTTAGCTGCTCCAGGTGTCTGTCATAGCTGAGTAGAGAGGAATGAAAATCAGGCCAAGAGAGAGAGTCCTTCTCCTGGAGAAGAGTGGTGATTGGCAAGTATTCGATTCTTAATCCAACCAATGTGCAAGATACCAAATCTGATGTGGGAAATGGAGTCCCTGCGACTGCTAAAAAGTCTGCAAATTCTTTCATCTTAGAAAGGTATTGTACCATTGTCATGGATCCTTTCCTAGTGGTTTGTAATCTAGTGCGACACAACTAAATTCCAGCTTTGTTGTGTGCTCCACAGAGGGCTTTGATAGCTCTCCATGCTCCCTGAGATGTGGTGTATCCGATGATTTGTGCAACAACTGATTCCGTTAGAGAATTAAGTATCCAACCAAGCAATAGTTGGTCATGACTAACCCAATCTTCATATTCTGGGTTGAGACAGTAGTTGTCTCCTATGTCATTTTCTTTTGGAGATGCAATCATGGCAGGTGGGCATGATTTTGTTCCAAGAAGATAGCCCTCTAGTGTGTGTCCTCTGATTATAGGTAGAACAAGAGATTTTCATTGTAAGTAATTATGCCTGTCCAATTTGATGGACAAGGGTTGGCTGAGATTGCCAAAAGATGAGGTAAACATTGGTTTATTTTGAGAAGATGGAGCTGTTGCTGTAGAGTTGGAAACGGAGGAAGGAGATCCAGATTCAGCCATGGCGTTTAGCCTAAAGAAGCTCTGATTCCATATATGAAAATAAAACTCAGCTCAAAGAACTATTGAGCTTTCTTATGGTTTTATTTATAGAGAAGAAACAATTACAAGAGTGAACAGTGATGCTAGGATCAATTACAGGTGGCAAGAATCTGATCTACATTGTGTAACAAATTTATAACAGAAGATGGTTCTAGACTTCTTTGGAGAGAGAGCTCCCATGTGCAGTAGTTAAGAGAATCAGGTGGTTTGTTGAGTTGGAGATTCTTCTGCCATGTGGTTTGTTATGTTGGGCAGAGTTGGTTGAGCTGACCTGCTTGTTTCACACACCTTAAGCTTGCATGTTTCTTGCATTCCAGGTTTTACTTTCCTGGACATATGGGACTTTCTTTGCTCTACTCTTTCTAAATCTATTGATGAATATGCTTTGTCTTGAATTGTTGTGGCTTATGGAAGCTTTGGAAAGCTAGGAACAAGAATGTAATACCCAGAATTTAGTGACTCACTCGAACAAAAAAAGGAAAAAGATAACGAAACGAAATAAGCCAGGTAAATAGTCTCTTGCAATATCAAACAAATGTAATCAAGACAGTTCATACTCTGTCATAGAATTTTCCATTAAAAGTTCAGAAATTTCTTGTAGTAAGTAACCAAACTGATTGTTAAGAGTTCTCAAGAAAAAAAAAATACCGTTAAGAGATTAATGAAATCTTGTTTGGCAATTGATTGATGGAATGATTCTGCTCCTGAATTTCACATTCAACATCACTGGGAAGTTAGAAAAGAAGATTGTAATACCCAGAAAAAAGAAAACGTTAGTAGTAAAAAAAAAAAAAAAGATTTCAAACATGATCCGGAAAGCTCGCCGAGATCTCGCCGACATGTCGCCTGGAATCTCACCGAGATCTCGCCGAAAATCTTTCGCGTCTCGCTCTCTCTAAACCCAATCGCACAACCTCGCTCTTTCGAAACCAACACACTCGTCTTCCTCTCGAAACCCTCTCTTTTCCCTCTTCGTTTCTCCGCCAGCACACACACCGCGACTCATCGCCGCTGCAACTTCTCACCACCTCTGCTCTCTCGCCAGGTCTCTCTCTCAACTCTCTGCTCAAAACTCCAGTACTCGAAACCCTCATCTCGCCGCCCTTTCTCTCTCTCTTCTCCGCCACTGATCTTGCTGCTCTCTCTCTCTTCTCTTCGCCGATCTCTCGCCATGCTCCGATCTCTCTTCTCCGATCTCTCGCTCTCACTCCCTCTGCTCTCTGCACCTCGCCCTCACTCTCTTCTTCTCCTTTTCCCCATCCTCTTTTCCTTTCCCTCTTTCTCTTTCTCTCTCCCCTGTTTTTCTTCCTTCCGCCCAACTCATTTGATTTTTATTTTTATTTTTCTTTTCTTTTTCTTTTCTTTTCTTTTAAACAACTAACATGTTATATAATATATATATATATATATATATATATCATACATACAATATCACACATACAAGTGTATTTTATTATTTTTATTATTTTTAAGCAACCAAAATATTGTATAATATATTTATATATATATCATACATACAATACATTATTATTATTTTTAAACATTGCAATTCAAGTATTATTAATTTTTTAAGCAACCAAAATGTTATATAATATATTTATATATATATATATATATCATACATACAATACATTATTATTATTTTTTTAAACATTGCAACTCAATTGTTATTATTTTTTTTAAGCAACCAAAATGTTGTATAATATATTTATATATATATATATATATATATATATATATATCATACATACAATACATTATTATTATTATTATTAAACATTGCAATTCAAGTATTATTAATTTTTTAAGCAACCAAAATGTTATATAATATATTTATATATATATATATATATATCATACATACAATATGTTATTATTATTATTTTTTAAGCATTGCAACTCAATTGTTATTATTTTTTTAAGCAACCAAAATTTTGTATAATATATTTATATATATATCATACATACAATACCACATATAATATATTAGATTATGGTATATCATATTTTACGTTTTTACTATCTAGATCATCATATTATATCATGTGGAAGTTTATTAGCTAAGTTATATTATATGTATAATGTGACCACCACCATACAACATAGACATGTATGCACATTATATTAATATAATATAATACAAAACAAGTGATTAATCGTGTGATTTATGCGTGGATAGGTTGATAACGCCCAACGTCGAGGAATCTCAACACTTTTGGAATTTAGCGATTCAGGTGGGGATGATTCTAGGCCTTCATAATATTTTATTTGATATATAGATAGGAATGTTAAATTAATTAGGTCTATAGTATTATTAGATTGCTTATGCATGCATATTGTACATGATTATATATATACAATGTTGTGATTATTTAGCCATGATGATATGTGTGTGTTAACATGATTTTATTCTAATTAAATGATAATTGGATGCATGGAATTCATGTGGTAGTTGAATTCATTTATAAATTATAATGTCTGATAATGAAATGTATGATTTGGAATATTGACATAGTGAATGCGTGAACACTATTATAATTGACTTTGTGACATGATACCATGTGTAGTGGTGTTGAATATGTTCTATGAATACACTTAATATCGTGCTTATACCGTACGTATGGCGTGACATCACTAAAGAACACGATTAAGATAAGAATCACACATATGAGGCAGTTATTTTAAGGAATATCGCCAATGTTCTAATTTTTAGGCGGTGCCACCCTGAGTTTGATTTTCTAACGGTACGTGATGAAGTTACCGACTCAAACAATCTAATGTTGTAACGATTAATGTGTGAAACTTGTTTGTTCTTGTGTATGTATCACAATAAAATATTGTGAATTGTTTAGATGACCCACTGGGCTTTCAAGCTCACCCCTATTTTTTTTACATGCAGGTACTTAGAAAATAAGATCGCAAGTTTGTGACGTAGTTCAGTGTAGTAGGGGTGAGTTTAATTAATTAACTAGCATTGTGGTGATAGGACTGAACCTTTTATTTAATTTTTAAAGGTTTATTATTTAAACGAATTGTATTGATAATTAAAATTCAATGAATATTATTACGGTCAGTAAAGACCCTGTGATTTATTTCACGTGTGAATGCCTTGGAATAGAATTCATTAATTCTATTTGATGATTGTATTTTAATGTTGTGTCCATAATGGATGGACAAGGGCAAGTACCATCGTATGAAGATAACAATTGTATGAAGAATTAAATGTATTCGTTTATCTTAACCAGTAAGTTGGTTGGAAGAATATAGACTCATAGTTTTGCAAATTTTATTATTTATAAAATGGTTATGGGTTAAGATATACGGATACGAGTAAGGTCTCGATTTTCAGTGATATTTTATATAAAAGTAAAAAATTCATTGTTTTACAAAAAAAAATAATAATTAAGTTTTGATAATCGGGGTGTTACAAAGAAGATTTTCCAAGACATCCTTCTTTGTCCTCAGCAAGTTAACAGCAAGGCAACGACTCAATTTGCTGAATTTTCAGATTGTTCTAATTCAGATAATACCCAAATGGTGTAGCAAAAGGAGCAATTAGTGCCTGACGTTGGAACTTGGAAGCTATTTTGTGATGCATCTAGACCTCCTCCTTTCACACAGGTTTAGGTTGGGTCTTGATGGATGATAAAAATCATATCAAGTTGGTTGAAAGTTGGGCAAAAGGAGCCATTTCTTCAGTTGAAGATGCAGAGGTACGAGCAATTCTTCGTGTCCTGGAGTTTGTCGTTGGTTTTTATTTCTCTTCGCTGGAGGTGTTTTCTGACTCTCAATTAGTCATGCAAGAGCATGACCAGAGGTCCTGTTCTCTAGCTCACATTGATCCAGTTCTTCAAGACATTTATAAGTGTTTGAGTCTTTTCTAGGAAAAAGTTTCTTCCTTTCATGTCAATCGTCAGGAGAGGCTTATTGCCCATGAATTAGCCTGGCTTGTTTTCTCTTCTGGTGTATCTTCTTTGTGGGATCAGTTTGTGTCTTAATGCTCCAAGTGACTTGTTTTTTTTCAACAATCTAATTCCTTTTTCTTTGGCACAGAAAAATAAAATAAAAAAAATGTTATTGTAAAGAATAGCTACCTACAACTGCTCTCTACTGGAAAAAAGGGTTGAAGATACATACAAAAAGGTCCCTTATCTAGAAATACTTTTGACCTGTGATATGATTAATTTCATTAATTTTCAAGCTTAATAGATTGTTGCTTAAATTATAAGAATCTCTTTTAGTAGATTGAGTGTATGATCAAAGACAAATGCATAAATCGTGCATCTTATCGGTAGGGTCAGTAACTCATCTTCGTTGCTTGGATAACATGGCTGAAAATAATTTACTTTTATTATTGAGATTAGATTATAAACTATTAATTTAAATGACGCTGCTAGTGAGGTAAAAACAAAAGCACGTCAATTGCTGGTTGACAATATATAGCTGGTCCAAGCAATTTATTGAATATTATACTAAGAATTAACTTAGCAAACTTTACATGGTGAATCGGTGCTTGGCGTTCTAGAATTTCTAATATATATATATAACTAATTTATGGTTTTTTTTTTAATATTTCTTTCTGTCATCAAAATGTGGGGGGAAGTTTTTTATGAGGAGAATTTATTTTTTTTTATTTTTTGACATGGAAACAATCCCAAGTCCTCGGTTGGGCACTGGGCACATTGTGAAGTATTACGCCATAGCCCACTAATTCCCACTTCAATGAGAGACCACCACCATGAACAATGAACTGCGTTTGATAATCTGCTACGTTTACACAGTGCGTACTACTACTTCATGTTCATCTACTTTTAATTTTTGATTACGTAATGATCTCAGATTTAATACTTCTCCATTTGGTTTCATCTTGCTTTCTTTTGGTGCTATTACAAACCTTGGTGAATGGTATAATAATGTGTTAAAATCTCACGAGAAATAAAAAGAAAGAAAAACAAGAACACATTAAAACTGTATTTTGGTGTTTGAAGTAGGAATTTCAACAGGTCGCCTACCCCACTTAAACCCGAAATATTTAGGGGGTGCTTGGTTTGAATATTACACAAAAAATAAAAATTTTAAAAATAACTTTTTTGTTGTTTTTTAAAAACAACATTTTTCCTTATAAATTTTTAAAATATTATTTTTGAATTTGGTCAATCAAATATGTTTTTTATATATTTTAATTTTTAGATATAAAAAATAGTTTTTAAATCCCGAATTAAACAGTGCCTTAATATTTTAGCAATTGGCAGGGTAGATTATTGGCTTTTTATAATTTTCAAAGAAATAAAGGAGGTACTTGAGAAAAATAATAAGTTAGGGGACCAATTTTAAAAATAAAACCGTACCACCCTCCTACACTAAATCTCGACGAAAGCCATCAAAGCCTCAAACCCTCTCGCTGTGTGGTCCGCACCAACGAAGGCATTGCCGACCACTATTGACACCGGCGGCGACAATCGGCAGCTCCGAAAACTCCTCCGACAATTTTCATTTCAAGCCGGAGAAAACTCTTCAACCTACGGTGAACATTTTTCTTCGTCTCTTCGAATCTAACTTTTTTTATTATTTATTTATTTTTATTAATGTCATCGATTAAGTAGAGAATCGTTTTTTTTATCGTCCAAAGATTTTGATTTCTCAATTTTTTTTTTTGTTGATTATTCACTGTCACACTCAAGGGTGACTGAATTTTTCTTTTATTTTGTCCTTTTTTTTTGCACATTTCTGATTAGTTTTGTTCTATTTGATAATGTTGATGGATTTTTTTCCCTACTGTTGTTGGACGTCCCTGATAGTTGTGGTCTACGCTAAGATTACATTTTTTTTTTATTACTTATTAACTTTTTGGTGTGTTTAATATTGTCGATCATCTGGTGGTGATGTATTTTTCTTTTAAATTGTTAAAAATATTTTTTGTTTCAATTTTTTCTTGTTTCTTTGTTTTTTTTTTTTTTTTTTACTTGCTAGCTGTTTGTACTTAGTCTCATGGTTTCATTACTATTTTATTTTATTTTATAGTATCTTTTTGTTTCCTGAACTGTAATTGGCGAATCATATTAGTTTTTCTGTAAGTTGTTAGATATTGTTGTCCTCGGTTCCATTTTCCGTTAATAATAATATTTTATTTTTTATTTGTTTTCTACTTTTTTTTAAATGTTCTGCAGCTTTATTAGTTGTTAGATATTGTTGTCCTTGAGCATATGTATTTTTGAACTTTTGGATATTGTGGCTTGAATTTATGATTTTTGGACATATTTTAATTAATGTAGAGTGTTTTTTATCACTTTAATTCTGTGTATCAGTAATTGTTGGTGGTGTATTAATTATTTAATTATCTATGGACCTATTAATAAATATTTTATTCCACGCCTAGCCACCAGCTCATCGTGACAAGACAAATCGCCTAGACATTGCCTTGGTGCCTTAAAAGTACTGGTTTGAAGTATGCCCATAATAATTTTCTTCTGTTGAGACTTACAAAGTCCCACTCTTGTCTGATAATATTTGCTGTAATTCATGCCTTTTTTTGTACCTTTGCATCATTTCTTTCACAGAATTATTTCATTTGGACTATTACCAATCTTCAAAACTCTAGTTACTGAAGTCTTATTTTGTTTAATTTATTTTTTATTTTTTTTGTTTTCCTCAGCTTCAGCATATGGGTTGCTTAGTTTATTGAAAGAGTGTGTTTTTTATCACAAGAACATGGCAAGCTATCTATGGAAGAGATATGCAGAGTATCTCCACAACAAATGGGAAAAAACTTTCCTTTGGGATTCAATTGAACGTTACAGGCGTCCAACAAGTTTCACCCCGATCATAATTGTATATGCTGCTGCCTTCTACACTGGGGTCATTGGAGCTGCAATAACAGAGCAACTTTATAAGGTAACTTGTTGCATGTTTTGAAATATTATTTTAAGAATTTGTTCTTCAATCATACCCAATTACCCATAACATTTCTTCTTACACTTCCACATCTATTTGGTTTTGTACTTCTATGAGTCCTATATGACAGTGCTTTCAATGCTTCAATGCTACATATGCATCACAGGTTTGCAATTTCTCTATCTCGTACTCTTTCTCTTTCTCTCTCTCCAAATATATATATATATTTGTTATATACTCACACTCACACATCTATATTGATGTCATGTGGTAATCATTTAGGTACTCATTATTTCATATATTACTTAATTTTGGTAATTTAGGTATACCACGTAGTGGACATGTCATAAATTGATTTTCCATCTTGCTATTTCTCATCTATATGCTTAATTAATTGATTAATCTACTTGTTGCATTGATTTATCTATTTGGATAGATCTACATTCAATAGTTATCAAATGTCGAGCCTTGTTGTTTTTGGGTTCAAAAGTTTGTCATTGGTGGAAAAATGCGCGTCTCCATTGGAGCAATCTGGCAACTTTATGCCTGTTCTGTGTACAGCAAGCTCGCCAGTTCTTTCACCAAGAGCTGTTTGGATACAGCTCCCCTTAGTAGACTTATGCTATCTCTAATTGGAAATATTTACCTGTTATGGGAATCTCTAGGAGCAATTTGGCTTCCTAGTTCTATGAATAACAAGCTTGTAAATGCATTTTCCTTATAAAAAAGTAGGTTAGCCAATAACTTCTATGCTGCAAATATAGAGAATTAAAGAGGACTTTGTGAAAAAAAAGGGAATTGATGTTTGTTGGTTGCTTTTGCTGTTAAAGTGAAAAAGTGTTTAGGTTTATGGTAGTTGAGAACTAGAGTCATTAGAGTCACAATAATGTACAAAAAACATCTTCATGCTGAGTAGATAGGAGGAGGCCCCATGGTTGGAGGCTTGGGGCAATAGCTATCAGAACTCAGAAGTGATCAACAGGATTCTGAAAAAAAAAAGAACCTCATTTAGCTAAAGAAAGGTGATGGAGACATGTCAGGTGAGAAAAGATTGTATGGTGGCTTATAGATTTTCTCCCCTTTGAAGAACAAGACCTTTTTGGCATATTTTCAGTTGGTGAGAAGGTTGATGAATTGGAAACAATAATAAACTTGTGCGGTGCAATTGTTGAACCTTAATTTGGAAGTCGTAAATCAGGTTGCTAATGGAAAGTTTGCCTAGATGATCTAGAAGAGTCAATATGGAGTAACAAATGGAGATCCATAACCAACTTCCCAAGATTCAAAGGTCCTAAATGGGTGTCAAATATTGGGGCCTCCTAGCTCCTGGACAGTGGGCAAAGAAGCTATCTATGGGGAATAGCCTCTTGGATTGGTTAAGAAATTGGTGAAGTTTGTTGTAGAGCAGTTTGCTCGGCCCTTGGTGACCCTCTCAGCCTCCCGTTTGTGGTCCCCCACCCCTTGCTTCCAGTTGTGTTATGATGTAGGAATGTTATACTGACTCTAATATAGATGCAAGATAGGCAAGTGACTAGCCAATCACTTCTACAATATATAATAGATGATTCAAAGTTGATGATGCAGCAAAATATTTACAAGCAAAGCCAAAATGCTCTTAAAATGCAGAAAAAGTTCAAACTTAAAACCTGTTATTAAATGATTAAGACTTCTCCCAAAGCATTGATGGTGTCGAAATATATTTCACTAGTTGCTCGGTCTTTGAGGGTCAGCAGAGGCCTATTTGATTGGGCTGAGGCTAATGAAAGTATGAACAATTGGTGTCTCTGGTGAAACTTTGGGACAGATTTCATGTTAGGTTATTGGTTGGTCTAGGGACAATTGTGAGTGTGTGTGCGAGAATGATTTAATAAAATTAAAGGAGTATCTTCTAAGGTAGAATGTAGGTCTTGTAATAGATTTGTCATGGACATTGTTGGGTGTTAAAGTAGCATGTATAGTATATACAATGGTTTGTTGTGTCATGTGTGCAGGTTGAAGTATATGATGCAAAAGGCTGATTCTGGGAAAAAAGAATGTCAATAATATAGAGGAAAGAAGAATGAAAAGTATTGTATGAGAAACAGAGAAGAAGAAGGCTTCATTCATTGTTTTAATTGATCATTAGAAGGGGTATTTCTAAACCACCAAACTTAGGCTTTGTAAATTTTCTAAATATGAGGAACCGAAGAAACCTAAAGACTTGGCCCTTTAGAAATCTCAAGATTTAAGGGGTAAGAAAACTTAACCGCTAAGAAAAATGAAAACTTGGAACCTAAAAATAAAACTTAAGCCCAATAAAAGACAAAACTTAGGCCCAATATGAAACAAAACTTGAGCCTTATTACATCAAAAAGAAAGAAAAGTTGGGCTGACTGCAAAAAGAGGGCAGATGCATGAAGCTCCTGCCTATGTGGGGTCCTAAGGAATGGTCGGACCACATTTAAGTCTATTGTACGCAGCCTTCCCTTACTTCACAAATGACTGTTTCCACGATTTGAACCTGTGATCACATGGTCAGATAGCGACAACTTTTACCATTGCACCAAGGCTTCCCTTCTTTGTCAACTCCTTTAAGACTCTTAACTGCGAAAAACGAACTGATAAATTTTTTTATCGATTCACTTCAATTGCATCGTTGCTAACTCCTTTAAGACTCGAAATATGTATTTCCTTGTATGAAGGTATCCCTTACCATCTAAACAAATTGTGCCTAATGATGTGTTGAGCCTTCTTGCATAGGTATTTGACTTATAATGTTCTTCTGTTCTTCCCATCAACTACTGTGGCCCTCAAAAGTTTCATCTTCTATGAAATGAAGCTTTGGTAATTGATCTAGGATAGTTATGTAAACCTTGATATAGATGCAAAGAATGCAAAAAGAAAGCCAATCATTTCCATAGATTACATGAGGATGTTTGAAGGAATGGAAGATTCCTAGAAAATTTCATATTTGGCCAAACACCTCTTGTTTGAAGAAATTCTTGTGGGAGAAAGCCAAAAACATCACTAGGCTTGATCTAGTTGGATGATGAAGGATTCCAAAGAAATTTTGTATCTCTAAATTCATTGAAGAGTAGAATCTTTAGGGTCTTCAAGCATATGGCATGGATGCACTTGGAACAATTGGATAAAACTCTAATATTGGTTTTATTTTTGTGGCCTCCCCAATTTTTATTCTATTAAGGGAATGAGGGCCCAAATTTTTTTTGGTGCAAGTTTTATCTCTTATTAGGCTTAAGTTTTGTTGTTAGGGCTCTAGCCTTTATATTTCTTAGTTGCTAAGTTTTCTTATGCCCCATGTTTTGTGATTTCTTAGAATTTATGTTTTATTAGTCCCCAACTTTTGAGATTTCTTAGAAATTAAGTTTTGGAGTTTAAAAATACCACTTATATTGATTAATTAAAGTGGTTGACATAAGTATGATTTCTCCTTTACAAGATAGAAGGGGGGAATGATGCACATTATAATTACCAATAGACAATTGGGTGGAAATAAGTGGAGACTAGTTCAATTTCCTTGCTGCAAAGTGGCGGATCAATTCAACAAATAATGTTATGATGATGCACCAACCCAAAAAAAATTCATGTCATACTTGAGCATGCTTCTATTGGCATTTTGTGGCATATTGATGTCGCCTGTACTTGGGGGTGTTAAGCAACATGACCTGACCCAACCCGACCATTCTGGGTCGGGTTCAACGTTTTGATCGGGTTGGTATATCACATTTTAGGTGACCCGATCAGGTTGGGTCGGTTCGGGTGTTTGGTTTTGACTGAACCTGACCCGACTCGACCAAAAAACCACCCCCCTCCCCCCCCAAACCCCAACCCCAACCCCGATCTCTCCTTCCTCCCCCTCTTCATTTCTCTCTCTCTCCTCTTCTTTTTTTTTTTTTTTTCTCTCTCTCCCTCTCTGCAACCTATCTCCTGGCCCCCTTTCTCTTCTTTTCTCTCTCTCTCTCTTTCTGCAACCAATCTCCCGCCCCCCTTTTCTTCTCTTTTGTTTTTTTCTTTTCTTCTCTTTGAGATTTCTTGGAAATTAAGTTTTGGAGTTTAAAAATACCATTTATATTGATTAATTAAAGTGGTTGACATAAGTAGGATTTCTCCTTTACAAGATAGAAGGGGGGAATGATGTGCATTATAATTACCAATAGACAATTGGGTGGAAATGAGTGGAGACTAGTTCAATTTACTTGCTGCAAAGTGGCGGATCAATTCAACAAATAATACTACGATGATGCACCAACCCAAAAAATATTCATGTCATACTTGAGCATGCTTCTGTTGGCATTTTGTGGCCTATTGATGTCGCCTATACTTGGGGGTGTTAAGCGACCCGACCCGACCCGACCCGACCCGACCCGACTAAACCTGACCATTCTGGGTCGGGTTCAACGTTTTGATCGGGTTGGTATATCACATTTTAGGTGATCCGATCAGGTTGGGTCGGGTCGGGCCGAGTCTGGTCGGGTTGGGTGTTTGGTTTTGACTGAACCTGACCTGACCCGACTCCACCAAATAACCACCCCCCTCCCCAACAAACCCCAACCCCAACCCCAATCCCAATCCCGATCTCTCCTTCCTCCCCCTCTTCTTTTCTCTCTCTCTTCTCTTCTCTTCTTTTTTTTTTTTTCTCTCTCTCTCTCCTTGCAACCAATCTCCCGCCCCCCTTGTCTTCTCTTTTTTTTTCTTCTCTTTGAGATTTCTTAGAAATTAAGTTTTGGAGTTTAAAAATACCATTTATATTGATTAATTAAAGTGGTTACATAAGTAGGATTTCTCCTTTACAAGATAGAAGGGGGGAATGATGCACATTATAATTACCAATAGACAATTGGGTGGAAATAAGTGGAGACTAGTTCAATTTACTTGCTGCAAAGTGGCAGATCAATTCAGCAAATAATGCTATGATGATGAACCAACCCAAAAAAAATTCATGTCATACTTGAGCATGTTTGGCATATTGATGTCGCCTGTACTTGGGGGTGTTAAGCAACCTGACCTGACTCAACTCGACCATTCTAGGTCGGGTTCAACGTTTTGATCGGGTTGGTATATCACATTTTAGGTGACCCAGGTTGGGTCGGGTCGGGTGTTTGGTTTTGACTAAACCTGACCTGGCCCGACTCGACCAAATAACCACCCCCTCCCCCCCCAAACCCCAACCCCAACCCCAATCCCAATCCCTATCTCTCCTTCCTCCCCCTCTTCTTTTCTTTCTTTCTCCTCTTTTCTTCTTTCTTTTCTCTCTCTCTCTCTCTGCAACCTATCTCCTGGCCCCCTTTATCTTCTTTTCTCTCTCTCTCTCCCTGCAACCAATATCCCGCCCCCCTTATCTTCTCTTTTTTTTTCCTTCTTTTCTTTGAGATTTCTTGGAAATTAAGTTTTGGAGTTTAAAAATACCACTTATATTGATTAATTAAAGTTGTTGACATAAGTAGGATTTCTCCTTTACAAGATAGAAGGGGGGAATGATGCGCATTATAATTACCAATAGACAATTGGGTGGAAATGAGTGGAGACTAGTTCAATTTCCTTGTTGCAAAGTGGTAGATCAATTCAACGAATAATGCTATGATGATGCACCAACCCAAAAAAAATTCATGTCATACTTGAGCATGCTTCTATTGGTGTTTTGTGGCATATTGATGTCACCTGTACTTGGGGGTGTTAAGCAACCTGACCTGACCTGACCCGACCCGACCTGACCAAACCCGACCATTCTGGGTCAGGTTCTCACATTTTAGGTGACTCGATCAGGTTGGGTCGGTCGGGTGTTTGGTTTTGACTGAACCTAACCTGACCCGACTCGATCAAATAACCATCCCCCAAACCCCAACCCCAATCCCGATCTCTCCTTCCTCCCGCTCTTCTTTTCTCTCTCTCTTCTCTTCCCTTCTCTTCTTCTTATTTTTTTTTTCTCTCTCTCTGCAACCTATCTCTTGGCCCCCTTTCTCTTCTTTTCTCTTTCTCTCTCCCTGCAACCAATCTCCCGACCCCCTTCTCTTCTATTTCTCTATCTCTTCCTTTCTCTCTCTCTCTCTCTGCAACCTATCTCCCCCCGTCTCTTCTTTTCTTTTCTCTTCTTCTTCCCTCTCTCTCTCTCCTCGTTCCCTCTCTCTCTCCACAACCCATCTCCTGGCTCCCCCTCCCCTTTCTCTTTTTTTCTTCCCCTTTTCTCTTTCTCAAATAGAATTTTTTTAATGTAAATGGGCTTATTGTATTTTTTTTTTTTTAAAAAAAAACCTGAATTTGGACCAAATTTGAGCCCATAAATTGGGGGCCCCAACCTGTCTGGCCCGACCTGACCTTTGGTAGGTTGGGTTGGGCCCCCCAAAAAATATAGGTTGACCCGATGCCACCCGACCATAGTGGGTCGGGTGGGTCTTTGAGGCCAAAACCCGACCCAACCCCCTTACAACCGTACCTGTACTGGAGCAAACTTATGGTTGGTTCAGGTTTGAGCTTTTCATTGTTTATTCAATGGACAAGGATGTTAGACCAGGACCAATTATTAGCATTTGCCATCAGTCTTCCAATGACCATGTGG
Organism: Paratinospora sagittata; assembly: GCA_035771175.1. Classification (NCBI taxonomy): domain Eukaryota; kingdom Viridiplantae; phylum Streptophyta; class Magnoliopsida; order Ranunculales; family Menispermaceae; genus Paratinospora; species Paratinospora sagittata. Next base: position 15,987,547 of record CM069611.1, on the reverse strand, counting down.
TTGCCCATGTCACATGACAAGTTGCTATTTCCTAGTTTTTATTCTTTCACAAGTTTTCTTGTCGAGAAGCTTCATAAGGGCAAAAGTCCTATACGTATTATACTATATGTTGTAATGGCATAGAAAATGAGTGTGATAGTGAATCCTTTCATCTATTTGCATGAAATTTGATCACTATGTTTAGGGACCTACAATTCAAACTTTAGAGGTAATGAAGATTTTGTGATATTCCATTGCTTGGCTTAAAGAATTCTAGGAAAGAAAACTAAATTGATGGATTAGAAGTGGTGTTACATGTCATCTAGGGCTTGATAGGAAATATGCATGGAGTTAGTACAAAGTTATTCAACCTATTGGCATGATAAGCAAATGTTTGATGGTTGTGGGCTAAACTCTCATGGCTAAATCTAAGAAATGTAGATGAGGTTACCAGAGGGAATGAAGACATAAAAGCACTTTAACTTTATACTCATTGCTAGCAACCTACTAGTGCAAAGAGTGTTCTTCTCCATGTATTGTTATAACCTGCGGAACTGATGTGTTTTTAAGCCTCCAACACTACCATAATCGAGGTGCTCAAAGGTGATTCTATCTTCTAAATTGTTACTTGATATTAATATTAGAGGTCATGGGTTTGAATTCAAAAACAACTTCAATGGAGGAGGGTATTAAGATTTGAGACTACTTAAAAATAAAACAGTTAATCTAGAGGACAACTTCAATATATCATTAGCCTTCTTGACATGTACATCCACAAAACATCAATTTATGATATATCAAGATTAGTAGTCTACAAAAGGATATCGTGCGTCAATCTCTTCAAATCCATGGACACGAGTTTGGTTAACAACGCTAAATGTCTCTTGATATGTGATCATGACTTATAATAGGTATGGATGAAGCTTATCATCACAATTCACCAAATAGGGGTCGTGGAAATGTGGGTCCAAATAAAATCAGAATCTGGACAACACCTTGTATTAATGGACCTATCATGTGTCTAAACTCAGCCTAGTTTCAAATTTGAATACACAACTCATGTTTAGACCTAGTTCCTTTTAAAATCAAGCTGCCAATTTTGTCCTAATTTCAAGACACTTATTTCTGTTATCGCCATAATTGAAGTCTAACTTAGTTACATATAATATAATTTTCTATTAAAAGAACTAGTCATTAATAAATACAAAACAATTGCAGGAAAAAACTCCTTAGAGAAACATCAAACAACTTGAGATAGCATGGAATTTCCTTTTATATACCTTTTTTATTATGTTGTTTTCCTAACCAACAAAGCTATGTTTCCCCTCTTGAAATCTTGGCAATTTTTATGATAACAAATTACAAATAAGTGGCTAACCAAAAAAAAATTACAAATAGTAGGCATCCTAAATTGTTGAAGGTACAATTATTTTAAACTCTAGGGTGAAAATTGACCTAGATTTAAATTTGGGCGTAAGGTCTATCCAGACCTGGTTATGTTATTTGATAATTATGTTTGGATTCACTTCAAACTAGATTGGACAAATGGGTTTGGACAAGTTTTACTACCTCTATTGGCAACACTTTTATAGTTATCTTGCTAGTAGCAATAGGAACATGCTTATTTTCCACAAAGATAACAACAAATCAAAGAAGGTTGGTGAAATATCATTGCTGTCCTCCAACACTATAGTCATCATTGTTTCCTCTCCTTAAAAACTGTTGGAACATATCAAGATCAATGCATTATAGTCCAAGTCTAACATTGTAACACATGATCAGACATTTTCCATAATCTTTATGGAAACCATTTGGAATATGAGTGGCTAGACATGTCAGATAAATCCTCAAAGGTATCAACAATTAATTGATAAAGACCTTTCAACTGATCATCATATAAGTAGATGCTACATTTCATATTTGAATCCCTCGATAGACAATCGGTAATTTTACCAAAGTGCTTATTGCATTTTGTGATGTAGATTCGTCGTGGAAGTAAAAACGAAAATACTCAAAAATAACCAAAATAAAATTCTATTGATTCGAATACTTCCAATATCAGATATCCTCTCCTAATGGCCAAAAGCCCTATTTATAACAACTTATCAAATACGAGTCCTAAATTGACACAACTTCCAAATATGTGGCTACGTTGGTTTAAACCACCTAACGTGGGCACACAACAACAAATACACAAAAAAAAAAAATAGAAACCATAATAAAAAATAAATAATAACTAAAAAAAGAAATGCTAAAACACGTTATGCACGTGTGTCATGGGTCCCCGCACCAATCCGTCCAGCTCGAGAAGAGCTCGTCCTCGAGATGAAATTCTTGTACGCTTCATGAAAATTAGGATCAAGCCTCTGAAAAGTCACATCTGAAATCCAAGTACTTTCAGACAAAGGACGCTCATGCCACTTGACTAAATGGCGAACATAGGTACCATGGCGAGTAGAGAACGAAGAAACGTCTCGAATACCCTCAACACGATCAAAAGCAAAAGTAGGCACTGAGCTAGCATCACTAGGTAGAGGTATAGGAGGAATCACATTACCCATAAAAAAAGAAAGTCGGGCAACATTAAAAGTCCGAGAAATGTGCCACGCAGAAGGAATGTCAACCTCATACGCATTATCACCATGCCAAGCAACAATAGAAAAAAGGCCATAATGCCGCATCATCAACTTATGAGGAGATGATAGCTGCTCTTGCAAATAAACCATCACCAAATCACCAACCTTGAAATGAATAGATCGTCGATGAGCATCAACATGCACCTTATAAGAAGCGTATGACTTCTTAAGGCGACTACGAACATCATCGTGGATAGTCTTAATTTTGGAAGCAAACTCCTTTACAGAAACACACACTGGTAGTGTAGGTGGAATAGGAGTCAGGTTCACAATTGTAAGAGGTGAAGTACCGGTCACAATCATAAATGGTGATAAAACAATAGACCGGTTGGCAGAGTTGTTATACGCGAACTCTGCCTGTGTCAAAACGAACTCCCAAGACTTAGGCTTTCCATCAACTAAACATCGTAATAAATCTCCCAAGTTGCGATTGACGAAAAAAAGCAAGATCAATCTTGGCTCTGATACCAATTTTGATGTAGATTCGTTGCTGAAGCAAGAACGAAAATACTAAAAAATAATAAAAATAAAATTTTATTGATTCGAATACTACTTATAAAAACCTTATTTATAACAACCTACCAAATACGAGTCCTAAACTGACACAACTTCCAAATACTTGGCTATTTGGAGTTGATTTCCAACTTCTTGAGTTGATACACAAATAATTCTTCCATAACAAAGAAGCAGAAAGTGAGAGGGAGAGCATGCGAGGGTGATCGTCGAAGAAAAGTGAGAATCATACAACGAGAGCAAGAAAGAGATAGTAAGATGAACAAATAAATGGGGAGAGAAGGATTGAGCGTCAGCTCTGATACCAAATTGATGTAGAACGAGAAAGGAAGAAAAAAAATGTGAGAATAATAATCAATATTTCTTTCATTCCATAATTGATGTCAATTTCGATTATCAACTCTTTATTTATAGAAATTCAAAATATCCAATTTTCTTCTTATTAAAATTTAGAAACTAAAATCCTACAAAATAATAAATTAGAATTCTATTAAAAATTAATAATCAATATTTCTTTCATTCCATAATTGATTTCGATTTCGATTATCAACGCTTTATTTATAGAAATTCAAAATATCCAATTTTCTTCTTACTAAAATTTAGACTAAAATCCTACAAAATAATAAATTAGAATTCTATTAAAAATAAACTAATCACCTAATAAAAAGATATTATAGTTGAAGTGTATAACAAAAGTGACCTCCTAACTATGAAAAGTGTTAGGTCCTCGCCATAATGCTGTATTGGTAATGCTTACAACTTAAGGCGACACAAGTATACACTGTTTTAGGTCTCAAGTCTCAACATATAAATCTAAGAGATAATAACAACTACTATTAACTCCTTAACCATTATCCTAGTTGACAATATCTTCATCTTTGATTAGTGGGCTAATGTTTCCATCCTATTGGGACGTGTTTTGTATATTTGTAATAACTCTAATAGGCATCAGGAATGATGGGCCTGCATAAAGGGCAAAGAGCCAAGGCTTGATGTCTCGAAGCAAATGGTACTTCTATTTATGAATAGTGAAAATAATGCAATCAAGAAAAAGGGCTAAAAATCAAGCAGCACTTTGGCGTGTCTTGCACACTGAACCTAGTGCACGTCTGAGATTTGTTCTTTTTCTGATAACCGTGATGGGTTTGAAGGCTGTCTAAATGAGCTCAAAGCTCGCTTATCATACATACATCAAACCATTGATCCAAATTTGAGTTGATGCATCACATCTTGAAGGCTTCTAGGTGCAATGATTTTGCCATTATCCCTTAGGCATGTGGTTGACTGTGCCTTGATAACATCAATTTGAGTATCTGTACAACTCTGATTTTTTATTTCCTTACCTTAATTTAGTTTTGAATCCAAAAGTTGTACTTATGTTTTTATCCTCCTATAGACAGCCTTAAAAAAGCGTGTACTACCGGGGCTTCTGCCATTGTGAGGTTTAGTGAAAATATAAATGGCCTTGCCCCGCCTTTGTAGAGAGGATATTTCTGGATTCATATTCTTGATCTCCATGTCATAATAGAGCAACTTAACTGTTGCTCCAAGGTCCTCTTTCCTACAAGCAGTCTAATTACTTCAAATTTATTATATATAGTTGCTTAAAATTCATGTGCCTAGTTTTTTGAAGTAGAGAGTGTGATGGTGGTTTCATTTCCCTATACTAATGGAAATTAATAAATCAACGAAATTCAGATGCAAAATATGTGTAACTAAAATTTGTGGAAACCTGAGCATAGAAAAATAGATATTGGTGTTTATGTGACAGAGGCATGTACAGAAGTTACGTTGGAACATCTTGCAAGTGCAAGGTTTATCTCTGTCAGTGTTACCACTTACTATAATAATACTGTTTTAATAATCAATCACTTTTCTAAGCACTAAATATTGTGATTATTCAGTGAACTAAATTACATTGTGATTCTTGAATCGACTTAATTTATGGAAAAATATGGAAGGTAGACGCATGAGAAGCTTTGTTTTTAATTTTTGGATTGTTGATTGTTTTCATAGTTTTTATTGATTTAGAGGTCTACTTTTTGTAATTTCAGTTTGACTATCTACTTGTTACTCTTTAGTTTTTGTTTCTTTCAATGAACAAAGGGGTTCAATTAGAAAGAAGCTGTTAAGACTTCAAATTATTTTGACTCCACTCCTGGATTGGGTCTTAGATATGACACCCAAATAAGAGAATGGCAGTTCTTGATTTAGTAGTGCATCGAAAATTTAAAGCTTTGAGCCCCTTTGTTGAGTGCAGATTCTGAGTTGAAGCTTGCTCTCCATCCTATCTTTATCAGTTTCTAAATAAATATCAGTGACCCTGTGTGCATCATCTGTAATTAGATTGATATCTTGGAATTCATCTGTATTATCTGTTATAGAGCAAGTTCAAAAATATTATATCAAGGGGAGGCAAGCAATTTTATTTGGTTCATGGTTTCTGTTGTCTGTATAGTTCAACCATCCACTTATTTTTTTGGTAACTTGCATGTAAGAGACTTGTAACAAAACCAAGTAATAGCGAAAATCATAAGAACCATATGGTTGACTTAGGTTTCTCTTTGCCATTTGCCCTGAATTTAGTATATTACAAGCACACGTGCTTTATACTTGTAAGTTAATCTTCGCCATATTATTGGGCTTTTAATATCTTCAATTTGCACCAGCTCTTACTCCTTATGAAATTGCTAGTGTTTGTTACGCATGGCCAAATCATTTCAAGTGGCTTTTCCATAACTTACCACAAATTAACAGTTTTATACATTTCTCAATCATACTGTATTTGAGGTGAGGCTTCTTCTTTCCTATTTCTTATAAGTTTAGAACACCTGTGAGGGTTGTTGATTTAAACTATTACAGGGTTGTACTTTTTGATGAATCTAGAGTGCTTTCTTGAACTTATAGACTTGCTTAATTTGTTCATGATGCTAAGCCCACTTTTCTTTTAGATGACCCGGTCCTTCAAAATTTCATAGTTGCATGATCATTGAAATTTCATTTTGAAAAGTTATAATTTGATTATGTTGATCTCCCTGTAAAATTGTGGCTTTTAATTTCAATACCGTATAGCATTTTGCTGCTAAATCCATTTGCACTATGTAATCCAAAATATACTTAAATGTTTGAAGTAGCAATTAAGATTTTAAACTTTTTATGTTGAGCAGGAGAAATACTGGGAAGAGCATCCAGGAGAAGCAGTGCCTTTGATGCATCCCAAGTTCTATTATAGCAAATGGAAAGTTCGAAGAGAGGATCGTTTCCCACCCAACCAATGAAAATCTAGGCCAAATTAACCAAATTGAGATGTAGTAATGCATCTTCTCTTTTTCTTGCTTCACGTGTAAACGTGTCTCAGATGCTCAATAATTGCAAAAGCTGAATCTACTTTAGGCAGCTGCTGTAAAAGAAACATAGTCGTTGGAGTATATTAATGTTGTGTGCTTCTCATTTCAAATCCATCTGAATTATGGATTATCCATGAGACAATTATTTTTTAAATGTACCCAAGTTGTATTTTCGTGCCCTCATGTCTTTTTTTTTTTTTCTTTTTTTTCTTTTTTTTTTTTTTTAAATTTTAGGTTATTAGCACCAGATTGGTTAAGGTACAGTGGTTGGTCAGATTCTAATTCAAGTATCTAAGGTTGGTGGTTACCCCCTGGAGGAATACTGTCTCATATGCACAAGGAGGAAATATTTGCCCATCCGCTGCTTGAAATTCTGTCTTCTTTAAATTCTAAGTATTTCTGGAGATTCTATTAGCATAAAGTAGCCATGGGAACGAGTTAGGAAACTAGACATATTGCCAATACCACATCATATTCTTATTCATATATTGTTAGGGGTGGTCATGGGGTGAGTTTTGGCCAATATTAGTTCAGTTTAATTAAATGAGGTTTGAGGTGAATTTTAACACAATTCAATCAAATAGGCCCTTTAAACTTAATCCTACCCATTGACTTTGGGTTGGTTCACTCAATTTATAAATTCTAAAATTTTATAGTCTACTCATTTTAATTATTCTATAGAATTACTTTTATGTCAAATATGAGCATGATTGTGGTTTAATAAGTGAAAAAGGTGAATACAGTAATAACTAACATTTTAAATTAGTTTATTTTATTATTAATTTTATTTTTGGTAAAACTAATTGGGTTACAAATTCTCAGACTCATTTGATTGGTTTGCTAGGGTTAGTTGGTGAGATGAGCAGTACTCCTATGTATAGTAGCCTTTATGTGTATACAACTATATATATATTCAGAGCCAAAAAGACAACTTGTCCTTACTTTGCCCACTTGTCTTGATTTGGGTACTCTCCACACGGATAATTGGTTTTCAAATGATATTTTCAATGGAAAGTAAATAAAATAAGAGTGTTACACTGACATTTCTAACAGACTTTGATAGGAGTATAATCTTCAATACATCATAAAATTATCTCAAATTAAAATGATCTCAAATTAAAATTATTTCAAATTATGTATAAGTACATGATTCAATGCAATTTAATAGTGTATTAATCAAAATATTTCTATTAAAGTTAGTTAAAAATGTGACCTCAACATTAATGGGAAAACAACAAACACAGCACCCACATAAAATCAAGAGAAAAAAAAAATTCAAAGTACAAAGTAGGCTGAGGTAGAATGTAATCCCCTGAAAAATTTAAAAAAATCTATTTTCCAATTTCAAACGTAATCCCTGAAAATTCTGAAAATATTTACCTTTCAATTTCGAAATTATTCCCGCAATCTCGCTCTCGCCTGCAATCTCGCTATTTCGCTCTCACCATGACTCCTTACCCTCTCGCCCTACAATCTCGCCTCTCTCTTTCAAAAATCAATCGCGCATTTCTCTTTCGAAACCCCAATCGTGCTAAACCTTCGGACCCCAATCCCCCAATCGCAAACCTAATCGCCAATCGCACAAAACCTCTCTCTCTCTCGAAACCAAATATCACAAAAAACCCTACCCAGAACCGAACACAGAACGAAGCCATGGAACCAAAAACTAAGCTCCAAGAAGCAAAAGCGCCACCTCGCTTCACCGTCCGATCCCATCACCAGAATCTTCACTCGAAGCATATCCCAAGTCTTCTTCCACCGCAACAGATTAGGCCGAGCTCGCCCTGATCCCAAACTGTCTCATCAGCACCTCCCGAGCTTCCGAAAGCGATTCTCCAAACCACCCAGAACTCAATCGAAGAGTCTTTTAGTGGCGGCAATGCGGACATTGGTGTTAATTCTATTAAGGATCTTCGAGCGTGAAGGGTTTTCTCGCCTAATTTGACGATTGCGAATGAGAAGGGAAAAAGCGCAGGAAACGACGGAGAATCTTACCGGAGCTGAATTGTCGGCCTTCATGCAGCCTTGTGCCGGCAAGAGGACCGAAGTTTGTGTGAAGGAAGATAGAGAGGCTCGCGTCAAATAGGGAAGAGGGCGTGAACTAGCTCGCGATTTGAAAGAAAATGGCGTTTTTTGTTCTGGGGAAGAGAACAAAAATGGCGTCCTTTGTTCCGGCGATAAGAAGAGCGTGAAGAACAAAATTCTTGTTTGTGAAGAAGAATAGAGCATGAAAAACGAAAATAAGGGTGTGAAGAAGAAAACTTTAGGGCATTTTGTTTTCTAGCGTGCGAAGAACAGAGAAGATAGATATGGTGTTGTGTTCGTGTTTTTTTTTATCGCAAAACCCCTTTTTCTAGTGTTGAAGGGTGTGGGCTTTTGGTCGAAACCTCCAATATCAGAGACTGAAGCACGGGAACAGAGGTTGAGGTGATTGTTCCATCCGTGGCCTAAGTTTTCAATGTGTATGCCCTGAAGAGCCAATTTGAGACACGCAAATATCTTCAGGTATATGTTGCGGGTCATCCACTACTTTCACGTTTACCTTTGGTGGGGGTTGTGGGTTATTCATTGGTCCAACTCTGGGTTTTAACTCCTGTCCTAAAAGAATAATGGCATGATTTGCCTTTTAGTCAACATCCGCAACAGGCATTACTTGTGCTACATCAAAGGAAGCATGCAGCAATGAGCCGGTTGAGGACGTACGTTACGCACCAAGGAATTCGGACAAGAACAAATTGCGTGCGTTACAGGTGGGGATGATTTTAGGCCTTCATAATATTTTATTTTGATATATAGATAAAAATGTTAAATCAATTAGGTCTATAGTATTATTAGATTGCTTATGCATGCCTATTGTACATGATTTTATATATACCATGTTGTGTTTGTTAGCTATGATGATATGTGTGTCAACATGACTTCTTATTTTGATTAGATGATAATTGGATCCATGCAATTCATGTGATATTGGAGACTTATTTATAAATTATAATGTTTGATAATGAAACGTATGACTTGGAATATTGGCATAGTAAAGCTCATGCGTGAATACTATTATAATTGACTTTGTGACATGATACCATGTGTAGTGGAGTTTGAATATGTCTTATGAATGCACTTAATATCGTACTTATATCGCATGTATTGCGTGACATCACTAAGGAACACGATTAAGATAAGAATCACACATATGGGGCAGTTATTCTAAGGAATATCGCCATTGATTATTATGGGGCAGTTATTCATGATGAATATCGCCAACGAGTTTCTAATTTTTGGGTAGTGCCACCCTGGGTTTGATTTCCTAGAGGTACGTGATTTAGAACATGATAAAATTCTCGACTCAACAATCTAATGTTGCAACGATTAATGTGTGAAACTTGTTTGTAATGTTCTTGTGTATGTATCATGATAAAATGTTATGAATTGTTTAGATGACCCACTGGGCTTTCAAGCTTACCCCTATTTTTCACATGCAGGTACCTAGAAAATAAAATCGCGAGTTCGTGATGTAGTTCAGAGTAGTAGGGGTGGGTTAATTAATTTGCTAGTATTATGGTGATAGGACTGAATACTTTTATTTGATTTTTAAAAGTTTATTATTTTAACGGATTGTATTGATAATCGAAATTCAATGAACATTATTACGGTTAGTAAAGGCCCTGTGATTTATTTCACGTGTGAATGCCTTGGACTTGAATTCATTAATTCTATTTGATGAATGTGTTTAAATGTTGTGTCCATAATGGATGGACAATGGCAAGTACCCTCACAATTCAATATAGAAATTTGTATAGTGGAATTATGTGGTCCTTGGCATGAAGATGGAAGGGTATTTGTTTATCTTAACCAGTAAGTTGGTTAAAAGAATATAAATTCATAGTGTTTCAAATTTTATTACCTATATAATGGTTATGGGTTAAGATAGACGGATACGATTAACATCTCGATTTTCAGTGATTTTCTCGATAAAATTAAAATATTCATTATTTTACTTGAAATTTAAGTTTTAAAAATCGGGGTGTTACAAATTGGTATCAGAGCTTTAGGCTTCAGATCATGGGAAGTGTTACAACAAATTTTGAGAAGTTTAGTATCAGTGAGTAAGTATCAAATCTTTATGAGATTAGGGTTTAACTTGAGCTAGATAAATATGTCAATTATAGACTTTATAACGTAATATCGAGAATGAAAGTACAGTGGGTCTAACAAACTCAAAGCTTTTAGGACATCAGTTAGAGACGAGAACTTGTATGGAAACTGTTTGGTTAGAATCTAAGATCAGGATGAATCTTTCATTCTTGGTTCCAAAGCGGTATGGGACGTGGAGGAATTTAAGGGTATTTGAGGAGTCTTGAAATTGGAGACTAGCAGGTCATGTTTGGTGAGTGACTAACAACTCTGGACGAGCTTGTATCGCTACGTTCGACTGGTATGGGACAGCTTGGACATAGTGGGTACCTGGGAAGCCTTAGTTGGTAGGACATTTGCGCATTGTTTGGGTGTATTGAAGTTTCTTTGTGGAAGCTTATATCAACGGGCTAGAGTGGTATGGGACACTTGAATACGGAGGGTATAAGTGAAAGTTTGAGAATTTTCGTTATACCATTGTTGTGTGATATGTTGTGTGATATGTTGTTTGTTTGTTTGCTTGTCTTGTTTACAAGTATCAAAACCAAATTCTGTGCCCTGTGACAATCATGGATTGCCAAAATTTTATAAAACCTAGAAACTGAATCAATAGGATCATTTTATTTTCGAGAACTTAGAATTCTGAATCTAGAGTCACCCTAACCGAAAATAATTATCTCATGTAGTACTAAAGATCAGTTGAAATTTTATAGATGGCTGCACCTCGAAGAAGAAACACAAGGTCTGTGAGTGATCTCATAAGGGACACTGAACCAGTTGTGCAGACACAACCGACATTCGAACCTCAGCCGACGGAGCAAGAACATGCAAATCTGACAGCGAATGTTGACTCTACTGGAGCAGAGAATGTCCGATCTACAACAGTTCCAACCCCCGAAATTGTTTTGGGACCAGAGATGATGGCTGAATTTGTGAGACAAGTAGTGGAACAGGTGACCAGACAGATGCCTCAACCTCAACTGAATCCAACAATTGTGGTGCAGAATGAACCAGGAGCTCAAAACATCAGGAGACCTGAAGAAAAGGAATGGGCAGATCAATTGAGAGACTTCTAACGTATGCATCCTTCAAAATTTGAAGGAAAACCAGATCCAAGGGAAGCTGACAAGTGGTTCTAGGAGGTTAAGGAACACTTGGAAGTTCTTGGAGTGACTGATCCAAGAATGGTGGCAATTGCGGCTCACCAATTCATAGGTGAGGCCACACATTGGTGGAGAATGGTTAAAGAAAGTCCTACAGTAGACGTGAACACTATGACCTGGGCAACTTTTGAAGAAATATTTTATGATAAATTCTTTCCCAAAGCGAACAAAAAAGAACTACAATCTGAATTTGTGAGGCTGACACAGAGGAACATGACAGTGGCAGAATATGAGGTTAAGTTTATCGAACTTTCCAGATTTGCTCATGAACTAGTAGTCAATGAACAGATGAAAGCTAGTAGATTCGCAGAGGGTCTCAGAATTGAGATTAGAAAGGTGGTTGTTCCTATGAATCTAGAGACTTATAAAGAGGTGGTTGAACGAGCTTTGTTAGTAGAAAGAGAACTGAACCTGCAAGAAACAATATGGAACAGAAACAAAAGGCCTCAAGGACAGAATTTTGATTACCAGAGTAATCACAACAAGAGGCAGAATCTGAATAACTTCGGTGGCAATGGTAATAATTGGAACAGAAACAAGTTCAACAATAGGAACCAGTGGAACATGGGGCAGAATCACAACAATGGATCAGGATGGTCTAGGCATAATGGTGGACAACAGATGCAGCAAAACAATATTCGTGCACCCCAACAAAATAAATATCAAGTAGTAACTACGAGACTTTGCTTCAAATGCAATCGACCGGGTCATGTGGCACGAAACTGCACTATGCAAGGAGTTCGACAAAATTTTCGTCCGGGCAACTGGCAGAACAACAACAATGGGCAAGGACGAAATCAAGCCAATCGTCCAAGTTATAATCAGAACAAAATCCAAAACCAAAATCAAGGCAGATTCTTTGCAATGACAAAAGGAAATCATGAACTAGAAGTTGGTGCAAACGAAGTAGTGGAAGGTACTTTCATTTTATTTCATGTTACAGTTAAAATCTTGTTTGATTCTGGAGCATCAAGGTCTTTTATTTCTGAAAACTTAGCCAGGAAACTACAACTTTCCACTGTACCTTTATCTGAAGATTTCAACACCAGTAGGAGTAAACGTCCCAACAACTGAAAAATGTAGTTGTGACCTTAGAATTAATGATAAGCTGATTTCAGCTGAATTGATACTCTTACCCATTAATGATTATGATGTAATCTTGGGTATGGATTGGTTATCTGAGTACCAAGCCCAGATCGATTGCCTTCGAAAGAAGATTACTTTGCAGTTACATTCGGGAGAGTTGTTGAAAATCTATGGGGATAGAAACAAAATCCCGAGGAATATCATGCCCGCACTTCTCGAATCTGTGAATCAAAAAGAGGAATTCAAAACCCTAACAGAAGCCGAGCTTCTAAAGACCTTGAGGAATTTAGAAGAGTACTTGGTGGTTAGAGACTTCACTGAAGTGTTTCCCAAAGAATTACCAGGATTACCTCCTAAGCGGAAAGTAGAGTTCAAGATAGAATTGTACCCTGGAACAGACCCCATAGCCATGTCACCCTACAGAATGGCCCCTGGCGAACTAATAGAACTAAGGACTCAGCTTGATGATCTTAGTGCGAAGGAATTTATCCAGCCGAGCGAATCACCCTAGGGAGCACCAGTATTGTTTGTCAAAAAGAAAGATGGGTCGATGAGACTGTGTATTGACTATTGAAAATTAAATCAAGTCAAAGTCAAGAACAAATACCCCTTCCCAGAATAGATGATTTGTTCGATCAACTAAAGGGAGCAACTTGTTTTTCCAAAATCGACCTAAGGTCTGGTTATCACCAACTTAGAATCAAAAAGTCAGACATACCGAAAACAACATTCAGGACTAGGTATGGACACTTTGAATTTAAGGTCATGCCATTTGGACTCACTAATGCACCAGCAACATTTATGGATCTAATGAATAGGACGTTTAGGCCTCATCTAGACAAATTTGTGGTGGTATTTGTTGATGATATTTTGGTTTATTCGAAGACCAATGAGGAACATCAGGAACACCTTACAGTAGTTTTGGAAACATTGAGGCAAAATCAATTGTATGCCAAATTTGAAAAATGTGAATTTTGGATGAAGTCAGTCAAATTTTTGGGCCATGTAGTGTCATCAGAAGGGATATCCGTAGATCCAACAAAAGTTGAAGCAGTAATGAACTGGGAAAAGCCAAAGCCAGTAACAGAAATTAGAAGCTTTTTGGGACTAGCTGGTTACTATAGAAGATTTATTCTAAATTTTTAGAGACTAGCTGTGTGACGCCCCGAAAATTATTTCACCTAGCCCATAACCCAATTGCATTTTTGCCCAAACTCTATGTGTTGTCTTGATATGTTTGGTGTTTGTTTGATGATTGTTTAATGTTTGTATAGTTGATGCTTGATAATGTATATAACTATATGTATCATAAATTGTATATGAGTCATGTTAAATTAAAGTATAATGCATATGTTATGATTTATGCATGGGCTCATTAAACCATGAATTGATATGGGCTAGGATTGATTGAATAAAAGGATAAATGAAATTAAAAATTTGGTGTATTAAATGGATTGGACATTTAAAATACATGTGCTTGGTATGGGTAGTATGAGACCAACACATGTGAAGGTTGGTGCATGAAAGTGGACAAGTGTCCCATGCCCTCAAGGAAGTGCTAGAATGAGTGGAGGGAATCAAGGAGAGAATCAAGGAGGGAAACAAGGAGAGAATCAAGGAGGAAAACAAGGAGAGAATCAAGGAGAGAATCAAGGAGAGAATCAAGGAGGAAAACAAGGAGAGAATCAAGGAGAGAATCAAGGAGAGAATCAAGGAGGGAATCAAGGAATTGCTAGAAAGAGGTGAGTGGAGAGAAAGGAAAGAAGAAGAGAAAGAAAAGAAGAGAAAGGAAAGAAGAAGAGAAAGAAGGAGAGAGTTGCAGGAGGAAGATCCCTGCAACGTTTTCATCAAAGAGGTGGATCTTTGGAATATACGGTCAGATTGAGCTCAAATTTTATCACTACGTTCGTAGCTTATGGTTCTTCATTCTGAATGGTGATATAGTCATCTGAGTTTGAGTATTTGCAACAGGAAAGGAGAAATTGTCTAATTAGAGACTTGTTCATCAAAGATACTTATCTTTTCGGTCCACCGTTGGATTGGGCTGATATTTGGACAGTAGGTTTGTTTCTTCAAATACTTCAATCTGTACGGTTGATTTTGTGATTACATATTTCTGTTGGTAGATTGATACATCTGAGCAGAATATTAAATGAAGAATTGGTAGGGTTGCTTGTATTAGACCCAAATTTAGAATATGAAGTTAGACCTTTCCAAATAGCTTGCATGTCAACTATGTTGACCTAGTTGCCATTGTTGATGAACCCATGATGCAAAATCAGTGATATACATGGCTGAACATGGTGACCTAGTGTAAATCGACAATATGGCCTAAGTATGAAAAATTTCATATTTTAGGGTTTTTGATGCTTTTGGCCTAGAATCATTGAATTGATGCGACTTATGTTTAATTAAGCATGATTATGGTTGATTATGCTACTGATTTGGTGGTTGTGACCATATCATGGGTTAGGCCTACTTGTGATCAAATGACCCAATTTGGGCATGTTTATGCCTAAGGAATTGAAAATCAGTATTTTTGATTAATAGAATGGTTTATGTATGAGAACTATGCATTAGAGGCCTAAGTCATGTGATTTGAGTTGAATGATGGGATTAGATGGGATTTAGGCCTATTGTCTATATGTGGGCTGATTTAGGGTTGATGTGTAATGTCTATGTGATTAAGCATAGAAATTGATGTATGGTAGGATATTGATGAATGTTTCATGATCTTGATTGGGTTGATTCGGTTTGGTGGTCGTGTGTGGTTAAATACTCTCACGAGGCTTGGTTGTGAGTAGACTTCATTTATGATTATATCTTTTATGTCATCATATCACTTATATATATTGTATGTTGAAAGCATGAATGTGTTCTAATGTTTTGAATGATGCATTGATTTGAGAAAACCTTATGACTTTGGTTGGGCCCATTTATCTGGCTAATAGGGGGACTTAACCTTGTCATAGGAGGGTTTTAGGAAAGGAAATGATTGGGGTCAACGGTACGGTGAAATAGACGTGCACTACTAACCCCAAATAAAACATGATTGGGATCAACGGTAACCCAATGCATGTGGAATGTGGATCTAAATTGATAAGCTTTTACTTGCATTGAACTTATTATAAATGCTTGATATCTATATGTTATGAGCTTTTAATCATGTTATACATTGACATGCATACATGATATTTATTGATAAGTATCGATAGCATATTTGAATTCTATTCACTGGGCACCGTTGGCTCACCCTCATTTTCCTCTTTCAGGTCCTTCTGTCTCGAATAAGGGCAAAAGAGTAGTCATATCTTGAGGGCCTTGCCTGCGAGAGAATCCAAGGCCTCGATGTGAGTTGAGAAGCATTTTGATTGAACTGTGTTTTAAATTATGAAGTATTATATTTTGGATTATGTAATTATAACACTTACCACATTGTAGTATGGGTGAGTTGTGACTTGTTAGATAGACCATGTGGGCATATGACGGTTTTTATTTGTACCCACAATTTTGGACTTTATGTGTATGTCAATTTTAATGGACTGTAGGGATTATGATTTTATTTATGGTTCATTTTTATAGATTGTCTCTTGTCTTTGATGATTAATACGGTGGGTAGTTTTGTTTAGTACCTTTTGATATTATGTCGTTGTTTGAGATAAGGCTCGTAGGGTCTCAACCACCTCACGGGAGTTGAGGAGTGGTTGAAGATGCCTACGCCGGGTGTCCCGCCCCGGCATTCCACACGCCATTCCCTGCGGGGTTGGTGGTTCAGGGTGCAGGGTCGTCACAGTTGGTATCAGAGCCTGATTTTACTAGGTTTGGTCTATGTATTGGACTTAGATGACTTTGACCTAGGAATTGGGTGAGAGATTTAGGTGATTAAAAACCTTAAAGGAACTAACTTAAAAGCCTTACTATCATATTTTCTGTGTGTATTATATGATATGGGTAGTTATGAGGCTTTGTTAATGTTTTAAATTCTTTAATGTGTGATGGTTGCTCGTATTTCTACTTCTCGATTGTCTTGAGGAGGAGCGAGAGATTGGGACAGCCACACACAGGGCCATCCGATGATGACCGGATGGGGAGGATGGAGGAGATCATTCAAGCACAGGGCCATTGATAGCAGCCCAGACTTCACAGGTACAAGCGTTAGTGCAGCAGGTTGAGGCTATTGCTCGACAGTCACCTCAAACAATACCTCAGGAGGCGGGCACTAGTGGGGCCAAGGCTAGTGGAGCTGCAGGGGCAGCAGGACCTCAAATGGGTGTACCTCAACCTACACCTACACCTGCTCCTGTTGATGTGGTGAACCCCACTGATCGGCGGATCAAACTGCTAGAGAAGTTCATGAAGCTAAAGCCTAAGGAATTCACTGGTGGAGTTGACTTGAAGAAGGCCGAAGATTGGCTGAAGAATGTCGAGAAGATCAGTCGCTCCTTAGAGCTTGATGAGGAATCTCAGGTCCTATGTGCTGCTCACACACTGGAGAGTGATGCAGAGGACTGGTGGCTTTCAGTGATGGATACACAGGGGGTAGTAAAGAGTTGGGACACCTTCAAAAGGTTGTTCTTACAGGCTTACGTTCCAGAGACTGAGAGACAGGCTAAGCAACTCGAGTTTTTGAATCTCGCACAGGGCACCATGTCAGTCAGGGAGTACGAGCTCAGGTTTAGGCAACTCGCAGTTTATGCCAATGGGTTAGTTCAGACGCCGAGTGACAAGATTATGAGGTTTTCTTTGAACCTAAGGCCTACGATCCGACAGGCCTTGTCTATGACG
The DNA here is from genome assembly GCA_035771175.1 of Paratinospora sagittata. NCBI lineage: Eukaryota > Viridiplantae > Streptophyta > Magnoliopsida > Ranunculales > Menispermaceae > Paratinospora > Paratinospora sagittata. The sequence goes on along the minus strand of CM069611.1, from coordinate 15,969,907 downwards.
GAGATGACTGATTTTACCACAGTGGTCCAGAGGGCCAAACAGTATGAGTTGGCTGAGCGGGTTGATGGTATGTCTACACGAGCAGCTCAAGGTGAACCGACTTCACAAGCAGAGTATGGGGGACAGTTCCAGACTCCGTGGAAGAAGGGAAGATGGGAAAGGAAGAGAAAGTTTTTTGGAAGAGCACAGTCTGATGGTGCTCAGAGTAAGGCATCCCAGGTTCAGACTGGTATGATGGCCTCACCAGTGGTTTCCTCTCCTGTCCCGATTCCTATTCAGGCACCGAGTGCACCGAGACCCTCATTCCCACAGACTGCTGGCCGAGGCAGAGGAAGTTATGTGATGACATCTTAGACTGGGTCATTTGCGCCCAGGGCTCCGTTCTTATGTTTTCAATGTGGGCAGGCTGGGCATAGGAAGTTCGAGTGTCCGAATTTTTAGAGAGCTCAGGGATTTGTGCAGCAGTCCAATGCCAGAGAGACAGCGAAGGCAGCTACTGAGCCAGACCCGACAGCATCCAGGACTTTGGTGGAAGGTACTCTTATTATTTGTGGTACTTCTATGCGTGTATTATTTGATGTTGGGTCTACATTATCATTCATATCTGGACGTATGGTAGATAGTTTGCATTTGACTCTCATTAGGGCTAGTACATGGTTAGTAGTGAGTATTGTAGCTGGGGAGATGATCTACCCGAACATGATCTGTAGCCAGTGTGTGGTTCAGATTGGTGATGTTGAGATGCCTATTTACTTTCGAGTCCTAGAGTTTTTAGAGTTTGATGCAATTCTAGGGATGGATTGGCTCGCGGCTTATCATGCAGTTGTCGACTGTTTCGCGAAGAGAATCATTTTTCAGATCCCCGGACACCCAGTGTTTACACTACAGGGTAGAGCTTCAGACCAGACAGTCACAAGGGGTAGATTTGTGACTGATGGAGATAGGGAGATTTTGGTTGGGTTAGTGCCTGATGAGGAAGAGACTAGTGAGGTGATACTTGAGGATATTGCCATTGTTAGGGACTTTCCAGATGTGTTCCCTGCGGATCTTCCAGGATTACCACCGAAGCGAGAAATCGATTTCATTATTGAACTAGTCCCTGGCACGAAGCCCATCTCCATGGCACAATATAGAATGGCGCCAGCCGAGTTGAGAGAGTTGCAGAAACAGCTCGAGGAGTTATTGGCTAAGGGCTTTATTTGCCCGAGCGTGTCACCCTGGGGAGCTCCAGTTCTTTTTGTGAAAAAAAAAGATGGGAGCTTGCGGTTGTGCATCGACTATCGCCAATTGAACAGGGTGACCATCAAGAACAAATATTCTCTCCCAAGGATTGATGACTTGTTTGATCAGTTAAGGGGAGCGAGGTATTTTTTGAAAATTGATTTGCGCTCCGGGTATCATCAGCTGAGGATTAGGGAGGAGGATGTGCCTAAGACAACATTCAGAACCCGCTATGGACATTATGAGTTCCTTGTGATGCCATTTGGTGTGACAAATGCACCGGCGATGTTCATGGACCTGACGCAGAGGGTCTTTAGGCAGTATCTGGATAAGTTTGTCATCGTCTTCATTGATGACATATTGGTGTATTCCAAGACTCGGACTGAGCATGAGGAACACCTTAGAGTGACTTTGCAAACTCTGAGAGAGCATAGGCTATATGCAAAGCTAAGCAAGTGCGAGTTTTGGATCACCGAAGTGAAGTTCTTAGGTCATGTGGTGAGTTTTGAGGGGATTTCAGTTGATCCGTCTAAGGTTGAAACCATTATTAGTTGGCCTAGGCCTACCACAGTGACCGAGATCAGAAGCTTTCTTGGGTTAGCTGGTTACTATAGGAGATTCGTTCAGGGATTCTCCAAGATAGCTACGTCTATGACAAGGCTCACCCAGAAAGATGTGTCCTTTGTATGGACCAAGGAGTGTGAGAATGCCTTTTTAGAGCTGAAGAAAAGATTGACATCTACGCCAGTGTTGATTTTGTCAGAGCCTGATCAGGAATTGGTTATCTATACCGATGTCTCTCGCATCGGCTTGGGTTGCGTGTTGATGCAGAAGGATAGGGTCATTGCTTATGCATCGAGGCAGTTGAAGGTGCATGAAAAGAACTACCCTGTTCATGACTTAAAACTGGCCACAGTAGTTTTTGCTTTGAAGATTTGGAGGCATTATCTCTATGGTGAGAGATTCACTCTGTATTCTGACCATAAAAGCCTCAAGTACTTGTTCTCTCAGAATGAATTGAACATGAGGCAGAGAAGGTGGTTAGAGCTCCTCAAAAACTATGATTTTACATTGGAATACCACCCAGGTAAAGCCAATGTAGTGGCTGATGCGTTGAGCAGGAAGCGGGTAGAGACAGTTATGGTAGCACGCCAGATGTCTCATGAGTGAAGACTACTTGAGGCGGCTACGGTTATGAGTATATGTGCTACCCCTTCAGATCAGATTGTGATATGTGCTCAAGTGAGAGCTCAGCCTACACAAGTCCAGGAGGTGATGACCAACAGAGACTTGACGTTGATTATGTGATGTACAAGTTTTGGGCTGAAAGCAGTGATTTTACTGATTGGCACTTGTCATCTGATGGTGCCTTGAGATTTAGGGGACGTTTATGGGTTCCCGCTGATCCACGACTCAGACAGAGTGTTCTCCAAGAGGCTCACAGATCTCATTATGCTATTCATCCTGGCGGAACCAAGATGTATCATGATATGAAAATAATGTATTGGTGGCCCGACATGAAGAGAGAGATAGCTCAGTTCATTCAGAGGTGTGAGATCTATCAGCGAGTTAAAACTGAGCATCAGAGGCCTGGAGGGCAGATGCAACCGCTTGCCATTCCTGAGTGGAAGTGGGAACATGTCACTATGGACTTTGTTGTGGGATTACCCAACACCCTGAGGAGACGTAATGTTGTTTGGGTTATTATTGATCGCTTGACCAAGTCCGCTCACTTTCTACCGGTGAACACTAGGGATTCTATGGACAAGCTGAGCAGACTCTATATGCGGGAGATAGTCAGATTACATGGAGTGCCAGTTTCGATTGTGTTGGATAGGGATCCGAGGTTTACATCGGTATTCTGGCAGGGGTTGCAGAGGCAGCTCGGCACTAGACTAGATCTCAGTACCGCTTTTTACCCCCAGACGGATGGCCAGTCTGAGAGGTTGATATCGATTTTAGAGGATACGCTTCGAGCTTGTGTCCTTGAGTCCAGTGGTAACTGGGAGGAGTACATACATCGGTGTGAGTTCGCGTACAACAACAGCTATCAGTCCAGTATTGGCATGGCTCCTTTTGAGGCATTGTATGGTCGACCCTGTAGATCTCCGATCTGTTGGACGGAGGTAGGGGATGTTGCTGTAATGGGACCAGAGTTTGTACAAGAACACACAGAGAAGATTAAGAGGATCAAGCATAATATGAAGGTAGCCCAAGACAGGCAGAAGAGTTACACTGATGCCAAGCGGAAGACCGTAGAGTTTGAGGTGGGTGGCAAGGTTTTATTGAAGGTCTCACCTTAGAAGGGCCAAACTAGATTTGGGATAAAAGGCAAGCTCGCTCCGAGATTTATTGGGCCGTTCGAGGTTTTAGAACGAATTGGCCCCGTCGCTTACCGATTAGCCTTGCCACCTCAGTTAACAGCAGTCCACAATGTCTTTCATGTGTCAATGCTGAGAGTGTACAGGAGTGGTTTTGATCACGTCTTGGACTGGAAGAACATTGAACTGAGGCAGGATGGGACTTATGATGAGGAACCTATTCAGATACTTGACCGAAAGGTCCAGAGGTTACGTAACCGCAAGATTCCGATGGTTAAGGTGAGATGGCAGTTCCATGGCGAGGAGCAGGTTACTTGGGAGCGTGAGGACTACATGATGGAGCACTTTGCCGAGTTCATGGGCTTAGGTAATTTCTTAACCTTAAAACTTCGAGGACGAAGTTCATTCTAAGGTGGGTGTGATGTGACGCCTCGAAAATTATTTCATCTAGCCCATAACCCAATTGCACTTTGCCCAAACTCTATGTGTTGCCTTGATATGGTTGGTGTTTGTTTGATGGTTGTTTAATGTTTGTATAGTTGATACTTGATAATGTATATAAATATGCGTATTATAAATTGTATATGAGTCATGTTAAATTAAAGTATAATGCATATGTTATTATTTATGCATGGGTCCATTAAACCATGAATTGATATGGGTTAGGATTGATTGAATAAAAGGATAAATGAGAATGAAAATTTAGTGTATTAAATGGATTGGACATTTAAAATACATGGAAGCATGAGATTGGTTAAAGTACATGTGGTTGGTATGGGTAGTATGAGACCAACACATGTGAAGGTTGGTGCATGAAAGTGGACAAGTGTCCCATGCCCACTTCTCTTCTCCAAGAATGTGCTAGAAAGTGAGGTGAGTGGAGGGCATCCAAGAATGTGCTAGAAAGTGAGGTGAGCGGAGAGAAAGGAAAAAAATAAAAGAAAAGAAGAGAAAGGAAAGAAGAAGAGAAAGAAAGAGGGAGTTGCAGGAGGAAAATCTCTGCGACGTTTTCATCAAAGAGCTGGATCTTCGGGATATATGGTCAGATTAAGCTCAAATGTTGTCAGCAAGTTCGTAGCTTATGGTTCTGCATTCTGAACGGTGATATAGTCATCTGAGTTTGAGTATTTGCAACAGGAAAGGAGAAATTGTCTAATTAGAGACTTGTTCATCAAAGTTACTTATCTTTTCGGTCCACCGTTGGATTGGGCTGATATTTGGACAGAAGGTTTGTTTCTTCACATACTTCAATCTGTACGGTTGATTTTGTGATTACATATGTCTGTTGGTAGATTGATACATCTGAACAGAATATTAAATGAAGAATTGGTAGGGTTGCTTGTATTAGACCCAAATTTAGAATATGAAGTTAGACCATTCCAAATAGCTTGCATGTCAACTATGTTGACCTAGTTACCATTGTTGATGAACCCATGATGCAAAATCAGTGATATACATGGCTGAACATGGTGACCTAGTGTAAATCGACAATATGGCCTAAGTATGGAAAATTTCATATTTTAGGGCTTTTGATGTTTTTGGCCTAGAATCATTGAATTGATGCGACTTATATTTAATTAAGCATCATTAGGGTTGATTATGCTACTGATTTGGTGGTTGTGACCATATCATGAGTTAGGCCTACTTGTGATCAAATGACCCAATTTGGGCATGTTTATGCCTAAGGAATTGAAAATCAGTATTTTTGGTTAATAGAATGGTTTATGTATGAGAACTATGCATTAGAGGCCTAAGTCATGTGATTTGAGTTGAATGATGGGATTAGATGGGATTTAGGCCTATTGTCTATATGTGGGCTGATTTAGGGTTGATGTGTAATGTCTATGTGATTGAGCATAGAAATTGATGTATGGTAGGATATTGATGAATGTTTCAGGATCTTGATTGGGTTGATTCGGTTTGGTGGTCGTGTGTGGTTAAATACTCTCACGAGGCTTGGTTGTGAGTAGACTTCATTTATGATTATATCTTTTATGTCATCATATCACTTATATATATTGTATGTTGAAAGCATGAATGTGTTCTAATGTTTTGAATGATGCATTGATTTGAGAAAACCTTATGACTTTGGTTTGGCCCATTTATCTTGCTAATAGGGGGACTTAACCTTGTCATAGGTGGGTTTTAGGAAAGGAAATGATTGGAGTCAACGGTACGGTGAAATAGACGTGCACTAGTAACCCAATGCATGTGGAATGTGGATCCAAATTAATAAGCTTTTACTTGCATTGAACTTATTATAAATGCTTGATATCTATATGTTATGAGCTTTTAATCATGCTACACATTGACATGCATACATGATATTTATTGATGAGTATCGATAGCATATTTGAATTCTATTCACTGGGCACCGTTGGCTCACCCTCATTTTCCTCTTTCAGGTCCTTCTGTCCCGAATAAGGGCAAAAGAGTAGTCATATCTTGAGGGTCTTGCCTGCGAGAGAATCCAAGGCCTCGATGTGAGTTGAGAAGCATTTTGATTGAACTGTGTTTTAAATTATGAAGTATTATATTTTGGATTATGTAATTATAACACTTACCACAATGTAGTATGGGTGAGTTGGGACTTGTTAGATAGACCATGTGGGCATATGACGGTTTTTATTTGTACCCACAATTTTGGACTTTATGTGTATGTCAATTTTAATGGACTGTAGGGATTATGATTTTATTTATGGTTCATTTTTATGGATTATCTCTTGTCTTTGATGATTAATACGATGGGTAGTTTTGTTTAGTACCTTTTGATATTATGTCGTTATTTGAGATAAGGCTCGTAGGGTCTCAACCACCTCACGGGAGTTGAGGAGTGGTTGAAGATGCCTACGCCGGGCATCCCGCCCCGGCATTCCCCATGTCATTCCCTGCGGGGTTGGTGGTTCGGGGTGCGGGATCGCTACAGTTCTGATGCAAGAAGGAAAAGTGGTTGCTTATGCTTCTAGGCAACTGAAGACTCATGAACAGAATTACCCGACTCATGATTTATTTTGTAAGTTTGTGGTCAACAATCCACCAAAGGCCAATCATAAGAATGTTTATTTGTATGGATTAAATATGATTTGATTTTGAATTATATATCATGCATGTTAGGTTATTTTTGTTTTACAGATTTATGGGCAATAATTCACCAAAAGGCTAGATAATTATATTTCTTTTATATATTATTGAAATAGGTTTTGAATCTTTATTTTATAAATTTATAAAAAATAATATTTTTTTAATGTAAAATTGTGTTTAATTCCAAGTTGGACTTTTTTTTAATCACAATTGGCCTATTTTAATGCTGAAAAAAGAGTTAAAAAATGATTTTTTAGGCTTAATTTTGTTTTTTTTCTTTTTAAAGAGACTTTGGTCGGGTTAACCCGATCACCCGACTCGCACGAAATAGGGTCGGGTGGTCATCCTTTTTTGGGTGATGTGGGGTAGCATCAGGTTGACTGCGATGCCACCCGACATTTGCTGGTCGGGTGGGGTAAGGGCCAAATCCAACCCTAACTCGACCCGTGCTCACCCCTAGGTTGAAGTGGCACTACATGCACCTTTAATTGATTTTATAATTTGAATTGTACATTGTTCTATCAAGGGTACATATAATGCCACGACCTCAGGCTAGCTAGTATTTTGAGTTTTTTTTGTTTTTGTTTTTTTTTTTTCAATGTCTACTTAGCATTACTCAATTTTTCTTAGGATATAAACTTTGAGTAATGCTACATTAATCATCACCTCAATACCTTTGGATTTGACCGAATCATTTGTCAAAACATAATTCAATATAATTCCAATACAATCCAAAGGTGATAGAGCATTATAATTTACATTGCAGTATACCATACAATCAATTTAACATTATTCATGAACTTTTGATCATCCTATCAATGATAGTAACATGGCAAATAACACGTTGGACCTCGCTTAGTTTTGAGTTTTTTTAAAGTTTTTCTAGCATTACTCTACTATTAATTTAATGAAGTTGCTGACATGGCAAATGGCATGTCACTGCAGTAACCTTTGAAGTAAAAAATGAGGATTAGTTTAGTTTTAAGTTTTTTTAAAAGTTTTTCTAGCATTACTCTTTTAACTATTAATTTAATGAAGTTGCTGACATAACAAATGGCATGTCACTCCATAAACCTTCGAAGTAAAAAATGAGGATTAATTGTAACATTCTCTCCTTTAATACCAAAATGTCTTAAGAAAACTAACGTTTTTTCTTTTCATTATAATAATGTTATACAAACTCAGGGAGCCAAATGCGATAAAAACATAGTACATGTATACTGATCAAACAATCTTCCTAAAATTGAAAAGATCGACCATCCCCCACTTTCGGGTGAAGATGAGGGAACACATTGAGAAGTAAAGATGTCCCGTATTTCTAAGGGCTCCTAAAGGTGGATCTAATGGTGGGGGTAATTCTCCAATCAAACTCATTTGGCTCATATTTACTAGTGATAACCCGTGCCCAAAAAGACTTATGGTCCTTATGAATCCCCTACAACCATTTTGCATAGTGTGCCTTATTTCTTAGTATGATGTTCTCTATGCCTAATTCTCCCTTACTATTATATGTTGATTAAGGTGTACCCTAGCCTAAGGGTAGTGTGAATAATGGACAACTTTAATTTATTTGAGTTTAATGGATACTTTTGGATGTTGAATGATTCTAAAACATGGTGATGTGGATCTAGGACGTGAGAAGCTAATAGCGTTGGAGGCTACCAAAGGGTGATTGTGAACAATTAACAGTTGCAATGTGAGTAGGTTCCATCCTCCCATTATGTGCATATCATCATAACATGTAAAAGGTTTTTTTTTCATGTTTTGTTCTACGAAACCTAATGTATGTTCATGTATATGCGGCTTATAAACATGTTTTTAAATTGTTCTATCATGGTAAGTGAATACTTGTGGGTGGTTTAACCCTTATAATTACACTTGAGTGGTTTTATGTTTGGATCACTGACTGGATACCCTTGGTATAACATTAGTTACATATTTATGAACAATAGAGGGACAAACATGTGGCGTCCGTTGCATGAAAATCTATAATTTGGTAAACTTGTATCTAGTCTAACATGTTTGATGAAAACCATAATTTTGTATTTTTTTAACCTTAAATTTTAGTGATTTTAGGTTTAAAAAATGAAAAATAAAAAATAAAAATTAAAAAGTAAAAATAAAAACTTCTTTAGGTCACATTTTATAATTTTTATGACATTTTAGGCATTTTTAGGCTATTTTAGCAATGTATTTTATGAAAAATATTTTTTTGGAGTTAAGGTTGTTGAGCTTTTATTTATTTTTATTTTATGTACTTTTTAGGGTCAAAAGGTTTTGGAGATCCCAAAATCATTTTTATTGAACAATTTTTGGGTAGTTTTCTAGAGTATTTTTCTTTTATAAAACATATGTTGGTGTCTCACTAGGTCTTCAAGTATTCTTTTAGATATTTTTAGGTCTAGAAATAATTTTTTAATCATTATTGGTGCAAGATTTGACCAACAACAAGGAGATGAACACGTGGCAAAGATGAACTGATATGAAAACACGAACTTGTTGGCCCAGTTAGATGTTCAAGCGAGGGGGGGGTGAATTGGACAAATTGCAAGTTAAATCTTTCAATAACAAACACAAATGCAATAACTGAAAATGATAATGATAAACAAAGAAACACAGACGATTTATAGTGGTTCAACTCTTGCCGACCTCCATTACCTAATCTCCTCGATTACGATTTTCTCAAACTCCACTAACCAATCCTCTTAACGGGTGAGGATTAAACCGTTACAGATTTCTCAACTTCAGGGGTGTGAGAACAACCGTTACAAAATGAACTAAATCAAGCTCAAGTGACTCCCCGTCACAGTACAATAGTCAATACAGATTTGAAATGTTGATTCCCTTACACGTAATCAAAAGTAAATAACTTATAGAGCAAATAAACCTCAAATGAATCTGCTCAGCAAATGGATAAAGTTTAAGCTCGACTGACAATGAGGTTGCTTCTCTAGCCTTCGTTGGATTTTCGGAGATTTTGAAATCACAAGCGATAAATCTAGAAAGTTTTTTGAATCAAAATATGTAACAATAATTCTATTCCCTTTGTAAAGAAAAAATCGACTAAATTCCAAAGAGTTTTGAGTGCAGATTTCTAAGTGTTTTGTATCATTGAGCAACAACTCTAAGTTACGTATATATAAAAAATGTGTTAGGGTTTCAATCACCGAAAAAACCTAAAACTTTTTTTGAATTTCAAATGCAACGGATAAGTTTATTCACCAAAATGGAGTTAACAAAGACTTTAAAATTTTATGCCAAAACAACGTTTACACAAGAATAGTAATGTCTTAGAAAGTTGACAGTTCGCATGAGTAAGACAATTGTTTTTATGACATGTGTTTATGAGCGTCCTATAACTCTTACAACATCCTACAAAGTTAAAGATCAAAAGACTCAACTTGCTTATGAGTGTCCTATAGTAGCAATAACGTCTTGATAGAATGTTAACTCGAGAAACGAGTTGATCTTAGTTAGCTCAGGGAGGGCACTACTACACTTGAGTGTCCTTCTGAAACTTACTCCCATATTTCCCATAAATCTTGAGTGTCTTGTAGCGATAGGAGCATCTTGTAGTATGGGCCTAATTTTTAAGTAAATTGGCCACTGCTTGAGCATCCTGAATGTTGTAAGCGTCCTGCTTGACCCTAATAAAAATTCAACTGTTTTTCCATTTTGAAATTTGATGAATTAAATCAAACTTTATACACTTCAGATTAAATCAAATGAACATAGTTCATTTATAGAATTTGAAATTTATTTGAAAAACATTTGAATCAATCAATCAAACGCCTTTTCATCGAAAATTGAAATCGTGAAACTTGTGAATATTCATTTTGGAAGCTTCGATAAGTACGATGAATTTGCTGAACGGGAATCAACTAAAGCTCTACATGTCACGCCCTGGGTTGCACAACGTGCCCCCTACCCAGGTGCGGGCGCACCCCCTCGGGGCGAACGCCTAGCCATTATGGATCCATAATATTGTCCCATCTCGGCCAGCCACGCCACGCAAGGACGCCGGTCACCGAGATCATTTATCCCCCTGCACAATCCACAGCGCAGGGAGGGCCTCCCCCAAGTTCGAACTCGCAACCTCTTCCTCATAAGGTTAGATTTCGCAACTTGAGTATCCATTGAGCTAATTTGGCTCAGTGGCTACTCAGAATGCGAAATCAGACTCCTTAAGGGAGGTCTGGAGTTCGATTCTGGGGGGAGGCCCTTCACTATTCATGAATAGTGGGGGTAAATGATCTAGTCCGTTACTAGGGCCCCGTTGGGTATCGCGAATTCGGCTAGATGTGACAATATTATGTGGTACTATGGCTAGGCGTTCGCCCCGAGGGGGTGCGCCCACACCTGGGTAGGGGGCACGCTGTGCAACCCAGGGTGTGACAAAAAGGCCTTATGTTTATACAGAAGGATTACCCCTCACTGTACCACACAATATTGTCTCCTGGCCACCCGGCGCACGGATCGCAACCACCCTTTGTCCACAACAGTGCATAGCACAGTGCGGGGCCTCCCCACGGTTCGAACACCGGACCTCCCCCTCGAGGAGTCCTCCGTCGCAACCGCAGTAGCCACTGAACCACTGGCTCAGTGGTTACCTAGGATGCGAATTCAGACTCCTTGAAGGGGAGGTCTCGAGTTCGATCCCGGGGGAGGCCCCCTATGTGGACAAATAATCGGTGACTGCAGAGGCAGGCCGATAGGACAATATTATGTGGTACTATGGCTAGGCGTTCGCCCCGAGGGGGTGCGCCCACACCTGGGTAGGGGGCACGCTGTGCAACCCAGGGTGTGACACTACAAGCCTAAGATATTCTACACAAACTAAGAAATAATCACAGTAGCCTCTAATACTTAAGCTTTGTCCACCGTGATCTTCATTTAACTTGATAACTCTTTAGCAAGCTCTTGCATTAAGCTACTTGTATCATCATCATATGGAACATGGTTTGTAATCATTAAAATATCTCTCATAGATCATAAGGGTTAATGTAGTAACATAACCAAACGACTTTAGCAGGAGCTCACCACCTAGATTCGGAACAATAGAAAGAAGAATAAGCTATTGTGAAGAGCATTGGTGCTGTCGGCCAAAGATTCTCCGACGGCTAAGTCAGAAACGAGTTGTTCTGAGAATAACTTTGCATTAGCTTGAAAAGCAATGACTAACATATCTTTGGAGGGGATTTGAGGGGCAATTTATAGAGGAAGTTCTTGATCGAGTGGCTATGATTGCTAGGTTTGCATGCCATGATTGCTTTCTGATAAGTTGGGAGCAGATGAGCTTGAATCGAAAGATCTCATCTACTCTGAATAAGTTGGATGAGGTCATCTACTCCATATAGCTCAGATGAGCTAATCTACTCCAGATAAGTCGGATGATTTCATTTACTCTAGATAACTCGGATGAGCTTGTCTACTCGGATGAGCTCATCTACTCCGGATAACTTGGATGAGTTTGTCTACTTCGGATAACTCGGATGAGCTCATCTGCTCTGAATAACTCAAACGAGCTCATCTGCTCCAGATAACTCAGATGAACTCACCTACTCTGGATAACTAGGATGAGCTCATCTACTCTAGATAACTCGAATGAGCTCATCTGTTCTAGATAACTCAGATGAGTTCATCTACTCTGGATAACTCGGATGAGCTCGTCAACTCCGGATAACTCGGATGAGCTCGTCAACTCCGGATAACTCGGGTGAGCTCATCTCGGATGAGCTCGTCTACTCTTGATAACTCAGATGAGATTTAGCTAGAAGAGCTCGGTATTCTAAAAAGGAATCTTTTAAGAACATTTTTGAGTTGAAATGAGTAATTTAAAACATGATTGAACTATTTTAAAATCCGATGAATAAAAACAAATTTTGAGAGTTAAAGTTGAATTCAAAAATGTTTTGGGTCTGAATCAAGCTAAAGTATGTTGAGTAATGATTCTACAAATCTAGACCAACTGATTGACCATAATACTTTTGTGACTTGAGTCTAAATTGATCATATCTTCATTTGAGCTTAGTTTGATCTCTTCTCAATTGAATGAATCAGCTCAAGACATTTAATCTTCAATTCTTAACTGAACCACTGAATAGATTCATTAGTTCAGAAGACAAAGTGGTTTGCAATCATCAAAACATTATTCATGGGGTTCCTTGAGACAACACTCTTCTTCTTCTTCTTCTTTTTTTTTTTTATTTGTAAATACTCCTTATAGTGGAGCATAAGTTGAGTGGGGCATTGTTTTTTAGGTTTTTTTATTTATAATATAAAACATATTGGTAGAATACACTTTTCCTTTAAAGACAAAAAAAAAAATCAGCACGTTCCACGCTGGTGCCAACATGTGTTATTCCAATAACCCTCTTGTCCCGTACATGAGAGAAGATATTTTGATGATTAACAAACCACATTCCTATCGATATTGAATACATGATGATGCATTGACACTTAACTCAAAACATGGTGGAAAGGAAGTCAAGCTTGTGATCAAGATGAAGACCATATATATATTAATTCAGGAATTAAATGTTATGTTATTACAATGATTTAGGACTATAGAATGTCCGTCATTATTTGATTCAGCAAATCATTCACTTCATGAATTTTTCATCATTTCTTATAAGTTTTCAAAAGATTTTCTATCTCATAGAAAATGAGTTTAACCAATTCAATTCGAAGACTTTTTGACTCATCTTTAGACCAATTGCATGATTTCTAAATGTTTGGTTTGATCCAAAAAGCTTACGTGTTAATTTGATTTGATCCAGTTTTGAAAAAATCAATTTTCAAGAAAATTGCTTTTCAGTTTCTTTCAGGACGCTGATAGGGCATGTGACGCCCCGAAAATTATTTCATCTAGCCCATAACCTAATTGCATTTTTGCCCAAACTCTATGTGTTGTCTTGATATGTTTGGTGTTTGTTTGATGATTGTTTAATGTTTGTATAGTTGATGCTTGATAATGTATATAAATATATGTATCATAAATTGTATATGAGTCATGTTAAATTAAAGTATAATGCATATGTTATGATTTATGCATGGGCTCATTAAACCATGAATTGATATGGGTTAGGATTGATTGAATAAAAGGATAAATGAAATTGAAAATTTGGTGTATTAAATGGATTGGACATTTAAAATACATGTGGTTGGTATGGGTAGTATGAGACCAACACATGTGAATGTTGGTGCATGAAAGTGGACAAGTGTCCAATGCCCACTTCTCTTCTTCAAGGAAGTGCTAGAATGAGTGGAGGGAATCAAGGAGAGAATCAAGGAGAGAATTAAGGAGAGAATCAAGGAGGGAATCAAGGAAGTGCTAGAAAGAGGTGAGTGGAGAGAAAGAAAAGAAGAGAAAGGAAAGAAGAAGAGAAGGAAGGAGAGAGTTGCAGGAGGAAGATCCCTGCGACATTTCCATCAAAGTGGTGGATCTTTAGAATATGCGGTCAGATTGAGCTCATATTTTATCAGCACCTTCGTAGCTTATGGTTCTTCATTCTGGTCGGTGGAGATCTTGATCAGAGGTTTCGTCTAAGAGATCTAACCTCTCAAACAAAGCTGGTCGGAAAGTCTGAATTTCTCGCACCGTTTCGCTCAAACTTATAGATCTACTAAATCTACCGTTAGATGGCTACCAAATTTGGGTATGTGGTTTAAAACTAATATTTCTACATTATGAACGGTTGAGATCTTAATTAAGGCTTTTTCGAAGAGATATAACCTCTCAAACGAAGCTGGTCGGAATTTTTGGGTTTCTCGTGCCGTTTCGGTCAAACTTGTAGATCTCCTCATCCTACCGTTGGATGGATATCAAATTTGGATATGTAGTTTATAACAGATATTTCTGTATTCTGAACGGTGGAGATGTTTATAAGTTTAGTATTTTGTGTGATATAGCCATCTGAGTTTGGGTATTTGCAGCAGGAAAGGAGAAACTGTCTGATTAGATACTTGTTCATCAAAGATACTTATCTTTTCGGTCCACCGTTGGATTGGGCTGATATTTGGACAGAAGGTTTGTTTCTTCACATACTTCAATATGTATGGTTGATTTTGTGATTACATATTTCTATTGGTAGATTAATACATCTGAACAGAATATTAAATGAAGAATTGGTAAGGTGCTTGTATTGGACCTAAATTTAGAATATGAACTTAGACATTTCCAAATAGCTTGCATGTCAACTATGTTGACCTAGTTGCCATTGTTGATGAACCTATGATGCAAAATCAGTGATATACATGGCCTAAGTATGAAAATTTTCATATTTTAGGGCTTTTGATGCTTTTGGCCTAGAATCATTGAATTGATGCAACTTATGTTTAATTAAGCATGATTAGAGTTGATTATGCTACTGATTTGGTGGTTGTGATCATATCATGGGTTAGGCCTATTTGTGATCAAGTGACCAAATTTGGGCATGTTTATGCCTAAGGAATTGAAAATCAGTATTTTTGATTAATAGAATGGTTTATGTATGAGAACTATGCATTAGAGGCCTAAGTCATGTGATTTGAGTTGAATGATGGGATTAGATGGGATTTAGGCCTATTGTTTATATGTGGGCTGATTTAGGGTTGATGTGTAATGTCTATGTGATTGAGCATAGAAATTGATGTATGGTAGGATATTGATGTATGTTTTAGGATCTTGATTGGGTTGATTCGGTTTGGTGGTCGTGTGTGGTTAAATACTCTCGCGAGGCTTGGTTGTGAGTAGACTTCATTTATGATTATATCTTTTATGTCATCATATCACTTATATATATTGTATCTTGAAAGCATGAATGTGTTCTAATGTTTTGAATGATGCATTGATTTGAGAAAACCTTATGACTTTGGTTGGACCCATCTATCTGGCTAATAGGGGGACTTAACCTTGTCATAAGAGGGTTTTAGGAAAGAAAATGATTGGGATCAACGGCACGGTGAAATAGACGTGTACTAGTAACCCAAATAAACATGATTGGGATCAACGGCACGGTGAAATAGACGTGTACTAGTAACCCAAGGCATGTGGAATGTGGATCCAAATTGATAAACTTTTACTTGCATCGAACTTATTATAAATGCTTGATATCTATATGTTATGAGCTTTTAATCATGCTACACATTGACATGCATACATGATATTTATTGATGAGTATTGATAACATATTTGAATTCTATTCACTGGGCATCGTTGGCTCACCCTCATTTTCCTCTTTCAGGTCCTTCTGTCCCGAATAAGGGCAAAGGAGTAGTCATATCTTGAGGGCCTTGCCTGCGAGAGAATCCAAGGCCTCGATGTGAGTTGAGAGGCATTTTGATTGAATTGTGTTTTAAATTATGAAGTACTATATTTTGGATTATGTAATTATAACACTTACCACATTGTAGTATGGGTGAGTTGGGACTTGTTAGATAGACTATGTGGGCATATGACGGTTTTATTTGTACCCACAATTTTGGACTTTATGAGTATGTCAATTTTAATGGACTGTAGGGATTATGATTATTATTTACGGTTCATTTTTTTTATGAATTATCTCTTGTCTTGGATGATTAATACGGTGGGTAGTTTTGTTTAATACCTTTTGATATCATATCGTTGTTTGGGATAAGGCTTGTAGGGTCTCAACCACCTCACGGGAGTTGAGGAGTGGTCGGAGATGCCTACGCCGGGCGTCCCGCCCCGGCATTCCGCACGCCATTCCCTGCGGGGTTGGTGGTCCGGGGCGCGGGGTCGCCACAGGGCATCAAGACGCTAATGCAGTGGCTAGTCACTTAATACCAAGCCAACTCTGCAGGACGTTGATGGACCATCAGAGCGCTGATGGTTTTTGGGTTTGAGTGTTCATCGTTTAAATCAAGGACGCTGATTGAGTATTAGCGCCCTCATTGAACCAACCTGAAAAAACCAGCAGTTGCCATCAAGACGTTGATTGAGTATTAGCGCCCTCCATGAACCTCTGGGTTTCCAAAATATAAACCCATCAGGACGCTAATGTAGCATTAGCGCTCTCCCAAAATAAGTTGACAAAAATCTATTTTTCAGAATTGTGTAATTCAGGATGCGGACGCTCCTTCAGGACGCTAATGCGACACTGGCAAAAGTTCTGGAAAAACTGTCAACCTATGTTGTTTCTGAAACCTTCTATTCTTGTGATTGCACATATGCCTTAGGTTTTCTCAAACAGTCTGATTATGCACATTTTGATGAAACAATTTATTCGTTTGATTTGAAATTCAAATCAAGCACCAAAACTTTTTAAAAGTCTAAATTTCAAGGCTCTCTTATAAGTGATAAGTAGGTATTTAGTATATGTTTTAGAGCATGTTTTAGGTGTGTTTTATGGTATTTAGTTCATATATTAGGTTAGTTTACCATAAATTTGGCTATTTGATAGTTTAGTTACATTTTGGTTTTTTGCATTATTTCGATTTGAAGTTTTATAGGTTGGTTCATGAGATTATTAAAACATGATTCTCACATGATTTGGGTTGTTTTCAAGGTCTTTTGATGGACCTAAAGTGGACTTTGAAGTTGGAAGCAAGTTGCATGAAGTTTGCTTGAAGATACATGTGCAAATCAAGACAAAAAGGCATGGGAAAATGGCTAAGTCCACAAGCAAGAGGAAAAAAAGGTGCAAAAATCCAATGCGTGGGTGCCGCGGCGCCGGGATTCGACAGATTTTAGAAAATGCGCGACTTTTGTATTTCGGCCATAACTTTCTCAATTTAACTTTGAATTGGGCATGGTTTGTTTCTATGGATTCCTTACTTGAAATACTATAGGATGGAAGGTTTTGATGTTGATTTTGAGTGGCGAACAAGAAGAAAAATGGCAAGGAAGAAAGTGGATATGCGATTCAAAATTGAAACTTTTTAATTTTATTGCGAACTTTTCTAGTTCGACTTGGACACTTCTTGGACGACTTCCTATGGACTTGTAGCTATATAAAGACCATTTTTTAGGGTTTTCAAGAGATATAAGAGAGGAGAATACACTGGAGAAGATAACAAGAAGCTAGGAGCAAAAGAAAGCGAAGATTCGACGTTGGAAACAAGGAAGAAGATTCAAGTTCCATGATTTTTAGTTTTGTTATTCATGTTTATTTTTGAGTTTTTCTCCATGCTTTGGTTTTCATTGTTCCAAAGTATGAACTAACTTGTTAGTCTAGAGAGAATATGGATCCTATCTTAGATTTTATGCAATAATATTAGTTTTTATTTATTGTCAATGATTTATTCTAGGTTTATTTATATTTCTCCATGCTTAATGCCTTTGATCTTTTGGCCACAGATCGATTGATTATAGATGTAGGGGGCGGCACTCGATAGAGGGTTCTCTAGGTTGGAACATGAGAAATATGACATGAGGTGGTCGTAGTATCGATAGGTATGCGATGCCTCATGAAATTGTAGAAAATTCATAGAGCGTAATCCATTGCTATTATATGATTTTTATCGATAGATCAAAATTATATTTTGGTAATAGGTTCTAATGCGGCACTCGACAGAGGGTATTAGAAACTATATGATTTTAACTTATATACACGAATAAGGATTTGATAATAACCATGTCTAATTTTGCATGATTGATAATTAGGAAAAATCTAATCTCTAGATGTTTTTAATATTGATTTTTCTCAATCAAATTCTGTTAACTTGCTATTTTAATTAGTTCTTTAGTTTAATTAGTATTTTAGTTCACTGATCATCACAATTTAGTTTTCTAGATAAAATTAGGGCTAGCAACAATATAATTAGTGTAGTAACACTATTCTTGAGGAAAATACCTAATTCTCATTGGTTTATATTATAACTTGGCAACCGTACACTTACGGTTTGCACCCATCAATAAGTATATCACTTTGAGTCGTTGAACAGACAACAAGAAAAGAAACAAGATTTTCACAAAAACTCTTTGAAAGTTAGTCTAATATTTTTGTGAAAAACAGTGCGAAAATACTTTGAAAATACTCTGATTTGAAATCACCTTCTGGATTAGTTATTCTTCACTATCATATCTTCCAAAATCCATTGAAGGAAGGAAGAGCAATAACCTCTCACTTTTCAGCCGAACATAATTATACATTCATAGTTGAAGCAGTGTTGGTCTGAGGTTCATTGTTTGCTCTATAAATATTTCTTTAATTCTTGGTAAAAGAATCAAACTCTCAAACTTGTATTTGATTTACTTTGGTGGCTGTGTATGTCACTGAAGTTGAGCAAGTGTTGCTTAAGTGGTTAACGATTTTTTTCACACTAATTAAGTTGAGAAAGGTTGTAACGGTTTGATTCTCACTCGTAAGAGGATTCAATAGTAGAGTTTGGACAAAATCTTAATCGGGGAGATTAGGTAGTAGAGGTAGGCAAGAGTCGAACTACTCTAAATCTATGCGTACTATACTGATTGATTATTCCTTTAACTGTTCTTATTGTTTTTGTTTATTGACTGCTACTATCTTGTTTTAACTGTAAATTTGTTTTGTTAAGTTTTTAAAACTTGCACCATTGTCTAATTCACCTCCCCTCCTGGAAAATTTTTGGGCCAACAACATGGAGCATGTTGATTAAAACACATTAAAACCCAAAAAATTTAAATGGGGTTACCAATGACACATCAAAAGAAATACATCAATATTCTTTTATACCAACAAACCCTAAACGATAAATTTCAACCGTACGTGGAGACTCCCATTCGCCCACATGTTCATAGTAATCAAGACAACGTGCCCACAATAGACCTAATCTAATATTATATACTAAAAATGTTGTACTACAAATACCCTCTTTAAAACATTAATTTTTAATTACTTCGATTATATTAATTTGATGTATTTTATTATATACATAGAGTAAAAAAACAGTTGTATTAAGAATAATCAAACCAAACAAGTTCATAACAAAGAGGAGTATCAGCAGTACTCGTACAAAAGCAAAAACAAAAGAAGGCACAAAAAACTTAAAAGCCCCAAAAAACCATCTCAATATAAACATTTCCCCCAATTCCTAGCCCAAACATTAATGAAAAAAAATTTATTGATTTTAGAAGCCACTAACCATGAACTAGCAAAGGATCAAAATATTAATCTACACATCCTCAGCTCTCCTAGAGACACCATAAAAAATACGATAATTATGTTCCATCCATTTAGTAAAAATAAAAGTAATTTCTTAAATGAAGACTTGTGATAGTATTTTAGGTAAAAAAAAGCTTAACTGTCAAAAATATATATTCTCATTATAACAGTATAAATGTGAAATGATTAACCTTGTCTTCACTTTTAGGTCATATTGATGCGGTGATGTATAATGACTGATGGGTATCTTTCTTTTTTTTTCTCTTTCCTATAGTGATGTCATATATTATGACATTAGCTTGGATAAATTTTTGAATATATATTTTGAATTATTTTAGGTTTTCTTTTTTTTATTATTATTAATTGAAGATTTCAAGTTCCTAATGCGAAAGTCTCAGGTGTTTTGAGAAAAATAAAAATAAAACAAAACAAAACAAAGAAAAAAGTCTAAGTCAAGCTGTCATTTAAGACTCGCCCATTAGACAGCATGCTGGAGTCAACTCTAACGCTTGAACTCTTCTTTCGTACTAGCATCCCACGAGCCACACGTGAATGCAACAACTACCTTATTATCACCTTCAATATAATGTATAGTAAGAAAAGAGATAGAAACCCAGTTCTAAAAATTAAGATAAGACCAAGATGCAGACCAACCAAATGGAGGAAGTAGAAGATCAAGAACAAGAGATGAAATGGCAAGCCCAAGTGTGGAACCACATTGCCGGTGGCTTTGCGGATTCCATGGCTCTCAAATGCGCCATCGACCTCGACATCTTCGACACCATCCACAGCCACATTTGCAAACAAGGCAAACAAATGATCACTATCTCCGAACTAGTTTCTTCTCCTCACTTGTCTTCCATTAATACCCACAAATTATATCGACTTCTACGCTACTTGGTTCACATGAAACTCCTCGCAGTACAAGTCGTTAACGATGGAGAAGAAGCATTCTCACTAACAGAACTACCAAAGTTCTTACTAAGAGATAATGAGAAGAATCTAGTGGATTGGGCAGTTGGTGTCCTCGACATGCCTGCCGTTAAAGCTTGGCATCAACTTAGCAACTGCATTTCTTATCCAAGCAATGGGCCGACGCCATTCGAGAAGGAACACGGGAAGAGCGTGTGGGAGTTCGCTAGGGACAACCCCGAGATGAACGAGGTGTTAAACAATGCCATGGAAAGTGATACGAGGTTTTTCATGCCAGCATTTGTTGAGGGTTGCAAGGGGATTTTGAAGGGAATTACATCGTTGGTAGATGTTGGTGGTGGCACTTGTGCTGCTATGAGTTATGTTGCTAAGGCTTTTCCTCATATCAAATGTACAGTATTGGATCTTCCCCATGTTATAGCAACATCACCAGAGTATCCAGGAGTAGAAATGGTTGGAGGAGATATGTTTCAATCCGTTCCTTCTGCTGATGCCATTTTATTGAAGGTATGTAGAAAGAAATTAAGACGATTTTATCTTTCAATTTTGCTCTCTCTCTCTCTCGTGTGCATTTAGGTTCAATATATTTTATATTTTAATAAAAGTAAATGGTAATTGGTCTATTTTTATAGAGTGTGTTTTAGCAGACCCTGCCGAGTAAAGGTGACAATTCGGCCATTGGCCCTGCCCCGACCCGATCCCACCGAACATAGGAATAATCGGGCCGAGCCCTATAAAATTTCGGAGCCAGGCCAACATTAAAAAGCCTTAGCCTAGACCCAACCCAAATCATATATGGACCGGACCTTTGAGTCGGGATTTTGGACTATTAATATAACCAAATATGTATTTTAAGATTAGATTAGTTACGATAAAATATAAATTTTAATTAAATAATTAAATAAAACATACAAATTAAAAATATTATTTATTTAATTTATCTTAAATATGTGTTAATTTATTCTAAATGAATTAGTTTATGTATGTAATTGGATAATATATTTCCTTCTTTCATAATTTTAGCTCAACCCTTATTATAATTTAGTTAAATTCATTATATATTTATATTTAGCCCTGCTACATACTTTTAGAGAGTATACTTAATAAAATATATATAAGTTTGTGCGTGTGTATATGTATGTATAATATATTATCTAATTATATAATACTCTTGAATCTTAATTATATTTTGTTTTTACCATGTTATACTATAATTGTATACTATATATACTCTTATTAAGAAATAGAATAAGTATGTAGATTATTTGTTTTATTAAGAAATAGACTAGGTATGTGGATTATTCGTATTATACACTTAATTGAACATACTCTTAATAGCGTATATATAATACAAATATCAACCATTAATTAAATAACACTATTGACTTAATTAAATATATATTATACACATTTTAGACACTCTTAATTGTAATAAAACACATGATTATGTTTTTTTATCATTATACATACATTATATTTTTTTTTGACACAATATAATATGTATGTGGTACGTATTATATTTATATATATTATATATTCTTTAATTATATATTTATATAACACAATTTTAATTATGTTTTGTTTTTTCATTTTATACTCTTAAATCTTAATTAGAATATATATATATATATATATATATATATATATATAAAACCGGGCCGGCCCAATTTTTGGGCCTTTGGGTCGGGCCTGGCCTTTGGACAGGGCCGGGTCGGGTCTAGCTATGTGATTTCAAATCCGTTCAATAAATTTTAAGACCGGGCCAGGCCCGCCCATGTAATAATCGGGCCAGAGTTTGGACCGGGCAATTTATAATGAGATGAGTTAAACGCATTGGGCCTCGGACCAAATTATCACCCCTACTGCTGGATCCGTTTAATAATTCTTTTTTATTTTTTTATTTTTTACAAAATGGTAAAAAAAATTAGAACCACTCTAGTTTTTATTTTTTTGGTTTAGTTTTTTACTTTTTTCTAATTTTTATTTTATTTTTATTTTTATTTTTTCATTTTATATTTTTATACAATTAAAACTTACAAAAAATTTTAAAATCTAATCAATTAAAAAATTAAAATTATCAACAATATGAATTTATAAAAGACTACTGACAAATAAAAAAACTTAACCTTCGTATATGCTCTTTCAAGTGATATCAATGCCTTGAAAACAACTGAAAAAAGTAATTAATAATTAGTAAAAATTAAAATATGATATTTACAAATGTTAATTTAATATAAGTAAGAAACCTATTAAAAAGGACATAAATTAACTACTAAATTACCGACTTGGTGATATTCCTTATCATGGTTACATTTGACTTAGATTTTGACTATATGGTAATAAGAAAATGAAGCATATACATTTGTGAAAATTGGTGAAAAGAAAAAATAGATCTTAATACTATATTATCCTTAACTTACCTCTATCTTTTAAAATAAAAGTAACAAAAACAAAGAAGTTTGTGAGGATGTTATTGAAAGAAACGATAAAAGTATGTCATAAGTACTTCAACTTTTTAATATATATATTTCTATTGAGATCGAACTGAACCATTAATATTACTTCATAGAAATTTAAATATTGATTGAAATGTCTAATTTATTTATTTTTTATATTTTTGCAGTTTATGCTTCATAATTGGCAAAATAAAGGATGTGTGGAAATACTAAAGAAGTGTAAGGAAACAATTCCAAAGGACAAAGGGAAGGTGATCATAATAGATATTGTGATAGACCAAGATGAAGAAGAAAATGATTTAACGCAAATGAGGCTTTGTTTGGATATGGACATGATGGCGGTGTCAGGAGGGCGGGAGAGAACCAAAGGGGAATGGAGAGTGTTGATGGAAATGGCTGGGTTTAGTCGATATGAGATAATACCCATTTTCTCCATTCAATCAGTCATTGTGGCTTATCCTTAATATAAGAAAATGCTTTATATTATTTTTTATCGGATCATACACTGCATCCATCAAAATAGACATAGCATTGATAATCCTATTACCCAGCCTCTCAAGCTCATTGGGACACCCAGATATCACCAGTAATAGAAACGCACATTGTTACCTGATAGCTATAGTGGGCCATCAAGACTGCATTCGCCACGATAGACCATCGTAATAATGTCCATACCACCTTTTTTTTTTTTGTTCGAAGTAGTCCATACTAATGTAATTAAAAAAACACAAATAAGAATAAAAAAAATGTAAGTTTACATGCTTCGGTTGCCAGTGTAGCAACCTACGTGCACTAGAGGAGATGAAGATATTCATTCGTATTGATCAAGAATCCTTCTACATGGTACATATATAGCAGCCAAGATGTCATATTTAGCAACATTCTTACAAGGTAAGAACACCAACTTAGAAGGTGAATAATTTAGAAGGCCAACCACTTTAGAAATTACCCAATCCTATCATTGTCTCTTCTCCAATACTCCCCCTCCAGTTGGTGTGAAAATATAAATAGAGCCCACTCGATTAAGATTTCTTGAACTCTAGGTTTGGCGAGACTCTTTGTAAAAATGTCAGCTAATTGTTGATTGTTGCGAACAAAGGGAATCAAATTACATTGCTTTGCACTTTTTCACCCACAAAATGGCAGTCCACCTCAATGTGTTTTGTCTGTTCATGAAACACGAGATTTGAAGAAATGTGAATCGCGGATTGATTATCACAGAAGACCTCAATGAGTTTATTAGGTCCAAAACCAAGATCCTAAAGTAATGCACGAAGCCAATTGATTTCACTAGTAGCAGCAGTCACTGCCTTGTCCTGCCTTGGCCCTAGATCGAGCAACAATATTTTATTTTTTATTCTTCCAAGAGACTAAATTACCATCAACAAAGGTACAATAACCAATTGTTGATTTGCGATCAACATGACAACCAACCCAATCTGCATCACTATAAGTCGATAGCAATGTGTGTCCATTGTTACGCATCCATATGACACGACCAAGATAACCTTTTAAATATTTTAGAATTATGGTAACTGCTTGCATATGAGAAATAGTAAGAGCATGCATAAAACGACTAGCAACACTAACAACATATGCAATATCTGGTCGAGTAATGGTGAGATAGATAAGACGCCCCACAAGTCACTTATATTGACCAATATCACCATAAAGTTTATCTAAACCATCACTTTTACCCTCAGTAGCGGTAGGTGTATCAGATGGTTTTACCCCAAGTTTTCCAGTATCTTGCAGCAAATCTAGCACATATTTTCGTTGGTGAAGAAAATCTCTTTCTTTGAATATGCAATCTCAATGCCCAGAAAATACCTAAGAATTCCAAGATCTTTAATAACAAACCTTTTGTGTAAGATGGACTTAAGTGTTATAGCAATTACCTCTAAGGTTGAATATTTTGATGATTACAAACCACATTTCATATTAATTTATTATTTGACAAAGAGTTCTCAAACTTAATGATATGAAGTCTATCCAATTAAGTGAAGCTCAAGTCAAAGAAAGGAAAGTTATTCTTCAAAGCTTTGATAGTGATGATACTTATTCCTTAATGCTTCAAATGTCTTTAGGATTGTAGAATTTCATAATAGGAATGTTCAACAAAGATCAAATCATTCCAAAACTAGTTTTTCAAAAGATCATAAGTTTTTCATGTTCTTTTATTTTTGTTATGAGTTTCAAAATGAATTCAATTTCTCAATTTGATCGTATCTTTGTAAAGTTTGAATGTTTTTAAGTGTTTGACTCAATCCACAAAGGTTTTCGGTTGATTTGATTTGTTGAATCTTTCAAACTTTCAAGAATTCAAAACTTTCTCAATTGAGCAAGACGCTCAAGCAGTGGTCAAATAATTTAATCATTAAGACGACATTGTAGGATGCTCACCCATGAGCAGGACACTCACAATTTCTAGAAAAATTCTGCAACAGTCCTTGAGGACGCTCACATCACGTGAGGACGCTCGCCATTCGACTGAGATCATACTGCTCTCAGGTTGTCGAACTGTAAGACTCTCGTTGGAGTGCAAGACTCTATTCATGAATAGTGCAGGGCCTCCCTAGGAATCGAACTCGAGACCTCCCTTAAGGAGTCTAATTTCACATTCCTAGTAGCCACTGAACCATTGGCTCAGTGGTTACTCAGAATGCGAAATTAGACTCCTTAAGGGAGGTCTCAAGTTCGATTC
The DNA here is from genome assembly GCA_035771175.1 of Paratinospora sagittata. Taxonomy (NCBI): domain Eukaryota; kingdom Viridiplantae; phylum Streptophyta; class Magnoliopsida; order Ranunculales; family Menispermaceae; genus Paratinospora; species Paratinospora sagittata. The sequence goes on along the minus strand of CM069611.1, from coordinate 15,944,109 downwards.
TGGGGGAGGCCCTTCACTATTCATGAATAGAGGGGGTAAATGATATAGTCTGTTACTAGGGCCCTGTTGGGTATCGCGAATTCGGCTAGATGTGACAATATTATGTGGTACTATGGCTAGGCGTTCGCCCCGAGGGGGTGCGCCACACCTGGGTAGGGGGCACGTTGTGCAACCCAGGGTGTGACAAAGACACTCATGTGTTAAATGAACCTCTGTTTTTTCATTGTATCAGCACCCTCCTCAAGCAGCAGGACACTCACCAACTGTGTCAGACAAAATTGACTTTTGAAGCGTGTGGCGACAATTCTGGATCATTTACTATTTTGGTGAAAATGTTTTTTAATAGACATTTTCAAAAGGCTTGTTTATGTCATTTCCATGAAAGTTTTTATCCATTGAGTTTGAATTTTAAACGAATCTTTTAGGGTTTTTGGGAGATTGAAATCCCGGTATTCTTTTATAAAATGGAAACTATTTATGAAAGAAACATATATAGATGCAATAGAGAAAATTTGCTCCAAAACTCTTTGAAATTTAGTCTGATATCTTTGTGAAAAATATTATGAAAAGAAAAGTATTTTCTATTGAGATTTGTGAAATTCTTCCTCAAATTTGATAGCCAGAATTTATATCTTCTAAATCAAAATTCAAAAGAGGAGAAGAAGAGCAAGCTTCACATTTTCAGCTGAGCTTAATCATTCAAACATCTTGTTGAACATAACTTCTGTAGAGCTCATCTGTGCTTTGTAAGTATTTTCATTGATTCATGGTAAAAGAATCAACTCATTACTTTGTAATTCATTTGTAAAGTGACGGAGAGTCATAGCTCAAGGTGTAATGGTTTCTCACACCTATAAGTTGAGAAGTGTAACGATTCTCTCACACCCATAAGTTGAGATAGTGTAACAGTTAAATCTTCACCCGTGAAGAGGATTCTCTAGTGGAATTTGAAAATCCTAATCGAAGAGATTAGGTAGTGGACGTAGGCGAGGCCGAACCACTATAAATCTTTATGTATTGTTGAGATTATTTTCAATTGTTCTTTAAATTTATTGTTATTTGTTTGAGAAAGGTTTAACATACAAAACTGTCCAATTCACCCCCCTATTGGACATTTAACTAGGCCAACATTAAGGTGAGTTATACCAACATGATCATCTCCTGTGATGACAATGTCATCAACGTATACCAAGACAATTATTGTGCTTGGGGAATCTTTTTTAACAAACAATGAAGAATCAGTTACACTACGTTGTAAACCAAACAATAAAAGAAAAGAACTCAGTTTACCATATCACGCTCGCGGTGATTGTTTGAGTCCATAAATTGCCTTTTTCAGTTTGCAAACAACACCGAATTCGAATTCCAGTGGATGACCAGGAGGTAAGTGCATATAAACTTCTTCTTCGAGATCACCATGCAATAAAAAACATTTTTAACATCAAGTTGGAATAATTTCCAATCATGATTAGCTGCAATAAATAGAAGAACTCGAGGTGTATTCATTTTGGCAACAGGACCAAAGGTCTTAGTATAGTCCTCACCATAAGTTTGAGTAAATTCTCATGCCACAAGACGAGTTTTATGGCGTTCAATAGAACCACCACTATTATACTTAATTTTGTATATCCAGCGACACCCAAGTGTGATTTGCATTAAGAGCTTCTAATTCCTCTTGCATAGATTTCTACCAAATTGGACTAAAGGCCTTTGTAAAGTTCTTGGGTTCTTGATGTTCTGATATTGCAGTCAAAAAAGCTGAATAATTGTTACTTACTATATCAGAGGTCATATGATCTTGCAAAGGATAAGACACTGCATGATAAGTGAAAAAATATTTTATTTTCTCTAGAGGGCGAGTTTCTTTCCCTGGACGTCTTGGAGGTGGCGCAATATCTACATTCTCACCCAAAACACCAATGGTAAAGGCAGTGGCCTCATTTGATGGAGTAGGGACATTAGTTGTAATTGGAGGCAACTCATTTGATGGAAGAGGTACATCAATTGTAATCGTAGGTAGTGGTACGAGATCAAATAATTGCTCCCTCTGAGCCAAAGTCTCCAACTCACTTGAAAAAAATGAGTTAGTTTCAACAAATCGCACGTTTCGACAAATAATACTTTTTTGAGATAAAAAATGATAACATATGTAACCCTTTTTTGTGGAAGAATAATCGAAAAATACACGTCGAAGTGCTCAAGCGTCCAATTTATCTCGTTGAGATGCTTGTTGGTGGACAAAGCAAACACAACCAAACACCCGCAAGTGAGAAAGATCCGATTTTTGATTGTTTAAGACCTCTAATGGTGACTTGAAATTAAGTACTCTACTAGGGAGTCAATTAATTAAGGAAGTAGCGGTTAACACTCCATGAGACCAAAACTTCTTTAGAACATGCATCTGAAACATAATTGCTCTAGTCACTTCTAAAATGTGGCGATTTTTCCGTTCTGCCACACCATTTAGCTATGGAGTTCCAACACAACTCATTTTGTGAACAATCCCTCGACTTTGAAGATATTATGAGAAAGAACCTGCGGTATATTTAGTACCATTGTCAAATCAGATTTGTTTTTTTAATTTTGGCATCATATTGAGTTGCTACCATGGTGTGAAAGTCCTTAAAAATAGATAAAACTTGTCACACCCCAGTACACAGCACACCGCAGTGTCTAGTACCCCTGGGATGTGATGGGTACCTCATACCGAGCGTACCCCAGCCATTATATACCACATAATATTGTCACATCCCAGTACACAGCACACCGCAGCGTCTAGTACCCCCGGGATAATGGCTTAGTGGTTACTCAGATTGCGAAATCAAACCTTATAAGGAGGTTGTAAGTTCGAATCTGGGGGAGGCCCTATACTATTCATGAGTGAATAGTATAGACAAATGATCCCGGGGGTACTAGACGCTGCGGTGTGCTGTGTACTAGGATGTGACAATATTATGTGGTATATAATGGCTGGGGTACGCTCGGTATGAGGTACCCATCACATCCCAGGGGTACTAGACACTGCGGTGTGCTGTGTACTGGGGTGTGACAAAAAGGCCTTATGTATTGGCTAAGTGGTTACTCAGATTACGAAATCAAACCTTATGAGGTTGTGAGTTTGAATCTGGGGGAGGCCCTGTACTATTCATGAGTGAATGACAAATGATCTCGAGGGTACTAGACGCTGAGGTGTGCTGTGTACTGGGATGTGACAATATTATGTGGTATATAATGGGTGGGGTACGCTCGGTATGAGGTGCCCATCATACCGTCGGTATGAGGTGTGACAAAACTTCAGTTTTTTATTTAAGCAAGTGTATCCAAGTAACACGAGAATAATCATCAATAAACATGACAAAATACTTGTATCCATCATAAGAGTCAAAAGGAACAGGACCCCAAAAATCAAAATGAATCAACTCAAATGGAGCAGCAAATTTAGAAAGAGAATTAACAAAAGGTAATCTAGTTTGTTTAGCAAATTGACAGACATCACACATACTAGACTTAACTAACATAGCTGTAAATAAGTGGGACAAGACAAGATTAGATGGATGTCCAAGCCTTTGATGCATAATGTGACTATCCATGTGACTTGATGTATGATAAGCTTGATTAGGTGGACTTAAAAAATAAAGGCCATGAGAATAAAACCCTTCACCAATCATCTTCTTTGTTGTTCGATCTTGAAATATGACAAAAGTTGGGGGAAAATTACATCACAATTTGAGGAGTTAGTGATTTTTCCAATGGATAAAAGTTGAACTAGGAAAGATCGAACAACAAGTGCATCAGAAGCAGCATGATGAGAGAAACAATTGATTTTGCCACTTCCTAACACAGGAACAGTAGTCCCATTAGCAACTGAAATATCATGTTCATCAGACTTAGGCGTAAAATCTTATATAAAAGTAGTGGAATTCTCCATATGATCTGTAGCACCCAAGTTAATAATCCATGATTTAATATTTGAGGAAGAAGAGAGGTAAGCATGTAAATTTCTTGACTCATGAGTAGAGGTCGATTGACTGCGAACAGTGGAAATAAACTTACTAAGTTGTTGAAGAATCTGGTTTAGCTGGTCCATTGAGATTGATGTATCTGTTATGGTTACCTGGTCCTTTTTGCTCTTATTATGAGTAGACTTGAGATGTGGATACAATTCCCAACATCGGTCTTTTGTGTGTCCGTTCTTATCACAATGATCACAATGAAACATACCTTTTTTTCCTTGAAATCGAAAATTGGTCTTTCCTTTGTCATTACCATAATATTTTTTCTTATCCAATATTTTTGTAGTAAGTGCATGATGTTCGACCTTTTCTGATAGGAGAGTTTTTTCAGGATTAATGGTCTTTCGACTAGTTTCTTCTCGTTGAATAGTGGCACAAACACTAGATAGTGAAGGATGCTTAGAGTCCATCAAAATGATGCTTCGTAAATGAGCATTCTGGCTTCAAGCTACTTAATAAATACCTTGGCATCAGTGGTAAAGGGACGATAGAAATTCAATTCATCCCACATCCTTTTGCTGTTTCCGAAATGTTCGCTGAAAGATTTTCCACCCTGTTCACCTGCAGCAATTTGAAGTTTCAATTCAAATACACAAGCGACATTATTGTGACTACCATAAAATTTTGTGACTGAGCTCCACATTTTTTTAGTTAAATAAAAAAAGGTAAAAATTTTAGCAATATGTGGTTCCATTGAATTTAGGAGCCATGATCTAACTAATTAATCAGTCGTTATCCAATCTGCATATTTTGAATCAATTAATTCTGGACATACTGATTGACCATTAATAACATCATATTTTTTCTTTCCACTTACAGACAAGGTTACTGCACAAGACCAAGGTATATAGTTGAGACCATTCAGAAGAACAGAAGAAAGCTTCCATATCAGCCATGAATGAAGTTGAAGGAGCAAAAAATAGACTTGATATGCATCAATGGCTTGAAATAAAATAAGGCAAAAAAAATGAGACTAACCTTCCATTTTTAATTACGCAGCCCTTTACTATAATCTCGTCCTATCTCTCTTAAGCTATGCCTCATCTTATTTTTTTACTTAGACATCGAAGGGTCTTTGATTGACACCACAATGTTGGTCAATATATAAACACCCAAGAGGGAAGTTGATGCAAGTCGTGAATAGGGAAGACAATAAACACACCTTTTATAATTCGTTGATTCACAAGAATACCGAATAAAGAGGAAAACAATACTAAAGTTCTCAAATGTTATTAATCTGAATTCTAATAACTCGTACAATAACCTTAAATAGGCAAAACTTACGATAATACTTCTAAATCTACTCAAACAAGAAAAATAGCAAAATTTCCCAAAAATATAAAATATCCTAAATCTTATCTAGAAAGAAAAATCTCGCTATATATATCATGTAGGAAAAAACGAAAAAAAAATTGAACTCTCCTACATCGAGTTATACTCGAAACAAAACTTTCCTAAAATATCAAAAACGTTAATTTGAAGGCCAAAACGATGAAATTTGCCCAAAAAAGCACGTTAGTCATACAATTGCAGTAGGTATTAATCGACAACCCATTTTCCTTCGAGAACAAGTTTCGTTTTGTTAAAATTCATCAAAATGCCATGCGTAATCTTTTAGCAAAATTCCACTTATGTATTTTTTTCACAACACCTTCTCCTTCTTGAAGTGTTCAAACCTATGCAAATATCCCAACTCTTTTTGGATTGCATCATTCCCCCAAGCATAGGAAAAATTTGACCTCAAATTTGACGACGGTTCATCATCATCAAAAGAATCCACAAAGTAATGAATGAGGTGTTTGACATTAAAAACATCAGAGGTCCAAATGTGACTAGGCAGGTCCAACCTATAAGCATTGGGATACATCTTCTCAGTAATTTCTAAAAGACCAAATTTCTGAGTTGCAAGCTTGTTGTACTCATGGGCAGGAACGCGATCCTTCCTCAACGTGGCCCAAACATAATCTGTCACACCTCGTTCTGTCACCCAACAGCAACAAATTGTAGAACCAGAGTGCAAACAATCATGGACATCAACATAGATCTTTTATTCATCCTTCATTAATTAAAGAGGGCACAAGTACAAATGGTACATTATTATACATACACGAGTACGTAGCAAAAATATATCTACACACCTAGATCTACGTCGACGTCCCTCACTCGCACATAGCATCCAATGACTCTTGTTCTAGCATGCAACATGTAAGAGCCTGGGAAAAATATCAACAGGGTGAGCTCAACAGATTAGTGGTTCAAGCAAAGTGAATGCAACATTTATAGAAGATAAATACAACAGTACATAGAATAATGCATTTCAATCCATGACAAACAATACAATCATGAAATGCAGCAGCATCCTCCATACCAACATACGTGTGCTTTATAAATCAAATAACAATTATGGAGTCTACCGCGGGCCATGTGCTTAGTATAATCATGCAATGGTTCCCCTTTGAAATCACAGGACCCCTCCAAGTCCCTCAAACAAAGGTGCTCAACAACATCACGAGGGCTTTTAATGATCTGTCTCAAAGACAAGGAACCACCCTCATCAATAATATGCCACATGCATGAAGTAATGTAGCATGGTATCATGTATATAGACGATGCAATGTTATGCTTATCATAAAGTAAAAGAATACGCAAACCTACGCCTTCATCCCCACCTCGTGAATCTTTTCGCTGCTTCACAAGAATGTACGACATCCATCTCTATAGCCATTCTATGAGCGTTGTGTCCATGGATTTCCTCTGTCCTTAATCGGACAGCACTTCGGCACATCGTTGGATCTTGCAGTCCATTGGTGCATCATAGGTCTTCAGGCTCCGCGGACAGCATCTCGGCGCATCACCGCGGCCAACATTTTAGTGCATCATTCATTTAGGCGCCTCGTTGGACTCTCAAGAATCACGGACAATACTTCGGCACAACGCGAGGTTCCAACTGTCGCGGATGGTATCTCGATGCTACAAACATCGCAGGGGAAAGTTGCAGCGTATTCGAGGGTTTGAAAGGCTTAAAGAGTGGTTTGGAGGAGGGAGAACTCCCCCTCATATTTATAGAAAAAACACAAAACTTGCCTGGGCAAGTGCCTGTGTACTTGGGCATTTTTTTAAGGTTTTCGGGCACTTCGCTAGGTACTTCATTGGGCTTAAATCGAGGAACCTTCCATCCTCAGTTCTTGTCATGTTGAGTACAGTTTTCATGCGAACATTGTTGCTTTATGTCATTTTATGATGTATTATCTATTTGTTTCAAATTTCTGGGTTGTTACATTCTACCACCCTTAAATGGAATTTCGTCCTCGAAATTTGACTATCGTTGTCTGAGTGTTTACACTCTAACGTTTGGGTGTTACAGTTTAAAGAACCTAATTGTTTAGCCCTTGCCTCAAATTTTGAGGACTTATTTAATTTTCTTGGCCCTTTCTCAATGGTACCCCTTGCGTTTGTGGTTGTCTTTTGTGAAGGAAAAAGGACTCCATTTGCAACGTATGAGTCATGGAATACTCTGTTGCGATCATTTCTCGTGCATAGCACATAGCACATTTGCCCCATAGGTTATCACCTCCGAGTCAGTCATTACCATATTTCGTGATGAGGCTAGCCTGACTATTTCTTATTTAACACTGAAAGTCAAACGATCTTGAGGTCTTCCGCCCAGTTGACTTAGTCCACGTCTCTAATTCGAAACTAGAACTTGTTGATGAAACTACTTTCACCCAGTTTTGTTTTGATAATTACAAATAACATACTTGTGATAATTAATCTCTTTGATGTAGTTGTTTCAGTGTTAACTAGATATATTAAATGGATTCAACGGCACTGTTAAAGCATGTGGACGGAACAACACCTTACGAAGATTCAAGAGTTTCATGGTTGTATTTCTTATTTAGAATCTTAGTGTTGTAGAGTAATATTTACAAGTTCCAACCACAACATGATTTGCATCTTTCAAAAATCATTTATATAGTTTATCATTCTCATGCATATACATTATTATATGATTAATCATGCATGGACATATATTAGTTTGATAATTATGTTATCACATAGTTAAATTTGTTTATCAGTGTTTAACCATACATTCATCTTGTCAACTTTGCATGGTTTTATCGTTTCACGTGTATTGTTCTTATTGCTTTGATCATTCGTTTAATCGATCAAATTACTCGTGTTTAACTTTGTTAATTATACCTCAATCTTGTCAAAAATTATTTTTAAACATTAGTCTATGTTTTTGACAATGTCCTAAACCTATTATGATAAAAAAAATTGAGTTCCTCTCACTTTTCAGTGAAGGAACGCGCTCCTCTAGGAAGGAACGCACTCTTGAGCATTTTCCCGAGACTCAGTAATATTTTATCAGGGTTTAAGGAACGCACTCATTGTAAGAGAAAGCGCTCCTGTGGCTTTTCCCGAGACTCAGAATTTTTCTAATCAAGGAAAAGGAACTCGCTCCTTCAAGAAAGAACGCACTACTGTTGCCAAGAGCAAAATAGGAACAACTTGAAGAGTTAATGGTTCTTGTTGAAGGAACTCGTTCCTATACTCAATGGGTATATTGAGGAATGCGCTCCTTAAGAAAGGAATGCGCTCCTTGATTGGAGGAAAATTTGAGATTTTTTAAATTTTAAACCAAAAATGCGCTTCTGTGTTAAGGAACACATCCCTATGCCTCAGTGTGATGTTTATTTATAAATATCACACTTACTCATTTGAATAACAATTTTTCCAAAACTTAGAGAACCTGTGCATTTTTCGTCTTAGTCTTTTTACATGCCAACAACAAGTTCTTGAGTGATTTAAATCTTCTTTCAAGGCAAAAGTTCAACAACATTTGATCTATTAATCTATACTTTCGAAAATTTCTCCACATCTTTCAAAACTTTGAAAAACTTGGGAGGTTCTCTTGTACAAGTGTCCAAAACGTTTTGAGTGCTATCTACATCTTCTATTGAGTCTTGATCATGATTTCTCTCATCCAACATCACATAAGAAGAATCTTTGAGCCTCAACCTTACCTTGTGGGGTATACATTTCTATATCTAGATTCTTGTGATTGTGGTTTATGCAAATCGGTTTTGTGCTTATATTATCATCTTTAAAACTGATTTTGTGTTAAGTTGTGTTTCTGAAACCCTATCTTGATCTTCATAAAAAAAATACCTTGTTTAGTGGTTTCATAAATAGTTTGTGGTATCGATTCATGTGTTAACATTATATTATATTGAATTGAAGTTTTAGATCAATACTTGATTTGTTTGATTCTTGATTTTAATCACATATTCATTTAGAATCATCAAGTTTGAATCTTGATAGTATATTGATTCTCGTGCTTTAAACTTATCATTGTTTAGAATCAATATCTTGGTAGTTGTGCATATTCGATTTACAGTTTTATATCATATATATTTGAATCGATTGCATTTGAGAAAACCTATTTCAACACTTCACATCATTTAAAATCATAGTGGTTGGAATAGTATTGTTGACTCATTCAAGATTGTAAACTTATATTGTTGAGAGTGTTATTGAACACTTCTCTATATCTTTTGTAATCTTGATGTATTGTTGACTTGATTAAGTTAACCGGGACATTATCATATTTTGTACGACACGTAACCATGCCTGTAAGTTGGTTACAAGTGTGACTTTTTAAGCCTTGGTATAGGTTAGTTTGTGGCTTTCTAACCAAGTCCCGGTATAGGCTAGTGGTTGTGGCTTTTCTAACCAAGCCCTTGTGTTGGTTAGAGTGTAAACGGCTTCTAATCGCGCCCGTAAGTAATTAGCCAATAGTGTATTGGAAAATCCTGATTATGGTGATTGGATAGTGGAGGTAGGTTCAAGGAAAATTGAGCCACTCTAAATTCTCTGTGTTCATTTATCTTTCTTGTATTTGTTATTTGAATTGTTACCTACTACGCACTTCACTTGTTTAATTAAAATATCCAAAAGGTAACACCAAAATCCGCCAAGTCCAATTCACCCCTTCTTGGACTATAATATTGGGCCAACAAGGGGTAGGAGTTGTGACTTTAGGTACATCATGGTTCCTGACTCGATTATGGTATTCCAATCCCAAAATCAAAAGCGGATCATTGGGTTGGCCAATTTGAAAATAATTTGGCGGGTTGCTTAAAGCAAGGTTTCAGTTCGAAATTCTTTTGAAATTTTTTTCCCAATTTTGGATTGGTCTCCAAAAATTCAAATCATTTACCAGGAGTACCTTTGTGTTTATTCTCACTTATTTACCTCATGTACTATCCTTCATGATGCTTTATATGCAACAAACAAGTTCTGTAAACCATCTAGATACCTAAATTATAATTGGTATCATTCAAGTTCGACTGTCCCATTCCAGCCAAACTTTGTTGATAACAGGTATAACCTAGTTTCTAGATGATTCGCCACACATGGTCTTACAGGTCTTCCATTGATTTAGAATATTTTAGTTATCCTCTGCATTCGTTATGTCTCATTTCACTTTGAATACAACGAGAAAAGGGATACTAGTGATCATGAATTTTCTGTCAAACATTTAATCCTGAAAGTTCACATTGGTATCATCCATTCCGAAGGCCTTTCTTTTTTCATGAGACACATTCATACCCCTCTCAATGCGTCATGTATCCTCTTAGGATGGAAAATTCTGTAGGGCTTGAAATTTGATATGAAATCCCATTGACAGTTCGATGGAATCATCAATATCAGATAACACAACTTAATTGGCAATAATATTTTATTTAACCTTAAACGCTCGAAACAAGCCGTCACGTAAGGTTTTATCGCCAAGTATCATCCTGGTTTCATACTGTATGTCCATCTCCAGGGAAAATGTCCGTAAAACCAAATGATCTCATTTTAATAAGGTATAACCTCGTCCGTGCATCTCCTTTTTGCTGACACCATGAAGTTTACAGCGGAAGTGCACCACCTAAGGTTGACTCAATTAGGTGAGCATTCATGCACCACGGGCGACTCACATGCACCATTAATCAATCCACTGGCCACAAGCGACTTACGTTCCTAGGTGGTTACGTTGTCTACTAACTTCCATGGATGATATCCAAACACTTTTCCTCAAAAAATGATCTCACTTCTGGACTCAACTTAAAAGTCCATCTAAATGTGAAAGAGGGGATGACTGTGTAAGTAGTCATTTAACTTCGATACGTTTTAATTCTCAAGCCACACTAGGCACATCAACCGGTGGCCGCGATAATATTTTTCTAGCTTGGCTTCTCAAACCTTGATTATAAGCTATGTCCTAGCTCTAGTGGCCCTTACGCTCCAAGGTTTCGTATCTTTTTTTATGCTCATAAGTATCTAAGACTTGCTGCAACGGCCATCAGCTCAACACTTCGATTATGGATCATATTCCAATCCATAACCCATAATCAAATCCTTGGTCAGATTTGGTCATTAGATCTAGCCATTGCTTATGTCATTTAATGGTCTACCTTCAAGGCCCATTATTCCAAGCAGGCGTATCCATGTTGCTTTCCTTAAGATCCATTTCCCTTAAGGTTTATGTTTTCTTCCAAGAATTTCCGTAAGGTTTATTTTCCTTAACTAATCATGTATTAAGCTTAAAATTTTCTCACCAGCATTTTTGACTTAATCACAATTCATAAGTCCTTTCGTGAAATAAATATCACCTCGCATAGTCTTAAAGCTGATTTCTTGATACATAAATATCTGGCTAATAATTGTACTGTCTCGTTCACAGAGATTGGACTCTCATTGATCATCAAATCAATCTTATATATCTAAAAAGGTTTCCATCTAATTGGATCATCCAATCTTCATGGTCACGCACTAATTCAATTAAGTGACCTTATCCTAAATTTCATTACTTTTCTTACTTTAGGTTAATTCCATAACCTAAGATCTTGTACAATTAATCCACAATCATCGGTTGAGAAAACACACTAAACTCATATCAATGTGCACAACCTCCCATTTTATCTCATTATGATCATCTAATCAAATTGATTATACTAGTACTAAAATCAAGTAATATAATCCTTAAATCACCTTAACATTAAACTAAAATCGGGTATGCTAATACCTATCAAGGACTACACTTCCCTTGTCATATCACTCATCATATGAAGAAATAAGATTAAAAAAAATTCAGCCACATCAAAATGTACAAATCCATCCCGATCTGGTCATACTCTCCATACGTGGCAAGACTAGCAAAATATTTTGCACTCACATTGATGCCCATGTGGCAGTAAGGAAAAATCATCATAAATCATCCTCACAAATCATTATTTGCACATACAAGATCATGAGCATGAAAAGCCCCAAAGACCTCAAAGCCAACACTAATCACTGATCATAATCCTAAGATCTTCAAATCTTAAGTCCCAATAATACATTAATTTATCTAGATTATTCATGGACCTTATAGTTCTCATAAAATCATTAACTCTTCAATTAATGAATTAATACAATTGACTTTACGAATTGAACCTTCATCCTATCTATTACCTCAATATATTTCCAACAATCTGGCTGGCACGATAATCATCCCATAAGTTCATCAGAGAGAAGGATATTCAATCCTGATTAATGTCTAGCTAGGTTTGTAGTTCACGGTAATCATCAAATTACATCATATCAAAATAAGATCCAGACAATCCTTCAAAATGGAAAAATATTTCAGCATCTATTCCCAAGATATAATTGCGCCACCTCAATGCCAACCAAAAAAATATCTCATTTCTAGACGCCACATGGCGGAGGGTGCCACGTGTATGCCCATGTTTTAAAAAAGAATCTTCTAACAGAACTTTTTCACGAAACCTTCCTCATGGGACTTATTTTATTTGAAATATTTTTTTTGTGCCATAACTCTAATTCCTAGGACAACACACTACACGCATACCGAGGGGTTGATGCACATACAAAAGACGTCATTGCCCACATTAAGGCATCTGACGCGTATATCACGTTGGTCAATGATCGACGCGAGCACCGAGGGACAAATGTGCACACTAAGGTGGCAAACGACCGATGTGCTTACCAAGGGATCGACACGCACACCAAGGCACTAAAATTGTACCAAGGTGGTAGACACACATATCAAAAGGGGTCGATATACATGTTGTGCTAACATAACTGATGTTCGTACCCAGGGATTACCGATGCGACCATTTGTGAGTACCCAAGGGTCAAAGCACACACCGAGGTAGTAAAATTTTACCAAGGTGGTTGGTATATGTATCGAAGGTCAGGGTACTAAAAATGTACCAAGGTGCTTGACATGCATATCAAAGGGGGTCGAGATGCACACCGTAATGATATCGCCGATGCCTGTACCGAGGTATCAACGTGCGAATGAAATCGGTCGCAAGATCATGCTCTGATTCCATTTATTTGTCACACCCCGTTCTATTACCCAAAATAATATGCAGCAATGAATCGTAGAACCGGAGTGCGAACAATCATGGACATCAACATAGATCTTTTATTTATCCTCCATTAATTAAGGAGGGCACAAGTACAAATGATACATTATTATACATACGCGAGTACACAACAAAAATACATCTACACACGTAGATCTATGTCGACATCCCACTCTCTATGCGCCTCCTTCGAATGTAGCACCGACGACTCTTGTTCTAGCATGCAACATTTAAGTGCCTGGGAAAATATCAACGGGGTGAGCTCAACAGCTCAGTGGTTCAAGCAAAGTGAATGCAATGTTTACAAAAGATAAATACAACAGTACATAGAATAATGCATTTCAATCCACGTCAAGCAATACAATCATGAAATGCAGCTGCATCCTTTGTACCAACGTATGTGTGTTTTATAAATTAAATAGCAACTATGGAGTGTACTGCGGGTCGTGTGCTTAGTATCATCATGTGATGGTTCCCCTTTAAAATCACAGGGCCGAGTGCAATGCAACTTCAGGTCCCTCAAGCAAAGGTGCTCAACCGCATCACGAGGGCTTCCAATGATCTGTCTCAAAGACAAGGAACCACCCTCATCAATAGTATGTCATATGCATGAAGTAATGTAGCATGATATCAAGTATATAGACGATGCAATGCTATGCTTATCATAAAGTAAAAGAATACGCAAACCTACACCTTCATCCCCACCTCGCGAACGTACGACGTCCATCTTTGTAGCCATTCTACGAGCATTGTGCCAATGGATTTCCTCTGTCCTTAATCGAACATCACTTCAGCATATCGTTGGATCTTGCAGTCCGTGCATCACATATCTGTGCATCATAGTTCTCCTGGCGCCGCGGATAGCATCTCAGGGCATCGTTAGATTCTAAGCGTCGTGGCCAACATTTCGGCGCAACGCAGGGTTCCAAGTGTCACGGATGGCATCTCGACGCTCCAAACATTGCCGGGAAAAGTCTCTTCGTTTCCGAGGGTTTGAGAGGCATAGAGAATGGTTTGGAGAAGGGAGAACCCCCCTCCTATCTATAGAAAGAGCACAAAACTTGCCTGGGTACTTGGGCATTTTTTCGGGGTTTTTGGGCACTTCACTGGGTACGTCATTGAGCTTAAATTGAGGAACCTTCCATCCTCAGTTCTTGTTTCATGTTGAGTACAGTGTTGTTTTATGTTATTTTATGATGTATTATCTATTTGTTTCAAATTTCTGGGTTGTTACATAATTGCCCACCTCAAACTCCACATGCCAACGTTTTCGATCTGCAGCTTTTTATATTTTTGTGTCGTTGCAACCAAATGATCATGAGTAGTCTGGCGGATCTAGTGAAGTTGCTGCACAAAATCCTCAACCTTGTCATGCACATGTGACTGATCTGGAATAAGGGCGAGATCAAGAGGACACTGGGGAACAATACCGTAGACAACCGCAAAAGGACTGAAGCCTGTACTACAGTTGTGAGCATGATTATGAGCAAACTCAGCCTGACAGAGCTTTTGATCCCACTGCTTCACATGATCATCGACCAAACTGCGAAGAAGATCTCTAAGGAATGATTGGTGACCTTAGTTTGACTATCAGTCTATAGATGATAAACACTGTTGAGATCAAGCTTCGTATTCACCATCTTCCACAAAACTTCGCCAAAAATGGCTTAGGAAATGAGTATCACGATCCGAGACAATAGAAGTAGGGAGCTCATGAAGGCGATACACCTCTCTAAAGAATAGGACAACCATGTTCACAGCGTCTACAAACTTCTTACAAGGAATAAAATGTGCCATCTTCGAGAAACGATTGACAACGACAAAGATAAAGTCATTTCTTCTGTGTGTCCTCGAGAGGCCAAACACAAAATCCATGTTGATATCAGTCCATAGCTGGGTAGGAATGGGCAAAGGATGATATAACCCAGCATTAGTAGCCTTGCCCTTGGATACTTGGCAAACACGACGATGTTCCACAAATCGGCCCATTTCTCCACTTATAGTTGGCCAAAAATATGAAAAGGAAACAAGCTGGAAAGTACGATCACGTCCCACTTGTCCTTCACCATGTAACTCTTGAATAATCTTCAAACGAAGACTGCCATCAAGGATGCACAGTTGGGTAACTTTAAATAGGAACCCATCTTGCAAAACAAAATCAGTTCACTCCCTATCCTATATTTGTCGTAGAATGCCAGAAAAGTAAGGATCATCAGCATATTGTCCCGTGATGGAATCAAAACCTGAAGCCTCAACCCTCATTTGTACCACAAAATTATGTCTCCTACTCAGTGAGCTACTCGGTTTAGGGTGCTAGCCTTATGTTTGATAACAAAAGTAAACCATTGCAAATATGTGGCCTAAGATGCATGCCTAACCGAGACTTTGTCTTGACGCCCAAATGCTTCAACACATCATGATCAGTGTATAGAACGAACTCCCCGTGAAACATATAATGACGCCAATGATGAACAACCTACACCACTACATAGAACTCTACATCATACGTACTGAAACGTTGTTTTGCCTTGTACAACTTCTCACTAAAATAGGCAATGGGTCGACTCTTCTGACTCAACCCCACTCCAATGCCCACCTTGGATGCATCATAGTGTAACTTGAAAGGTAGTAAAATATCTAGGAGCACCAAAACTGGGGTTGTGATCAATTTCTACTTGATCAGTACGAATGTCGTTGTAGCCTCATTAGATCAGAAGAACTTCCTGTTCTTCATGCAATCAATAACGAGTGCCATGAAAGATTCGAACCTACGTAATGGTTCTTTGTACTACCTCAACCTTAGCTTCATCGACAACTAAACCATCCCCGGACACTACATAACTCGAAAACAACACTGATCTGACAAGAATGTGTCTTTTGACGTGCGACATAAAGCTTATGACTCCGTAAAGCCAAAAGAACCTGACGCAAGTGATCGAGGTGCACCATAGGGCTAGGGCTATAAACCAATGTATCATCAAAATAAATCACCACGAACTTGCTGATAAATGGTCTGAGGACTTGATTCATCACTCACATGAAAGTACTAGGGCATTAGATAACCCAAAAAGCATCACCAACCATTCAAACAATCCTTCCCGTGTCTTGAAAGTCGTCTTCCACTCATCATTGGGTTGTATGCGAATCTGATAACCACTCTTCAAATCTAATTTGCTAACACCAGTGCCCCTCCCAACTGGTCGAGCAGATCATCTAACCTCGAAATAGGAAACCGATATCGCACTTCACACTGTAATCTTGTTGATGGCCCGACTATCTACACACATATTGCACTTTATTATTTTTTGCATTCATTTATCTCAATGACACTCGTATCCTTTTGAAAATTAATAATGTAATAATAAAACTTTATAAAAACATTAGATTTACTAATAAAGTTTAAACTTGAAACTTACAATAAAAAAATATAAAAAAAGAGAGGAAAAAAGTTTAAGAGCATTGGGAACTGATTCAGTCGCTCCCTGATGCCCTTTCACAACTATCTAACTATGGACGGCAACATGGCAGATCTTACAGCACAACAAGCCCTAGCACTTCACCATCACCAAATCCCACAACCAGTGGTTCTTCCTCCTTCTCAACCCCCCATTACTTACACCTTCCCTCTCGTTGCTGACACAATGGCTTCTCCCAACGCTTTCCACCATCAACCCTACGATCCCAACTATGTCTACCAACACCAACACCAACACCAACACCAACACCAACAGCAACAGACCTACGGTTTCAATTCGAAGCAGAACATCAATACCCTCTTTGTTTCCGGCCTTCCTGATGATGTCAAAGCTCGCGAAATTCACAATCTCTTTCGCAGGCGACCCTGCTTCGACTTCTGCCAGCTCAAGTACACTGGTCGTGGCAATCAGGTTTCCCCTCTAAAGAAATCTTCTTCTTTTTTTGTTGTGTGTATCTTCCTGTTCTAGTGATTTCTGCCTGTGTCATTTAAGTGAGATGTTGATTTGGATGACTGTAGATGTATAATTCCTGAATTAATTTGAATGATTGAGAAAAAAAAAAAAAGAAATGAATTTTAGCTGAATATTTTAGTTGATTTACCAACCAATTCTTTGGGTTTTTGCCCTGGTTGAGGTTGATTCCTAAATTTTTTCAGCTCATTGCATTATGGAAATTTCATTGCATTCCTTAGTTTACTTTAATATTTCTGAGAATCGTCCTTTTCGCTTCACAGTAGATCTTTCCTTTGGTGTCTTTAACTTTGGCATATTATCATCCTGAAGACTACTCATAATTGTAATTGTCTTGACATTTGTTACTTTAAGTAGAGCTCCATAATCCTAGATTTGATAGCCTTGGATTCCTTTATCATGATACCAGAAGAAGAGGAAGAAGAATATGTAGTCTCTAAACAACTTAAACAAAACAACTGGGTTTCTAAGACATACAAGTGATCTCAATCTATGTTTATAGACTTAAGAAAGCCTTTTATGGGTTGTAACAAACACCAAAAGCCTAGAATAGAGGAGTAGATAATTTTTTTTTGAGTAATGTGGATCTCAGTGCTACAAAGACTAGGTTTGTCTGTTGGATAACAATAGTTGATTCCAGGTTCAATCATTGGACTATTGTGGTTTTAGTGGCCTTTATTGATTGCTCAAGTGGAGAAGATGACATTGAATCTAGACATGGTAAATAGGACGTGTTGGAGAAGGAAAAATAAAAATCATTGGTGGTTTTCTTGGTGATATTTTTGTTTGGTCGAATAAAGAGTAAAATACTAAATTGTAGGACCTTCTGGTTTAGTATTCTCTTTCTGGAGAAAAGGTGCAGGTTTTTCTTCACATGGCCACATTTGTTTTTAGTCAAAGATCTTTGTTCGAATTTTTCCCTTTCATAGACAGAGATTCTTTTCTTGATATTTTTCAATATTCTTTTTTAGCATTCATTTTATTGCTTGGAACTTTATATGGCTACATCAATTGTTATTATTCAACCTTCTTTTGCATCATTCAGTGGAAAGAAACATAGTTGATGAAACAAATAGATGAAAGTATTATTCTTCTATCAAGAAATTCTTAATTTTGTAGAGTATGGGTTCATTGATCCTAGAGAAAATATAATTGCCTCCCAAAGAGGAGTTGTGTGTTAAAATTGAAAGAAAAATTAAAATGCACTCTTAGAGACTTTATGATGTGGCATTCAAAAAGGTAAAAGGGGCAATGCCATGAAAGCAAGTATGGGATATTTTGAAGAAGTCCTTCGAAGGTACAAAGAAAGTAAAGATGACACATACATGGTTAAAAAATTCTCCGAAATTCGGTGAACTTCCACGAATTATTTTCCTTTTTGCTACCATCGAAGTGCGAAGTGGATGTAAAATAAAAAATGCAAAAAATCATCGAAATAATTCGATAGAATTCGACAAACTTTGATAAAATTTCTAATTTTCAATTAAAAAAATGCAAAAATTTGACAAAAAGTTCGATAAAATTTAACAAATTCAACAAACAAGTGAAAAAATGTTATTTCATCAATAGAAAACAAAAAAATACCAATAATTATGTATTATTTTCAACTTCATTAACCAACATAGCAATATAAATTTTAAAAAATAATTTAACAAGCTAACAAATTATGTAGTTTATGAGATATGCTTTACCAAAAAGAGAAGAAAAGAAGCAAAAAAATGAATAAATAAATAAATAAATTGAAATAAGATAAAAACTCAAAAAAAATTAAAAGAGTTTCTAAAGCCATCTTCTTTTAAATAATAAACTAATAAATTAAGCATGGTGGAATTCAAATTAACAAAGTATATGGTTGAGAAGCAAGCCATCACAAAATTAAACAATTATTTATATATATATATATATACAATACCGTTAGTTTCTTTTAATAAATAAATAAAAATAAATATCAAAACAAAGAAAAAGAATTAAGACCAAAAGCCACCATTTTAAATTCATCAATTCACTTAACAAGATTGATTTTGTTAGTTCACTTATTGGTATTTTATGTATTAAAAGTGTTTATTTATATTAGTTTTTAGCTTATACTACAATAAATCTAGATATTTAAGTATATATGCAAAAATTCTCTGAACTTCTCTAATTTAGCGAATTTTTGCAAAAATTCTCCATGTCGAATTAAACTTCTCTGAATTAATTCCAATTTTCATGTGGCCGAAGTCAAGTCGAAATCGAATTTTCGATCCTTGGATACATATTCCAATAAGAGTAAACACTAATCTGGAGGTTTTGAGAGAGGCTCCAGAGTTCTAAGGATTCAAGATTAGTAGGACTAAAACCGAAACATTAAATTTAATTTTAGTGGAAGTAGAAATATAGATGAAGAGATAATGAAGATTGCAAGTCAAGAGATACTAAGGAATTAGGCGTTTGAGATCCATAATTTATCAAGAAGGAGAAATATGTGAGAATGTGAACTATAGAGTTCTTTGACCGAAAATAAAATAAAATATTAGAGTTAAAGCAAGATAGATTAAGTGGAGGAGTGCTTTAGGAATATTATATAATTGACAGATCTCATTGAAGTTGGAATGAAAATTTTATGTAACAGCTATTAGGCTAGCCATGCTCAATGTTGGGCAATAAAGAAACCATGCACGGACAAACTAAGTGATGAAAATGTGAATGCTAAAATAACATGTGGTAAAGCATTGAAAGAGAAAATTAAAGATAAACATATTCGAGAGATGGTAGGAGTAGCCTTCTTGGAGATAAAATGAGAAAAAAATCGATTAGGATGGTTTGGACACATACAATGAAGACCTTTGGATGTGCGGAAGAAATGACCTATTAATAATCGACAATAATGATAGAGGTAGAGGAGACCTAAAATAACATCAACAAAGATAATTAAGAAAGATTTGACTATTTGTAATTTAAATGTTGACTTAGCCCTTGAAAGAGCACGGTGGAGGAAGGGATTCATGTAGCCGAACCCATGTAGTTCCCAAAAAGGTTTAGTTGAGTTGAGTTTGAATTATTGCAAATAGACCATTGGGTGTGGTAGCTAGGAAGAGTGACCTATTAATAGTTCACGCTTCATATTATTGATGGAGACAAACGAAGGCCTAAAATAACATTGACATGGATAATTAAGAAAGGTATAATTATTTATAATGCGGACATAGCCCTTGACAGGGTGGAGTTGAGGAAGTGGATTTATAACGCTTTTGGGAAAAAAACTTTGGTGGATGAATTGAGTTGAGTTTGCATTATTGCAAATGGAAAAATATCCGGACTTATATTTCTCAAGTACAAATTTAGGTTGATCTAATGGTTAAATGATTGTCATCATTATTGTAAATTTAAAGAAATCATTATCGTACAAAAGATTTTTCAAATTTGAACAATGATGTACTGTACGGACATATAGTTGTGCCATCAAAAGAATACATGGACTCGTCTTCAATAATAGTTGTAGAAATTGCTAAACATAACTTGACCCCGTCAAGTAGATTCTAAAGAAATTCATTTACAAGACAAAAGAAAATCTTTCAAATAGCCTTTGTCCTCCTATTCAATGGACCTATTAGAGAAGTAGCTTCGTTTATTCAAACTTTTATTTTTCAAGTACAAATTTTGGTCAATCAAATGAAAAACTGATGGTGAGAAGGCTTAAGAAATCATTATTCTACAAATAAAAAAGATTCTTGAAGTTTGAACTATGAAGTATGATAATATAATTGTGACAATGAAAGAGTTCATGGATTGTAGCACTTTGTATGTGCTTTCGTTATTCGTTTCTATATTCTTTCAAATTCGATAATGAAGCCCTTGATATTCTTCTTTTCTTTCTACTTGAGTTCTTTGCATAATTCATTTGGTATGGGACCATCAATCTGTAAATTCCTTTGATTAATGGAACAATGACAATGATCTCCATAGGAGTACTAGGAGTACTGTTCATTGCTTCCATGCATTTACTCTCTGTTGGGTTCTCTAGGGTTGTAGGGGCCAACACGCCCTTTGCAAACATTTCAAGGTTTAAGATTAATTTTTGCATGTATGTGCTGTTGCCGTGGTCGTGTGTTGCTGCAGTAGAGATCTTGTGCACTTTAATGCCCATTCTCAAATATTTGAAGTGCTATTGCAAGGCGGTGACAATTTGTGAAGACGCTAGAACTCTTGCCACAAGAAATAGTAAAAGTACTGGTGCAATATTTATTTATTTATTTATTTTTGCTATAAGAAATCGTTGTCACATAGTGGGAGAAAAAGAAAAGTTGTGCCACTATGACTGTGAGTCTTGCTGAACGAACTGTGGGATTTTTTTCTTTTCTTTTTTTTTTTTTAAAAAAAGACCCTTTGCAAACTTTGACCTTGGGTGAGATTTGACCATGAAGTTATTTTTATATTAAAAAAAAATCTTGGATCTTTTTGTGAAAAAAAATTATATGATCCATACGGAAATTGTATCGACTCGTCCCATTGCATGATGTTGTATGATGGTGGATGGTAACATTGATTTTGTGCATCTTAGTTTTTGATATTCTTCTTTGGTGATTTTACATCTCTTTGTAAAGTACTTTGGATTTCTTGTTTTTGTTAATATGTTCTGTAACTTTTGGATTGATTTTGCTTGGTATGTTCTTCTTCTTGGTATATTTGGTTTGGTGCTTACTTTTATTTAGTTTTGGATAGGGTGCGTGAAATGGATGATTTTCCCCAATCTATTAGTGTGTGATTGGATGGAAAAAATTATTCTTGTTGGAGTTATGCCATGAAGATTTTTTTTAAGAGTAAGAAAATGTGCGATTACATGGCAGGTGTGTATACGAAACCCATTGATGAAAAGCATGAGAAGTATGCAGATTTGTTAGACACATGGGATGCCAATAATTCAAAGATCATCATCACTTGGATTAACAACTTTGTTGAGCACTCTATTAGAAAATAGTTACTAAAATATGAGACGACTAAAGAAGTTTGGGACCATCTGACTAGGTTATACATATAGTTCTAAAACTCCATTGAGGCCTACGGCATGAGGCGCGCAAGCTTGCGCATCGAGACTTATGCGTCTAGGTTATAAGAGATGAGGCTTAAGCCCCTCAATATATATAAGTAGAAGGGTCAACCATACTTCATTTTTATTTACATTTTTTTTTCTTTTTTCCGAAAACAGTCAAATTGATACTAGAACAAACACAGTAGTTCCTTTTCTTTTTTAGAGTTCTAATCTTAATTATTTAGGAGAGATCCAAACTCTAGTGTATATGAAAACTAAGAAGTGATATTACTTAATATCATTGCATTTTATTTGTTAAGTTTCTATTTGTTTCTTTTTTTGACATTTGAAAACATAAGAAAATGTTGACTTTTATTATGTAATCACTACTCATTAAGTTTTAATAGTTTCTATGATAAGTAAAGTAATTGCCATGTCAAGTCTTTGTCTTAAATGCTTGACTTGTTATGTGATGAGGTAAACACACACAGAAATAACTCAAGTTTGTATATATTTCATTTATCTCTAGTTATTAATGATTTTTGAATTTTTAGATATTATGAAAAAACTTTGTGTTCTTTTTATAAAAATGTGAGGCTTATGCCTCGCCTTACCTCGAGGCTTACGCTGCCTCACAAAGAGAAATCACCTCACTTACGCCTCACAACTTTTAAAACCTTGGTTGTACACGCAATCTAACTTTGTTAAACAATATATATCGGAATTAGACATTTGTGTAGTTAGGTAGGGTATCATGAGTATTCAAGAATTTTAGGGGGTGTTTAGTATGAGATAATCTTGGGGATGGGGATGGGGATGGGAATGAGAATCTTGAAGATTCCCATGTTTGATTCACTATTTGCATTTTTTAGGAGTGGGAAAGTGATTTCCAAGAAAGTAGGATTCCCACCCACGATGGGAAAGTGATTCCCATTGAGATAAGTGGAATTCACTTTCCCAGAAAAGCGATTACGGTGAGAAAGATTTTATTTCTTTTTGAAAAAGGGCAAAAAAAAAAACAAAATCACCCCCCTTATTTCACTTAATAATAATAATAATAATTTTTATATATTTATAAAATATTCATGATATAATTTTTTAAAAATAATAATATTATTATTTTTGATAAAAAACCAATTTTACTATTTTTAATTAAAGTGAAGTTTATTATTTTAATAAAAAATACTTTATTATTTGAAAAATATTTTTATTCTAACTTAATATTAAATAATAATAATTTTTATATTTTTATGAAATATTCATTTTATTATTTTTTTTTAAAAATTATTATTATTATTTTTTCATCACAACTAATTTTATTATTTTTAATAAAAACGAATTTTGTTATTTTTAATTAAAATTAAGTTTATTATTTTAATAAAAATATTTTATTATTTGAAAATTATTTTTTATTCTAACTTAATATTATTAATAATAGTTTTTATATATTTATAAAATATTCATTTTATTATTTTTAAAAATAATTTTATTATTATTTTTTCATCACAACTAATTTTATTATTTTTAATTAAACAAGTCAACGTGTACGTGCGTTGCACATGAACAAATTTTTTATTTTTGTTTAAAGAAATTTCTATTATTTTATTCAGTTTATGAACCAAATTTTTTTATTGTAAAAAGTATTTTACGATTTATAATTTTATTCATTTTTTATGGACTGAGGATTGACAATAAAAATTAAGTAATTTTTTTCGATGCTTATGTTGAAAAGAGGGGTAAGAAATTTTTTGTTATCTATACTACTTATAAGTCAAAGCCACATAATACTTCAACTTGAAGTCCAACCTTAAGACTTAAAAATAAAAAAATGAAGTAAATAAATAAAAAAGGTAAAAGATAAATTAACTTTTTTTTTTTTATTTGAGGGAAAATTAAGTTGTTGACGTTAAATCAACCTATTAATTAAAAGAAGTATAAATAGTAGTAATTAAAATAAATAAAAGTTAACCTTCCTAATTGACTTAAAGAAAAACTAAATTTAGTTAACCCCTAAATTAAAGATAATTGTCCATGAATGAAGAAAAAAAAACTAAAAAAAAAAAGAAAAGAAAAAGAAAAGAAAGGAAGTAATATTCAACAAAAATTAACTTTTTAAGAACAAACACATTATCGTTTGGATCGCATTAAACTATCTGATATAAACACCTCTATGTCCCACCCAACATTATCTATAACCTGCAAAAATTGAATTCATTAGACAACTAAAACAAATTATGCTTTGACTTCCCCAAACCAACCAAACGTTAGTAGCATACCGGCTTTGTCTCGCTACAATTTTGAAGATTTTGTTGCAATGATATGATTATCGCTAAGACGTATTGGAAGATTTTGGAGAGAAGATAAAAAATCTATAGAGTATGTGATAGAAACAAAGGAATTCATAAGTTTACTTCTCCAAAATTTGGTGATAACCACCGTATATAACAGAATGGCGTGGACGTGGAGAATTAACTGCTATTAAAACTACTCCCTTTGAGAAAAGTTGCAACAGTTGTGAAGAGTCACCTAAATTTTAGGTAGGTGGGTTCTCTTTTAAAAATTTTATGGCTTAAGTTATCCAAATAGCATATCTGTCTTTTATTGGCAAATTACAATATTACCCATCAAAATTTAGATTTTTATTTTTGAAACGGTTAAAGAATTGAAGCTTAAAGGGGCATTCTTGGAATTATTGGTAAATTGATCACCCCGTGAGTTTGGCCAAGTATTTGCATTATAAGTAGTAATGTAGTATAGATACCAATTTAACTATTTTTAATTAAAATTAAGTTTATTATTTTAATAAAAAATACTTTATTATTTGAAAATTATTTTTAATGTGTTTAATAATAAATTTTAATTATTTATTATATTAATAAAAAATAATTTTATTATATTAATAAAAAATAATTTTATTATTTTTAATAAAATTATTTCATTATCTAAGATTCCGATTTGGTAACAAACACAGTAATGTGATATTTTCAAGAAAGTTGTGCAAGATTTCTATGTGTAACCAAACACAGTAATTTAACATTCTCATCTTTAGATTCCCATCAATTACCCCAGGAATTTGATTCTCATTCCTATCTAAAGATTCCCGCGTACCAAACACAATCTTATAGTACTGTGATTGATCTTTGGGATCAAAACACTTATAAAGTCCGCAGAGCTTCAAGCCTTTGCACCATATATTGCTCGCAGAGAAGAGCGATACCATATATTTGCAATTTCTTATGGCTCTTCGTGATGATTTGAGGGACTTCGTGGTATTATTATGCATCGTACTCCACTTCCTTCTATTGATTCATTGGTTAGTGAGCTATTGGTTGAGGAGATCTGT
Organism: Paratinospora sagittata; assembly: GCA_035771175.1. Taxonomy (NCBI): domain Eukaryota; kingdom Viridiplantae; phylum Streptophyta; class Magnoliopsida; order Ranunculales; family Menispermaceae; genus Paratinospora; species Paratinospora sagittata. Next base: position 15,918,373 of record CM069611.1, on the reverse strand, counting down.
TTAAAGTCACAAGAAAGGGACTTCTTTTAACACCCAATCCAACTATTTTGGCTATTTCTTCTGAGTCATCTTCCAATTATCAAAATAGGAAAGATTGGAGGGTTGGTGTTGATGGTGTAGCTTTTGAGAAAACCATAACAATTTTCAGTAATTGCTTGAGTGTCCTGAGACACGTTGAGCGTCCTACTCGACTGATAGACAGTGAAATTAATTTCTTTCGAAAGATCCATTGAATCAAAACATTTTGGATCAAGTAAAAAACGTATAAAGATCATTCGAACACTTGAAAACAATATCTTAAACGATCAAACACGATTTTGATGAGGATCAAAATCTTTTGCAAACTTTGGAAGGATTTAAAAACATATTTGATCAAATTTGAAGGATAGGATCAATTTATGCTGAGCAGTTGAAAAGTAAAGTTCTACAAACCTAAAATACAATCTAAGCAACACTTTGCATTTGGAGAACTTGTGGCTCAGTGCTTGATTGTTCTTGGTTTGATCAAAGCTTCATTGTTCCTCTTGAAGTGATTCATCTTGGATTGATTTTTCTGTTCTTTGACTAACACACTTAAGATAAAGATTAGTTTGACATAATATGGTTTGTACTCATCAAAACATTCATCATGGGGTTCTTTGAGATAACAATTATGGATTTGAATGTGTGGTAAAAAAGACAGGTGCAAACTATGGAGTAGATTCATCGAGAGGTCCAACACGGCGTATATCTGACTCAAGCTGTGTCAATTTCTAGTCAGCATCGAAGGAATTTGTGACCAACTAGGCTCAAAAGGGGGTTTTATCATGATAGAGTAACATACAACAATGAGGAACTTTTCCTTAGTTCTGGAATTACACTTAGTGATTTGGGTTCTTGATCAGATTGACGAAGCAGGTTGAACTAATTTGACACAAATATCGTGGTTTAGGTCTGGAACTTTTAGAGGCTAGTTCAAAGAATGTCTTCGTCGATTTCTAGCCTCTAAAACATGAAGCTTTGGCTCATTAAGAGAGCTCCGACAAGAATTGTCGTGTGTACATGAAGGGAAAGGATGGGAGCTTTCAGTTTTCATATTCTAACTGCACTCATCGCTATGGTGGGACGAAGTTGAAGATCTTAGAAAGGCGCTTAATAGTTTATCTCCCTTATCCATTTTGGGTGATGACAAGGCTGTAACTTCTTGTAGCCACGCAGAGGAGAACTTTCTATCTGTCTTTAAGTTCTCTGAAGTTTAGGTTGGTGGACTGACATTATTCACTTTAGTGGCATCATCATTGTATGGGACATTACAGTTTCCCTTGAATCATGGAGGAGGCCTGTGATTTCCTCTATACAGTCCCTTTTGAGTTTTAAATGTCCTCTATATTATTAAATGGTTTTTCCTCTCGAAACACTTTTGGTATGTAACAATTAATCATTTAAAGTGTTGACTCCTAAATATTGTGATCTGCATAATTTAGGTATGGAACTTGTTCTTATTTGGTGAGCCCTTATTTAATGGAGTATTGGACGCATGATATAAATTTCCTAACATTGCCTCGATGCTTCCTTTTTCCAAAGACGGTAAATCTCTTGGATGGCATATGACAAATAGCTGGATCACTTGATGTTGAAAATCCATTTATTTCTTCTCCAGTTTGAATATCTCTTTTGGTATACCAAGCTGTTTTTTCCCACAGTATGTAGCCTTCCATAATCTCCATCTCAATCTATATGTTTTGTGTCCTTGTTAATCCTTTGCGATTCTAGGTTAGCATTGTTGTCTCCCTGATTCAGATTCAATAATTTGTGCTGCATCTAATCATCTTTTATCCTCTAATTCTTTGGCATTAACAGTAGTTATTCCTTTCTTTTTTTTCTTTTTTTCACTTTGATCATCATATGACCTTGCAATTGGAAGATGCATTATGTGGAATCTATTGAGTCCTGATCAATCTAGGATGGGCATTGGGGCTTTTCTCTAGTGATATCATTATAAGGGTAACACGTGTTGTGATTTAAGCTTTCTTTATTTCGTTATTGTCTTATCATGAGAGCATTGAGAACTTGCATTTCTTTACTATTTCTTTCTTTGTAATATTCCTTTGCTATATATTTACTGATCAGTTATGTTATTATTGTGATTTTTCCCTGTTTTGCAGGTTGTAGCATTTGCTTCATTTTTTAATCATCAGTCAGCAATGGCAGCAATGCATGCTTTAAATGTGAGATTTTAAATTTCTGTAGATTACTATTCAAATTGTTCTGCATCTTTCTTTATTCTATCTTAATGTGATTTTTGTTCGTTGCATTTTTAATTATATATTTATTTTAATCTTTCTGCTGCTTATAATGCACAAATTTGAAGGGAAAAGCTCAAAAAACCTTTCTGATAATGTGTTAAACTGCAATTAAATAAGATATGGTCATTGCATCATTAAAGGGTATCTTGAGCTTATTTTGTCAATATATTCTCTTAGTTCATTGGTCACACTTGTGGGAAGCAAAAATAGTTCAACGCAATTTGAATTAAATGATATAATCTTTATGGAGCACAAGGCAGGGTTTTAAGAAACACTATATACTTGAAAGTTCATGGTGAAGCCATTTTTGCCAAAAGTTCCAAATTAACCATCTAAACTTGATGGTTATCTTTTATTTTAAAAGTTAGTTACAGAGTTAATCTTGTAATTTAAGTAAGTAGTTTAACCATTCCAGACTTCCTATATCTCCTACTTTTGGGATTACCTTATTTTTAACTGTTCCATTTAACTATTTTCAATCCTAATGTTTACTTTTTTCCTATCTATTTTATTTGAAATGACATTCTTACTTTTCTACTTATATTTATAAACATCATGTGCAATGCATGTACATGGCACACTATACATGTATATATTGTATGTAAACATCAGTAGCTCAGATCTCAAGAAGTTGGCAAAGCCAGTGGGGGTGGATTAAGAAGCTTAGTCCTATTTCTGTTACCAAAATGTGGTAAAACTTATCAAAAGGAGAGTTTCTGGATCTAGTTCATGTTAGCCTATGTCCAAGGTGATGTTGAATGGATGTTACACAAGATCCTTTGGTGACAAGTTTCAATTGATGCTTTTCCTGATTTGATAGTCTTGTTCTGAAGTTTATTATTATGCATTGCAGGGTGTACTTTTTGATCCTCAAACTGGTGCCACTCTGCACATTGAGCTGGCCAGATCAAATTCACGTTCAATGCGATCACGAGGTAGAGTGGTACATGTCACTTTAGCAACATTTATTCATTCTCTCTATTACAAAATATTAGGATGAAGCCATTTGACTTAGCATTTTGATCTTTCCAATCAGAAAAGTTTATGTTCAGATCTGGCCATTATGGCAAACAAGGAACTTATTTGAAACATATATGTGTGTGTGTGTGTTTATATTATTTTCTTTATGTTTCTTTGGAATAATTATCGACAATTTCTGTTGGCAGCTGCTGGCGTTTATTTTGTTATTGATAAGAGAGCCAAAGCATCACCAGATGCCCAAGACACCTCGAGCAATGATGGTAATGAATTGTGTCAATATTAGTTTCCACGGGAATGAATAAACCATGGAGTTCTTTCGTTGGTTTATGCAATTTTAGCATATATTGCTACTTGTTCCAAATGCTGTTACATGTTCTTTTCCTGTGCCTTTAGGCTGAGAACTAGGTGCTGTCTAGAGTTTAAGTACAAAAATACCATCACCAGAAATTGATTGTAGAGCTCACCTGCACATGTTTTTTGCACATTTTGCACGTTCAGGGGATGATGATGGATCTGATGAGCCATCCGGCACCAATAATCCTAATTCAAGCAACAAGGGTGATTTAGCTACTGCAGAGAGGTTCAAATGCACTCAAAAGCGAATAGTTCAATTAAATTTTTGATATTGCTGGACTTCACCTTATTTTTAGAAATTGCATATGGGGATCTTGCTTTTGATCGACAGCTGTATTTGTTTTTCTTTGGTGATCCAGAATGTCAATGAACCTAACATCGCTCTGTTCTTTGCGATTTCAGTGATGAAGTTACTGACACTAATGGTGCTGGTTTTGTGGGAAACGTAAGTCCATCTGATAAACTTCAATGCTAGGCCTCTATTTTGAACAATGGCGTAAAATTTGATGCATTTATTTCTTTATAAATTTGGCTGATTTCATAGATAATCTGATTTGACAGTGGTTTGAGTGCTTTTCCATGATTGATTATGTTGTCTTGCACTCTAACAACCCTACCCGTACAAATTTACTGGAAAAGAGTGATTCTTAAATTCCTTGTTTCTTTATAAGCACTATATGGAAAGTGAAAATGTTCAGTCCTTTATGAGCACTTCATGAAAATTAGAAACGTTTAGTCGTTATCTTATAAATATATAATAAAAGAGAGAAAAAAGATTATTTAAGGGAAGCCTTTTTCAGGCTTCAAATTTGTTGTTCCTTCAATGGAAGAAACCATTTCAACCAAAAAATTTGATATTGGGGGGGGGGGGGGGGGGGGGGGGGGGCTATGGTGCCCTACTTCCATTGGTCCTGATGCTTTCAGTCTCCCTTGTAAGTCCCACTCCCCCATCAATAAAAGGTTCTTTCTCTTCTTTGCATTATTTCTTTCTTTGTCAATTCTTCTCCTTTTCTGTTTCTCCTCATTTCTGTATCATTTAAGTTCAGAACCGATGCCAACTAACCCGACAATCATTGTATCGGTTGGGTGGCCTAGTTGGGTCATCTGATGAAGTCGGGTTAGTTGAGATTTTTATAAAATCCAACTTGGCCTGACGTGTGCATCCGTAGTCCTCATTTTAGAGGCTTAATTCCCAGCAACTTAATCACTCGGCGCATTGTGCAAGAATTGAAATGTTAAGGGGGTTTACAAATTGGATTCGATGAGTTTGCAAATATTATCTAGGGTCATATGTATGTGTGTATTTATATAGGTTCCAAAGGCTCATTTCGTTTTACTGGGCTATTTGGTTTGCATGGAGATGATGTGATTTTGGCAAGGATAGATAGATAATCACATCCAAGGGAGTTTTCACAAAAATCAGTCCATTCTGAAATCTCTAACTTATACAATTATCATTGCACATTAATTTTGGTAATGGATTCCCAATTTTTATACCACCTTGAACAAGGTGATACATATCAAATGCTTTTCTTATTGAAGAATATCAGCATATTGATATCCAATTTCTATTTTGATTACATGGTCGTGAAAATGGTCAAAAGCCTACAAAAATAACATTGTATCCTCTAGATTGTTATACTGAATATATCACGGATATTTTCTTACTTGATATTTTCTTAAAATTATACCAATTTTCAGATTCATTAAGAATTATGAAGCTTTGATATTTATGGAATTCAAATCTTTTTCCTTTTAATTGAGTCATTTATATAGAAATATTTGAATATTTCTCCTTTGAATTGAGCCTTGAATCATAAGATTTCAAGGATTCATATTTGGATTCTTATGATCATGGCTAAAGTCTGTGGTTCATATTTGACATGCAAGATTTCTTGAATGGAAGACATTTAGCTTATAAAAGTTATAAAAAGTGCATTATTATTTTCATCCTATAGAATGTTCTTTTTATTCTAACAAGTTTTCATATGAGCTAGAGTAGTTTTTGATTATGTTGCTCACTGATATGTATATGGGATCTGTGGGCTATCATGAGTTTGATGAATATAGGTTGTAAGACGAAGTTTCAAATATTGTATATAATATAAATAAATATATAGCAGGAGAGATTGATGTTTGGATACTATGCTTTGATTTGAGGTGGGCTTTGGAATGTACTTTTGAACATTGACTGGATTGTTCTTGGGTTGTTGGGTGAGGGAATTCTTGAGATGATGGCGTATAAGGTACTAGGCTACAAGTAAGGATAAAATTGGCCAATCAAACTACCTATTAATGGGATCAAATTTTAATCATAGGTCGTTAGCTTTATAACTAGAAAAAGAAACAATCTGGACTCCAGGTTTATTAAAGTTGCATCTATCAATCCAAGTAATAGCCATCAGATATAACCTTTTTGTATTTTATATAATACACTGAATTTGACCTATTTATAAGAGGAATAGGTGGAACCTGACATGCTTTTGTCGTAGAAACTCAATTTTGTGAAAGGTCACTGGAAATCACAAACTAAGATTCTAGAACTCAGTGAACTTCTTCTTCTACCATAAAGATTCTCGTTTAAGTCTATTGAAAATGATAACATCACAATGAGTGTTTTCAGGGTTTTCTCATTCTCTGGGTAAGTCTTTCCCTTATTTGTGCTTCCTTTTTTTTCCGCAATAAATTCTCTGTTTCTTCTCAAAAAAAGAAACTGATAACATCACAATGTGGTATATATAATTAGTTTCTGTTTATTATAGTTAAAAGAAACATCAGATGCTAGCATACACAAATATAATCATATATATGGTCTCTACTTTTAACTTATCTTTCTAGTATTCGGCAAGTGCTTAGCTTCTTGGCTATCAATTCCTTTGTATTTTGAGCCTGTATAGGTAGGCATGTAGATCATGTTTAGTAGTCAAGAGAAGTAGAATGAATAATGCTTCCATGATGACCACTGTCTCTTAAAATGCACTGCAACAATACCTGTATGTAGAAAGTAAATAGAGAGGTAGGGGTGTTAATTCGAGCCAATTGGTCTGTGCTCAAGATTAGCCTAACTTGTCAAAGGACTGATCTAGAACAACATACAGCCCTTTAAAGCCAGGGTTGTGCTGACCTGGCTAGCTAGTGACTTGTGGCAGATAGGCCTGCCTGCAGCATCTGCAACAATCGTAGCCTGCTAGTAGGTTGCCCCAAAGCAAGGTCAATGTACTTTTGCAAGTATTTCTGAGGTGGGTCAGTCCAACTGCAATTTCAGGTCCAGACCAGTAAACGCCATAATGCCATCCATATGGAGGTTTATGCTTTGCAATTGTTGAGTTTTTTTCTTTTTGAATAAGACTGACAATGTATGGAAAGAAAAATAATAATGCAAAAAAAAGTTTCAAGTTTTGAAGATTAATATGACATTTTATCTATGTGAAAAGAGGCATGTCCTTATCAAGCCCATGTTAACATATCTTAAGATGTAACATTTATAATAGTGGCCCACCACTGACATACCCTCTCTACCTTTGGTTATCGTGCTTTATTGTAGTACTTTGTATCCTCTATATTTGTGGGATTGCTATCAAAAATAAGGATTTGTATGCTGTTATAGAGCAGTCAGAGAAGCCTGTGGGAGGCAAAGTACAACCATGCTCCACTTTGTTTATTGCAAATCTAGGTCCAAATTGCACAGAAAGTGAACTGAAGCAGGCTCTTTCTCAGTAAGACGCTATGCATTTTGTTTTCTTTTATAGATTTCTAAAATTAAAAAGAAAAAAAATCAATTTTTTTGCTTTCCAGTTTTGTACCTTGGTTTTATAGATGTTTTGCTAGAATTGTTTTCTGTATTTACTGTTCTGGTATGTACTGTGGTTGTATTGTAATTTCAGGTATCCTGGATTCCACATTGCTAAGATGCGTGCGAACCGGGGAATGCCAGTTGCTTTTGCTGATTTTGAGGTACACATTCTATTACTTAAAAAAAGGGTATAATTTATATTCATATCACTAAATAGTGATTTTAATATTTTGTTTCATAATATGTGCAAATTCGACCTATATTGAGCTTTTTTGCACACATCGTATACATAGTTCTAGGCTTGGATAAGAGGGCTGATGGTTGGATTAGGTACGTGACAGCCAACATAAAACTTTGTTAGATTATCATTATCTATGACATGAATCCATTTAATCAAACTTTGCAAAGGGCTAAGACATTAATATAACTATAGACTTGGCTCTTGATAGAGTGGAGTACAGGAAGGAAATTCGGGTTATCAACCCCATGTTATTGGGAAAAGGCTTTATTCAGTTGGATTTTGTTGAAAATTTCATATATATACACAAGGGCGAAGATTTTCAACTTCCAAATTTAAAGCTAAGTTGGAGTTTATATGTAGGTTATGGAGAATGTATTTGAGTAAGACTAGAACCGAATGGACCTAGTTTAGGACATGACAGTCTTAAACAAGCAATTAATTTTCCTAGGCAAAATAAATTTTTGTTTCTATGAGGAACTTATAGCAAGGGAAATATGTTAGCATTTTAAGAATGGATAAACTAGAAGTGCATGGGAGAGGCGAAAGTCCTAAATCAATGTTATTGTTTGAGAGTTGCATAATTAATATAAAGTTATGCAACATTGTCGTTTTGGACAAGGAGGTGTAACTCTTTATCCGTACAAAAGTTTTTAATCAACCTGTGGTGGATGTGCATGTGATTCATAAAGTCGGTCATATGATTCCTCCTTTCAGTTTTCATGTGATGATCTTCACAACCACCTTTTCTTGTACACAGGATGTTGAGCGTGCCGCAGAAGCATTGCAGGGTCTTCAAGGCAGCCTGCTGCCATCATCTGACCGTGGAGGTTTGCATGTGGAGTATCCTTGTCGTCTTATTTGTTACCTTAATTCTACTTTCTCCTTGATAGGAGAGTATTATATTACCAACTATTTTTGTGCTTTTTGTGAAACTGCAAACTGGTGTTATTCTTGACTTTAGTGTTTCAGATATGCTAGGTCTAAGATGAGGAAATTGTAGGAACGAGCGTCATAATAAAATCCTTGGGCCTCTGGTTCTCACCCTTGTCCTTGATCTCGTCTTATCGTTGGCACTGTCGTGATGGATTTCTGGCTTGTACAGTGAGTTGTACAATGGGTATTTATAGCACTGTGAGGATCAACTACATGACATCTGAACCATTTTAATGGAAAATGTTGGTTGCTCTTCTTTTACCATGAAGCAGAGGAAGACTTTAAAGCTTACATCCAGCATTCAAGCTTGAAACAAGGGTGTGTTTTCTTGATGTCGCCGAAGTGCCAATGGATTACAAAACTGAATAAAGATAATACGTCCCTCATCTGTAGTTGATGTTATTTTGCGTGAGAAGACAAATATCTTTTGGTAGGATTATAAAATACTTCCCTCAATTGTTTTTTTATTTATTTATAAAATTCTGATCAACTAGATATTAATATATCACTTTTGAGAAGACAAATATCTTTTGTTAGGATTATACGGGAATTAATGTCTTTTCATTTGAAGATGTGACCAAAATCTAATTGGCAAACTATTCTCCGGTGGTAAAGTTGGAGAATAGGGGGTCATCACCGACTTTAGTCAGCTTTTATTTTAAACCACCATTTCCACTTTCTCAGTCAGCTCAATTTACCCATTTAAAATCACCAAACTGGTCTTATGCTATTAATAAAGAGTAGTACTTGATTAAAATATTTTTTAAATATATGTTGTTGACATTGTGAGAGTTGTTGAATTGTTTTAAATTACCTGTGTTAATTACACATTAACACGTAATTTTTTTTTAATTTAATAAAAAAGTATCTTAAAAAAAGTCCCACTATTTAAATTTTTTTTCTGCTCAACCCAAAAGACCTCCTTGGTCTTATCTTGGCTTTTGACTTGATTGCCCAAGAATCTTCTTTAGGATTGCTTAGTTGAAGTTCATTCTCTAAGTTTTTAAAACGATCAATGATCTTTAAATGTTTTGAAAATGATTTCAATCTTGTTTTTAACTTTATTAGAAATGATTTTAAAAGTGTTTCAAATCATCACAATGATGTTTAAAGTGTTTGATTTCAATTTAAATGTGTTTGTGCAAAGTTTTTTGAAAAGAAATTAGTGTTTAAGGGCCAAGTGGTTGATCAACGTGCTCCTTGTGACTAGCACGCTCCCAACGTGGTCACTTAACTATTTGGTCTGCTACAGTCACCAGTGAGCTCCCATGTGGAGCAGTGCGCTACCTTCTAGGTAGTGTTGAGATTGGTCTAAGTTCTTTCGTCACCAACACGCTCCCCTTCATAGCTACGCGCAGCTGTATGATGTTGGGCATGATGTCTACTTTGATACATTGTCTTTTACATAGTTTTTCGTACAAGATTTGTCCCATACATTTGTGTGCAAGAATCAGAACATTAGGTTTGAATTTCAAAATCAAATCAAATCAAAGCTTTTTTTGGAGATTGAAACCTAATCTCGACCATTCTCTATTTTCCATTTAAAAAAATGTTGTGTTCTTTGAGAAACAACCAACAAACTATTTGCACATTAGAATGTTTTCAAAGATCTCTAAGTGTTTTCTACGTCTTGTACAACTTTTCATTGTGTGCACTTTGGATTGAAATGAGCTTATTCAAAATTCATCTAAGTGTGTTTTGCAAAAGCCTCTACTCTTTACTCCATGCCCTCGAGCTTATTCTTCATCTTTTTTTGAGCAAATTCGTGAATAAGGTTCAATAATCTTCGTAAGCATTTTTTATGTTTTATGGGTAAAGATCTCCATTATCACTTTTGTATTTTAAGTGGCATGCTAGCCACGGGAAGATCTCTTGTTGAAAATTGTATTTGTAAAAGCTAGCTTACAGTGACGTGAGTGTATAAACAATTTTGATCTTCACCCTTAAAGTAAGATCTTTAGTAGGTTTGAAAAATCTTGATAAAAAAAATCACGACAGTGGATGTAGATTTCAAGAGCCGAGGCACGCTAAAATACTTGTGTGCTTTATTTTTTTTTTGTTGTCTCTGCTTGCTTGCCTGCTACTATTTTTATCTTTGAAAAGTTTTTAAATCCTGCAAAAAATTTAATTCACCCCATTAACATTAATAGCCTTTTGTAGTCCAAGTGTTAATAGATACTTGTAATCTGCTTAAGCTCTCGAGGCTTATATATACTGATTTGATCTGACCTTCTAATTAATTAAAATTATTAAAATTAAAAATTTCTAATTATTAAAATTAAAAATTTCCAACTTTATCAATGTGATTTGATCCGATCTTCTAGAAGGGTGTGAAAAAACTTTTCAATTATTAAAATTAAAAATTTGCAACCTTATCAATGTGATTTGATCCGATCTTCTAGAAGGGTGTGAAAAAACTTTTCAATTATTAAAATTAAAAATTTGCAACTTTATCAATGTGTGACTCAAGCATGTGGAATTGGTAGACACCACATTGATGTACCTAATCTGTTTTAAGTGCGTTCTTAGTGGGCCTTGTAGGTTGATCGAAAGATACCTAGAGGCGTAGGAGGGTAGACTCTGCTGTTAGGCCAGATTTAACATGTGTTATAATTCGAGATATGAAAATGGGGATATAGTTCAAAAAGTAAAAATCCGAAAATAAATATTTATTATTTTCTTGAAAACAACTTAGTTGCTTGTTGACTTAAATCTTAAATTATTTTAAAAAAAATATTTTATATATATTATGTCTTAATATTATTTTTTAATACAGACACTGTTATTTTTAAATATTTTAAGAATGCATATGTATTATATAATATTTTAATATATAAAGAAGATTAAGTATTATTATCGAAATATAGCATTAATAATCAACGTATATTTAATATTACTCTTATTTTAAAATTTAAATAATTAAATATGTATTATTTATTTTTAAATTTTTTAATGTAAAAATTACATCAAAATCATAAACCAAACCGGAGCTTGAGTTTTATAAAAGGATCCTCACTAGCTTAATTAAGAAACAAGAAAACTCAAGACGTTGAACTTTCTCTTCCAAGCAATGGAATACTCATTTTCTTTTATTTTCTTTTTTGTTTAAGATCCTATTTGCAAAAAAAAACATGTGAACATTATAAATTGGCACCTGGGAGAATTGGCCATGAGCGAAAAAAAAAAAAGAAAAGAAAAAGAAAAGATATAATATTCAACAAAAATTAACTTTTAAGATTAAACTATCTGTAGAAACACCTTATCTATAACCTGCAAAAATTGAATTCATTAGACAACTAAAACAAATTATCCTCTGACATCCCCAAACCAACCAAACGTTAATTAGTGGCATACCGGCTCGGGCTCGGGCTCGTTACAATTTTGAACATTTTGTTGCAATGATATGATTATCCCTAACAAGTATTGGAAGATTTTGGAGAGAACATAAAAAAAATAGGTAAGAGTATGTGATAGAAACAAAGGGATTCATAAGTTTACTTCTCCAAAATCTGGTTGTAACAACCATATATAAAACTACTATTAAAACTACTCCCTTTGAGAAAAGTTGCAACCTGTTGAAAGAGCTACCTAAATTTTAGGAAGTTGGGTTCTCTTTTCAAAATTTATGGCTTAAGTTATCCAAATATCTGTCTTTTATTGGCGAATTACAATATTACCTATCAAAATTTAGTTTTTTATTTTTTTAAACAGTTAAAGAATTGAAGCTTAAAGGGGCATTCTTAAAATTATTGATAAATTGATCGTCACGTTAGTTTGACCAAGTATTTGCATTATAAGAGTATCTCCCATTAGAGAATCATTCTACTTCTAATTTCTAACTTATTGAAAAGTGATTATTAGAAAAGTGCTTTCAAAAAAGTTATTTGTACCTATTTCGTGAATTTGAAAAAAAAAAAAAATTTTAAAAATTATAAAACTGTTTGTTATAACTTTAAATAAGTGCTTTTACTGTAAATTAACAAATTTACCCTTATATATAAATTACTATCCTAATGTTACATTAAAAAAATTACTTTTAATCAAAGGATATTATTGCACATTTGTAACTATCAAAATTTATAACCTATAATTTATTTCATGTAAAAATTAAAACTTTTTAATTTTGCTATGAGTATGTTAATTTTTCTTATAATTTTTTATGGTTAATATAAATTTAGTAAATAACAATACTAATTTATAAAATAACAGCACAACACAACATGCAATGTAAGATTATTTTTTTATTTTGAACATATTTTTATCTAATTATTTTTTTATTATATCATAAATAATAAAAGAGACAAAGAAAAACGAAGAACATTGTTTTTAATTAACAAATATTGAGCAATATATTATACTGAATAAACTTATATTGATGGAGTAAGAATAACTGAAGAAACCATATATTATTAATGCTTAAAAAAAGTCCAAATCGAGAAATAAAACCTTTAATGAAATATAGTCCAAATGGAGTACTCCTTTTTATTAGTCCTACATGATGAACATAAAATCTAAATCATTGCATAGTCATATTTCACCATAGAAATATATAATTCTTATTATCTAATGTCATGTCATATATCATGACAAATTCTATCCGGCACCCTCCTCATATCATCATCATTGTTGATATGCCTTGGACCATGTCGATCACTTTTTCTTATTTATGGGTCTTCTTAAGGGACGTAATCAGGGTTGATATCATACGTGTGAAATTGCAAATCTGCAATAGACTCTTTTCAAATGAAATTGTGAATAGCCATTTAAGCACTTATCACATTAATTTGATGTCTAATATCATAAGAAAGTACATTCTGAAAAATGTATCATCTTTCTTTTCACACTCTAAATCCGTTCAATAACACACCTTAATGAAGAATGAATTTCGTTAAATTTCTTTTGTATATTTTGAGGTAATTGTCAACGTCTAAACTCCTCGAGATGGTATCTTAGTCTAGAGAAAAGAAATAGATAATAATTCTAGCAACATGAAATATGAACTGATACAACGGCCTTGCCTTTGCTTTTCTGTAACTTGTGAAACAAAAATCTTTTCCTTTGATATTCAACTTGAAGCATATGTACATGTTAGCATAAAAAAATATTTTGACTTGAATAACAATGAAATTTTTGTAGGTTTTGATCATAGAAATAGTTCCTACTTATGAGCCACTCAAATCTTGACTTCCAATTTTGCAAGGAAGCTGAAGCAGGACATGAAAGTAGCTTATCTTGAATCATAGTATGCAAAAAAAGAAAAAAACATAAATGGATTGAAGAGGCATTCTAGTGTTTTGAACTCTTAACAAATGATTACTTTCTTTGATGACTAATGCAGTGCGGCCTCCAGATTCCAAGAGCACCAATGCATAAACAAAGTTAAATAACTAAAACCAATTTATTGATCTGTATGTACCTTGGTTTATTGATGATGAATGCATGATAAAACTGATAAAACCACTGCTTGTATTGATGAAACTAGGATTTGCAGGTAAGTGGGTGATCCTAAAAAACCATTGAAGAGTCTTTGAGAAAATGTAGGGGAATTCGAAAGCCAATGAACAGAAGCAACCAAAGTAATGAAGACACTTGAATTAATCTCAACACTAGGTTTCACCGTGACCTAAGACAATCTTTGCGTATTTTTCCGTCTGCCACAATGGGTGAGATTTCCATGAATAAGAGCCTACTTTGTTTTCTTCTTTAAATGAAATATAATTTCTAATAAAAAGAACTTGCAGATACAGGTTTTCTCCGGCCACCGAAGCATTAAGCATCAACATATTGATGAGAAAATCCACCACAAAAGTTTACAAAACATTGGGGCTCACATCTGCAATTAGAGTCAAAGAATTTATATACTGATTCACGAGTTCCCCGAGCCACTCAACCCACTGAACCATGGTTTGCTATGCACTAAATATGAAGGGCTAATATGGCATTTAAAAAAGGTTTAAAAACCTATACATTACCATTGATTTGAGTTGTTTCAACTATTAAAATTTTCAAATTATTTCATCCTGAAGACTGGTTGAGCTAGGTTTTTGGATGTTTCTTATAATGGGGTAAATTTTCTATTGCATAGAAAGTCAACAAATCTTTACTAATTTTAATAAGGAATCTGTTGATTTCAAGTTGATATTTTATATAAAAGTTGAAACATCCCTCGTTAATTCTAATATTAGTAGGTTTAAGAAAGAACACAGACACCCTCTTCTATTATTTATTTTTTAATGTATGTTGAAGCCTTCACAAAATTATTCTTAATAATGAAATAAAACACTCAAGCTTACAAGCAATAATCTAAAAGAAAGATTGGTTCTAATTAAGAAGCAATTTCAATATGTAGTTCATAAGAAATGGAAGAAAAAAAAAGTAGAGCAAAAACAAAAAAAAAAATGAAGAAAAGAAATTTGGATAAATTATAATTAATTGCAAAAAAGAAAAAAGAAAAAAAAAAGGTGATCTTGAAGATTTCTTGTTAAATTATACTTGATAAAAGTCTACTCGCCGATGGAGGAATAAGACGTAGCACACAGGTATCATCACCGACACCACAAGAAACTGATCAAATCACAAACACTAAAGAAAAACACAAACTAAACCGAATATGGAGATTTCTTGAATATTTTTTCAGGTAAGAGCTAATCAAGAATTCGAAGTAGAAGAAGATGATGATGAATGGAGAACAACGAAAGGTAGCAAGATAAAAGAAAAAATCTAGATCCATAAGACAAAGCAAGAGTTTTTTTGAACCTTCAAAGAATTAGAAGATGAAACACCTGCAAAAACACCACCAGCGCTGCAGAAGAAGAAGATTTTTACCTTGGATTGAATTAAAAAAAAAACTTAAGTCCATCTGATAAACTTCAAAGCTAGGCCTCTATTTTGAACAATGGCGTAAAATTTGATGCATTTATTTCTTTATAAATTTGGCCGATTTCATAGATAATCTGATCTGACAGTGGTTTGAGTGCTTTTCCATGATTGATTATGTTGTCTTGCACTCTAACAACCCTACCCGTACAAATTTACTGGAAAAGAGTGATTCTTAAATTCCTTGTTTCTTTATAAGCACTATATGGAAAGTGAAAATGTTCGGTCCTTTATGAGCACTTCATGAAAATTAGAAAAGTTTAGACGTTATCTTATAAATATATAATAAAAGAGAGAAAAAAGATTATTTAAGGGAAGCCTTTTTCAGGCTTCAAATTTGTTGTTCCTTCAATGGAAGAAACCATTTCAAGGGGGGGGGGGGGGGGGGGGGGGGTGGGGTTGTAGACTTCCATCGGTCCTGAAAGACGACTTCCATCGGTCCTGATTCTTTCAGTCTCCCTTGTAATTCTTTCTCTTCTCTGCATTATTTCTTTCTTTGTCAATTCTTCTCCTTTTCTGTTCCTCTTAAAAAAAAAATTAAGAACAACATTTTTACGTTGAGCTGAAATTGCTGCAAGAGAACAAGAGCAAACAATGTAAAACTGAAATTGTGCTTATAAATCTATAAGGGCATAATGGTCTTCTTTTCCCCAATCGTAGAAGCTTAAAACGAGAAGTTGGAGGTGAGCAGATTCTCCAAACCGCAGAAAATTTGTGATTTCAACCAAAAAATCAATTTTTCCTAAACAGCCGATTATGCAGATTTTGCGATGAAAACGTTGAGACGCTATTGTGTCGCTATAAAAAACAGGGCCATTATGCTCTTATGGATTGTGAAAAAATCAAATGTCACGTAGGATAAATAAACATTGAAAACGTGGTGATACTGACCTGATAAGAATCATCAGATGTTGCCAAATTCTGTCTAAATGTTAGTAAAGACCAGGACTTGTTCATGCATTGACATCATATATAAACACCACCCAGGGATGTAAGTGGTTTATGATCCACAAAATAATTAGAAGCAATGCTCACTATTATTGACATTTCTCTGGAGAGGGACATACAATGAGAAACAGGGATCACCTGGGGAAGGACATCTGTACGTGAATCCAGGGCGTCGTTCCTGAGGAGGGACGTGCAATGAGAACCCATGTTTACCTGGGGATGGACATTTGTACGTGAACTCAGGTGACGTACAATCATGGAAACATTACGAGACGGTGTCATGCATAGATACATGTTGTATTGATTATGATGCTATAATGTGATTATGTGATATTTGATTATAAAGTTTCCTTTATTATTGTCATATTCACGAACTATTTTATTCATTAGGCAATAGCTCACCCCGTTGTTGTCAAATTTTTCTTAGGATATTAGGGTGGACTGGGTGGAGGTTTTTGGGCCCACATTTTGTAACCCTTGTTAATTAAAGAGAGATTTTGGGAGGTTGTTCCCTCAGTCATATTCTGTACAAAAATACATTCTGAAATTAATATAATTAGATTTGTACTCAATTGTGTTCCTGCGCACTCGGCTATTGTTATAATGCATTCGTGCCCTGCCTGTGAGTGTTCCGCCAGTTTAGGCTCGTCCAGGCGGGGTGTGACACTTTTTTTTAAAACACAATCCATGAGAGCATTGGAGATGCTGTAAGGAGGCGTTTGGTATGGGGTAATCTATGGGATGAGAATTAAAATATTGAGGATTCTCATGTTTGTTTTACTATTTACATTTTTTTAGGAGTGGGAAAGTGATTCTCGGGATAGTAAGAATCCTATCCAAGATGATAAAGTGATTCTCATAGAGATAGGTGGTATTTGCTTTCCCGGGAAAGTAATTACCATGGGAAAATTTTTATTTCTTTTTAGAAAAAGGCAAAAAAGAAGAAAAAACCCACAACAACCCAAAAAATAAAATCGCCTCCCTTATTGCACCTATGTTAATATTTTTAAATAAAATGATAATTCTTTATTAGAAATAATATTTTAGTAAAATATTTTATTAACTTAATATTAGTAATAATAATTTTTATATTTTTATCAAATTTACTATTTTAATAATTAAAATAAAGTTTATTATTTTAATAAAAATATTTTATTATTTAAAAATTATTTTTTATTCTAACTTTATAATTATAATAATAATTTTTATACTTTACAAAATATTCATGTTATTATTTTTTAAATTAGTTTTATTATAACTTTCTATTAATAATAATAATTTTTATATTTTTATGAAATATTCATTTTATTTTTTTAAATAATTTAATTATTATTTATATTAATAAAAAATAGTTTTATTATTTAAGATTCTAATGCTACCAAACACATTAATGTGATAATCTAAGAAAAGTTGTATAAGATTTTTATGTATAACCTAATGTAAGATTCTCATCATAAATTTTAGTCAATCACTTTCTTATATACCAAAGGCAAGCTAAGTAGTATAGATTATGTTGGAACAGCGTTGCATGCATGCGTGTGGTTTCGACACGTTAGCAGGGCCAAGGTGATATCCCGAAGTTTGAAATATCGATTTCATACGCGAATAAACGAATATAAAGTTGAAAGTTTCCTCAGCCTCCCCCCAAAACCAACTCCACCGAAACAATAACAAAAGAAAATCGAGACAGGTACTAAATTTCATTTATTTCCTAAGCCGCTGGCATCAAGTGTCATAAACCACGCAATAAGTATCCAAAAGATGGTGGTCCATCTTCTCCACAAAGCGTGGACAGGATATCTTTCATTTCTTTCCAATGTAAGCGCCATCGTTTTCAATCAACTTCTGATTTTTTTTTTTTTGACAAACAACTTGTGATTGAATATTTGTTTCTTTACCTCTTAGTTAAGTTAATGAATAGTAACTAATTCCTGCTTTTTTAGATAATATATATAATTTTTCCACTCAGAGTGTAAATATATATATTCTCTCACATCAACCATGTAGGTGAAACTCTCAATTCATATTTGATGTAATAAAATAAGAGTTAGAGTTTGTAAAAATCTCCAATTAGTATTTTTCCTATTTTAAGATATTTTACTAATTTTAGTAAATTTACTATTTTCGGTAAATTCACTATTTTTAATAATTTTTTTTTTTAGTATTTTATTGAATTAGGAAACTAGTATTTTTGTTGTATTAAAAAATTACTATTCAAGTCTCTTTAGAAGCCTAGCTGTTACTATTTTAGTATTTGAGTCAGATTAGGAGTTTTTTAGTGGTTTTGCTTATTTAAGGCCATTGTACGCATTATAGATTATTATTTGAATATTATAGATTTTTTTAAAGAATTTGCAAATTCTTTACCTCTTTTTTTGATATTATGTGGAATCAACGAGTCTAGAGAAACGTGTTTATTGTCTTCCTATCATGCCCTACGTCAGTTGGTATCAGAGCTGCGTTCATTATTCCATCATGCCTCCAAGAAAACGACAACAGGAAGCCCAACTAAATGACGTGTATAGATGTGACGATTTCACACGGCTTGAGTGGCAAATCGCTCTATTGAGGTAGCAGGTTGCTGCGTTCTTCCAAGTTGTACATGGTAGCAATAGACGATGAGATTTGAGGATCAAGGTTAATATCCCAGAAGATTCGATCTTCTCTCCTGCAACAACTAATTTAGATGAAGAAATTGAAAATTCTTTAGAGGATTTTCATAACCCTTTCGATGATCCACCAAAATTTGATGAATATGCTGACGAAATTGAAGAAGATGATGAGGTTGTAGCAGCCGCAGATGAAAGACCTGAGTATGATAGTGAGAATTATTTAGTTGATGCGGAGGAATCTCATCTTCCATTCAACTTGCATTCTTGGTGGTAAAAACTACGAGATCGTTACTGATTGTAGTTAGGGGTGTGCAAACCTCGGTTCAGTTTGGTTTTTGGTAAAAATTGAAATTGAACTAGGTCCGGATTAGGTTTTCTAAAACCAAAACCGAACCGAACTATTATTCAAACCGAACCAAATCGAACCGAATTTGTTCGTTTTGGGTTGATCAGGTTAGTTACGTCAATTACAGTTATAAATTTTTTTCTTAACACTATTTTACCTTTTCAAAGCACATTTGATCCTTTGAAGAATATACTACATAATTCTATCATTACAATTAAAACATAAAATACATTATTACATTCAATAATAAGAATATTAAATCTGATATCATTAAATGTCACACCCCGCCCGGACGCACCTAAACCGGCGGAACAATCACGGATGGGGCGCGAATGCATTATAACAATAACCGAGTGCGCAAGAATACAATTAAGTACAAGTCTGATTTCATTAATTTCAGAATATATTTTTGTACATGAAATAGTATAGGGAACATCCTCCCAAAATTCCCAATGAATAAACAAAGGCGTACAAAATGTAGGCCCAAAAACTTGCACCCAGTCCACCTTAATCTCCTGTGCAAAATTGGATAACAACGGGGTAAGCTAATGCCCAGTAAGTAAAATAGTTCGGGAATATGATAATTAATAAATCAAACTTCATAATCAAATATCATAAATACACATAAGAGCATCATAATCAATACAACATGTATGTATGCATGACACCGTCTCGTATTGGTTCCATGATTGTACGTCGCCTGAGTTCACGTACATATGTCCATCCCCAGGTAAACCCGGGTTCTCATTGTACGTCCCTTCTCATGAATGATGCCCTGGATTCATATACAGATGTCCGTCCCCAGGTAAACTCGGGTTCTCATTGTACGTCCCTCTCCAGAGAAATATCAATAATAGTAAGCATTGCTTCTAGCTATTCTGTGGATCACAAACCACACACGTCCCTAGGTGGTGCTTATGTATGATGCCAATGCATAAACAGGTCCGGTCTTTACTAACACTAGACAGGATTTGGTAACGTCTGGTGATCCTTATCAGGGTCGGTATCACTACGTGCACAATCAGGACATTCAGTATTCCTTGTACAAGCTGATAGCTTTCAAATAAGACCAACAAAATCAGTCTCCAACTTGAGAGGTGAGACACGAGGTCTACTTAAATACCAATCGTCTAGAGCAGCACGCTGCCTCCTGTTCACTATTTAAAGTTACTAAGGACAAGAGTGAGTCTGGTTGAGTCAGATTGACCACTAATTCGATATCGCAACAGTGTAATACATGAACTCCCAATATACATGCATAAGTATGACATGTATGAACATTATATGCAATAATGCAGTGTAAATGAATAGTAGGCATAATGATAAATGAATGTAAACTTTAATAAAAGTCAAAAAACACGTAAACATATGTTTCATTCCCCACCTTCAGATAATAACTCCTTCGAGAACTGGCGCCTTCCCCCGGACAGAACCGCGTTGCACCACGAAGAGAGTCTCAAAAAAGAGAGAGAGAGAGAGAGTTGGATTGGTGTGAAAATGAGGGGGGTAAAAGCCCTCCTTTTATAGAAAAAAGGATGCCCGAAGTTCAAAATATGTATATATATATATATATATATATATATATATATATATATATATATATATATATATATATATATATATATATATATATATTTGTTTTTTTTCTTTATGCAATCCTAGGGTATTACATGAAAATTTTCTACATGGTTTCCATTCAAACCCTTTCTTAAGACAATTTTTTTATGTACTTGCACATCCAATTCCAAATATCCAATAATTAAAAGCAAATTCAAAATATATTTTAATCATGTTCCTTCTCATACCATAATCAAAGACTTGAAGCAATATTATCCAAGATAACTAAACAAACCAATTTTCCAAAAAGGAAAAAAAAACCAAATTAATTATTACAAGTTCTACTTCAACACAACACAACTTAATTCTCAATCACCACAGCTTGATATGCAAGCAAAAGTGCCAAACATAAATAATTCCCTTGGCCGCATCTTTGCTACTGCAAAAAAAGCAGGAATAATACACATCCATAAGAAATAATAATAATAATAATAATAATAATAATAATAATAATAATAATAATCCATAGGAAAAAAAAAGAATTGGGAAACTAAAAAACAAGATTGTTTTTCTTCTATTGAATCAGGGTATATCGAATTTTAAATTCATTAAACATAGATTTGTAGAAAAAGCTCAGAGCTCATGCAAAATTAACCCATTTGTTTAAAATATAATCCCAAAAAATCATTAATATAGAATATATTTTCATCACTAAACAATAAACAAACAAATACAAATCAATTACAGATTCAAATAATGTCACCTTCGAGTCCTTTTACAATATTTACAGATTTTAATTTGTCATTGAGAGGCATTGACTTCTCAATATTTACTTTGTAGTAAACTAAGGAATCACAAATCAGTTACAAATCCTGAATTAGTTACAAATTCAAAAAATGTCATAGAAACAAGCAAAACACACAACACTTACCACATAAAAAAATAAAGAAATCTTGGAGAAAAACAATACCTTGAATGGAGTTGACGTTGGCGTTGAGCAGTAGCGACAGCGGAGATAGAGTAAGGAGAACGGCAAAATCACAGGGGTTGGAAAATGGAAATCGTAGGGTTGAAGATTAAGAAAACGTAAGGTTTGAAGATGGTTTGGGTTGAAGATATCGCAAAATGGAGAAGAAATCGAAGGGTTTGTTGGGGTTTGTGAAAGAAATTACATGATTTGGGGTTTTGGGAAGACAAGAAATCACAGCTTTAAGGGAAGAACGAAAAAATGGCATGTTACAGAGACTGAGAAAGAAGTTCCAGCGATACGGAAGACCCTAGCGTTAGAGAAAGAAATGGTGAAATCTACGAGCTAGGGCAACAAAAAATCGTAGGTTAGGGCAGCAAAATGAGCAACAGAGGCATGAAACAGTGATGGAATGACGTTTTTCTTCTCAAAGGGTTCAAAATGGATATGAGACGTTAGGGTTATAGGGAAAATGTCAATACTACCCTCAACTTTGGTTTGGTTTGGGTTAATTACGATTTTCCAATGTCTAAACCGAAACTCAAACCGAATCGATTGGTTTTTTGAATCTTAAAACTGAAAACCGAACCAAACCTCGCCAAAATCGAACCAAATCGAACTGATCACATCGATTTGGTTCGATTTTTCGATTTGGTCTGTCTCGATGAACACCTAATTCTAGTAGTAGCAAGAATGTCACAACCCACTATCTGTGACGTCATGACCGGCACGGAACCCTGCGTATATCCTCCATCGATATCTTCGACATCCCGTCAGCCTTCTAATAACACACCATAATCCCAATAATCAACATCAAAACACATGGACAATAATAGATCATCAATGTAAAAGCATACCCAAATGACAACCATAATTTTTTTTTTCTAAGTCGATAATGTTCAAAATATACAAAATCCTACTTAACCATAAATTACAACCCATCTATGTGTTAAGTAGAAGCATTAGGTGCTACATAGTACAATTTATCAAAATAAATGCGAAAATGTACTAAACACCTACGTCACAAAAGTGTAGGAAAAATGCCCGCAGCTAAGTTTTTCTCTTCCCCTTCCTATCCGAACTTGAAAGGATAAGAGTGAGGAGTGAGCTACAACAAGATCAATGAATGTTTTCTACAAGTGGAAACATATATATGCATTTATGTAAAACATTGCAAGATCATTAAAACCATTTAAATATCATGGATACAAATAAGATTACATACATGCTCAATATAATGCATCATGTCATATACAAGACAATGCATATCATTTACAAACATGCTCATCCAATCCTAACACCTCCCGAGTAAGAATCAATACAAGGGTCTGAGTGCGTGACACCCATTGCCCGATCGACCTCTTACCTGTATTCTATTAAAATTCCTAGGATTGTATGAACCATAGGATCCGCCCACCAAGTAAAGTACCATGCCTAGGCGAATCCTAACATACACAACCCATAGAAATCCTCTTCCAGGTCCATAATTAGAGATCACCATTAGGCTTACGATATTCCTCGAAGAAAATCCCAACTTGGAGACTCTACCCAATTGCTAACCCTATTAGACTATGCTCCAATACATTTCATGAGACATTAAATCATGCATACTACAATAGATAAGCATTTAAAACTCATTTCTATACTACAATGCCATATATAGAAACCAACAAGTAAAGAAGCACTCACAAGTTGATTGGCTAGACTTAGCCAATCCAGTCCAATCCAATCCCATCCACAAGAGAGCACTAGAATGACCATAATCACCCCAAGTACCTCAATCCCCAATTGGCCTATTTGGGTTACTTAAATCAACCAAAATCCCTGCATGAAACATGATTTATACATTACTGAAAATCAGTCTACTAGTGTGCCAAACAACCATGATCAAACCTAATTCCATAGCCAATTAAGATTCTAAAATGATTATACACATGAGCCAATCCCATATTGCTCAATTCAACCATTTAAAATCAAATTAAACCATACATAACCCAATTGAATGCAATAGGTTGATCCCCATCCCATATAATACTAGACATTCACTTATAATTAGAGTCAATTAGACTATTTATCAAGTCAATTTCATCAATTGACTAAGTCTAAGTCAAAATCCCAAATTTGGACAAATCCCCAAATTCATTGAAATTTCCCAAATTACATGGCCTAGGCCAAAATCACATTACACTAGGGTTATCCACTAATCAAAATCAGTAAATTGGACTACTATACATCCATATTTACCCATGTATTCAACATAAATCTAATGCAAATAGAATAGGAAACCCTAAGTCCAAAATCCTAGTTTAGGTCAAATACCTATAACCATATCAATTTCTTGTTAGAAATTGGGGTTTTCACCATTTATGGACTCACAACATCCTCAAGATTAACATGTCTCAAATGCAAGACCTAATTCCAAAAATGTATTTTTCAACACCTCCTTAAATTTCGGGATTCATGAGTGGAAAACACCCATTAGGTCAAAAGAAAGCTTGCATGCATGAATGAAAGTGATAGAAGGAAAAAAAATGAGAAAGAATGAGAAAGAAATGATTACCTTGGGGATTCTTGGGCAAGAATGCACCCAAAACCCCAACTTTTCCCTTCCTTTTCTCCTTTCCCCTTCTTTTCTTCTTCTCCAAGCTCTTTCGCCTCTTTTGGAAGTGAAAAATGAGATAAATCACGTCTCAATGGCTTATATAGAGGTTAAGTAGCATTTTGGGCCCACACTTAGAAAAAAAAGCACTTTAATAAAAGAAACAATTTTTTTGCTGCAATTACTTGCACTTAGATAATCAATTTCTTGAAAAAGACTTACCAATTTAGCATCTTAACCGTAAAAATATTGTATGATTTCGTTGTCAACCTTCTGGTAAAAGCTTAGCTCAATCCAACAGTGGGATTGCGAGATCCAATCATGTAATCAAAACTGAGCAAGAAAATTAGCAAATCCGTGAAACAATGTTTGGAATCTTATACCTCACAGTAGACAACTCCGATCAAGATCTTCACCGTTCATAATGAAGATCTATCAGAGAGAAAAATAATTTGACAAAATTTTAGCTCAATCGGACCACAGATCTAGGAGATCAAGCCATTGATGTAATCGGTGACAAAAATTTCTTCCTCCATGGAGCGAGCTCCACTGATCCAAAACACTGTTTTCGACATGTTTCGATGTCGAATGGGTCTCCAATCATTCTGAAACTTCACGCGCACTCTAAACGACGTAAAATCATGCAAAGACACTCAAACCAACGTGCATCGAGCATCATATACGTATACAGGTACTCTATGGGTCAAAATGACATCATCCTAAGGTACGAGCATTGCAATTCTCCCAAACTTAAGGGATTTTGTCCTCAAAATAAAAGCAAGAGAACTAACCTTAGTCGGTAAAAAGATCAGGGAACTGCTTCCTCATCTGGTCCTCACACTCCCAGTCCCAGGTTTTCTCTTCATTATCGTGGAATTACAATATGACTCGCACAATCGGGATCTCTTTATTCCTCAGTTTTTGAACCTGACGAGCCACAATCTGAATCGGCAACTCCGCATAAGT
Organism: Paratinospora sagittata; assembly: GCA_035771175.1. Lineage (NCBI taxonomy): Eukaryota > Viridiplantae > Streptophyta > Magnoliopsida > Ranunculales > Menispermaceae > Paratinospora > Paratinospora sagittata. Next base: position 15,892,915 of record CM069611.1, on the reverse strand, counting down.
CGTATCCTCCCAAACTTGCAGATGACTCACATTAACCACATGAGTTGGATTGGGATAAGACTCATTCGATGGATCTTCATTAAACTTCCTCAGCATCGATACATGGAACACATCATGAACACCCTCGAGCTGAGAAGGTAGAGCTAACCTGTACGCTACCGGTCCAATCCTCTCAACAATCCGGAGTGGTTCAATGAACCTAGGGGAAAGTTTCCCTCTGATGCCGAGCCTCATCTGACCATTCCGTGGTGAGACCTTAAGCAAAACTAGATCTCCCATGGAAAACTCCAGCGGCCTATGCAGGTTATCATAATAACTCTTCTTCCTGTCCTGAGCGGACTTCAGCCTCTACCGAATCAGCTTAACTTTCTTTGTCTGCTCTACAACTGCATCAGAGCCCCATAACTGTGTATTGCCCACCTTGTACCAACAAGCTGGTGATCTGCAGGGTTTTCCATACAAAGCCTCATACTGTGCCATACCGATGTGCGCCTGATAACTATTGTTGTAAGAAAACTCACACAAGGGCATATGCTCACCCCAACCACCACCAAACTCTAAAATGCAAAACCTGAGCATATCTTCCATCATCTGAATCACTCTCTCGGTCTGACCGTCCGTCTGAGGGTGAAACGCCGTACTGAGTCAGAGACGAGTCCCAAATCGAATCTGCAAAGCCTGTCAAAACCTCGATGTAAATCATGGATTTCGATCAAACACGATAGAGAAGGGTACTCCATGAAGTCTCATGATCTCTCTCACATATAATCTGCTTAGTTTGTCCACAGAGTCTCTGGCGCTCATAGGAATGAAGTGTGCACTCTTGGTCAATCTATCGACCACAACCCAAATGACATCAAATCTTCCCTAAGACCTCGGTAATCCCATGATGAAATCCATCGTGATGTGCTCCTATTTCCACTCAGGTATGGGTAATGGCTGCATCTGAGCTCCAGGCTTCTGGTGTTCAACCTTAACCTGCTGGCACACTTCACATCTCTGCACATACTATGCAATACTCTTCTTCATTCCATGCCACTACACAGATCTTCATGTCATGATACATTTTAGTAGCCCCTAGATGAACAATATACTGAGACCTGTGCGCCTCTCGAAGAATCTCAGCACACAACTTAGCATCATATGGGATCCATAGTCTCCCTCTATGTTGGCCCAGATATGTTTAAGAGGGGGTGAATTGAACACTTAGACAATTTAGAAATAATTACAATGGCAGATATAAAGTGCAGAAATTAAACAAATATGCACAGTCGATTTATAGTGGTTCGGCTACTTGCCTACATCCACTTCCTAACCTCCTCAGTTACGGGTGAGAATCAAACCGTTACACCTTTTCTCAACTTGCGTGTGTGAGAAAAACCGTTACACTGCTTAGCTTACATGTGTGAGGCCAACCTATCCCAACTTACGGGTGTGAGACAGACTTAAGCTTTCTCAACTTACGGGTGTGAGAACTACCACCTCTCAACTTACGGGTGTGAGAAGACCTGACCTTGTTAAATATAGAATATCAACTCAGTAGTTTATCTAACTACTGAAACAACCTTGATACAATATACAAGATATGAAATTGAGTACAATTGTATCCTATAAACTATCTCTCAAATTTCTCTTTCAGCAATAATGATATAAGTAAAAACGATGCTGAATAATTTGAGTGAAAAACAGTTCAAACTTTCAAATTGATTTTCAGATAAAGATAAAATCTTAGCTCAGTGTGAAAATCATTTGAATAAGTAATGATTCAAATAAACACTTTGAAACTAGAATAACTTAAGCTTTTTGAATCAAATGAAAATTCGAATAACTTTCGAAAGGTGTTTTGGCTCAAAGAATTTTCGGTAGTCTTTAACAAATTGTTAAGTGTCCGTATTTATAGATTTGTAGAGATGAAGCTGTTGTTCATTTGAATTTGAATTTCAAATATGAACGTTTACTCACAACAACTAGAATATATCACAAAAATGGCAATTGCACATTTCATGAATATTCTGCTTTTCTCCAGATACACGAATAAGGAAAGTTTTCGAAGACGTGGTTCATGAATTAGAGAATATCTCTTACGAATACAGAAAATTAATTTTGTACCAAAAGTTGTTCTGAAAAGATGGCTAAAAGGACATATATGTCAGAACAACAAAAATATCATTTCTGTCGTTTTGTTCCTTTGAGAGCGCTCATAAAACATCAGTGTCCTACTTAACAATGAAGTAAGGGTGCTACTGAATAGTAACCGTTCTGACTAACTTTGACAATTAAACGACTTAAATCATGACGACACTACTTTGACAGTTAGCGTCCTGCTTTGTTTTAAAACATTAAACACACAAGGGCGCTACTCAAGAGTAAGCGTCTTGATATTAAAAATAGTTTTAAAACAATTGCGCTGGTGGATGGTAAGCGTCCTGAAAGTTATTTAAGTTGATTCTAAAGATGAGGGTCCTCCTACACAAGTAACATCCTGATAATTTATTCAACTTATAAGTTATCAGCGTCCTTAAAGATAAAAATTACTTAAAAAGTAAAAAGAACTTCTAACGAGCTGAAACTAAGTCAGCGTCCTGACATTCTCAAAAGTTGATAAAAGAAAGGTCGCTACTAACAAGTAAGCGTCCTTATTAATCAGTTCAATTCAACCTTGAGCTTCCTAATATTTTATCAGCGTCGTGACTCATAAAGTCCAGGAGGGCGCTGCTAAAACATTAGCTTCCTGAAAGACTTTATAAAAGCAATTTTTGATTTCTCAATTAAAGCTCGATAAAAATTATTGTTTCTCTTAATCAAATCAAGTACTTTAGAAATCTTAAGGTACGATTAAAATGTTACGATCAAAATGTTCAAACGATAAAATCATACTGAGCGTAAGTTGATCGATAGACTTTACATTCTAAGTATTAACAAACTCGAAACTTTACTTTGTGATGTTCAATAGGCTTGTGAGCGTAGTTCCTTGTTCTTGATTCTTGAAAATTCTGAAACACTTGAGAAGATCATTAGATACACAAACTAAAGATATTTGGAATCATCAAAACATTCATATCATGGGGTTCATTGAAATAACACTCTATACTATTTGGGTCTGAGCAATATTTGCGTCTGTTGCTACTACATCTAGGTTTGAGCAGCCTACTGAGCAACTAGTAAGACCCCAATCTGCCTAAGGTGCTTATCCAGGTCTATGGTTGGTTCTGAATTTCCTCTCTTGTAAATCTGAAATTCACAAATAAGGAAAAGTCCATTAGAAATCTTAAGTTATCCTTAAGATAACTACCCATAATCATACCCATAAAAGAAATAATAATATCTTATAAGTCCTTTATTCTTTTTAAGGTTTTTAAACCTAAAACACTATCTCTGATACCAAAGTTGTCACGACCCACTATCTATGACGTCTTGACCGGCACGGAACCCCGGGTATATCCTCCCTCGATATCCTCGACATCCCGTCAACCTTCTAATAACACACCATAATCTCAATACTCAACATCAAAATACATGGACAATAATAAATCATCAATGTAAAAGCATACCCAAATGACAACCATAATTTTTTTTTCTAAGTCCATAATGTTTAAAATATACAAAATCCTACTTAACCATAAATTACAACCCATCTATGTGTTAATTATAAGCATTAGGTGTTACATAGTACAATTTATCAAAATAAATGCTAAAAAGTACTAAATACCTACGTCACATAAGTGTAGGAAAAATGCCCGCAGCTAAGCTTTTCCCTTCCCCTTCCTATCCGAACCTGAAAGGATAAGAGTGAGGAGTGAGCTACAACAAGCTCAATGAATGCTTTCTACAAGTGGAAACATTTATATGCATTTATGTAAAACATTGCAAGATCATTAAAACCATAAATAGAGTCTTATACCTCACAGTAGGCAATTCCGATCAAGATCTTCACCGTTCATAATAAAGATCTATCAGAAAAGAATAAGTTGACAAAAGTTCAGCTCAATCGGGCCACGGATCTAGGAGATCAAGCCATGATGTAATCTGTGACAAAAATTTCTTCCTCCATGGAGCGAGCTCTACTGATCCAAAACACCGTTTTTGACATGTTTCAACGTCGAACGGGTCTCCGATCATTCCGAAACTTCATACGCACTCTAAACGACATAAAATCATGCAAAGACACTCGATCCAACGTGCGTCGAGCATCATATACGTATGCGTACAAGTATACAGGTACTCTACGGGTCAAAATGACGTCATCCTAAGGTACGGGGGAATTAAAGAATGTTGTTTCTAATGAAACAATACTACAACAGTTTGAATTAGTGAAAGAAAAACATCTAAAGCCCTCTAAGCTAGTGTGGTTGAAAAGGAGAGAAAGTACTCAAGATCATTTGGGGAGGGATATTCAAAAGTATAATGATGTTACTAATTCGAAACATCGAAAGAGTCGTCGAAAGTATAGTTGCAAGCATCGCCTGAAGTTATCGAGTCAAGACTTTGTTTCATGGTCTTACCTCAAGCGATGATTCAACAAATTTGAGGGCGAATTTTTTCCAACATGGGGAGAATGATGCAATGGGATAAGAGTTGGAGTTTGTAGAAATCTCCAATTAGTATTTTTCCTATTTTTGGATATTTTACTAATTTTAGTAAATTTGCTATTTTTTAGTAAATTTACCATTTCTGGTAATTTACTATTTTTAGTAATTTTTATTTTTAGCATTTTATTGAATTAGGAAACTAGTATTTTTGTTGCATTAGAAAATTAGTATTCGAGTCTATTTAGAAGCTTGGTTATTACTATTTTAGCATTTGAGTCAGATTAGGAGTTTTTTAGTGGGTTTTGTCTATTTTAGGCAATTGTACGCATTATATATTATTATTCGAATATTACTGATTTTTTTAGAGAATTTGTGAATTCTTCACCTCTTTTTGTGGTATTCCAGGGAATCAACGAGTCTAGAGAAACATGTTTATTGTCTTCTTATCACGCCTTGCATCAATATCCATATCCCGTAATACGCTGACCCCTTGGGCCTAAAACAAACTGAGGGGCCGGGGTCGAAAATCTATTAAGTTGCGTTCCCCAGTTCGAGATTTGGAATCTTAGCCAGGTTCAGATACACTGGATGGCGGGCAAAGTAGAAGCAAAACCAGAAAAAACAACAATTCTAGAGACGGTTGACCGAGTGAAGGCATCAGAGGAAGCAACACTCATGGAGGAGGCATTGGATTGGGATGTCAGTTTCTCATTCCGAATCTGTAAAATAATAAGAATTTAGATCAAATCACACATCGCAGTATACAAGGCCTTCTAATTATTTAAGAGATTTATCTAAAAGATTCGTGATATAACTAGGAAGACGGTTTGAATACCACACATAATTTCGTAATTGGTGTATGGTTAGCTTGAAGCCCATACATACATACATACATACATACATATATATATATATATATATATATATATATATATATATATATATATATATATATATATATATATATATATATATATTCATCAAAATTGACCTAAGGGTGGTGTTTTGATAATTTTATTGTAATGCAAGGGATATATTTGCATATCTAGCATGAATCACAATGTTTGATAGTAAATATTGAATTCAAATTATATTAGATTTGGCATTAATTTTCACAAAAATAACTCCAAGTAGTTCTCATCACCTAATAAATTTATATACATATTTATTGTGTGGGCCTGCATTTGTACTAGTATCGATGTTATCTCCAACTTGAGCACCTCAAGGCTTAGGTATGATGTTTTATTTTAAAAGACCTTGGTACTGTAGGACCAATGTCCCTCATGGTCAGAACCCGAATTGAATTTTGATGATTACAAACAACATCCATTATAACTAAATTGTACTATATCTAAGTTTCACAGTAGGATTATCATGATCACATCAAGAGAAGTTGTTGAAGTCAATCAAGCTCAAGTCATTAAAGACAAATTTCTATATAATATTTTGTTAGCTTGTTCTTTGGATTGTATGATATCTCTAAATTGTCTCAACAATATTTCTTTTCAAAACTGTCAAGTTTTCAAAAATTGATTTGATTTTCATCCTGATTTTATCAAAAGCGTTTTCAAATAGTTTTGAATGCATTTTGATTGATTTAAAAATGTTTGATTTTATGTCAAAAGGTTTTTGAAGCATTGGAGTGTTCTTGATCCTCAAAAAGAAAAATTTTCAAAGAGTTCAAGACCTTCAGGGCCCTAGCACAGGCCTTAGCGTGCTAGCAGTTCATCCTGGGAATTTTTTATTCTCTGGAAAAGTGACATGGTGCGCTGGAGAGTCCTTCTTTTATGAAATGGCTTTTGGTCATTTTGGCTAGCGAGCTATGGCTGGGTCTTGGGTTTTGACCTAGCGCACTAGCTTAGTATGGCTAGTGTGCTAAAGACCAAAGGGGAGAATTTTTTTTAAGCCTGCCAGCCCTCTGGAGCTCTCTCTAGCGCGCTAGCCGTGAGTGTCAGAGTGCATTGACACTTTTGGGTTTTTCGAACATTGTGCGTGCTTCTCCTTTCCCCTTTCGTGCTACGCCATTCTTCCACACATTTTAACATCTCTTTTGCATCTTCTTTGATGAAAGATCTCCATCCTTGCGCAACAAATTCAAATTTTGAATCTCTTGCTTGCATTGGAGATTAAAACCTTAGCTCTCAACTTATGCTTTAGTTGCTATAAAGTCTAATGTTGTGCTCATATTTTAAAACAAGAAAAACCAACGATTTTGCAAGTTAGTCTAAATCTTTCTAAGTGTTTTAAACTATTCTCAAAGTGCTCTAAAATTCAAAAACAAGATTTGATTTGTGCTCTCATCTTGATCAAGTGCAATACTCAAATCTCATTTTAAAGACCCAAAGCTTTTGAAAGAGTTCCTCTTTTCAACTATGCTTCATTTTCATCTTCTTGCTGAGAACACTAGAGGTTATCAAAAGCTTTTTGATGTAAGCTTTTGAAGAATTCTTGGTAAGAGAACTTCTTCTCAGTTTACTTCATTTTCTATTATTGTAAAGTGACTTGTGTCATTACTGAGTTGTGTGCTTAGGCATTGTAAAGGTAACTCATACGTGTAAAGTGAGTGCTTGTAATCGGTTTAATCCTCACCCTCGAAGTAGGATTCTTAGTGGGTGGTTTGAGAAAATCTTGATCGGGGAGATCAAGTCGTGGACGTAGGTCTTTTGTGCCAAACCACGTTAAATACTGTGTTTTGTCTCTTGCCATTTAATTTACTTGCACATACTTTTATTTTTATGTTGAAAGGTAAAAGTTTGTAACCGTCCAATTCATCCCCCTCTTGGACGTATATTTGGTCAATAGGTACTAATGAAGGTGAGATCCCAATTTATATTCCATGTGATGAACTTGCATATATCTGACGTAGGACTATTATTTTGGTCTAAACATACCCAATAAATCTCCACCCTAGACACAAATCCAACTTCATCATGATCACACATCGCATGATCCATGTTAGATCAACTGTTATCATCATGAGCACACGAGCACACGAGCACACGAGTGTGCTCCACCTTAACATACTCTCATCTCAGCCAATCCTTCGACTCTGATACTACTTGTTGTGTGGGTTTGGATATTTAATAGTATCGATATTTTCTTCAATTTAACACTTTTGGGCTTTATTGAGGTTTACTTTAAAAGGCCTTAGCATATGAGGGTGAGATTCCAATTTATATTCCTTGTAATGAACTTGCCCCATATTTGATGTGAGACTATTATTTTAGTCCATAAATACCCAACAATATTAAATAAAAATGTAATAAAGAATAAGTAAAAATGTTTTCGAATCATTATATGTGTGGTAATATTATCATTTTATTGGTGCAATTGAACTCATAACTAATGGTTAGATGTACCATCCACAAAATTTAAGGCTATGAGTTAAAATTATATACCTCGTTTATGAGTTAATAAAAAAATATTATTATGTTGGCAAGGGTGTTGTGGTAGTGTAACTTGTGTTATGATAAGTTTTATGGAAAAGGTTAGTGTGCATAAAAATCTATGTAGCGAGCGTGTATGTGAAAGAGGTTATTATTACATAAACAAATAAAAGACCAATATTGGACTGGCATTTGGTTGGCAAGAAGAGTAATACAGTGGAATATGTCTTTAAGTGTTTGAGAAATCAATAGGTTGGATTGAGTAGTAGCTTCGTGCATGATACGACGTACTATACTAGAGACCCATAGTTGATACCTATAGTATTGGGAAGTGGTTGAAAAGATTGCTCAAATATTATTAGTGCATAAGATCGTAGAAAAGATTGAGATTATTCCAGACAACAAAAACTGTTTGATTACAGGAAGCTACTACTGAAGTTCAAGATTGGCTATGTTGCCTTTATGGAAAGTAAATGTGAGGACTATTAATCCTACTTGGAAGTACATATTAAAATTACTTGATATACACTTAATTAAGATAATGATTGATATGGTAGTCATATTGAGGTCAGTATTCGATAACACAAAGTTTATTTTCTGATAAGAATTTTACATTGGTGAGGATACTATTAATTAATTACTACAAATTAATGAAGAAATTATGCGTGTGATTCAAACGATTTGTTGGCGGTTCAAAATGCTAATGATCAGACAATTAATTTAACCATTTTTTTTTTATATATTTAGGGTAAGTTTATATTTGGCATTAACTTAAAATTTAGAACTCAAATTCAATTTTGCATTGTTACAACTAAAAATAGACAGAAAAGAAAATAAACAAAGAACCAAGGAAAAATCAGAAATTGGACAAACAAACTGACCGAAACCCGGTTAAGAACCGCTGGTCACAACCTAAGGGAACATCTATCAGGCTACGGCCGAGGACGCACCTTGGCCAAGGCCAAGGTTCACCATTCAGCCATAGCTGAAAGCCTCCCCTTGACCATGATTGAGGCCTCCTCCTCGGGCCTCGACCATGGCCGAGACCACCCCCTCGGCCATAGCTAAGGGCAACCTTCGGCTCCAGCCAAAGGCATTTCGCAGGTTAGGCTAAGGCCACTCCTAGCCTTGGCCGAGGAACCTTCCCACAACGACAATCGAGGGCAATCACAATCATAATCTCAAATATCCTTCCTGACACATTGATTGTAACTCGAGACACAAAATTACAAACCAACTCCTGATTAGGAAAGACATAAATCATTCCCACTAATGGAACATGACATAAATGCGGAGAGCACCCCCCTCTCACTATAAAAAGGGACCTCATTCTTCAGAAATGGGTATGCTCTAGGCCTCCACTTCTCTACACTTTTACTTTTAATATTACATTATCTAACTTAGGCATTGGAGTGACTTTGGTGACATTCACCCGGTGTCACCACCTTTTGCAGGTTCGGAGCGAGGTGATCTCGCAGGAGAACTTTGGAGGAGGAGTAGACAGATTTCACATTTAGTCAGCCAACATCAATCCCTGGCCGAACGTGGGAGATTTTAGGCTGAAACATTTGGCGTCGTCTGTGAGGAGAACAAATATTAAAGTTGTTTTGCCAAAATATAAAGAATGAATGACCTCGACCTGAGAGATAAGAAGCAAAGACGAGGCGAGGCCACTTGCAAGACAGAGGAGATCACCATTCCGGGAGAACCTGGGGGGTCGATCAAGAGAGTAAGAAACACCAAGCCTGTGTTCAAACAAAGTTTGGTCCATTTCCTGTTACAAAACCTAGACATGTTTACTTGGTTACATAGTGATAAGCTTGGAATCTCGCTAGAGCTCGCATGCCATAAGCTTGACATTGACCCAAGCGTACTCCTTATAAAGCAAAAATGAAGACCTTTAAGTCAAGATAGAGCTGCGATGTTGCGGGAGGAAGTGGACCGGCTCTAGACGCCGACTTAATCAAAGAAACCTATTACCCCGAGTGGTTCGTGAATGTTGTTCTAGTTAAAAAGTCGAATGGGAAATAGCGAACATGTGTAGACTTCACAACTTAAATAAAGCATGTTTGAAAGACAACTTCCCCTTACCATGCATTGACCAATTGATAGACTGAACAACAAGGCATAAAATGTTGAGTTTCATGGATTCTTACTCGATTATGACCAGATCAAGATGCATCCCGCTAATCAAGAACACACTGCATTTATCATCGATCACGGGCTCTACTGCTAAAAAGTCAGTCTTTTGGACTTAAGAACACTAGAGAAACGTATCAACGCCTAGTCAACAAAATGTTTGTAGAAAAGATAGGTAAGACCATGGAAGTGTATATTTATGACATGATCGTAAAAAGCTTGTGAGACATCGATCATATCAACCATCTAGTAGGCATTCCAGATCATGAGGAAATACCAGATGAAATTAAACCCAATGAAGTGTGTTCGCAGTCACTGCAGGAAAATTCCTAGGCTTTATGATCAGAGAACGAGGAATTGAAGCAAACACAGAGAAGATTAAGGCTCTGCTGGACATGAACCCCCCTCCCCTAAGAACCATAAAAGAGATTCAACGGCTGAATGAGCAGATAGCAACCCTCGGCAGGTTCGTGTCCAGAGTAATAGATAGATGTCTCATGTTCTTTGCCATGCTGAAAAATAAACGAGTAGAATGGACTAAAGAATGTGATCAAGCCTTTGAGGGATTGAAAGCCTACCTCAGACGGCTGCTCGTCCTGTCACGGCTTGTGGCGGGTGAACCCTATAGCTCTACATTGTGGTCTCACCCTCCGCTACTAGTGTCGCCTTGGTAAGTGTTACGTGCAAATCGTAAGCGTATGATGTCAAGTTATAATATAAAACTGATGAGATATCGGGTTGTCGTCCTCTAGGATTGACACTCACACTAAATACCATTTCACTAACCCTAACTTTATTTAGAAAATCAAATTCAAGTGATTAAGTGGAATAAATAAATAATTAAATAACTAGAAAGTAAACTAAGCTTGTAATAAAAATAGATAGAAAATCAAAGATAAAATGGTCTATAGGATCGATATCACCTTACTCTCAATTATGCCTTTATATATATATATTTATCATTAAATCAGTTCTTTTGTTTATAAGTCGAAAATCCTAACATTTCTAATTCCCTCTTTTGGAGCACCAATTAGAGCATATTATTATCATCTTGGCTTTACTCTTTCGATGAAAACCTAAGATGATAATAACTCATTAAGTTTCGTGATTTTCTTTTAGCGACTTCAAAGCTTCTTGATCTCCTTTTGAGTCTCACAATAGACTGAGTTATATTTTCCTTATTCCAACCCAAGGTACCCTCTTTTGAAGTATCTACCTTAAGTCTATAATCATTTAATCTGTGGCCAAGGGATCAAAAGCATTAAACTCAAAAAAATATAAGTAAACTAAAGAACTTCATTAATAATAATCAAGCAATAAAATCTAAGACATAGTATCAAGTTTGGATCAATCTACCCTCTAGAAAAGAGGTTTAATTCATATCTAAAGACATAAAAACATGAAATAACATGATGAACGTAAATCTAAAACCAGAAAAACAAAGTAAAAGGAAGGGAATGTGTAGGAGAAATCTTCAATGTCTTTAATCTTGCTATTCTCCTCGCTTCCAAACCCTAGTCGTCTTGCCTTTTTTCTCCACTCTCTGATTCTTTGAAAATCCTAAACAATGGTCTTTATAGAGCCACAAGTCCATAGGAAGTCGTGATAAGAAACTCCAAGTCAAACTAGAAAAGTTCGCAACAAAATTGGAAAGTTTCTAATTCTATCGCACCTCTGCTTTCTTCCTAACCGTTTTGATCCAATCCATATCCCCCTCAAAACCCTCTCATCTTGTATTATTTCAAGTTAGGAAGAAGTAAAAACAAATCGCATCCAATTCGGAGTTAAATCGAGAAAGTTATGACCAAAATACAAAAGTCGCACAGTTTGGTTTTTGCGTAGTGCTGCGACGCCCAATTTGTGTGTTTTCTGCGTTTTTCTTCCTTTTTCTTCTATTTTTCACACCTTCTTGCACATGTATCTTCATTCAAACATCTTGTACTTTGTTTCCATCATCCAAACTCGCTTTCACATTATCTAAACACCTACAAAACAAAGCAAATCTAATTAGTAACGCACTTAGATAATCAAATCTATCAACTTATAGAATTAAAAGCTTAAATAAAGCATATTATACCAAAATGTGACTAAACTAACAAATAGATCAAAACTAAGATAAACTAACCAAACTAATGCATAAATCATACTAGAACTTATCTAAAACATGCTTTAAAACATATCTAAATATGCAACTCAACAATAAGAGAAGATGATGGGATACAAAGGCCTGTATACTATGTCAGTAAAGCCTTTCAGGATGTCGAGACAAGATACTCTGAAGTGGAGAAGCTGGCTCCAGCCTTGGTAATGGCAGCAAGAAGACTTCGTCCATATTTCTAGGCCCACAACATCATTGTTCTCACAAGTTGCCCCCTACGCCAAATCTTGCTGAAACCAGATACTTCTGGAAGATTGGTCAAATAGGCCATCGAACTAGGAAAATTTGACATCCAGATCAGGCCAAGAACATCAATCATAGGGCAAGTGGTTGCTGACTTTTTGGCGGACTACTCATTCAAAATCGAGGTAGGAATAAAGCCCCTAAAAGAAGCATGGTCCCTATTTGTTGATGGCTCGGCCCGTAGAGAGGGTTCGGGCACAGGGATGGTGTTAGAAGATCTTTGGCGCTCGCAATACTGCAAAACTTTCTAATTCAAATTCCAGACCTCAAATAACGAAGCAAATTACGAAATGCTGCTGGTTGGTCTAAGATTTACAAAAGAGCTTGGAGTCGCCTACTGGAGGATGTTCAACGACTCATTAATGGTGGTAGGGCAAATCAATAAGGAATATTTGGCATAGGAAGAAAGAATGGCACATTATTCCAGAGAAGCCCAATGGATGATGAAAGAATTTGAGCAATGCAGCCTCGAACAAGTTCCCTGATCAAGCAATTGCAAGGCAGACATACTGGCAAAGTTGGCGTCAGCAGACGACGTCGACCTCATAAAGTCGGTCTCGATCGAACTCTTGAAGAAGACATCCTTACCAAGAAACATGGAAGAGAAAACATTCGCCATAGAAGGAAAAAACAGCTGGATGGACCAGATCGTCACATACTTGAAGATGGGCGAGCTTCCAACAGAAAGGAACGAGGCTAGGATGATTAGGTACAAAAATGCACAATACATCCTCCAGGGCAAAAAATTGTTCAAGAGGGGATTCACCCTACCCCTCCTCAGGTGTGTGGCCCCGCCAACCTCAGACACCATCATCGAAGAGATTCATGAGGGGACATGCAGAAAGCATACAGTCGCTAGAATCTTGGCACAAAAAGTGATGAGGCAAGGGTATTGCTAGCCTACCATCTGAAGGGACGCGAGAGAATATACTCAGCGCTGCATTAAATGCAAGAAATACTCTCAGGTCCTACACTAGCAACCCAAATTCTTGACATCGCTAGTCAATCTGTGGCTTTTCGTCCAATGGGGAATAAACCTTATAGGGCCACAACCCACAGAGAAAGGTCAGGTGAAATTTACAATCGTGGCTGTAGGCTATTTCACCAAATAGGCCGAAGCAAAGCCAATAGCCCACATCACCGAAAAAAAGACAATTGTTTTCATATGGACGAACATAGTGTGTCGGTTCGGTATCCCAAATGTTATTATATCTGACAACATAAGGCAGTTCGACAACAAAACGTTTTGAGAATTCTTTGACCAACTGGGTATCAAACAACACTTCTCAAATTCGACACACCGCCAAGCTAACGGAGGAGTCGAAACGGTGAACAAGATCCTGAAGCACGGTTTCAAAACACAACTCAAAGAAAGAAAGGGGGCCTGGGCAGAAGAGCTTTGCCAAGTCCTGTGGGCCTACTGCATTACCCCTCAATCTATGACATGAGAAACTCCTTTCTTCCTAGCCTTTGGCATGGAGGCAATGTTCCCTGTAGAAATCAACTACCCAACCTTTAGGATCCTTAGTTACAACCTCGAAGAGAACGAGGCAGAAGCTTGACTACATTTAGACTTCTTAGAGGAAAAGTGGGACGACGCTCAGCTACGCGCAAACGAATATAGATGACGGATGGTGGGAACTTATTACTTGGAAGTTCGTCTCAAATGCTTCAAGGAAGGCGATTGAGTGCTCAATAAGGTCTTGCTCAGTTAACAAGAAAATAATTCAGGTCCGCTCGGCCCAAATCGGGAAAGTCCTTATCACATAACAAGAGTCAAACGACCAGGATCATACGAGCTCGAGTGTGCCGACAGAATGAAGTTGTTATGACCTTGGAGTGCGAAACATCTGAAAATGTATTTTCAATAAGTTACGGCATGAATAAAATTCTTCCCCGTTATGATAAAAGTAACAAATGAATTATAAGTGTAACAAACGTGAGCTATACACGTATCAAATAGCAAATGTCGTAATGTTGGCCTAGATAAGTGTCCAAGAGGGGGGTTGAATTGGACAAATTTGCAGGTTACATCCACTACTTAATCTCTCCGATTGGGATTTATCAAACTCCACTATTGATACCTCTTCACAGGTGAGGATCAAACCTTTACACTTTTCTTAGCTTCACGGACGTGAGAACAACCTTATCACATGAACTTAAACAAGCTGTTGCTCAGTGACTCATCGTCACTTTATAATAGAAGTTACAAGTTTAGAGACTAGATTTTCTTACAAAGAATCAAAATTGAAACAAAACTTACACAGCGTATTGAACCTCACTTAGAATTTGTTCAGCAATGGAATGAAAATTTTGGCTCAGTTAAAAAATGAGGTTGCTCCTCTTGGCCTCTTTGGATTTTTCAAATGAATATGAAATCAAGAACAATAAATCCAAAAAGCCTTTTTCAGTTCATAAAAATGAATGAAAGATTTTGATCTTTTTAAAAAAGAGAAACGACTAATTCTCAAATAGTTTTGGGCGCAAAAATTCTCGGAGATTTTTTATATGCAACGACATTAAGTTGCATAGATATATAAGTGTGTTTCAAATTTCAATCTCCCAAAAACCCTAATCACTTTGTTTGAAATTCAAATACAACGGATAACTTCTTTAAACAAAATGGAGTTAACGAAGACATTGAAAAATCTCTATCAAAAATAGTTTACACAAAAATAACAATGCATAAGAACTGTGACAATTCGCATGTAAGAAAAAACAATTTTTTTTGACACATGCTCTTGGCGTCCTATTGTGCTGACACCCAGAAGGTTCAACTTGACAATAAGCGTCCTGAAGAATGACAAACTGAGAGTTGGTTTAAGCACAGTCAATTCAGGAGGGCGCTATAGCTCTGTGAGCGTCCTGATAGGACTTGCCCAGAAATTACCCAGAAAAAGTTGAGCGTCCTAAAGCCATAGGAGCGTTCTACAGTTTTGGCCTGATGATTAAGTGAACTGGCCACTGTATGAATGTCGTATAACGCTGTGAGCGTCCTGCTCGACACTGTACAACTTCACCTGTATTTCAATTTTGAAATTTGATAAATCAAATCAATTTTTATGGTCTTCGGATAAAATCAAACATTCTGAAAAACATTTAGAGAGTTTGTAATTCATTTGAAATCATTTGAATCGATTAATCAAATTTGTTTTCATCAAGATTCAAACACTTTGGAATTTATGAAAATTCATTTTGAAAACTTCAAGAAGTAAGATGAAGTTGCTGAACAAATCTAGATGAAGCTCTACAAGCCTAAAGACAATTGAAACAAACTAAAGCGATTACAATATCATCTGATGCTTGAGAGTTGTCCAAAACTTGATCTCCTTCTTGAGTTGAGAAATCTTCAGCAAGTTTCTTTGCATATAACTGGTATATCTTCATCAATAATTGATATAGTGTGGAGTGTGGTTTGTAATCATCAAAATATCTCTAATATGGGTCATGAGGGTTCTTAGTTTAACAATATCCTCTTTTCTGATGATTTCAAACACATCACTATAGCCCTTGAAGCAAACTAATGTATGTGAATGCGTGAAGATGCAAAACATGATTTTGATCAGATAATATACTATAATATAAGCACATAACAACCATTAAATTAATAAGGTTCATTATACTCCGCCTTACTTACGGATTTCATTAATAATTTTAGTTCATGTTTTGTTCTTATTTTTATTCAGCCTATTTTGTGCTTTGTTTCAACCAATACTTCTCACCCTTTTGAAAACATCAAAAAGAGTAAGGGTCCTAAACAGCTTAAGCATCCTCAATAATAAGCTTAGAAAAACCAGTATGGTGCATGAAAGATAGTCATCAAAATATCAATCAACATATCAAACAATCAAAGATTGGATTCTGAAAACATTCCCAATTCTCATCTAATATGAATGAATTGATCCTTGGGTAAGGCTTTGGTAAGAATATCAACAAGCTGATCTTGAATGCATGTGAATAACCTTCACATCTTCGTTTTGCACATGATCTCTCAAGAAGTGATGTCGTATTTGAATATGCTTTGTTCTTGAGCGCAAAACTGAATTTTTGTATATGTTAATAGCACTTGTGTTAGCATAGAATATCTTAGAACAATCTATGTGAATTTGATAGTCCTGGAGTTGTTGCCTCATGTAAAGAACTTGAGAACAACAACTGCCAGTTGCTACATATTCTGTCTCAGCCGTGGATAATGCCACTGAATGTTGCTTTTTGCTAAACTAGGAAATCAAAGAGTTTCCCAAAAAGTGACAGAATCTGGAGGTACTCTTTTTATCTATTAGACTACAAACATAGTTAGAGTCTACAAAACTTCCAAGTTCAAAAGGTGTACCTTTAGGACATCAAATACCAAGGTTAGTTGTTCCACTGAGATATCGAAGGATTCTCTTAACAAATTTAAGGTGAATTTCTCTAGGACTTGACTGTAATCTAGCGCAAAGACATACACTAAACATAATGTCTGGTCTACTAGCTGTTAAGTAAAGTAAACTTCTAATCATGCTTCTATATAATTTTGGATCTATGAGTTTACCTTTTACATCTTTATCTAATTTTGTAGCTGAGTTGCATGGAGTATCAATAGTTTTCAAATTATTCAACTTGAACTTTTTGAGCATTTCCTTAGCATACTTTGATTGGCTTAGAAATGTGCTCTTTATTTGTAAATCAAGAAAGTATGTAAGCTTTCTCATCATACTCATTTCAAACTCATCTTGCATAAGTTTTGAAAACTCATTGCAAAGATTCTTGTTTGAAGCACAAAAAATGATATCATCCACATATATTTGAATTAACAGCATATCAGAATTTTGGTGTCTGATGAACAAAGTGGGATCCAACTTTCCTTTGTAAAAGTTGTGATATAGAAGAAATGAACTAAGCCTATCATACCAGGCTCTAGGTGTTTGTCTTAATCAATACAAAGCTTTGTGGAGTTTAAATACATATTCAAGGTTATGAGAGTCCTCAAAACCTGGGGGTTGTTCCACATATACCTCGTCATTGATATGGTCATTTAGAAAGACACTTTTAACATCCATTTGGTATAAGAAATTTTTTTTATAGCAAGCGTAGGCAAGTAACATTCTAATAGCCTCTAATCTTGCTACTGGGGCAAAAACTTCTACATAATCGATGCCCTGTTCTTGGTTATACCCTTGGGTAACCAATCTAGCTTTGTTTTGGACAATTATAGTCGTACGAAGAGTATGGTAAGGGTCATCACCAGTAGTAGCTTCAGTTGGAACATGCTTAGGTGGTGGACCAGTAGGGGTGACACCTCCTACTCCTTCTGTATCTTCTTCGAATGGATCACTAGGATTTGGTTTCACATAGTGAGTGCCTTAGTTAGCACATTAAGCAGTGGAGTGAATCTATTGGCAAATACGAGAGACCCACCGCACACACCAAACATAATGTCTGGCCTACTTGCTGTTAGATAAAACAAGCTTCCAATCATTCCTCAATAAAGCTTTGGATCAATGGATCGACCTGTCTCATCCTTGTCCATTTTAGTAGACGAACTACAAGGTGTATCAATGGATTTCAAGTTTTCCAACTTTAACTTCTAAAGCATATCCCTTGCATACTTCAATTGGTTCAAGAATGTACCATTTTTCATTTGCTTAATTTGTAAACCAAGGAAGTAGCTCGGTTCGCCCATCATACTAACTTCAAAGTCACTTGTCATGGTAGAAGAGAATTATTCACACAAGGTTTTGTTTGAAGCTCCAAAGATAATTTCATCAACATAAATTTGTACTAATAGCATATCATTATCTTTGATTTTGATGAACAAGGTTGGATCTAAAGTTCCCTTCTTAAAGTCATGATCTAGTAGGAAAGAGGTAAGTCTGTCATACCATGCTCTAGGAGCCTGTTTAAGTCCGTACAATGCTTTCCTAAGTCTGTAGACATGATCAAGTTTGTGATAATCCTCAAAGCCAGGTGGTTGTTTGACATACACCTCTTTATTTATGAAACCATTGAGGAATGCACTTTTCACATCCATTTGGTACAGTGGAAAACCTCTGTAGCAAGCATAAGCTAATAATAAACTTATTACTTCTAATCTTGCCACTGGAGCAAAGGCTTTTTCATAGTCAATTCATTTTTCTTGATTAAAGCCTTGAGTTGCCAATCTTGCCTTGTTTCTGACTATGATACCTTTGTCATATTTCTTGTTCGTGAACACCCATTTTGTACCAATCACTCCTTGATGCTCGAGTTTAAGAACTAGATCCCATACGTTGTTTCTAGTGAAATGTCCTAGTTCTTCTTGCATTGCTAAAAACCAGTTCTCATCTTCCAAAGCTTCCTCCATTTTGGTTGGTTCTATTTGAGATACAAAGCTATATGCCCTGGATCTCTAGCACAGGATGCTCTAGTAGATACTCCTATAGTTGGATCACCTATAATTTGATTGGTGGGATGATCTAGTGTTCGTAGGAGGTTCTAAAATTTGTTGGACATTTTGTTCTTCACTAGTTTGTTGGATCTTATCTTTTTTAGCTAGACCTTCTTCCACATCATCATCTATTATGACTTTTCTATGGCCTTCTCTAGTGTAGTTCTAGGGTCGGATTCATTGAATTTAACATGAATGGATTCTTATACTATTTTAGTATATTTGTTAAAGACCCTATAGGCTTTACTTTGAGAAGAGTATCCTAGGAATATTCCTATATTTGATTTTGGTTGAAACTTATTTAGATTGTCTTTGTCATTCAAAATATAACATTTACACCCAAATACTCTTAGATGTTGAATGTTAGGAGTTCTACCCTTCCAAAGTTCATATGGAGTTTTGTTCAGCTTTCTCCTAACCATCACCCGATTCATAATATAACATGAAGTGTTAATAGCTTTAGTCCAAAAATACTTAGCTACGTTATATTCACATAACATTGTTCTACACATTTCTTGAAGGGTTCTACTCTTCCTTTCAACAACTCCATTCTGTTGAGAGTTCTGTGTGCTGAAAGGTGATGGGTGTATCATTATTTGTCTCAATCTTAGTAGGGTGTTCATACTTATTTATAACAACTTCCCATATCTTCATGTCTTGTGCCTTGATGTAAAAACTTGTACGTGTCTCCCAATGAATTTGAAATGTTATTGTTTGCTATCATAACTCAAAGAAATTGTTAGGTAACTTTGAGGAAAAACCCGCTTTGATGTCACTTGTTGGCCCAAATAATAGTTCAAGAGGGGGGGGGGTGAATTGGACTATAGCAGATTTTCCAAACCTTTAACAAATCAAATTGGAAAAATAAAAACACAAATAAAAAATGCAACAAATAAATAATGGACACAACGATTTACAGTGGTTTGACACCAAACACTTACCTCCATTACCTAATCTCCTCATTTAGGATTAGTGGTTCGACACCAACTTACGAGCTTGAATCTAACTGTTACCTTGATTCACTTGCTGGTGTGAATCGAACCGTTACATGACCTTGAGGACTTCCTATATGGAATCTTCCCCCCTTGGCAACCTAGCCAATGTACACTTCCAATTTTACAAAAGTATAGAATAAAGCTTACAAATTGGAAATGAATACCTTCTTTGAATAATAAGCCAATGATGATGAAAACAAAGTGCAAGCTCTATTGGAGGTTCCTTTGTTGAAATCTTGACTTGATGATTGACGTAGATGAAGTGCACAAGTCTAAGACCTTTGGAACTTTGAAATCTCTAAAAATGATCTCTTAAAGATATGAGTGCGAGCAAAGAGATTTCTAGCAAAAGATTGGAGAGAAAAACTTGCAAGATGTAGCACAATTTTTTATTTCTCTTAAGAACACAAATGAACTTAGAAAAACTTGGCAAACACACTTGCTTCGTTTGAAAACTTGGAGAACACTCAAAAGCTTAATAGGTGTTTGATTTTGCAAAAGTTAGAATGAATGAGCTAAGTCCTGTATTTATAGAGTTTTTCAAACAACCACAAGGAAAAACATGTTTCTGTTCAAAACAACTTGAAAATAGCTCTCAAGAATTCAATAGGAAGCACATTTCTTTTAGAGAAAACGCGTTTCTGTGTGAATTTCCAGAAATACTCAAAAAGTGAGAAACATGTTTCTTTTAAAGGAAACGAGTTTCTGAGTGTTTCCAAAGGTATTGATTTCTGGAAAAAAAGATTAAGCGCATTTCTATAAAGGAAACATGTTTCTGTGTGAATTTTCAGAAATACCCAAATAGTGAGAAACACGTTTCTTTCAAAGGAAATGAGTTTCTGTAAGTTTCTAAAGGGTATCGATTTCTGGAAAAAGGAAAAAGCGCATTTTTATAAAGGAAACATGTTTCTGTGATGGTGATGAAATTTTATCATTCTGAAATTTAAAGGAAACGAGTTTCTTTAATAGGAAACGCATTTCTGTATGATGCGATAAAATTCACTATTTGGGCATGAGGAGAAACACGTTTCTTAATGAGGAATACATTTCTTTTTGCACAGAAACATGAAATTTGAATTTTCAAAAATTTCCAAGTCCACAATAAGATTTCTTGAAAAACCAAACTTAGATACAATTGAAAAACATTTTGATCACACAAAAACTTTATGATTTTAAAGTATGATGCATGCATGCAAATGATTGGCTTATCATCCTAAGAAGTATTCTATAGCCCTAGAGAATCTAAGCAACTACATTGCATTGATGTGATCTTGATTGTCCGATGGCTTTGATTATTTAATCTTTGACTTTGACTTTTCTGTTGACTTTTTATGATTTGATCAATATAAGTTGTATCAACTCAGTCAAAGGGATTAGTATCATAAGGTATGTTGCTTGTAATCATCAAAACATCAAAGTTTGAGGGTCATTACACCATTAATTAGCACCTCGGCCATCACATCAATATGTTATTTGTACTAAATGGGTATTCAAAAACAAAAGGGATGATAAAGGCATCATTGTGCGGAATAAGGCTAGACTTGTTGCACAAGGATACAATCAGGAAGAAGGAATAAATTTGAAGAAGCCTTTGTACCTGCAACAAGATTAGAAGCAATTAGGATGCTATTGGCCTATGTTTGCTATAAGAATTTTCCCTTATACCAAATGGGCGTGAAGAGTGCTTTCCTGAATGGATATATTGAAGAAGTATATGTAGAACAACCCTTAGGTTTTCAGGATTCCCAGAACGCATATCATGTGTACAGGCTAAACAAAGCTTTATATGGTTTAAGACAAGCACCTAGAGCCTGGTATGACAGACTTAATACATTCCTACTAGAACATGATTTTCGTAAAGGAAATCTTGATCCTACCTTATTCATAAAGCTCAAGGATAATGACATGGTGCTTGTGCAAATATATGTTAACGATATCATCTTTTGGGCTTTAAATGGTCATCTTTGCAAAGAATTTTCAAAGTTATTGCAAAATGAATTTGAGATGAGTATGATGGGTGAATTAACATACTTTCTTGGCCTGCAAATCAAACAATTACCTAATCGTATATTTTTGAGCCAGAGCAAGTACGCTAAGGACATGATTAAGAAATTCAAGCTTGAAAACTTGAAATCAATAGACACCCCATGCAACTCAGCTATCAAAATGGATAAGGATAAAAAAGGAAAACCAATAGACACAAAGTTTTATCAGAGTATGATTGACAGGTTGTTGTATCTTACAACAAGTAGACCTGATCTAATGTTTAGTGTGTGTCTATGTGCTAGGTTCTAATCTAGTCCTAGATAATCGCGCCTAAAGTATGTGAAAATAATTTTTAGACATGTTAGTGGGTCTGGTGATCTAGGAATTTGGTATTCAAAAGGTACTTCCTTTGAGCTTAAGCGTTATGTTGACTCTGACTACGTTGATAGTCTGATTGATAGGAAGAGTACCACAGGATTTTGTCACTTTATGGAAAATTCACTAATTTCTTGGTTTAGCAAGAAACAAAATTCAGTGGCATTCTCCACGGCTGAAGCAGAAAACGTGGCAGCTGGGAGTCGTTGTGCACAAGTGTTATATATGAAACAACAACTTGAAGATTACCAAATTCACATTGAGTGTGCTGAGATTTTATGTGACAATACAAGTGCGATCAATATTTCCAAAATTCCAATATTATACTCAAGGACTAAGCATATTAAAATTAGGCACCATTTCCTAAGGGATCATGTACAAAAAGGATATTTTAAATTGACCCATGTTGGCACAAACGAACAATTAGCATATATTTTTACAAAAGCATTGCCAAAGGATCAATTTGTGCACATTCGAAGAGAATTGGGAATGTTTAGCGAATCAAATGCATCAAATCTTTGATATCTTTAAGTCATTTGATTGTGAGAGAATTATCAGATCAAGTGTTATAATTTTGGCAAAAAATCATGATCTGAGTAGCACCAACACACTATAGTGAGCTATAGCATTTGAAAAATATTTTATGCAATCAAATCATCTTAGAAGAATATTATGACTTCTCTAAGGAAATGGAGTATTCTTTTGCTGGAGTAGTCAAGAGTAGATCTTACATTCTAAGACCGACCCTAAAATGACTTCTACAAGGTCTTCAGTTGATGACTATGAGGTTGGTCTTGAGCTTTTACGACATCATCTTTTAGTTTTGAGTCATCTTTGAATGTCTCCTCTTCTTGGTTGATTCTTTGTAATCATATCTAAAAGATTAAAGCTTGGAGACACAAACTGAGTTTAAGTAAACATGTTGTTTATAATCATCAAAATTCACTATTGAATTTTGACCATAAGGGACATTGGACCAACAATATATGTCTAGATTCATGATTCTATATCTTTTATGACACGTACTTCTTGATGTTGTTAACTCCGTGCTTAAACTTAATCATTTGATGTATGATATGTTGATTAACATGATTACATTAGTTAACAATATCATGTCTTAGGCATTTTTGTGCTTATAGAAGAATATTTTTATGCCTAGGCCAATATGTGATAAGTATGTCATGCTTAACCTCACATATCACTCATGCTTATCATCAGCTTATGTTTGTAATATGATTACAATATTCATGTGTATACATATATTGCTTATCATATTGCTTTGCATATCATGTCATAGGCTTGTGCTTCACATTTTAACTTCAAAATGCTTATATGTATGTGAATATGTTGCCCATATGCTTGAAAACTTGAAATACTATTAGGCTCATATTCATGAATTGAGATTGGTTTTGATCATTTGCGTAACATGTATATCCTTTAGATCAAAACTAAAACTTTGCTAGGCTATAAATTGCTTGAAATTTAACATATTGCCTAGAATTCATGTTTAGAGCTAGGTCATGATCTCATTACATATTCTTGTCTTGCCTATGCTCTCCTAGTTGAGTTGTGATTATGCTTGTACTGAATTTATATAATCTTTATATATGCATGATTCATGTATGTCTAATTCAAGTATGCATGTCTCATGTTAAATCTTTTTAAATGCATTACTTTGAATCTATTACTTAGGCTACTGATAGTTGCATATTTAGATAGGTTTGAGAGCATGTTTTAGGATATTTTATGCATTAGTTTGATGTGTTTATGTTAGTTTTGATGCAATTGTTAGTTTAGGATTTATTTATTTTGGTTTATTAGTTTATAATATGACCCATTTCATAATTTAGGGTGTTATTGATTTGATTTGATTTGTTTTGTAGGTATTTAGATGTGCTAGTCATGGTTTTGGATGATGAAAATGTTAACCTATGATGTTCATCACTTAGCTCATCCCTAAATATATTGTGATAAAATATATTTTGATGATCACAAACAAAGTAATTTTCGGCGCTAAACGTGCGTGTATCAAGATTTCATCAAAACACCTAAGGAAAGCAAAAGGTTAAGGAACGACTCGATCGAGGAACTCAAAGATCACATCCAACTGTCAAGTTCGTTTCAATCAAAAGAACTTCAACGATCACATCATGATTTCAAGATCACTTCACTCGAACGATTCGGTCAAGCTCAAGACTACATCTCTCGATCAACGTTCAAGTCATTCAACTCTGCAAAGCTCTTATTGAAGATCTCATAATGAAGAGTTGGATTTAACGGTTATGAGAAATAAGAAATACACAAAGTATTTAAGGTATATCTTTCTCTAATTGCTATTGCTCAAAATGTTTTTCAAAACCATTCATAAATCATCTACATATGTTTTTCTAATCTGGATGTTTTGATTTCATGTTTTTACGCTATTTCAAATGATCTAATACTATATATTTAATTTAAAATCTACTGAGTTTTTATTCGCATTTATCGTATATTTTATCACGAGTCAAAACTATTTAAAAAAATCTTTCAAGATGCTAATGAGTTAGCAGCGCTCTCCTGAACTTTATAACTCAGGGTGCTGATAGTTCATTAGGACGCTGATAATGTTCAAGGTTGAATAGAACTAATTTATCAGGACATTTACTTGTATAATAGCGACCTTCTTTATTAGTCAACCTCTTAAGTTGTCAACATCAGTTCACTGAAAGATGTCTTAAGTTCTTCAAAGAATGTATCTTTGAGGACGGTAACAGTTATAAGTTAAACAATCTATCAGGACGCCATCCGGATAGAAGTGCTTTCACCTTTAGGAATTAACTTAGTAACTTTTCAAGACGCCGATTGTCCTTCAGCGTGCTTGTGTCTTTGTTTAAAATGTTTTTAACTGGTAGGACACGTACATAGTTATAGCGCCCTCATGATTTGTTTTTATGTTTTAAACTGGCAAGATGCTTACTCGAATAGTAGCATCCTCATGTACTTATCTATTTTAAAACACAACAGGATGTTAACTGTGCATTAGCGCCCTCAAGGTTAAGTCATTTAAGTGTCAAAGTAAGTCAGGATGCTTACGAGTAAGTAGAACCCTCACTTAAGTGTTTTGCAGGACTCTTATACGTAATGAGCGCCCTTAAGGAACAAAATGATAAAGTTGACATTATGCGTCAGGACGCTGATTATGGAATTAGGACGCTGATTATGGAATCAGGACGCTAATTCAACAACCGTCACTGTTCGAACAAGTACACTACATAAGTTTACTTTTTCATAACAAACCTTTGTGCAGAGTCCTTTTCAGACCTATCAGAGATCGTCTCTGATACATGAGATAAGTTTTTCTAAAACTTTCCTTTTTCATGAAATCTGAAAAGAACCAGAATGTCAGTGAAAATTGTAGTTGTCATTTTCATATAACATTCTAGCCATTGTGTGTAAACATTCATCTTATTAGAACTTCAAATTTCTAACTACTATGTCCCACTAGGTCTATAAATACCAACACTTAGAATCAAACAACTTGCCAATCACTTTGTGTTGTGCCAATACTTTTTGAAAGTTAGTCTGTGTCAAATTGAATTTCATTTTCTAATCTTTCAAAGTATTTTTGATTGATACCTCTACGATTACAATAGATTTTCATATTGAGCTTCAATTATATTTTATCTTTGAAAATCTATCTTTATTGGTATCAACTCAAATTCTCAGCACTGATTCATATTTGGTATCATTCTTGCTGGAGATAGAATTTGAAAAATAGTTCAAGATATACAGTTGTACTTGGTTTCATATCTTAAGTACTGTATTGAACTATATCAGTAGTTGCGTTAACTACTGATCACTGAACCAAAAGTTTTCACACTTATATTTTATATCTATTTTGAAAACTGTCTGTGTCTTTGATTTACACCAGTCCTTCGTGTTTTAAGTCAATCTTTATTTGGTATTTATTATTTTCGAGGAAGCACTGATTATGAAGTTCACTTAATGATTTCAGGATTGAAATCATGTAAGGTTATCTCTAAACTTGTAAAAGAGAACCGGTTCATCCTCATCCCGTAAAAGGATAGGTGTGTCCTTAACCTGAAAAAGGATAGGTTATCTCTTAACCTGTTCCTTATCCCATAAAAGGAAAATGATTCTTCCTTATCCCGTAAAAAGAACATGGGTTTCTCCTTATCTTGAAAAAAGGAAATTTGGTTCATCCTTAGCCCGTGAAAGGATAGGTTTGCCTTTAACCTATAAAAGGGCAGTTGTAACGGTTTGATTCTCACCCGTAAGAGAATTAGTTAGTGGATTGAGAAAATCTTAATCGGGAGATTAGGTAGTGGACGTAGGCTTGGCCGTTCACCACTATAAATCTGTGTGTCACACGTTTGCAATTTAGTTTGTGTTCTATTTTGCATCCAATTCAAATACAGTCATGTAAATCACTAAGTTATTGGAAAATTATTTTATAATTGACCATCGCAAACAATGCACCCCCCTTGGGTGGAACAATAGAAAACATGTACAAGAAGTTGCACAAGAGAAGCATGAAGAACCCAAGTCGAAGCGGAGCAAAAAATGGCTAAGTCCACAAAAAAGGGTGCACACACAACGTTCTGGGTGCCTCGGTGCCGTAATGGTGAACAGAAGAAGAGAAAAAATTACATTCTAGGCACCGTGACACCCATTGCGGCCCCCATTGCGGCGCTAACTGGGTTTTCTGATATTGCAGAAATTAGCAAGTTTTTTCCCACTTTCCAATTCCAATTCCACATGACTTTGGGGCACATTATATATCAAAATTTAGGGTTTTTCGAGAGGAATACACTGGAGATGAGAACAAGACGGCTAGGAGCAAGGGAATGCGAAGATTCGACGTTGGAAACAAGGAAAAAGATTCAAGTTCCAGGATTTTAGTTTTGTTATTCATGTCTATTATTGAGTTTCTCTACATATTTTGGTTTTTGTTATTCCAAGTTATGAACTAACCTGTTAGTTTAGAGAGAAGATGGATCCTATATTAGAGATTATGCAATAACATTAGTTTTTATTTATTATATTTATTCTTGTTTTATTTATATTTCTCCATGTTTAATGCTTTTGATTTCTTGGCCACAGATCGAATGATCATAGACTGGGGGGCGACACTCGATAGACGGTTCTCTAGGTTAGAACATGAGAAATATGACATCGGATGGTCGTAATATCGATAGGTATGCGATGTCTTATGAAGTTGTAGAAAAATAACAAGGCTTAATGCATTGCTAATGGATTGATTTTTATTGATAGATCGAAACTAGTGTTTTGGTAATAGATTCTATCGCGACACTCGACAGAGGGTGTTAGAAATTAGAAAATTTTGACTTATAAACACAAATAAGGATTTGATAATAATCATGTCTAAAATACATAATTAATAATTAGGTGAAATTTAATCTCTAGATGTTTTTAATATTCAATTTTCTCCTGAAAATTCTGATAACTTGTTATTTTAATTAGTGCTTTAGTTTAATTATTATTGTAGTTTACTGATCATCACAATTTGGTTTTCTAGATGAAATTAGAGCTAGGAACAATATAATTACTGTAGTAACACTATCCCTGAGGACGATACTCGATTCTCGGCGGTTTATATTATAACTTGGCAACCGTACACTTGCGGTCCATCAAGTTTTTGGCGTCGTTGTCGGGCATATATATTTGTTTACACTATGATTGTGTTTTCGAGCTTTGATTTTAATTTAGATATTTTTTGTTATTTTCTGAATTTTTCTTTCTTGTAGGTTTTCTACGTATTTGCTGCGATCAAAAAGCTTTGATATAATACCGTTTGATCCCGAGATTGAGAGAACATTTGGAAGACTAAGAAGAGAAAGAAGAGTAGGCGCTGAAACAATAGCGGATAATCCAAATCAGTTGACGTTGAGGGACTATTTCAAACCGGTTATCAATGACAAATACTCGAGCATTGTTCACACTCATATAAATGCAAACAACTTTGAGTTGAAGCCGACTTTGATCTCGATGGTCGAACATCACCAATTTGGAGGTTCCCCTATGAAAGATCCAACTATCCACATCACCACTTTCTTGGAGATGTGTGACACCGTGGAGATGAACGATGTTAGTGATCGATCCGCTAGTTGCAAAGATATTGTAGTTGGCTTCACCTCGCCAAGCCTCAATTTTCTGAAAATTGACAAAGGCATCAAGTTTATGCTTGCAACTAAATCGCATAAAGTTTTAGTAAAATTTAAAGAACCAATGGTGTAAGGTATAGTGAAACTCCCTGGATCTTTTAGTTTTTGAGGTAGCTTCTTTTGTAGTATGGCACTACACTCTTCAGTAAGCTTTACTGTCTCGTAGCCCTCTAGCTTCCTCTTCTTCGTCAACACATCCTTCATGAACTTGACATAGTTTGACATTTGCTCCAATGCATCTACAAAAGGGATGTTAATGTGAATCTTTTTGAAAATTTTTAGAAACTTGGCGAATTTTTCGTTAAGCTTCTTCTTTTGAAATCTCTGAGGAAATGGAAGAGGGGTTGGGAGTTTATGAGGGTTATCCGTGAAAGTAATAGAACTAGGCCGGTAGGGCCTCTCATGTGGCTCCTCCCCCTTTGATGACTCAACTTCCTTCTCTATACTCGGTTCGGTCTCAGTGCTTGTCTCTTCATGCTCTTCATTGATGGGTGGTGATGGTGTACTTAGGCTCGAATCAGCCCCCTTTACTTCTTTTCCACTTCTCAAGGAAATGGCTTGGCATTGCTCTTTCGGGTTTACCTCAGTGTTGCTAGGTAGTGACCCCCTTTGTTGGGTACTCATAGAAGCCCTCGTCACCGTTATGAAAGAATTCATCAACTCATCACTAGTAGGCTTCTTATCTTATGCTTGAGTGTAGATACCCGGTGGAGGTTGTAAGGTATTCCTTGTATTGGTATAGGAGAAATTCTCATGATTACGAACACCCGGGTGGTATTGATTTGGCACACCTTGATTGTTTCTATAATTGTACCCCCGGTTGTTGATGTATTGTATTTGCTCCTCCAATGCTTCATTGCCCGATAGCCCAAATTCAACGTCGCCACATTTTCAATAGATGGTTGTGCACTTTGAGTGGTAAGTGCAGTAAGTTGATGTGAAAGGCTTGAAATTTGTGCTGAAAGGGATGTAATAGGATAGACTTCATGTAACTCGGCTACCTTCTTCACCATGGATCTTGCCCCTGGAACTTCATAGGTATTGGTAGCCATATCCTCCAACAAGCTAAATGCGTCAAAAGTAGTCTTGGACAACAATGAACCGCTGGCCGCCACGTCTACTAGAGTCCTTGTAGAAAAGTTGAAGCTGTAACCAATCTTGAAACCCATGTTGAGGACATTTCCTTAACAATTCCTTGAATCTCTCCCAAGAGTCATATAGAGACTCTAACTCTTGTTGCTTGAATTGCCCAATCTCAGCTCGTAGTTGGGCCGGCTTGGCGGGAGGAAAGAACTTATGTAGAAACTTGTATATCATGTCCTCCCATGTTGTTATGTTATTTGATTGCAAGGATTGCAACCATGCTCTTGCCTTGTCCCGAAGTGAGAACGGGAACAACCTCAATCTAATGGTGTCTTCAGGAACATCGGGGTATCATTGAGGACATGCAAGTGAAGGTGGACAAGTTCATCTTCCCGGTGGACTTTGTAGTTTTGGACATGGAGGAAGATGGCGATATCCCTCTTATACTTGGGCGGTCAATCTTAGCTACCGGAAGAGCTTTGATCGATGTGCAACATGGCGAGCTTACTTTGCGAGTGAATGATGAAGAAGTGTTGTTTAACATCTACAAGACTCTTAAATTCCCATGGGAGGGACATGACACCGGATTGATGTTGCGGAAGTGGTTGATGCATGTGTGACCGAGGTACATGGTGAAGCTACGTGATAAGTTAAATTTTGGTTAGTGTTTTACATGTTAATTTCATAGTTTTTTAGGTGCATTTAATTAGTTTTTAGATATATTTGCATTAATTGTTCATATTTAGTGTTTTAGGTTCATATATATATTTTTACGAGTTTCATAAGTTGGTGTTAGTGGTTTTCATGAATAAAATGCATTAGGCTAGCTTAGAAAAATAATAATGATTTTTATGTATTTTTCTGAAGTCAATTGCATCATTTACATAATAATATTGTCACATTTTTCATGTTAATACATATTTGCATTTAGAATTTTAATACTTGATTAGTTTAGATCGCTTACTTTTATTTTTGTGTTTTGTTTTGTAGGAGAATAAAGAGCTTTAAAGGGATGAAATGAGGCATACAAGATGGAGAGAACGTCCCAAGGCCAAGCACAACAAGTCCCATGGAGAAAAGTGCAAAAAAAGTGATGAAAATGCAAAAAAAAAAAGAGTGCATTTCACACACTGAGCGCCGCGGTGCTACATAAAAATTTAACGACTTTTGTATTTTGGCTGTAACTTTCTCAATACAACTCATAATTGAAAGCAATTTTTTTTCTACTTCTTATAGACTTAAAGGGATATCATATAAGGGGGTTTGGAGTCACAAAAAAAAGGGAGAAAAACAAGGGAAGTAAGAAAGAAGTGGAGAAAGTTTGGAGGAGTTGCAGGTTTTGCAAGAGGAAGAAGAAGAATATCCATGGATTCAATGTTGGGTTAATTGAATACTCTAGGATTTTGATTGAACTATTTTGAATCTCAAGATTTGAATATCTTTTATGTGTTGTTGAGCAATTTCCATGTTTATTTGCAATTTCCAACCCTTAATGCTTTCAACTCTTTGGCCAATTTTTGAATGAACTTAGATTTGATATCTAACACTTGGAAAAGGGGATATTGAATCAAAGCAAGATAATTACAACCTAGGGAATTTGTATCGTGTCGGGAGACCTACAAAACCCTTTGAAACCATTTTGAATGAATCAAAGATCTTAGTGCATTCTTGTTCGATTGACCTAGCACTTGGGAGAGGGGGTTGATAGTTTCAGGATATATATTCAAGTTGACACTAGGGAAAGGGACTTGAATGATTAAGGATTTATGGTTTATAAATCTAGGATTTAATTCAATAACACAATATTTATAGATCTTAAGAAACAACACAGTGATATCACACCCTAGAACTTTTTATCCTTTGATCTTCAATTTTTATTTCATCTTGTTTGTTTTTCTTAGATTTTGTTTAATTTGAATTTTATCATTTAATTCACTCCACTTTGATCACCTAGATAAAACCACTAATCATTGCAGTTTTGGGTATTTTTAATTGTGAAATTACCTTCCCTGTGGATACGATAACCCGACTCACCTCAGATATATTATAACTTGATATTCGTGCGGTTGCGAATTTAAATTTACACCATCACTACACCAGTAAATCCTTTAGAGAAGTGCCTTGTGAGTTCGATATCTAGTGATGAGGCCTTTCATGATGAAGTTCAGCAGTCTGCCTTAGCTCTTGATGCCCACAATCCTGAGAGTACAATCACCAAAGCGGAAGATATTGAAGCTTCTTCACCACCCGAGTTAGTAGAGTCTTCACCAGAGTTGAAGGAATTATCGGAGCATCTTCGCTATGCATTCTTGGGTGAGAAGTCTCCTATGCCAATCATCATATCATCGGCTTTGTCTAGTGTGGATGAAGAGAAGCTATTACGCATCTTGAGAGTGTATAAGTCTGCTTTGGGGTGGTCCATAACTGACATAAAGGGGATAAGCCCTTCGATTTGTATGCATAAGATCTTGATGGAGGAATCTTACAAACCTTCAATTAAACACCAAACGCGGCTAAATCCAATCATGAAAGAGGTTGTCAAATATGAAATTCTGAAGTGGTTAAAGGCGAGAATTGTGTATGTTATATCAGATAGTTCTTGGGTGAGTCCGGTACAAGTAGTGCCTAAAAAAGGTGGAATGACGGTAGTCAAGAATGAGAACAATGAGTTGATCTCCACTAGGACAGTCATGGGATGACATGTATGCATAGATTACCAAAAGTTGAACAAAGCAACAAGGAAGGATCATTATCCCCTCTCTTTCATTGATCAAATGTTGGATCGATTGGCGGGCTTCGAGTACTATTGTTTCTTGGATTGATATTTGAGTTATAATCAAATAGCGATTGCACTGGAAGGTCAAGAAAAAAACACTTTCACTTGCCCATATGGTACTTTTGCTTTCCGGTGGATGCCATTTGGCTTATGCAATGCACCGACGGCTTTTCAACAGTGCATGATGTTTATTTGTTCTTATATGATTGAGGAGATCATGGAGGTATTTATGGATGATTTTTCAATCTTTGGGACCTCATTTAACCATTGCCTTCATAATTTATCTCTTGTGCCTCAAAGATGTGAAGAGACCAACCTAGTGCTAAATTGGGAGAAGTGTCATTTCATGGTACAAGAAGGCTTTGTTTTTGGTCATCGGGTTTCTACTAAGGGTCTTGAGGTGGATAGGGCCAAAATAGTGGCCATTGAGAAGCTTCCTCATCCAAAGAATGTTGGTTTCTATCTGCAGTTTATTAAAGATTTCTCAAAGATTGTCAAGTCCCTTTGTAACTTACTTGAGAAAGAGGCATCTGTTAAACCAATTATCCTCACGTCCCTTACGAAGAATATGTCCCTGATATGAAAGATATTTTGATGATTACAAACTACATTCTGTGTCACACCCCGCCCGAACTCGCCTAAACCAGTGGAACACTCACAAGCAAGGCGCGAATGCATTATAACAATAACCGAGTATGCAGGCACACAATTGAGTACAAATCTGATTTCATTAATTTCAGATTGCATTTTTGTACAAAATATGATTGAGGGAACATCCTCCCAAAATTCCCCTATAATTCACAAGGGTTACAAAATGTTGGCCCAAAAACCTCTACCTAGTCCATCCTAAACTCTTGAGAAAAATTAGATAACAACGGGGTGAGTTATTGCCTAGTCGGTAAAATAGTTCGTGAATATGACAATTAATAAAGGAAACTTCATAATCAAATATCAATATGAACAATATAGCTTCATAATCAGTACAACATATATGTATGCATGACATTGTCTCATAATGGTTTCATGATTGTACGCCGCCCTGAGGTAAACTCAGATTCTCATTGTACGTCCCTTCCCAAGGTCTTCGCCCTGGATTCACGTACAGATGTCCATCCCCAGGTAATCCCGGGTTCTCATTGTACGTCCCTCTCCATGGAAATATCAAGAACAGTGAGCATTGTTTCTAACTATTTTGTGGATCATGAACCACTTACGTCCCCAGGTGGCGCTTATGTATGATGCCAATGCATGAGAAGGTCCGGTTTTACTAACATTAGATAGGATTTGGCTGCGTCTGGTGATTCTTATCAGGTCAGTGTCACCACGTGTAAAGTTAGGATGTTCAGTATCACTTGTATAAGTTGATAGCTTTCAAATAAGACCAACCAAATTAGTCTTCAATTGAGAGGTAGGACACGAGGTCCACCTAAATACCAATCGTCTAGAGCAGCACGCTGCCTCCCGTTCGCCATTTAAAGTTATTGAGGATAAGACTAAGTCTAGTTGAGCCAGATTGACCACTAATCTAGCATAGTAACAGTGTAATACATGAACTCCAAATATACAAGCATAAGTATGACAGGTATGAACATTATGCACAATAATGCAATGTAAATGAATAGTAAACATAATGATAAATGAATGTAAACTTTAATAAAAGTCATAAGACACACAAAACTATTTTCGTTCCCCACCTTCAGATAAAATCTCCTTCTGGAACTGGGGCTTTCTCCCGAGCAGAACCGA
The DNA here is from genome assembly GCA_035771175.1 of Paratinospora sagittata. Classification (NCBI taxonomy): domain Eukaryota; kingdom Viridiplantae; phylum Streptophyta; class Magnoliopsida; order Ranunculales; family Menispermaceae; genus Paratinospora; species Paratinospora sagittata. The sequence goes on along the minus strand of CM069611.1, from coordinate 15,858,905 downwards.
GTTGCACCGCGAAGAGAGACTCTTAGAGAGAGTCTCAAAAAGAGAAAAGAGAAAAGAGAAATCACAAAGAGAGCAAGAGAGAGTGAGAGAGAGAGAGGAAGAAGAGAGGATTGGTGTGAAAAATAACAAAAGAGGGAGGGGGCTTTTATAGCTAAAAGGGTGCCTGAAGTTCAATTTTTTTTTTGAGCAAACCTGGGGTATTACATTCTACTCCCCTTAAAAGAATTTTGCCCTCGAAATTTAGTCCATGTAGTAATGATTGCTATCTGCGTGAGATTCACCATCATCGTCATCATTGACAAGATCAGGGTAGTGCCTATAAGGCCCTTGAATAGCACTGTGGCCGGTGGAATTCTCAATATCATCAAACAATGGAGAGCAAATGGAGTCGGATTCATCCTCAGAAGGTTTCGTCATTTGCCTAACAGTTGGTGGTGTAAGGCTCTACAAGTTGCAGCGTTTCAGGGAAGGTAAGTTGAGTGAAGGAATGTTTTTTCGTGCAGTTGCCCGAATTCGGCCTCCTGACAATTTTGGTAGGAGATCTTGCTAAGATGAGGGCACTAAATTATTTTGGGCAATATAGTTAAGATAAAGCCATACGCGCTCTGGCGATTAGGTCCGCTGCCGCTGAGGCGAGGGAGCTGGTGATGCAAAAAAGTTGTGGTTTGCATTAGAGTCTGAAGGAGTCTCTACTGGTTGCCAAGCAGGCCATGGAGTGTATGACTCATTACTCCTGTCTGAGTTGTTTTTAGAAATATGCATGGTTAATTAAATGAAACAATATATTAAGATATTGTAAACAAAGTTCCACAATTTTATTGATTAGTCAAAAAGTATAATGCATCACATCATCAACTATTACTAGAAAACAATTCAGGATATTTCAGTTTAATTGTTTCTTTTAGTTCCCTTGTTGCTTCCTCTACTCCGTGGTGATCCCAGACACCTTTACAAGTGGTATGCTACGTCGCCTTAGTTCTTGAGTTTTTATATCTTTGACTGCGGTCGATCTACAATATCTAACCAGCATACCGAAGATCTACAAGGGCGACCATAAAGAGCCTCATGTGGTGCCATGCCGATACTGGTTTGGTAGCTATTGTTGTATGCAAATTCCGCCAAATGTAAGTGTTTCGGCCATCCGTCATGAAAGTAAAAAATGCAGCATCGTGACATATCCTCTAATATCTGGATCAACAGTTCTGACTACCCTTCAGCCCGTGGGTGAAAAGTCGTGCTCATGGTGATCCTGGAGCCCATTCTACTCTGTAAGCTTTGCCAAAATTTTGATGTGAATCGGGGGTTTCGATCAGAGACGATCGTGAGTAGTATGCCATAAAGGCGTACGATCTCTTTTTCATACAATTAGGCAAGCTTGGATGGATTATCCGTGAACTTTATTAGTAAAAATGCGCAGACTTTGTAAGTCTGTCAATGATAACCCAGATTGCATCTTGCCCTTTATTATTTCGAGGCAATGACGTAAAAATATCCATTGTGATGTTCTCCCACTTCCATTCTCCAATAGGTAAAGGCTGGAGAAGTCTAGGGGGAAGTCTGCGTTCTGCCTTTACTTGTTGGCACACGAGACATCGAGCAATGAAGTCTGCAATAGCCTTCTTCGTTCCAGAAAACCAGATTTGTCGTTTGACATCCTTGTGCATCTTGTCTCCCCTAGGATGCATAGCAAACCTCGAACAATGCATTTTAGTGAGCACTTCTTTCCGAACTTGAAAATTGTTTGGTAGACAAACGTTTTTTTGTAAAAAATGGCCCGTCATTGGAGACCGACCAGTGAGGAAGGTCTTGTCCGCTGAGTAGAAGTTCTCATTTCTTCATTATCATAAGGTCATTGACTTGAGTTGTTGAAATCTTTCGAATAACCTCAGAGTTGGCTGATAATTGATAGAGTTGTGATCTTCCTCCCTCCTCAATGAGGTGTAGGCTAAAATTCTCCATCTCTGTAGCCAAATTTCCCATCTCGAAGTTAAGAGTGCAAGCAGCAACATAAGATTTTCTACTCAGGGCATTAGCCACAACATTGGCCTTACCTGGATGGCATTGGAGTTGAAAGTCGTAATCTTTCAAGAATTCCAACCATCGTCTTCGGTGGAGGTGTAGGTCTCTCTGAGTATAGATGTACTTGAGACTCTTGTGATCCGAGAAGACCTCAAACCGTTCATCGTATAGTTAGTGACGCCATAACTTGAGTGCGAATACGACAGCTGCAAGTTCCAAGTCATGTGTTGGGTAATTACCCTCATGAATTTTGAGTTGCCTAGAAGCATATGCAACAACCTGGCCTTCTTGCATTAGTACTGTACTTAAGCCTCAGAGAGAGGTGTCGGTGTATAGTGAAAACCTAACTCCATTTCTTGGAGTGATAGTACTGGTGCTGTCGTGAAGCGTTTATCAATTCCTAAAATGTCGATTCACAGGCGAGATTCCAGATGAATCGCACATCTTTCCGAGGGAGCTTGGTCATAGGTTCAGCAATATTTGAGAAGTCATTGATGAAAAGTCTGTAGTAGCCAACCAAACCAAGAAAACTTCAGATTTGAGTAACTGTGGTAGGCTTCTTCCAGTTTAAAACCACTTCAAGCTTTGAAGGATCCACCTCAAAGCCATTGCCTGAAACCACATGGCCTAGGAATTGAACTCTCTTCGCCCAAAATTCGCAATTACTCAACTGTGCATACAACTGATGGCTTCTCAAGGTCTGTAGGACAATCCTCAAATGTATCTTATGGTCTTCCTCGGTTAAGGAATATATCAAGATATCATCCACAAAGACCACCACAAATCGGTCTAACTATAACCTGAAGATGCGGTTCATCAAATCCATGAACGTTGTAGGTGCATTTGTTAGACTGAACGACATCACCAAGAATTCGTAATGATCATACTGAGTTCTGAAAGTCATTTTATTAATGTCCGACTCTTTGATCCGGAGCTGATGATAACCGGATTGTAAATCAATCTTAGAGAAGTATTTGGCATCTCTAAGTTGGTCAAACGAGTCATCGATCCTAGGTAATGTGTATCTGTTCTTGATGGTTGCATTATTCAACTTGCAATAGTCGATGCAAAGTCGTAACGAAACATCATTTTTGCGAACAAACAGAATTGGAACGCCCTAGGGTGATAAACTTTTTCTGATGAAGCCATTACTCGACATTGGACATTCTGTGTGGTGGAATTGAGATGGGTCCCGTCCTTGGTATGAGTTTGATCTCAAAATCAAATTCCCGAACTGGAGATAGACCAAGAAGGTCATTCAGAAAAATTGTTGGGAATTCTGATATAACCGGGATGTCGTGTGCCTCGAGAGGGTACAGTGATGATGATTCAATGTCATTACCAAGGGATAAAGCTCAGAGTTGTACCTTGAAGAGTGCAATAGTCGAGTTGTGTATCAATTTCCTCGTTTCCTAAACTTTGACAAACTCCTAGTAGGTAAGGTTAACTGAACTTGCTTCTTCAAACAATCTATCTTTGCATTCAGTAATGACAGCCAATTCATGCCGAGGATGGTGTCAAAATCTTTAATGTCCATCACTAAAAGATCTGCATAAATTATCTGTTCTGGCATTCGAAGTTCACATCGAGAACACTTCAATTCCACGTCAGTACCAGATCCTAATGGTGTTGATACATAAATTGTGATGTTTGTGGGTTCAGGATGCAACCCAAAATGCCTTACCAATGTAGAAGATATAAAGGAGTGCGTAGCACCCGAATCAAACAAAACATGCACCATTGTATTAAATAAGGGAAATGTACCTTCGACTACATTGTTGTCTGGGAGGGGTTGATAAGCAATAGCAAGGGCTCTGCCCTGTTGTCGTTGTCCCTGGTTCTGTTGGTTCTGCCTGGGTTGGGCGTTAGCAACAGGTGGGGCTTGTTGGACTGGAACTGCGGGAACAGGCTGCTGCGGTTGTTGAGGGTGGGGACAAACATATCTTACATGGCCCTAATGGCCACAGTTGAAACACATTAGCCTCTGCTGCTGAGGTGTCTGCTGATGGTTCTGTTGGCCATGCTGATTGTGGTGTTGTTGACCACCACCCCTGCCATTGCCATTATGGCGGCCCCCCCTGCCGTTGCGACCACCACTATTACGATTCTGAAAACCCTGCTGGTCAGGGTTAGAAGTTTCTGCCGAAGGTGCCGTTTGGTCATGCTTTTGTACCGGGGCTGGGAGGGTTAGGTTTTGATTAAAGCAGGGCTTTTTCTTGTTGCCCTATTGGGAAAACATTGTAGGTCGTTTTCCCCTATTCATTCTCTATTCCTGCTCAGTTTTCTCCTACTCAAAGCTCATGGCCTTGTCGACAAACTCCCTGTAATTCTTGAGATTCAAGATCGACAGGGCTTGTCGGATGTCTAGACGAAGGCCATTATAAAATTTCTCGGCCTTATCTTGCTCCATTGAGATGGTGGAGAGATAGTAGACTGATAATTCCTTGAACCTGACAACATACTCGCGAATTATCATGCTGCCCTGGTACAGCCTGGCGAACTCATGGCGCCTCTGCCTCTTCACTGCGCCAGGGAAGTACTCGTTAATAAACAATGACTCAAACTCTTGCCAAGTCATATATTTGTATTGACCCTTGGGTCTTCCTTCACCGTTATCCACCATGTATTAGCTCCACAAACAAGTTGGTAGGAAGCTAGTGGAATTTTTCGCGCCTTTTCGACTCCCATAGCCATGAGAGCCTTCTTCGACTCATCAAGCCATTTCTGCATTTCCTCCGCATCAATGATTCCAGCAAAGGTAAGGGGTTGTAGCCTCTTGTACTTCATAATCTGGTCAGTTTGAGTCTCCCACCCAGATAGCACAAGAAGCCTAACAGTGACAACCTGGTTGGTTGCGGTCTCACGGTCGGCCGTTTGAACAGTCATCTTCATTGCCTCAATGAATCTGGAGAAGAAGTGTTCCATGCTCGGAGGCATGACAAAAGGTATGGGCTGAGGTGGCACTGCTTGCCCAAAAGTAGTGACAGTGTTCGGTGTGGCCTACTCTGCCCTTGGAGGAGACGGTTCTTGATTTTGTAACTCAGGAGGTGTCTCTTCTACTGGACGGACCGTGCATGGCCTTCCTTTCAACCTGGTTTGCATTTTCTCACTGGCAAGGAGAAAAATAAAACCATGCTTTAGGAACCGTAGCCAAGTATAGTGTTTTGATATTATCAGCAAAAAGTTCGAGAGTTCTACAATATAAAACCACATATTTTTCAAGGTATGGTGTAAGATTTTTTTTGTTGAGGATTCAAAGAATCTTATGTACCTGTAATAAGTAAGTTTTTGAAATATTGTTATGTACAAGGTTAAAGTGTTCATATAATAAGTAAGTGTTTGAAAGAGCTTCAAATATTTTGGTTTTGGTTTGTGAACATACATATATTTTTGAAAATTCATATGAGTCATAAAGGTTCTAAGATTTGCCTCGTTAAATATTCTAATCTAACGTTCAATCGCATTCTTATGTGTTCAAACTATTTTTCTTAGTCTCTTCGACTATTATCCAAATTCGTGTGTCTCATACCACATGAATTTCGTAATAAGGGTTTTAACCAAGTTAAGTTGTATGAACATGGTTTCTACAAAACATTAACGGGAGAGGAGTTCACTAATAGTACCGTCCAAGTTTACTTGTCCCATACAGTATAAACTTAGTGATCATGTTAGTAATTCAACTTTTCCCAGATGTTTTTTTTCACACAAGGTCGTGGGTTTTCTTACCACGTTTAATTTAGTATCATCCAATTTTATTGTATCACATACTACTCCAAAGTTAGTGATACAAAAGAAAAATGGTTGTAAGTCGGCCCACCAAACATAGTCTCAAACAAAACATTTCATTCATAAAAAAAAATAGTTACAATGCCAGTAATTTTCCTAATTTTCCCCTGAAGTCGCGCCAAATATTTCTTCGTCAGTCACCCCTCCCTTTGAGACGAAAGTCTTAGAGATGGAGGATATTGTAAGAGCTTTAGTAATCTGTATCGAAGATTCATTAAAGGTATTGATGTTTGCCTCCCATAGCATCCTCATTATCAAGACTCCGTAACTGAGGAGCTCCTTCTTTGTAGGGTTTTGAATCACCTGTAACATTTGCTAGATGATAATGTGAGGTAGGGAGACAAAAATTTCCTTTTCTAAGCAGTATAGCATAAGAAGTTGAACTCTTGTGATAGATCCTCTAGTCACCTTATGGAAAGATGTTGTCGACTACAATCTTTCCAAAGCCAGCAAGGGGTGGTTTAAGGAGATTATTTGGGAGGTGGGCGTACGTCATTTGGGTGTACGCCTTTTCGGTGAGGAAATTGAACAACTGTTCTTTAGATTTTGCGATCTCTGCAACCATCTGGGGTTCATGTGGATCAATGATCTTATCTCCTATTGGGATTTCCATAAGTCGTGAAATAGTTTCTACGCTGATGGAAATCTTTACTCCTTTGATCATTGTCTCCAAGACAGGGTTGATCCCATCTTCTTGAAGTTCCATGTTATTCATGGATTCGTAAAATGACTTCACCAAGTTGAAGGAAATGTAACCCTCAACTTTTGTTACATTTAACCACCCCAACTTTGAGAGTTTGTCGTGAAGGATAGGACGGAGGCGGAGATCTCTCATGTTGATACTCTTCATAGTCATAACCTTCCATTTGGAAAGTTCCGTAAGTCTGGTTGGAATTGGTTCTCGACTACTGAAATTCGTTCCTTCACTTGAGGCCATTATCTTACTGAAAGGAAGATAAAACTTGTGAAATACACAAAACATATTCTTAACATTTTTAAGATTTATGCCTTGTTCGTTGGACAATATTTTCTATTTTCTCTTGATGTTTATGCCATCATTGATTCTAAATTTTCCATTAGCAACAAGTTATATATATATATATATATATATATATATATATATATATATCATATATACATAGATATATAGACATATATATATTATAAATCTTAACTATATATATATCTATATAAATCTAAACTATATAAAAACTATATAGTTATCTAGATATATATATTTAATAAAAATCTTAACTATATATAATTCATATATATAGTTCTAAAGATATATATATCTAATATAAATTTTCTTCTCCTAATTGGTGGACTTGGGCAGGCCGTGGACCTTCTCTCTAATACCATTAAATGTCACCCCTCACGGACTCGCCTAAACCGGCGGAACACTCACAGGCGGGGCGCGAATGCATTATAACAATAACCGAGTACCCAAGTACACAATTGAGTACAAATCTGATTTCATTAATTTCAAAATTTATTTTTGTACAAAATATGATTGAGGGAACGTCCTCCCAAAATCTCCCTATAATTTGCAAGGGTTACAAAATGTTGGCCCAAAAACTTCCACCCAGTCCACCCTAAACTCCTGAGAAAAATTGGATAACAATGGGGTGAGCGATTGCCCAGTGGGTAAAATAGTTTGTGAATATGACAATTAATAAAAAAAAACTTCATAATCAAATATCAATATACACAACATAGCATCATAATCACTACAACATGTTTGTATGCATGACACCATCTCATAATGGTTTAGTGATTGTACGCCGCCCTGAGTTCACGTACAGATGTCAATCCCAAGGTAAACTCGGGTTCTCATTGTACGTCCCTCCCCAAGGTGGTCGCCCTGGATTCACGTACAGATGTCTATCCCCAGGTAATTTCGGGTCCTCATTGTACGTCCCTCTCTAGGGAAATATCAAAAATAGTGAGCATTGCTTCTAACTATTTTGTGGATCATAAACCACTTACGTCCCTAGGTGGTGCTTATGTATAATGCCAATGCATGAGCAGGTCTGGTCTATACTAACATTAGACATGATTTGGCAGCGTCTGGTGATTCTTATCAGGTCAGTATCACCACGTGTAAAGTTAGGATGTTCAGTATCACTTGTACAAGTTGATAGCTTTCAAATAAGACCAACCAGATTAGTCTCAAGTTGAGAGGTGGGACACGAGGGCCACTTAAATACCAATCGTCTAGAGCATAACACTGCCTCCCATTCACTATTTAAAGTTACTAAGGACAAGACTAAGTCTAGTTGAGCCAGATTGACTACTAATCATGCATAGTAACAGTGTAATACATGAACTCCAAATATACAAACATAAGTATGATAGGTATGAATATTGTACGCAATAATGCAGTGTAAATAAATAGTAGACATAATGATAAATGAATGTAAACTTTAATAAAAGTCATAAGAAACGCAAACCTATGTTTTGTTCCCCACCTTCAGATAAAATCTCCTTCTAGAACTGGTGCTTTCTCCTGAGCAGAACCGCGTTGTATCGCGAAGAGTGTCTCAAAAAGATAAGAGAGAAATCACAAAGAGAGCAAGAGAGAGAGAAAGAGAGAGAAGAGAGGCTTGGTGTGAAAAATAACAAAAGGGGGGGCTTTTAAAAGGGTGCCCGAAGTTTGAATTTTTTTTTTTTTGGTGCAAACCTGGGGTATTACATTCGGTTTATGATATTACCGCACATATGGTATATCTAATCTTACTTGAAGGTCTCAAAGATTTAATGATGCATGGTGAACGCATTAAAAGATCTTCTTGAAGACCATGATCGTTTGAAGATGTTTAGTCGTATGATTAGATTATGATAGGTTATAGGACCTTCTATGTCATGTGGTTCAGCAATATGCATGCCTGCATGTTTTAATCGATCGGTTGCATATTCGATTTAATCCGGTTACATTATATTTTATCGAGCTTTAATCGTGAAATTAAAAATCACTTTTATAAAAGTCTTTCAGGACGCTAATGTTTTAGCAACGCCCTCCTGGACTTGATGAGTCAGAACGCTGATAAAATATTAGGGAAGCTCAAGGTTGAATTGAACTGATTAATAAAGGCGCTTACTTATTAGTAGTGACCTTTCGTTTATCAACCTTTAAGAATGTCAGGACGTTGACTTAGTCTCAGTTCGCTGGAAGTTCTTTTTATTTTTTAAGTGATTTCTATCTTTAAGGACGCTGATAACTTATAAGTTGAATAAATTATCAGGACGCTACTTGTGTAGGAGCGCCCTCATACTTAAAATCAACTTAAATAACTTTCAGGACGCTTACCGTCCGTCGGTGCACTTAACATTGTTTTAAAACTATCCTTAATAGTTCAAGACACTTACTCTTGGGTAGCGCCCTCGTGTGTCAAATGTTTTAAAATAAAACAGGATGCTTACTGCAAAGTAGCACCCTCATGATTTGAGTCATTCAATTTTCAAAGTAAGTCATGACGCTTACTATTCAGTAGAGCCCTTACTTTATTGTTCAGTAGGACGTTGATGTTCTAAGAGCACCCTCAAAGGAACAAAACGACATAAAAGATATTTTGGTTGTTCTGACATTACTGCTATTTTGGTTAACTTTTTCAGAAACGTACGAATACTTTTCAGAACATTTTAGAATCGTACAACAACTTTTTAAAAACTTTTTGAACGTTCTAAAACTTCGTCAGAACAATCCTCTTTCATGAAAGGATAAGATGATTCAGGTGTTATCGCCTTAATATGCATTGAGCGGAATCGATCCATTTCGAGAAAGAATGTTAATGTTATATTTGAAATAACCTAGAGGGACAAAAATCATCAAGTCCATTGCGCCTCTGTTATTCCTATATGTACGTCTTGCCTTAGAGCAGAAAAACCACTAATTATATACGAAACTGATATTCATTCAAAACGTATTAACAGTTTTCATCTGTGCTAAAACACGTTTCATCTGTGCTAAAACACGTTTTGAAAGTTAGTCTTCTTTCGCTTGTGCTTGATCTTATGATCTTTTGAAAGAAAAACGTCAAGTCTTCTGGGTTGATTGATTTTCATCTTTATTATTTCAAAAACCCATTGAAGAAGACAAAAGTTATTTGAACCTGTGTTCAGCATAAACTTCATCATACATATATTTGTTGAATCTGTGATCACAGAAGGTTCAATCCAAAGCTTTGTAAGTATCACTTCGATTCTAAGTAAAGGGAATCATACTTCATCTTGTATTTAATCTGCAGTGACTGGTTCGTCACTGGGCAAGAGCAAGTGTTGCTCATAGTTATAAACAGTTGTCTCATGCCCGTAAGTTAAGAAAAGGTTCTCTCTCATTTGTAAGTAGAGAATAGGTCTTCTCACACCCGTAAGTTGAGAAACGGTCATCTCACACCCGTAAGTTGAGAAACGGTAGTTCTCACACCCGTAAGTTGAGAAAGTGTATCGGTTTGATCTTCACCCGTAAGAAGGTCTATAGTGGAGATTGAGCAAATCCTAACTGAGGAGGTTAGGTAGTGGATGTAGGCACTACCGAACCACTATAAATCTTGCTTGCATTGTCCCATTTACGTTTGTTGTATCTAATTGCTATACTTTGTTTAATCTACTTTCATTATTTCGCACAATTTAAAGAAAGGTTAAAATCTGCTAAGTGTCCAATTTACCCCCTCTTGGACATATCTAGGCCAACAACATCCTTTGAGTTTGATGAGCATTGTGTTGAGGCATTTGAGTTGATAAAGAAAGCATTAATCTCAGTCCCTATTAAGGTTGTGTCGAATTGGAAGGAACCGTTTGAGATCATGTGTGATGCAAGTGAATTTGAGGTTGGGGGGTTCTTGGGCAAATGTGAGATAAGATGCTTCTGGCTATCTATTATGCGAGTCGTACTCTTGATGGAGCTCAGAAAAATTACACCACTACCAAAAAGGAATTGTTAGCCGTTGTGTTTGCATGTGACATGTTTCAGTCATACATCATTGGGTCCAAGGTTATAGTGTACACTGATCATACTGCCATTCGATATTTATTTGAAAAGAAAGATGCCAAGCTAAGGTTGATTCGATGGATCCTGTTGCAAGAGTTTGACTTGGAGATTAAAGACAAGAAGGGAAGTGAAAATTTTGTAGCTGACCATTTATCTCGGTTGCAATATGAAGAGGAAGATAAGTGCTTACCGATCCTTGAGACGTTCCTGGATGAGCAATTGTACGGATTGGGAGTGAAAGCTCCATGGTATGCTGATTTTTCTAACTATTTGGTTGGTGGTACTTTGCCTCCAAATCTATGTTACTCAAGGAAGAAAAAGTTTTTGCATGATGTCAAGTCCTACATGTGGGATGAATCTTTACTTTTCAAAAGATGCAATAATCAAATGATTCGGCGGTGTGTACTAGAATAGGAGATTCAAGCCATTCTTCATGAGTGCCATTCTTCCCCCTATGGAGGTCATTTTGGAGCTATTAGGACAGCGGCAAAGGTGCTTCAAAGTGGGTTCTATTGGCCCACTATGTTTCGTGATAGCTACATCTTTGTGAAGACATGTGATAGATGTCAACGTCTTGGTACCATCTCTAAGCGACACGAGTTACCTTTGACAAATATCTTAGAGGTGGAGCTTTTTGATGTGTGGGGTATTGATTTTATGGGCCCTTTCCCTCTTTTGTTTGGCAAGACGTATATACTTTTGGCCGTGGATTATGTATCCAAGTGGGTTAAAGTTGTAGCTACGGAGACCAATGATGCTAAGGTGGAGCTGAATGTTCTACACAAGCACATATTTAGTAGATTTGGCACTCCTAGGGCTATCATAACTGATGAAGGGACCCACTTTTTCAATAACTTATTCAATGCTCTTCTTGCCAAGTATGGGGTGAAACATAAAGTGGCACTTGCATACCATCCTTAGACCAATGGTCAAGCTGAAGTGAGCAATCGGGAAGTTAAGCAAATTCCGGAGAAAATTGTCAATGTCACTAGGAAGGATTGGTCTTCGAAGCTTGATGAGGCTTTATGGGCGTATTGGACTGCATTGAAGACTCCTATTGGGATGTTTCCTTACCACCTTGTGTTTGGAAAGTTTGTCACTTACCGGTTGAGTTAGAGCATCGAGCTTATTGGGCGGTGAAAAAGCTTAATTTTGACTTGAAGGCATCCAGAGATCAAAGGTTACTGCAACTAATGGAGATGCAAGAATTTAGGAAGTGGTGTATGCTTTCGAGTCAATGGACAATGGTTGAAGCATTACTTTGGCCAAGAGATGCGGCGGGATGAGCTCCTCACTCTTGGGGAGCCGTGATGGCGATGTGACTGATAGTTGGGCTGAGGACGTAAAACCAAATGCTTATCTGGAGGCAACCCATCGGTTTTGGAGTTTTCTTATTTTATATGTTTTATATTTTTAGTCATTGTAGTATAGAATTGAGTATCGTGCCATTGACATATTCATTTCTTTTCCTTGCTAGATTCTAAAGCAAGTTTAGGGGTCTTCTTGGAGCATCTAGGAGAGGTGATTATAGTGCATCATATGATATCTACACCCATTTGGGTTAAGGGGGTTTTTCTAAACTCTTTTATTTTATTTTTGCCTCTGTTTTTATTTATTTATGTCTTGCATTGAGGACAATGCTCTCTTTAAGTTTGGGGAGAGAGTTTAGAATTTTGGATTTTTGTCATGGTAAGTTTGTTGAGTGTGCATTAGTTTAGGTTAGATAGTCACATTCTTTTACAATTTTAAACTTACTTATGGAAGGCCAATGACATGAGAACACTTTAAAAATATGAAACGATAGGGGAATGTAGAGAAAACCTATATGTCTGTGTGCTTGATCCATTCTTGTTGAGTTTTGTTGGAGAGACTTAACCAATTGTGAATGGTTTTGATCATTAGATTAAGATTGTTGGGAATGGAATTTTGCTTACTAAGTCATATTTTAGATCTCTTGGGAATCTAGAACAAGTTTGATCACTATTCGAGGCGAAATCCTAGAAAGCACACCATGAGGAAGATGATTTAGGCCATGTTTGAAAAAGTTTTGAGCCAAATAGCCTACCTTCCTTTTTATTGTATCCATAGTTCCCATTTTGAGCTGAATATCCTTTTCTTTGTTACCTATGCATCATGAATTTTGAGCTTGTCATGTTTAAATTCCCTATTTTTCAACCTATGTACCTTAAAAACATTGATTATGTTGGAATGTTATTATTTGGAAGGAAGAACAATGGGAAAGAAAAAGTGAAGAAAAGGTGAAAAAGAAGAAAAAAAAATTATAATTTTGTTTGCTTATGAGAAAAGAAAAAGAAAAGAAAATGAAAAAAGAGAAGAAAAGGGTGTTACATCTATGTATTGAAAAGAAATAAGTTTGGAGGCGTAGCATTCTATGAAAGAGAAAAATGAATGATGAATAGAAGCAAACAAAAGAATGGAGAGCGAATGAAAAGTTAAATTTTACAGAGGATATATGCACTGATATTGGGGTTTTGATTCAAATGTAATGTAGTGGATGTTAGCAATTAATTAAAGTGTTTAGGGTATTGTTGAGCTAAAATGTTATTACTTTTCCCACCTTTGAACTTAAGCCTTACATTACAACCTATGAAAGACCTTTTGATTTTGGATGGTGTGTGATCTACATTAGTGGAGAGTGGTGTGAAAGACTTGCCTATGGAGTTCCAATCTAAATAATATATTTTGAGATCTTACTTTTAATACATGCTTGCATTTGCTCATGACTTGCGTGATTAGTTTGATGAGATTAGCTAAGTACGTATGTGTGAAAGAATCAAAGGTGGAGCTTGGTAAGAATTGGATTGAAATTCTAGACAACTCTACACTCTTGAAATTCTTCCAAGAAGTGAATATTCATTTTGGTGTGATCTTAGAGGCCAAGTATGTGTTTAAAATGTTGAGTAAGTCTGTAGTTGAGTAAGAACGTGATTTTAAAAGGGTTACGTTAATCATGAGTTTTAGTTTTGTTTTCCCTTTTCTCGGGACGATCTGTCAGATCCTCGCCCGGACGCGCCTAAACCGGCTGTACACTCGCGGACGGGGCGCGCATTTGGAATAATAACAATGATAACAACAGAGTGCGCAACGGAAAATATAACATACAGTACAAATTTGATTTCATTTAATTCAGAATATTTTTGTACATAAAATGGTCAAGGGAACAGACTCCCCAAAATCCCCAATGAATAATACCAAGGGTACAAAATGTGGGCCCCATAACCTGCACCCAGTCCACCCTAATTTCCTGTGGAATATTGGATGATAATGGAGTGAGCTTAACGCACTCAGTGGGTAAATAGTTCGTGAGTATAACAATTAATAAAACATACTTCAATATCAAATATCTTAAATACACAAGATAGCATCGTAATCAATCAATATGTGTGTATGCATGACACCGTCTCGTAATGGTTTGATGAACGTACATCGCCTGAGTTCACCTACAAATGTCCGTCCGGACGTTTCTCCCCTGGCGTAGCCAGGTTCTTATTGTACATCCCTCCTCAGGAACGATGCTCTGGATTCAAGTACTGATGTCCCTCCCCAGGCGTAGCCGGGTTCTCATGTACGTCCCTCTCTAGAGAAATATAATGAATAGCGATCAATGCTCCTAACTATTCTATGAGTCATAAACCGCATACGTCCCTAGGTGGAGATATGTATGATGCCAAAGCATGAATTGGTCTAGTCTACTGGTCTGGTCTTTTCTTGACATTTAGACTGACTTTGGCAACGTCTAGTGATCCTTATCAGAGTTGGTATCACGACGTGCAAGGTTAGGACATTCAGTATTACTTGTATAAGCTGATAGCTTTCAATAAGACCAACTAGATCAGTCCCCAGTTGAGAGGTGAGACACAAGGTCTGCTTAAATACCAATCGCCTAGAGCAGGCCACTGCCTCCCGTTTACTATTTAAAGTTACTGAGGACAAGACTGAGTCTAGTTGAGTCAGATTGACCACAAATCTGGCATTATAACAGTGTAATACATGAATTCCAAATATACAGGCATAAGTGCGGCAATATAAACATTATATGACATAATGCAGTGTAAATGAACAGTAGACATAATAATAATTAAATGTAAACTTTAATAAAAGTTATAAAACACGCAAACCTATGTTTCGTTCCCCACCTTCAGATAAACACTTCTTCTTTTTCAGATCTTGTGCTTTCCTCCGGACAGAACCTTGTTACATCGCACCGAGAGCCTCGAACAGAGAGTCTCAAAAGACTAAAAACTCATAATGAGTGAAAAGAGGAGGAAAAATCACGAGAGAAGGTGATTTGGTAAGAGCAAATGAGGAGGAGAGGGTTGGTTTATATAGGAGAAATAACACCTGAACGTTCGGGCAGGTGCCCAAAAGTCCGGGCATTTCCGCCCAAACGAATTTTTTTTTTTTGTGAAATACAGGGTATTACACTCTACCCCCTTTAAAGGGATTTCGCCCTCGAAATCAATTTAAGTAGCTATGATGGTTATCTGCTTGAGATTCACTGTCGGCGTCATCTCTTGCGAGTTCAGGGTAGTGCTTGAATGGTCCCTGAATAACACTGTGGCCGGTGGAATCGTCATCATCATAAAACCATGGAGAGCAAATGGAATCAGACTCGTCCTCTGAAGATTCCAACCTTTGCATAACAGATGGTGGTGGAGGGCACTGGTTACATCGTTTGAGGGGAAGTAGGTTGAGCGGTGGAATACTTTTTCGTGCAGTTGCTCGAATCCGGCCGCCTGGCAATTTTGGTAGAAGGTCTTGCCAAGATGAGGGCATGGGATTGTTACGAAAAAGTCATGCACGCTCTGGCGATAATGATCACTGTCTGTGTGGTGATGGAGTTGGTGATGCAAAGTAGTTGTGACTTGACTCTGCTTCTTGAGAAGTAGCCACAGGTTGCCAAGGAGGCCACTGTGTGTGTGCATTACTATATCCATTGATATTATTTTCAGACATCTGTGTAGTTTTTCAAGTGAAACAATGCATTAAGATAACTGTAAACAATGTTTCATCATTTTATTGATAAATGAAAATAGTACAATGTATCACATCATCAGGTGGTACTAGTAAACAATTCAGGATATTTATGTTTAATTGTTGCTTCTAGTTCCCATGTTGCTTCCTCTACGCCGTGGTGATCCCAGAGCACTTTCACAAGTGGTATGCTATGTCGCCGTAGTTCTTGAGTTTTTCTATCTAAAATCTGTATGGCTCTCTCCTTATACTTATTTCCTTTCTCAACCCAAACCTCGACTAAAGGGATGATATGCGAAGGATTAGGACGATACTTGCGAAGCATAGATAAGTGAAAAATGTCATGAACCTTAGGCATGGACGATGGAAGGGACAGACGATAAGCAAGTTTGTCAATATGTTTAATGATCTGAAATGGACCTATATACCGTGGGGAGAGCTTTCCTTTGATCCCAAAGCGTTTGACACCTCTTGTGGGTTGAACTTTTATAAAAATAAAGTCCCCCTTATCAAATTCTAGAGGCTGTCTTCGCTTGTCAGCATAGCTCTTCTGTCGATTTTGTGCAACATGAAGCCATTCCTTTACTAGTGTGATCTTCTCAGAAGTCTCTTGAACTAGTTCAGGGCCTAACTGCGGTCGATCTGCCATATCTAAAAGGGCTACCATAGAAAGCCTCGTACGGTGCCATGACGATACTAGTTTGGTAGCTATTGTTGTATGCAAACTCAGCTAAATGTACGTACTTTGCCCATCCGTCATTAAAGTCCAAAATGCAACATCGTAACATGTCTTCTAAGATTTGAATAAGCCGCTCTGACTGCCCATCAGTCTGAGGGTGAAATGTTGTACTCATGGTGATCTTAGAACTCATTCTACTCTGAAAGCTTTTCCCAAAGTTTGATGTGAATCGAAGGTCTCGATCAGAGACGATCGTGAGTGGTATGCCATGAAGGCGTACGATCTCTCTTTCATATAGTTCTGCAAGTTTGGCGGGATTATCCGTGAACTTTATTGGCAAGAAGTGTGCAGACTTTGTAAGTATGTCAATGATAACCCAGATAGCATCTTGCCCTTTATTATTTCGAGGCAAGGCCGTAACAAAATCCATTGCGATGTTCTCCCACTTCCATTCTCCAATAGGTAATGGCTGGAGAAGTCCAGAGGGAATTCTTCGTTCTGCCTTAACTTTCTGGCAAACGAGACATCGAGCAACGAAGTCTGCAATTGCCTTCTTCATTCCAGAAAACCAGAATTGTCGCTTGACATCCTTGTACATCTTCTCACCCCGAGGACGCATAGCGTACCTCGAACAGTGCATCTCAGTAAGCACTTCTTTCCGAACCTCAGGATCGTTCGGTAGACAGAGATGATTTTTTATAGAAAACGGTCCCGTCTTCAACAACCGACCAGTGAGGAAGGTCATGTCCGCTAAGTAGAAGTTCTCGTTTCTCCATTAACATAGGGTCATTGGCTTGAGCTGCTGAAATCTTTCGAACGAGCTCAGAGTTGGCTAATAATTGAGAGAGTCGTGGTCTTGGTCCATCTTCGTTCAGCTGTAAGTTAAAGTTCTCCATCTCTGTAGCCAACTTCCCTATTTCGTAGTTAAGAGTGCAAGCAACATAAGATTTTCTACGCAAAGCATTAGCCACAACATTGGCCTTTCGGAGATGGTACTGGAGTTGAAAGTCATAATCTTTCAAGAATTCCAACCATCGTCTCTGGCGGAGGTTTATGTCTCTCTGAGTGTATATGCACTTAAGACTCTTGTGATCCGAGAAGACCTCAAACCGTTCACCGTATAGGTAATGACGCTATAACTTCAATGCGAACACAACAGCTGCAAGTTCCAAGTCATGTGTTGGGTAATTTCCCTCATGAATCTTCAGTTGTCTCGAGGTATATGCAACAACTTGGCCTTCTTGCATTAGTACGACACCTAAGCCTTGGAGAGATGCGTCGGTGTATAATGAAAATCCAATTGCATTTCTTGGAGTGATAAGTACAGGTGCCGTCATGAAGCGTTTCTTCAATTCCTGAAATGATGCTTCACCGGCGGGATTCCAGATGAACCGCACGTCTTTTCAAGTGAGCTTGGTCATAGGTTCAACAATCTTTGAGAAGTCCTTGATGAAGCGTCTGTAATAGCCAGCCAAACCAAGAAAACTCCTAATCTGAATAACAGTGGTAGGTTGTTTCCAGTTTAAAACCGCTTTAACCTTACAAGGATCAACCTCGATGTCATTGCCTGAAACCACGTGGCCTAAGAATTGAACTCTCTTCACCCAAAATCTGCACTTAGTCAACTTTGCATACAGTTGGTGGCTTCTCAAGGTCTGAAGGACTATCTTCAGATGTATCTTATGGTCTTCCTCGGTTGAGGACTATGTCAAGATGTCGTCCACAAAAACCACCACAAATCGGTCTAAGTATAACCTGAAAATGCAATTCATCAAATCCATGAATACAGCAGGTGCATTTGTTAGACCGAACGGCATGACCAAAAACTCGTAGTGACCGTATTGAGTTCTGAATGCCGTCTTGGTAATGTTCGACTCTCGGATCCGGAGCTGGTGATAACCGGACCGTAAATCAATCTTGAAAAAATATTTGGCATCTCTAAGTTAGTCGAACAAGTCATCGATCTTGGGCAACGGATATCTAACTTGCGATAATCAATGCAAAATCGTAACGAACCATCCTTTTTGCGAACAAACAGAACTAGAACGCCCTAGGGTGATGAACTCTTTCTGATGAAGCCATTACTCTCTAATTCCTTCAGTTGTTTGTCTAATTTGACCAGCTCAATACTTGACATTCTGTATGGTGGAATTGAGATAGGCCCTGTCCCAGGTATGAGGTTGATCTCAAAATTGAATTCCCTAACTGGAGGTAGACCAGGAAGGTCATTTAGAAAAATTATTGGGAATTCAGATATGACTGGAACATCGTGTACTTTGAGAGGGTATAGTGCTGGTGATTCATTTTCATTGCCAAGGGATAGAGCTCAAAGTTGCGCCTTGAGAAGTGCAACTGTTGATTTGTATATCCATTTCCTTGTTCCCTGAATCTTGACCAACTCTCCTGTAGGCAAGGTTAACTGAACTTGCTTCTTCATACGTTCGATCTTTGCATTCAATGGTGCTAGCCAGTCCATGCCGAGGATGATGTCAAAGTCTTCAATATCCATCACAAAAAGATCTACATATATTATCTGTTCTGACATTCGAAGCTCACATCGAGAACACTGCAAATTCACATCAGTACCAGATCCGAACGGTGATGTGACATGGAGTGTGATGTTTGTGGGTTCAGGATGCAGGCCTAAATGTCTTACCAATGCCGATGATATAAAATAATGTGTAGCACCTGAATCAAACAAAACATGCACCATTGTATTGAACAAAGGAAAGGTACCTTCGACTACATTGTTATCTGAGAGGGGTTGTTGAGCGATGGCAAATGCTCTGCCCTGATTCCATTGACCCTGGTTCTGCTGGTTCTGCCTGGGTTGGGCATTAGTAGCAAGTGGTGCTTGTTGGACAGGAACAACGGGAATAGGTTGCTGAAGGTGCGAACAGAGATATTTTACATGGCCCTTCTGGCCACAATTGAAACATGTCGGCTGGTACTGCGGGTGATTCTGGTTGCCATGCTGATTGTTCTGCTGGCCATGCTGATTGTGGTGTTGACCACCACCTCTGCCATTGTCGTTTCTACGGCCACCCTTCCATAACGACCTCCGTGTCCATGATTACGAAAACCCTGATGGTTAACATTAGAAGGTTCAGCCGCAGGTGTTGTGGCCTCATTCTTCGGAACAGGGGCTGGGAGGGTTGGGTTTTGATTGTAGTAGGGCTTCTTCTTGTTGCCCTGTTGTGAGCCCTGTTGGGAAAACGTTGCAGATCATTTCTTCTTATTCATTCTCTGTTCCTGTATGATCTTTTCTTGTTCAAAGCTCATGGCCCTGTCAACAACCTCCTTGTAAATCTTGAGGTCCAATATCGACAAGGCTTGTCGAATATCATGACGAAGGCCATTATAAAATTTCTCAGTCTTATCTTGCTCCGTTGAGATGGTGAAGAGAGAGTAGACTGATAATTCTTTGAACTTGCCAGCATATTCCCTGACAGTCGTGTTGTCCTGGTATAACTTAGTGAATTCATGGCGCTTCGGCCTCTTCACAGCGCCAGGAAAATACTCATCAATAAACATTGACTCGAACTGTTGCCAAGTCATATCCGCTGTGTTGACCCTTGGGTCCTCTTTCACTGTTATCCACCATGTGTTTGCCCCACCAACAAGTTGGTAGGTCGCTCGTGGAATTTTGCGAGTCTCGTAAACTCTCATTGCATCAAGAACCTTCTTTGACTCATCCAGCCACTTTTGCACCTCATCAGCATCAATGGTGCCAGCAAAAGTAAGAGGTTGTAGCCTCTTGTACTTGGTAATCTGATCGGTTTGAGATTCCAATCCAAATCTTACAGGTGCCTGAACAGTGGCAACCTGACTGGTCGCGGTGTCACGAACGGCCGTTTGAACAGTGACTTTCATGGCCTCAATAAATTTGGCGAAGAAGGTTTCCATGCTCGAAGGCATGGCAAAGGGTGCGGGTGGTGGTGGTATTTCCTGCCCAGATGTAGTGGCAATATCGGGTATGACTCGTGTTGCCGTCGGAGGCGGCTATTCCTGAATCTCAGGAGGTGCTTCCACTGCTGGACGGACAGTACGTGGCCTTCCTCTCTTCCTGGTTTGCATTTTCTCACTGGCAAGGAGAAAAATAAAACCAAGATTTATGAACTGTAGCCAAGTATAATGTTATAGTATGCTCAGCAACAATTTTGAGAGTACTGCAATATTAAAATCACCTATTTTTCTAAGTATAGTGTAAGGTTTTTGTTGAGGAATCAAAGAATCTTATATATCTCGTATGTTTGGCCATGGTGTAAAAACAAGGTTAGAATGTTTATATAATAAGTATAAAACTTTGCAAGTATTTCAAATGATTTGGTTCTGATTTTTTTGTGAACATACATATATATTTCATTGAAAATCTATACGAGTCATAAGAATTCTAGGATTTACCTCGGTAAATATCCTGATCTAACGTTCTATCGCAATCTTATGTATTCAAACTCTTACTCTTAGTCTTTTCAATTATTAGCCAAGTTCGTGTGTCCCATACCACATGACTTTGGTAATAAGGGTGTTAACCAAGTTAAGTTGTATGAACACAATCTCTAAAAACATTGGCTGAATAGAAGTTCACTAATAGCATCGTCCAAATTTACTCGTCTCATACAGTGTAACTTAGTGATAATATTAGTAATGCAACTTTCTCCAAATGTTTCTTTTCATACAAGGTCATGGGTTTTCTTACTTCCACATTTTATTTAGTATCTTCCAATTTTGTTATGTCCCATACCATTCCAAAGTTAGTGATACAAAATAAAGAATGGTTGTAAGTCGGCCCACCAAAGATAGTCTTAAACAAAACATTTCATTCATATATACAAGAAAAGTTTACAATGCCAGTAATCAATTTTGATTTTCTTGCCTACTACCGCTCCTTCTATATCTCCTACTAGGTACAGAACGACTACTAACAAAAGGTTGAGAGTTTGCTCGCTCTACCTCGGAGTTTTGCATACGTGTTAATATATTATTTTGAGTCTCTCTCATTTCTGCCATATTGGATGTCATTTCATTTAACCGTTCAAATAGGTTAGTCATTTGGCCCATTGGAGGTTGATGGGTCGATTGTCCCATAGGTGGAGGGTAGGCCATAGGCATTGGGGGAAAGTATTGGTTGTACGGGTGACTCATAGGTGAAAAGCTTTGAAACAATGGGCTCATTGGGATGTTTTGCCCTCCAAAATTTGGTGTCTCCCAATACTGTTGTTGTTGGTTTACAGCAACTTGTGGAACTGGTTGATACTGTACCTCAGGAGTTGGAAACCTTTGGTATGAAGTGTTGCCTTGAGTTGGCATGTTCCATGTTGGTGAATTTCTTTGAGTACTTTGTCTATTATGACTTGGTTGAGGTTGATTCAGTGTAGCAAATAACTCTTCCTCAGTGAATAGTCGATCGGTTGGATCACTATTTGGGGCTGGGTTTGACGTGAGATTTTGATTTGGCTCATTATTTGGTGCTTCTCTAACGGGAATCTTGCGTCGACTTTTTCGAAGGCAACGTCCATGCTCGTCTCTCATTCTCTCGGCATTTCTTACCGTCGTGTTGAATACTTCCTCGTCAGTTACCCCTCCCCTCGGGACATATATCTTGAAGATAGAAGATGTTGTAACTGGCTCAATGATTTGCCTCGAAATCCCATCAAAAGAGTTGATGTTTGCTTCGTATAGCATCCTCATGATCAAGACTCCGTAACCGAGGAATTCCTTTCTCAAAAGGTTTTGAATCACCCTCAACATTTGTTGGATGATGATGTGTGGTAGGGAGACCTTTATTTCCTTCTTTATGCAATATAACACAAGAAGTTTGGCCCTTGACATAGTGCCTCTAGTCCCCCTTTCTGGCAAGATGTTGTCGAACACGACCTTTCCAAGGCCGGCAAGAGATGGCTTAAAATAATTGTTTGGGAGGTTGGTGTACGTCGATTGAGTGTATGGCTCTTTGGTGAGGGAATTGAACAATTGTTCATTAGACTCCGCGATTTCTGCAATTGTCTGGGGTTCATGTGGATCAATAATTCTCTCCTCAATTGGATATCCATAAGTTGAGTAATTGTCTCGATGTTGATAGAAATTTTCATTCCCATGATTGTTGTCTCCAAAACAGGGTTGATCCCCTCTTCTTAAAGTCCAACACAATTCATGGCTTAGTAGAAAGATCTCACCAAGCTGTAAGAAATGTGATCCTCAACTTTTTTTATGTTCAACCACTCCAGAGTTGCGAGTTTGTCATGAATGATAGGATGGAGGCGGAGATCTCTATTGTCGATGCTCCTCATAGTCATAACCTCCCTCTTGAACAATTCCTTGAGTCTAGTGGGAATTGGTTCCCTACTACTGGAAGTTGCTCCTTCACTTGAAGCCATTCTTTGCCGAAAGGAAAGTAAATTTATGAAAGACACAAAATATATTCCTAACATTTTTAAGATTTATGCCTTGTCAGTTGGATAATATTTTCTATTCTTAATGTTTATTCCATCATTTAATCCAAATTTTTCTATCGACAATATGATATAATATATATCGTATTCATATATGAATGTATAGATATATATATTTAATCATAACTATATATATAGTTTTCATAAATCAACTTTATATATATTTGAAATTAAACTATATAAGAGTCGTATATAGTTTTCTTAGATATATATTTAATACAAATCTTAACTATATATAATTCATATATATATAGTTCTAAAGATATATATATCTAATAACATTTTTCATTCAAAACTTTTTTCATCAATAATATGATATATATATATATATCTCATATATACTAAGGTATATAGATATATATATTCAATCATAACTATACATATAGTTTTTAATAAATCATGACTATATGTATATTTAAATCAAACTATATAAAAGTCATATAGTTTTCTAGATATATATTGGATTTTCATTATACAGGGTACTACAGGATTTTCAAAATTTCTATATCTAGAAAACTATCCCTAGGGAGTTTTGGATTTTGAAATGAAACACTCAACTATATAAAAATCAAACAAACGGAATTTTTTTCTTCTTTTTTTTGTGAAATACAGGGTATTACACGATCAAAGTCCTAAGTTTGAGGGTATTTGATAGTTGCATATTTAGATAGGTTTTAGAGCATTTTTAGATGTGTTTTAGGATGTTTTATGCATTAGTTTGACGTGTTTATGTTAGTTTTGATGCAATTGTTAGTTTAGGATTTATTAGGTTTTTATGCATAGTGGCACTCGACAGAAGGTGTTAGAAATTAGAGGATTTTGACATATAAGCACGAATAAGGATTTGATAATAATCATCTCTAAAATTGCATAATTTATAATTAGGTGAAATCTAATCTCTAGATGTTTTTAATGTTTAATTTTCTCCAAAAAATTCTGATAACTTGCTATTTTAATTAGTGCTTTAGTTTAATTATTATTGTAGTTCACTGATCATCACTATTTGGTTTTCTAGATAAAATTAGGGATAGAAACGATATAATTAGTATAATAACACTATCCCTGAGGATGATACCCAATTCTCATCGGTTTGTATTATAACTTGGCAACCGTACACTTGCGGATTGCACCCATCAGCTACGTTCATATTCATACTCTTATATGCCTAATTTATTGGAAAGAAATTGCCCTTGCCCATATTTATACACTTTTGGCATGCCTTTCCATTTTCATGACATTGATGCATCATTTGAGTTCTATATGCATCAAATGTTTTTGAAAATTGATCTCTGATGGATGTCTCATGCTTTCAAACTATCTTTTGCATCTAATTAGAATCAAAATAGCTAGGCCATGCTTAAACATTCAATTCCTATGCTATGTGTTTGATATATGCCCATGCTTATGCTTGTTTGACATACATAATGAAGCATATATCATCTAAGGCCGTGCTTATAATTAGATCATGCTTATGCCTATCATCTTGAGATGAATTTGCTTATGCTCAAACTCCTTGTGAATCAAATTCATTTTGGCAAATCTCATTCTTATTTATACATGATGCCTACCATAGATTTTCATCTTAAACATATGCATCTACATGTACATCTCATTGGCTATGCTATGCATTTAAGTGAAACGCATGAGTACCAACAATTGTTGTGTGTTCAACAAGTGATATCATGTTTTTGAGCTAGCCCTTGTATATTTATGAGCTGAATTTTTCCAATACTTATTATGTTTACATTTCTCCATGTACTTAAAGTCTTTCTTGATTCTCATACTACTGTCATATGATGTAGTATCTTCTGTGCATTCATGTGTGCTTAATCTTGATTGTATATCATAAATTTTCTTGAGTATTGAATGCATAGATTAAGGGGGTCTCCATCTCTTTTTGAAAGGGGGAGCTTTCGTGTTTTGATATCTTAATCATAGGACTTTCTCCATGGGAATCTAGATGATTCTTTTTTTTTTATGATATCAAAAGGGGGAAAAATTGAAATCTTGATAAACAATCTGAATTGCTTTGAAACATGTCATAGTATGTGTATTTTGAAAAACCTATCATGATCATGCTATGAATATTATTTGATTGTTGTTTATCAAGTTTATATTGTTTGTCATCATAAAAAAATGGGAGATTGTTGACCTAAGTAGTTTTCCAGTTAGAATTCTCTTAAGTGTTTTGATGCTAACAGACAACATAACCATGATGTTAATGATTGAATTGAATATGTTTTGGCTCCAAGGATAAGTCAAAAGGCCATTACAAGATTCAAGTGATCTCAAAAGTCAACTCAAGTGGATTAAACAAAGTCAAAATCAAAAGCTTGGATGAGTTGACTCGATGATAATCTTTCTTATCTCTATATTGCTTATTTATTTCCAAAGTCATACATATGTTTTAAAACGATTTTGAAAATCATACTTGTTTTGATAAGTCAACAGTTTTCATAAAAGTCAAAATTTAAATTGTTTGATTATGTGTTAATCTCAAAAGTATTTCAATTACAATGTTTTAAAGTTCATACAATTGTATTTATCATTGGTTTATCATGAAAACATGTTTTGATCGCAAAATTATCAAAGAAAAATATGTTTTAAGTTTCTGTGAAAACAGAAACATGTTACTTCTTTGAGGAAAATGTTTCCTATTTGTACTTAGTGAAATTTTTATCGAGTCAAACAGAAACGTGTTCCCTGTTAAGAAACGTGTTTCTTCCAAAAAGTCCAGAATAATGCTCTCTGAAATCATACACAGAAACGTGTTTCCTTTGAGAGAAACGCATTTCCTCCTTTTTGGGCATTTCTGGAAAATACACAGAAACGCATTTCTTAAAGAGGGCATTTATGAAATATGCATAAAAATGTGTTTCACTCAACAGAAACATATTTCCGTGACGAAAACAAAGAACTATTTTCTAGTGTATTTTGTACAAAAAAAGGGTTCTGTGTACAGAACTATGATTCTTACTTTTTCGATTTTTAAAGTTTTATAAATACACCCCTTAGCTCATTGAGAGCAACTTTCATAAACTCTTCGAAACTTGTGTTATGTTTTGTTCTCCTCATTTTCAAAAAGAAAACTCAAGTTTCTACAAAATCTTTTCAACTTGGTTTTGAGAAAAATCATTTAAATGTTCAAATATCTTAATATCTCTCTTTCGGTTTCTTTCCACAATTTTTAAATTTCAATATCTTTGAGAGAAAACCTTTTGATTCTAGGGAAGCTGAGTGTTTCATTTCAAAATCCAAAACTCCCTAGAGATTTAGTGTTTTTGTGAGAAAATGAGAGAATGTGTTCTGTGCAAAACCACAAGTGCACGGTGTCACATTATAATATAAACTGATAAGTAAATCGGGTATCGTCCTCTAGGATTGATAACCACACTAATTACCACATTTCTAACTCTAACTTTATTTAGAGAATCAGATTCGATAGTTCAAGTAAATTAAAAACAACTATTAAATCAACTAAATATTAAACTAACAATGCAATAGAAAACTAATAAAAAATCAATGATAGAATGGTCTAAAGATTCGATATCACCTCACTCTCAACTATGCCTATATATATATATATTATTAATTTAGTTCTTTTGTTTATAAGCAGAAAATCTTAACGTTTTTAATTCCTTCTTTTGGAGCACCAACTAAAGCATATTATTATCACCTTGGTTTTACTCTTTCAATGAAAACCTAAGATGATAATAAGTCATTAAGTTCTATGATTTTCTTCCAATGACTTCAAAGGTTTTCGATCTCCTTTTGAGTCTCATGATAGCCTAGGTTCTATTTTTCAAGTTCCAACCCGAGGTACCCTATTCTCCACTTCCCTTAAGTCTATGATCATCTAATCCATGATCAAGGGATCAAAAGTATTAAACCCAGAAAAATATAAATAAACTAGAAAACTTCATTAACAATAATCAAATAATGAAAACTAAGACATAGTATCGGGTTTGGATCAATCTACCCCTCTACAAAAGGGATTTAGTTCATAATAGAAACATAAAAAAAACTAAACAATAGTTTGAACATGAATAAGAACAATGAAAAACAAACTAGAATGGTGTAGAGAATCTTGAATAATCTTCAATCTTGATCTTCTTCTCCACTTCGCTCCAGCCGTAATCCTCTTGTTCTCTACTCTATGATCCTGTTAAAACCCTAGACAATGGTCTTTATAGAGCCACAAGTCCATAGGAAGTCGAAATAAGAAACTCCAAGTCGAACTAGGAAAGTTCGCAATAAAATTAAAAGGTTTCTAATTCTTTCGCGCCTCCGCTTTCTTCCTCTCCATTTTTTCTCTTGTTCTCCACTCTCTATCCCCCTCAAAATACTCTCATCATGTAGTATTTCAAGTAAGTAAGAAGTAAAAAAGAACCAAGTCGAATTCGAAGTTAAATTGAGAAAGTTATGGCCAAAACTCCAAAGTCGTGCAAAAATAGAAAGTCTCAGTGTTCTTGCATTCCAACTTGTTGTAACTTGTTTTCATCATTCAAGTTCATGTTCAACACATTTAAACACCCACAAAACAAATCAAAACCAATAAGTAAAACACTTATATGATCAACTAAACCAACTTATAACATTAAACACCGAAATAAGGCTTAAAATACCAACAGTGACTTAAACTATTAAATAGCCAAATTATGATAAACTAACCGAATATATGAACCAAAACTCACCTAAAACATGCTCCAAAACATATACTAAATACCTACTTATCAATGAACTTCAACCTAATTTTCCAACTTTTCTCATTTTCAAAACACATAAAAAGAGCATTTGAATGACAAAAAACATCTTGGTGATTTTGGAGCTTCAATTTTTGCATCAATCATGCACATTTTTCAACATCATTGAAATGGGCAATATGGATACATGAAAGGTATATGGTTGTAGGTTTTCTCAATCCATGAGCTTTAAATTTATATTTTGTATCCATTGGCTTGTATTATTTGAGCTTCATTGTAATTGTTCCAAGGATTTGGAACAAACACTTATGGTTCAGTTTCTTTGATTTGTTTCTAGTTGAAACAAGTCAAGTTAAGTGATTCTTCAATTACTTGAGATTCGAAGGTAGGAATCATAGAGTTAGTTTCACCTTTTCTATTGAAAAGGGTCAAGTGGTTCATCTTTAGCCCGATAAAAGGATTTTAGGTTCTTCCTTATCCAGCACAAGGAAGTAGAAGGTTCATCCTTCTCCCGTAAAAGGATAGGTTTGTCTTGAACCTGTAAAAATGCATTTGTAACAGTTTGATTCATACCCGATAAGTGAATCTGAGATAGTGGAATCCTAGAGATGGTTTCTCTAGGCGTAGAGTAAGACAAAGTTTTTCAAACTACGTAAAATCCTTGTGTCTTTGTATTTAAATTTTTGTGTTTATCTCTTGCACAAAACATATTTGAACAAATGTCTTAACCAATCCAAGAATAACATATGAAATATAAAATTGACTAAATTGGTCAAGACACCCCCCCCCCTCTTGGGTGACTAACAAGAAGTAATACACGTAGCTTTTGAGAAACCCACAACTGTCAGTACACCCTGACAGGCTTGGCTAGTGCGCTGGTGACCTGCTCAAACGTGTTGGCAAAAATGGCGTAGCACGAAAGGGGAAAAAAGTAGTACACGTAGCTTTCAAGAAACCTAGAACTGTCAGTACGCCCTGACAGGCTTTGCTAGCGCGCAGGCGACCTGCTCTAGCGCACTGGCCTTACTATTCCTGTGCACTGGGTCACAAACCCGAGACTCAACCATTTCTGGGCATTGGCTAGTGGGCTGGCAGACTGTCCTAACGCACTGGCCAAAGTGACAGAAAGGCCCAACTTAAAAGATGGGCTCTCCAGCGCGTTGGCCACTGTGCAGCCCGCCGGGTCACTTTTCCATAAAATTAAAAAAAAATTAGCAACTGCTAGCGCTCTATAGCCCTTGGCTAGCGTGTTGGAGGCCTTGATCACTTAGAAAATTATGTTTTTAAAGATCAAGAGCACCTCCAATGACTTATAACCATTTTGACACATGATTAAAAACATTTGAATCATTCAAAATGCTAAGAACACATTTAAAAGCATTTAGGAAACCATTTTGGTGAAATCAAGTTAAAGATCAAATCATTTTTGAAAACTTGGAAGATGATCTTGAGGAGAAATTCTAAAGGAAATCTTACAATCCTAAGATCAAACTAAAACACATTACATAGAGAAATTTGTCTTCATTGCTTGAGCTTGATCTTGATCTTGATTATCTTCTACAACTTCTCTTGATGTGATCTTGATAAATTTGCTATAACACTTAAAACACTATAATTGAGATTGTTATCTTTGTTGTTTATAATCATTAAAATTCCAATACAAGGGGCATTGGTCCCACAAGTTTTACACTTCTACTTAACACAACCCCTTTATTTGGGTTGAGGATTGACTATGTATAAAGGTATACAAATTATGGAAATATAAATTAAGCTCCACCAATATATTCCCCCCAAAGAGGAAGCGGGAAGAAATCAAGCTAATTGCTAACTTTTGGGTCTTCGCTTCCCTTTGGTCAAAAGGATATTCAATATCCAATTGGTTTGCAAATTGGGCATCTTGTATGAATTGAGGTCTTGTCTATTGACATACATTTTAGAGGAGGTTGTCTTCGTAAGGATTATAATGAGTTGTTATTTCAGTCCGGTTAGGGTATGTTGTATTATGCTCTTTGTTGTTTTCTGTTAGGTTGGCCGGAATATGGGTTTCGCTACAGACTTATTATATTAATATTTGATATATTTATGTTTTTTCTCAAAAAAAATATATATATATCCCCCTATTTTATAGGCGCTATTCATTGGAGTATGTGTATGTGTGTGTTGCATGTGTTTGCGTATAATGCCTTTTAGAAGAGAACTCCATGGTATTTTGGTCAGTGAAAAGACTAGAATGAGCCTTGGGTTTGATGTGGAGCCTTTGGCAACACTCATTATTTCACATGCAAACAAAATAGCTTGAGAACATAGCCGACAAGAAAGAGGAAGACAAACAGTTTCACATCAAAACCGTATCATATTAGTTGAATATAATTAAGCATACTAGAGAATATTAGACAAACAGCTTCACATCAAAACCTTATCATATTAGAGAATATTCCCCATCTTTCTTGATTAGTGCTTCTAATTGTGTCATCTTTTTATGAGGAGACAGTTGGATTTGAAAGATCACCAAAAAACTCCTCCCCAAATTCTTTGCTCCTTTGAAGCATATTTAAAATGCTCAGATCTCAGTGCTCAAGTAACCTTCTTTGCTACTTTGCAACCATTCTCCTTCCAACATCAACTGTTTTAATTTGGAGATTCTGATGTTTCCTTAAAATTTGATCTTTTATGTGCAAGTCAAGGCACAATACTGACTTCCCAACTTCTAGCCGCCCACACTTACATATATACTCCAGTGATCCAACTAGAAATGGTTGCTTGCGGGGGATTTTTCCTGCCAATTTTCTCTAATAAATAAATAAATAAAATAACTTTTCAGAATTTCTGGCACAGGACATCCATAAAAAAATGTGAATATATATGGAAAACGAGCAAGTGGATTAAACGTCCACGTAAGGATGTAAGAGAAATGAGAAATGACAGCTTACTGATCATCAAAAGCAGTAAAGATCTACTCTTGGTAGTTCACAGGTCACTGTTCTTCAAAAGTATTTATACTACTACATGACAAATCACTCAAAATCAAGGTCATAAAAGAAGAGACCATGCATGTATTTGTATGACTGTATAATTGAGGTAAAATTACAGAAACCCAAACGTAGGTATATGGTCCCCCTTTTAATGTGCAGAGCATTTGTTATGAAATCCTATTAATAATATATAGATTATATTGCTTCTATCCTCCTATTTATTGTTAGGTTTAAGACCCAAATTTTGGAAATCAATATAAGAGTTTGGTGATTATAATTACGATACTGATATTTTTTTTTATTTTTTCTAAAGTAGACACAAGATCTGAAGATGATAGCACGAAGCCAATGGAATCAAGTTGCCTTTAATAGGGCCAAAGAAACAACCACAATGACAAAAGACATATGAGTCCCCATGGTGGAAATCATACGAACCAGTTGCCATTATCCAACTCTCACTTTTGGAAAGAAAACAAACTCCCACTTATTTTTCCAAGGGAAGAGATTTGAACATCAAGTGAATGGCTCAGATGCATAATCTTGAAATTAGCCTATTTGTTGGATACTGATATTCTAACGAGTGATTTGTAGCACTTTGCAGCCCCTTGAACAGACAAAGTTAGGGAAGATCATTTTTCAGAGATTTGCTCGGTGCCTGATTGGGCCAACATGATCCTAATTTCAAATATCAACATCAGTTATTAGTGCATGCCCTTCCACGTGAGAATCAAGAGAGACGTCCAACAGGAGAAAATCCAAGAGAAAAACAAAAGGAAATCTCTAGAGAGAGGTCCCCCCTCTCACCTTTCAATTGTTTCCAAGCAGGCAACAAAAAGGAGACTGGATGTCACAACTAGGCATCAAATGCTCCTAGAATTTGTGTGGTATATCTTTCATACTCATTGTGGACAAGATATCTTCCACTTTTCCCTTATCCTCAAAGTGATCAGAAACTTAGGAAGGATGTGTTGGTTTGCTTGTAATAAGTAGCTAAACAGCTCTTATCACAAATGTAGTAATATTATATGGTTATCCCTGCTATATTCTTGCATTATGAGCTCAAGAACTAGGTGTACATAATAATTGTCTAGTTCCAAATTGAGAGGAAAATTAAGGGAAGTAAGAAATATATATAATACTGCTTGGTCCACAAAAAGCATATGTTGCTCTATTTTTGCTACTTTTGTCCTTTTTCAGAATGCTGTTTAATTACTTATTTTTAACTTTTAACCCTGAGATGAAATTCCCTTGCCCAGGATGTGACTTTTCAAATTTGATCTTAAGACCATTTATAGTAATAGAAACATGAATGGATTATTTCTATGGAAAAATAGTGAGGGCAAAAGAAAACAATGATTAACTCATTTCAACTATATACTTATATCTATGTATATATATGTATATATAAAGAGAGGCTCCAATCCCAGTTGTACGTATATCTAACCAAAACAATGATATACTAAGAACTATCAAGCTTCCATAGCATTTGTGAGTTACCTGATCATTATAACCAGTTCCCTTATTTTCTTAAATCCTTGGAAAAGATAACATTGTAACTTGATTTAGCAAGCAATCAGACCTTCTCAAAGGATAAACAAACATTTTATTTGAAGTAGTTACTAATGTCCATTATGATAACTTTCAATGTCAATAAAAGGTAGTGTTTTATTAATTGAGCTTAATTTCTGAAGATCTTTACATATGAAACCATTTAAATTGTTTCTATATCGATACTAGCTGCTTTGTTAATTGTTTTTATCTACGACATTTACATATACTCAAGTAATTTCTTCTTTCTTTTTTTTTTTGGTCTTCGGCCCTTCAGTGTCCCCGCTAACCCTTTTGCAGAGCGAGACTAATCTGGAGTTTGACTCCCCGAGAGGGTGGATAACTAACACCTCTCCATCAATATATGTCATAACAAGGCTTGAACTTGTGACCAAACCCCTCAACCCACTAAAACATGGCTGCTCTCACCAACTGTGCTGCAACCCAATGGGTAGTAATTTGTTCTTTACCTAGACAATTTTAGTTCTCAGTTTTCTTCATTAGCATCTAATATTTTAGAACCTTTTAAGTTGAAACTTGAAACTGTCTGTTGTGCCTTTGAGATGGTGATTTCTGATAAATCTTTGCTTCAAAAGAAAAAAGGGTAAAGAAGTTTCAAACATTGTATCTGATTACAGAAGTGTGAGCAGCAAAACATTCCACCATTTAATAAAAATAGCTAGCTCTCTTATGACAAAAGATAGTCTCCTTCATACGGTTCCTGATACAAGCTAGCCAGCCTTAGCCAAAGGGACCACCATCTCTTTATATTAATTTGTTTACATTTATTATACCAGTAATTAACCTAGAGAGGTACATTACCATCAAATGCACTTAAGAGTATTAACCTACTAATTAATTTATTCGCACGCGCCGTCCTCTTGTCCTTGAAAAGTATAATGTTATCAGGTCACAGTTACTACTGGTCCACTTTTCCAATGGCCTAGGGGCAGCAAGTGTGAGTTCTAGATCAGGTGCACCCATTGGAAATGTGGGAATTTCAACAAAGGAAGATCTATGCCTGAAGGGCTCTATTCCTTCCCAGCTCAAAGGCAGTTTGGAACAATTGCTGCTGCCTTGATTCACAAAATTTCCATCTTTTTCTGAAGAGTTAAGGTCTATCATACTAAGGGATCTGGGAATAAGAGGCGAATATTCGTAAGAAGAAGAAGAGGGGTCATTGATGAGCTTAGAACTGATGACATTATTAGCCATGTTGGTGGTGCTTCCAACCTGCAAGAGGTTAAATCAAGAAAAGAATTAAAAGCAAAAGTTTCATTTGATAAAAGGTTGTACGAACTGCAAGATTGCATAAAGAAAACAATGATGTATATATGTACATATATACCAAGTCGAAGAGGCTTGATCGGCGTTTCTTCTTGGTAAGGCTATTCTGTCGGAGGAAGTACTTTTGGGCATGACTTGCTACTTGTGTTGGAGTTTTAGTTCTCACAAAATTTCTTGAGATGCCTCTCCAATCACCCTTTCCAAGCTTCTCGAGCCCGGCGAGGAATGTCCTATGCTCCTCCTCTGTCCAGGGAACTCCTAATTATGCAACCGGAACAGAAACATGCCCACAAAGAAAGAAATCATAAGAACATAAGAAAATGGAATATTAAAAGGATAAAACATTTCAAGTACTGTAACTAAAATCCAAATTCAGGAACTAAGATTATTAAGAAAGAATTTATCAAGAGTTCAAAGAAGAAAAATGGGAATTTGATTTGAGAGGAAAACAAAGAAAAGGGCAAGCAGTTTTCAAGAAAGAAATATGTATTTATAAAGAAGAATGAGATATTTATTAAAGAAAAGCTGTTGGTTCTTAATTAGAGAAAATCCTCTGGGAAAAATACAAGAACAGAAGATGCAGAGCAGAATCAAAAGATATAAATAAAAGACAGTAAAGCATGAAATGGGAGTAGTACTCTGGCTTCTCTTTGGGTATTGCAAAGAGAAGCTGATCCAATAATATATCAAAAACATAAATGATATATTCGCAAGTTAGGAAAAAAAAAAAAAAAGAACAGTCACATCTCATCTTTGTCACACAGACCAAATCATTAAAAGAAAACAAGAATAAAACAGAAAAAATAAAAAATGGAATGAAGTAATTAAGCAATTAGCTACAGAAAATTCTCTTAATTAATTTGAAACAAGAATAATAAAATTTAAAGAGAAAACAGAACTCATTATACCCTTCTTCCTCTCTTGATTTCTAGCAACAAGACAAGCTGGGAGATACCCATTAGAAGAGATTTTATTTGAATTCTCACTGATAGATGCAAAAGAAGTAGATGAAGAAGTAGGTGAAGCAGATGAAGAAGTGGCAGATGAGGAAGAATTAGAAGATGACAAACTATCCATGCTAAAGCTCCTTTTGATAGGAAATGAAGCAAAAGAAGATGATGATGGTGGAGGAATGTCAAGTTGCACCCCAAACAGCCTAAGTTTTCCAATAAAACTGCCTCTATAAGTTGTACAAGTCCTTGAATTGTGGCCCATGTTCCCACAATGTGAGCACTTCCTGCCCATCTTCAACCAGACAACTTCACTGACCAAGCCAACAGAACCGCAGCTCGGAAACACAAGAGATGTAAAAGAAAGAAAGAAGTTGGAAAGAAAGAAGATGGAAAGAAAAGTTTCACCAGTGACTGCTATGGCTATGGTATGTAAATGCATTTGTAGATAGGTGCAGAGGGTCTTGATAAAAATGCTAGCCAATGAAAGAGGATTGGACAGGACCTAGTCTTTTGGCTTCTTATATTTTTCCTCTAGCTTTCTCTCTCTCTATCTTTACATACTGTACTGGTATGCATGCGGACGTATGTATGTAGAACCCTTGGCACATGGGTAGTTAAGTGTTTATGGTGAGGGTATTTGTTTTGAAAGGATTAAAACAATATGCAAGAATCAGTTGCGTCAGACATTTAGAATTTTTTATTTTAACTTAGTTAAGGAAATTGACGGAAGGCATCCCATCGGCGAAAGTGGAAATTTTTTATAAAGTATTGTTCTCAAAGCTTTCTTTTTGTTAAGTCAATTACTACGGCATGTGTAATATACAATGTATTATTATGGGATATTTTGAATTTGAGAATACATTATTAGATTATTCTAAATTTCTTATAACGGGTGACAAAACTTGTCCGGACCCAATTACCTAGTTTTGTATGGGCCCAAAATAAAGCGAGTTCAGACAAAATCATTCAATATCTAGGCCAGGTTTTATGTCTGGATTTAAATCCGGGTCTAGACAATGCAATCTGGATATTTGGACAAATTTCTTCCTAATTTTATCTTAAAAATGATACTAGTTTACATTTACTCATTTAGGATCTTCCTCTGTCTAAAGTTTGTAATTATAAAAAAGTGCTAAAATTTAAGTTAATTCTTAATTTTGTTAATATATTTTGTGCGTATAAGAAAAACTCTAAAGGAAAAATATATCTTTATTAATTTAAAATAACAAAACTTATCCCAACCCGATTGTGTAGTTTTTGTCCAGGTCAGAATAAAGTGAGTCCACATAAAATCATTCAATAACTAGGTCAGGTTTGGACAAAAAGCCTTATATCTAAATTTAAATCCGAGATTGGTTGGACAATGCAATCCGGATATTCACACAAATTTCATCTGAATTTTATCTTAAAGATTATACTATTTTACCTTTATTCATTTAGTATCTTGCTTAGGCTAAAGTTTGTAATTATAAACAAGTGCTAAAATTTAAGTTAATTCTTAATTTTGTTAATATATCTTGTGTGAATAGGAGAAACTTTAAAAGAAAATATATCTTTATTAATTTAAAATAATAAAATTATAAAAGTGTGTTTATTTAACGTGCACATTATCTTTATTCATTATCCATCCTTACTCTTCTTTAATATTAAAAGATAAAATTTAATAATTTTTGCTATTAAATTTAATTTAATAGCAAAATTATAATTATAATAAAATTAAACAGGCAGTTCACTTTTAAAATTAAACAACATCTAGACACAAATTATGTGTTTGAATATAAACTTAGGTCGTCTTTAGACACAATATAGATTTGTTAATATAGTGTTGTCCAGACCCAAAATTTTTTCCCGGCCCTATTAATTATAACGTAATATTAATATTTCAATCTCTTTTACAAGTGGTTGATTGATTTTTTATTTATTTATTTTTTAAATTAATAGTGTTTAGAGGAAACAAGGATCCCAAAAGAAATGAGTACATCTGACCCCTCGTAGACGTCAGCGAACTAATCTAATGGCTATACAACACTGCAAGCCTCATGGGTGCTCCAACGTTACAAATGAGGAGAGTTGTTTTTTTTTTTTTTTTTTCTTAAAAGTAAGTCACATACACGAGCAGGACACAAGGGCTTGATTTTGTTAACTAAGTGGCTTAAAAAGAAATTATTGAAGATGCTTTAATGTCACAATTGAATTTTAAGAAAGAATTTTCCAATAGATAATGTACTTTTGATTTAATAAGACCGACCAGTGGACTTTACGTATGCCTACTCTGATTTTCTCATCGTTATTTTTGTTAATTAGAAACTAATTTTCCTTTTTCAAGAAAGTTGGAGACAATATGTAATTAGTACCATAAATTAAAATAGAGAGTATATGTTATATTCATTATATTTAAACAAAAAAAAAAAAAGAGTTGTTATATACCATGTACGACTACGTGGGAAATCATAATGTTAGGTGATGATGGCTGAGTCACGTGTGATTTGCTGCAATATATTAAAATTTCTGTAATTAATAATTAAACTTAGGGTTGGTACGAGAGAGAAGAATTACTATACCTTTATTAAAAAAAAAAAAAAAAAAGAATACTATTGTTACCTACTTTTTATGTTAAATTGAGATATTAGGTGATAAAATGATCTAAGAAATATACTCAAATTTATATTCAAGTTAATGTAATAATATACCACATCACTATATCATAAAAGAAAATAAATAGAAAATAAAACACATTTTACTGATCACTATATACCACATTAATATAAATATGATTTTGAATATAAATTTTAGATCGTAAAAACACTTCTTTATTTCAAGCTATATGTATTGGTAAATATAAGGGTATTAGTTAATTCCCCGCTCCTTCATGGCATGAATCAAACAATAAACACATTCAAATCAAATATACAGCATTTGAAAATTATTGGGATTAAAATCAATAAATTACCAATTGAACTGTCGAATTTGATGACTACAATACATTTGACCATAGTATATATACGTCTAGTACATTTCTCTATTTTTATTTTTATTTTTGGTAAGTAGAATAAACATATGTTAGTTAGTTGAAGACTTAAATACGAAAATTATCCAACCAAAAGAGACTTACACATTTAAATCATGGAACGTAGAGTTGAAGAATATATATATTAGAGAGTGAAAGGAAAGTGGGTGGTTGGAAGAAGAGGAGATCCACCAATGGTCTGAAGGTGGTTAGCCGCAGTGACTTAGACATGGGAGAATTTAGTATTAGAAAATGAGAATCTTGAAGTTGATGTTGATCAACCAACACCATTTCAGTAGAAAAATTGGGTTCTCATTACTCTATATTGTTATTAGTTTGGCAACCTGTAAAATCTATGCAATTTGGATTACGCCATCTGCTAAAATTCAAATTAAATATACTATATATATATATATAATCCATCGTTAACGTATTTCAGTTTCAAGATTAGTTTAGCTAGAATGTGATTAAAGTCAAAAACCTTATGATTATTGTCCTTAGTATTTTACCAACATCCTTATTTTCAACCTAGTACCCAAATGCTTTTCACCAAACTCTCATTGAAACACACTATTAAAAAAAATTAGTGTACCCAATCTTTTTCAAAAATTATAGGATAAAAGTTGTAAAGTTGATGGTAATTGAATAAATTCCGATATATTCATTTTTAATGCAAATCAATATATATATATGTGACCATGTCATTTGTTGAATTGGCTCATAAACCAAATATATGTATATAAAATGCTAAATTAATTATCATCAGACCATTCCTAAGATGGTGTTAGTTTCATTCGATAATTTTGCTTCATTAATTATATATTGTCTAATTAATTAACAAATAAATGAGAAACTAGAGATTCAAAGAACTTTGACATATATTGCGATTGTTTTTTCCATAATGTAAGCTAATGTTTTTAATTATATATCTGCCCTATACAAAGTTGGTTTGAATAAAGGAAGGAGATAAGGATATTCTCCTCCCACGTTTGCTTTTTGTTGGTGGCCTCCCCTACTCAAGAACTTGATATATTAATTAAAACCCAGATGAAGTTTGAGAGAACATAATATATATTACAAACCATATTCCTTATATATATTGATAGATATCTTCCCCTACTTGCATTTGTCTGTTTTTAGTGAGTTATATTATTTCATGGGCCACCTTGCTGAAGTGATATAGTTAGTGGTTCGAGTTATTTAATATATCGAAATGTCAAGTTGGACATATTTTAAAGTCTGGTCTCTATCTATAGTTGAAAAACATCTAAACTTGGCCTATCTACTCATGCCCATTGGAACCATCATGAAAGAGAATCTTTTCCAAGACAAAGGAGAACGAAATAGTGGTTTTCAGCAGATTTTAATATGCCATAATATGACTGGAATTCTTAATCTCTTTATTTGTCAAGTGCATGCTTTGCAATCTTAATATAATAATACCCAAGTTAGGAATTCTCTCTTCTTTCCAACTTCAAAATTGCATACTTTTAAATTAGCTACCAAACTAGAATTAAGAAGATAATTTATATGTTTGCATGCTTTCATTAATAAATTCTGTTATATGCTATGTTCTTTCAGCTTTTATTTAGTGAAAAAGACCAATGATTGGATTCGTGTAACATCTTATAACTTGATTCCATAGACTAAATTATCTCCTTCCAAAAATCAGTTTTTAACCTGACTTGTATGATTAAAAGTAGAGTAATGTTACATAAATATTTAATATGTATATTACCTTCACATACAATATTGAATATATGTTGATATATAATTTAAAAAAATTTAATAATATTTAATAGTGATATACACTTTAAATATTTGACATTTTCTTAAAAATATATATAATGTTTTCTCGGTTGTCGTGGGTTTTGATGAAAAAGCAAAGGGCACTAAAAACAGAGATATTACATCTTATCAGTTGCTGAAAGTGAACTGCATTATGGTGCAGCTAAAACTTTTCTTTCTTGCTTTGTTTAGTGGGTTCATGAGAGCATGTGAGACCCATGTAAGTTTTTAAATTCCAACTCGATTGGAGACCCGTGCAGATGATTGCTTTGAGAATTAATTTATTAAGTTTTACCTAACAAATTAAAGTAGTGTAGCATTTGGTTCTTTCAATTTCATTTTGAAATTTGACGGACCCTATTCTATAATATATATATATATATATATATATATATATATATATATATTAGAGTTTGAGTTGACCATATACATATATAGGCGTCCTGACCATGTGTAGAGGCACGGCTTTCGAAATTCTTAAGTAATTTGATGTTTGTGATTGATTAAGAGGGCGCTAAGTGTGCTTCCGATACGATTTGGAGCATTTATTGCATTACTTATCAAATGATAGAAGGTCTTAGATGAAATAAGCATGTGTAATTAGGATTTAATTAATCATAATAATATTTGGGTTTATAAATGGGTAAACTTGAATTATATATCAAATTTCCCTTAATATATATAACCCTCATCAAGCAATAAACCACTGCTCACTGTTTCGGTGGTTTGATTCAAACCTAAAAATCGAACCGAACCAATGCATTCAATTCTATTCGAGTTGTGGTTTGAGAATTCAAAAACAATATTAACCTGAATCAAACCAATGAAAGTTAATAACATTAATTTATGTTTAATATATTGTAATATGTTCTTGTTATGTAGTTACAAACATAGTTTTTATTTGTAAAATTGCATTATTTTTTAGTTATTGTAAAAAAATTTCTCTATGTTTATTGTTATAGGTTAATAGTCCAAAATGATTAACCCAAATTGAAGCAAATCAACTTTGTTTGATTCGATTTGGTTAGATTTGGACTAGTTGTCGATTTGATTTCGATTTAGACTGTAAACTGAC
The DNA here is from genome assembly GCA_035771175.1 of Paratinospora sagittata. Taxonomy (NCBI): domain Eukaryota; kingdom Viridiplantae; phylum Streptophyta; class Magnoliopsida; order Ranunculales; family Menispermaceae; genus Paratinospora; species Paratinospora sagittata. The sequence continues at coordinate 15,818,651 of CM069611.1, read as the reverse complement.
CCAAATTGAACCGATGACATACTCCTATCCAATGCCTTAACTAAAATCAATGGAGTTGATATGTTTATTAAGAAATTAAATTATTGCTTACACATTTGTAAATGTTCTGAGATGTTTAAGTAATTTTGAGTTAAATTTCATCCAAACATTGACTAATTAAAACACCTTCTTTCCAGTACAATCTAAAAGGGAATATCCCTAGTTAGGATGCCTTGTATTTATAAGGGTAGTGTTGTTTATGATAGCAGTCTCGACAAACTATATTACTTTTGATTTAATCGACTAGACTAGTTCCCATGCTGAGTAGTGGAGTCAAATGTGCTATCCAAAGTCTCACTTAAGAGCCACTTTTCTAGAGCAGTAGGGCCTCTTCTTGTACATTATTTAAAGTTGCTTAGGACAAGAATCGTCTAGTATAAACTAGATCAATTGCTAAACAATTTAAAAATAAAAAATTATAGATTGAGGCTAGAGTTTAACTTTATGTCCTTAAACCAATTTTGTCTCGCATTGGTACGGTGTATGACAATTGATATAACAATCTCTTCTTGTGATAGTAGCACTTCAAATCACAAGAAACTTGAACCAATAATTGGTCCATACTTTCTCTTGAAAAAATTTGCAAGCTACAGGATAAATTTGCGAGTTACACCTTTAAAAAACAAGTAATAACAAAAGTAAAGTGCAACGAAAATAAAAATACAAACACAATAGATTTAGAGTGGTTCGACCCCTGCTTACATCCACTACTTAATCTCCTCGATTAGAATTTTATCAAACTCCACTATTGAAACCTCTTCACAGGTGAGGTTCAAGCCTTTACACTTTTCTCAACTTCACGGGTACGAGAACAACCTTTACAGATGAGCTTAAACAAGCTCCCTCTCAGTGACTCTCCGTCACTTTTACAAACTAGTTTAAGTATAATAGAAATTGATCCTCTTACCAAGAATCAATTGAAAATTACTTACAAAGCATAGTGAACTTCACTAATGTTTGCCTAGATATGTCCAAGAGGGAGGTGAATTAGACACTTAGCAGATTTTAACCTTTCTGAAGGTTGTGCGAAAAAATGAAAGCGGATTAAACAAAGTATAAAAATCAAATACAGCAAATGTAAATGAGACAATGTAAGCAAGATTTATAGTGGTTCGGCCGCACCTACATCCACTACCTAACCACCTCACTAAGGATTTGTTCAAACTTTACTATAGACCTTCTTATGGGTGAAGATCAAATCGGTACACTTTCTCAACTTACGAGTGTGAGAACTCCTGTTTCTCAACTTACGGGTGTAAGAAGACCGTTTCTCAACTTCTGAGTGTGAGAAGACCGTTTCTCAACTGCCGGGTGTGAGAAGACCGTTTCTCAACTTTTGGGTGTGAGATGACCATTACAACTTCGAGCAACACTTGCTCTTGCCTAGTGACTAACCAGTCACTGCAAATTTAATACAAGATGAGATATGATTCCCTTTACTTAGAATCAAAATGATACTTACAAAACTTTGGATTGAACCTTACAACTTTTGGGTGTGAGATGACCGTAATTTATAATTTTATCAACTTAACATTAGTAATAATAATTTTATATTTTTATGAAATATTAATATTATTATTTAAAAAAAAATAATTTTATTATTATTTCTTAAAAATAATTTTATTATTATTTCTTAAAAATAATATTATTATTATTTTTTCATCGCAACTAATTTTATTATTTTTAATAAAAACAATTTTACCATTTTTTAATTAAAATAGAGTTTATTATTTTAATAAAAATACTTTACTATTTAAATTCTTTTTATTCTAACTCTATATTTATAATAATAATTTTTATATTTTAAAAATATTTATTTTATTATTTTTAAAATTAATTTTATTATTAATTTTCATCACACTAATTTTATTATTTTGAATAAACAACCAATTTTAACTATTTTTTAATTAAAATTAAGTTTATTATTTTAATAAAAAATACTTTATTATTTCAGTTTTTTTATTCTAACTTTATATTGATAATAATAATTTTTATATTCGGATGAAATGTTCATTTTATTATTTTTTAAAATAATTTTATTATAAATTTCTAATAATAATAATATTTTTTATATTTTTATGAAATATTCATTTTGTTTTTTTAATTATAACTAATTTTATTATATTTAATAAAAAACAAATTTTACTATTTTAATAAAAATTAACTTTATTATTTTGGTAAAAAATATTTTATTATTTAAAAATTATTTTTTAATATGTTTAATAATGATTATTTATTATTTTAATAAAAAATAATTTTCTTATTTTTATAAAATTAATATTTTATAATAAATATTATTTCATTATCTAAGATTCCGATGTGCTACCAAATACAGTAATGTGATATTCCAAGAAAAGTTGTGTAAGATTCTTATGAGTAATCAAATACAGTAATAACATTCCCATCTTCAGATTCCCATCAATTACTTTCCCAGGAATCTGATTCTCATTCCAATCTAAAGATTACTGCATACCAAACGCAGCCTAAGGCTTTGTCTAATTCCTTACATGTGGGACTAAGCTAATTATCACACTATACACAACTTTTACACATATCAAGTGGGCTACTTTGGTTTCAATTTCTCATTTATATGAAAATGAGTATAGCCAAATAATTATATATTTTTAATATCTACATATTAGAGATCAATATTTCTCATGGTCTCTCCCAAATCACATATGGTTTCACTTAAAATTGGGCTTAACGTCGGCGAAAAATCATGTTGTAATACCTATTTTTTCCAACAATCTCCCCACATGAATAGAAATTGGATTCACATTTTTCTATCCCCACATAAAAGGATTTTTAATGTAATGTTTTTTGAAAGGTAATGCAAACACTTGAGAGGGTACTTGTTGTTGGCCCAAATATGTCCAAGAGGTGGATGAATTTGACACTTAGACAATTTAAAAATAATTACAATGACAAAAATTAAAGTGCAGAAAGTAAACAAATATCCACAGTCGATTTATAGTGGATCGGCTACTTGCTTACGTCCACTACCTAACCTTCTCAGTTAGGATTTTAAACCTTATCACTAAGGGATTTTCTTACGGGTGAGAATCAAACCGTTACACCTTTTCTCAACTTGCGGGTGTGAGAACAACCATTACACTGCTCAGCTTACAGATGTGAGACCAACTTATCCCAACTTACGAGTGTGAGAAGACCTGACTTTGTTGAATATAGAATATCAACTCAGTAGTTTATCTAACTACTGTTACAACCTTGGTGCAGTATACAAGATATGAAATTGAGTACAATTGTATCCTATGAACTATCTCTCAAATTTCTCTTTCAGCAAGAATGATATAAGTAAAAACAGTGCTGAGTAATTTGAGTGAAAACAGTTCAAACTTTTAAATCGATTTTCAGATAAAGATAAAATCTTAGCTCAGTGTGAAAATCCTTTGAATAAGTAATGATTCAAATAAACGCTTTCAAATTAGAATAACTTAAGCTTTTTGGATCATATGAAAATTTGACTAACTTTCAAAAAGTGTTTTAGCTCAGAAAATTTTCGGTGGTCTTAACAAATTGTTAAGTGTATGTATTTATAGACTTGTAGAGATGAAGTTGTTGTTCATTTGAATTTGAATTTCAAATATGAACGTTTACTCACAACAACTTGAATATATCACGAAAATGACAATTACACATTTCATGAATATTCGGATTTTCTCTAGATACACGAGTAAGGAAAGTTTTAGAAGACGTGGTTCGTGAATCAGAGAATATCTCTTACAAATACAAAAAATATTATTTTGTACAAAAAGTTGTTCTGAAAAGCTGGCTAAAAGGACGTACATGTCAAAACAACAAAAATATCATTTTTGTCATTTTGTTCCTTTGAGGGCGCTCATAGAATATAAGCGTCCTAAACTATTAAAAATAATTTTAAAATAATGTTAAGTGCGCTGACAGACAGTAAGCGTCCTGAAAGTTATTTAAGTTGATTCTAAAGATGAGGGCACTCCTACACAAGTAGCGTCCTGATAATTTATTCAACTTATAACTTATCAGCGTCTTGAAAGATATAAATCACTTAAAGACAAAAAGAACTTTCAGCGAGCTGAAACTATGTTAGCGTCCTGACATTCTTAAAGGCTGATAAAAGAAAGGTCACTACAAAGAAGTAAGCGTCATTATTAATCAGTTCAATTCAACCTTGAGCTTCCTAATATTTTATCAGCGTCCTGACTCATCAAGTCCAGGAGGGCGCTGCTAAAACATTAGCGTCCTGAAAAACTTTTACAAAAATGGTTTTTGATTTCTCGATTAATGCTTGATAAAACATAATTATTTCTCTTAATCAAATCAAATACTTTAGAAATCATAAGGTACATTTAAAATGTTACGAGCAAAGTATGCAAACGATAAAATCTTGCTGAGAGTAAGTTGATTGACAGACTTTACATTCTAAGTACAGATAGACTCGAAACTTTACTTTGTGATGTTCAATAGGCTTGTGAGCACAGTTCCTTGATCTTGATTCATGATAAATCTGAAACACTTGACAAGATCATTAGATACACAAAGTGAAGATATTTGGAATAATCAAAACATTCATATCATGGGGTTCATTGAGATAACAATCTCCTCCTTTTTTTTATGATTTCAAATACTTAGAGATCATGCAAATAATTATATGCCGTGGCTTTAGGTTCCCACACTCTAGGTAATCCTCTAAGGAATTTTCGAATTATTTCTTCTTGATCATAACTCCTTCCTAAAGTCTTCATCTCATTCAACTTTTTGGTGAACCGTGCAATAGTTTCTGCTATAGTTTCGATTTCATCCATTTTATAGGTTTCATAAACTTCAACTAACATTTGGAGTTTTGCCTTTCTAACTTGCAAAGTTTTTTCATGGGCTACTTCTAATCTTTCGCAAATCTCCTTGGCTATTTCACACGCACTAACCCTATTGAATTCATCATAAGATAAACTACAAAAGAATATATTCACAACTTGATTGTTAAGCAACTTTCTTTTCTTTTCCTTTGTTGTCCACTCATTTAGTTCCTTAGGGAACATTACACCGTCAACTATTTTAGTAGGTGTTGGACAACCGTTCATCACAACATCCGACATTTTAAGGTCTTGGGCTCTAAGGTAAAATCTAATCTTAGTTTTCCAATGAAAGTAGTTGTCTCCTTTGAAGAGAGGTGGTCTATTGGTAAAATCTTCTTCGCCGAGAATAGTGTCTTTATGATTTTTCCCTGCCATAGATAATCAAAGATTGTTAGATCTTTTGATGGGTAACCTACTCTGATACCAATTGTTGGCCTAGGAATGTCCAAGAGGGGGGTGAATTGGACAGCGAAACAGGTTTTGCCTTTTTAATAAAACTGACTTACAGATAAAACAAAGTGATAACAGTTAATAAACAAAGACAATAAATAACAGTTAATAAAAAGGTTCACACAGATTTAGAGTGGTTAGGCTCCTACCTACCTATCTAAAGGATGGATGTCATCTACAAATCTTGAAGATTCGAATAAGAGTGGAATTGAGAATGAGAGAGTGTTGTAAGTTTAGAATTAGGATGTATTTTCTTTTATTCACTATTGCTCAATCTTTTTCATATCATGCATGCATATGATTTTACAAGTTTTCTATTTGCAATTTTTTTTCCAAATTGTTGGTTAAACATATTTTGTAACACCCCGTAGTTTTAATTAAATACATACGTTGACTTATGCGTTCATCGAGATGTATAATATGCATATTTTATACGTAGGAGCCAAATATACGCGTATATAAAAATACATGCTATATCTAAGGGGTATGAGCAAATAAATCAAATTATTAAACGAATAATATAAGTTTTATTAGTTGAATGGGTTGGCTAATTAAATATGTGAATTGAGTTGATGATTAAATAATTAAATGAGGTTGTAAATTGAATGAAGAGTTGTTAAAGTAATTGAATAGTTGAATGAATAGTTATTTAGGGGGAAGTTGGGTAGCTAAGTGGCTCCAAGAGCATGGAATCATAAAATAATACATGCTCATCTTTTAAGTTGCTTCTCAACCAAGCAACTAACATATAAAAAAAAAAAACAAGGAAGAGAAAATGTGAGAAAAGAAGCCGAGAAGGAGGAGGAGAAACATGGGATCTTCGCCGAATCGGGACCCACGGTAACAGTTTTTCACTCTATTTCTTCGTGAAATTATTATCTAAGCTAGATGTAACGATTTCCTCGAAGTAATTTTTGTTATGGGAGGCATTTTACGGTGTTTTCAAAATTGGGATTTTGAACCCTATTAAAACCTGATGAAACTCCAACTTGAGATTGTAGAAAGATAGATCTATCAATTCCGGTCATTTCGATGTTAAGATCATGATTTTTGGATATGATTTGATATTTTTAGTAACTAAATATATGGTTTTGGTGAGTAAAATTAACTTTGGATACCTCCGCAAACATGTAAAACCTCAGTGAAATACCTGTTGAAGGTGGTAGAATGATAGTATGACTGATTTTACATGTGTCGATGTGGAAAAAATAATTTTAGAAATGTTCTATATTCTTAATAAAATTGATATATGTTTCCAGTAGAAAAATAAAAATTGAGAACTAGTGAAAATATGATTTGGAAATCTATTTTCACTGTTTCTTCTTGTGAAAATATCTAGATTGACCGTAGAAATGGTATGATATCATTTTCAACTGCTTATGAGTCCTAAATTCAGTTGGCATTTAAATACATGGAATGTGTATAATATTTTTCAGGTTGCTCAAGTAAGAATTAGTGGTGAATGAGCAAGACTTGGATCAAATGAAATGTATTTGAATGAATAATACAAGTAAGTATAGTTAAGTAAAATATATTCGAATTATACATGAATTGCAAATGTTTATTGGTGTTTTCGCGAGATCGAATGGTGTTTAGTAGTTTCTAATGATTAAGTGTGGCTTGAATTTCATATTTGCATAGGAATTGAAAATTGAATGTGTTGGTGAATAATCTTGAGGGAATATTGATGCTGGGAAGGTTGATGGTGCAATGAATTTGGTGATGGTCATGGTGATCTGTTGTGCTTAATATTACTGGGTCCATTGACATAGAAATGACATTTAATCACTGTGAGTATATTTCTTGATTTTGGTTCTTGTATGGCATTGTATTTATATTAAATGTTTAAATGTAGGCATGCTACGTATATAAATGCATTGTGTTTTATTAATCATTCATAAATGATTTTGACATTGGAGTATACGAGACGTGCGAAGGCAGATCGTAACCTCATTGTCAGTAGGACTGTCCTAATAAGGATTTTAAGATCCTTGAAATGATTGTGACTTGGGTAATGGGAGGTTGTGACTACCTTGTAACGTCCATACAAGGGGGTTAGACCCGCTCTATTACCTAGAAGGAGGGAGATTGTGGATTTCGATGAAAACTATGCATTGTTTTATTGAACAAACATAACATTTATCTTGCTGGCATGTATGATAACTTTGTTGAATGATGCATATGTGTTAAATAAATGTTTTGAATGATTTCAAATGCCATGTTTTCCTAAATGCATACGATTTCCATATCAAGAGATATATTTACTGAGCTTGTTGTATGCTCACTCTATTTCCTCCAATATTTCAGGTACAAAGTCAAAGGGAGAAAGGGAAAGCTAGAGAGATTGTCACGTGACCCTGATCCCTATCTTGTGTATGTATGTATGCTTGGAGGAATGGTTTATACATGTATTATTTTGATATGTTTAATTATCACACACTATATATATGTATAATATCATTTAGATAGGTTGTATGGTAATGAATTGTAGTTAAATATCTTGGGTTGTGAAATACTTGATGATGATGAATATGATTACATGATTAAATGGTGGATGAAATGGGTTGATAAATGAATGAATGGAATGGATAGATGAATGGATGAATATTGTGGTTGACTATTTATATATATTGGATTTGATTTAGGGTATATCAGGAAAAATGGGAGATGTCCAATTTATAGGGACATGCTGTCGAAATTTTTGAAAAATATTGTGTATGTCCGTTGAGGCTGACAGTGTATTGTATACTATATTTAGGGTATGTAGAGTGTATAGTACACTGTGCTGGTTAGGACATCAACCTACGTCAGGGGTGTCGTGAGAATGTTGTTATCAGAGCGTTAGGTTTAAAATCCTTAAAAAGATAAAACCTTTAAGATATTATGATTATTTGTATGGGTATACATATGGGTAGTCCTATTATGTTGAGCCTAATCCAATATGTTATCTTGACTAAGAATCACCTGGGTTGGTGAATTCCAGATTTGGGAAAGATCAGTCAAGATTAATAATGAAAATTGCTGATCAAGAGAGGATCAAAAGGCTGAAAGAAAAACAACTGGTTGTAACCCTCGTGGTAATAAATGTCATAATTTACATGGTTAGTAACTACCCAATGGAAATGAAATGCACAGCTTATGAGCTTGGGACAAAGTTGTAATGTGAGAATGATAGAGGCTTGAACCATTGATAGCTCTAGATGTGGGTGCTAACGGTGTTAGTGCTTCTGTGAAAAAATATATATAGTAGAGACTGAAGTAAAATTAGAAGGTCTCCATGATAACCTAGATGAAAAGAAAAGATACTTGAAAGTTATGGAGACTTTAAGGAGAAGAGGTTCTCCTATCTTAGTTGGCAGTCTAATATTAGCAATAGCAGAGATTTGACTTCTTTGAGTAGAGACCATCTTAGAGGATGATTAAGTATTTGAAAATGATAACGCAAGTTAGCTAGGTTTAAGCTAATTAATGAGGAGAGATGGTAGAAATTTATGCTGAGATCTCCTGAGAGGATTAAGGCATGAAATTAATCTAAGAAGCTATTTTGAGAAGGCTTCTATTATCATGCTGAAGTGATTTAAGGCATAAGGAACTTATTAGGTTAAAGTGTAGTGACGTGCCTAACCATGAGTCCAAGCATGAATTAAATAGACTGGTATAGCTTATTTTTGAAATGTAATTATTGATACTCTGAGAATGACAAGGATCTGGGATAAATTCTTAGATCCTGACGATAAGTCTGATAATTGTTGGGTTATGAAAATATGCGCAGGTTGTGTGACACACTACAGATTTTGAGTCAGCCAAACCTGTGGAGAAATTGTTAAAGCCAGCAATACTAGTAATATAGCTTGTACCGCAGTTTGAAACAGAGTCATCAATACCATTTCTAGGTAAAAAGAGAAATAGGTGACATAAGAAATGTGGGGCGAAAATATGAAATACAAAATGAGTGAGATATCGAGTAAGGTTGAGACTTTGGCAGTATTTGTGACTCAAATTCTGTTAGTACCTGACCCAATGATAGTGGGTAGAAGGGAAGCGATTTCAAAGAATCATGTAAACCAGAAGTGGTTTCCAGTGTCAGAGAAGGAGTCACGGACTGAGTAAATTGTATCTCGACTTATGATTGTCTCTTATCGATGTGATTTAAAAAGGGACACGAGATGAGTTAGTGTCCAGTTAGTCGCCATACAATGCCCTGGTAATTTTTATCAAGGTGACCCCACAAGCTTTTAGGGAAGAAATTAAAGTAAATTCAAGACCAGATCCAAAGATTAGTAAAACGTTGATAACATGTATGATCCATATTTTGTCCTTGTGTATATTCTGATGTATTGTTAGATCTACTTGGTCTTTTATCTCCGGAGATATAATAGACAGATTGTATTATCTTTTGTTATGATAGTACATCATTGATTTTGAGTACGCCTACAGGAGAAAAAATCGACCTTGACATGGTTAGTAAGCATTACGTGTAATAGACATGGGGGTCATCAAGTAATTATGGACTTTAGAATATGAAAACTTTTGGAATGGGATGCTTTATTGGGTATGATTGGCTAGCCACCTCTCATGCCGGGTGGAGTGTCTCTCCGAAAAGAAGTAATATTCTGAATAAGTGGAAAAATCCTCATTCTGAATATCGAGGAATTTATACCCCCAAGATCTTCTATCTACGATTAGATAGTTAGTAATGAGGAAATGAAGAATATGGCTAGTGCAAAGTCAGTTAGAGTAACGTAATAAGGCATACAATTGACTGAAATACCTGTGGTGAGTAGCTATGTTGATGTATTCTCGGATGAATTATTGAAATTGCCACTTGGACAGGAGATTGATAACATATAAGACTGATGCCAATATAATATATATCTCCATTCCTTCATATAAAGAGCACCTGAGGAATTGTGAGAATTTAAGGTGCAAGTAAATGTGGTAATTGAACGTAAATTTATTATCTTTCATATACCACCTTGGAGAGTATTTGTGATAATATGGAAGGAAGATATAGTGGAATATGTTTAAATATGAATTGTCATTAACTGAGTAGGGTATCAGGAAAGAATGAATATCCTTTACCATGGATAGATGGTTAAATTCGATTAATTAAATGGAGCCAAAAAATGTCTTCGAAATTATGTAGTGATCAAGGCACCATCAGTTGAAAAAATTCGAGGAGAGGATATAATAAGGACTATTTTAATAACAAGACATGGATATTATGAAATTTTAATAACCTTGATTAATGTGTCACTCATGTTTATGAAATTGATGTAGTGTGTATACGAACTATATCTTGATCATTATATAGTTTGTAATGATGATATACTCAATAGTTTTAAGAGACTAGAGAAGCATGAATGGCACCTCAGAATTTTTTTGCAATTGCTGAGAAAGCACTAAATGAGTGCCAAGCTTAGTTTTGATTATAAATGAGCCGAAAATTTTTGGATTGCGTGATTAGATTAAATAGTATCTTTAAGGATACTAAGAAGTCAAAGTGATCATAGATTTCTTAGAACTGATTGCAATAATGAAAATCAGAGGTTCTCTGGTATTCATTGTTGTTATAGAAGTATGTGGAAGGCTCCTTAACGATAACTATTCGTGGAAGGGTCCTTAAAGCTGACTGTTCCACTCACAAAACTAAACCAGACAAATGGTGTGTACTGTGTCGACCATTGTGTATGAGGAAGCTCTCATAGTATTAAAAATAAATGTAATTATAGAATTGATTGGACTAATATTTCCAGAACCTGGAAGCAATTGTGATTGATGAATATCACATCCAGATCTGGACTATGTAAGGATCCAAAAGGATGGGTTAATTTCTGGTGCCTCCAGATATTTGGTAGAGCATAAGAATAACTATCTTGAGTGTAAATGTAAATTATTATTACTTATGTTGAAATGATGAGAGCAATGCCTCTATCTATGTGTAAAAAAAAAAAAGAAAAAAAAAGAGAGAAGGTCATACCACCTTCAGATTTTAAAAGTCAGAAGTAATTATTTGATCATGAAGAAATTAAATATGAGGTAATAAATGTGGCATGAACTCCCGAAAGATTTGATTTTTATATTGAAATATTATCTTGGGAGAGGCCAATATTGCTGTTGAGGCATTGAACATAAAACAGGTTGAAACTGGAGTAGTAACTACCAGTTAGCCATAAATGGAGATTGATTGTGAGAAAGAGTTACAGTTATGAGTGTACTCTCCATTACTCCATATGTTGATATTTGTGCTCGGATGCATGTTCAGCCGATTGATACTCATATTCAGAGAGAGAAAAAAAAATTATGATGAAATGATTATGATATATGAAAGATTATGGAATTAGTAATGTGGACCGTATTAAATGAAGATGGGATTCAAATGATATCTTATTGTATCTTATGGGTTATGGATAGATATGATACCATCTGGATGACCATTGATGGATTGATAAGTCTATGTATTCTTCTAATGAACACCAGAATTCTATGGATAGACTGAGCAGATTGTCTACGTGTGAGATAGGGAGATTTTATGGGGGTACTCAGATATTTGTCATGTCGGATTAAGATCCAAAGATTCTATCGAGATCTGGGATGTGATACAGACTCGATTTGGTACTCATCTCCTTCTCAGTGTGGTATTTTATTCTCAAACTGGCTGACAGACTGAGAGAATGACTTTGATGCTTGCGAGCATGCTCAGGTCTGGTATACATGAATTATGGTGGAATTTGGAAGGAATATTTTATTTGTATAAACTTGTGTGTAAATATGGCTATCAACATAACATTATGATGACACTCTGAAGGCTTTATAGTAAGCCTTGTAAATCTCCAACTTTTTGTTTTGAAAGTATGGAGTTATTATTATTAGTGCCAAAGGATATTATTAAATACACAAGATTGGTATATAGGCCTTGAAATGTATTGTGGTTGACCCAATTTTGTTAAGGGTCTTACCACGGGGAGACCACATGAAATTTGGGGTAAAAGGAAAGCTTACACCACAATTTGTTCGACCATTTGAGATTTTAAGATGATAGGTCCATTGGCTTACCGATTTGCTCTACTATCACAGTTGACAGGCATCCATAATGTTTTCCGTATAATGATGTTGAGAAAAAATCTTTTGGATGTCACATGTGTGATGAATATAGCTCAACTGTAAGTTGGGGAGGATACCACGTATCAAGAGGAGCAAATATGGGAGCGAAAACATAAAATGCAGGAACAATTCTCTGGATTTTAAACTTGAGGAATATTCCTTGATTCCAAATTTCTAAGACGAAATTCCTTATGTTGGAGAGATTGTAACACCCCGTAGTTTTAATTAAATACATATGTTGACTTACACGTATATTGAGATGTATAATATGCATATTTTATACGTAAGAGCCAAATATACGCGTATATGAAAATACATGCTATATCTAAGGGGTATGAGCAAATAAATCAAATTATTAAATGAATAATATAAAATTGTATTAGTTGAATGGGTTGGTTAATTAAATATGTGAATTGAATTGATGATTAAATAATTAAATGAGGTTGTGAATTGAATGAAGAGTTGTTAAAGTAATTGAATAGTTGAATGAATAATTGAATGAATAGTTGTTTAGGGGGAAGTTGGGTAGCTAAATGGCTCTAAGAGCATGGATCATTAAATAATACATGCTCATCTTTTAAGTTGTTTCTCAAAGAAGCAACTAACATATAAGAAAAAAAAACAAGGAAGAGAAAACGTGAGAAAGGAAGCCGAGAATGAGGAGAAGAAAGCACGGGATCTTCGCCGAATCAGGACCCACGGTAACTGTTTTTCACTCTATTTCTCCGTGAAATTAATATCTAAGTTAGATGTAACGATTCCCTTGGAGTAATTTTTTCTATGGGAGCCGTTTTACGGTGTTTTTGAAATTGGGGTTTTGAACCCTATTAAAACCCAATGCGACTCCGGTTTGAGACTGTAGAAAGATAGATCTATCAATTCCGGACATTTCGATGTTAAGATCATGATTTTGGATATGATTTGATATTTTTAGTAACTAAATATATGGCTTTGGTGAGTAAAATTAACTTTGGATACCTCCGCGAACATGTAAAACCTCAGTGAAATACTTGTTGAAGGTGGTAGAATGATAGTATGACTGATTTTACACATGTCGATGTGGACAGAATAATTTTAGGAATGTTCTATATTCTTAATAAAATTGATATATGTTTTCAGTAGAAAAATACAAATTGAGAACTAGTGAAAATATGATTTGGAAATCTATTTTCATTGTTTCTTCTTGTGAAAATATCTAGATTGACCGCAGAAACGGTATAATAACATTTTCGTCCTAAATTTAGTTGGAATTTAAATTTATGAAATGTGTATAATATTTTTCAGGTTGCTCAAGTAAGAATTAGTGGTGAATGAGCAAGACTTGGATCAAATGAAATGTATTTGAATGAATAATACAAGTAAGTATAGTTAAGTGAAATAGATTCGAATTATACATGAATTGCAAATGTTTATTGGTGTTTTCGCGAGATGGAATGGTGTTTAGTAGTTTCTAATGATTAAGTGTGGCTTGAATTTCATATTTGCATAGGAATTGAAAATTGAATGTGTTGGTGAATAATCTTGATGGAATATTGATGTTAGAAAGGTTGATGGTGCAATGAATTTGGTGATGGTCATGGTGATCCATTGTGCTGAATATTACGGGGTCCATTGACCTAGAAATAACATTTAATCACCGTAAGTATATTTCTTGATTTTGGTTCTTGTATGACATTGTATTTATATGAAATGTTTAAATATAGGCATGCTATGTATATAAATACATTGTGTTTTATTAATTATTAATAAATAATTTTGGCACTGGAGTATGCGAGACGTGCGAAGGCAGATCGCATATAATATCATTTCATTAGGAATTAGTCCCGGATGAGTGTTATGGGTAACCTCATTGTCAGTAGGACTGTCCTAACAAGGATTTTAAAATCCTTGAAATGATTGTGACTTGGGTAATGGGAGGTTGTGGCTACCTTGTAAAGGCCATGTACAAGGGGGTTAAACTCTCTCGATTACTTAGAAGGAGGGAGATTGTGGATTTCGCTGAAAACTACACATTGTTTTATTGAACAAGCATAACATCTATCTTGCTGGCATGTATGATATCTTTATTGAATGATGCATATGTGTTAAATAAATGTTTTGAATGATTTCAAATGCCATGTTTCCCTAAATGCATATGATTTCCATATCAAGAGATATATTCACTGAGCTTGTTGTATGCTCAATCTATTTCCTCAAATATTTCAAGTATAGAGTCAAAAGGGAAAAGGGAAAGCTAGAGAGTGATTAACACGTGACCCTGATCCCTATCTTGTGTATGTATGTATTCTTGGAGGAATGGTTTATACATATGTTATTTTGATATGTTTAATTATCACACACTATATATATAATATCATCTAGATGGGTTGTATGGTAATTGATTTTAGTTAAATATTTTGGGTTGTGAAATACTTGATGATGATAAATATGATTACATGATTAAATGGTGGCTGAAATGGGTTGATAAATGAATGAATGGAATGGATAGATGAACGGATGAATATTGTGGTTGACTATCTATATTGATTTGTGGTATATCACGGAAAATGTAAGATGCCAATTTATGGGAACATGCATTCAAAATTTTTGGAAAATATTGTGTATGTTCGTTAAGGCTGACAGTGTATTGCATAGTATATATAGGGTATGTATAGTGTACAATACACTAAGCCGGTCATGATGTCAGCCTATGTCAGGGGCGTCGTGACATATTTTTGAAAAGCAAAACATCTTTAGACTTTCTTTTATGAATGTTCAAAATGTTTCTAAACTTATTTTTCATGTTCCAAATATTTTTCATGTGAAAATCTTCAAAACTAAGTGTTTTTCAAAAACCATGTCAGAGAAGCGTGCCTCCCTTTGCTTAGGAGTGAGCTCCTGACTAACTGGGTGAATATGGCCTCTCTGTTGTGAGCAGAGAAGCGTGCTCCTTGAGAGGAGACTCTTGAGAAGTGCGCTCCCTACGAACAGACAAAAATCTAGGTTTCTGTCCATAAGAGAAGCGCGCCTCTTGAGGTCTGCAGAATCCTAACAATAAAAAATTTGAATTTTTAAGCACAAGGGGGCCTAGCCAACGCCCATATTTCTAAGTGTAATGGCTAGTAATTGTTATGAATATATTTATACACTTGCCCTAGCCACCATACACTTTAGAGAGATCAAAACAAAAAGATTCAATCACATTCTTTAATTTTTCTAAAGTTTTGTGGTTTTCTTTGAGATTTCAAAAATGAGAAAATGAGCCCTATACTTAAAAATATTTCTTTTCTCATTTTCAAAGTATCCATAAATTGTGATTGATTGCTGAAAAACTTTCAAAGTGCAATTTTCAACTATTTTCAAAGATTCTCATTCATGCTTTTCAAAGTTCTCACTTGAGCAATATTGAATCATAGAAAGGTAAAGGTGGTAAGTGTGACGACCCCATACACCATATCGCCATCCCTCATGGATCGGCGTGCCAAAGTGCTGGGGTGGGTCGCCCAACATAGGCATTCACGACCACCTCAAATCATCCCATGAGATAATCGGGACCTTACAAGCCTTAACCAGACTCTCACATAGAGTCACCCAAATTTTGTTTTTCCACATCAAACGCCTGATAGACTTAACAATTCTAATTATCAATGACATGCATCCACATGAATCAACAAGATATAATCCTCCAAAGCATACAAGATAAGACAATGATCATAACAACCCTCAAATAAACCCAAAATACTCTAAGGCAACATGCCTAGACCCATCATCAAATCTAAGTCCAAGTCACATGGCCAATATACATCAAGTCCAAGGCCACAAGGCTAATATACAACCATAAATACAAAGTCTCTCACCATCTAGATTTAACTAGTGTTATATTAATTACATATGTATAAAAATAATTAAAACCATACACATATGTAATTAAGGGCATCAAACCATACATAAGAGTCCTAGCTTTGGCAATGGCTAGGTCCTCAAGCAAACGCAATGCCCTTGCCCTTATCCGTAGAACCTGAAAAGAGAGTGAGTGTGAGCCAATGGTGCCCAGTGAATAGTGTTAAATAGTTTCATCAATAAAAGTCATATGAATATGCATGCATGAAATAATACTCATAAATATGCGAATCATAAAACACGTAGTAAAATAAGCATTCTCAATTCCATGCATTACAAAACCATTCAATTCCTGCTATAGAGACCCACATGGCCCTCTCTTATTGGGGTACAACTGACATATAGATCATTCACTCGACAGTGACATGATCCTCCCTTAATAGGGGCATGTCCATTTCCACCTCTAAAGAAGTTAGCTTGATAACATGCACAAGCCTCCTAGGAACACCTAAGGAACTTAGCTTGGAACACCAAGCTTCTAGAGTTTCAAAACCATTCAAAATCCATCTCTAGAAAAGTCAGCTTGGCAAACATGCACAAGCCTCCTAGGAACACCTAGGGAGCTTAGCTTGGAACACTAAGCTTCTAGAGTTTCCACATACAGATCTACCTCTAGAGAAGTCAGCTTGGCAAACATGCACAAGCCTCCTAGGAACACCTAGGGAACTTAGCTTGGAACACCAAGCTTCTAGAGTTTCCACATACAGATCTACCTTTAGAGAAATCAACTTGGCAAACATGCACAAGCCTCCTAGGAACACCTAGGGAACTTAGCTTGGAACACCAACCTTCTAGGGTATCAATGCATGCCATTTCAAAACATATTAAACATATGCTTTTCCATAATGATATTCATGACTTTCAACATACAAGTATAAGTAAATAAGATGACACAAGTGATAAACAAGATGAACAACCACTCACAACCAATGCCACGCAAACAAAGCTATCCACACACGGACCAACA
This sequence comes from Paratinospora sagittata, assembly GCA_035771175.1. NCBI lineage: Eukaryota > Viridiplantae > Streptophyta > Magnoliopsida > Ranunculales > Menispermaceae > Paratinospora > Paratinospora sagittata. The sequence continues at coordinate 15,801,359 of CM069611.1, read as the reverse complement.
TGGATTCCAATGCAAATCAAGATCCTGTAAACCATAGATTCATGCACATGCATCAATTACCATGATCATCCATACATAGACACACTAATCATGATCAATTTCTAATCCGACAAGTCTATGTGCATCTAATCCCCATCATGAGTTTCCCGTCTCATGATCAACCTCGACTTCCGTGCAAATCCATAAACAAGACTAATTCCCAAAAACTAAGACAATCACTTAGTCTAGGTCATTCAATCCTAACACAAGTTCAAACCATAATAGATTGATCATAATCAACTCAATTTCCAAAATCAAATCAATACATGGCATATGCCTCAATTTGGGAAAAATCTTCTACAATAGGCATAGAGCCAAATTGCACTAAGTCATAATAAATTAACATAGGTTCAAACATTCTAAACCCATGATTCCACTCAATTTAGGTCCAATTAGACAATCCCCAAGTCAATTTAATCAATTGACTTGGTTTAGATCAAAAGCCCCAAATTTGGGCAAAATTCCCAAATCAAGCCCTAGGCTGATTTTACACTACAACTAGGGTTTCCAATGGATAAAAACACTGAACACCACCATTAATCAACTAGAATCAGCCATTTATCGAACATAGTTGACATGCAAGTCCAAAGGAAAAACCTAAGTTCAATTTCTAGGGTTTAGAACTTTACACTTAGATCCACCAATTTCATGTTAGAAATTGGGGAAAATGGTACCATTGGGTTCCAAATCCACCAAGGAACCAAAATCTATAACATAAACCACAGCCCTAAGGGTTTCCAACAAAACCCTAAACTCTCGCACCACCAAAAACGTGGAGAAGTTCATGCAAAATGCATTCCAAGTGTAGATCTAGGTCTTAGAGGGTAGACTCAACCATAAACAAGCCAAAGAGGGCGAAAATCAGTGAACCCTAGGTTAGGGTCACTTCCAAACCGTGGTCAACACCCTCCCTTAGGTCAAAATAAAGTTTGTTCATACAACTACAAAGAGATTCTAGGAAGAAAATGGAGAAACATGCATACCTTAGGTGGGATTTGAGCACAAAACCCCTAAACCCTAGCTTTCTCCCTTTTCTTCTCCTCTCTCCCTCTTTTTCCTCTTTCCAGGCTCAAAAACGTGCAAATGAGCTCAAAATAGGTGTTGGTTGCTTAAATAGTCATTTCTGGGCCCACACTTGAAAACTTGCAAAAACTGAAAAATTCAGATTTTCTGGGTTTTCAGGCCATGGAGCGTGCTCCTTGCTCAGTGGAGCACGCTGCTCTAAGCCAAACATATGTTTTTTTTGAGATTTTTGGTCATGGAGCACGCTCATCTGGTGATTTCCAAAAATTTGGGCATTTTTTCTTTTCATGGAGTGCGCTCCTTAAAGATCATATCATGATTTCAAGATTACATCACATGAACGATTCGATCAAGCTTCAAGACTTCATCTTTCGATCAACGTTCAAGACATTCAACTCTAGCGCGAAGTTCTTATTGAAGATCTCATAATAAAGAGTTGGATTTAAAGATTATGAGAAATATGAGAAATATGAGAAATACACTGTATTTAAGGTATATCTTTCTCTAATCGATACTGCTCAAACGTTTTTCAAAACCATGCACAGATGACTTGCATACTTGCATGTTTTGATCATATGCTTTATGGTATTTCAAATGATTTAATTTTCCATGTTTAGTATGAAATTTATCAATTTTTTATTTGCATTCATCATATTTTTAATTGCGAGTTAAAACTATGTTTTAAGAGTCTTTCAGGACGCTAATGATTTAGCAACGCTCTCCTGAACTTGATAAGTCAGGACGCTGATGATTCATTAGGACACAGATAACATTCAAGGTTGAATTGAACTGATTAGTCAAGATACTTACTTGTAAGTAATTGCCTCCCTTTAGTCAACCTCTGAAGTTGTCAGGGCGTTGACTTAGCATCAGCTTACTGAAAGATTTCTAGGTTCTTCAAAGAATTTATCTTTGAGGACGCTGATAGTTATAAGTTGGATAAACTATCAGGATGCTACCTAGATAGGAGCGCCCTCATCTTTGGGAATCAATTTAATAACTTTCAGGACGTTGATTGTCTTTCAATGTACTTGGTATTGCTCTTCAAATGTTTTAAATATGGTAGGATGCTTACATAGTTGTACCGCCTTTGTGTTTTATGTTTTAAAAGGTAGGACGCTTACTCGGAGAGTAGCGCCCTCATGAGTTTGAATGTTTTTAAAACAAAGCAGGATGTTAACTGTGCATTAGCGCCCTCAGCGTTAAGTCACTTATGTCACAAAGAAAGTTAGGACGCTTATGAGTTAGTAGTGCCCTCACTTCATGGTTCAGCAAGATGCTTATACATAATGAGCGCCCTCAAGGAACAAAACGATAAAGTTGATATTATGTGTCAGGACGCTGATTACGGAATCAGGACGCTAATTCAACAACCGTCACTGTTCTAACAAGTACACTATATCAGTCTACTATTTCAGAATGGATCTTTGAACAAAGTCCTTTTCAGGTTTATTAGAGATCTTATTTGATACATGAATTAAGTTTTTCTAAAACTTTCATTTTTCATGTAATCTAAAAAGAACCAGAATGTTAGTGAAAATTGCAGTTGCCATTTTTATATAACATTCTAGCCGTTGCGTGTAAACATTCACATTGTATTTGAACTTGAAATGTCTAACAACTATTGTTTACTAAGTCTATAAATACCAACACTTTGAATCAAACAACTTGCCGATAATTTTTATTATGCCAAAAACTTTTTGAATGTTAGTCAATGTTTAAATCTTTCAAAATGTTTTTCAAATGTACTAAGTTTTCAAAGTATTCTTCACTGATACTTTACTTAGTCAATAGATTTTCATATTGAGCTTCAATTACATGGTATCTTTGAAAATCTATTTGAACTGGTTTCTTCTCAAATTCTCAGTACTGATCTATACTTGATATCAATCTTGCTGAAGAAAGAATTTGAGAAATAGTTCGAGATATACAGTTGTACTGGCTTTCATATCTTAAGTACTGCATCGAACTATATCAGTAGTTGTGTCAACTACTGAATACTGAGCCAGAAGTTTTCATACTTATATATTATATCTATTTTGAAAACTATTTGTGTTTTTGTTTTTACACTGGTCCTTCATTTTCAACTCAATGTTTCAATGGCATCATAATGTTTTCAAAGAAGCACTTAATTGATTTACATATCATTCATGCTTTTCGAAACCTACACTTGAGCAATACCGAACATTGAAAGGTAAAGGACTGTAACTGTATGTCTCTTAGCATTACGTATTCAAATTTATACATCTTTGTAATGCTATGCACATGAGCTTAATTGTAAAGTGTTCTACTTAGTTAGAACCAACATTATTAGTTTGTGTTGTAATGCTGGCATGTTTCTGGATTAAAAGAACCAAGACAAGTGAATGTAGTTCACTAAATGATTTCAAGGTGAAATCATGTTAAGGTTTATCCTCGCCTGTAAGTAGGAAACCGGTTCATCCTCATCCAGTAAAAGGATAGGCTCGTCCTTAACCTGTAAAAGGATAGGTTATCTCTTAACTTGTAAAAGAGAAATGGTTCTTCCTTAAAAAGGAAATACGGTTCATCCTTAGCTTGTAAAAGGATAGGTTTGCCTTGAACCTGTAAAAGGGCTTGTATAACGATTTGGTTCTCACCCATAAGAGAATCAATTAGTGGATTAAGAAAATCCTAATCAGGAGATTAGGTAGTGGACGTATGCTTGGCCGAACCACAATAAATCCTAGTGTGTTTATGTTATGCATGTTACTTTATGGTTAAGTATGTGCATTTATTTCTAATGTACCAATGTATATCACTAAGTCATTGGAAAAGATTTAAAATTGACCGTCACACCCAATTCATCCCCCCTCTTGGGTGCATCAGCACTCTCTCTCTTGAGCTTAAATATTTCACATCTTGTATTTAATTTGTATGAGCCTTTTTATAAGTGTTCTATTCATATAGAACCAACTCCATCATTGTAGTATTTGTAATTAGAATTTTGGTTTGTTTCAAGATTGGAACAACTGGGTCAACTGAATTTGATTCACTTCAAATTCCTAGGTTGGACTCAAGCGTAGTTTCACCCTTTTTCTTGAAAAGGGTCAAGTGGTTCATCCTTAACCCGTGAAAAGGATATTCAATTCTTTCTTATCCCGCAAAAGTAAGTTGTAGGTTCATCGTTAGCCCGTTAAAGGATAAAAGGGTGGTGGCACCGGGGTGTCATCGAAAACACTCTGATGCTCAAGTTAGTTTATGAAGAAGAGAAATAAAAGTGTAGAGAAACGGAATATAGAGCGTACCATTTTCTTGTAGAATGACGACCTTTTACATTTATGGCAATTATTAATTACAGGGAAACATTTAAGCTTTTTATTACTATTAGGGATATATGAAATATCTCATGCCTTGAGATGTGTGTCGTCGCAATCAGGTTTGTTTTGGGTTGATGTGCATCGTATGTCAAGCATGAGTGAACCTCAACCATAATCGGAGGTGGGCCACCGACCATGGTCGAGGGCCCATCAGGCGACGCCAAGGCGACATGCCTAGGTCATGGCCGAGGCAAGCACCTCGACCATGGCCGAGACATGCACCTTAACCATGGCCGAGACATGCATCTTAGCCGTGGCTGACGCAAGCACCTCGACCATGGTTGATGGGCCCTCGGCCATGGCTGAGGCATGCATTTTGTCCATGCCTGAGTGGGCTTCAGCTGTGGTTGAGCTTGTGCTTAGCCTTGGCGAGGTAATTCCTTGGGCTGCTTCCAAAGGTTTTTTTTTGGTCTTCCACTTGGTTCTCTTTTACTGTGTTAGAGCTAATCTCGGGTGTTTTTGGATGTTTATGTTTTGGTACAACGATGCACATGTTGTCAAGATTGTATTTTTCTTGAACTTTGTTTATGACTTGGAGTTGGTTAGTTTTGGGTATAACAGTAAGCCCCTGATGAGTGTGACGAAGTGAAGATTTGAGGCGTTCATCACTTGAGTGTCGATCTACTTATTAGTTTGAAAAATCTTATATTTTCATTGGGTTTAAGTTTCCAATAGTAATGTTTGAATCTTTCATGTGTAAAGTTTTTCGTTTTCATTTTCTAGGTCACTTATTCTAGGAATGTTTTTCTTTAGTTAAGGTTTTTAGGGGCAATATCATATGACCTTGTAGGACCTAAGCGAGTGACAAATATGTTGGACACCCAAAAGGGGGGTGAATTGGGTGTAATAGCCAATTTTGAAAATTTCTAAGTCCTTAGTGGAAATCCTTGATTAAATTAAGTTACATACTCAAGTTAATTCAAAGTGCATAAAATAAAGTGCAGAAAATAAAGTACAAATGTACACAAGGATTTTTAAGAGGTTCGAAAAACCTTTTCCTACTCCACGCCTAGAGAAACTTTCTTTAGGACTCCACTATATCGGGATCACTTCAAGGGTGTGAACCAAACTGTTACAATTTCTTTTTCATGGTTCAAGACAAACCTATCCTTTTCACGGGCTAAAAACAAACCTATCCTTTTCACGGGCTAAAGACAAACCACTTGTTCCTTTTTCGAGGGCAAAGAAAATGATAGATTCCTTTTCGCTGGATAAGGAATAACCACTTGACCCTTTTCAAGATAAAATGTGAAACTAGACTTTGATTCCAATCTTGGAATTATAAGTGAATCAAATTCACTCTACTTGGTTTACTAGAAATAAACCAAAAAGACTAAGTACAATGATTTTAATGTTTGTTCTAAGTGAATTGAACAATTAAAAATGAAGCTCAAAATACAAATAATCAAATACAAGATATGGAATTTAAGCTCAAATTGAAGAGAGACCTTACAATGATTTTATACCTTTCTTGCAGCCATATTTCCTCAAGTGAATGATTTTGAAGAAGCTTTAAATGATGCACAAAGAGAAAGCTTGAAATTAAATCTTCAAATCAACATCTTTAAGTTCTAGGGTCTTTGAAATATGAAAAATATTTTGATTTTTAAAAACACTTCATAGAATCACATGGTTGTCTCTCTTGTCTTTAAAATGGCCTAAGTGCGTGTATTTATAGATTAAAATGGAGAACTAGCCGTTAGAAACAAGAAATTAGCCGTTGGGGGCTCAAAAATCGAAATATGATCATTCGAGTAGCATCCCGATAGTCACTAAGGCACTGGCGCAAATCCAAAATTTTGGATTTAGCGTTGGCACTATTCCTAGCGTGCTAACTCTATTACTAGCCCGCTGGCACTATTACTACTAGCGCACTGACGCCAAACCAGAAACTTGGAAAGTTTCCAGACCAACATGCCAGCGCGTTGTAGCCTTGGCTAGCGTGTTGGAGGCCTTGAATACTTGAAAAATAAAGTTTTTGCAAATTAAGGACAACTCCAATGGATCAAAACCATTTTGACACATGATTAAAAACATCTGAACCATTCATAATGCTAAGTACAAGTTGAAAAGCAGTTGGTAGACCATTTATAGAATTAAGTGAAAGATTAAAACTTTTTGAGACCATTTAAAATAAAGAGAACAAGTCCAAGTTCAAAACAAGTTGAACTTGAAAAACTTTGTAAAAATGTGATTTTGATTAAAACAATTTTGAATATGACTCAAACAAGTTTCAAATATTTTAAGAACATAAACCAAACATGTTTGAACACTTGAATTTTTTTTTTTGAGAAAATCTAATGTATGCATGATATTTAAAAGGATGACTGAGCAATATGGAATACAAGGAAAGCTACAACCTAGTATAGAGACTATAAACATGAGCTCCCATCCTCTTCTCTTCTTTCCTTCAAGATGTCCAATTGTCAAAGCTTTAAGTGTACTTGATCCTTTCCTTTAATCGTTTGCTTGAAGGACTTCTTGATCTTGAAGTACTTTGATCTTGAATTGACTCTTGTTTACTTTAGGTGCTGAAATATATTAGATAGAAACATTAGCACCCAAAAGTTATATTGTTTGTTAGCATCAAAACACTTAGGAGATATTTAAGTGGAAAACCACTTAGGTCAACAAAACAAATATGTTGTTAAGCTTTAAACCTAAACATGTAAGGTAAAAATGAGCTTTCAAAGTGCTTAGGGGGGCTTTGTTAATTTTATGACTTAATTGAATTGTTGCCAAGATTCATGTTGGCCTAGCATGTTTTGTAAAATTTATTTGGAGGGCTCCTTGTCTTGAGCCCCTAACCCCTTTGATCTTGGATGTTAATGCTTTTAACATTCTAAACCAAATTTTTTTCGAGGTTGATTTTACACTATGTATAGTGTTAAGTTTGTGGCAGTTTACAACTATCTTCTTTCTTTTGTCATAGGTTGCTTGGTATTTGTGGTTTTTACCTTTGTGATGAACAAAGCAATCTTCGTTTCGCTATGCAAGTGAAAGTAAGTTATGGACGAAAGTCTTGTTTCTTCGAGGTACATTTGCTTTTCGTAAAAGGGTGCTTTTTTATTTGACAATGTACCTGAAGTGTAGGCATTGACTTGTGCTATAAACTTCTATGTCTGTTCAATATTAGTGGAGTGCATGTCTACGTTTTGATGTCCCTTTAGGTTTGTGTTGTAAGAGTGTTTTTTAAGGTCGTAACGACCTTGTTTGATTTAGGATTTCTTGTTATGTTGTTCCACTTGCTATGTGAAAGTGTATTTTTTTCATAAGGTATTATTTTATTTGGCATTAGATCATTATTGTTTCGTTTGGAGGATCACTAGTTGCGGGCCCAAGACTTTTGGTGTTTCGAGGGCATGACGCATTGTGGGCTGTAACCTTTTTTTATTTTGTAGCGTGCAACATACAATCAGCCATAACATTTTGTCTATAATGAACCATAGCCTTAATGATCCATTGTACCCTTGTTCAATGATCAACTGTATTCTTTTGAGGATGATCGGTTGTAGCCTTTCATTTATAAGTGATTGTAGACTTTTGTTGATGATTGGTCATATGTGCAAACTGCAAGTCTACGGTTTCCAAGTTATACTATAAACCGATGAGAATCGGGTATCGTCCTCAGGGATTGAATTACTACATTAATTATATTGTTCGTCGCCCTAATTTTATCTAGAAAACCAAATTGTGATGATAGGAATTTATCAGAATTATGCAATATTAGACATGATTGTTATCAAATCCTTATTCAAGTTAATAAGTCAAAATCCAATAGTTTCTAACACCCTTTGTCGAGTGCCGCGTTAGAATCTATTGCCAAAACACTAATTTTGATCTATCGATAAAAACTAATACAGTAGCAATGCATTAAGCCTTGTGATTTTCCTTCAACTTCATAAGACATCGCATATCTATCGATACTACGATCATCTCATGTCATATTTCTCATGTTCTAACCTAGAGAACCCTCTATCGAGTGTCGCCCCACAAGTCTATGATCATTCGATCCGTGGCCAAGAGATCAAAAGTATTAAGCATAGAGAAATATAAATAAACCAAGAATAAATCATTGATAATAAACAAAAGCTAATATTATTGCATAAAATCTAATATAGGATCCATCTCCTCTCTAGACTAACAAGTTAGTTCATCCTTTTGGAATAATGAAATCCAAAACATGTAGAGAAAGAAGAAAATAAACATCAAAACCCAAACTAGTCACTATTGAACTTGTAAAATCCTCCTTGTCTCCAAGTCATCTTCTTTTGCTCCTAGCCGTTGTTCTCTCTTCTCCAATATATTCTCCTCAAAATACCCTAAATTTTGATATATAATATGCCCTAAAGTCGATTGGAATTCAAATTAGAAAGTGAAAAAAAAATACACAAAAACTTGCTAATTTCACAAGTGTAATAACCCAACGGCGCCGCGGCGCCTAGAATGCAACTTTTCTCCTTTTTTTTTTGTCTTGGGACTTAGCCATTGTTTCACCCTTTTTACTTGGGTTCTTCATGTTCCTCTTTCGCACTTCTTGTACATGTTTTCATCATCCAAAACCATGACTAACACATCTAAATACCTACAAAACAAAGCAAATCAAATTAATAACACACTAAAATATGACATGGATCAAATCATAAACTAATAAACCAAATTAATGCATAAAAACCCAAATTATAGTAAACTAACATATGCCTCAAAACTAACATAAACACATGAAACTAATGCATGAAATGTCCTAAAACACACCTAAAACATGCTCTAAAACCTATCTAAATATGCAACTATCAATTGGCAGTAACCTTTTGTTTGTAAGTGGTCGTAACGTTTTGCAGACGATCGGTCGTAGCCTTTTATTACTTTGGGTGTGTAGCACACAGTTGGTTATACCCTTTTGCACGTCGACTAGAGTCGAAATCTACTTTAGCATGCATGTCAAACGATCTTCTATGTTGTCTTGAAGAAACTGCCTATGATTTGATTCCTAATGGCGGGAGGCAGACTGATGCTCCATCCTCTCTAGGAGCTGTTGTCTTTGTCCCTCTTGCTCTATTGGGTGCTCAACTGGCTCCGCGATGTTCTTATCTTGACGTTTGTTTTCAAAGGCCAAGGATTTGCCCCTAGCGGGTGCGACATGGTGGGCTTATTCGATCCGTTCCAATATTCTCTCCATTCGGTTAATGTTTTACACCACTGTCCCAATTCTCCAGTCGATACTTCCCAGTCGAAGTTGGGTGGCTCGATACCCCGAGGCGACTAGGAATTGAGTCAGGGCCTTTCTCGACAAAGCTGACAGATTAGTTCTTGGTTTTCGGGCTCCTCTCAAGGAATCTAGGCGTTGTTCTCACTCATGTTGATCGGACAATGGACTTTGTACGTCGTTGCCCACAGACAACGCCAAGTGTTTCATCCAAAAATCTCACCTCAAATAGGTTGGTGACGAAGTCGGTTGACTGACAAAAATAAAAAAACCTGCTACTCATTCGAATCCCTCAAATAGTTTTCTCGCTTCCAACTTACAAAGGATGGTGGCGTCAAAGGGATGTCACCAAAAACACTATGATGCTTAAGTTAGTCTCTGAAAGAGAGAAAAAGATAAGTGTAGAGTGGTAGACTAAGATCTCATTCTATAGTTGAGGATAGATCCTTTGCATTTAATGTCGTTATTTATGATTGGGAGGCTTTTACATCTTTTCCTTATTAGATTTAATCGGTGATCTCGTTTCTCGAGATTTGTTTTTGGTGTACACCACAAGGGATAGGGTATCTAGCGACGAAATGATTTGTTGCTAAAAATACGATTTTCCTCGCCAATGATGTTGGGTGACAAAAGGAATTTCGTCGTCGTACCTTCGTCACAGAAAATCAATAGCGATGAAACTGTTTGTCGCCGTGCAAATATACGTTTAGCGACGAAAATATATATAATTGGGCGACAACTTAAATCTTATCCTTAATTACAATTAGCGATGAAAAAGATTTTGTCGGTAAATCTATTGTATTTGCGACAAAATAAGTTGTCGCTAAAGCTATTTAGACACCATTTATAGTTATGTTGCCAACCTATGGTATTTGTCGCCAAAACATTTTAGCAATAGCAATATCGTTGCTAAAGGTATTTGGAGGCAAACAATTTCATCATTATCGAGTATCGAAAATGAAATTTTGGTCGTTGTTTTACATTTGCGACAAGATTTTAATCGTACCATAATCTCTTTACCAACGATAATAAATGTGTCGCAAAACACAAAACATTCAATGTTATTTTGTTGTTTTATTTTGTCGCCGTTCAATTTTAGCAACCAAATATTCGTTGCTAAATGGTATTGGTGACAAAAAGTTTTTAACAGGGTAATCCATGGTCTCCATTTTTAACTAAAACCTTGAATTTATAGTACAACCTATAAATCAATATTTGTTACATAAAACAAATTAAAACTTAGAAAACACTATATGGAATGATTACTAAATCCTTGATATTCAAAGAAATATAACAAAAAATATATGATAAAGTTTGTGAAATAGTTGGATACTCACAAAAATCCAACTATTACTAAGTCCTTGATATTCAACAAAACATAACAAAAATCATCAACACAGTATGATAAAGTTTGCAAAATAGTTGGATACAAACAAAAATCCAACTATCTTCTCATCAAAATGAAGTCATAATTAAAATAAGTTTCTCATTAAAATTAAGTCATAATTGAACATGTCCATCATAATATTGTGGCCTTCATTTATAGTTCTTCTCTGCAAAAAAAAAAAAAAAGGCATGAAAGTAAGTCAACATCTCCATTCATATTTTGTAAAAAAGTAAAGTACAAAACATACATTTTAGTTTAACTTTTGTGAAATAAGATATTAGATAAAATAATAATTACAACCACTATACAAGTATGGACCATACAGTAAAGCCATGTTTAGATAAAGATAAAGTTGATCATCAATAATATGAACTTAGTTGAACAAAACATTTAAGATAAAGTTGCTAGCACTTTAAGGGTCTAGCTCCTCTCAACATTAACAAGTTGATCAATAATCAAGTGTCTCTTACTTTACTGCACTAATCTTTTTAAATACAACTTGTTCAATGGAAATGAAGATTAGATAAAACAATAATTACCATCAATATACAACTTGTTCAATCTCTATATGCACTAACATGATTCCAACTTATCACCACTTGACCTTAATTTATCTCATGTGTTACTTTGTGCATGTGACATTCTTCATTGTAGATAAATAACAAATTTGCATCAAGTATGAGCCAACACAACAATGGAACATTTTTTCCAATGATCATTGAGGTATTTATAATTTACATTTTGCAACAAGTCCTATTATGTAACTAATGCATTTATTTCCCTCGTAACCAAATTTAATAAGCCTACCCCCAACACCAACATATATATATTCCATGCCACAATACGTAGGAAGTCGTGTTATATTAAAGCATGTAGGTTAAACAAATCACAAATATTAAGTCAACTCTAATAAAAAATCAACTTGTTCGCAATTAATTATAGAATCATACTTACGATGGATGATCAATTCTCAAAGTTAGGTGTTTCAGTCATTTCAATATCGGGTGGCATTGACATCGTTTTCAACTATGCAACAATATCCTCATAGTTCTTCAATCTATTCTCTAAGAAAGCATTCTTGGCCACCAATTCCCTATTGAACTCAATTAGTTCATCTATCTTCGATTGAGACTCTCGGTACATCTTTCTCATGTCATTTTCTGGTGGTTGAGTTGGTGGGACGACATGTGTAGAGGCTTGTGTTATTGACTTAGGCCCATATCCTAATCCCCTAATGTAACCAAATTTCGGCCCTAGGATCTATCATTGAACACCAAATTAGTGATGTCATAATTAAGCAAAATGGCATGAAGAAAATAAATGAGAGTAAGAAAAGTACATCTTCTATGATAACATCTTCGTTTACTAGGGTAGAGCTCTCCCCACTTTTTATAGATGCTTGCAGTTGATCCTTCTTTTTCAACATTTTTCTTTGTTAGTATTTGCAAACACAAACCAAGGTAAACATATTTTTTCCATGACCAATAGGATGAAATTTACATACAACTTACACGAAGAGATCAATGAGATAAAATTCATTGAAATTGAAGATATCAAATATACATAAAATTGTATAACATTCCAAATTGACACGTAAAACTCACTTCGTACAATACCAATGGGATAAAACTCATCACAATTAGCTAAATTTAATTACTTTTTACTAAGCAATACACGCCCCTTATTAAAATAGTTGATGACTAAATGCAACTTAGATATGAGATTAATTATAAATCTTGAAGGAAAAATGATTAAACAAGATCCTTCAATCTCATAGTGATATGTAAGATTCCTTACATGATTATCTTTAGTTTTCTTGGACATCCAAGCATTTCTCTTCTTGCTTCAATAACATTCTTCATAGAGATCAATGCAGGATTGTTCTTGTCCGGTCTCAAGGTCTCGTTGTTTCAAACAAAATACATGTCATCTATTAATCAAAGTTATTTAGCATTTCGCCCAAAGTTTAACACAATACAACACTCACATTGGATTCTTGACACTGTAAGAATGATCTTGATCCTGAACAATGGGGTGTCTCTGCTTTCACTCTATTCATACTATGTATAGGTAATGAGTAATACATACTTTGTAAGCTTCATTATTAGTCTTTGCATACATCCACTTCCAATCTTTAGGGGAGATATGCTTCAAGTGTTTTGCGCAATGATCCTCTGTTTTCACCATGGTAGGAAACGTCCGAAGTATTTTTCGCAAGTTACACCGATAATCACTCCACCTTGAAGTCATGTAATCATGAACGCATTTGTAGACATGTGGGACAGATAAGTCAATATTGAATTTATTCTGTCACATTTTTATACATTTATTACTACCATGTCACATATGAGAATAATCGTCACATTATCTCTTAAAAATTATCCAATGCCATTTAATGCAATAGCAAAAGGTAGATAAAATGCACTTCATACCAAAATGAGTTAATATATTATAACTCTTGTTATCTCAATGAACCCCATGACATGAATGTTTTGATGATTCCAAATATCTCCAATTTGTGTATCTAATGATCTAGCCAAGTGTTTCAAATTAATCAAGAATCAAGATCAAGAAACTATGCTCACAAGCTTATTGAACATCAATTAAAGTTCCGAGTCATCCAGTGTTTAGAATGTAAGGACTACCGATCAAATTTACTCTCAGCAAGATTTAATCGTTTTCATATATTGATCATCAAATTTTAAAGGTATTTCATGATTTCCAAAGTATTTGATTTAATCCAGAAATATCTTGGTTTTAATCATGTTTTATCGAGCTTTAATCGAAAAATCAAAATCATTTTTATAGAGTCTTTCAGGACGTTAATGTTTCATGAGCGCCCTCCTGGACTTGGTGAGTCAGGACGCTGATAAAATATTAGGACGCTCAAGGTTGAATTGAACTGATTCATTAGGACGCTTGATTGTAAGTAGCGGCCTCCCTTTAGTCAACCTTTGAAAGTGTCAGGACACTGACTTAGTTTCAGCTCGTTGAAAGTTCTCTTATTCTTTAATTGATTTCTATCTTTTAAGGACGCTGATAATTATAAGTTGAAAAACTGTCAGGACCCTACCTAGATAGGAGTGCCCTTATCCTTAGAATCAACTTAATAACTTTCAGGACGCTTACTGTCTTTCAGCACACTTAAGTTGAGTAGCGTCCTCACGATTTAAGTCGTTTAATTGTCAAAGTAAGTTAGGACGCATATGATTTAGTAGTGCCTTCACTTCATTGTTCAGTAGGACGCTGATGCTCCATGAGCGCCCTCAAAAGAACAAAACAAAAAAAAATAATACTTTTGTTGTTCTGACACGTACATCTTTTTGAGCCACTTTTTCAAAACAACTTTTCGTACAAAAATCAACTTTTTGGATTTGTCAGAGATATTCTCAGATTCATGAACCGTGTCTCTTAAACTTTCCTTATTCGTGAATCTGGAGAGAATCAGAATGTTCGTAAAATGTGCAGTTGCCATTTTCATGATACATTCTAACTGTTGTGAGTAAACTTTCATATTTGAAATTCAAATTCAAATGAGCAACAACTTCATATCTACAAGTCTATATATATTAGCACTTAACAATCTGTTAAGAACCCGAAAAAATTCTTTGAGCCAAAACACTTTTGAAATTTAGTCGAATTTTCATTTGATTTAAAAAGTTTAGGCTATTTTGTGTTCAAAGCATTTTTCTTTGAAACTTTTATTATTCAAAAGATTGTCATACTGATCTGAATTTCTAACTTATATCATTTTTGCTGAAAGAGAAATTTGAGAGATAGTTCATAGGATACAGTTGTAGGCTTCTTTGAAGACCTCTTCATGGAAATGAATAGTAGGATGCATTCTACTGTATGGTACATTGCCTCAAGCATGAAATGTTTTGGACTGCTCTTTAATGTGCTGGAGAAGAAAGGTGTAAACATTCCACCAGCACCGCGAGCTCCAGCCTTCACACGTCCCCAAAGACCTAAGGAGTCTGACAAACTTCTTGGGATATTAGAATGTGAAGAGGAAGAAGCATCTGATGAAGAGTCGTTGCATAGAATCAAAAGAAGAGTGTCTCCCACCCTTGATCCCTCATAAAAAACTGTTCCTGATCCAAAACACAAGCGACCAATCAGGCCAGAATTTGAAGGTCACAAACTTTCTCCTGATTTTGTACAAGGCCTTGCAGAGTGAAAAGATAAAAGCTTTAAACCTAGTCCACCTCTTGATCCATTCAAATTTGGTGTTTCCAAGCCTACCCACTAAAAATTCAATAAAAAATTTTAGACAGACTGTTGTAATTGACAAATTTGTTAGAAGTTTAAGAAAAAGCTCAAATGGTCCCTCAAAGCCACGAACGCCCAGACAACCCAAGGATTATAAAACTAGTTCCAGTGGATCCAAGAAGGATGAGGAGGCCGAAAGAAAAATGAAGGGGAAGGGTCCTAGTACTAGCTAAGCCTACCCACTTTTTGATGTTTTCAAAAGAGGGAGAAGAGAATGAAGATATTGAGGCTAAGTTAGCTCAAGAGGGAAGCTACAAGTTAGGGGGAGTTCATCTGAGTTTCTGTACAATATGTTGACTGTATGATTATCATTTTTTTTATTGTGATTTATTGTACTCATCTTGTAATTTATATGTTGAAATCAGATATACTTGACATGTTTGACATGCTTGCTACTCTAAATTGGTTATATGTTTGAGTACATGAATATAATTATCTGCATGATTTATGTGTTAACCTAAGCGATTCATCACTCAGCACGTCCCTAAGTATACTTGATGAAGTATATTTTGATGATCACAAACAAAATCTCTTTCGGTGCTAGCGAGCTTTATTCAAGAACCTATCTCAGCACCTCAAGAAAGCAAAAAGCCAAAGAATGATTCGATCAAGGAACTCAAGGTCATAACAGTCGTTCAAGATCGTTTCAATCAAAGGACCTCAAAGATCATATCATGATTTCAAGATCACATTACACGAACGATTCGATCAAGCTTCAAGACTACATCTTTCGATCAAAGTTCAAGACATTCATCTCTAGCGCGAAGTTCACATCGAAGATCTCATAATGAAGAGTTGGATTTAAAGATTATGAGAAATACACAATATTTAAGGTATATTTTTCTCTAATCGATGTTGCTCAAACATTTTTCAAAACCATGCACAAATCACTTGCATATTTGCATTTTTTGATCATACACTTTACGATATTTCAAATGATTTAATTTTCTATGTTTAATTTGAAATTTATCGAGTTTTTATTCGCATTCATCGTATTTTTAAATCGTGAGTCAAAACTAATTTTCAAAGGTCTTTCAAAATGCTAATGATTTAGCAGCGCTCTCCTGAACTTGATAAGTCAGGACGCTGATATGATTCAAGGTTGAATTGAACTCATTCATCAGGACGCTTACTTGTTAGTAGCTGTCTCCCTTTAGTCAACCTCCGAAGTTGTTAGGATGCTGACTCAGCATCAGCTTATTGAAAGATTTCTAAGTTCTTCAAAGAATTTGTCTTTGAGGATGTTGATAGTTATAAGTTGGATAAACTATCAAGACACTACCTAGATAGGAGCACCCTCATCTTTCAGACCCAACTTAATAACTTTCAGGATATTGATTGTCCTTCAACGCACTTGGTTTTGTTTTCAAATATTTTGAAATGACAGAACGCTTACATAGTTGTAGCGTTTTTTTGTTTTATGTTTTAAAAGGTAGGATGCTTACTCGAAAAAGTAGTGCCTTCATGTACTTAATTGTTTTAAAACAAAGTAGGACGCTAACTGTGCATTAGCGCCTTCAGGGTACAGTCACTTATGTCACAAAGAAAGTCAAGACGCTTACGAATTAGTAGCTCCGTCACTTCATTGTTCAGCAGGACGCTTATACATAATGAGAGCCTTCAAGGAATAGAACGACAAAGTTGATATTATGCGCCAGGACGCTGATTACGGAATCAAGAGGTTAATTCAACAACCGTCACTGTTCTAATAAGTACACTATATTAGTCTACTTTTTCAGAATGGATTTTTGCACAAAATCCTTTTCAGATTTATCAAAGATCTTCTCTGATACATGAATCAAGTTTTTATAAAACTTTTCTTATTCATGTAATCTGGAAAGAATCAAAATGTTAGTGAAAATTGCAGTTGCCATTTTCATATAGCATTCTAGCCGTTGTGTGTAAAAGTTCACATTGTATTTTAACTTCAAATGTTTAACGATTATTATCTACTAGGTCTATAAATACTAACACTTTGAATCAAACAACTTGCCGATAATTTTTATTGTGCCAAAAACTTTTTGAATGTTAGCCGTTGTTCAGTCTTTCAAAAGTTTTCAAAGTATTCTTCACTGATACTTTACTCAGTCAAAAGATTTTCATATTGAGCTTCAATTATATTCTATCTTTGAAAATCTATTTGAATTGGTTTCTACTCAAATTCTCAGCCTGGATTTATACTTAAGTTCAATCATGATGATGAAGGAATTTGAGAAATAGTTCATGAGAGATACAGTTGTACTTGATTTCATATCTTAAGTACTGTATTGAACTATATCAGTAGTTGTGTTAGCTACTGAATACTGAACCAGATGTTTTCATGCTTATACATTTTATTTATTTTGAAAACTGTCTGTGTTTGCATATTTATATTGATCCTGCATTTTCAACTTCCATGTTTTAATGGTATCATAATGTTTTCGAAGAAGCACTTAGTTGATTTACATATCATTCACGTTTTTCGAAACTACACTTGTGCAATATTGAACATTGAAAGGTAAATGATTGTAAGTGTATGTCTCTTAGCATTACATATTCAAATTTACATCTTTGTAATGCTATACACATGAGCTTAATTATAAAGTGTTCTACTCAGTTAGAACCAACATTATTATTTCGTGTTGTAATGCTGGTGTGTTTCTGGATTGAAACAACCAGGACAAGTGAATGTAATTCACTTAATGATTTCATCGTTGAAATCTTGTTAAGGTTAATCCTCACTTGTAAGTAGGAGAACCGGTTCATCCTTATCCCATAAAAGGATAGGTTCATCCTTAACCTGTAAAAGGATAGGTTATCTTTGAACCTGTAAAAGAGAAACGATTTTTCCTTATCCCGTAAAAGGAAAATGGTTCTTCTTTATCCCGTAAAAGAAAAACGTTTCTTCCTTATCCCATAAAAAGAACATGGGTTTTTTTTCATCTCGAAAAAAGGAAATGCGGTTCATCCTTAGCCCGCAAAAAGATAGGTTTGCCTTGAACATGGAAAAGGGCATATATAACGGTTTGGTTTTCACCCGTAAAAGAATCAGGTAATGGAATGAGAAAATTCTAATCGGGAGATTAGGTAATGGACGTAGGCTTAGCCGAACCACTATAAATTCTAGTGTGTTTTAAGTTATGCATTTTACTTTACAGTTAGTATGTGTATTTAGTTCCAATGTACCAACGTATATCACTAAGTCATTAGAAAATTTTTAAAATGACCATCACACCCAATTCACCCCCCTCCTGGGTGCACCAACACTATGAGTATTTGAAATCATAAAAGAAGGGGAGATTGTTAGCATTTTACAATTTGTTAAGAATCTAAAAAAATTCTTTGAGCCAAAACACTTTTGAAAGTTAGTCGAATTTTCATTTGATTTAAAAAGTTTAAGCTATTTTCTTTGAAACTTTGCTTATTCAAAAGAGTTTCATACTGAGCTGAATTTCTATCTTTATCTAAAAATCTATTTGGAAGACTGAACTATTTTTACTCAAATTTTTAGCACTGTTTTAACTTATATCATTCTTGTTGAAACAAAAAATTGAGAAATAGTTCATAGGATACAGTTGTACTCAATCTCATATCTTATATACTGTATCAAGGTTGTAACCGCAGTTAAATAAACTACTGAGTTGATATTTTGTATTCAACAAGTTTAGGTCTTCTCACACCAGTAAGTTGAGAAACGATTTTCTCACACCCGCAAGTTGAGAAACGGTAGTTCTCACACCCGTAAGTGGAGAAAGTTTAGGTCTGTCTCACAACCGAAAGTTGTGATAGGTTGGTCTCAAGCCTGCAAGTTGAGCATTGTAACGGTTGTTCGCACACCTGCAAGTTGAGAAGATGTGTAACGGTTTGATTCTCACCCTTAAGAGAATCCCTTAGTGATAAGGTTTAAAATCCTAACTGAGGAGGTTAAGTAGTGGAAGTAGGCAAGTAGCCGAACCACTATAAATCGACTGTGGATATTTATTTATTTTTCGCACTTTAATTTTGCCATCATATTTGATTTTTAAATTGTCTAAGTGTCCAATTCACCCCCTTCTTGAACATACCTATGTTGGTACACCCAAAAAGGGGGGTGAATTGGGTGTAATGGTTGTTATTAATATTTTCTAATTTCTTATGAGATTCCTTGACTCAATTGGGTTCAATGCATAAATAAATCTAATGAGCATAAAGTAAAATGCAAAAAATAAAGTACATAAGCATTTATAGTGGTTCGGTTGCGCCTTCATCCACTACCTAATCTTTCAATTAGGATTTTCAAACTTCACTAACTGATCTTCTTATTGGGTGAAGATCAAACTGGTACAATTTCTCAACTTACGGGTGTGAAAACTACAATTTCTCATCTTACGGGTGTGAGAGGACCGTTTATCCTTTTTCTGGGCTAAGAAAGAACCCATGTTCCTTTTGGGGGATAAGCAAGAACCGTGTATCCTTTTTTCGAGCTAAGGAAGAACCCATGTTCCTTTTGTGGGCTAAGGAAGAGCCCCCACATCTTTTCCAAGAGAAAGGATGAAACTAGTCTTGATTCCAACATTGAAATCACAAGTGATGTAAAATCACTTTACTTGGTTTGCTTCAAACTATGAAATAATCCAAAAGACTAAAAACTGTGAATCTAATGTTTGTTCTAAGTGATTAGAACAATTACAATGAAGCTCATAAATTCAAATACCAAATACAAGATATGAAAATTTAAGCTCAAGGTGAAGAGAGACCTTACAATGATTTATACCTTTCTTGCATCCATATTTGCTCAAGAGAATGATTTTGAAGATGCTTTGAATGATGCACAATGAAAAAGCTTGAAATCCAATCTTCAAATCAACATCTCTAAGTTCTAGGGTTTTTGAAGTGGGAAAATGATTTGATCTTGAAAAACACTCCCTAGATTCACATGGTTGTCTCTCTCATTTTTAAAAATGGCCTAACTACTTGTATTTAGAGATTTGTAGAGATGAAGCTATTGTTCATTTGAATTTGAATTTCAAATATGATCGTTTACTCACAACAACTAGAATATATCACGATACTGGCAACTGCACAATTCATGAATATTATGTTTTTCTCCAGATACACGAATAAGGAACGTTGTAAAAGACATGGTTCGTGAATAAGAGAATATCTCTTAGAAATACAAAAAAATTATTTTGTACGAAAAGTTGTTTAGAAAAGGTGGCGAAAAATACGTACATGTCAGAACAATAAAAATATCATTTCTGTCATTTTGTTCCTTTGAGGGCCTTCATAGAATGTTAGCGTCCTACTGAACAATGAAGTGAGGGCGCTACTAAGTAGTAAGCGTCCTCACTTGCTTTGACAATTAAACAACTTAAAGCATGAGTGTGCTACTTTGCAGTAAGCGTCATGCTTTGTTTTAAAACGCAAAATATATGAGGGCGCTACTCAAGAGTAAGCGTCCTGAACTATTAGAAATAGTTTTAAAACAATGTTTAAGAGCGCTGACGGATGGTGAGCGTCCTAAAAGTTACTTAAGTTGATTCTAAAGATGAGGGCGCTCCTATACAAGTAGCGTCCTGATAGTTCATTCAACTTATAACTTATCAGCGTCCTTAAAGATAGAAATCACTTAAAGATAAAAGAAAATCTTTCCGCGAACTGAAGCTAAATCAGAGTCCTGACACTCTCAAAGGTTGATAAGAGAAAGGTCACTACTAACAAGTAAACGTCCTTATTAATCAGATCAATTCAACCTTGAGTGTCTTAACATTTTATCAGCGTCCTGACTCATCAAGTCTAGGAGAGTGCTGCTAACATTAGCATCCTGAAAGACTTTATAAAAGCGGTATTCGATTAAAACACGATAAAACATAAAGTAACCGGATTAAATCAAATATTTTGAATACTTGAAAATCATTTTCAAAGAATACTTAATGCATGAATGAGTTTTATCAAAACTATGCATATGTGAAGTATGAATGCATGTAGTTTAGAAAGATTGAGCAATAGGAAATGCAAGAAGGTTATATCCTAATTCTAGACACATAAAGACTCTCAACCTTTTTCTCTTCATTCCTTCAAGTTGTCCAAGCTTTAAGTATGGTTGATCGTTTGCTTTGATCTTTTGCTTGAGAGACTTCTTGAACTTGAAGACTTAGATCTTGTATTGGCTCTTTTCCATGTTTAGGTGCTGAAATATACTAGATAGAAACATTAGCACCATTTGTTATATTGTTTGTAAGCATCAAAACACTTAGGAGAAAAACTAAGTGCAAAACTACTTAGATCAACAATCTCCCCCTTTTTGATGATGACAAACAATATACACTTGATAAACATAATAACTATATCATGCAAGATAGTATGATCATAAGTATGAAGTATTAAGAACACACATACTATCAACCAATGGTGTTTATCAAGATTCAACTATTTTTATTTCTCTTATTTCTCCCGTATTTCTCCCCCTTTGACATTATCAAAAAGGTGGGAAGAATTTTCTAGATTCCCATGAAGGTAATTGTAATACCACGTATTTCACAAAAAAAAAAAAAAATTTCTATTTGGGCAACGCCAGAACGTTCAGGCGCATGCCAGAACGTTCAGGCGCAATTCCAAAACGTTCAGGCGCAATGCCAGAACGTTCAGGCGCAAAAATCTCTATATAAGAAAGCTCCTCATTTCTCATTCCTCACACCAAATCACCTTCTCTTGTGATTTTCTTCTCCTTTCCGCGCATTCTAAGTTTTTAGTTTTCGAGACTCTCGGTGCGGTGCAACGAAGTTCTGTCCGGAGAAAAGCACCAGATCTGAAGGTGGGGAACGAAACATAGGTTTGCGTGTTTCATAACTTTTATTAAAGTTTACATTCAATTATTATTATGTCTACTATTCATTTACACTACATTATGTCATATAATGTTTATGACTTGAATGTCCTAACCTTGCACGTCGTGATACCGACCCTGATAAGGATCACCAGACGTAGCCAAAGTCAGTCTAAATGTCAAGAAAAGACCAGACCAGTAGACTGACCAGTTCATGCATTAGCATCATACATATCACTACCTAGGGACGTATATGGTTTATGACTCATAGAATAGTTAGGAGCATTGCTCACTATTCATATTATTTCTCTGGAGAGGGACGTACATGAGAACCTAGCTACGCCAGGGAGGGACATCAGTACGTGAATCCAGAGCATCGTTCTTGATGAGGGACGTACAGTGAGAACCTGGCTACGCCTGGGGAAGGACACCTGTACGTGAACTCAGGCGATGTACGTTCATCAAACCATTACGAGACGGTGTCATGCATACATACATATTGATTGATTATGATGCTTACATGTGTATTTAAGATATTTGATATTGAAGTATGCTTTATTAATTGTTATACTCATGCACTATTTCACAGGAAATTAGGGTGGACTGGGTGCAGGTTATGGGGCCCATAATTTATACCCTTTGTTTAATTCATTGGGGATTTTGGGAGTATGTTCCCTTGACCATTTTATGTACAAAAGTATTCTGAATTAAATGAAATCAGATTTGTACTGTGTGTACTGTAATTCCGCTGCGCACTCTGTTGTGACCATTATAATTGTTCCAATTGCGCACCCCGTCCGAGAGTGTACCGCCGGTTTAGGCGCGTTCGGGCGGGGTGTGACATTTAATGGTATCAGAGCGTACGGTCCACGGCCCGCCCAAGTCCACCAAATTAGGGGAAGACAAATTTTATTAGATATATATATATCTCTAGAACTATATATACATATGTCAATTATATATAGTTGAGATTTGTATTAAATATATATATCTAGAAAACTATATGATTTTTATATAGTTTGATTTAAATATACATATAGTCATAATTTATTAGAAACTATATGTGTAGTTATTATTGAATATATGTATCTATATACCTTAGTGTATATGAGGTACGTATAAAAAAAAATAAAAAAAAATCGAAAAAGCACTTAATGGTATCATAATGTTTCAATGGTATCATAATGTTTTCAAAGTAGCACTTAATTGATTTACATATCATTCATGCTTTTCGAAACCTAGACTTGAGCAATACCGAACATTGAAAGGTAAAGGACTGTAAGTGTATGTCTCTTAGCATTACGTATTCAAATTTATACATCTTTGTAATGCTATGCACATGAGCTTAATTGTAAAGTGTTCTACTTAGTTAGAACCAACATTATTAGTTTGTGTAGTAATACTGGCGTGTTTCTGGATTGAAACAACCAAGACAAGTGAATGTAGTTCACTTAATGATTTCAAGGTGAAATCATGTTAAGGTTTATCCTCGCCTGTAAGTAGGAAACCTGTTCATCCTCATCCAGTAAAAGGATAGGTTCGTCCTTAACCTGTAAAAGGATAGGTTATCTCTTAACTTATAAAAGAGAAATGGTTCTTCCTTATCCCATAAAAAGAACATGGGATTTTCCTCATCCAGAGAAAAGGAAATACGGTTCATCCTTAGCTCGTAAAAGGATAGGTTTGCCTTGAACCTGTAAAAGGGCTTGTATAACGATTTGGTTCTCACCCATAAGAGAATCAGTTAGTGGATTAAGAAAATCCTAATAAGGAGATTAGGTAGTGGACGTATGCTTGGCCGAACCACAATAAATCCTAGTGTGTTTATGTTATGCATTTTACTTTATGGTTAAGTCTGTGCATTTATTTCTAATGTACCAATGTATATCACTAAGTCATTAAAAAAGATTTAAAATTGACCGTCACACCCAATTCATCCCCCCTCTTGGGTGCATCAACACTCTCTCTCTTGAGCTTAAATATTTCACATCTTGTATTTAATTTGTATGAGCCTTTTTATAAGTGTTCTATTCATATAGAACCAACTCCATCATTGTAGTGTTTGTAATTAGAATTTTGGTTTGTTTCAAGATTGGAACAACTGGGTCAAGTGAATTTGATTCACTTCAAATTCCTAGGTTGGACTCAAGCGTAGTTTCACCCTTTATCTTGAAAAGGGTCAAGTGGTTCATCCTTAACCCGTGAAAAGGATATTCAATTCTTTCTTATCCCGCAAAAGGAAGTTGTAGGTTCATCGTTAGCCCATTAAAGGATAAAAGGGTGGTGGCACCGGGGTGTCATTGAAAACACTCTGATGCTCAAGTTAGTTTATGAAGAAGAGAAATAAAAGTGTAGAGAAATAGAATATAGAGCATACCATTTTCTTGTAGAATGACGACCTTTTACATTTATGGCAATTATTAATTACAGGGAAACATTTAAGCTTTTTATTATTATTAGGGATATATGAAATATCTCATGCCTTGAGGTGTGTATCGTCACAATCAAGTTTGTTTTGGGTTGATGTGCATCGTATGTCAAGCATGAGTGAACCTCAACCATAATCAGAGGTGCGCCACCGATCATGGTCAAGGGTCCATCAGGCGACGCCAAGGCGACAGGCCTAGGTCATGGCCGAGGCAAGCACCTCGACCATGGCCGAGACATGCACCTTAACCATGGCCGAGACATGCATCTTAGCCGTGGCTGACGCAAGCACCTCGACCATGGTTGATGGGCCCTCGGCCATGGCCGAGGCATGCATTTTGTCCATGCCTGAGTGGGCTTCAGCTGTGGTTGAGCTTGTGCTTAGCCTTGGCGAGGTAATTCCTTGGGCTGCTTCCAAAGGTTTTTTTTTTGGTCTTCCACGTGGTTCTCTTTTACTGTGTTAGAGCTAATCTCGGGTGTTTTTGGATGTTTATGTTTTGGTACAACGACGCACATGTTGTCAAGATTGTATTTTTCTCGAACTTTGTTTATGACTTGGAGTTGGTTAGTTTTGGGTATAACAGTAAGCCCCTGATGAGCGTGACGATGTGAAGATTTGAGGCGTTCATCACTTGAGTGGCGATCTACTTTTTAGTTTGAAAAATCTTCTATTTTCATTGGGTTTAAGTTTCCAATAGTAATGTTTGAATCTTTCATGTGTAAAGTTTTTTCGTTTTCATTTTCTAAGTCACTTATTCTAGGAATGTCTTTCTTTAGTTAAGGTTTTTATGGGCAATATCATATGACCTTGTTGGACCTAAGCGAGTGACAAATATGTTGGACACCCAAAAGGGGGGTGAATTGGGTGTAATAGCCGATTTTGAAAATTTCTAAGTCCTTAGTGGAAATCCTTGATTAAATTAAGTTACATACTCAAGTTAATTCAAAGTGCATAAAATAAAGTGCAGAAAATAAAGTACAAATGTACACAAGGATTTTTAAGAGGTTCGAAAAACCTTTTCCTACTCCACGCCTAGAGAAACTTTCTTTAGGACTCCACTATACCGGGTTCACTTCAAGGGTGTGAGCCAAACTGTTACAATTTCTTTTTCAATGTTCAAGACAAACCTATCCTTTTCACGGGCTAAAGACAAACCACTTGTTCCTTTTTCGAGGGCAAAGAAAATGATAGATTCCTTTTCGCTGGATAAGGAATAACCACTTGACCCTTTTCAAGATAAAATGTGAAACTAGACTTTGATTCCAATCTTGGAATTACAAGTGAATCAAATTCACTCTACTTGGTTTAGTAGAAATAAACCAAAAAGACTAAGTACAATGATTTTAATGTTTGTTCTAAATGAATTGAACAATTAAAAATGAAGCTCAAAATACAAATAATCAAATACAAGATATGGAATTTAAGCTCAAATTGAAGAGAGACCTTACAATGATTTTATACCTTTCTTGCAGCCATATTTCCTCAAGTGAATGATTTTGAAGAAGCTTTAAATGATGAACAAAGGGAAAGCTTGAAATTAAATCTTCAAATCAACATCTTTAAGTTCTAGGGTCTTTGAAATATGAAAAATATTTTGATTTTTAAAAACACTTCATAGAATCACACGGTTGTCTCTCTTGTCTTTAAAATTGCCTAAGTGCGTGTATTTATAGATTAAAATGGAGAACTAGCCGTTAGAAACAAGAAATTAGTCGTTGGGGGCTCAAAAACCGAAATATGATCATTCGAGTAGCATCCCGATAGTCACTAAGGCACTGGCGCAAATCCAAAATTTTGGATTTAGCGTTGGCACTATTCCTAGCGTGCTAACTCTATTACTAGCCCGCTGGCACTATTACTACTAGCGCACTGACGCCAAACCAGAAACTTGGAAAGTTTCCAGACCAACATGCCAGCGCGTTGTAGCCTTGGCTAGCGTGTTGGAGGCCTTGAATACTTGAAAAATAAAGTTTTTGCAAATCAAGGACAACTCCAATGGATCAAAACCATTTTGACACATGATTAAAAACATCTGAACCATTCATAATGCTAAGTACAAGTTGAAAAGCAGTTGGTAGACCATTTATAGAATTAAGTGAAAGATTAAAACTTTTTGAGACCATTTAAAATAAAGAGAACAAGTCCAAGTTCAAAACAAGTTGAACTTGAAAAACTTTGTAAAAATGTGAGTTTGATTAAAACAATTTCGAATATGACTCAAACAAGTTTCAAATATTTTAAGAACATAAACCAAACATGTTTGAACACTTGAATTTTTTTTTTGAGAAAATCTAATGTATGCATGATATTTAAAAGGATGATTGAGCAATATGGAATACAAGGAAAGCTACAACCTAGTATAGAGACTATAAACATGAGCTCCCATCCTCTTTTCTTCTTTCCTTCAAGATGTCCAATTGTCAAAGCTTTAAGTGTACTTGATCCTTTCCTTTAATCCTTTGCTTGAAGGACTTCTTGATCTTGAAGTACATTGATCTTGAATTGACTCTTGTTTACTTTAGGTGCTGAAATATACTAGATAGAAACATTAGCACCCAAAAGTTATATTGTTTGTTAGCATCAAAACACTTAGGAGATATTTAAGTGGAAAACCACTTAGGTCAACAAAACAAATAGGTTGTTAAGCTTTAAACCTAAACATGTAAGGTAAAAGTGAGCTTTCAAAGTGCTTAGGGGGGCTCTATTAATTTTATGACTTAATTGAATTGTTGCCAAGATTCATGTTGGCCTAGCATGTTTTGTAAAATTTATTTGGAGGGCTACTTGTCTTGAGCCCCTAACCCCTTTGATCTTGGATGTTAATGCTTTTAACATTATAAACCAAATTGTTTTCGAGGTAGATTTTACACTATGTATAGTGTTAAGTTTGTGGCAGTTTACAACTATCTTCTTTCTTTTGTCATAGGTTGCTTGGTATTTGTGGTTTTTACCTTTGTGATGAACAAAGCAATCTTCGTTTCGCTATGCAAGTGAAAATAAGTTATGGACTAAAGTCTTGTTTCTTCGAGGTACATTTGCTTTTCGTAAAAGGGTGCTTTTTTTATTTGACAATGTACCTGAAGTGTAGGCATTGACTTGTGCTATAAACTTCTATGTCTGTTCAATATTAGTGGAGTGCATGTCTACGTTTTGATGTCCCTTTAGGTTTGTGTTGTAAGAGTGTTTTTTAAGGTCGTAACGACCTTGTTTGATTTAGGATTTCTTGTTATGTTGTTCCACTTGCTATGTGAAAGTGTATTTTTTTCATAAGGTATTATTTTATTTGGCATTAGATCATTATTGTTTCGTTTGGAGGATCACTAGTTGTGGGCCCAAGACTTTTGGTGTTTCGAGGGCATGACGCATTGTGGGTTGTAACCTTTTTTTATTTTGTGACGTGCAACATACAATCAGCCATAACATTTTGTCTATAATGAACCATAGCCTTAATGATCCATTGTACCCTTGTTCAATGATCAACTGTATTCTTTTGAGGATGATCGGTTGTAGCCTTTCATTTATAAGTGATTGTAGACTTTTGTTGATGATTGGTCATATGTGCAAACTGGAAGTCTACGGTTTCCAAGTTATACTATAAACCGATGAGAATCGGGTATCGTCCTCAGGGATTGAATTACTACATTAATTATATTGTTCGTCGCCCTAATTTTATCTAGAAAACCAAATTGTGATGATCAGTGAACATAAATAATAATTAAGCTAAAACACTAATTAAAATAGCAATTTATCAGAATTTTGTGGAGAAAAATCGACGTTAAAAACATCTAGAGATTAGATTTCACCTAATTATCAATTATGCAATATTAGACATGATTGTTATCAAATCCTTATTCAAGTTAATAAGTCAAAATCCTATAGTTTCTAACACCCTTTGTCGAGTGCTGCGTTAGAATCTATTGCCGAAACACTAGTTTCGATCTATCGATAAAAACCAATACAGTAGCAATGCATTAAGCCTTGTGATTTTCCTACAACTTCATAAGACATCGCATATCTATCGATACTACGATCATCTCATGTCATATTTCTCATGTTCTGACCTAGAGAACCCTCTATCGAGTGTCGCCCCACAAGTCTATGATCATTCGATCCGTGGCCAAGAGATCAAAAGTATTAAGCATAGAGAAATATAAATAAACCAAGAATAAATCATTGATAATAAACAAAAGCTAATATTATTGCATAAAATCTAATATAGGATCCATCTCCTCTCTAGACTAACAAGTTAGTTCATCCTTTTGGAATAATGAAATCCAAAACATGTAGAGAAAGAAGAAAATAAACATCAAAACCCAAACTAGTTACTATTGAACTTGTAAAATCCTCCTTGTCTCCAAGTCATCTTCTTTTGCTCCTAGCCGTTGTTATCTCTTCTCCAATATATTCTCCTCAAAAAACCCTAAATTTTGATATATAATATGCCCTAAAGTCGAGTGGAATTCAAATTAGAAAGTGAAAAAAAAATACACAAAAACTTGCTAATTTCACAAGTGTAATAGCCCAACGGCGCCGCAGCGCCTAGAATGCAACTTTTCTCCTTTTTTTTTGTCTTGGGACGTAGCCATTGTTTCACCCTTTTCACTTGGGTTCTTCATGTTCCTCTTTCGCACTTCTTGTACATGTTTCCATCATCCAAAACCATGACTAACACATCTAAATACCTACAAAACAAAGCAAATCATATTAATAACACACTAAAATATGACATGGATCAAATCATAAACTAATAAACCAAATTAATGCATAAAAACCCAAATTATCCTAAACTAACATATGCCTCAAAACTAACATAAACACATGAAACTAATGCATGAAATGTCCTAAAACACACCTAAAACATGCTCTAAAACCTATCTAAATATGCAACTATCAATTGGCAGTAACCTTTTGTTTGTAAGTGGTCGTAACGTTTTGCAGACGATCGGTCGTAGCCTTTTATTACTTTGGGTGTGTAGCACACAGTTGGTTATACCCTTTTGCACGTCGACTAGAGTCGAAATCTACTTTAGCATGCATGTCAAACGATCTTCTATGTTGTCTTGAAGAAACTGCCTATGATTTGATTCCTAATGGCGGGAGGCAGACTGATGCTCCATCCTCTCTAGGAGCTGTTGTCTTTGTCCCTCTTGCTCTATTGGGTGCTCAACTGGCTCCGCGATGTTCTTATCTTGACGTTTGTTTTCAAAGGCCAAGGATTTGCCCCTAGCGGGTGCGACATGGTGGGCTTATTCAATCCGTTCCAATATTCTCTCCATTCGGTTAATGTTTTCCACCACTGTCCCAATTCTCCAGTCAATACTTCCCAGTCGAAGTTGGGTGGCTCGATACCCCGAGGCGACTAGGAATTGAGTCAGGGCCTTTCTTGACAAAGCTGACAGATTAGTTCTTGGTTTTCGGGCTCCTCTCAAGGAATCTAGGCGTTGTTCTCACTCATGTTGATCGGACAATGGACTTTGTACGTCGTTGCCCACAGACAACGCCAAATGTTTCATCCAAAAATCTCACCTCAAATAGGTTGGTGACGAAGTCAGTTGACTGACAAAAATAAAAAAACCTGCTACTCATTCGAATCCCTCAAATAGTTTTCTCGCTTCCAACTTACAAAGGATGGTGGCGTCACAGGGATGTCACCAAAATCACTATGATGCTTAAGTTAGTCTCTGAAAGAGAGAAAAAGATAATTGTAGAGTGGTAGACTAAGATCTCATTCTATAGTTGAGGGTAGATCCTTTGCATTTAATGTCGTTATTTATGATTGGGAGGCTTTTACATCTTTTCCTTATTAGATTTAATCGGTGATCTCGTTTCTCGAGATTTGTTTTTGGTGTACACCACAAGGGAGAGGGTATCTAGCGATGAAATGATTTGTTGCTAAAAATACGATTTTCCTCGCCAATGATGTTGGGTGACAAAAGGAATTTCGTCGTCGTACCTTCATCACAGAAAATCAATAGCGATGAAACTGTTTGTCGCCGTGCAAATATACGTTTAGCGATGAAAATACATATAATTGGGCGACAATTTAAATCTTATCCTTAATTACAATTAGCGATGAAAAAGATTTTGTCGGTAAATCTATTGCATTTGCGACAAAATAAGTTGTCGCTAAAGCTATTTAGACACCATTTATAGTTATGTTGCCAACCTATGGTATTTGTCGCCAAAACATTTTAGCAATAGCAATATCGTTGCTAAAGGTATTTGGAGACAAACAATTTCATCATTATTGAGTATCGAAAATGAAATTTTGGTCGTTGTTTTACATTTGCGACAAGATTTTAATCGTACCATAATCTCTTTACCAACGATAATAAATGAGTCGCAAAACACAAAACATTCAATGTTATTTTGTTGTTTTATTTCGTCGCCGTTGAATTTTAGTGACCAAATATTCGTTGCTAAATGGTATTGGCGACAAAAAGTTTTTAACAGGGTAATCCATGGTCTCCATTTTTAACTAAAACCTTGAATTTATAGTACAACTTATAAATCAATATTTGTTACATAAAACAAATTAAAACTTAGAAAACACTATCTGGAGTGATTACTAAATCCTTGATATTCAAAGAAATATAACAAAAAATAATCAATATAGTATGATAAAGTTTGTGAAATAGTTGGATACTCACAAAAATCCAACTATTACTAAATCATTGATATTCAACAAAACATAACAAAAAATCATCAACACAGTATGATAAAGTTTGCAAAATAGTTGGATACAAACAAAAATCCAACTATCTTCTCATCAAAATGAATTCATAATTAAAATAAGTTTCTCATTAAAATTAAGTCATAATTGAAAAAAGTAAGTCAACATCTCCATTCATATTTTGTAAAAAAGTAAAGTACAAAACATACATTTTAGTTTAACTTTTGTGAAATAAGATATTAGATAAAATAATAATTACAACCACTATACAAGTATGGACCATACAGTAAAGCCATGTTTAGATAAAGATAAAGTTGATCATCAATAATATGAACTTAGTTGAACAAAACATTTAAGATAAAGTTGCTAGCACTTTAAGGGTCTAGCTCCTCTCAACATTAACAAGTTGATCAATAATCAAGTGTCTCTTACTTTACTGCACTAATCTTTTTAAATACAACTTGTTCAATGGAAATGAAGATTAGATAAAACAATAATTACCATCAATATACAACTTGTTCAATCTCTATATGCACTAACATGATTCCAACTTATCACCACTTGACCTTAATTTATCTCATGTGTTACTTTGTGCATGTGACATTCTTCATTGTAGATAAATAACAAATTTGCATCAAGTATGAGCCACCACAACAATGGAACATTTTTTCCAATGATCATTGAGGTATTTATAATTTACATTTTGCAACAAGTCCTATTATGTAACTAATGCATTTATTTCCCCCGTAACCAAATTTAATAAGCCTACCCCCAACACCAACATATATATATTCCACGCCACAATACGTAGGAAGTCGTGTTATATTAAAGCATGTAGGTTAAACAAATCACAAATATTAAGTCAACTCTAATAAAAAATCAACCTGTTCGCAATTAATTATAGAATCATACTTACGATGGATGATCAATTCTCAAAGTTAGGTGTTTCAGTCATTCCAATATCGGGTGGCATTGACATCGTTTTCAACTATGCAACAATATCCTCAAAGTTCTTCAATCTATTCTCTAAGAAAGCATTCTTGGCCACCAATTCCCTATTGAACTCAATTAGTTCATCTATCTTCGATTGAGACTCTCGGTACATCTTTCTCATGTCATTTTCTGGTGGTTGAGTTGGTGGGACGACATGTGTAGAGGCTTGTGTTATTGACTTAGGCCCATATCCTAATCCCCTAATGTAACCAAATCTCGGCCCTAGGATCTATCATTGAACACCAAATTAGTGATGTCATAATTAAGCAAAATGGCATGAAGAAAATAAATGAGAGTAAGAAAAGTACATCTTCTATGATAACATCTTCGTTTACTAGGGTAGAGCTCTCCCCACTTTCTATAGATGCTTGCAGTTGATCCTTCTTTTTCAACATTTTTCTTTGTTAGTATTTGCAAACACAAACCAAGGTAAACATATTTTTTCCATGACCAATAGGATGAAATTTACATACAACTTACACGAAGAGATCAATGAGATAAAATTCATTGAAATTGAAGATATCAAATATACATAAAATTGTATAACATTCCAAATTGACACGTAAAACTCACTTCGTACAATACCAATGGGATAAAACTCATCACAATTAGCTAAATTTAATTACTTTTTACTAAGCAATACACGCCCCTTATTAAAAGAGTTGATGACTAAATGCAGCTTAGATATGAGATTAATTATAAATCTTTGATGGAAAAATGATTAAACATGATCCTTCAATCTCATAGTGATATATAAGATTCCTTACATGATTATCTTTAGTTTTCTCGGACATCCAAGCATTTCTCTTCTTGCTTCAATCACATTCTTCATAGAGATCAATGCAGGATTGTTCTTGTCCGGTCTCAAGGTCTCGTTGTTTCAAACAAAATACATGTCATCTATTAATCAAAGTTATTTAGCATTTTGCCCAAAGTTTAACACAATACACCACTCACATTGGATTCTTGACGCTGTAAGAATGATCTTGGTCCTGAACAATGGGGTGTCTCTGCTTTCACTCTATTCATACTATGTATAGGTAATGAGTAATACATACTTTGTAAGCTTCATTATTAGTCTTTGCATACATCCACTTCCAATCTTTAGGGGAGATATGCTTCAATGATCCTCTGTTTTCACCATGGTAGGAAACGTCCAAAGTATTTTTTGTAAGTTACACCGATAATCACTCCACCTTGAAGTCATGTAATCATTAACTCATTTGTAGACATGTGGGACAGATAAGTCAATATCGAATTTATTCTGTCACATTTTTATACATTTATTACTACAATGTCACATATGATAATAATCGTCACATTATCTCTTAAAAATTATCCAATGCCATTTAATGCAATAGCAAAAGGTAGATAAAATGCACTTCATACCAAAATGAGTTAATATATTATAGCTCTTGTTATCTCAATGAACCCCATGACATGAATGTTTTGATAATTCCAAATATCTCCAATTTGTGTATCTAATGATCTAGTCAAGTGTTTCAAATTAATCAAGAATCAAGATCAAGAAACTATGCTCACAAGCTTATTGAACATCAATTAAAGTTCCGAGTCATCCACTGTTTAGAATTTAAGGACTACCGATCAAATTTACTCTCAGCAAGATTTAATCGTTTTCATATATTGATCATCAAATTTTAAAGGTATTTCATGATTTCCAAAGTATTTGATTTAATCCAGAAATATCTTGGTTTTAATCGTGTTTTATCGAGCTTTAATCAAAAAATCAAAATCATTTTTATAGAGTCTTTCAGGATGTTAATGTTTCATGAGCACCCTCCTAGACTTGATGAGTCAGGGCGCTGATAAAATATTAGGACGCCCAAGGTTGAATTGAACTGATTCATTAGGACGCTTAATTGTAAGTAGCGGCCTCCCTTTAGTTAACCTTTGAAAGTGTCAGGACACTGACTTAGTTTCAGCTCGTTGAAAGTTCTCTTATTCTTTAATTGATTTCTATCTTTTAAGGACATTGATAATTATAAGTTGAAAAACTGTCAGGACCCTACCTAGATAGGAGTGCCCTTATCCTTAGAATCAACTTAATAACTTTCAGGACGCTTACTGTCCTTCAGCACACTTAAGTTGAGTAGCGCCCTCACGATTTAAGTCGTTTAATTGTCAAAGTAAGTTAGGACGCTTATGATTTAGTAGTGCCCTCACTTCATTGTTCAGTAGGACGCTGATGCTCCATGAGCGCCCTCAAAAGAACAAAACGAAAAAAAATAATACTTTTGTTGTTCTGACACGTACATCTTTTTGAGCCACTTTTTCAAAACAACTTTTCGTACAAAAATCAACTTTTTGGATTTGTCAGAGATATTCTCAGATTCATGAACCATGTCTCTTAAACTTTCCTTATTCGTGAATCTGGAGAGAATCAGAATGTTCGTAAAATGTGCAGTTGCCATTTTCGTGATACATTCTAACTGTTGCGAGTAAACTTTCATATTTGAAATTCAAATTCAAATGAGCAACAACTTCATATCTACAAGTATATATTAGCACTTAACAATCTGTTAAGAACCCGAAAAAATTCTTTGAGCCAAAACACTTTTGAAATTTAGTCGGATTTTCATTTGATTTAAAAAGTTTAGGCTATTTTGTGTTCAAAGCATCTTTCTTTGAAACTTTTCTTATTCAAAAGATTGTCATACTGAGCTGAATTTCTATCTTTATCTGAAAATCTATTTGAAAGATTGAACTATTTTCACTCAAATTTTCAGCACTGTTTTAACTTATATCATTTTTGCTGAAAGAGAAATTTGAGAGATAGTTCATAGGATACAGTTGTAGGCTTCTTTGAAGACCTCTTCAAGGTAATGAATAGTAGGATGCATTCTACTGTATGGTACATTGCCTCAAGCATGAAATGTTTTGGACTGCTCTTTAATGTGCTAGAGAAGAAAGGTGTAAACATTCCACCAGCACCGCGAGCTCCAGCCTTCACACGTCCCCAAAGACCTAAGGAGTCTGACAAACTTCTTGGGATATTAGAATGTGAAGAGGAAGAAGCATCTAATGAAGAGTCGTTGCATAGAATCAAAAGAAGAGTGTCTCCCACCTTTGATCCCTCATCAAAAACTGTTCCTGATCCAAAATGCAAGCGACCAATTCATTTCAAAAGGTCACAAACTTTCTCCTGATTTTGTACAAGGCCTTGCAGAGTGAAAAGATAAAAGCTTTAAACCTAGTCCACCTCTTGATCCATTCAAATTTGGTGTTTCCAAGCCTACCCACTAAAAATTCATTAAAAAAATCCAGACAGACTCTTGTAATTGACAAATTTGTTAGAAGTTTGAGAAAAAGCTCAAATGGTTCCTCAAAGCCACGAACGCCCAGACAACCCAAGGATTATAAAACTAGTTCCAGTGGATCCAAGAAGGATGAGGAGGCCGAAAGAAAAATGAAGGGGAAGGGTCCTAGTACGAGCTAAGCCTACCCACTTTTTGATGTTTTCAAAAGAGGGAGAAGAGAATGAAGATATTGAGGCTAAGTTAGCTCAAGAGGGAAGCTACAAGTTAGGGGGAGTTCATATGAGTTTCTGTACAATATGTTGACTGTATGATTATCATTTTTTTGTATATTGTGATTTATTGTACTCATATTGTAATTTATATGTTGAAATCAGATATACTTGACATGTTCGACATGCTTGCTACTCTAAATTGGTTATATGTTTGAGTACATGAATATAATTATCTACATGATCTATGTGTTAACCTAAGAGATTTATCACTTAGCACGTCCCTAAGTATACTTGATGAAGTATATTTTGATGATCACAAACGAAATCTCTTTCGGTGCTAACGAGCTTTATTCAAGAACCTATCTCAGCACCTCAAGAAAGCAAAAAGCCAAAGAATGATTCGATCAAGGAACTCAAGGTCATAACAGTCGTTCAAGATCGTTTCAATCAAAGGACCTCAAAGATCATATCATGATTTCAAGATCACATTACACGAACGATTCGATCAAGCTTCAAGACTACATCTTTCGATCAAAGTTCAAGACATTCAACTCTAGCGCAAAGTTCACATCGAAGATCTCATAATGAAGAGTTGGATTTAAAGATTATGAGAAATATGAGAAATACACAATATTTAAGGTATATTTTTCTCTAATCGATGTTGCTCAAACATTTTTCAAAACCATGCACAAATCACTTGCATATTTGCATGTTTTGATCATACACTTTACGATATTTCAAATGATTTAATTTTCTATGTTTAATTTAAAATTTATCGAGTTTTTATTCGCATTCATCGTATTTTTAAATCGTGAGTCAAAACTAATTTTCAAAGGTCTTTCAGAACGCTAATAATTTAGCAGCGCTTTCCTGAACTTGATAAGTCAGGACACTGATAACATTCAAGGTTGAATTGAACTGATTCATCAGGACGCTTACTTGTAAGTAGCTGTCTCCCTTTAGTCAACCTCCGAAGTTGTTAGGATGCTGACTCAGCATCAGCTTACTGAAAGATTTCTAAGTTCTTCAAAGAATTTGTCTTTGAGGATGTTGATAGTTATAAGTTGGATAAACTATCAAGACACTACCTAGATAGGAGCACCCTCATATTTCAGACCCAACTTAATAACTTTCAGGATATTGATTGTCCTTCAACGCACTTGGTTTTGTTTTCAAATATTTTGAAATGACAGAACGCTTACATAGTTGTAGCGTTCTTGTGTTTTATGTTTTAAAAGGTAGGGATGCTTACTCGAAAAAGTAGTGCCTTCATGTACTTAATTGTTTTAAAACAAAGTAGGACGCTAACTGTACATTAGCGCCTTCAGGGTACAGTCACTTATGTCACAAAGAAAGTCAAGACGCTTACGAATTAGTAGCTCCGTCACTTCATTGTTCAGCAGGACACTTATACATAATGAGCACCTTCAAGGAACAGAACGACAAAGTTGATATTATGCGTCAGGACGCTGATTACGGAATCAAGAGGTTAATTCAATAACCGTCACTGTTCTAATAAGTACACTATATTAGTCTACTTTTTTAGAATGGATCTTTGCACAAAGTCCTTTTCAGATTTATCAAAGATCTTCTCTGATACATGAATCAAGTTTTTATAAAACTTTTCTTATTCATGTAATCTGGAAAGAATCAGAATGTTAGTGAAAATTGCAGTTGCCGTTTTCGTATAGCATTCTAGCCGTTGTGTGTAAAAGTTCACATTGTATTTTAACTTCAAATGTTTAACGATTATTATCTACTAGGTCTATAAATTCTAACACTTTGAATCAAAAAACTTGCCGATAATTTTTATTGTGCCAAAAACTTTTTGAATGTTAGCCGTTGTTCAATCTTTCAAAAGTTTTCAAAGTATTCTTCACTGATACTTTACTCAGTCAAAAGATTTTCATATTGAGCTTCAATTATATTCTATCTTTGAAAATCTATTTGAATTGGTTTCTACTCAAATTCTCAGCCAGGATTTATACTTAACTTCAATCATGCTGATGAAGGAATTTGAGAAATAGTTCATGAGAGATACAGTTGTACTTGATTTCATATCTTAAGTACTGTATTGAACTATATCAGTAGTTGTGTTAGCTACTGAATCTTGAACCATATGTTTTCATGCTTATACATTTTATTTATTTTGAAAACTGTTTGTGTTTGCATATTTATATTGGTCCTGCATTTTCAATTTCAATGTTTTAATGGTATCATAATGTTTTCGAAGAAGCACTTAATTGATTTACATATCATTCACGCTTTTCGAAACTACACTTGTGCAATATCGAACATTGAAAGGTAAGGTTTGGTTTTCACCCGTAAAAGAATCAGTTAATGGATTGAGAAAATTCTAATCGGGAGATTAGGTAATGGACGTAGGCTTAGCCGAACCACTATAAATTCTAGTGTGTTTTAAGTTATGTATTTTACTTTACAGTTAGTATGTGCATTTAGTTCCAATGTACCAAGGTATATCACAAAGTCATTAGAAAATTTTTAAAATGACCATCACACCCAATTCACCCCCCTCCTGGGTGCACCAACACTATGAGTATTTGAAATCATAAAAAAAGGGAGATTGTTAGCATTTTACAATTTGTTAAGAATCTAAAAAAATTCTTTGAGCCAAAACACTTTTGAAAGTTAGCCGAATTTTCATTTGATTTAAAAAGTTTAAGCTATTTTCTTTGAAACTTTGCTTATTCAAAAGAGTTTCATACTAAGCTGAATTTTTATCTTTATCTAAAAATCTATTTGGATGACTGAACTATTTTCACTCAAATTTTCAGCACTGTTTTAACTTATATCATTCTTGTGGAAACAAAAAATTGAGAAATAGTTCATAGGATACAGTTGTACTCAATCTCATATCTTATATACTGTATCAAGGTTGTAACCGCAGTTAAATAAACTACTGAGTTGATATTTTGTATTCAACAAGTTTAGGTCTTCTCACACTAGTAAGTTGAGAAACGATTTTCTCACACCCGCAAGTTGAGAAACGGTAGTTCTCACACCCGTAAGTTGAGAAAGTTTAGGTCTTTCTCACAGCCGAAAGTTGGGATAGGTTGGTCTCAAGCCTGCAAGTTGAGCAGTGTAACGGTTGTTCGCACACCCACAAGTTGAGAAGATGTGTAACAGTTTGATTCTCACCCTTAAGAGAATCCCTTAGTGATAAGGTTTAAAATCCTAACTGAGGAGGTTAAGTAGTGGAAGTAGGCAAGTAGCCGAACCACTATAAATCGACTGTGGATATTTATTTATTTTCCGCACTTTAATTTTGCCATCATATTTGATTTTTAAATTGTCTAAGTGTCCAATTCACCCCCCTCTTGGGCATACCTATGTTGGTACACCCAAAAAGGGGGGTGAATTGGGTGTAATGGTTGTTATTAATCTTTTCTAATTTCTTATGAGATTCCTTGACTCAATTGGGTTCAATGCATAAATAAATCTAATGAGCATAAAGTAAAATGCAAAAATAAAGTACATAAGATTTATAGTGGTTCGGTTGCGCCTACATCCACTACCTAATCTTTCAATTAGGATTTTCAAACTTCACTAACTGATCTTCTTATTGGGTGAAGATCAAACCGGTACACTTTCTCAACTTACGGGTGTGAAAACTACAATTTCCCATCTTACGGGTGTGAGAGGACTATTTATCCTTTTTCTGGGCAAAGAAAGAACCCATGTTCCTTTTGGGGGATAAGCAAGAACCGTGTATCCTTTTTTCGGGCTAAGGAAGAACCCATGTTCCTTTTGTGGGCTAAGGAAGAGCCCCCACATCTTTTTCAAGAGAAAGGATGAAACTAGTCTTGATTCCAACATTGAAATCACAAGTGATATAAAATCACTTTACTTGGTTTGTTTCAAACTATGAAATAATCCAAAAGACTAAAAATTGTGAATCTAATGTTTGTTCTAAGTGATTAGAACAATTACAATGAAGCTCATAAATTCAAATACCAAATACAAGATATGAAAATTTAAGCTCAAGGTGAAGAGAGACCTTACAATGATTTATACCTTTCTTGCATCCATATTTGCTCAAGAGAATGATTTTGAAGATGCTTTGAATGATGCACAATGAAAAAGCTTGAAATCCAATCTTCAAATCAACATCTCTAAGTTCTAGGGTTTTTGAAGTGGGAAAATGATTTGATCTTGAAAAACACTCCCTAGATTCACATGGTTGTCTCTCTCATTTTTAAAAATGGCCTAACTACTTGTATTTAGAGATTTGTAGAGATGAAGCTATTGTTCATTTGAATTTGAATTTCAAATATGAACGTTTACTCACAACAACTAGAATATATCACGATAGTGGCAACTGCACAATTCATGAATATTATGTTTTTCTCCAGATACACGAATAAGGAACGTTGTAAAAGACATGGTTCGTGAATCAAAGAATATCTCTTAGAAATACAAAAAAATTATTTTGTACAAAAAGTTGTTTAGAAAAGGTGGCGAAAAATACGTACATGTCAGAACAGTACAAAATATCATTTCTGTCATTTTGTTCCTTTGAGGGCCCTCATAGAATGTTAGCGTCCTACTAAACAATGAAGTGAGGGCGCTACTAAGTAGTAAGCGTCCTCACTTGCTTTGACAATTAAACAACTTAAAGCATGAGTGTGCTACTTTGCAGTAAGCGTCATGCTTTGTTTTAAAACGTAAAATATATGAGGGCGCTACTCAAGAGTAAGCGTCCTGAACTATTAAAAACAGTTTTAAAACAATGTTTAAGAGCGCTGACGGATGGTGAGCGTCCTAAAAGTTACTTAAGTTGATTCTAAAGATGAGGGCGCTCCTACACAAGTAGCGTCCTGATAGTTCATTCAACTTATAACTTATCAGCGTCCTTAAAGAAAGGAATCACTTAAAGATAAAAGAAAATCTTTCCGCGAACTGAAGCTAAATCAGAGTCCTGACACTCTCAAAGGTTGGTAAGAGAAAGGTCACTACTAACAAGTAAACGTCCTTATTAATCAAATCAATTCAACCTTGAGTGTGTTAACATTTTATCAGCGTCCTGACTCATCAAGTCTCGGAGAGTCCTGCTAACATTAGCATCCTGAAAGACTTTATAAAAGCGGTTTTCGATTAAAACACGATAAAACATAAAGTAACCGGATTAAATCAAACATTTTGAATACTTGAAAATCATTTTCAAAGAATACTTAATGCATGAATGAGTTTTATCAAAACTATGCATATGTGAAGTATGAATGCATGTAGTTTAGAAAGATTGAGCAATAGGAAATGCAAGAAGGTTATATCCTAATTCTAGACATATAAAGACTCTCAACCTTTTTGTCTTCATTCCTTCAAGTTGTCCAAGCTTTAAGTATGGTTGATCGTTTGCTTTGATCTTTTGCTTCAGAGATTTCTTGAACTTGAAGACTTAGATCTTGTATTGGCTCTTTTCCATGTTTAGGTGCTAAAATATACTAGATAGAAACATTAGCACCATTTGTTATATTGTTTGTAAGCATCAAAACACTTGGGAGAAAAACTAAGTGCAAAACCACTTAGATCAACAATCTCCCCTATTTTGATGATAACAAACAATATAAACTTGATAAACATAATAACTATATCATGCAAGATAGTATGATCATAAGTATGAAGTATTAAGAACACACATACTATCAAGCAATGGTGTTTATCAAGATTCAACTATTTTTCTTTCTCTTATTTCTCTCATTTATCTACCCCTTTGACATTATCAAAAAGGTGGGAAGAATTTTCTAGATTCCCATGAAGGTAATTCTAAAGCATACCATCAAAACACAAAGCTCCCCCTTTCAAAAAGAGATGGAGACTCCTCCTAAATCTATGCACTCAAACTCAAGAGGATTCATGGCAACGAGTAACGATTAAGCACATATGAATACATAAGGATGCCATACCATAAGATACGCACATGAGATTCGAGATGTAATGTTCAAGCACATGGACAAATACAACATGATAAGATAAAAATATAAAAGTTTTAGCTCAACATTCATAAGCTACGTAGATGATATTTTGGAATATTGCATAGCATAGCCAAGAACAAAGTCATGTAGGTGCACAAAAGAATTTAAATTTATAAAAGGCATCTAGTCATGAAAGATGAGAAATAATTGCCAAAAGATGAATTCATAAAGAATTTTAGGCATAAGCAATCATTCTCATAGTATTCGGCATAAATATGAATTTGATAATCAATCCAAGCCTAATACAAAGTATGCCCTATCATGTGTGAAAAATTAAGCACAAGCATACATTAAGTTCCATAGCATAGGTAAAATGATTTATGATTAAGCAAGGCCTAGCTATCATGATTCCAATAAGATGCAAAATATATTTTTGAAGTACACGACATCCATTAGATATCAAAATCACAAGCAATTGATGCACACAAGGTTTAAGGTTTAAGCACAACATCAATGTCATGTGAAAATGGAAAATCATGAGCTTTCCAAAATGTAGGCATATGTAGATATATCATATGAAGAACAAAGCCTAAAGATGAGTATATGCTAAATTTCATAGAGATCATTCAAGCAGTAACATATATTCATTTTCATATGCTAGGCAAATAATTTCAATTGAAGCATAACCTAGATTGTTTGATTATAATGAAAAGCAATTTTGAAGAGTATGCACTCATTAAAAATCAAATATTCAAGAATTTGATGCTTATATGATTTAAGATGAAGAGAATGCATCAAAGTCAAGTATTCATGAAAAGAGAGTGTCAAAAGATGATAGATATGAGTATAGGCAATTTTCTTTTCAAGATATATAGGCGTATGATATGTAATTGTGTCAAAAGATGATAGATATGAATCATGCATAGATATAATTCTATAAGTTTAAAACAAGCATGATCATGATATTCTATATAGCATTGTTTAATCCATATCATCACATCAATTGAGTATAAAGATATCCTACAAACATTTATATTGCAAGCATTTAATATTGATAAGCATGAATGATATACAAGATTAAGCATAACACACTTACCATGCTTTTAAAAATAATGAAACACATGACAAAAGGATTGAATAACATAGATGCAAATTGTGAACAAAACATTCAATCAAGTCCTTATTATTCCTTCTAGTTGACTAGACTTATTTGTTTGATATACATTTGGGTTCAAGGTCAACTGTCTCTTAATTTGAATTTGTCATGAAAGATTCAAAGTGTGTAATAGCTTTAGACAAATTCAACTTTAGTTTATGGAAATGACTAAGATTTCATAAAATAGAAATTTTAAGTCAAGATAGTCCTTCCATATAACTTTTCTTCAAATAGGAATGAATGCACATAGATAGTGAAAACACATATCAGTTGCACACATTCATCCTAGAAGGATTTTTGTCATGACCATATAAGTTTTTAAGATCATAAGAGAGGTACATCAATCATAGAACAAAACTTATAATGAAACATAACATTTTATATGCAAGCTCAAAGATATTCTTAGAATAATTTTTTTGTACTAGAGCATGCAAACAAGCATAATCATGACAATGAAATAGAAATGACAAGAGCAAGTTATGATTTGTCAAA
Source organism: Paratinospora sagittata (assembly GCA_035771175.1). NCBI lineage: Eukaryota > Viridiplantae > Streptophyta > Magnoliopsida > Ranunculales > Menispermaceae > Paratinospora > Paratinospora sagittata. The sequence continues at coordinate 15,758,145 of CM069611.1, read as the reverse complement.
ATGCATTTTGAACATGTTTCATTCTAATAATAAGCATTCATCCAAGCATAGAAGGCAACAAAGCATTCATGGTCTTATAAGCATGATGATACAATTTAAATAAGTACGTCACACATCAATGCTTATTCATGAAAGCTAGCATGTTCAATTTTCAAGTATATGACTAAAATCTGTTTTGGAAAGAGTGATGATCATTTTAGTCATTTATCTTCAATTCATTTCAAAAGGAATGAATACAAGTAGATGAAAACCTTTAGCATATGGTATTCATTCAAGTAGAGCATGTGAGATCTAAGCCTTTTAAAGTTTCCGAATTATAGAGTGGCTTATGTGAATTGATTATCCTTATAAGTGCACTAAGACTTCTAAATAGATAAGGTTGAAGAATTATAAGTCTTACTCTTAAACAATGATTTCTAGAGACTAATGTGTTTGTTTCTAATTCAAGGTCTCTAAGAAAGCCATCTTTATTTTTCATTGATTGATCCCATTAATTTCTAATTAAGCTAAAATGAAGGATCAATTTAATTTTCCTTACAAACCCCTTTTCTATGATTAAAGATCAATAATAAGCATAGGGAACAAAAGTAAGGTTTCCTTGGTTGGGTTAGAGAAGTGACCTTTAAGGTTTTCTCATGATTGCTAAGAATCAATATTCTTAGACTAAGCTTGATCATCTCCAAGGAAGTGAGTGAGGTGGATGCTTGATTAACATTTAATGTGGAGGCCACAATCACTAGGCAAGTATTTCGTACTATTCAAAGGATATGAATCATTTTGATCATAAAGTACAAGAGATATGGACTATAAGGAATAATTCTTAATTCTAGTCCATTCGCTAAGATCATGAGCATACAAACATATATATGAGAAATCATTTTAAATCTAAGCAAGCTCAAATCAATTAATATGATTATGCTCAAGTTTCTTAAGGTATTAAATGAGTGAAAATATTTGTGAACACACATATCATTTAATACAAGCCCAAATGCATAAAGTATGCTTTGAGTAAGTGAGAAAAAAAATATACAATATAAGCATGCTCACAAAGATGAATGAAAGTAATAGTTATGAAATTTGAATCATACTTCCAGGTTGCATACCTAGTATGCGTTTGACTCTTTGACATTGAACTATATGATTAAGTATCAAAAACATGTTCAATGTGTTCGGCCACATTTAGACAATCTTAGGCAATATATCAAAATCATCTATCAAGCCTAAATACTTCCACATGTCATAAATAATATAAATAAGCACATAACATAGAAGTCGCCTAAAGTGATTTCTAAGGTTCCTATTGCATGTTTTGAGATTAAAGTATCTACCTTATGATTTGCCCAATGGATTCTCTAATTTGGAGGTTTTTTCTAAGTTTGGGGATTTCAATTTCTTTTAATCTTTATGTGTATGAATGGTCCATTTGAAACAGTTTTTCCACATAGCAAATGATATCCTACATAACACAAGATTGAGCTTAAATAAACGCGCATATCCTAATTCTCCAAAACATGAAGTTATCTACCTTAAGAATTCGAGGTAAAAATGAGTTATCACCTAAATCAAACCGAGGCCATTGGCTCTTTGGCTCTAGGTGGTTAAACCTAAAACCGTGAGCACTCGCTCTGATACCACTTGTTGGTACACCCAATAGAGGGGGTGAATTGGGTGTCATGGCCGTTATTAATCTTTTCTAATTTCTTATGAGATTCCTTGACTCAATTGGGTTCAATGCATAAATAAATCTAATGAGCATAAAGTAAAATGCGAAAAGTAAAGTACACAAGAATTTATAGTGGTTCGGCTGCGCCTACATCCACTACCTAATCTTTCAATTAGGATTTTTGAACTTCACTAACTGATCTTCTAATGGGTGAAGATCAAACCGGTACACTTTCTCAAGTTACGGGTGTGAGAACTACCGTCTCTCATCTTAGGGGTGTGAGAGAACCGTTTATCCTTTTTCCGGGCTAAGGAAGAACCGGGTATCCTTTTTTCGGGCTAAGAAAGAACCCATGTACCTTTTGTGGGCTAAGGAAGAACCCACACATCCTTCTCAAGAGAAAGGATGAAACTAGTCTTGATTCCAACATTGAAATCACAAGTTATATAAAATCACTTTACTTGGTTTGTTTCAAACCATGAAACAATCCAAAAGACTAAAAACAGTGAATCTAATGTTTGTTCTAGTATCTCTTACAAATACAAAAAATTGATTTTGTACGAAAAGTTGTTTGGAAAAGGTGGAGAAAAATACGTACATGTCAGAACAGTAAAAATATCATTTTTGTCATTTTGTTCCTTTGAGGGCGCTCATAGAATGTCAGCGTCCTACTGAACAATGAAGTGATGGCGCAACTAAGTAGTAAGCGTCCTGACTTGCTTTGACAATTAAACGACTTAAAGTATGAGGGCGCTACTTCGCAGTAAGCATCTTGCTTTGTTTTAAAACGCAAAATATATGAGGGCGCTACTCAAGAGTAAGCGTCCTGAACTATTTAAAAAAAGTTTTAAAACAATGTTTAAGCGCGCTGACGGACGGTGAGCATCCTAAAAGTTACTTAAGTTGATTCTAAAGATGAGGGCACTCCTACACAAGTAGCGTCCTGATAATTCATTCAACTTATAACTTATCAACGTCCTTAAAGATAAAAGAAAATCTTTCAGCGAGCTGAAGCTAAATCAACGTCCTAACACTCTCAAAGGTGGATAAGAGAAAGGTCACTACTAAGAAATAAGCGTCCTTATTAATCAGATCAATTCAACCTTGAGCATTTTAACATTTTAGCAGCGTCCTGACTCATCAAGTCCAGGAGAACGCTGCTAAAACATTAGCGTCCTGAAAGACTTTATAAAAATGATTTTCAATTAAAACACGATAAACCATAAAGTAACCAGATTAAATCAAACATTTTGAATACTTGAAAATCATTTTCAAAGAATACTTAATGCATGAATGAGTTTTATCAAAACTATGCATATGTGAAGTATGAATGCATGAAGTTTAGAAAGATTAAGCAATAGGAAATGCAAGAAGGTTATGTCCTAATTCTAGACACATAAAGACTCTCAACCTTTTTGTCTTCATTCCTTCAAGTTGTCCAAGCTGTAAGTATGGTTGATCCTTTGCTTTGATCTTTTGCTTGAGAGACTTCTTGAACTTGAAGACTTAGATCTTGTATTAGCTTTTTTCCTTCTTTAGGTGCTGAAATATACTAGATAGAAACATTAGCACCATTTGTTATATTGTTTGTAAGCATCAAAACACTTAGTAGAAAAATAAGTGCAAAACCACTTAGATCAACAACCTAGTCCAGCAACTCTATCATCATTTCGGATATCACGTCATTTCTCATATCCCAATGGAGTGAATGACCTCACTGTAATTCCACATTCTGATGTAAACATGGAGGAGTTGTTGCATATTGGTTTACCAATTTCTTGATCAATATTTAGGCGCACACGACCTTTCGCTTGCACTATTTTTTCTAGTTGAAGTCCCCTTATTTTTTTTCTCTTCGATTATACAGTATTGGTGGACCTTGATGTAAAAATAATGATCAAGTATGTTGCAAAACAAGTACATGCAACTAAAGGATACATTAGTTAAGTTTGCAGTAAGTAACCAAAACAATATATGTTCCTTCTAATATTTTACAATTCTTACAAACTTAATTTCAAAATTAACAATTCATGCATTCTCCATACCTTGATCACAAGTTTCTATAGGTGGGTTTTCCTCATCATTGGCAATAATAGCTCGACGAGTATGTGTGCTTGAATTCACTATACATCAATAAATGCGTATCAAAACAATAAGTTCCAAACAAGTAACATATAAATAAACATTCAAATACAAAAGGTGTCTTACTATTCATGCAAAATGTAAAAGATACATAATATAGTACTCATACAAGAAATATGGAAAATATATATGATCAATTACTAACAAAAAGGCTAGCATAAAGGAATGAATTCAAAGTTTTTTTTTGTCTTCCAATTAGACGTCTTCATCACTATCGATGTCTACTAGTAAACCATATTCTCGAATTGTGTCATCATCATCTTCTTCAGACTCCAAGATCAAATTAGTTGATTTTCAACCCTCACCTTGGTTGTGATAGAGACCCAAGGGGGAGTAAATTGGGTGTTGGCGGATATTCAAGACCTTTCTCAAATAATGCAAAAACAAAGCTAAATATATATGCAGCAATAGACAATAAGGCACATAGGATTTAGAGTGGTTCGGCTTCCCAATAAGCCTACCTCCATTACTTGATCTCCCTGATCAAGATTTCCTAACACTTCACTAAACTGATCCTACTTCACGGGTGAGGATTCAACTGATTCCAAACACCGATTCCTGGTTAGGAAATCTTCCCCACTAGCTAACAAGATAGATTTCAATAATACATTCAATGTTCAAAAAGATATTTGCTCAACAAGGAACAAACTTCAAAAAAGAAAAACTTACAATCGGGTAATAATCTCTTCAAGATTTTTCAGCCACAAGATATAAGTATAAGCACAACAAGAAATCAAAATTGAAAAGAATTTACCTAGTTTTGATTCGAAAACAAGATATGTAATAAAACTCGTGATCATGAACAACTTTTGTAAAAGATGTGTGTTCAAAAAATCAGTAGAAGATCATAAAGTGCATAGGTTCTCCAATGGTGGTTGCCTCTTTTTCAGCACAGTTGCAGAGAATAATAATTAGAGAATGTAATAAAAGTTATTGTTATGAAAGTTGGGTTTAATGATAGATTATATAATAAATGTGTTAAAAACCCTAAACATATCATGGACGACCAAAATTAAATATATCAAACTCATTTAAATCGAAATCAACGACCTTAATCAAATGCTCAGATTTAAATCACGAAAAATTGCATATTTAGAAACTACCCAAGTGGAGTGTGTTCCAGACATGGAGTGCGTTCCACGAGAAAGAGAAAAAAATTTCTCCTCTTTGAGTAACATGTTCCACAAGACTCGAGAGAAAAACACAGGTTTTGGTTCATCCTGTTGGAACGTGTTCCTCACTGTTGAAGTGCGTTCCTTCATGCCTTAGACAAAAATGTGGTGTTTTTTCAGCTAGAGTGCATTCCTTTAGGAAGGAATGCACTCCTCGGGTTCTTGGGAAATGTGCACAGTCAAGGATGCAACTCTTGAACATATATGAGTTCCTTAAGAGATAAAACATTGAAATCAATCATAGAACACGATTTAAAACAAGAAACAAATTCGAAAAAGTGAATTTTCACTAAAACATTTTAAGGAGTGAGTTCCTTGAATTTTGGCACATATGAAAAATTCATTTTCGAAAACATGCATTACGTTTATGTTAAAATAAATGTAAAAAAGAAAACATTTTTAATCATGATTGCATGAAGAACGAAACAAGAAGCTACTAAATCGAGAAATCGAAAATCGAATATGGAAAGTTTTAAAAAAACACGATCAAGAAAATAAGTGGCTGATCAAACGTGGAAGAGACCTACAAGCTAAGAGGATCTAAAACAATTACAATAAGAATTAATGTTACATCCATGTGCTTTGATCTACGGTTGACTTTGGTTCACTCCTGTTTGTTGGCTCAGATGTGTCCAAGAGGGGGGTGAATTGGAAACTTAACAGGTTTATACCTTTCTTTAAAAAGAAAGGAGAATAAAATAAAACAGGTTATGACAAGATATACAAAGTAACAAAGAATGAACAATAAAGATAGCAACACAAGATTTATAGTGGTTTGGCTGCGCCTAAGTCCACTACCTAACCTCTTAAGTTAGGATTTTGTCCAAACTCCACTATCTTATTCTCTTACGAGTGAGAATCAAACCATTACAGTTTCTCAACTTGCAAGCTTGAGAACAACCTTTACAAAGTCCGAGTACACTTGCTCAACCAAGTGACTATCATAGCCACTTAATAATTAAAATACAAGTATAGTTTTGATTCCTTTACCAAGAATCAACAAAATATTTATAGAGCTTTCGAATGAACCTCAGTTACCACAGATTCAGTAATGATATGTTATGAAGTGCAGCTGAAACACTGAGAGGTTCAAAGTTGTTCTTTCTCTGATGGATTTTGAAAAGATTGGAGTTTAAAGTTTAGCAAATCCACAAGAAAAAACTATATAAGAGTTTTCGCAAAATGATCAAGAAGTTTTGCTGTGAAAAGAAGTATAACTTTCAAGGGTTAAAACGAAAAGATTAAGTTAAGATTTTTCTTTCTTGTGTTCTGTATGTGCAACGACTCAATGTGCCACATATATATATAGACTGTGTTTGATTTGATCTTCAAAAATATTTTTTGCGTTCAAATTCGTTTCAAATCAAATGGTCAAAACCTTTCGTGAAAATGAAATGATTCAATTTATGCAGTAGCACTTGAATCCTCTGTGCTTTCATGAAAATAGAAAATTCAAAACGGTAGCATAGGCTGACATCTTTTATCAGCTTTTTGTCAATGTTGATAGTGTTGTGTATGTTTGCCCAGATATGTCCAAGAGAGGGGTGAATTGGACACTTAGTAGATTTGAACCTTTCTTAATAATGTGCGGAATATTGAAAGCAGATTAAACAAAGTATAGCAAATAAATACGACAGAGGTAAAAAAGATAATGAAATCAAGATTTAGAGTGGTTCAGCCTCGCCTACATCCACTACCTAACCTCCTCAGTTAGGATTTGTTCAAACTCCACTATGGATCTTCTTACGGGTGAAGATCAAACTGGTACACTTTCTCAACTTACGGGTGTGAGAACTACCGTTTCTCAACTTACGGGTGTGAGAAGACCGTTTCTCAACTTACGAGTGTAAGAAGACCGTGACAACTTTGACCAACACTTCCTTTAGCCCAGTGACTAACCAATCACTGCAAACTAAATACAAGATGAGATATGCTTCCCTTTACTCAGAATCAAAGTGATACTTACAAAGATTTAAATTAAACCTTCTGTTACCACAGATTCATGTGTATGATGAAGTTCAGCTGAAAACAAGTTCGAACAGCTTTTGTTTTCTTCAAAGGATTTTGAAAATGATAAAGATGAAGATCAATCAATCCAGAAGATTTGATGTTTTTCTTTTAAAATGATCGTAAGTTCAAGCACAAATGAAAAAATGCTAACTTTCAAAAGTTTTTCGCATAAGTGAAAACTGTTAATACGTTTTTGAATGAATATCAGTTTTCATATATAATTCGTTGTGTTTCTACTATAAGGCAGCACATTTATATACAAATAACAGAGGCGCAATGGACTTAGTGAATTTTGGCGCTCTAGGTCATTTCAAATACAACGTTTACATTCTTTCCTGAAATGGATCGATTCAGCTTTGTACATATTTCGCCGATAGCACCTATCATTGGATCATTCACGAAAAAGGAATGTTCTGACAAAGTATTAGAACGTTCAAAAAGTTCTAAAAAAGTTGTACGATTCAAAAGAGTTTTTGTATGGTTCTGAAAAGTAAACTGTAATAGTGCCAATGTCAGAACAGTAACATTGTTGAATTAGCATTTTGCCGCATAATATCAACTTTTGTCATTCTGTTCCTTGAGGGTGCTCATAGAGCATAAGCGTCCTGCTGAAGTGAGGGCGTTACTAAACCATAAGCTTCCTGACTTACTTTGATGATTAAATGACTTAAATCATGTGGGCGTTACTCGACAGTTAGCAACATGTTTTGTTTTAAAATACTTAGACGCACGAGGGCGCTACTCATAAGTAAGCATCCTGAAATTTTAAAATAATTTTGAAATAATATTAAGTGCACTGAAGGACAGTAAGCATCTTTAAAGTTATTAAGTTGATTCTAAGGATGAGGGCGCTCTTACACAAGTAGCGTCCTGACAATTTTTCAACTTATAACTATCAGTGTCCTTAAAGATAGAAATCATTTAGAACTTAGAGATTTTTCAATGAGCTGATGCTAGATCAGCGTCCTGACACCTTCACAGGTTGACTTAAGTGAGGCCGCTACTATCAAATAAGCGTCCTTTTGAATAAGTACATTTCAACCTTGAATGTGATCAACGTCCTGAAATACTCTTAAAAATAGTTTTTGATTTTTCGTTTAAAACTCGATAAAACACGATTATAAATCAAATATGCAAATGATAGAAAATCAATTCGACTAAAACATGTAATCATGCATATTGTTGAATCAAATGGCAGAGAAGGTTCTACAACCTAAACATAATCTAATCATACACTAATGTCTTCAAATGATCATGGTCTTCAAGTATATCTTTTAATACGTTTGCCATGCATCATTGATTCATCGAAACCTTCAAGTAAGATTAGATACGCCATGTATGCAATATTATCATAAACAAAATGTAGTTTGTAATCATCAAAATATCTTTCACATTAGGGACATATTCTCATAAGGGACATGAGGATAATTGGTTCAACAATCTCCCCCTTTTTGATGATTTCAAACACATTACTATAGGCTTTGAAGTAAGCTACTAAAATGATGTGATTATGCATGAGATGCAGTACTAATGCTCCTTGTTCCATGTGATATGAGTGTATTTCCAAGGAATATACTGAGACTCCACTAAGACTCCCCCTTAATGTTAATCTCCCCCTGATTATATGATGCTTCAATGATATTACTTTTCCCCCTTTTGAAAACATCAAAAAGAGTGAAGTATCATGAAATATGTCACCCTCCATATAGAGGTAAGCATCAAAATATCACAGATCAATTTCAGAGAATATGCCAAGCTCTCTTCGAATATGAACAAACTGGTCTTTTCATTAGGCTTTAGTAAATATGTCAGCCATTTGTTATTTGGTTCCAATGTGAGACAATATGACTTCTCGATTTTGCACATGATCCCAAAAAAAGTGATGCCTTATTTGAATATGTTTAGTTCGGGAGTGCAATACTGAGTTTTTAGATATGTTAATAACAAGTATTGTCACACAAAATTTCAGCTCATTGAATAAATATTTGATAATTTTGAAGTTGTTGTTTCATGTATATAACCTGAGAACAGTAACTTCCAGTTGCAACATATTCTGCTTAAGCTGTGGATAATGCCACTGAGTGTTACTTCTTGTAAAACCAAGGAATTAAAGAATTTCCAAGAAAGTGACAAAATCCAGAGGTACTTTTTCTATTAGTTAGACTACCGGCATAGTCGGAGTCTATATAACTTCTCATATCAAATGTAGTACCTTTGGAATACCAAATTCCTAAATGTGTTGTGCCATTTATGTATCTGAATATTCGTTTGACACACTTTAAATGAGATTCTTTAAGTTCTGATTGAAATTTTGGACAAAGATAGACACTGAACATAATGTTAGGTCGACTTGTTGTTAAGTACAACAGACTTCCAATCATACTTCTGTGAAGTTTTGAATCAATTGTTTTACCTTTTTCATCCTTATCTAATTTGATTGCAGAGGTACAAGGAGTATCAATTGATTTCAAATTATGCATTTGAAACTTTTTAACCATTTCCTTAGCATCCTTTGATTGGCTTATGAAGGTGCCTTTTGGCATTTGCTTAATTTGCAGGCCGAGAAAGTATGTAAGTTCTCCCATCATACTTATCTCAAATTCCTTATGCATTAATTTTGAAAACTCATCACACAATTCTTTGTTTGATGCACCAAAAATGATATCGTCCACATAAATTTGAACAATAAGCATATTATCATTATGGTGTTTGATAAACAAAGTTGGATCAAGTTTTCCTTTTTGAAACTTATGATCTAAAAAAAAAACTCAGTCGATCATACCAAGCTCTTGGAGCTTGTCTTAATCCATATAAGGCTTTGTGGGGTTTGAACGCATATTCCGGATCTTGAGCATCCTCAAACCCTAGAGGTTGTTCCACATATACCTCTTCATTGACGTATCCATTTAGAAAAGCACTCTTTACAACCATTTGGTGTAAGGAAAAATCCTTGTAACAAGCATAGGCAAGTAGCATCCTTATTGCCTCTAATCTTGCTACTGGGGCAAAGGCTTCTTCAAAGTCTATGCTTTCTTGGTTGTACCCTTGTGCAACCATTCTAGCCTTATTTCAGATAATGATACTTTGCTCATTCTTTTTGTTTCTAAAGATCCATTTGGTTCCTATAACAGATTGATGAAAAGGTTTAGGAACTAATTCTCATACTTTGTTTCGCATAAAGTGTCCTAGTTCTTCTTGCATAGCAAGAATCCAGTTTTCATCTTTCAGTGCATCTTCAACTTTAATTGGTTCAAATTGTGATACAAAAGCAACAAGCTCTTTATCTTTTTGAATTAAAGCTCTAGTGGATACACCCTCTCGTGGATCTCCTAAGATTTGATCTTGGGAAAGACCTTGAAGCAGCCTTGAGTTTTTCGAAGATTCTAAAGATGTTTCAGGTTCAAGATCTATAATCTTGGTTGAATTTGGTTCATCATCATCAATATTTAATTGCTGAAGTTCATCTTCATGACTTTTCTTATTTTCACTTTCATCAAAATTAACATGAATTGATTCTTTGACAGTTTGATTAGATTTGTTGAAAACTCTGTAGGCTCTATTGTGAGAAGAATATCCTAAGAATATTCTTATATCAGATTTAGGTTCAAACTTGTCTAGATTGTTTTTATCATTAAGAATAAAACATTTGCATTTGAATACTCGGCAGTAACTAATGTTGGGTGCTCTACCCTTCCATAGTTCATATAGAGTTTTATTCAAATCTTTTCTTATTAGAACTCAGTTCATTACATAGCAGGCAGTGTTAATAGCTTCACCCCAAAAATGATTTGTAGTGTTATACTCATAAAGCATTGTTCTACACATTTCCTACAGTGTTCTATTCTTTCTTTCAACTACACTATTTTGTTGTGGTATCCTAGGGGCTGATAGATGGTGAGTGTAACCTTGATTATTATAAAATTCTTTGAGATTTTTATTGACAAATTCGCCACCTCTATCACTCCTAATTATGTTGATTTTATAACCCTTTTCATTTTCGATTCTGTTACAGGATTTTATAAATGTTTCACTAGCATCAGATTTATGAGCTAATAGAAATACCCATGTGAATCGAGTAAAGTCATCAACAATCACAAATACATATGATTTGCCACCTAAGCTTTGTGTTTTGGTTGGGGCCAAAAAGATCCATGTGAATCAATTCAAGAGCTCTAGAGGTTGATTGATGCCTCTTACTCTTAAATGATGATCGGGTATGCTTACCAAGTTTACATGGTTCACATACCTTATCATTTGAGTAAGTTCCTTTCGGAATACCCTTGGCAAGATCATGTTTAACAATTCTAGATATGTTGTCCATATTAACATGAGCTAATCTCCTATGCCATAGCCATGCATCATTACAAGATATAACACTTACACATGTTACATTTTGTTTCTTCAGGTCATTAAAGTTTGTGCAATACAAATTCTTAAGTCTAGATGCCATGAATGCAACAGTTTTATCTGCGTGCTTGACAGTGCACTTATTTACTTCAAATAAAATGTCATAACGCTTGTCACATAATTGACTTATGCTCAAGAGATTATGCTTCAACCCTTTAACATAAAGTACAACAGACATAAATAGAAAATCATTACCAATAGTTCTGATGCCTTCAATGTCACCTTTGATGTCGTCTCCGAAAGTGACCTTTCCTTCTTTATTCTTTTCAAGGCTCAGAAATTTAGATTTATCTCCAGTCATATGCCTTGTGCAGCCGCTGTCTAGATACCAAATATCCTCATTTTGCATATCTACACAACATAAAATATTTTTCACTTTGGTACCCATGCAAGTTTGGGTCCACGCATGTTAGCATCAATAAGAACAAAATTTTCAATTCATGCATATTCCTTTTTCTTTCTACTTAAGACATTACATCTAAGTATGGTATGACCTTCCCTATGACATTTGTGTTGGTTCACCCAAGAGGCGGGTGAATTGGGTGCAATGGTTAATTTTAAAAAGGTCTTCCAATAACTTAAGTGATTTACATAAGTTAATTGGAACATGATGGAATTAAAACACAGACAAAAATGCAAATGTTTTACACACAAATTTATAGTGGTTCGGCCAAGCCTACGTCCACTACCTAATCTCCCGATTAGGATTTACTCAATCCACTAATTGATTCTCTTACGGGTGAGAACCAAACCATTACAACTACCCTTTTACAGGTTAAAGGCAAACTTATCCTTTCATGGTCTAAGAATGAGCCATTTTCCTTTTTTCCGGGATAAGGAGAAACCATGTTCCTTTTACTGGCTAAGGAAGAACCATGAACCTTTTACGAGATAAGGAACAACCGTTTCTCTTTTATAGGTTAAGAGATAACCTATCCTCTTACATGTTGAGGACGCACCTATCCTTTTACGGGATGAGGACGAACCGATTTCTCTTTTAAAGGCTGAGAGATAACCTATCATTTTTAAAAGTTAAGGGCACACCTACCCTTTTACTGCGAGGATGAACAGTTTTCTCTTTTAAAGGCTAAGAGATAACCTACCGGATTTCAATCTTGAAATCATCAAGTGAACTACCTTCACTTGTCTTGGTTGTTTCAACCCAGAAACACACCAGCATTACAACACTAAGATGTTGGGTGGTTCTAACGCAGTACAACACTTTACATTAAGCACAGTACATAACATTACAAAGATATGAAATATGAAGTAGGTAATGCTAAGTTAAAATACACCTTCAGTTCTTTACCTTTCAATGTTCGGTATTGCTCAAGTGCAGTTTTGAAAAGCATGAATGATATGATATGAAAATCAGAACTTCTTCGAAGCCAATATAATACCAATAAAACATTGACGTATAAAACTAAGGACTAGTGTAAATCAAAGACACAAACAATTTTCAAAATATATATAAAGTATAAGTATGAAAACGTCTGGTTCAATGATCAGTAGTTTAACGCTATTATTGATATAGTTTAATACAATACTTAAAATATGAAATCAAGTGCAACTGTATATCTTGAACTATTTCTCAAATTCTATCATCAGCAAGAATGATACCAAATGTGAATCAGTGCTGAGAATTTGAGTTGATACCAATATCAAAATAGATTTTCAAGGATAGAAATATATTTGAAACTCAATATGAAAATCATATAGGTATCAGTGAAAATACTATGAAAGATTAGAAAATGAAATTCATTTTGACTCAGACTAACCGCACAACACAAAGTTTTTGGGAAATAGTTTGGTCCTAAGTGTTGGTATTTATAGACTTAGTAGGACATAGCCGTTACACATTTGAAGTTCAAATAATGTGAATGTTTTCACACAACGGCTAGAATCTTATATGAAAATAGCAACTGCGATTTTCACTAACATTCTGGTTCTTTTTAGATTTCATGAAAGAGGAAAGCTTTAGAAGAACTTCTTTCATGTATCAGAAAGGGTCTCTGATAAGTCTGAAAAGGACTCTGTGCAAGTGTCTGTTCTGAAAAAGTAAACTAACGTAGTGTACTCATTCGAACAATGACGATAGTTGAATTAGCATCCTGATTCTGTAATCAGTGTCCTAACGCATAATATCAACTTTGTCATTTTGTTCCTTGAGGGCGCTTACTACGTATAAGCGTCCTTCTAAACACTTAAGTGAGGGCGCTACTAACTCGTAAGCGTCATGAGTTACTTGTGACTTTAGACGACTTAAACGTTGAAGGCGCTAATGCACAATTAGCGTCCTGCTATGTTTTAAAACTATTAAGTGCATGAGGGTGCTACTATCTGAGTAAGCGTCCTGCTTTTAAAACATAAAACAAAACATGAGGGCGCTACATTACGTGAGCATCCTACTAGATAAAAACATAACATGAGGGCGCTACAACTATGTAAGTGTCCTACAAGTTAAGACATTTAAAAACACGCTGAAGGACAATCAGCATCCTGAAAGTTATTCAGTTGATTTCCAAAGGTGAGGGCGCTCCTATCCAGAAAGCGTCCTGATAATTTAATCAACTTATAACCATCAGCATCCTCAAAGAAACATTCTTTGAAGAACTTTTAAAAGATCTTTCAGTGAGTTGATGCTGAGTCAGCTTCCTTACAACTTCAGAGGTTGATTAATGTACAAGACCGCTACTATACAAGTAAGCGTCCTGATTAATCAGTCCATTTAAACCTTGAGCGTTATCAGAGTCTTAATGACCTATCAGGGTCCTGACTTAACAAGGTCAGGAAAGTGTTGTTATTTCATTAGCGTCCTAAAAGACTCTTTGAAAATAGTTTTGACTCGGGATAAAATATTCGATAAATGCGAATAAAAACTCGATATATTTCAAATTAAATATATAGTATTAAATTTCTTGAAATATAGTTAAGACGTCAAAACATGCAGATTTAGAAAACATATGAAAATGATATATGCATGGTTTTGAAAAACATTTTGAGTAATAACGATTAGAGAAATATATACCTTAAATACTTTGTGTATTTCTCTTTTCTCATAACCGTTAAACCCAACTCTTCATTATGAGATCTTCAATAAGAGTAATTTGGAGTTGAATGACTTGATCGTTGATCGAAAGAGGTAGTCTTGAAGCTTGATCGAAACGTCAGAGAGAAGTGACCTTGAAATCATGATGTGATTGTTGAAGTCCGTTAGTTGAAACGAGTTTGATTGCCGGATGTAAGCTTTGAGTTCCTTGATCGAGTCGTTCCTTTGATTTTTGCTTTTCCTTTGGTGCAGAGATAAGTTCCTGAAAAACGTTCGTTAGCACCGAAAATACTTTGTTTGTGATCATCAAAATATACTTCATCAAGTATACTTTAGGGATGTGCTAAGGATGAACCATATTGGTTAACAATTTGTGGCATGTTGGTCTTTTGCTCAGTAAGGTTTTGTATTCCTTTTGTTTTGACCCATGTGTATAGCCTAAGCCAGCTTTGTCAAATGCACATCTTTGTGATCCTAACATCATGTGAAATAACTTTTGACTATTTGTGAATTTAATCACGGTGCAGTTCAAGTCTTCCTTTTCCTTTCTGAGAGTTTCATTTTCATTTTTCAGTTTCCCAACAACTTTCTTAAGTTGTTCATTATCTAGAGACAGTTCGTCTAGCTCTTCTTGTTGAAATTTTATTTCTTCAAGAGCTTCTTCAAGACTATGCTTGAGTTTTTTATTCTTCCTGGTCTCTTTACTAAGTTTTGTCTTAAGCTGCTAAATATGAGTATAGAGCTCATTAAGTTCGTCAATAGGTTCAAATTTTACCTATGTGCTTGCCATTAAACACAATGCAGCAGTGAGATCTGAATCAACTTCATCTTCGCTTGAGCTTGAATCATCCCATGTAGCTTTGAGAACTTTCTTGTCTTTTCTACACGAGCTGGTGTTCTTCTTATACTTAATGGGATATTCCTTCTTTACATGACCTAGTTTGTTACAACCGTAGCATATTAACTCTATAGGTTTAGACTCAGGTTTCTTTCCGTTGTGAAACCTTGAATAAGATCTATTCTTACTCTTTCTGCTAAGCAGTTTGTTGAATTTTCTAGACAACATAGCCATGTCATCTTCTGAGTCTGAACCATCTTCAGAATCAGTTTCAACATTGAGGACAAAAGATTTATTTTCTTTTGCCTCAACCTTGACCAGGCAAATCTTATCTTTTATCTTCATTTCATGAACCATTAATGAACCGCATATTTCATCAAAACTGTATTCAACCAGACTTTTGGCTTCTTCAATGTCCGTGGCCTTAGGTTCCCATGCTCTAGGTAGGCCTCTTAGAAACTTTCTAACAGTTTCTTCTTGGTCATAGATTTTTCCTAGGTTCTTCATCTCATTGATGTTTGTTGTAAGCCGAGCAATAGCCTCAGCTATCGAATCAGTTTCTTTCAACCTATAGGTCTCATATTTTTCAACTAACAATTGGAGCTTTGCCTTTTTAACTTGCAAAGTTCCTTTGTGGGTGATCACTAACTTGTTCCAGATTTCCTTAGCGGTTTCACACGCACTAACTCTATTGAACTCTTTGGCGGATAAACTGCAAAACAAAATGCTTATAGCTTGGTTATTCAATAACTCTTTTTTCTTTTCCTTGGTACTCCATTCGTGTAGCTCCTTTGGGACAGTAACACCGTCTACAATTTTAGTAGGTATTGGACAAATGTTTGTCACAACATCCCACATTTCTAAATCTTGGGCTTTTAGGTAGTACCTAATCTTTGTTTTCCAGTGTGAGTAGTTTTCTCCCTTAAACAGTGGTGGTCGGTTGGTGGAGTTTCCTTCACCTGAAAGATAAGTACTTCTTTCATTTTGTCCTGCCATACTCAATCAAAGATGGTTAGATACTTTGACGGTTAACCTGCTCTGATACCAATTGTTGGCCCAGATATGTCCAGAGGGGGTGAATTGGTCACTTAACATATTTTAACATTTCTTAATAGTGTGTGGAATATTGAAAAAAGATTAAACAAAGTATAGCAAATAAATGCGACAGAGGTAAAAGAGACAATGCAATCAAGATTTATAGTGGTTCGGCCTCGTCTACATTCATTACCTAACCTCCTCAGTTAGGATTTTTTCAAACTCCACTAGGGATCTTCTTACGGGTAAAGATCAAACTGGTATACTTTCTCAACTTATGGGTGTGAGAACTACCGTTTCTCAACATACGGGTATGAGAAGACCGTTTATCAGCATACGGGTGTGAGAAGACTATTTCTCAGCTTACAGGTGTGAGAAGACCGTTTCTCAACTTACGATTGTGAGAAGACTGTTACAACTTTGAGCAACACTTGCTCTAGCCCAGTGACTAACCAGTCATTGAAAACTAAATAAAAGATGAGATATGATTCCCTTTACTCAGAATCAAAGTGATACTTACAAAGCTTTAAATTGAACCTTCTATTACCATAGATTCAGCAAAATGCGTATGATGAAGTTCAACTGAAAACAGGGTCAAACAACTTTTGTCTTCTTTAATGGATTTTGAAAATGATAAAGATGAAGATCAATCAATCTAGAAGACTAGATGTTTTTCTTTTAAAATGATCATAAGTTCAAGCACAAATGAAAGAAGACTAACTTTCAAAAGTTTTTCGCACAAGTGAAAACTGTTAATACATTATTGAATGAATATCAGTTTTCGTATATGATTCGTTGTGTTTCTGCTCTAAGGCAGCACATATATATAAAACTAATATAGGCACAATGGACTTAATGAATTTTGGCGCTCTAGGTCATTTCAAATACAACGCCTTCCATCTTTCTCGAAATGGATCGATTTAGCTCTGTACATATTTCAGTGATAGCACCTGAATCATCTGATGATTCACAAAAAAAGAATGTTCTGACAAAGTATTAGAACGTTCAAAAAAGTTGCTGTACGGTTCTGAAAAGTAAACTGTAATAGTGTAAGTGTCAGAACAGTAGCATTGTTGAATTAGTGTCCTGGCGCATAATATCAACTTTTGTCATTTTGTTCCTTAAGGGCGCTCATAGAGCATAAGCGTCCTGTTGAACATTGAAGTGAGGGTGCTACTAAATTGTAAGTGCCCTGACTTACTTTGACAATTAAACGACTTAAATCATGAGGACTCTACTCGACAATTAGCATCCCATTTTGTTTTAAAATACTTAAACGCACGAGCGCGCTACTCATAAGTAAGAGTCTTGAAATTTTAAAACAATTTTGAAATAATATTAAGTGCGTTGAAGGACAGTAAGCATCCTGAAAGTTATTAAGTTGATTCTAAGAATGAGGGCGCTCCTACACAAGTAGCGTCCTGGCAGTTTTTCAACTTATAACTATCAGTGTCCTTAAAGATAGAAATCATTTAGAACTTAGAGACTTTTCAGCGAGTTGATGCTAGATCAGCGTCCTGACACCTTCACAAGTTGACTTAAGTGAGGTCGCTACAATCAAATAAGCGTCCTATTGAATAAGTGCATTTCAACCTTGAATGCAGTTAGCGTCCTGAAAGAATTTTAAAAACAATTTTTGATTTTTCGTTTAAAGCTCGGTAAAACACGATTATAAATCAAATATGCAAATGATCGAAAATCAATTCGACTAAAACATGTAATCATGCATATTGCTGAATCAAATGGCAAAGAAGGTTCTACAACTTAAACATAATCTAATCATACACTAATGTCTTCAAATGATCATGGTCTTAAAGTATATCCTTTAATAGGTTCGCCAAGCATCATTGATTCTTCGAAACCTTCAAGTAAGATTAGATATGCCATGTATGCAATATTATCATAAACAAAATGTAGTTTGTAATCATCAAAATATCTTTCACATTAGGGACATATTCTCGTAAGGGACATGAAGATAATTGGTTCAACAATGTAAGCGTCCTGACTCAACACACACTCTTTTGTCATTTTTTTTCTTTGAGGGTGCTGACATACTAGTAGTGTCTTGATGGTTTGAAACTTTTCAAAACTCAGAAAAATAGTAAGCACGCTAACATTCAATTAGTATCCTAATAGGTCATAAGGCTGGTTTCATGAGGCCGCTCCTGGTTGAGTAGCGTCTTGACATGAATAGAACAGTTTCCAATTTATGCACTATCAGCGTCCTGACATTTCATCAGCGTCCCGACGAGTTGGCATGTTGCTTAAGTAACTAGCCATTGTATGAGCTTCCTAATGAACGTGTTAGCGTCCTGATAGAACACTTACATTTTTGGCATTTTTCTGACTTTCAACACTCGATGAAACAAGATTAAAAACTCGGTATTTTTGGATCAAATCAATCATTTAAAATTCATCATGAGTGATAAAAAATCAAACGAAAACACTTCAAAACAAATCGATTAAACATGCAATCATGGAAGGACATTAACACTTGTTAAATCATGTGATACCTGAGCTTTTACAAACTTAAACAGATTCTAATACCATAAAATTTATCTTCGAACAATTATGGTCTTCAATTTGATCTTGATAGCTCTTCCACCATGCATCATCGAATCTTGATCGAATCTCCATGCAATAAGATATGTAATGTATATGAAATATATAGATAATATAAGAATGTGCTTTGTAATCATCAAAATATCTTTTCTCATATACGGGGCATGAGGATAACTGAATTAACCCCGTTTGTCTTCAGTTGACTTGTGTTCTTGACTTGGTTTCACACACCCCGACCGAGTTCTCTTATGTTTGGCTTTATTGTTCTCAATCCTGAACTCTAGTCATGACCTTCACTAAATGGATATTATCTTTTTATTTAACCTTCAAGGCCAAATACATGACACTAAACTGAAACATGCTCAACAAGTTTGTTAGATCACATAGAATATCATTTGTAATCTTCAAAATCAAAGAGGGTGAGGGTCATCAAGCCAAAAAGTTATCTATTACACTCGTTGATGCAATAAGTTCATGGGCTAAGTCATTCCTATCTAGTGAAGCATGAGAAGTGGGATACACTTGTGATATTTTGATTGCTTCAAATGACATGTTAAGTTGGAATGGCTCTTGGCCACTTGCTGAACAAGTTGTCCTCATGTCCCTTATGAGAATGTGTCCCTATTATGAAAGATATTTTGATGATTACAAGCTACATTTTGTTTATGATATTACTGCACATATGACATATCTAATCTTACTTGAAGGTTTCAAAGATTCAATGATGCATGGCGAACGTATTAAAAGATCTTCTTGAAGACCATGATTGTTTGAAGATGTTTAGTTATATGATTAGATTATGATAGGTTGTAGGACCTTCTATGTCATGAGATTCAGCAATATGCATGCCTGCATGTTTTAAACGATCGATTGCATATTCAATTTAATCCGTTTAAATTATGTTTTATCAAGCTTCAATCGAGAAATCAAAAATCGCTTTTATAAAAGTCTTTCAGGACACTAATGTTTTAGCAACGCCCTCCTAGACTTGATGAGTCAGGACACTGATAAAATATTAGGAAGCTCAAGGTTGAATTGAAATGATTAATAAGAACGCTTACTTGTTAGCAGCAACCTTTCTTTTATCAACCTTTAAAACTGTCAGGATGCTGACTTAGTTTCAGCTCCCTGGAAGTTCTTTTTACTTTTTAAGTGGTTTCTATCTTTAAAGGCATTGATAAGTTATAAGTTGAATAAGTTATCAGGCCGCTACTTGTGTAAGAGTGCCTGATAGTTGCATATTTAGATAGGTTTTAGAGCATGTTTTAGGTGTGTTTTAGGAAATTTCATACATTAGTTTCATGTGTTTATGTTAGTTTTAATGCATTTGATAGTTTAGGAATAAATTGGTTTTCATGCATTATTTTGGTTCAATAAGTTATAATTTGATTCATTATATGTTTGAGTATGTTTTTGATTTTATTTGTTTTTTTTTTTAGGTATTTAGATGTGTTAGTCATGGTTTTGGATAATGGAAACATGTTCTACAAGTTGGCAAAGAGAAGCATGAAGAACCAAAGATAGAAAGGAGGCAAAAATTAGCTAAGTCATTGTTCACGGAATTGCGTGTTTAGCAATTTTTACACATTTTCTAATTCCGATTTTGGAAGACTTAAAATATATCAAAATTTAGGGTTTTTTGAGAGGAAGGCATAGGGGAAGAGAAAAGAGACGATTGGTGCGAAGTAGAGAAGAAGATCGACATTGAAGACCATTGAAAATCTCTACAACACTCTAGTTTGCTTTCTTTTGTCCTGATTCATGTTTAAACCATTATTGAGTGTTTTCATCTCTTTAGTTATGAACTAAACCTCGTTTCTAGAGGTGTAGATTGATCCAAACTTGAGATTATTTCTTAGATTTTATTATTTATTTATTCTTAATGAAAGTTCTTAGTTTATTTATACTTTTTTGAGCGTAATGCTTTTAATCCCCTGATCAAGGATTGACCGATCCTAGACCCAAGGTAAATGCTTCACAAGAAGGTACCTTGGGTTGGAATATGGAGAGTATAGCCTAGGTTATTGTGAGACTCACGAGGAGATCGAGACCCTTTGAAGTTGTTAGGAGGAAATCATAGAACTTAGTGAGTGTTGTTGTCTTTGGTTTTCATAGAAAGAGTTAAACCAAAGCAACAAGAATATGCTATAATTAATGCTCCAAAAGAGGGGATTAGAAAGGTTAGGATTTTCGGCTTATAGGCCAAGGAACTGATTTAAGAATAATATATTTATATAAACATAGTTGAGAGTGAGGTAACATCGAGCCTCTAGACCAGTCCATCACTGTTTTCCTATCCGATTTACATTGCTTGTTAGTTAGTATTTAATTGTTTTAATTGCTATTTTAATCACTCCATCATTAAATTTTTATTGTCTAGATAAGGTTAGGGTTGAAATGTGATAGCTAGTGTTGTAATTATCCCTGAGGATGATACTCGGTATCTTATTGGACTTTATTATAACTTGGCACCGTACACTTGCGGTTTGCACGCAACAACGCCCTCATCTTGAGAATCAAATTAAATAACTTTCAGGATGCTTACTGTCCTTCGGCACACTTAACATTGTTTTAAAATTGCTTTTAAAAGTTCAAGATGTTAACTCTTGAGTAGCGCCCTCTTGTGTCAAATATTTTAAAACAAAGCAAGACGTTAATTGTGAAGTAGCGCCCTCATGATTTAAGTCGTTTAATTGGCAAAGTAAGTCAGGACGCTTGCTATTCAGTAGCTCTCTCACTTTATTGTTCAGTAGGACGTTGATGTTCTATGAGCGCCCTCAAAGGAACAAAATGACAGAAATGATATTTTTGTTGTTCTGACATTACTGTTATTTCTGTTAACTTTTTCAGAAACGTACGAATATTTTTTAGAACTTTTCAGAATCGTACAACAACTTTTTTAGAACTTTTTGAACGTTCTAAAACTTCATCAGAACATTCCTCTTTCATGAAAGGATTATATGATTCAGGTGCTATCACCGTAATATGCATTGAGCTGAATTGATCCATTCCAGGAAAAAATGTTAACGTTATATTTGAAATAACCTAGAGCGCCAAAAATCATCAAGTCCATTGCGCCTCTGTTATTCTTATATATACGTGTTGCCTTAGATCAGAAAAACTAACTAATGATATACGAAACTGAGATTCATTAAAAAAAATTTGACAGTTTTCGTTTGTGCTAAAACACTTTTTTGAAAGTTAGTCATCTTTCACTTGTGCTTGATCTTACGATCTTTCGAAAAAAAAAACGTAGAGTCTTCTGGGTTGATTGATCTTCATCCTCATTATTTTGAAAACCCATTGAAGAAGACATAAGCTCTTTGAACTTGTTTTCAACATAAACTTCATCATACATATTTTGCTAAATCTGTGATCACAGAATGTTCAATCCAAAGCTTTGTAAGTATCGTTTTGATTCTAAGTAAAGGGAATCCTATTTCAACCTGTATTTAATTTGCAGTGGCTGGTTAGTCACTGGGCAAGACCAAGTGTTACTCATAGTTGTAAACGGTCGTCTCACACCCGTAAGTTGAGAATAGGTCCTCTCTCACCTGTAAGTAGAGAATAGGTCCTCTCACACCCGCAAGTTGAGAAACGGTCTTCTCACACCCGTAACCTGAGAAACGGTAGTTCTCACACCCGTAAGTTGAGAAAGTGTACCGGTTTGATCTTTACCCGTAAGAAGGTTTATAGTAGAGTTTGAACAAATCCTAGCTGAGGAGGTTAGGTAGTGGATGTAGGCGCGACCAAACAACTATAAATCTTGCTTGTATTGTCTCATTTACATTTGTTGTATGTGATTGCTATACTTTGTTTAAGCTGCGTTCATTATTCTGCACAATTTTAAGAAAGGTTATAATCTGCTAAGTATCAAATTCACCCCCCTCTTGGACATATCTGGGCCAACAATTGGTATCAGAGCGGGTTAATCTTTGATTGAGTATGGCACGACAAATCGAAAGAAGTACTTACCTCTCAGGTGAAGGAAACTCTACCAACCGACCATCACTGTTCAAGGGAGAAAATTATTCCCACTTAAAAACGAAGATTAGGTACTACCTCAAAGCCCTAGACTTAGAGATGTGGGATGTTGTGACAAACAGATGTCCAACACCTACTAAAATAGTAGACAGTGCTACTGTCCCAAAGGAACTAAACGAATGGAGTTCCAAAGAAAAGAAAAGAGAGCTATTGAACAACCAAGCTGTAAACATTTTGTTTAGTAGTTTATCCGTCGAAGAGTTCAATAGAATTAGTACGTGTGAAACCGCTAAGGAAATATGGAACAAGTTAGAGGTCAGCCATGAAGGAACTTTGCAAGTTAAAAAGGAAAGGCTCCAATTGTTAGTTGAAAAATATGAGACCTATAGGATGAAAGGAACTAATTTGATTACTGAGGCTATTGCTCGGTTCACAACAAGCATCAATGAGATGAAGAACCTAAGAAAACTATATGACCAAGAAGAAACTGTTCGAAAGTTTCTAAGAGGCCTACCCAGAGCATGGGAACCCAAAGCCACGGCCATTGAGAAGCCAAAAATCTAGTTGAATATACCTTTGATGAACTATGTGGTTCATTAATGGTTTATGAGTTGAAGATAAAAGATACAATGTGTCCCGTCAAGGTTGAGGAAGAAGAAAAGAAAACTTTTGCCCTCAATGTTGAAACTGATTCTAAAGGTGATTCAGACTCAGAAGATGACATGGCTATGTCATCTAGAAAGTTCAATAAGTTGCTTAGGAGAAAAAGTAAGAATAATTCTTACTCAAGGTTTCACAAAGGAAAGAAACCTAAGTCTAAACCTACAGAGTTAATATGTACAGCTATAATAAACCAGGTCATATAAAGAGTGAATGTCCCACAAAAGATAAGAAGACCACCAGCTCTTACAAAAAAGACAAGAAAGTTCTCAAAGCCACATGGGATGATTCTTACTCAAGCGAAGATGAAGTAGATTCAGATCACACTGCTGCATTATGCTTAATGGCAAGCACAAATATATGCAAAAATGAAGATATATGGTATTTAGACAGCGGCTGTTCAAGGCATGTGTCTGGAGATAGATCTAACCTTTTAAGCTTTGAGAAGAAGAAAGGAGGAAAGGTCACCTTCGGAGACGATAGCAAAGGTGATATTGAAAGCATTTAAACTAGTGGTAACGATTCTCTATCCATATCTGATGTACTTTATGTTAAAGGGCTGAAACATAATCTCTTGAGCATAAGTCAATTATTTGACAAGGGTTATGACATTTCATTTGAGGCAAATAGGTGCATTGTCAAGCATATAGATAAAATTGTTGCATTCATGGCATCTAGACTTAAGAGTATGTATTGCACGAACTTCAATGACATGAAGAAACAAAATGTAACATATTTAAGTGTTATCTCTTGTAATGATGCATGACTATGGCACAGGAGATTAGCTCATATTAATATGGATAACATATCTAAAATTGTTAAACATGATCTGGCAACGGGTATTTCAAAGGGAACTTACTCAAATTATAAGGTTTGTGAACCATGCCAACTTAGTAAGCATACCCGATCATCATTTAAGAGTAAGAGGCATCGATCAACCTCTAGAGCTCTCAAACTAATTCACATGGATCTTTTCGGACCAACCAAAACCCAAAGCTTAGGTGGTAAATCATATGTGTTTGTGATTGTTGATGACTTTACTCGATTCACATGGGTATTTCTATTAGCTCATAAATCTGATGGATGTGAAATATTTATAAAATTCTGCAAAAGAGTTGAAAATGAAAAAGGGTTATAAGATCAACATAATTAGGAGTGATAGAGGTGGTGAATTTGTCAATAAAAATCTCAAAGAATTTTGTAACAATCAACGTTACACTCACCATCTATCAGCCCCTAGGACACCATAGCAAAATGGTGTAGTTGAAAGAAAGAATAGAACGTTGCAGGAGATGTGTAGAACAATGCTTAATGAGTACAACACTGCAAATCACTTTTGGGGTGAAGTTATTAACACTGCCTTCTATGTAATAAACCGAGTTTTGATCAGAAAAGATTTGAATAAAACTCCATATGATTTATGGAAGGGTAGAGCACCCAACATTAGTTACTTCCGAGTATTCAGATGTAAATGTTTTATTCTTAATGATAAAGACAATTTAGATAAGTTTGAACCTAAATCAAACATAGGAATATTCTTAGGATATTCTTCTCATAGTAGAACCTACAGAGTCTTCAACAAATCTAATCAAACTGTAGAAGAATTAATTCATGTAAATTTTGATGAAAGTGTTAATAAGAAAAGTCTTAAAGATGAATTTAAGCAATTAAATTTTGATGACGATGAACCCAAGACAACCAAGGTTATAGATCTTTAACCTAAACCATCTTTAGAATCGTCTAAAATCTCTAGACTACTTCAAGGTCTTTCCTAAGATCAAATTTTAGGAGATCCACGAAAGGATGTATCCACTAGAGCTTCAATTCAAAAAGATCAAGAGCTTGTGGCTTTTGCATCACAATTTGAACCAATTAAAGTGGAAGATGCACTGAAAGATGAAAACTGGATTCTTGCTATGCAGGAAGAACTAGGACACTTTGTGCGGAACAAAGTATGGGAATTAGTTCCTAGACCTTTTCATCAATCTGTTATAAGAACCAAATGGATTATTAGAAACAAAAAGAATGAACAAGGTATCATTGTCCGAAATAAGGCTAGATTGGTTGCACAATGGTACAACCAAGAAGAAGGCATAGACTTCGAAGAAGCATTTGCCCCAGTAGCAAGATTAGAGGCAATAAGGATGCTACTTGCCTATGCTTGTTACAAGGATTTTCCCTTATACTAAATAGATGTAAAGAGTGCTTTTTTAAATGGTTACATCAATGAAGAGATATATGTAGAACAACCTCCAGGGTTTGAGGATGCTCAAGACCTGGTGATAGAAATTTTATTTTTGCAAATAAACGAATATCAAGTTATAATACCCATGGTGAGTGGGTTATCATATCCACGAGGAAGGTTAATTTTACAATAAAAAATGCCCTATACTACAATGATTAATGGTCTTATCTAGGTGATAAAGTGGAGTGAATTAATGGATAAAATGAAAATTAAACAAAAGCAAATAGAAATAAATAAGATGAAGTGATAAATTTGTGGGAAATCAATCAATATGGATTTGGATTTCTAGAGGGTGATCTAACCATGTTTGCTCTTATGATTTCAATGGATTGTATTATTGAGTTGGTTCTTTGTTTTATAAGTCAAGAATCCAATTAGATCCAATTCCCTCTCCCAAGTGATAAATTGAATATATATTCTCAATATACTAATTTCGCTCTCCCGAGTCTGCAAATCAATACGTGAGAATTTCCTTATGATCTATGATTCTTTTTAACAACTTCAAAAGGATCCATGGGTTTCCCAATTCGACATGGATTTCCAAGGTTAGGTTTTCCCCAATCTAACTCAAAATCCCCCCTCCCGAGTGATAGATTCTAAGTATATTATCATTCAAAAGATGATCAGCAATTTGAAAGCATTAAGAATTGGAAAACATAAATAAACCAAGAGTAACAATCAATCAACACTAAAATACTTTAGCTCATAAGATCCAACATGGTTTAATCAAACCTCTAGATTAAAAGTTTAACTCATGTTCATATTCAAAGATACAAGATAGAGATTGAAGGAAGAAAGCATAGAAACAAACTAAGATTAGAAGATAAATAAAGAAACCCCCTTTGTAATTGGACTCTCCTTCAAACTTCCTCTCTCGAACCTGCAACTCTTCTTGTTCTTCAATCCTTCACTTGCCTCTCCTTCAAAACCATAACCTAATAAATACTATTCTAATTCTAATTTGCAAGATAAAACAAAATGTAAGATAAAGTCTAAGATACCTCATTAAAACCCTAAAAAATGCTTATATACAAGGAGTCAAAAGGCCAAAATAGGCAACAAAAACCAGCATAAAACACACAAAAAAACCACATGATAAACAGTAAAGGCGTCGGGGCGGCCAGAACCTCCCTTTCTAGTCTCTTCTTCATGTGCAACGGCGCCGCAACGCCTAGAATGTGAAAAATGCACATTTTGTGCATTCTTCTCTTGGCTTTTTGTTGGCTTTTAGTCCACTTCTTGGGCATGGGCATGTTCTTGACTTCATTTTGGCTTTAATTTCTCCCCATGAAGCTCCTTATTCACCGACAATCAAAGCAAAAACAAATGTAAGTAAACTATATTAATCAATTAATATAAAACTATATGCAAGTATGTATGTATTAACTTGTAAAATATGAGAATATTAATATGAAAATGATGCAATTGACTTTAGAAAAAATACCTAAAAATCATGATTATTTTCCTCAGCTAGCCTAATGCATGCAATTCATGAAAATACCTAGAACTAACTTCTAAAATTCATAAAAATATCTAAATGGACCTAAAACACTAAATATGAGTAATTAAGATGAAAATGATGCAATTGACTTTAGAAAAAATACTTAAAAATCATGATTATTTTCCTAAGCTAGCCTAATGCATGCAATTCATGAAAATACCTAGAACTAACTTCTAAAATTCATAAAAACATCTAAATGGGCCTAAAACACTAAATATGAGTAATTAATGCAAATATATCTAAAAACTAGCTAAATTAACCTAATAACCTATGAAATTAACATGTAAACTAACAAGTAAAACTCAACTTATCACCTGGATTATGTGTTCAAACTCCACAAAGCCTTATATGGATTAGGACAAGCTCCAAGAGCTTGGTATGACTAGCTGAGTTCATTTCTTTTAGATCATAAAGGAAACTTCATGATCAAATATCACATAAACACATCATAGCATCATAATCAATACAACATGTATGTACGCATGACATTGTCTAGTAATGGTTCCATGATCGTACATCCCTTGAGTTCACGTACAGATGTCCCTCCCCAGGAGTAGGCAGGTTCTCATTGTACGTCGCTCCTCAGGAATGACGCCCTGGATTCACGTACAGATGTCCCTCCCCAGGTAAACCCGGGTTCTCATTGTACGTTCCTTTCCAGAGAAATATCAATAATAGTGAGCATTGCTTCTAACTATTTTGTGGATCATAAACCACTTACGTCCCTAGGTGGTGCTTATGTGTGATGCCAATGCATGAACAGGTCCTGGTCTCTACTAACATTAGACAGGATTTGGCAATGTCTGGTGATTCTTATCAGGTCAGTATCACCACATGTAAAGTTAGGATGTTCAGTATCACTTGTACAAGCTGATAGCTTTCAAATAAGACCAACCAGATCAATCTCCAGTTTAAGAGGTGAGACACGAGGTCTACTTAAGTACCAATCGTCTAGAGCAGCACGCTGCCTCCCGTTCACTATTTAAAGTTACTGAGGACAAGACAATGTTTGGTTGAGTCGGATTGACTACTAATCCGGCATAGTAACAATGTAATACATGAACCCTAAATATACATGCATAAGTATGACAGGTATGAACATTATACGCAATAATATAGTGTATATAAATAGTAGACATAATGATAAATGAATGTAAACTTTAATAAAAGTTATAAGACACGCAAACCTATGTTTCGTTCTCCACCTTCAGATAATAACTCTTTCTAGAATTGGCACATTCCCCCAAGCAGAATCGCATTACACCGCTAAGAGAGTTTCGAAAAGAGAGTCTCAAAGAGAGAGAAAGAGATAAATTTTTCAACAAGAGGAGAGAGTTGGATTGGTGTGAAAATGAGGCGGGGGAAGCCTTCCTTTTATAGAAAAAAGGGATGCTCGAACCTTCAGGCAGGCTGCCTGAAGTTCAATATATATATATATATATTGTGCAATCCTAGGGTATTACACTCTACCCCCCTTAAAAGGATTTTTCCCTCGAAATTCAGTCTGTGTAGTGATGATTGTTGTCAGCGTGAGATTAATCGTCGTCTTCATCACTTGCTAGTTCAAGGTGGTGCCTGTAAGGTCCCTGAAGGTGGAATCCTAAACATCATCAAACAATGGAGAGTAAATAGAGTCAGATTCGTCCTCAGAAGGTTCCGACCTTTGCCTAACAGATGGTGGTGTAAGGCTCTGCAGGTTGCATCGTTTCAGGGGGTGATAGGTTGAGCGGCGGAATGTTTTTTTGTGTTGTCGCACAAATCCGGTCGCCTGACAATTTTGGTAGAAGATCCTGCCAGGATGAGGGCACAAGATTGTTTCGGGCAAAACTGTTACGAAAAAGCCATGCATGCTCTGGCGATAAGGATCGTTATCTGTGGGGCGATGGAGTTGGTGATGCAAAGTAGTTGTGGCTCGACTCAGATCTTGAAGGAGTCACCACGGGTTACCAAAGAGGCCACTGCGTGTGTGCATCATTTTCTATATCGGTACTATTTTCAGACATTTGCATAGTTATTTAAGTGAAACGATGTATTAAGATATTGTAAACAAAGTTCCATAATTTTTTTGATAAGTGAAAAAGTACAATGTATCACATCATCAATTATTGACTAGAAAACAATTCACGGTATTTCAATTTAATTGTTTCTTCTAGTTCCCATGTTGCTTCCTCGACTCCGTTGTGATCCCAGAGCACATTCACAAGTGGTATGTTACGTCGCCTTAGTTCTTGGGTTTTTCTATCCAAAATTTGTATCGCTCTCTCCTGATACTTGTTTCTTTCCTCAACCCGAACCTCGACTAAAGGGATGATATGCGAAGGATCGGGACGATACTTTTGAAGCATGGATACATGAAAAACTTCATGAACCTTAGACATGGACGATGGAAGGGATAGACGATAGGCTGGTTTGCCAATACGTTCAATGATCTGAAAGGGATCGATATACCATAGGGAGAGTTTTCCTTTGATCCCAAAACGTTTGACACCTCTTGTAGGCTGAACTTTTAGAAAAACCAAGTCCCCCTTATCAAATTCTAGAGGCTGTCTCCACTTGTCAGCATAGCTCTTCTGCCAACTTTGTGCAACCCAAAGTCATGCCTTTACTAGTGTGATCTTCTCAGAGTTCCCTTGAAGTAGTTCAGGCTCCAATTGCGGTCGATCTTCCATATCTAACCAGCATACCGGAGATCTGCAAGGGCGACCATAGAGACCCTCATACGGTGCCATGCCGATACTAGTTTGGTAGTTGTTGTTGTATCCAAACTCAGCCAAATGTAAGTGTTTTGCCCATCCGTCATGAAAATTCAAAATGCAACAATGTAACATGTCCTCCAAGATCTAGATAAGACACTCAGACTGCCAGTCAGTCTGAGGGTGAAAGGTTGTGCTCATGGTGATTCTGGAGCCCATTCTACTCTATAAGTTTTGCCAAAACTTTGATGTGAATCGAGGGTCACGATCAGCGACGATCGTAAGTGGTATGCCATGGAGGTGTACGATCTCTCTTTCATACAGTTCGGCTAGCTTGGCGGGGTTATCCGTGAACCTTATCGATAAAAAATGTGCAGACTTTGTAAGTCTATCAATGATAACCCAGATTGCATCTTGCCCTTTATTATTTCGAGGCAAGGCAGTAAAAAAATCCAATGCGATATTTTTCCACTTCCATTCTCCAATAGGTAAAGGCTGAAGAAGTTCAGAGGGAAGTCTACGTTCTGCCTTTACTTGTTGGCATACGAGACATCGAGCAACGAAGTTTGCAATCGCATTCTTCATTCCAAAAAACCAGAATTGTCGCTTGACATCCTTGTAAATCTTGTCTCCCCCAGGATGCATAGAGAACCTTGAACAGTGCATTTTAGTGAGCACTTCTTTCCGACCCTTAGGATTGTTTAACAGACAAAGACGTTTTTTGTAAAAAATTGGCCCCGTCTTCAGAGACCGACCAGTGAGGAAGGTCCTATCCGCTGAGTAAAAGTTCTCGTTTCTCCATTAACATAGGGTCGTTGGCTTGAGTTGTTGAAATCTTTCTAATATGCTCAGAGTTTGCTGATAATTGAGAAAGTCATGATCTTCCTCCCTCCTCTATGAGTTGTAGGTTAAAATTCTCCATCTCTGTAGCCAACTTCCCCGTCTCTAAGTTAAGAATGCAAGCAACATATAATTTTCTACTTAGGGCATTTGCGACCACATTGGCCTAACCGGGATGGTACTGGAATTGAAAGTCATAATCTTTCAAGAATTCCAACCATCGCCCTTGGCTAAGGTTTAGGTCTCTCTGAGTGTAGATGTACTTAAGGCTCTTGTGATCTGAGAAGACCTCAAATTGTTCACAATATAAGTAATGAAGCCATAACTTCAGTGCGAATACAACAACTGCAATTTCCAAGTCATGCGTTGGGTAATTACCCTCATGAATCTTCAATTGCCTCGAAGCATATGCAACAACTTGGCCTTCTTGCATTAGTACTACACCTAAGCCTTGGAGAGAGGCGTCAATGTATAGTGAAAACCCAACTCCATTTTGTGGAGTTATTAGTACTGGTGCTGTCATGAGGCGCTTCTTCAATTCCTGAAATGACGATTCACAAGTGGGATTCCAGATGAATCGAATGTCTTTCCGAGTGAGCTTGGTCATAGGTTTAGCGATCTTTAAGAAATCTTTGATAAAGCGTTTATAGTAGCCAGCCAAACCAAGAAAACTCTGAATTTGAGTAACAGTGGTAGGTTGTTTCCAGTTTAAAACCGCTTCAACCTTAGAAGGATTCATCTAAATGTTATTGCCTGAAACCACATGGCCTAGGAATTGAACTCGGTTTGCCCAAAATTTGCACTTACTCAACTTTGCATACAACTGGTGGCTTCTCAAGGTCTGGAGGACAATCCTTAGATGTATCTTATGTTCTTCCTCGGTTGAGGAATATTTCAAGATGTCTTCCACGAATCGATCTAAATAACCTGAAGATGCAGTTCATCAAATCCATGAACGCACCATGTGCATTCGTTAAACCGAACAACATGATCAAGAACTCGTAATGACCGTACCGAGTTTTGAAAGCCGTTTTAGTAATGTTCGACTCTCTGATCCGGAGTTGATGATAACCAGATCGTAAATCAATCTTAGAGAAGTATTTGGCATCTCTAAGTTGATCGAACAAGTCATCAATCGTGGGCAACGGGTATCTGTTCTTAATGGTGACGTTATTCAACTTGCGATAGTCGATGCAAAGTCGAAACGAACCATCCTTTTTGCGAACAAATAGAATCGTAACACCGTAGGGTGATGAACTTTTCCTAATGAAGCCATTACTCTCCAATTCCTTCAATTGTTTGTCCAACTAAACCAGCTCAACGTTGGACATTTTGTATAGGCCCGGTCCTAGGTATGAGTTTGATCTCAAAATCGAATTCCCTAATAGGAGGTAGACCAGGAAGGTCATTTAGAAAAACTGTTGGGAATTCAGATATTATCGGGACATCGTGTACTTCGAGAGGGTATAATGCTGGTGATTCATTGTCATCACCAAGGGATAGAACTCGAAGTTGTACCTTGAGAAGTGCAACAGTCGAGTTGTGTATCGATTTTCTCGTTCCTTGAATCTTGACAAACTCCCCCATGGGCAAGGTTAACTGAACTTACTTCTTCATACAATCAATATTTGCATTCAAAAGTGCAAGCCAATCCATGTCGAGGATGATATCAAAGTCTTCAATGTCCATCACAAAGAGATCTGCATATATTAATTGTTCTGACATTCGAAGCTCACATCGAGAACACTGCAACGTCATTACCAGATTCTAATGGTGATGTGACATGGATTGTGATGTCTGTAGGTTAAGGATGCAACCCTAGATGCCTTACCAATGCAGAAGATATAAAGGAATGCGTAGCACCCGAATCGAATAAGACATGCACCATTGTATTGAACAAGGAAAATGTACCTTCAACTACATTATTATCTGGGAGGGGTTGTTGAGCGATGGCAAACGTTCTACCCTGGTTCTGTTGCCCTTGGTTCTGCTGGTCTGCCTGGGTTGGGCATTAGCAGCAGGTACGGCTTGTTGGACTAAAACAACGGGAACAGGTTGCCGCGGTTGTTGAGGGTGAGGGCAGGCATTTCTTACATGGCCCAGCTGGCCGCAGTTATAACAAGTCGGCCTCTACTAGTGGGGCGTCTGTTGTTGGTTTTGATGGCCATGTTGATTGTGGTGTTGACCACCACCCCTGCCATTGCGTTTTGACGGCCACCCCTTCCATTACGACCTCCTCGGCCTTGATTGCGAAAACCCTGATGGCCAGGGTGGGACGGTTCAGCTAGAGGTGTCGTGGCCTCATTCTTCTGAACAAGGGCTGAGAGGGTGGGTTTTGATTATAGTAGGGCTTCTTCTTGTTGCCCTGTTGCGACCCTTGTTAGGAAAACGTTGAAAGTCATTTTCCTCTATTCATTCTCTGCTTATGCTCAATCTTTTCCTACTCAAAGCTCATGACCTTGTCAACCACCTCCCTATAAATCTTGAGATCCAAGATTGACAAGGCTGGTCGGATGTCAGGACGAAGGCCGTTATAGAATTTCTCGGTCTTATCTTGCTCCGTTGAGATGGTGGAGAGAGAGTAGATTGATAATTCTTTGAACTTGGCAGCATATATTCTCTGACTGTCATGTTGTCCTAGTATAGCCTGACGAACTGCTGGTGTTTCTGCTTCTTCACAGCGCAAAGGAAGTACTTATCGATGAACAATGACTCAAACTGCTTCCACGTCATGTCTGCGGTATTGACCCTTGGGTCTTCCTTCACCGTTTATTTGCTCCACCAACAAGTTGGTAGGACGCAAGTGGAATCTTTCGAACCTCGTCGACACACATAGCATCAAAAACCTTCTTCGACTCATCCATCCATTTCTGCACCTCCTCCGCATCAATGGTGCCAGAAAAAGTAAGGGGATGTAGCCTCTTATACTTCGTAATCTGGTCGGTTTGACTCTCTGACCCTGATCTAATAGGTGTCTAAACAGTGACAACCTGATTGGTCGTGGTCTCACGAACAACCATCAAAATAGTTACCTTCATCGCCTCGATAAATTTGACGAAAAAGACTTGCATACTCAAAGGCATGGCAAAGGATGTGGGCTGAGGTGGCACTGCCTGCCCAGACGTAGTGGCAGTGTCATGTGTGGTCGACTCTGTCCTCAGAGGCGGCGATTCCTGATTTTGAGCTACAAGAGGTGCCTCCTCTGCTGGACGGACTGTTCGTGGCCTTCCTCTCTTCCTAGTTTTCATTTTCTCACTAGCAAGGAGAAAATAAAACCATGATTTAGGAACTATAGCCAAGTATAATATTATGATATTCTCAGCAATAAGTTCGAGAGTACTGTAATAGAAAACCACCTATTTTTCTAAGTATGATGTAAGGTTTTTGTTGAGGAATCAAAAAATCTTATGTGCCTTGTATGTTTGGCCATGGTGTAAAACAAGGTTAGAATGTTCATATAAAAAGTATAAAAACTTTGCAAGTATTTCAAATGTTTTGGTTCTTGTTTTTGTAAACGTACATATATATTTCTTTGAAAATTCATACGAGTCATAAAAGTTCTAAGATTTGCCTCGGTAAATATCATAATCTAACGTTTTATCGCAACCTTATGTATTCAAACTCTTTCGCTTCGTCTTTTTGACTATTATCCAAATTCGTGTGTCCCATACCACATGAATTTGGTAATAAAGGTTTCAACCAAGTTAAGTTGTAAGAACAAGGTTTCTACAAAACATTGGTGGGAGACGAGTTCATTAATAGTATCGTCCAAGTTTACTCGTCCCATACCGTTTAAACTTGGTGATAATGTTAGTAATTCAACTTTCCTCAGATGTTTCTTTTCACACAAGGTCATGGGCTTTCTTACTTCCACATTTTATTTAGCATCTTCCAATTTTGTTATGTCTCATACCACTTCAAAGTTAATGATACAAAAGAAAGAAGGGTTGTAAGTCGGCCCACCAAAGATAATCTCAAACAAACATTTCATTTATATATATAAAAAAAATTACAATTGCCAGTAATCATTCCTAATTTTCTTGCCTACTACCGCTCCTCATAGACCTCCAGCTAGGTACAAAAAGACTACTAGAAGCACGTTGAGAAGTTGTTCGCAGTTCTTCAACGTTTTACATACATGTTAGCAAAGCATTTTGAGTCTCCTCCATCCGAGCAATACTAGATACAATCACATTTAACTGCTCGAATGGGTTAGTCGATTGCTCTGATACCATTAAATGTCACACCCTGCCCGGATGCGTCTAAACCGACGGAACACTCACAGACGAGGCACAAATACATTATAACAATAACCGAGTGCACAGGAACACAATAATGTACAAGTCTGATTTTATTAATTTTAGAATATATTTTTTGTACATGAAATAGAAAAGAGAACATCCCCCCAAAATCCCCAACGAATAAACAAAAGGTTACAAAATGTGGGCCCAAAAACCTCCACCCAGTCCACCCTAATCTCCTGAGAAAATTTTGATAACAACAGGGTGAGCTACTTGCGCAGTGGGTAAAATAGTTCATGAATATAACAATTAATAAAGAAAACTTCATGATCAAATTTCATATAAACACATCACAGCATCATAATCAATACAACATGTATGTATGCATGACACCGTCTCGTAATGGTTCCATGATTGTACATCGCTTGAGTTCACGTATAGATGTTCCTCCCTAGGTAAACCTGGGTTCTCATTGTACGTCCCTCTCCAGAGAAATATCAATAATAGTGAGCATTGCTTCTAACTATTTTGTGGATCATAAACCACTTACGTCCCTCGGTGGTGCTTATGTATGATGCCAATGCATGAACAGGTCCTGGTCTCTACTAATATTAGACAGGATTTGACAACGTCTAATGATTCTTATCAGGTCAGTATAACCACGTGTAAAGTTAGGATGTTTAGTATCACTTGTACAAGCTGATAGCTTTCAAATAAGATCAACCAGATCAGTCTCCAGTTTGAGAGGTGAGACACCAGGTATGATAAGGAAATGGTTAAAAAGTTTCAAATGCACAATTTGAAATTGATTGATACTCCTTGTACCTCTGCAATCAAATTAGATAAGGATGAAAAAGGTAAATTAATTGATTCAAAACTTTATAGAAGCATGATTGGAAGTCTTTTGTACTTAACAGCAAGTTGACCTGACATCATGTTTAGTGTCTGTCTTTGTGCAAGATTTCAATCTGAACCAAAAGAATCTCATTTAAAGTGTGTCAAATGAATATTCAGATACATAAATGGCACAACATACTTAGGAATATGGTATTCCAAATATACTTCTTTTGATCTGCGAAGTTATGTAAGCTCCGACTATGCTGGTAGTCTAACTGATAAGAAAAATACCTCCGAATTTTGTCACTTTCTTGGAAATTCTTTGATTTCTTGGTTTTACAAAAAACAACATTTCATGGCATTATCCACAGGTGAAGCAGAATATGTTGCAGCTGGAAGTTGTTATTCTCAGGTTCTTTACATAAAACAATAACTTCAGGATTACCAAATATTTATTCAATGCGTTGAAGTTTTGTGTGATAATACTAGTGCTATTTACATATCTAAAAATCTTGTATTGCATTCCCGAACTAAGCATATTCAAATAAGACGTCACTTTTTATGGGATCATGTGCAAAATGGAGAAGTCGTATTATCTCATCTTGGAACCAAAGGACAATTGGCTGACATATTTACTAAAGCCTTACCAAAAGACCAGTTTGTTCATATTCGTAGAGAGCTTGAGATGTTCTCTGAGACCTATTTGTGATGCTTACCTCTATATGGGGGAGACATATTTCATGATACTTTACTCTTTTTGATATTTCAAAAAGGGGAGAAGAACTATCATTGAAGCACCATAAACTCAAGGGGAGTTTACACTAAGGGGGAGTATTAGTGATGTTTTAAGTACATTCCTTGAAATTTCACTCATATCATATGAAACAAGGAACATCAACACTGCATATCATGCATACACACATCATTTTATTAGCTTGTTTCAAAGCCTATAGTAATGTGTTTGAAATCATAAAAAAGGTAGAGATTGTTGAACCAATTATCCTCATGTCCCTTACGAGAATATGTCCTTATTACGAAAGATATTTTGATGATTACAAACTACATTATATTTATGATATTACTACACATAGGGCATATCTAATTTTACTTGCAGGTTTCAAAGATTCAATGATTCATGGCGAACGTATTAAAAGATCTTCTTGAAGACCATGATCGTTTGAAGATGTTTAGTTATATGATTAGATTATGATAGGTTGTAGGACCTTCTTTGTCATGAGATTCAGCAATATACATGCCTACATGTTTTAATTGATCGGTCACATATTCGATTTAATCCAGTTACATTATGTTTTATCGAGCTTTAATCGAGAAATCAAAAACTATTTTTATAAAAGTCTTTCAGGACACTAATGTTTTAATAGCACCCTCCTGAACTTGATGAGTCAGGATGCTGATAAAATATTATGAAGCTCAAGGTTAAATTGAATTGATTAATAAGGATGCTTACATGTTAGTAGCGACATTTCTTTTATCAACCTTTGAAAATGTCAGGACGCTGACTAGGTTTTAGCTCGCTAGAAGTTCTTTTTTCTTTTTAAGTGATTTCTATCTTTAAGGACGCTGATAAGTTATAAGCTGAATAAATTAACAGGATAGTACTTGTGTAGGAGCTCCCTCATCTTGAGAATCAACTTAAATAACTTTCAGGACGCTTACTGTCCTTCAACACACTTAACATTATTTTAAAACTGCTTTTAAAAGTTTAGGACGCTAACTCTTGAGTAGCGTCCTCTTGTGTCAAATGTTTTGAAACAAAGCAGGACGCTAACTGCAAAGTAGCGCCCTAATGATTTAAGTCGTTTAATTGTCAAAGTAAGTCAGGATGCTTACTATTCAATAGCTCCCTCAGTTCATTGTTTAGTAGGACGTTGATGTTCTATGAGCACCCTCAAAGGAACAAAATGACAAAAAAGATATTTTTGTTGTTTTGACATTACTGCTATTTCTATTAACTTTTTAAGAAACGTACGAATATTTTTCAGAATCGTACAACAACTTTTTTAGAACTTTTTGAACGTTCTAAAACTTTGTCAGAACATTCCTCTTTCATGAAAAGATAAGATGATTCAGGTGTTATCGTCGTAATATGCATTGAGCTTAATCGATCCATTTTGGGAAAAAATGTTAACGTTATATTTGAAATAACCTACAGCACCAAAAATCATCAAGTCCATTGTGCCTCTGTTATTCCTATATATATGTGCTGCCTTAGAGAAAAAAAATTAACTAATGATATACAAAACTGAGATTCATTAAAAATGTTTTGACAGTTTTTTGTTTGTGCTAAAATACTTTTTGAAAGTTAGTCGTCTTTCACTTGTGCTTGATCTTACGATCTTTTGAAAGAAAAACTTATAGTCTTTTGAGTTGATTGATCTTCATCCTCATTATTTCAAAAACCCATTGAAGAAGACAAAAGCTCTTTGAACCTGTTTTCAGCATAAACTTCATCATTCATATTTTGTTGAATCTGTGATCACAGAAGGTTCAATCCAAAGCTTTGCAAGTATCACTTTGATTCTAAGTAAAGGGAATCATATTTCAACCTGTATTTAATTTGTAGTGACTGGTTAGTCACTGGGCAAGAGCAAGTGTTGCTCATAGTTGTAAACGATTGTCTAACACCCATAAGTTGAGAATAGGTCCTCTCTCACTTGTAAGTAGAGAATAGGTCTTCTCACACTCGCAAGTTGAGAAACGGTCTTCTCACACTCGCAAGTTGAGAAACGGTCTTCTCACACCCGTAAGCTGAGAAATGATAGGTCTCACACCTGTAACTTGAGAAGGTGTACTGGTTTGATCTTCACCCGTAAGAAGGTCTATAGTGGAGTTTGAACAAATCCTAACTGAGGAGGTCAGGAAGTGGAGGTAGGCGCGGTCGAACCACTATAAATCTTGCTTGTATTGTCTCATTTACATTTGATGTATTTGATTGCTATACTTTGTTTAATCTGCTTTCATTATTCCACACAATTTTAAGAAAGGTTATAATCTGCTAAGTGTCCAATTCACCCCCTCTTGGACATATCTGGGCCAACACCACTAACATCATCATCAACATTTTCTTCGCCATCAACAACTTTGTTCGGTGCTTCAAAATCCCAAATATGCCTACAATGAATGCGTTGTACGACCCGCCAATTACTCCCTAAATTCGTATTCATCAAGTAGCATACTTGATTTACTTGAAATGCAAGCACAAATTGATTGTTCTCATACCATTGTGCAGTGACACTAATTGACACAATGTCATATTTCCTTTTAATAGCACCTTTTCTAGGATTTTTATCATACGAGTCACATTTGAATAAAACCACTTTATATTTTCCTATGTGTGTGAGCTCAATGATATCAAATAGTGTACCATAAAAGTCTATCATCTGATCATTGTGTTCCCCTTCAACAACTACGCCATTGTTTTGTCATTTACGTTGACTATTACATTCCCTATTATGAAATTGAACACCATTTACAATACAATCTTCGTACCAGCGTATGAGCATATCCGATCCACAAGCCAACGCATAAATTTCATTAGTTATTTCAAGTGACCCTTGCCCACCTAGGGCCATCACCTAGAGGTATCAATAATAGACTTAGAAAAAGTAATTATTAAAAGAACAAGTATTCATTAGCATTATTAAATATATGACATGATTAAGGAATATGAACAACATACTTTATTTTCAAACCACTTGGGAAGTAACATTTGTTGCCTATGAAGGATGTTACTGTTGTCTTTTTTCATCAACTCATTCATATGTTGTCTGCATTACATGACTATCAACTTCTAATTCTAGTAGTAAATAGTGAAAAAAAAACCACAAAAGTACCATTATATACTCAGTAAATATGGTCCCACCTCATCGCAATTGTGTAGGATGAACCAACATGTCATTCGATATTCCTCAAACAACGTGATATCATATCCGATGAATCCGAATGAACAAGCTCTCTGGGAGAAAATTGGTAAATTTCCCTTATTGTCTACTATTGATGTAACTATTCTCACCCGATTTTGTTTTGATGATTACAAACAACATATCTGTGATCACTAATCTCTTTGACGTAGTTGTTTCAGTGCCAACTAGCTATATCAGTTGGATTCAAGTAGTCTGTCAAAGTATGTGGAAGGAACAACATTGCACGAAGATTCAAGAGCTTCATGGTTCTATTTCTTATTTAGAATCCTAGTGCTGTAGAGTTACATTTACATGTTCCAACCACAATATGGTCTACATCTTTTCGAAAATCATGCATATAGTTTATCATACTCATGCATATACACTATTAAATTATTAATCATGCATGCACACACATTAGTATGATTATTATGCAATCACATAGTTAAAATTGTTTATCATGCATATACTTATCAGTGATTAATATGCATTCATTTTACCAACTTTGCATGGTTTTATCGTTTTACGTGTATTGTATTGAATGTCTCAATCATATGCTTAGTCGATTGATTTACACGAATTTAACTTTGTCAATTATACTTGAATCTTGTCAAAATTTGTTTTTAAAAGTTAGTCTATGTATTTGACAAAGTCCTAAACTCATTATGATCAAAAAATTGAGTTTTATCACTTTAGAATGAAGGAACGCACTCCTTTCTTAAGGAACGCACTCCTGAGCATTTTTTCTGAAACTTAAAAATTTTTATCAGAGTTTAAGGAACGCGCTCCTTGTAAAAGGAATGCGCTCTTGTGATTTTTTTCGAGAGTCAGAATTTTCTATTCAGGGAAAAAACAACGTGCTCCTATTGTCAAGGGCAAAATAGGAAATTTTAAAGAGCCAATGGTTCTTGATGGAGGACCTCATTCCTATGCCCAACGGACACATTAAGGAACGCGCTCCTCATATAAGGAACACGCTCCTTGATTGGAGGAAAATCTGAAAAGTTTCAGATTTCAAAGCTAAAGCGCGCTCCTTCCTTGAGGAATGCATTCTTGTGCCTCGATGTGGTGTTTTTCTATAAATACCACACATGCTCATTTAAAGAGCAACTTTTGCAAAATACATAGAACTTGTTCGTTTTTCTTTGTTTCATTTCTACAAGTCTAAAACAAGTTCTTGAGTGATTTTAAACCTCTTTCTAAGCAAAAGTTCACCTTAATTTGATCCATTGATTCATACTCCCGGATAGTTCTCCAAATCTTTCAAATATTTTGAGAAACTTGTGTGTTTCATTTGAGCAAGTGTTCAAGACGTTTTTGAGTGTTCTTTACACATCTTATTGAGTCTTGATCATCTTTGAGCGTGGAATCACTCAACCATCATCACACTTGAAGAATCTCTAAGGTTCATATTTACCTAAGTAGGGTAAAATTTCTCTAACTAGATTCTTGTGATTTTGTTTGAGCAAATCAGTTTTGTGCTTGAGTTAATATCTTGAAAACTGATTTCATTTTGATTATTGTGTGTGAAACCCTATTTTGACCTTCATATTATTGTATCTTGTTTAGTAGTTTCATAAATATTATGTGGAATCGATTTATGTGCTAAACTTATCATATATTGAATCGATTTCATAGATCATCACTTGAGTTAGTTGATTCTTGATATTAATCTTTTATACATTTAGAATCATCAAGTTTTGATCACCATTGTATACTGATTCTTGTGCTTTAAACTTATCATTGTTAAAATCAATATGTAGATACATGTGCATATTCGATTCTTGATTTCATATCACATATATTTGAATCGATTGCATATTTGAGAAAAACTATTTCAACACTTCACATCATTTAAATCATTGTGGTTGGAATAGTGATGTTTACTCATTCAAGATTGTAAGCTTAATATTGTTGAGAGTGTTTTAGAACACTTCTCTTTATCATTTGTAGTCTTGATGTATCGTTCACGTGTTTGTCAATCGGGTTTATACCATACTATTGTACGGCTCGTAACCACACCCGTAAGTTGGTTACAGTATGGCTTTCTAGCCAAGCCCTCGTGTAGGCTAGAGTGTGGCTTTCTAACCAAGCCCTTGTATAGGTTAGTGTGTGTGACTTTCTAACCAAACCCTTATGTTTGTTAGTCTAAGGCTTTGAGCAAAACCTTTGTGTTGGCTTTTGTAAACGGCTTCTAGTCACGCCCGTAAGTTGACTAGCCAATTGTGTATTGGGAAATCTTGATCGTGGTGATTGGATAATGGACGTAGGTTCAAGGGAAATTGAACCACTCTGAATCTTTGTTTCCCTTTATCTGTCCTGCATTTGTTTATTTTGATTGTTACCTACTGATAGTTGCATATTTAGATAGGTTTTAGAGCATGTTTTAAGTGTGTTTTAGGACATTTCATGCATAAGTTTAGTGTGTTTATGTTAGTTTTGATGCATTTGTTAGTTTAGGATTAATTTGGTTTTTCATGCATATTTTGGTTTATTAGTATATAGTTTGATTCATTTTATGTTTAAATGTGTTATTAATTTGATTTGCTTTGTTTTGTAGGTATTTAGATGTGTTAGTCATGAATTTGGATGATGGAAACATGTGCAAGAAGAGGCAAAAAAGAAACATGAAGAATACAAGTCAGAAATGAGCAGAATTTGGCTAAGTCCACGAAGAAATAAAGGCACCATACAGGTTTTAGGCGTCGCGGCTCTGTGGTGGTGAAAAGAAGAGGAGGAGCTGGCTGTTCTGGGCCCCGCGGCACCAGGCAACGACGTTGTTAGTGTGTTAACTTGTGATATTTAGCAAGTTTTTAAGTGTATTCTTCCACACTTTCCAATTTTGATTCTACACGACTTTGGGACTTATTATATATCAAAATTGAGGGTTTTCGAGGGGAACACACTTGAGAATAGAGAACGACGACTAGAAGCAAAGGAATGTGAAGAAATTGATTTGGAAATAAGGAGAAATCTACAAGTTCTGAGCATCTAGTTTGGGTTTTGATGTTTGATTTCATGTTTTGTGTTTCGTTCTTCCAAGTTATGAACTAACTTGTTAGTCTAGAGATGAGATGGATCCTATATTAGAGATTATGCAATACTATTAGTATTTGTTTATTAAAAATGAATTTTTCATAGTTTATTTATATTTTTCCATGTTTAATGCAATTGATCTCTTGGCCATGGATTAATTGATCATAGACTTGGTGGGCAGCACTCGACAAAGGGTTTTCTAGGTTGGAATATGAGAAATATGACATGAAGTTATCGTAGTATTGATAGATATGCAATGTTTTATGAAGTTGTAGGAAAATGACAAGGCTTAATGCATTACTAAAATATTGGTTTTTATCGATAGATCGAAACTATATTTTGGTGATAGATTAGAGAGGATGTTAGAAACTAGAAGATTTTGACTTATAAACTTGAATAATGATTTGATAATAATCATGTCTAATATTGCATAATTGATAATTAGGTGAAATTGAATCCCTAGGTGTTTTTAATATTGATTTTTCTCCATAAAATTCTGATAATTTGTTGTTGTAATTATTGGTTTAGTTTAAGTATTATTTTAGTTCATTGATCATTCAAATTTGGTTTTCTAGATAAAATTAGGGCTAGGAACGATATAATTAGTGTAATAAATCAATCCTTGGGGACAATACCCAATTCTCATCAGAAATTATTATAACTTGATACCGTACACTTGCGGTTTGCATGCATAAAGTTTTTGGAGTCGTTGCCGAGGATTGTAATTTTAGTTTACACTATTATTGTGTTTTTGAGCTTTGATTTTAATTTAGATTTTATTTGTTATTTTCTGAATTTTTCTTTCTTCTCTTTCTTGTAGGTGTTGCACGTTTATGCGGTGATCGAATAGCTTTAATTTGAAGTCGTTTGACCCTGAAATTGAGAGGATGTTTGGAAGACTAAGAAGGGAGAAAAAAATAGAAGCTGAAGCAATGGCGAACAATCCAAATCAGTTAACTTTGAGGGACTATTTCAAATCTGTCATCAACGACAACTACTAGAGCATAATTCACATTCCCATAAATGCAAACAACTTTGAGTTGAAGCCGACTTTGATTTTAATGGTCCAACAACATCAGTTTGGAGGATCCCCCGTTGACGATCCAACTATTCACCTCACCACTTTCTTGGAGATGTGTGACATTGTGAAGATGAATGGTGTTACTGAAGTCACCGTTAGACAGAGGTTGTTCCTGTTCTCACTTCGGAACAAGGCGCGAGCATGGTTGCAAGGATTGCAACCAAATAGCATAGCAACATGGGAGAACATAATACAAAAAGTTTTTACAGAAGTTCTTTCCTCCCAACTACGAGCTGAGATTGGGCAATTCAA
Organism: Paratinospora sagittata; assembly: GCA_035771175.1. Taxonomy (NCBI): domain Eukaryota; kingdom Viridiplantae; phylum Streptophyta; class Magnoliopsida; order Ranunculales; family Menispermaceae; genus Paratinospora; species Paratinospora sagittata. The sequence goes on along the minus strand of CM069611.1, from coordinate 15,713,974 downwards.
GCAACAAGAGTCAAAATCTTTGTATGAAGCTTGGGAGATGGAAGAGATTCAAGGAGTTGTTGAGGAAGTGTCCTCAACATGGTTTCCAAGACTGGTTGCAACTTCAACTTTTCTGTAATAGGATGATGTTTTCTACAAGGACATTGGTTGATGCGGCGGCCTGTGAATCATTGTTGACCAAAACTACTACTAAGGCATTTAGTTTGTTGGAGGATATGGCTACTAACACATATGAAGTTCCAGGTGCAAGAGCCATGGTGAAGAAGGTAGCCGAGTTACATGAATTCGATCCTATCACATCCCTTTCGGCACAAATTTCAAGCCTTTCGCATCAACTTGCTACACTTACTACTCAAAGTGCACAACCATTTATCGAGAAAGCGGCGGCGTTGAATTTGGGATATTCAGGCAATGATGCATTAGAGGAGCAAGTTCAATATGTAAACAGTCGGGGGTACAACTATAGAAGCAATCAAGGTGTGCCAAATCAATACCACCAGGGCATTCGTAATCAAGAGAACTTTTCCTATTCAAATACGAGGAACACTTTACAACCTCCACCTAGTATCCACACTCAAGCATAAGAGAAGAAGCCAACTAGTAATGATTTGTTATGTTCTTTCATAAAGGAGACAAGGGCTTCTATCAAGAATTTAGAGCTGCAAATGGGGCAGCTAGCTTCACAAATGGGTTCCCAACAACGGGGTTCGCTACCAAGTAACACCGAGGTGAATCCTAAAGAAAAATGCAAGGCCATTACTTTGAGGAGTGGCAAGGAAGTACAAGGGGCTGAGAATGTGAGTTCAAAGGTTGCACCACCATCACATAACGATGAGCAACAAGAAGAGCCAAGGAATGAAGATGAGCTCCATAAAGAGAAGAACAAGGCACAAAAGGGGGAGAAGGCAAAAAATAGGCCTTATAGGCCCGATTCTATCGCTTTTACTGATTATCCTCCTATTATCAAACTTTCTCTTCCTTTTCCCCAAAGATTTCAAAAGAAAAAGATTGATGAGCAATTTGCTAAATTTTTGGAGATTTTTAAGAAAATTCACATAAATATTCCTTTTGCAGATGTTTTGGAGCCAATGCCCAACTATGTGAAATTCATGAAGGACGTGATGGCGAGGAAAAGAAAGCTAGAAGAGTAGGAGAAGGTCAAGCTCACCAAAGAATGTAGTGCCATATTACTGAGGAAGCTACCCCAAAAGCTTAAGGATCCAGGGAGTTTCACCATCCCTTGTGTTATAGGTGCTTCTACTTTTGATAAAGTTTAATGTGATCCTGGTTCTAATATTAATTTAATGCCTTTATATGTGTTCAGGAAGCTTGAACTTGGAGAGGTGAAGCCAACAACCATTTCATTGTCATTAGCGGATTGGTCTCTTACATATCCTAGAGGAATCATAAAGGACGTGCTTGTTAAATTTGACAAGTTGATATTCTCTATGGACTTTGAGGTGCTGGACATGGAGGTAGATGGTGAGATACCATTGATTCTTGGGCGACCCCTTTTGGCTACCGGGCGAGCGTTGATAGATGTTCAAAAGGGTGAACTTACATTCAGGGTGAATGACGAGGAAGTACTTTTCAACATCTACAAGACCCTTAAGTTCCCCTTCGAGATGGGCACATATAACATGGTCGATATGATTGATATTGTTGATGGGTATGTTGAAGAGGCTCATGAAATGGCTACACCAGTGGATGACTTAGGAAGATGTCTTGTGAACTCAATGGCGAGAGATGGAGCGCTAGATGAAGATGTCCAGAATTATGTTATGGCACTTGAAGCATCACCATTTGATCCTCATCAAGCAAAAGTGGAAGACTTGGATGAAAGTTCTTCAAGTAAAGCAAGTGAACTTACACCTGAATTGAAGCCTCTTCTGGATCACTTGAGATATGAATTCTTGGGTGATGAGTCTACTTATCCGATTATCATTTCTTCATCGTTATCACATGTGGAAGAAGATAAATTGTTGAGGATACTAAGGGAACACAAATCAGCCTTGGGATGGTCAATTAAGGATGTCAAGGGAATAAGCCCATCGATATGCATGCATAAGATACATATGGAGGACACCTACAAGCCTTCAATAGAGCACCAAAGGAGGCTAATCCAGCCATGAAAGAGGTTGTAAAATCTAAAATCTTGAAGTGGTTAAAGGTAGGAATTGTGTATGTCATATCGGATAGTCCTTGGGTGAGTCCAATACAAGTAGTACCCAAGAAAGGTGGAATGATGATGGTTAAGAATGAGAACAATGAGTTGATCTCCACAAGGACGGTCACGGGATGGCGCATATGTATAGACAATTGGAAGCTAAACAAGGCAACTAGGAAGGATCACTTTCCCCTTCCTTTCATTGATCAAATGTTGGATCGATTGGCGGGTTTTGAGAACTATTGTTTCTTGGATGGATATTTGGGTTATAATCAAATATTCATTGCACCGGAGGACCAAGAAAATTCTACTTTCACTTGCCCATATGGGACGTTTGCTTTATAGAGGATGTCGTTTGGGTTGTGCAATGCACCGACAACTTTTCAACGATGTATGATGTAAAGTTTTGCTTATATGATTGAGGAGATAATGGAAGTGTTTATGGATGATTTTTTTTATTTTTTGGGACCTCCTTTGACCGTTGCCTTCATAACTTATCTTTAGTGCTTCAAAGATGTGAAGAAACCAACCTAGTGCTAAATTGGGAGACATGTCATTTCATGGTACAAGAAGGCATTGGTTTGGGCCATAGGGTTTCTTCCAAAGGTCTTGAGATGGATAGGGCCAAGATAGTGGCCATTGAGAAGCTTCCTCATTCTAAGAATGTGAAAGGAATTCGTAGTTTCTCGGGGCATGCTGGTTTCTACTAGCGCTTTATCAAAGATTTCGCAAAAATTGCAAAACCTTTTTGTAACTTACTGGAGAAAGAGGCATCATTTGAGTTTGATGAGCATTGTGTTAAGGCATTTGAGCTGATCAAGAAGACATTAATCTCAGCCCCTATTATGGTTGTGTCGGATTGGAAGGAACCGTTTGAGATTATGTGTGATGCAAGCGACTTTGCAGTTGAGTCAGTTCTTGGGCAAAGGTGAGATAAGATAATTCAGGCCATTTACTATGCAAGTCATACTCTTGATGGGGCCCAACAAAACTACACCATGACCGAGAAGGAATTATTAGACGTTGTGTTTGCTTGTGACAAGTTTCGATCTTACATCATTGGGTCCAAGGTCATTGTGTACACCGATCATGCTGCCATCCGATACTTATTTGAGAAGAAAGATGCCAAGCCTAAGTTGATTCGGTGGATCCTTTCATTGCAAGAGTTTGACTTAGAGATTAAAGACAAGAAGTGAAGCGAAAATGTTGTAGCCGACCATCTATCTCAGTTGCAATATGAAGAAGAAGACAAGTGCTTACCAATTCTTGAGACCTTCCCGGATCAATTATATGGATTGGGAGTAAAACCTCCATGGTATGTTGATTTTGCTAATTACTTGCTTTGTGGTACTTTGCCTTCGGATTTATTGTATTCGAGGAAGAAAAAGTTTTTGCATGATGTCAAATCCTACATGTGGGATGAACTTCTACTTTTCAAGAGATGCAATGATCAAATGATTCGGCCGTGTGTAGCGGGGGAGGAGATTCAAGATATTCTCCATGAGTGCCATTCCTCCCCCTATGGAGGTCATTTTGGAGCTACTAGAACAACGACGAAGGTGCTTCAAAGTGGGTTTTATTGTCCCACTATGTTTTGTGATAGCTATATCTTTGTGAAGACATGTGATAAATGCCAACGTCTTGGCAACATCTCTAGACGCCATGAGCTACCACTAACTAACATTTTAAAGGTGGAGTTTTTTTATGTGTGGGGCATCGATTTTATGGGCCCTTTTCCCCTTCATTTGGCAAGGCATGTATACTTTTGGTGATGGATTACGTATCCAAATGGATCGAAGCTATAGCTACAGAAACCAATGATGCCAAGGTGGTGCTGAAATTTCTACACAAGTACATATTTACTAGATTTGGCACTCCTCGGACTATCATAAGTGATGAAGGCACTCACTTTTTCAACAAACTATTCAGTGCTCTTCTTGCCAAATATGGGGTGAAACATCAAGTAGCACTTGCTTACCATTCTCAAACCAATGGCCAAGCTGAAGTTAGTAACCAGGAAGTCTAGCAAATATTTGAGAAGACGGTCAATGTCACTAGGAAATATTGGGCTTTGGAGCTTGATGATGCTTTATAGGCGTATCGGACTACATTGAAGACTCCTATTGGGATATCTCCTTACCAGCTTGTGTTTGGGAAGTCTTGTCACTTACCGGTTGAGTTAGAGCATCGAGCGTATGGGGCGGTGAAGAAACTGAATTTTGACTTGAAGGCATCTGGAGAGCAACGGTTACTTCAACTAATAGAAATGGAAGAATTTCAGAATGATGCCTATGAGAACGCAAAGATTTACAAAGAGTGGACCAAGAAGTGGCATGTCAAGAATATTAAGAAGAGAGATTTTGAACTGGGGCAACAAACACTCTTATTCAATTCTAGATTGAAGTTGTTCCCTGGCAAATTGAAGTCAAGATGGTCAGGGCCCTTTCTTGTGGAGCGAATCTTCCCTTATGGAGTGGTTGAGCTGAAAAATGATAGTGGTGTATGTTATTTAGTTAATGGACAGCGATTGAAGCACTACTTTGGCCAAAAGGTGCGACGTGACAAGTGCATCACTCTTAGGGAGCCATGATGATGATGTGACTGAAAGTCGGGCTGAGGACTTTAAACCAAGAGCTTGATGGGAGGCAACCCATCGGTTTTGGAGTTTGCTTATTTTATGTGTTTTATGTTTTTAGTCATTGTAGTATAGATTTGAGCTTCATGCCATTGATAAATTCGTTTCTTTTCCTTTATAGGCTCTAAAGCAAGTTTGGGGTCTTCTTGGAGCATCTAAGAGAGGCGAATGGAGTTCATCATAAAAAGGTTTTCACCTGTGGGGGTTATGTAACACCCCAAATTTTACCAAAATAAAAAATTGAAAAATTACATTCTTAGACATCAACTTCAATCTTTACATATTTATTAAAATTATTTAAAGTGATTAAAATAATATACAAAGTTTAATTTACATATTTTTATGCAGCAAAACCTACACAAAACTTTCCTAGATCTAAGTTGACATCTGCCCATCGTGCTTCACTTTCATGACATCCATTTAACTTACTCCAAAACCTGAAAATAGAAAAGTGAGCTAAAAAGCCTAGTGGTCTTACCCAATAGTTCCTACGTATTATACATATCAATAGTATATTATTCAATCATAACAAACACGCATCACAATTGCAACAGTCATAATATCAAGATCAACTATATGAAAAGCACGTGCATAACATCCAACTTGGCATATGGATATCCAATTAACGATAGATCAAATACATGCTCATGAGTAATTTCTTTTAGCACCAAAAGGGTAAATGCATACCCAATGATTGCATTTAGCACACAGCAAAGGCCAATCTCACCCAAAATCAACGTGCATGATGGATGAATGCAATACTATAGAAATGAATAAGACGAGCAAACCTCAGGAATCATCTCACCTTATTCCTCAAACTTCTTTTTCCTACTTTTCGGCAGAATTTCCTTTCTCAAGTTGTTATCACCCTTTAGACAGAAACTCTGAATATTTTCAATTTTTAGAGAAAAAAAAAAAAGAGAAAGAAAAGATAATAGAAAGGGATGCCTTTTTCCTTAACCCCACCATAGGGGTAGATTTTTTGTTTTTCTCCCAAAATGTCCTTGGACTTTTTACGTATTGACATTTATGTTCTTTTTCCTGAAATGCCCTTGATCATTTGGGATAATGACATTTATGTCCTCTTTTCATAAATGACCTTGATCTTTAGGATATTGACATTTATGTCTTCTTTCCAAAAATACCCTTAGTCTTTTGGATATTGACATTTATGTCCTTTTTCCAAAAATGACCTTGATCTTTTGAGATATTGACATTTATGTCCTCTTTCCAAAATTCCCTTGGTCTTTTGAGATATTGACATTTATGTTCTTTTGAGTTTTAATAAGCAATTGTGTGGTGTTTAATAGTATGATCCTAAGGTTTCGGTTGGTTTGGTTTTAGGCTGTTACAACCTTCCCTCCTTTAAGAATTTCGTCCTCGAAATTCGTATTAGTATCTCTCGCCTAAACATAAGAGAAATCTTTGTTAGAAGAGTTATCTACTGAGTTCGTTATCATTAACCTTTTCATTCAATACTACCCAAGGTGGTGCAGTTTCTCTTATGACACTTTTGGCAGAGTCCTTTTTCAATTCTTTCTTAATATATTATGACTGGATTGGTTCACATATCATCATATCACAAGGAGCCACAATACTCTTGTGTAAAATTGGTTGGGGTAGTTTATTGATTCGTTCATTATATTTATATTACTCTTGAGGACCCGAAACAAGACAATGATGAAAATGACCAAGAAATGTCATCATATCCAGGGTCAATTATGATCCTATTATCAAAAGAAGCGATGTTGAGAATTCCAATCGAGGGAGATCAGGAATTTTATACTTCACCCGAAACTTTAAAAAGGATTACCTTACAATTTTGTGTACACTTACTAGAAAATGGTTTTACACAATCTTCTATCTTCGTTTATTTGACTAATTTTGTAGTTCATCATTCGACCAAGACTAGAGAAATCAATATTGTCAAAATCTACTAGGAAGTTAATCATTGGAGTGGAGATTTGATACAAGGTGGTTAGTTTAGCATCTTGAGATTGTGTGTTGTTCAAAAATATTTGCCTATAATTACTTGCTAAGGCTCTAGGCATACAAGGATGCCAGGAGAATGTGGTGAATCTCATATGGCAATCCTCGGTGTTTTGATTCTTCTTTGGTTCACCTATTAGATGAGGTGTTATATTCTGATTTTTACACTATTTAGTCATTAGTTTCCCCTTCAGCTACTTTTTCATTTAATGATGTGAAGTGTTTTGCTATATTCTCATTAAATGAAAAATCTTCCTTTTTGTTCCTGCACTTGAATTCTTACTATACTAATTAGGTTGACCATATGATTTTCTTCTTAGTTCCTAACACTAGATTTGTCACCTTCCATGCTTGAATATTTACTCCTCTTTTGAACCATTACACTTGTTGGCATTCTTCTCTCCGTTATTACTTGTAATTCTTCTTCCATTTCCTTACTACTTCCTATTGTCACCTTCCTTCCTTTTTTTTAAGAACAAAATGGAAGAATGTTGTTTTTGTTAGAGGTGACCGAAGGTTTAGGTTTTGGAGGAAAGTTGTTTTCTATTTAGCCGAATTCCAAATTGCAATTTTGGGCCTCCATATCTTATGTTAACATAACATATGATTTTAGTGTGATTTGGTGTATGGAACCTAATGGTAATCTCATTGTATCTTCGGCTTGGGATTCCTTGTAAAGAAAAATATCTACTTTTTAATTTGGCTAAGTGTAAACATAGTTATATGCTATGGCAATTTGTTGTGGGAAAACTTTTAATAGCAAGTTGGTTAATGATGTTTGTTATGAATGTGGAAGCCATTGATAGTTTATATTGGCTTGGCAAGAAATCTTTAAATCATTTCTACTTTCATTGCTTCTCACAAAATTAATATGGTAGGGTATTCTAAGGTGAGGTTTCCTTATAGAAGAAAAGGTATGTGTTGAAGAAAAGAAGGGAAATAAATTATTGAGCTTGTTTTTTAAATATCCTTAATAATATTGTGCTTAAGCTCGCCTACCATACATGGTGTGAAAGGTTATGATTCTAATGTTCTTGTGACTTTTCATTGTTCTAGATGGAATTGTTATATAGCTACTTAATAAAAGATGAAAGTGTCGTAATCTATTGATGAGGAAGTGGTTTTCGGATGACAACCATCCTTCCAGGTTGGTTTGCTTTCTATTATATGAGTTCTATTTCCTAATTTATGAAAATTAATCAAGCATTGTAGTTGTGTCCTTTTGTTGGTTTTTGCTAAAGAGGTGAACCTAAAGAGTTGTCATAAGGTTGATGGTAACAGAGATTAACATGATCATATCTTTGAGTCAAATGGTACCTTTAGCTATGTTTCAAAATTTTGGACATACTCTTAGTCTATTGTTAGCTCCATTAATAAGGTTTGGTCTCCTCCATGAAGGTTAAATCATGTTTGCATCTTTAAAGTTCCCAACATTGTTGGTGGTAGAGCTAGCAAATGAAGATTTAGGTGGTGCCATGTGTATAGAAAAAACACTTTGTGTACTTCTCCTTTGGTGTTCATAATGCATATCACTTTCTTCCTAAATCAAAATATATCCTACGTAAGAAGAGTTTTATTTTTAATAGCCAAACATTTTGGTTACTACTAGAAATTGAACAACCAGATTTCAAGATTATCTCAAAACCTTGTAATTTCATTCTCATTAGAGCTCCTGGTCAGTCCCCTTCAGAATTGGTCTAACGCACACTAGTATGTGCGATGGTAAATTCTTTGCCTAAATTATCCAGTAAGAGACACACTTTGAGGTCAAGCAAAATATCTTTAAAAAAAGAGGTATACAAGAAATTATCTCCCTTAGTGGTGTCATGTGATATGTTTCTCATGACATTGATCCCTTTTTAATGTTTAATTCGATGTATGAAATTTGTAAATGGAAATGTTAGCTTATTTACAGTGACCACAAGCCTTAAGCCTTTACCTTGTGGCTACTTCAGTCTATCCTCACACAAGACTTCTTTGTATATTGCAGAGATTGCTCTGATTGGAGTTTTATGCTTGTGATGAGCTAACCTTTCATATGACTTCACTTTAGTCTCTTGATAAGAAAGGATTCAAATCCTTCTATAGGGATCCTTCAGGCATTTTCCGTTGTTATTCTTGAGTCAGTAATTGTTAGCCTTTCTTGATAAAGCTGAATTAACTTTCTACACATTAGAAATAAAAATCAAACGGAATTGACGTTGTTGAGTTTTTTGCACCAATCTGTAACTATATTCCTTAATTAGGATTTTTATATTGCGATTGTTCTCTTTGTTCATGCTATTTACTATAGATACAATGTTAGTCATTCACTAGCACCAATGATTATATCAAGTGTTAATAATTTAAGCTTTAGCTTATTAAATCATTTCTTTAGCATATCATGTGCTGATAATAATCATATCATGTACTAATAATTTCTTTATCTCTAGTTAAACGACATCATAATTTTATCTTAGCCTATTCTTTTAGATGCATCTATGTTTTATTAATATGGAATCCCAAATTCCAATTTTCTTATTCATGTTCTTAGGATATGGTTCTTATAGGTCATTGTTCCTAACTTTTCTAGGGTTAGGGAATGGAGTTGTGACTTTTAATTAGGTATGTTCAATTGCGAATTCAATCCTGAAGTTTCGATCCCAAAAACTAATTCAAAACATGACGTACTAGGTTGGCCAGCTTTGAAAATGATTGTTAATTGCATGTAGAAACAAGGTGTTTTATTCAAAAATCCGTTTAAAACCTCTCAATGTTGGATCGATTTTAGTTTTGAATTGTCAACCAAACATACTTTTGTTCCACTTTGAATTACCCTAATGAACTATCCTATCTAGATGCATCACATATCAAACAAATGCAATGGAATTTTGGGTCTTCCAAAGCCTCACAATTATCCTCTGAACTCGCACGTCCCATACCGTGTGAGGTCAGTGATAAGAGGTACAACCAAGGTCATCCAAACTGCCCAAACAACTTTTACGTGAATATCCAAATACCCAACCTATATCAGGTATCCTCCAAGTTTATCCATCCCATACCGGTCAAACTTAGCAATACTAGCTATAGCCTGGATTCTAAACACTTACCACACAAGGCAACAGTCTTTCGTTTCCAAGATTTTTCAATTATCCTTTGCATTCGTTGTGTCCCATACCACCCCAAATATAGTGATAACAGGTCAATCGAGGCTATGAAACACCGTCAAACATTTCGTTACATAAGACGCTCCCATATATACCCAATAATGCTATTCATTTTCAAGTCTTCACTCAAAATAGAGGAGTCTAAGTTCTTAGATTAATAAGTATTTTGCTGTGAAACAAGGAATTTGGACACAGTCCAATAACTACACCATATATCATAATTTTTGACACCATCTACATTCTTGATATCTGATTTCCAAGTCTACTTTCCCCCCATATGTTATCATCTCATGTTGTTCAATAGATATTCAAACGTTGGGTGAAATTACCCATCAATTCAAGCTTTAGTTGGTGTGATTCATCTACCTTCAAAATATAGGTCCGGGTGCACCTTGACTCCAAATTGGATTTTTCTACTCCAATAGTATTCTTTCGTTATGCTATTAAGTTCTAAGTATTTGTTATGGATGTAATTGGGTCAACATTTTTTGTTATGAGCTTGATTTGACTCCATAACTCAAAATCAATTCTCAATTGATCCAACCATGACTTAAATCAAGTCTTATGTTTTCTAATAATATCCCTATTCACTTGTTCGTTCGTAGCATAATTCATTTAGATTCTTATTGTCCTTAAAGCTTGTTCATTTTGTCTGACATATCTATGCCCTTGAGGCCTATTATTCTTAAGAGTTATTCGTCTTACCAATATTGCGTGAACTTACCTAATAGCATATGGTAAGACTTATTATTAATTACCATAATTAATTTTTTCTTAAACCTTTATTAAAAATGTTAGTCTTACATTACCTAAAGGCTAATAATTATTATTTCTTAATTACTTTGATTACTTCTCTACTTTGATAACATCTTTAGGTTATCAATCATATTAATTTATTTATTATATCAACAATCTTATAAAGTATTTTACTATTCTTAAGGTTTTCGTGATGAATCGATTTAGCGAATTCAATCACATATTCACCCATCCGTATGACTCTATATAGGTTTTATTACTTATATATTCCTAGGTTAGTTGCACAACCTAAGATCAGGTACATTTGAGTCATGGTCGTAATTTAAAGTTACTTCTGACTCATACATTTTTTTATTTTATTTTATTTATTTATTTATTATTATTATTATTATTTTATGTTAAGCAAAAAGACATTTTCATTGATCAATTATTCTATCTTTCTCACAAAGTTTACGCAATCCATTTGAACACATATTTTAATCATAATCATATAAGTTTATCTCTATGGTCACATTAAAAGTGTTTTATGCTCGATCTAGCAGATCTGCAGAGATCAAGAGCGGTTCGAAGTGTATCGACGCTTTTCGAGTTCTTCACGGGAACAAGAGAAGCTCAATTGTAGAAGCGGTACGGGAGTTTCATTTGAGCTGCAGCGATTTCAGAAACTCGGACCGCAAAATCTAGGGTTTCTAAAAGTATGAAGAGTTCCTGAATTGCACCAGCCATTGAATTCACGGATTCGTTCTTCCATTGACTTCACGGTTTCTTCGTATCTCTTCCGTGAAACTCCCATCATCTGCTAATAATAAAGTTGTGTATATAATGCCAACCAATACCAAGCGTGTGACTGGTAGCCTGGAATCGCTCAGCTCGCCGTGTAAACTTGCCGATTTCATTTCTGCTCTTCCTTTTTAAAGCTCGGATCTGATCGTGGCTGGAGCAACGACTGGAGAGCGGCCGCAGTGCAGGAGTTTGTTCACCGAGCTTTTCTGATTTTTGTCTCATCAGTAGCTGTTGCACGATTAAGACTGGCTTACAATGGGTTTTTCCGAGGACGAAGCGGCTACTCCGGCACAAAATCTGACAAAACAAAATATGTGACGATGGAGCTTGTGCACGAACAACTAGGGCTAACAACGAGCTGCAAACGATTATGCTTCACCTTGTTCCTGTAAACCCTAACATCAGGTTATCACTTTATCTTTCATTTTTATTTTATTACTTGTTCCCCTTTTCTGTCTCTTGTGGGATCGTCGCTTCCCCGGCGAAGTGGTGGTTTGTCTTCTTGGGGTTTTAGGGATTTGTCTAAAATGGAAAAGTTGAACCAACAAAGAAGAACGACACAGCTCAGTACTTGCTCGACAATCAGATCGGATTCGGCTTCGATGATGCCTAAGAGCGTCGCAGATCTGGTAATGGGGGGCTATTGATTGCGTGATAGGGAATTTGAAATAGGGGGGATTTTGGTGCAGTGATGGTGGGCATTTTGGATTCTCGGTGAAGAATATATATAATGGTCGGTTTTAGAGCGGGGGTTTTGGATTGCATGGGTGAAGAATGCGCGAACTGCGTAGCGGAGTACGTCGAGGCCGTGCTCCGGTCGTAGATCAGCCGCGGAAACCGCGGGGTCGAGGCGGAGGGAGGAAATCGGAGCCCTTGGTCGGAAACTACATAAGAACTAGAGCTGCAGTCGCGAAGGAAGCGGCGAGAAACCAGGTGGCGGTTGCTGCCGGCAGCGGTGGTAGTGGTGGTGCAGAGGAGGAGGCGGCGGCAGCGGTGAGGCCGAGGACGAGATTGGATGCGGCGAGGAATCGTGCGAAGGCGGCTGCGATGATCGTGTTTTCGGACAAGAACGGTGAATCGGGAGGTGGTTCCGATCAGTTGAGAGAGATTCAGGGAGAGATTCCTCGGAAAGATATGATGGGAGATGACAGTGGTGGTTTGAGTGCTAACAAGGCTGGAGGCCAGGAAGAAGAAGGCAACACTGCTCCTTTTCCTGAAAGGGAAACTGATTTGCTTGAACGAAGTAACAAAAAAGTTAAGATGAATGTGGATGGAGTGGAAGCGGATTTGTCGCCGATGGCGGACGTAAGTATGGTGGAGGAGACTCAGGCATGCAAGGAGAATGCTGAGGGGAATGGGATGTTCGCCCCCTTGCCCACATTTAGAGACAAACTTTTGGGCTATACGGGACGGATGGATGATGGTGAGACGTCCGATGACGAATGGACCTCAGATGATGAAGGAGAGATGGGGGCTGAGGAGTCCGGGTCCGAGTGTCCAGTCATTCACATATCTAAGGAGGAGAAGAGGCGCTTACGTCGCCCATGGAGACAGACACTTATTATCAAATTGTTGGGCAGAACAATTGGATTTACATTCCTGTTACGTAAGATTAAGGCCTTATGGCGTCCGAAGGCTCCTATTGAATTAGTTGCTATTGATCAAGACTATTTTCTTGTCAAGTTTGCCTCCAAGGAGGATTATGAGTATGTAAAATTTGAGGGCCCTTGGATGATCTTTGATCATTATCTGACAGTGCGGCAATGGCATCCTAATTTTGATCCGGGGCAGGAGAACATGGATAGATTGTTGGTGTGGGTGCGAATCCCTTGTCTCCCAATTGAATACTATGACTATGACTTCCTCATGAAAGTAGGGGCGCGTATTGGTCGTCCGGTGAAGATTGATGATGCAACAAGCACCGTCTCTAGGGGGAAGTTCCCGCGTATATGTGTGGAGGTAGATATAACCAAGCCACTTCTATCTAAATTCACTTTCCGACGCCGGGTTCGACGGATTGAATACGAGGGGATCCATTTAATTTGCTTTGATTGTGGATGTTATGGGCATCGGAAAGATGCGTGTCCAAAGAATGAGGGCCAAAAGACGCCTCATCACGGTGGACCGGCGGAAGTGCTGGCCGGAGATGTTAGAGATGTGGTCGGAGTTCAAGCTAGGCCGGCTGAGCCTCCGGTGAATCAGGAAATAACCGAAAGTTATGGGCCATGGATGTTGGCTTCTAGAAGATCTCGTAGAGGTATGACCAAAACTGAAAATGGAAAGAGTGGGAGAGCTGGACGTGATTCTCGGGATATGCCACTGATTGGTGCTAAACAAAATGCTAGCTTTCAGCAACATATTTCTCGGTATGCGGCATTAGCGGTTGAGGATAATCTTGAGGAAAATATTGATAGGGATCAACGAGATGGGCCGCATCTTGATAAGGATATTGGCGTGCACAGGGGCCCAGGGATATCACTTAATGACTATGTCAAGAGTAAAGGGAGAAGGCCCAATATGCAAATAAATACTAAGGAAGTGGATAATGGCCCAAGCACTCAAGTGGCTGTAGAGACCAGCAATGCGGTTCGAATAAAGAAGAATTTACTGACTCGTGACATCACTTCTATCTCTTCTCAGTCCAAGCAAGCTGCCGCTGCGGAGGAACATATTGTGGTGCGTGGGTCCAATAGAGGTCAGCTGATCTCTCGATCGGTGGTCTCTCATCCCCAGCATCAGGTTGAGAACATGGAGGGTATTCATCCTACAATTAATTCGATACCAGAACATCATCAAGATCCTCCTATTGTGGTGGAATCTGGGCATGTTCCTGCTATTGGTAGGCGGGAACTTGGTGGAACAAAAGCTAATCTGGTGGGGGTGCATAACGAAGCTCCTAGTGACAAGGATGAATCGCTTGGGAGGATGGATATTGTTGATGGAGGGTCCTCCTCTTAAAGTCGTGCCTGTCAATTTTTTGGTCTTCGGTAGGGGTGGGTAACCTATTTTATCTTGTTTTTATGGATTTTATGATATGGAATTGTCAAGGGGCGGCTTCGAAGGAGTTCCACCGTTCCCTGAAAGACCTGCTTAAGATGCATAAACCAGGCATATTGGGGTTGTTAGAGCCCAAAGTGAGTGGATCTCAGGCAGATTTTCTCTGTAAAAAGCTGGGATTTGATGAATGGGTCCGGGTAGAATCATTGGGTTTCAGTGGTGGTATTTGGGTGTTCTGGCATAGTTCTTGTCAAATAAATATTATTGCTACTCATCCCCAGTTTATCCATATGAGGGTTCGGGATAGTAGTATGCATCAGTGGTTGTTATCTGTTGTTTATGGTAGTCCTACAGCCAGCCTGAAGAAGCTGTTATGGAGGGATCTTAATAAGAATGTTTTTGATACGAGTGAGCCTTGGATTATTGCGGGTGATTTTAATGCGGTGGTATGTTCCGAAGAAGTTAGTAGTGGGAATGCTGTGGCTCATCATGGCAGCTCTGGCTTTGGGGATTGGATTTTTGATCATGATTTGTTGGACATGGGATTTTCCGGACAAGCCTATACTTGGAGTAGGGGTATAGGGGATCAGTTTAAGGGAGCTCGCCTGGATAGAGTTTTATGTAATTTAGCTTGGAGGCATATGTTTGAGGACGCTAGAGTGATTCACCTTCCTAAACATCACTCCGACCATGTTCCTATCTTGGTTCGTTTAAAGGGTTCAAGTGCCACTGTGAGGCCAACGCAGTTTAAATTTCAGGCAGCTTGGCTGACTCATCCGGGATTTTACAATGTCATTAAGGAGAATTGGAGTCGTGACCGATCGTTGGATACAAATAATCGGCATATAGCCTCGGTTCTTACTTCATGGAATAGTACCGAGTTTGGGAGTATTTCTAGGAGGAAGAAGAGGCTCTGGGCGAGACTTGCAGGCATTCAACGTGTCTTATCTAAACACCCTACACACCGTATCCATCTTTTGGAGTCTAAGCTTAAGAAGGAGCTGGACCTTGTTCTGTATCAAGAAGAACTTTCGTGGTTTCAGAAATCTAGAGCCGACTGGATCCTTTCGGGTGACCGCAATACCAAGTTCTATCACGCTACTACAGTCATTCGTCGGAGTAGGAATGTCATTGGGAGGTTAAAAGGTGCAGATGGAAATTGGGTTTCAGATTCAGCTCAGTTGAAGCATCTAATTCAAGATTTTTATACCAGGTTATTCTCAAAAGAACCTTGTGGGGATATGTCTGATTTTCCTAAAGGGGGTTTTCCAATTCTAGATGGTGCTGTCATGGCAAGGATTCATCAGCCCTTTGAGATTGAAGAGATTCGTCAGGCTTTATTTGATATGGCTCCCTTCAAAGCGCCAGGCCCGGATGGTTTTCATGCAAGTTTTTATCAACGCCTCTGGCCTACAGTGGGGCCTTCTGTCTACAAGCTTGTTCAAGACTTTTGGGCGTCAGGAAAGCTTCCAGATGGGATCAATGATACTCTGTTGGTATTAGTACCGAAGGTTCAGCATCTTGAATTATTGACCCAGCTTAGACCTATAAGTCTCTGCAACGTGGGCTATAAACTGATTACAAAAGCTATGACAAATAGGCTAAAGATGATCCTCCCTAGTCTTGTCTCTCCCAACCAAAGCAGCTTTGTTCCTGGTCGCCAAATTACAGATAATGTCATTGTGTATCAAGAAGTCCTTCATTCAATGAGAACTAAGAAGAGCGATGTTTCTCATATGGCAATTAAGATTGATCTTGAAAAGGCCTATGATCGATTATCTTGGGATTTTATTGAAGACTCGTTGAAGGAGATTGGTCTTGGTGATGGGTGGATCCGAAATGTGATGCATTGTGTCTCTTCCTCTAGGATGTCGATTGTCTGGAATGGGGATCTTTTGGATTGTTTCTCCCCTGAGCGCGGAGTTCGGCAAGGGGATGCAATTTCGCCTTATCTTTTTGTTCTGTGTATTGAAAGATTGGGTCATTTGATTAATGGGGCAGTGGAGCGAAAGGAATGGAAACCCATACAGCTTTCTCGTAATGGTCCTTCTATCTCCCACCTTTTCTTTGCAGATGATATGGTTTTGTTTGCGGAAGCATCTACCGAGCAGATAAAGGTTATTATGAAGTGCCTGGATTTATTTTGTGCGTGCTCGGGCCAAAGAGTTAACTACCAGAAATCTCATATATTTGTATCTCACAATGTGGAGCTTGCGGTGGCTCAAGACATATCTACTATCTCTGGTATCCCCCTTACGGACAACCTGGGTCGGTATCTTGGTGCTCCCTCCATTCATGGGAGGGTCCGACCTGCTGACTTTCAGTACATCATTGAGAGAGTGACTACTCGATTGGAGGGGTGGAAGACAAAATTCTTGTCCTTTGCGGGTAGATTGGTTCTAGTTAAATCGGTGCTTAACTCTATTCCCATGTACGTCATGCAGACTATGGTATTACCAATAGGGGTGTGTAATACCATTGATAAATTAGTTCGACGTTTTCTATGGGGAGGGTCTAATGAGAAGCAGGGCGTCAACCTCATTAAGTGGGAAATCATCATCAAACCTATGGAGGACGGTGGTCTTGGCATTAAGAGTATGGCTCACATGAACTTGGCTTTTTTAGCCAAATTGGGATGGAGACTAATTACAGATAAGAATAGCTTTTGGGCCAGAGTTGTTTCCATGAAGTATCTGCATCGGGAAGCTACTATTGATAGGTTGCAGCCTAAGAATGGGGCTTCCAATGCGTGGCGGGGCATTGTTAAAGCCTCGCCTATTTTACGTAGCGGGGTGCGGGCTCTACTTCGTAATGGTAAGGACACTCTTTTTTGGCTTGATACATGGGTAGGTGAGGTGGCCTTAATCAATATGAAAATGCGGGATTTGAGTTTGGTGGAGATGTATAGGCCTGTCTCAAGCTATTGGGTGAAGGGCTCAGGGTGGGACTGGAATGCTCTATCAGGTTTACTCCCTTTTGAGGTTGAAAATAAACTTGCTGCTGTGCTCTTATGGGATGAGGAGGAGGTTGCAGATGGCATATGTTGGGGAGCTTCTAAGAGTGGCATATTAACGGTGACCTCTGCTTATACTATTTCTACTGGCACTATTATAGGAGATCCTAATTCCCTTTGGAGGATGATTTGGAAGCTTAAAGCTCCTCAAAGATGCAAGACTTTTTTGTGGATGGTTGTGCATCGAAAGATCATGTGCAATGCTGAGCGGATGAAAAGGGGTTTCACCATGGCATCTGACTGTATTGAATGTGTGGGATGTATCGAGGATGTTGATCATATTTTTCGAAATTGCTCTAGAGCCGTGCAATTATGGAAGCGTCTATTGCAGCCAGTTGAGTATCATCTTCAGAGCAATTTGGATTTCCAAAGCTGGCTTGCTCATAATCTTGCTGGCGTTAATGATTGTAATGTTGACTATGACTGGGCTTCCTACTTTACAGTTGCCGTGTGGGCTCTTTGGAAATGGAGGAATGATTTAGTTTTTCGTAATCTTCGTTTTCACTTCGAGTATAGCATGGCTTGGCTTAAAGGGCAAGTGGCTGAAATCATTCATGCTTTTCGGGCCAAAGTGGCGGTCCATGGTGCTGGTCTGATAGAGAGGGTGAAGATGGTAGGCTGGTGTGCTCCCAACCATGGTTGGACTAAGCTTAATACTGATGGATGTCTTAAGAAAGCTTCATCGCGAGCAGGGGGTGGCGGTCTTCTCCGTGACTATCGTGGTATGTGGTTGAGGGGGTTTGTGGCTAATATTGGGTCTTGTACTGCAACTGAAGCTGAATTATGGGCTGCTGTTCATGGCCTACGTCTTGCTTGGGATGAGGGTCATCGTTCTATAGTCTTCGAAACAGATTCGGCTATGGTGGCTGGTTGGTTAAAATGCAACAGTATGCCGCAGCTTAGCCTTTCCAACTTGGTAAATGAGTGTATAAGACTCCTTCAGAGAGATTGGATAGTTCAAGTTGAGCATATTTATAGAGAAGGTAATAGAGCAGCAGACTATTTGGCTACTGAGGCTTTGAAGTTCAATCGGGGAGTGTGTATCCTGTCTTCCCCTCCCCGTGGGTTATTCAATATTTTGAGGGAAGATGCAACTGGGGTTACTTGGCCTAGGAAAGTTCGAGATGTAGTGTGCTAGTTGTTCTTGCTGGGTATTCCCCCTCTTTTCCTTTCAAAAAATCTCTATGGTCACATTAATTTTAAAAGGCAATGGTTTGTTTCAATTGGTCAAAAGAAGACCTAAATCAAATATAGTTCGTATTTAATAATTTTCATGAAACTATATTTTGTTTCATAATCATAATCCAAGTTGAGCTCTTATATTAATTTCAGAAGTCAATATTATGACCCCTTTGATTATAATTTCTATATGTAGCATGTAGAATTTGTTTAATTTATGACAATGTATTGGATTTTATTTTTTTCAATATCCAAACAAAGAGTTATTTTCATTATCCGAGTACTATTTTTCTCACAAGGTTTATATAATCATTTGATCACATATTACTATCAAATAACCTAATCCCTATGACCACATTAATTTGAAGGCAAGAATTCAATCCATTTGACTAATATAAAATTAAAATCAACTATAGACCATGTTAATATTTATCATGGAACTATATTTTTCATTCTACAATCATATAATCTAGTCGATCATATATTATAGCCAAGGCCAAATAATCCAAGCTAAGTTACCATCAATAATATAACTTATTTGATCACATTTTCAATATTTAGAAAGCTAGCATATGTAGTTCATGTTTATATATAGAAATTCTATATACATATATTTCTTTTTCATCATTTATGATCATATTTGAATATTAATCAATTGTAATCCTAAGTCATTGGATATATTATATGTTAAGATCATTCTCATGATCTTGTTTAATCCCATAATTATATACTCAATTAGACAAATGTTATTAAATTGATAAACCTTTATTGGAACATTGATTTTTTAATTTCTATCAATTTAATTATTAGGTACACAATACCAATTTAGTCAATCACCCTTATCATTTAATTTAAATTATTTCTAAATGTATACGCTATCATTAGTGGTGTAAGCTAACCCGACTGAGCCGAACATAATCTCATAGGTTGGGTTGGGTTGATCTAGGTGTTTGAGATGGTCGAAACTTAAATTCCTTTTAACCATATGATTTTATATGTTATATAATGGTACCCATATATTTTTATGTTATTAATCAGTTCCCAATTAGTGCAAATCACATTAAGCATTGTACTATGCCCCATAATATAATTGGGTTATATTGAGTGTAAAAATAACCATATGATTCTCATGTAATTATCAACTATGTCATCTGTTATTTGTAATAACTGGTTTCATTAAATAGCACTTCATTTCTTAATATCAGGAACCTTAAGATTAACAAAGGTTAATATTACTATATGGTATCAATATGGTATTAAATGTTGTCATACTTTGGCATGGATATTATATAATCTTATAAGTATCCATGATAATTATGCATGATATTATTAGCATGATAATTATTTTTACTTATAACATTGAGTTATTGTGATCACATATAACATATTCATCCACTTTTATCCGGACTAGGTTATAAAAATAACCATAATATTACTATGATTATACTATGGTTAAGGTTTGTGGATATATATATATATATATATATATATATATATATATATAAATATTAGGATAGGCACCTTACAATTGACATAAAGTCAGTAATCATATATGATATGCTACTCTCATAATACATATGATATATCATATACTAATCATATAAGGTCACATATTACATTCATATATATGTATATGTATAGTAATCATATGATCTTATATATACATATCATATATTAGTCATATCCTTATATAATAGTTATTAGCCTTATACTAATAAGGTTAGTAGTTACTATAGGGTTATGTTTCTTAATAGCATATATATACTATTTAGTAATGCGCTTGATTAATCTTGAGTATTATAGTCATTTTATAACTTTTTAACCCAAAATCTATATATCTGAATTATTCATTGTATGTATATTGTACTCGAAGGTTAACATTATTTCCAAAGATAACCTTATGTATATAATTATTGTTTATTTTTTTCAATGTTTTGGGGGACCCACACCAGCAAGCAGATTACTACTCCTATTTATATATTTTTCATAATTAGTGGGGGCACGTGACAAACCCATGGTGGTCCGCGGGGGGGGGGGGGGGGCGTAATTAGAGTTCTTTGGAGGGAGAGCAATGACCCTAAAGTTGACCGTTAATAACACCCTATTTTCTATTCCTTTTCTTTCTTTCTTTTCTTCTTTTTTTCCTTTTTCTTTCTCAAAGCCCTCTACTGGTGCAAAAGGCATCAACAAGCCGTAGGAAGGTTTTTCACCCGTGGTCTGCATAAATTTTTTTTTTTTTTTTTTGTTAAGATTTACTCCTAGTCTTTATCACCTTTTTCTTAACCTAATCTTTAACACTAATTTATTAATTTCTTGCCTAACATCAACGACTCTAATACCAAAAATTGTAACACCCCATTTTTTACCAAAATAAAAAATAGACATCAACTTCCATCTTCACATATTTCTACAAATTATTTAAAGTGATTAAAATAATATACAAAGTTTAATTTACATATTTTTCTGCAACAGAACCTACAAAAAACTTTTCTAGATCTAAATTGACATTCGCCCATCGTGCTTTACTTTCATGACATCCATTTAACTTTCTCAAAAACCTGAAAATAAAGAAAGAGTGAGCTGAAAAGCCTAGTGGTTCTACCCAATAGTTCCCACGTATTATATATATCAATAGTACGTTGGTACACCCAAGAGGGAGGTGAATTGGGTGTGATGGTCAAATTAAAACTTTTTCAATGACTTAGTGATATACATTGGTACATTGGTAAATTGGAACTAAATATACATACTAACCGTAAAGTAAAATGCATAACTTAAAGCATACTAGAATTTATGTTCGGTCAAGCCTACGTTAACTACCTAATCTCTCAATTAGGATTTTCTCAATCCACTAACTAATTCTCTTACGGGTGAGAACCAAACCGTTATACATGCCCTTTTACAGGTTGAAGGCAAACCTAGTGTAATACTCTGTATTTCACAAAAAAAAAAAAAAAAAAATTAATTAATTTACTATTTGGGCAACGCCAGAACGTTCAGGCGCAATGCCAGAACGTTCAGGCGCATAACAGAACGTCCAGGCGCATGCCAGAACGTTCAGGCGCAATGCCAGAACGTTCAGGCGCAATGCCAGAACGTTCAGGCGCATGCCAGAACGTACAGGCGCAATGCCAGAACGTTCAGGCGCATGCCAGAACGTTCAGGCGCCTGCCAGAACGTTCAGGCGCCAAAAATCTCTATATAAGGAACCCTCCTCATTCTCATTTCTCACACCAAAATCACTCTCCTTATGATTTTCCTTCTTTTTCCACTCATTTTAAGTTTTTAGTTTTTGAGACTCTCTGATCGAGACTCTTGGTACGGAGTCTTGATTATGAGACTACTTCACGAGGCAAACGTTGACACTTTCGATGGAACGTCCAAGCTGATCACTGAACCAGTTACAACATCCTCTATCTTCAAGACATATGGCACAAGTGGAGGGGTAACTGACGAAGAGGTATTCGGCACCACAATAAGAACTGCCGAAAGAATGAGAGACAAGCACGGGCGTTGCCTTCGCAAATGTCGACGCAAGATGCCTGTCAGCGAAGGCCCAACTAATGATTCCAATCCAAATCCTACATCAGACCCCGCCAGTGATCCAACCGATCAACCATTTACTGACGAAGAATTATTTGCCACACTAAATCAACCTACACAAAGTCATGATAGACAAGGTACGCGAGCAAATCCACCAACTTGGAACGTGCCAACTCAAGGCAACACTTCGTACCAAAGAGTTCCAACTCCTGCGGTACAATATCAACCAATTCCACAAGTTGCTGTAAACCAACAACAATAGTACTGGGCGTCACCAAATCTTGGAGGGCCAAACATCCCAATGAGCCCATTGTTTCAAACTTTTTCATCTCAATCAAACCAAGTTATCCAAGGGGTTCCGATTAGGGGATCCCCGCGCAATCAATACAACTACGTTCCACCTATGATTCACCCATACAACCAATACTTTCCTCCAATGCCTATGGCCTACCCTTCACCTACAAGACAAACGACCCATCAACCACCAATGGGACAACCGACTAACCTACTTGAACGGTTGGATGAAATGGCATCCAATATTGCTGCACTCAAAGAGAGCCACAATAATATATTAACTCGTTTGCAAAACTCCAACGCAGAGCGTGCACACTCTCAACCTTCTGTTAGTAGTCATTCTGTACATAACAGTAGATCTCGAAGGAACGGTAGTAGGCAAGAAAGTCAAAATTAATTCCTGGCATTGTAAAACTTTCTTTGATATATATGAATGAAATTGTTTTGTTTAAAGACTATCTTTGGTGGGCAGACTTACAACCACTCTTTCTTTTGTATCACTAACTTTGGAGTGGTATGGGACACAACAAAATTGGATGATACTAAATAAAATGTGGAAGTAAGAAAACCCATGACCTTGTGTGAAAAGAAACATTTGGAGAAAGTTGCATTACTAATATTATCACTAAGTTTACACGGTATGGGACGAGTAAATTTGGACGATACTATTAGTGAACTTCTATTCAGCCAATGTTTTTAGCGACCGTGTTCATACAACTTAACTTGGTTTCCACCCTTATTACTACATTCATGTGGTATAGGACATATGAACTTGGATAATATTCGAACAGACTAAGCGTAAGCGTATGAATGCATAAGATTGCGATAGAACGTTAGATTAGGATATTTACCGAGGCAAATCTTAGACTTCTTATGACTCGTATGGTTTTTCAATGAAATATATGTATGTTCACAACAACCAGAACCAAATCATTTTAAATACTTGCACAGTTTTCTACTTATTATATAAACATTCTAACCTTGTTTGTTTTTACACCATGGCCAAACATACGAGATATATAAGATTATGTGATTGCTCAACAAAAACCTTACACTATACTTAGAAAAAATAGGTGATTTTAATATTGCAGTACTCTCGAAATTGTTGCTGAGCATATTCTAACATTATACTTGGCTACAGTTCCTAAATCTTGGTTTTCCTTTTCTCTTTGCCAGTGAGACAATGCAAACCAGGAAGAGAGGAAGGCCACGTGTTGTTCGTCCCGCAGTGGAGGCACCTCCTGAGATTCAGGAACCGCCGCCTCAGACAACAGCACAGGCCACACCCAACACTGCCACTACATCCGGGCAGGCAATACCACCACCACCCACACCCTTTGCCATGCCTTCAAGCATTGAGACCTTCTTCGCTGGATTTATTGAGGCGATGAAGGTCACTGTTCAAACTGCCGTTCGTGAGACCGCAGCCAGTCAGGTTGCCACGGTTCAAGCACCTGTAAAATTTGGGTCCGAAGCTCAAACCGATCAGATTACTAAATACAAGCGGCTACAACCTCTTACTTTCGATGGTACCATTGATCCTGATGAGGTACAAAAGTGGTTGGATGAGTCCAAGAAGGCTCTTGATGCAATGGGAGTCGATGAGACTCGTAAAATTCCACTAGCAACCTACCAACTTGTTGGTGCCGCAAACACATGGTGGATCACAGTGAAAGAAGACCCAAGGGTCAATATAGCAGATATGACTTGGCAACAGTTTGAATCAATGTTTATTGATGAGTATTTTCCCAGCGCGGTGACAAAGCAGAAGCGCCAGGAATTTGCTAAGTTATATCAGGGAACCATGACTGTCAGAGAATATGCTGGAAAATTTAAAGAATTATCAGTCTACTCTCTCTCCACCATCTCAACGGAGCGAGATAAGAGTGAGAAATTTTATAATGGTCTTCGCCATGACATTCGACAAGCCTTATCAATCTTGGATCTCAAGATTTACAAAGAAGTTGTTGACAAGGCCATGAGCTTTGAACAAGAAAAGCTCTTACAGGAACAGCGAATGAATAAGGGCAAACGGCCTGCCACATTTTCCCAACAAGGCTCGCAACAGGGCAACAAGAAGAAGCCCTACTACAATCAAAACCCAGCCCTCCCAGCCCCAGTTTCGAAGAATGAAGCCACAACACCTGTGGCTGAACCTTCTAACTCTAACCACCAGGGTTTCCGCAACCATGGCCGTGGCGGTCGTTATGGACGAGGTGGCCGTAACAACGGCAATGACAGAGGTTGTGGTCGACACCACAATCAACAAGGCCAGCAGAATCATCAGAATGGCCAGCAACACAATCAGCAGTACAGGCCGACTTGTTACAACTGCGGCCAGAAGGGCCATGTCAAACATCTTTGTCCGCACCTTCAGCAACCAATTCCTGCTATTCCAGTCCAACAAGCACCACCTGCTGCTAATGCCCAACCCAGGCCGAACCAGGGTCAACGGAATCAGGGGCGCCTGAACGTTCAGGCGCAATGCCAGAACGTTCAGGCGCAATGTCAGAACGTTCAGGCGAATGCCAGAACGTACAGGCGCAATGCCAGAACGTTCAGGCGCATGCCAGAACGTTCAGGCGCCTGCCAGAACGTTCAGGCACCAAAAATCTCTATATAAGGAACCCTCCTCATTCTCATTTCTCACACCAAAATCACTCTCCTTATGATTTTCCTTCTTTTTCCACTCATTTTAAGTTTTTAGTTTTTGAGACTCTCTGATTGAGACTCTTGGTTCACATCAAACTTTTAGAAAAGCTTCCAGAATAGAATGGGTTCTAAGATCACTATGAGCACAGCCTTCCACCCTCAGACTGATGGGCAGTCAGAACGGCTTATCCAAATCTTAGAAGACATGCTACGATGCTGCATTTTGGACTTTAATGACGGATGGGCAAAGTATTTGCATCTAGCTGAGTTCGCCTACAACAACAGCTACCAATCGAGTATCGGCATGGCACCATACGAGGGTCTTTATGGTCGGCCTTGCAGATCTCCGGTATGCTGGTTAGATATGGCCGATCGACCGCAATTAGGCCCTGAACTAGTTCAAGAGACTTCTGAGAAGATCACACTAGTAAAGGAACGACTTCGTGTTGCACAAAGTCGACAGAAGAGCTATGCTGACAAACGGCGACAGCCTCTGGAATTTGATAAGGGGGACTTTGTCTTTCTACAAGTCCAGCCCACCCGAGGTGTCAAACGCTTTGGGATCAAAGGAAAGCTCTCCCTGCGGTATATCGGTCCATTTCCGATCATTGAACGTATTGGCAAACTTGCTTATCGTCTGTCCCTTCCCTCGTCCATGCCTAAGGTTCATGACGTTTTTCATGTATCAATGCTTCGCAAGTATCGTCCTGATCCTTCGCATATCATCCCTTTAGTCGAGGTTCGGGTTGAGGAAGGAAATAAGTATCAAGAGAAAGCAATACAAATTTTAGATAGAAAAACTCAAGACCTACGGAGACGTAGCATACCACTTGTGAAAGTGCTCTGGGATAACCACGGCATAGAGGAAGCTACATGGGAACTAGAATCAACAATTAAACAGAAATACCCTGAATTGTTTTCTAGTACCACCTGATGTTGTGATACATTGTATTATTTTCACTTCTAAATACCAGGATGAAACATTGTTTACACTTATCTTCATACATTGTTTCACTTGAATAACTACGCAGATATCTGAAAATCTTATCAATGGATATCGTGATGCACACACGCAGTGGCTCCTTAGCAACCTGCGGCTACTTCGCAAGCAATACCCCTCATCCATACTTGACTTGATTTCGAGGGCGAAATCCCTTTAAGGGGGGTAGAGTGTAATACTCTGTATTTCACAAAAATAAATAAATAAATAAATAATTTACTATTTGGGCAACGCCCGAACGTTCAGGCGCATGCCAGAACGTTCAGGCGCATGCCAGAACGTTCAGGCGCATGCCAGAACGTTCAGGCGCAATGCCAGAACGTTCAGGCGCAATGCCAGAACGTTCAGGCGCAATGCCAGAACGGTCAGGCGCAATGCCAGAACGTTCAGGCGCAATGCCAGAACGTTCAGGCGCAATGCCAGAACGTTCAGGCGCAATGCCAGAACGTTCAGGCGCATGCCAGAACGTTCAGGCGCATGCCAGAACGTTCAGGCGAATGCCAGAACGTACAGGTGCAATGCCAGAACGTTCAGGCGCCTGCCAGAACGTACAGGCGCAATGCCAGAACGTTCAGGCGCCTGCCAGAACGTTCAGGCGCCAAAAATCTCTATATAAGGAACCCTCCTCATTCTCATTTCTCACACCAAAATCACTCTCCTTATGATTTTCCTTCTTTTTCCACTCATTTTAAGTTTTTAATTTTTGAGACTCTCTGATCGAGACTCTTGGTACGGTGCGACGAAGTTCTGTCCGGAGGAAAGCGCCAGATCGGAAAGAAGAAGTTGTTATCTGAAGGTGGGGAACGAAACATAGGTTTGCGTGTTTCATAACTTTTATTAAAGTTTACATTCAATTATTATTATGTCTACTATTCATTTACACTGCATTATGTCAATAATGTTTATGACCTGAATGTCCTAACTTTGCACGTCGTGATACCGACCCTGATAAGGATCACCAGACGTTGCCAAAGTCAGTCTAAATGTCAAGAAAAGACCAGATCAGTAGACTAGACTAGTTCATGTACTGGCATCATACATATCACCACCTAGGGACGTATATGGTTTATGACTCATAGAATAGTTAGAAGCATTGCTCACTATTCATATTATTACTCTGGAGAGGGACGTACATGAGAACTCGGCTATGCCGGGGAGGGACATCAGTACGTGAATCCAGAGCATCGTTCCTGAGGAGGGACGTACAGTGAGAACCTGGCTACGCCCGGGGAAGGACACTTGTACGTGAACTCAGGCGATGTACGCTCATCAAACCATTAATACGTGACGGTGTCATGCATACATACATACTGATTGATTATGATGCTCACATGTGTATTTAAGATATTTGATATTGAAGTATGCTTTATTAATTGTTATACTCATGCACTGTTTACCCACTGAGCGCATTAAGCTCACTCCATTATTATCCAATCTTTCACAGGAAATTAGGGTGGACTGGGTGCAGGTTATGGGGCCCACAATTTATACCCTTTGTTTAATTCATTGGGGATTTTGGGAGTATGTTCCCTTGACCATTTTATGTACAAAAGTATTCTGAATTAAATGAAATCAGATTTGTACTGTGTACTGTATTTCCGCTGCGCACTCTGTTATTACCATTGTGATTGTTCCAAATGCGCGCCCCGTCCGAGAGTGTACCGCCGGTTTAGGCGCGTCCGGGCGGGGTGTGGCACCTATCCTTTTGCAGGCTAAGGATGAACCGCATTTCATTTTTTCGGGATGCGAAAAAACCCATGTTCCTTTTACGAGATAAGGAAGAACTGTTTTCCTTTTACGGAATAAGGAAGAACCGTTTCTCTTTTACAGGTTCAGAGATAACCTATCCTTTTACAGGTTAAGGACGAACCTATCCTTTTACGGGTTAAGGATGAATCGATTTTCCTACTTACAAGTGCGGATGAACCTTATCATGATTTCATCCTGAAATCATCAAGTGAACTACATTCACTTGACCTGGTTGTTTCGATTCAGAAACACACCAACATTACAACACAAAATAATAATGTTGGCTCTAACTAAGTAGAACACTTTATAATTAAGCTCATATGCATAACATTACAAAGATGTATAAATTTGAATATGTAATGCTGAGAGACATACACTTATAGTCATTTACCTTTCAATGTTCGGTATTGCTCAAGTACAATTTCGAAAAGCGTGAGTGATAATGTAAATCAATTGAGTGCTTCTTCAAAAACATTATAATACCATTAAAATATTGAAGTTGAAAATCACAGGACCAGTGTAAAACATAGACTCAGATAGTTTTCAAAATAGATAAAATATATAAGTGTGAAAACTTCTGGTTCTTTATTCAGTAGTTAACACAACTACTGATATAGTTCGATATAGTATTTAAGATATGCAATCAAGTACAGCTGTATGTCTCATGAACAATTTCTCAAATTCCTTCATCAGCATGATTGATGTTAAGTATAAATTTAGGTTGAGAATTTGAGTAGAAACAAGTTGAAATAGATTTTCAAAGATAGAATATAATTGAAGCTCAATATGAAAATCTTTTGACTAAGTAAAGTATCAGTGAAGAATACTTAGAAAACGTAGAACATTTGAAAAAATTTTGAAAGATTGAACAATGACTAACATTCAAAAAGTTTTTGGCACAATAAAAATTATTGGCCAGTTGTTTGATTCAAAGTGTTGGTATTTATAGACTTAATAGATAATAGTCGTTAGACATTTGAAATCCAAATACAATGTGAACGTTTACACACAACAGCTAGAATGTTATATGAAAATGACAATTGTAATTTTCACTAACACTCTGGTTCTTTTCAGATTACATGAATAAAGAAAGTTTTAGAAAACTTGATTCATGCATCAGAGAAAATATCTGATAAATTTGAAAAGGATTTTGTACAAAGATCCATTATGAAAAAATAGACTGATATAGCGTATTTGTCAGAGCAGTGACGGTTGTTGAATTAGCGTCTTGATTCCGTAATCAACATCTTGACGCATAATATCAACTTTGTCGTTTTGTTCCTTGAGGGCGCTCATTATGTATAAGCATTCTTTTGAACAGTGAAGTGAGGGCGCTACTAATTCGTGAGCGTCTTGACTTGTTTTGCGACATAAACGACTAAATCCTGAGGGCGCTAATGCACAGTTAGCATCCTGTTTTGTTTTAGAACAATTTAGTACTTGAGGGCGCTACTTTATGTGTAAGCGTCCTATCTTTTAAAACATAAAACACACGGGCGCTACAACAATGTAAGCGTCCTGTCATTTCAAAATATTTGAAAACAAAACTAAGTGAGCTAAATGACAATCAGCGCCTTGAAAATTATTAAGTTGATTCACAAAGATGAGGGCGCTCCTATTCAGGTAGCGTCCTGATAGTTTATCCAACTTATAACTATCAACGTCCTCAAAGATAAACTCTTTGAAGAACTTATAAATCTTTTAGTAAGTTGATGCTGAGTCAGCGTCCTGACAACTGTAGAGGTTAACTAAAGGGAGACAGCTACTTACAAGTAAGCGTCGTGATGAATCATTTCAATTCAACCTTGAATGTTATCAGCACCCTAATGAATCATCAGCGTCCTAATGAATCATCAGCGTCCTAATGAATCATTATCGTTCTGACTTATCAAGTTCAGAAGAGTGCTGCTAAATCATTAGCGTCTTGAAAGAATCTTGAAATGTAGTTTTGACTCGCGATTAAAAATACGATAAAT
Organism: Paratinospora sagittata; assembly: GCA_035771175.1. Lineage (NCBI taxonomy): Eukaryota > Viridiplantae > Streptophyta > Magnoliopsida > Ranunculales > Menispermaceae > Paratinospora > Paratinospora sagittata. Next base: position 15,684,095 of record CM069611.1, on the reverse strand, counting down.
GCAAAAAAAAACTCGGTAAATTTAAAATTAAACATAAAAAATTAAATCATTTGAAATTCCGTAAAATGTATGATCAAAACATTCAAATATGCAAGTGATTTGCGCGTGGTTTTGTAAAGCGTTTCAGCAATATCGATTAGAGAAAGATAATCTTTAAATCCAACTCTTCATTATGAGATCTTCGATGTGAACTTCGTGCTTGAGTTGAATTTCGTGAACGTTAATCGAAAGATGTAGTCTCGAAGCTTGATCGAATCATTCGGTTAATGTGATCTTGAAATCATGATATGATCTTTGAGGTCCTTTGATTGAAACGATCTTAAATGTCTGATATGACTTTGAGTTCCTTGATCGAATCATTCTTTGGTTGTTTGCTTTCCTGAGGTGCTGAGATAAGTTTTTGATTAATGCTTGTTAGCAACGAAAAAGATTTTGTTTGTGATCATCAAAATATACTTCATCAATACCTTTGATGAATCTTCAATACCGATTACTAAAGATGTCGCACTATCCTCCTATTCCAAAACTTTCATCACCAAAAGAGGGTTGACAGATGAGGAATTATTTGGTGCCACTTCAGAGGAAAACAATGAAAGAGCTAGTAATAACACAGTGTAGTAGGTGCAAGATTCCTACCAGGGAAATGCCAAATAATGAAGCAAGTCAGAACACTGAAACGAACCCAGACCCAAATAATGAACAACCCAATCATCATTATGTCACGGAGGAAGAAATCTTTGGGAACCCGAAGGGGAACTTTGAGCAACCGTAACCAAATCAAGACAGACAAGGGTTTCCAACTCAAGAGGTATCCTACCAGCTGACTCCACAATTTCCTGTGAACCAACCACAACAAAATTGGGCAACACCAAACTTTGGAAGACAAGATACCCCGATGAGTCCACTTTTTCAAGACTTTCCGACTCAAGCAAATTCAACCTTCCAAGAAGTCCCAGTTAGGGAAACCTCATATCATCAAACCAACTACCCTCTACCAATGGCTCAACTATCCTAACATTTTCCAACAATACCTAAAACCAATCTTCCACCTATGGGACAGCCGGCCCACCAACCGTCGATGGGACAACCTGCCTACCCTCTCCCTAGAGGACAACCAACTAGCCAATTTGACCAGCTACAGTTGCTGGTGTCTAGTGTTGTTGAAATGCATGAAGATTATAAAGCCTTGATGAATCGTATGCAAACCATGGAAGAGCGGCAAAACGCCCCTTAACATTCTTCTAGCAGTCACTCCGCAACTAGCAAGAGAACTAGGCGTAATAGTGGGTAGGGAAATTAGGAAAATTACTGGCATTGTAACACATTTTTTATTATTATGAATGAAATGTTTTGTTTGAGACTATGTTTGGTGGGCCGACTCACAACCATTTTTTCTTTTGTATCACTAACTTTGGAGTGGTATGAGACACAACAAAATTGGAAGATACCAAATAAAACGTGGAAGTAAGAAAACCTACGACCTTGTGTGGAAAAACATCTGGGGAAAGTTGAATTACTAACATTATCACTAAGTTTACACGATATGGGACGAGTAAACTTGGACGATACTATTAGTGAACTCCTCTCCAGCTGATGTTTTGTAGAGACCGTGTTCATACAACTTAACTTGGTTGAACCCCTTATCACCAAATTCATGTGGTATGGGACATACAAAGTTGGATAATAGTCGAGAAGACTGAGCAAAAGAGTTTGAACACATAGGAATGTGATAGAACCTTAGACCAGGATATTTACCGAGGTTAATCTTAGAATCTCTATGACTCGAATGGATTTTCAAAAAAAAAGGTATGTACCTTCACAATAACCAGAGCCAAAATATTTGAAATACTTTAAAAAAAAATTATACTTATTATATAAACACTTTAACCTTGTTTTAGGTCATGGCCAAACATACGAGGCACATAAGATTCTTTGATTCCTCCTCACCAAAACCTTACACCATACCTAGAAAAATAGGTGATTTTATAATTGCAGAACTCTCGAACTTATTGTTGAGAATATCATATCACTATACTTGGCTACGTTTCCTAAAGCAGAGTTTCTATTTTTCTCTTTGCCAGTGAGAAAAATGCAACCCAGAAAAAGAGGAAGGTCACGCACAGTCCGTCCAATAGAGGAGGCACCTCCTGAGACACAAAATCAAGAACCACCGCCTCAGACGACAGAGCAGGCCACACACGACACTGCCACTACGTCCTGAACCCACACCCTTCGTCATGCCTCTGGGCATGGAGCACTTTTTCGCCAGATTTATTGAGGCGATGAGAGTGACAATATAGTTGGTCGTCCGTGAGACTGCAGCCAACCAGGTAATCACCGTACATGCACCTATACGATTTGGGTCGGAAAGCCAAACCAACCAGATCACGAAGTATAAAAGGTTCCAGCCCCTTACCTTTGCTGGCACCATTGATGTGGATGAAGCGCAAAAATGGTTTGATGAGTCAAAAAAGGCTCTTAAGGCTATGGGAGTCGACGAGGGTCAAAAAATTTCAGTAGCTTCCTACCAACTTGCTGGTGGAGCTAACACTTGGTGGATAACGGTGAAGGAAGACCCACGGGTCAATGTAACAAACATGACTTGGCTGGAGTTTGAGTCATTGTTCATTGATGAGTACTTCCCTAGCGTAGTGAAGAGGCAAAGACGCCAGGAGTTTGTCAGGCTCTCCCAAGGTAGCATGACAGTCCGAGTGTATGTTGTCAGGTTCAAGGAACTATCAGTCTTCTCTCTCTCCACCATCTCAAAGGAGCGAGATAAGACCGAGAAATTCTATAATGGCCTTCGTTCAGACATCCGACAGGCCCTGTCAATCTTGGATCTCAAAAATTAGAGGGAGCTAGTCAATATGGCCATTAACTTTGAGAAAGAGAAAACAGAGCAAGAACAGAGAAAAAATAGGGGAAAACGGCTTCCAACTTTTTCCCAACAGGGCACTTAGCAGGGCAGCAAGAAGAAGTCATATTTTAATCAAAACCCAGCCCTCCCAGTCCCCTGTGCAAAAACACGAGGCCATGGCATCTGCGACTAAACTTCTAACCCTGGCTATCAAGGTTTTTATTATCATAATAGAGGAAACCGCAATGGCAGGGGTGGTCAACGCAATGGCATTGGCAGAGGTGGTGGCCAGCAACACCACAATCAGCACGGCCAATAGAACCAACAACAAACGCTTCAACAACAAAGGTTGACTTGTTACAACTGCGGCTAACAGGGCCATGTAATTTTTTTGTCCCCACCCTCCACAACCGCGACAGCCAGTTCCCACAATCCCAGTCCAACAAGCACTACCTGCTGCTAACGCCTAGCCTAGGTAGAACCAGTAGAGGCAACAAGGCAAAGCGTATGCCGTCGTTCAACAACCATTTCCAGAAAATAATGTAGTGGAAGGTACATTTCCTTTATTCAATACAATGGTGCATGTCTTGTTTGATTCGGGTGCTATGCACTCCTTTATATCTTCTGCATTGGTAAGACATTTGGGGTTGCAACCTGAACCCACAAATATCACAATCTATGTCTCAACACCAATAGGATCCGGTACTGACATGAAAATGAAGTGTTCTAGATGTGAACTTCGAATGTTAGAGCAAATAATTTATGCAGATCTCCTAGTGATGGACATAGAAGACTTTGACATCATCCTCGGCATGGATTAGCTAGCACCACTGAATGCTAAAATCGATTGTTTGAAGAAGCAGGTTCTGTTAACCTTACCCACTGGGGAGTTTGTCAAAATTTTGGCAACGACGAAATGGATACACAACTTGACTGTTGCACTCCTCAAGGCACAGCTCCGAGCCCTATCCCTTAGTGATAACAATGAATCATCATCAGTATACCCTCTTGAAATACATGATGTCTCGGTTATATCTGAATTCCCAACAATTTTTCTTAATGACCTTCCTGGTCTACGTCTAGTTCGAGAATTCAATTTTGAGATCAAACTCATACCAGAGATTGGACCCATCGCAATTCCTCCATACATAATGTCCAATGTCAAGCTGGTTGAGTTGGACAAACAACTGAAGGAATTGGAGAGTACTGGCTTCACCAGTTCTGTTTGTTCGCAAAAAGGATGGTTCGTTATGACTTTCCATCGACTATCGCAAGTTGAATAACGTCACCATCAAGAACAGATACCCATTGCCCATAATCAATGACTTGTTCGACCAACTTAGAGATGCTAAATATTTCTCTAAGATTGATTTACGATCCGACTATCATTAACTCCGGATCAGAGAGTCGGACATAAATAAAACGACTTTCAGAAGTCGGTACGGTCATTAAGAGTTCTTAGTCATGCTATTCGGTCTAACAAATGCACCTGCAGCGTTCATGGATTTGATGAACCGCATCTTTAGACCATATTCAGACCTATTCATGGTTGTCTTTGTAGATGATATCTTGATATATTCACCAACAAAAGAAGACCATAAGATAAATCTGAGGATTGTCCTCCAGACCTTAGGAAGCCATTAGTTTATGCAAAGTTGAGTAAGTGCGAATTTTGGGTAAAAAACGTTCAATTCCTAGGCCATGTGGTTTCAGGCAATGGCACTGAAGTGGATCCTTCAAAAGTTGAAGCGGTATTAAACTGGAAGCAACCTACCACAATGAATCAAATTCAGAGTTTCCTTGGTTTGGTTAGCTACTACAGACGCTTCATCAAGGACTTCTCCAAGATTGCTGAACCTATGACCAAATTCACTCGGAAAGACGTACGATTCATCTGAAACACAACATGTGAATCATCATTTCAGGAATTAAGAAAGTGCCTCATGACAGCACTAGTACTAATCACTCTAAGAAATGGAGTTCAATTTTCACTATACAATGACTCCTCTCTCCAAGGCTTGGGTGCTTGTTGCATGTGCTTCTAGGCAACTAAAGATTCATGAGGGTAATTACCGAACACATGACTTGGAACTTACAACTGTCGTATTTGCACTGAAGTTATGGCATCACTACCTATACGGTGAAAGGTTTGAGGTCTTCTCGGATCACAAGAGCCTCAAGTACATCTACACTTAGAGAGACCTAAACCCCCGCCAAAGACGATGGTTGGAATTTTTGAAAGATTATGACTTTACACTCCAATACCATCCGAAAAAAGCCAACGTTGTGGCTGATGCCCTTAGTAGAAAATCTTCTGCTGCTCTTGTACTTTTAACTTCGAAATGGGGAAGTTGGCTACATAAATGGAGAATTTTAACTTACAGCTCATTGAGGAGGGAGGAAGATCATGCTTCTCCCAATTATCAGCCAACTCTGAGCTTATTCGAAAAATTTCAGCTGCTCAAGCCAACGACCCAATCTTAATGGAAATAAGAGAATTTCTCCTCAGTGGATAGGACCTTCCCTACTGGTCCGTCTTCGATGACAAGGCAGTTTTCTACAAAAAACGTATCTGCCTACCGAATGATCCTGAAGTTCAAAAAGAAGTGCTCACTGAAATGCATTGCTCGAGGTTTGCTATGCATCCTGGGGGAGACAAGATGTACAAAGATGTCAAGCAACAATTCTGGTTATCTGGGATTAAGAAGGTTATTGCAGACTTTGTTGCTCGATGTCTCGTTTGCCAACATGTAAAAGCAGAACGCAGACTTCCTTCCCGACTTCTCCAACCTTTACCCATTGGAGAATGAAAGTGAGAGAACATAGCAATAGATTTTGTTATGGCCTTACCTCGAAATAATAAAGGGCAAGAAGCAATTTGGGTTATCATTGACAGACTTACAAAGTGTACACACTTTTTACCAATAAAGTTCTCGGATAACCCCATCAAGCTAGCCGAATTTTATGAAAAAGAGATTGTGCGCCTCCATGGCATACCTCTCACAATCGTATCTGATCGAAATCCTCGATTCACATCAAAATTTTGACAAAGCTTCCAGGGTAGAATGGGCTCCAAGATTACCATGAGCACAACTTTTCACCCACAGATTGACGGGCAGTCGGAGCGTTTAATCCAAATCTTGGAGGACATGTTACAATGTTGCATATTGGACTTTCATGACAGATGGGTAAAACACTTACATTTGGTTGAGTTTGCATACAATAACAGCTACCAATCCAGTATCGGCATGGCGCCATACGAGGCTCTCTATGGTCGCCTATGCAGATCTCCAGTATGCTGGTTAGACATGGCCGATCGACCGCAATTGGGGCCAGAACTAGTTCAAGAAACTTCTGAGAAGATTAGACTACTAAAGGAGCGACTTCGTGTAGCACAAAGTCGACATAAGAGCTATGCTGACAAGCGGAGACAACATTTAGAATTTGACAAGGGGGACTTTATATTTCTAAAAGTCCAGCCTACAAGAGGTGTCAAACGCTTCGGGATCAAAGGATAGCTCTCTCCACGATATATCAACCCATTTCAGATCATCGAACGTATTGGCAAACTAGCCTATCGACTATCCCTTCCCTCATCCATGTCTAAAATTCATGATGTTTTCCATGTATCTATGCATTGAAAGTATCGTCCTGATCTTTCACATATCATCCCCCCTGGTCGAGGTTCAGGTTGTAGAAGGAAACAAATATCAGGAAAGAGCGATACAAATTCTGGATAGGAAAATTCAAGAATTGAGGCGACGTAGCATTCCACTTGTAAAAGTACTCTGGGATCACCACGGAGTAGAGGAAGCAACTTGGGAACTAGAAGAAACAATTAAACTGAAAGACCCCAAATTATTTTCTAGTAATAATTGATGATGTGATACATTGTACTATTTCACTAATCAATGAAATTATGAAACTTCCTTTACAATATCTTAATATATCATTTCATTTAAATAACCATGCAGATGTCTAAAAACAACACCGACGGAAGTAATGAACCATACACGCCATGGTCTACTTGGCAACCAGTGGAGACTCCTTCAAATTCTGATACAAACCACAACTTCTTTGCATCACCAACTCCCTCACCTCAGCGCGAACAATCCCTATCGCTAGAGTTTGTATGGCTATATCATAATGAGATTACCCAAAACAATCCAGTGCCCTCATCTTGGCAGGATCTCCTACCAAAATTGCCAGGTTGCCGAATTCGGGCAACTGCACGATAAAACATTCTGCTACTTAACCTACCTCCCCTGAAACGCTGCAACTTGCAGTGCCCTACACCACCATCTGTTAGCCAAATGTCGAAACCTTCTGAGGACAAATCCGATTCCATTTGGCCTCCATTGTTTGATGATGTCGAGGATTCAACAAGCCACGGTATAATACAAGGACCTTACCAACATTACCCTGATCTTGTGAATGACGACAAAGGCGGTGAATCTCACGAAGACAACAATCAACACTCCATGGACTGAAATTTCAAGGGCAAAATTCTTTTAAGTGGGGTAGAGTGTAATATCCCTGGTTTACATGAAAAATAAAAAATAAAAAATCGAGACGTTCTGGCATGTCTTTTTCTATAAAAAGAACCCTCCCCCCCATCATTTTCACACTACTCCTCCTCACTCTCTCTACCTCTTCTAGAGACACACACTCTCTCTCTCCTCTTTTTGAGACTCTCTTTTAGAGACTCTCCTTGCGGTACGTAGCAGTTCTGCTCAGGAAGAGGCGCCAGTTTTGGAAATAAGTTTTATCTGAAGGTGGAGAACGAAATATAGGTTTGCGTGTCTTATGAATTTTGTCAAAGTTTTCATTCATTTATCATTATGTCTATTATTCATTTACACTGCATTATTGCGTATAATGTTCATACATATCATAGTTATGCCTTAATATTTGAAGTCTATATATTACACTATTACTACGCCAGATTAGTGGTCAATTTGACTCAACCAGAATTAGTCTTTTTCTCAATAACTTTAAATAGTGAATGGGAGGCAGCTTGTTGCTCTAGAAGACTTGATATTTAAGCGAAATCTCGTGTTCCCACCTCTCGACCTGGAAACTGGTATGGTTGGTCCTATTGAAAGTTGTTTGCGTCTATAAGTGCTCACTATTATCGATATTTTCCCTGGGGAAGGACGTACAATGTGAACCCAGGATTACGTGGGGATGGACATTTGTACGTGAACCCAGAGCTATGAATGATCACAGAACTTATAGCACCCGTACCTTTAGATGACATCATTTTGACCCATAGTTTACCCGTAAAGTACGCGGTATACATATTTGTATATGTATATGTATGCGTATTTGACGCTCGACGCGAGTAGGTTTGAGTGTCTTTGCATGATTTTAGGTCATAGAGAGTACGCATGAAGTTTCGGAACCATCGGAGACTCGTTCGACGTCGAAACATGTCGAAAACGAAGTTTTGGATCCAATGGAGCTTGCTCCATGAAGAAAGAAATTTCTGTCACCGATTACATCAATGACTTAATCTCCTAGATTCGTGGTCCAATTGAGCTGAAATTTTGTCGGCTTATTCTTCTCTGATAGATCTTAATTATGAACAGTGAAGATCTTGATCGGAGGTATCTACCGTGAGTTATAAGACTCCACACACTGTTTCATAGATTTGCGAATTTTCTTGCGCAGTTTTGATCAAACTGTTGTATCTCGTAATCCCACAGTTGGATTGAGCTAAAATTTTACCAGAAGGTTGAAAACGGACTCATCCAAATTGATAACTGTTAAGATGTTAAGCTGGTGAGTAGTTTGCAAGAAATTGATTATCTAAATGCGAGTAATTGCAGCAGGAAAATCTATTTTTTGGCAGATTTTTCTAACTTTCATGTGTGGGCCCAAAAATGAAACAAAACCTCTATATAAGCCAAATGAACGTGGTTTTCTTCATTTTTTCACTTTTAAGAGGGCTAGAGAGCTTGGGAAGGAGATAAATAAGGGCAGAAGAGAAAAAAGGGTGAAGTTTGAGTCTTTTTGGTGATTTTTGCCCAAAAACACCCAAGATAATCATTTCCTCCCCATTCTTCCTCATTTTTCTTCCTTCTATTACTTTCCTTCATGCATGCAAACTGATTTTTGACCTAGGGTTTCCATGAATCCCAAAATTTTAGGGTCCTTGACCTAGGGTTTGCATGTATGGACCATTTTATGCTTGTTTTTCATGTTAATGACCTTCCCTAACCTCAATCAACACCTAAGGGGTGTTTTCCATCCACAAATCCTGAAATTTAAGGGAGTGGTGGAAAACCAATGTGAAGCAACAATAACTCATTTGATTTCCACCTAACGACTTCAAAGGTTCTCGATCTCCTTGTGGGTCTCACAATGGCCTAAGTTATATTTCCCATTCTCCAACCCAAGGTACCCTTTTGTGAAGCATCTACCTTAAGTCTATGATCATCTAATCTGTGGCCAAGGGATCAAAAGCATTAAACTCAGAAAAATATAAATAAACTAGAAAACTTCATTAACAACAATCAATCAATAAAACCTACAACATAGTTTCAAGCTTGGATCAATCTACACCTCTAGATAGAGGATTTAGTTCATAACTTGAGAGAAAAAAGCATGAAATAACATGATGAGCATAAATCTAAAACCAGAAAAACAAAGTAGAAGGAAGGGAAAGTGTAGGAGATTCTTCAATGATCTTCAATCTTGTTTTTCTCTTCGCTTCCAAACCCTGGCTGTCTTCCTTGCTTTCCACAATCTTTTTTTCCTTTCCTTGATGCTTTGAAAACCCTACACAATGGTCTTTATATAGCTACAAGTCCGTAGGAAGTCGTCCAAGTGAAGTCCAAGTCAAATTAGGAAAGTTTGCAACAAAATTAGAAAGTTTCTAATTTTTAATCGCACATCCGCCATCTTCCTCGCCCTTTTTCTTCTTGTTTTTTACTCCAAATAAATCTCAAAAACCTTTAAGATTTTATTATTTCAAATAAGGATTCCATAGAAACAAGCCACGTCCAATTCAGAGTTAAATCAAGAAAGTTATGGCCTAAATACAAAAGCCACGCAGTTCCTATTTTGCACAGCGCCGCGATGGGCGCCTCGGTGCCGAGAATGATGTTTTTTCTGCGTTTTTCTTCCTTTTTCTTCTATCTTTGACACCTTCTTGCACACGTATCTTCCTTCCAACTTCTTGCAACTTGTTTCAAACCTCTAAATCAACTTTAGGTCCATCAAAACAAACCACATTAAGTGCGTATCATGCTTTTATAGTGTCACACCCCACGGGTGTGATGGGTACCTCCTACTCGAGCGTACCCCAGCCACTATGATCCCATAATATTATCCCATCCCAGTCAACAGCCCTCTCAACAGTGTCTAGTACCCCCGGGATCATTTGTCCACACTATTTATCATGAACAGTGCAGGGCCTCCCCCGGATTCGAACCTCAAACCTCATATAGTTTGATTTCGCAATCCGAGTAACCACTGAGCTACTAGACAGTGTTGAGTGGGTTGTGTACTGGGATGGGACAATATTATGGGATCATAGTGGCTGGGGTACGCTCGAGTACGAGGTACCCATCACATCGCGGGGTGTGACAAAAAGGCCTTATGTATACATAAAGCACTATGATCTCATAGTATTGTCCCATCCCAGTAAATTGGTTCAATGGCTACTCGGATTGCAAAATCAAGCTATATGAGGTTTGAGGTTCGAATCAGGGGGAGGTCCTGCACTGTTCATGATTAATTGTGTGGACAAATGATCCCCGGGTACTAGACACTGTTGAGTGGGCTGTGTACTGGGATGGGACAATATTATATGGTGCTATGGCTGGGGTACACTCAAGTAGGAGGTACCCATCACATCCGCGGGGTGTGACATATAGTCTCATGAGATATCCTATAAAAATCTAAACCGAAATAATGCAAAAATACCAAAACTTGACAAAACTATCAAATAACCTAATTTATGATAAACTAACCTAATATATGAACTAAATACCATAAAACACACCTAAAACATACTCCAAAACACATACTAAATTCCTACTTATAAAATACTCTCAAACTTAGGGCTTTGATCGTTCCGAGCAAAGGGAAAACAAAACTAAAAAATCAATCAATCAAACTACCATCCTAATCTCAAACAAATTAAAAATTTGATTCGAAATATCATGCAAGATCATCATTATGGCCTATAAGATCACGTTAAAAGATAATAACTCGTTAGAAAGTTTCAAGAGTGTCAGAGATGTCTAGATTTTCAATCCAACTTCTAACCTAACCTCATCTTCCAATCTCAAACGCACCATCATATAGTTAATCTCATAAAATCATTCATAAAATCATTCATAAAATTCATAGACAAGTGCAAGCAAGTATGAAGTGTAAGTGATCTCAAATAAATATATATAAAGTGAATCCCATAGGCAAGTCTTTCATACCACTCTCCACTAATGTAGATCACATGACATTTAGAATCAATAGGTCTTTCTTAGGTTATAATGTATGGCCAAGGTTCAAAGGTAGGAAAAATTGGAAAAATTTATGCTCAAAACACCCTAAGCACTTTGATCTTTTACAAACATCCACAACATTACATTTAGAACCAAAAAAACCAATTTCAGCACATATATCCCCTCTGTAAATATTCAATCTTTTCATTCCATTCCTCATTCTTTTGTTTGCTTGTTTTCTTATTTTCAAAGAACAACTACACCCCCAAACTTATTTCTTTTCATAATCATGGGCATAGCATTATTTTCTTCTTCTTCTTTTTTCATTTTCTTTTCATTTTCAATAAAACTCATAAGCAAATTTCTCATTTTTTTTCTTCTTCTTTGTCACCCTTTTTTTTCGCTTTTCTTTCCCATTGTTCTTTCATGCAAATAATAACACTGTAACATGATCAAAGTGTATAAGTTACATAGGTTCAAAAACAGAGAAATTAAACATGATAAGCTCAAATTTCCTGATGTATAGGGCACAAAGAAAAAGATATTCAGCTCAAAATGGGAACTATGGATAGAATAAAAAGTAAGGTAGGTTATTTGCCTTAAACTTATCCAAACATGGCCTAAATCATTTTCCTTATGGCATGCTCACTAGGATTTCGCCTCAAGTGATAATCAAACTTGTTCTAGGATTTCTAGAGATCTAATATATATAACTTTACTTGCACAAATCCAATCCAAACAAATCATGATTCCACAAAATCAACCACACTAGACATGTAGAGAATTTCCAACAAAACCAAATTTAAAGTTGAATCAAGCACACAGACTTATAAATTACTCTCTACATTATCCTAGAGTCATGTTCATATACATGTTCTCTTATCATTGGCCATTCAGAAAAATAAAATAAATATAGAATCAAATCATAATTTGTAAAATTATAGAACATCCTAACCTAAAATTGCCACATCTTTATCATGACAAGTCAAAAACAATCAAAACTCTCCCCCCAAACTTAAAACAAGCATTGTCCTCAATGTTTCACAGTAAAAAACATATTCAGAAAATGGATGGGAATAAAAGAAAAAGATGTTGAGAAAACCCCCTTTAACCCAAAAAGTTAAAATCTCCACATAAGCTTTTCACCCTCTTCATGTAGCTTGCATAAGGACCCCCAAACTTGATCTAGAACCTGAGAATGAGATAGCAAAAGATATGTCATTGGAAAAGGTAGATACTAATCAATTATATAAACCAAATAAATAAATAAATAAATAAAATAAACAAAAAGGTAATCGATGGTTTGCCTCCCAACAAGCGCTTAGTTTAAAGTCCTCAGCCCGACTTCTTCTACTTGCTTAAACCGAGTATGTTTCCTTATTATTTCGAGCATCCTCCTATCTTCCTCATTGTTTAGCATTAATGGCGGCGGACTTGTGCACTTCTCCCATAAAAGTTCATACGAACGATTAGCAAATAGAAACACAAAGTCCGATGAAGCCTCACTCCTATCTAACGGAGGAATGTCATCAAAATACTCAAATGGTGCTTTCCAAATGTTTATGCATTGATTTTCAAGCACCTCTAAATGGTTTTGAGCATCATCAGTAACCTCCTCAACTTTAGCTTGTATTCCTTGAGCAAACGGATCCTCAAAATCAAAAGCATACTTTGTGACATCCAAACACTCTTCCATCTTGATAGGCACCACATCAACATATGGCATCATAAGATCGCCCGATTGCACATCCCTTGTCACCTCTTGATCACCACACTCAAGTACATCCACCGGTTGAGTATTCATCTCTTCTCCTCTTGATGCCTCATAGCACTTCATCACTTCTAAAATACTCAATTGTCTTAGTGGAGGTGGTGGTGGTGGTGTTATGTCTTGACATAATGAAACAGCCCCCTTAACATCTTTTTCATCGCTCAATGTGAAGACATTGTATTGCTTGTTCGAGTTCACCTCGGTAGTACTAGGAAATGGACCATATTGTTGGGCATTCATGTTTGAAGCTAGTTGCCCCATTTGCACTTCAAGGTTTTTCAGTAAAGCCCTAGTCTCCATCATGCCTGAGCTCAACTTATCTTCAAAAGAAGACTCATCCTCTACTTGATAGTAGAAATTTGATTGAGGTTGCAAGGCATTCCATGAATTATCATAGGAGTAGTTCTCATGGTTATAAATACCCGAATGGTATTGGTAGGGTAAAGGGTTACCCATACAATCATAAGCCCAATGGTTACCATATTGAACTTGCTCCATATTTGAATAAAATGTTGAATATCCCATGCTTGAAACTCCCATTCTCTCCAAAGTAAGTTGAGATCTAGCATCAATAAAATTATATATTTGATGTTGAAGGTGGGATATTGATGCCGACAATGTTGTAATAAGATCAACTTGCCCAAAACTGTCTTGAAAAGTTGAGTGGTTGAAATTGTACGCCATTGCTCTACAAAAGAAAAAAGAAAAGAAAATCTAAATTAAAATCAAAGTTAGTTACTAACGATATTAGTGAAAATATATAACCGATGAGATATCGGGTTGTCGTCCTCTAGGATTGATACTCACACTAAATACCACGTTTACTAATTCTAAGTTTATTTAGAAAATCAAATTCGAGAGTTCAAATAATTAAAAACAATGATGAAAGGAATTAAGTATTAAACTAACAATGCAATAGAAAACTAATGAGAAAATCAATGGTATAATGGTCTAGAGGTTCAATATCACCTTACACTCAACTATGCATTTATATATATATTTATTTATTTATCATTAAATCAATTCTTTCGTTTATAAGTCAGAAATTGCAACCTTTCAAATTCCCTCTTTTGAAGAAAAACTAGAGCATATTATTGTTGTCTTGGTTTAACTCTTTCGATGAAAACCGAAAACAACAATAACTCATTAAGATCTATGATTTCCACCTAACGACTTCAAAGGTTCTTGATCTCCTTGTGGGTCTCACGATAGCCTAAGTTATATTTCAAATTCTCCAACCCAAGGTACCCTCTTGTGAAGCATCTACCTCAAGTCTATGATCATCTAATCTGTGGCCAAGGGATCAAAAGCATTAAACTCAGAAAAATATAAATAAACTAGAAAACTTCATTAACAATAATCGATCAATAAAACCTACGGCATAGTTTCAAGCTTGGATCAATCTACACGTCTAGATAGAGGATTTAGTTCATAACTTGAGAGATAAAAGTGTGAAATAACATGATGAACATAAATCTAAAACCAGAAAAACAAAGTAGAAGGAAGGGAAAGTGTAGGAGATTCTTCAATAATCTTCAATCTTGCTCTTCTCTTCGCTTCCAAACCCTAGCCGTCTTCCTTGCTTTCCACAATCTTTTTTTTTCCTCTCCTTGATGCTTTGAAAACCTACACAATGGTCTTTATATAGCTACAAGTCCATAGGAAGTCGTCCAAGTGAAGTCCAAGTCGAATTAGGAAAGTTTGCAACAAAAATAGAAAGTTTCTAATTTTAAATCGCACATCCGCCATCTTCCTCGCCATTTTTCTTCTTGTTTTATACTCCAAATAAATCTCAAAAACCTTTTAACTTTTATTATTTCAAATAAGGAATCCATAGAAACAAACCACGTCCAATTCAGAGTTAAATTAAGAAAGTTATGGCCTAAATACAAAAGCCACGCAGTTCCTATTTTGCACAGCGCCGTCGTGCCCATAATGATGTTTTTTCTTCGTTTTTCTTCTATCTTTCACATCTTCTTGCACATGTATCTTCCTTCCAACTTCTTGCAACTTGTTTCAAACCTCTAAATCAAATTTTGGTCCATCAAAACACCTTCAAAACAAACCAAATTAAGTGTGTACATACTTTTATAGTCTCATGAACTAACCTATAAAAATCTAAATCGAAATAATGCAAAAATACCAAAACTTGACAAAACTATCAAATAACCTAATTTATGATAAACTAACCTAATATATGAACTAAATACCATAAAACACACCTAAAACATACTCCAAAACACATACTAAATTCATACTTATCAAAAGTCTCAAAGATAACTATTGTGAAAACAGATCGACTTAAACGCTTTCTTGACCAGAAAATTCGACTAACTTTCAAAAAGTGTTTTAGCTCAGAGAATTTTCGGTGGCTAACAAATTGTTAAGTGTCTGTATTTATAGACTTCTAGAGATGAAGTTGTTGTTCATTTGAATTTGAATTTCAAATATGAACGTTTACTCACAACAGCTAGAATATGTCACTATAGTGGCAACTGCACAATTCATGAATATCATGTTTTTCTCCAGATACACGAATAAGGAAAGTTGTAGAAGACGTGGTTTGTGAATTAGAGAATATCTCTTACAAATACGGAAAATTGATTTTGTACAAAAAGTTATTCAGAGAAGGTGGCAAAAAATACGTACATGTCAGAACAGTAAAAATATCATTTCTGTGGTTTTGTTCCTTTGAGGGCGCTTATAGAATATCAGCGTCCTACTGAACAATGAAGTGATGGCGCTACTTAGTAGTAAGCGTCCTGACTTTCTTTGACAATTAAACGACTTTAAGCATGAGGGCGCTACTTCTTAGTAAGCGTCCTGCTTTGTTTTAAAACGCAAAACCTATGAGGGCGCTACTCAAGAGTAAGCATCTTGAACTATTAAAAGCAGTTTTAAAACAATGTTTAAGCGCGCTGGCAGACCGTGAGCGTCCTGAAAGTTACATAAGTTGATTCTAAAGATGAGGGCTCTCCTACACAAGTAGCGTCCAGATAATTCATTTAACTTATAATTTATCAGCGTCCTTAAAGATAAAAGGATCTTTCAGCGAGCTGAAACTAAGTCAGCGTCCTGACATTCTCAAAGGTTGATAAGATAAAAGTCACTACTAATAAGTAAGCGTTCTTATTAATCAGATCAATTCAACCTTGAGCGTCTTAACATTTTATCAGCGTCCTGACTCATCAAGTCCAGGAGAGCGCTGCTAAAACATTAGGGTCCTGAAAGACTTTATAAAAGCGATTTTTGATTTCTCAATTAAAACACAACAAAACATAATGTATCTTTTAATCAAATCAAATACTTTAGAAATCAATGATTAAACAATCAAACAAGATTTTGATAAAAATCAAAACAATTTTGATTATTTTTAAAAACTTAGTAGAAATATCCTTTTAGTCAAAACTAATGCAAATATGATTCAAAATAGTTTAAAGACATAGATCGAACATTTTGAATACTTGAAGTTTATTTTTAAAGAATACTTAACGCATGAATGAGTTTTATCAAAACTATGAATATGTGAAGTTAATATGCATGAAGTTTAGAAAGATTGAGCAATAGGAAATGCAAGAAGGTTATATCCTAATTCTAGACACATAAAGACTCTCTACCTTTTTGTCTTCATTCCTTCAAGTTGTCCAAGCTTTAAGAATGGTTAATCCTTTGCTTTGATCTTTTGCTTGAGAGACTTCTTGAACTTGAAGACTTAGATCTTGTATTGGCTCTTTTCCATGTTTAGGTGCTGAAATATACTAGATAGAAACATTAGCACCATTTGTTATATTGTTTGTAAGCATCAAAATACTTAGGAGAAAAACTATGTGCAAAATCACTTAGATCAATAATCTCTCCCTTTTTTATGATGACAAACGATATAAACTTGATAAACATAATAACTTTATCATGCAAGATAGTATGATCATAAATATGAAGTATTAAGAACACACATACTATCAACCAATGATATTTATCAAGATTCAACTATTTTTCTTTCTCCTATTTCTCCTATATTTCTCCCCCTTTGACATTATCAAAAAGGTGGGAAGAATTTTCTAGATTCCCCATGAAGGTAATCCTAAAGCATAGCATCAAAACACCGAAGCCCCCCTTATCAAAAAGAGATGGAGACTCCCCCTAAATCTATGCACTCAAACTCAAGAAGATTCATGACAACGAGTCATGATTAAGCACATATGAATGTATAAGGATGCCATACCATAAGATACACACATGAGATTCAAGATGTAATGTTTAAGCACATGGAGAAATACAACATGATAAGATAAAAATATAAAAAGTTTTAGCTCAACATTCATAGGCTACCTAGAGGATATTTTGGAATATTGCATAGCATAGCCAAGAACAAAGTCATGTAGATGCACAAAAGAATTTAAATTTATAAAAGGCATCTAATCATGAAAGATGAGAAATAATTGCCAAAAGATGAATTTAAAAAGAATTTTAGGCATAAGCAATCGTTCTCATAGTATTCGACATAAAAATGAATTTGATAATCAATCCAAGCCTAATACAAAGTATGCTCTATCATGTGTGAAAAATTAAGCACAAGCATACATTAAGTTTCATAGCATAGGCAAAATGATTTATGATTAAGCAAGGCCTAGCTATCATGATTCTAATAAGAAGCAAAATATATTTTTGAAGTACATGACATCCATTAGATATCAAAATCACAAGCAATTGATGCACACAAGGTTTAAGGTTTAAGCACAACATCAACGTCATGTGAAAATGGAAAATCATGAGCTTTCCAAAGTGTGGGCATATGTAGATATATCATATGAAGAGCAAAGCCTCAAGATGAGTATATGCTAAATTTCATAGAGATCATTTAAGCAATAGCATACATTTAAGGCAAATAATTTCAATTGAAGCATAGCCTAGATTGTTTGATTCTAATGAAAAGCAATTTTGAAGAGTATGCACTCATTAGAAATCAAATATTCAAGAATTTGATGCTTATATGATTTAAGATGAAGAGAATGCATCAAAGTCAAGTATTCATGAAAAGAGAATGCCAAAGGATGATATATATGAGTATAGGCAATTTTCTTTTCAAGATATATAGGCGTACGATATGTAATTGTGTACATGGCCTATTGATTAGGATATACATGAGTCATGCATAGATATAATTCTATAAGTTTAAAACAAACATGATCATGATATAAACTAGCATAGGAAATATATGGAAGGTGAGTAATCTATAGACCTAGCTATATGACTTTCATTGATACCAATAGTGTGATGTAAACATCTATATAGCATTGTTTAATCCATATCATTACATCAATTGAGTATAAAGATATCATACAAACATTCATATTGCAAGCATTTAATATTGATAAGCATGAATGATATACAAGATTAAGCATACCACACTTACCATGCTTTTAAAAATAATGAAACACATGACAAAAAGATTGAATACCTTAGATGCAAACTGTGAACAAAACAGTCAATCAAGTCCTTATCATTCCTTCTAGTTGACTAGACTTATTTGTTTGATATACATTTCGGTTCATGGTCAACTATGTCTCTTAATTTAAATTTGTCATGAAAGATTCAAAGTGTGTAATAGCTTTAGACAAATTCAACTTTAGTTTATGGAAATGACTAAGATTTCATAAGATAGAAATTTTAAGTCAAGATAGTCCTTCCATATAACTTTCCTTCAAATAGGAATGAATGCACATGGTTAGTGAAAACATATATCAATTGCACTCATTCATCCTAGAAGGATAATTGTCATGACCATATAAGTTTCTATGATTGTTTAAGATAATAAGAGAGACTCATCAATCATAAAACAAAACTTATAATAAAACATGACATTCTATATGCAAGCTCAAAGATATTCTTAGAATAAAATTTTTGTACTAGAGCATGCATACAAGCATAATCATGACAATGAAATAAAAATGACAAGA
The DNA here is from genome assembly GCA_035771175.1 of Paratinospora sagittata. Taxonomy (NCBI): domain Eukaryota; kingdom Viridiplantae; phylum Streptophyta; class Magnoliopsida; order Ranunculales; family Menispermaceae; genus Paratinospora; species Paratinospora sagittata. The sequence goes on along the minus strand of CM069611.1, from coordinate 15,665,057 downwards.
GCAAGTCATGATTTGTCAAAATGCATTTTGAACATGTTTCCTTCTAATAATAAGCATTCATCCAAGCATAGAAGGCAATAAAGCATTCATGGTCTTATAAGAATGATGATACAATTTTAATTAGTTCATCACACATCAATGCTTATTCATGAAAGCTAAGATGTTCATTTTTCAAGTATATGAATAAAATCTATTTTGGAAAGAGTGATCATTTGAGTCATTTATCTTCAATTCATTTCTAAAGGTATGAATACAAGTAGATGAAAACTTTTAGCACATGGTATTCATTCAAGTAGAGCATGCGAGATCTAAGCCTTTTAAAGTATACGAATTATAGTGGCTTATGTGAATTGATTATCCTTGTAAGTGCACTAAGACTTCTAAATAGATAAGGTTGAATGATCATAAGTCTTACTCTTAAACAACGATTTCGAGAGACTACCTGCCCAGATGTAGTGGCAGTGTCAGGTGTGGCCTGTGCTGTCGTCGGAGGCTGCGGTTCCTGATTCTGAATCTCAGGAGGTGCCTCCTCTGCTGGACGGACAGTACGTGGCCTTCCTCTCTTCATGGTTTGCCTTTTCTCACTGGAAAGGAGAAAATAAAACCACGATTTAGGAACTGTAGCGAAGTATAATGTTATGGTATGCTCAACAACAATTTCGAGAGTACTGCAATATATAAACTGCCTATTTTTCTAATTATAGTGTAAGGTTTTTGTTGAGGAATCAAAAAATCTTATGTGCCTCGTATGTCTGGCCATGGTGTAAAACAATGTTAGAATGTTTATATAATAAGTATAAAACTTTGCGAGCATTTCAAATGTTTTGGTTTTGATTTTTGTGAACATACATATATATTTCATTGAAAATCCATACGAGTCATAAAAATTCTAAGATTTGCCTCGGTAAATATCCTGATCTAACGTTCTATCGCGATCTTATGTATTCAAACTCTTTCGCTTAGTCTTTTCGATTATTATCCAAATTCATGTGTCCCATACCACATGAATTTGGTAATAAGGGTGTCAACCAAGTTAAGTTGTATGAACACGGTCTCTAGAAAACATCGGCTGAAAAGTAGTTCACTAATAGTATCATCCAAGTTTACTCGTCCCATACCGTGTAAACTTAGTGATAATGTTAGTAATGCAACTTTCTCCAAATGTTTCTTTTCACACAAGGTCGTGGGTTTTCTTACTTCCACATTTTATTTAGTATCCTCCAATTTTGTTGTATCCCATACCACTTCAAAGTTAGTGATACAAAAGAAAGAATGGTTGTAAGTCGGCCCACCAAAGATAGTCTTAAACAAAACATTTCATTCACATATATAAAAATACATTTTTACAATACCAGTGATCATTCTTGGTTTTCCTGCCGACTACTACTCCTTCTAGACCTCCTACTTGGTACAGAAAGACTGCTAGAAGAAGGTTGAGAATTTGCTCGTTGTTCTTCGACGTTTCGCATACGTGTCAACAATTCACTTTGAGTCTCCTCTATTCGAGCAATGCTAGTTACGATCACCTTTAACTATTCGGATGTGTTAGTCGATTGCCCCATCGATGGTTGATGGGTCGACTGTCGCATGAGTGGAGGGTAGGTCGTAGGCATTGGTGGAATGTATTGGCCATACGGTTAACTCATAGGTGTGGAGTAGTTGTTTTGACTGTATGGGGATCCCCTAACTGGAACCCCTTGGACATTTGGATATGTTTGGTTTAAAAAGTCTTGAAATAATGGGCTCATTGGGATGTCCTGTCTTCCATAATTTGGTGCCGCCCAATTTTGTTGTTGTTGGCTCGCTGGAAATTGTGGAACAGGCTGATACAGTACCTCAAGAGTTGGAAACCTTTGGTACGTAGTATTGCCTTGAGTTGGCATGTTCTAGGAAGGTGGATTTGCTAGAACTTCTTGTCTATCTTGATTTGGTTAAGATTGATTTAGGTTGGCAAATAAATCTTCAACAGTGAATAGGTGCTCGATTGGATCATTATTCGAGGCTGGGTTTGACGTAGCGTTATGGTTTGGCTCATTATTTGGTACTTCCCTCACTGGGATCTTGCGTCGACTTTTTCGGTAACAACGTCCATATTCATCTCTCATTCTTTTGCCATTAAAAGTCGCATCAATTAGTTACCCCTCCACTTGTGACATATGTCTTGAAGATAGAGGATGTTGTAACCGCCTCAATGATTTGCTTCGGAGACTTTTTAAAAGTGTTGATGTTTGACTCATATAGCATTCTCATGATCAAGATTTCGTAGCCGAGGAGATCCTTTCTCAAAGGGTTTTGAATCACTCTTAACATTTGTTGGATGATGATGTGAGGTAGGGAGACCTTAGTTTTCTTCTCTATGCAATATAACACAAGAAGTTGAGCCCTTGACATAATGCCTCTAGTCCCCCTTTTCTGGCAAGATGTTGTCGAATACGATCTTTCCAAGTCCGGCAAGAGATGGTTTAAAGAGGTTGTTTGGGAGGTTGGTGTACGTTGATTGTGTGTACCGCTCTTTGGTGAGGGAATTGAACAACTGTTCGTTGGACTCTGCGATCTCTACAACTGTCTGGGGTTCGTGTGGATCAATGATTCTATCTTCAATTGGAATCTCCATAAATCGTGCAATAATTTCGACGTTGATAGAATCTTTGTTCCCTTGACTATTGTCTCCAAAACAGGGCTGATCTCATCTTCTTGGAGTCCCACGCAATTCATGGCTCCGTAGAAGGATTTCATCAAGTTGTAGGAGACGTGACCCTCAACTTTTGTTATGTTCAACCACCCCAGTGTTGCAAGTTTTTCATGAAGGATGGGCCGGAGGCAGAGATCTCTATTGTCGATACTCCTCATAGTCATAACCTCCCTTTTTGGACAATTCCTTGAGTCTAGTGGGAATTGGTTCCCTACTACCAGCAGTCGTTCCTTCACTTGTGGCCATTCTTTTGCTGAAAGAAAAATAAATTTGTGAAGGACACAAAATATATTCCTAACATTTTTTAAGATTTATGCTTTGTTCGTTGGACAATATTTTCTATTTTTCTCTTGATGTTTATGCCATCATTTAATCAAAAATTTTCTATTGGCAATATGATATATATATCTCATATATACATAGATATATAGATATATATATTCAATCATAACTATATATATATATATATTTAAATCTAAACTATACAAAACTATATAGTTTAATATAAATCTCAACTATATATAATTCATATATATATAGTTCCAATATATTTAATCATAACCATATATATATAGTTTTCATAAATCATAACTATATATATATTTGAATCTAAACTATATAAAATTTATATAGTTTTCTAGATATATATTTAATATAAATCTCAACTATATATAATTTATATATATATAGTTCTAGAGATATATATATCTAATAAGAAAAATTTCATCCAGATTTTTTCATTAGCAATATGGTATATATATATATCTCATATATACATAGATATATAGATATATATATATATTTAATCATAATTATATATATAGTTTTCATAAATCATAACTATATATATATATATATATATATATATATTTAAATCTAAACTATATAAAAACAATATATAGTTTTCTAGATATATAATTAATATAAATCTCAACTATATATAATTCATATATATATATATATATATATAGTTCTAGAGATATTTTATATCTAGTAAATAATTTCTTTCCCTAATTTGGTGGACTTAGGTGGGCCGTGGACCGTATTCTCTGATACCATTAAATGTCACACCCCACCCGGACGCGCCTAAACCGGCGGGATACTCGCGGACGGGGCGCGAATGCATTATAACGATAATAACGGAGTCAGCGAAAGCATAATTTAGTACAAGTCTGATTTCATTAATTTCAAAATATTTTTGTACATGAAATGGTTAAGGGAACATTCTCTCAAAAATCCCCAATGAATAATATAAAGGGTACAAAATGTGGGCCCAAATACCTGCACCCAGTCCACCCTAATCTCCTGTGAAAAATTGGATAACAACAGGGTGAGCTACATGCTCAGTGGGTAAAATAGTTCGTGAATATAACCATTAATAAAGCAAAATTCATAATCAAATATCTTAAATACACATATGAGCATCATAATCAATCAATATGTATGTATGCATGACACCGTCTCGTAATGGTTTGATGATTGTACATCGCCTGAGTTCACGTACAGATGTCCCTCCCTAGAAATAGTCGGGTTCTCATTGTACGTCCCTCCTCAGGAACGATGCTCTGGATTCAAGTACAAATGTCCCTCCACAGGAATAGTCAGGTTCTCATTGTACGTCCCTCTCCAGAGAAATATAATAAATAGCGAGCATCGCTCCTAACTATTCTATGAATCATAAACCACATACGTCCCTAGGTGGTGATATTTATGATGTCAATGCATAAATTGGTCTGCATGAACTGGTTTGGTCTTTTCTTAACATTTAGATAGGATTTAGCAACGTCTGGTGATCCTTATTACGGTCAGCATCACTACGTGCAAGATTAGGACATTCAGTATTACTGTATAAGCTGATAGCTTTCAAATAAGACCAACCAGATCAACCTCCAGTTGAGAGGTGAGACACGAGGTCTGTTTAAATACCAATCGTCTAGAGCAACACGCTGCCTCCCGTTCACTATTTAAAGTTACTGAGGACAAGACTGAGTCTGGTTGAGCCAGATTGACTACTAATCCGACATAACAACAACATAATACATGAATTCCAATTATACAGGTATAAGTACGACAGTATAAACATTATACGCAATAATGCAATATAAATGAATAGTAGACATAATGATAAATGAATATAAACTTCAATAAAAGTTATAAGACACGCAAACCTATGTTTCATTCCCCACCTTCAAATAAGAACTCCTTTCGGAACTAGCGCTTTCCTCCGGACAGAATCACGTTGCGCCGCACAGAGAGTCTCGAAAGAGAGTCTCAAAAGACTAAAAACTCAGAATGAGTGGAAATGAGAAGAAAATCACAATTTGGAGTGAATTTGGTGTGAGAAATGAGGAGGGGGAGGGCTCCTTATATAGAAGATTTGGCGCCGGAACGTTCGGGCGGGTGCCCAAACGTTCAGGCGTCCTACCCGAACGATAAATTTTTTTGTTTTGTTTTGTGTGCAAAACCTCGAGTATTACATCACTAGATTTACGGGGGTTTACTTTTTAGCTCATAAGCATGAGGTGTTTAATGTGTTTGTAAAATTTTGTTTTCATGTTGAAAATGAGAAGGGTTATAAGATCAATATTATTAGAAGTGTTAGGGGTGGAGAGTTTTTAATAAAATTCTTGAAGACTTCTGTAACAAACAAGGATACACCCATCATCTTTCAGCTCCCAGAACTCCACAGCAAAATGGAGTTGTTGAAAGGAAGAACCGAACCCTTCAGGAAATGTGCAGGACCATGTTGTGTGAATACAACGTGGCAAAATACTTTTGGGCTGAAGCCATAAATGTTGCATGCTATGTGATGAATAGGACTATGATTAGAAAGAAATTAAATAAAACTCCTTATGAACTGTAGAAAGATAGAAAACCTAGCATAAGCCATTTTCGAGTGTTTGGATGTAAATGTTACATCATAAATGATAAAGACAACTTAGATAAGTTTGATCCAAAATCTGATGTAGGCATATTTCTAGGATGTTCCTCTCATAGCAAGGTCTACAGGGTATTTAACAAATCATCGCAGACAATTGAGGAATCAATCCATATAAAATTCGATGAAGCCGACCCCAGAGTGCTATTAGAAAAGGAATTAGAGAAAATAGATCTTGATGACGATGAAGACCTCATTCCATTAAAAGAACATGAGAATCGAGAGACAAGTGAGGAAGATAGAAATGAATCCACCATAGAACCTCCTAAAAATTCTAGATTACTCATAGATCATCCCACATATCAGATTATAGGTGATCCAACCAGAGGAGTAACCACTAGAGCATCTATTAGTCGAGATCAAGGGCATGTAGCCTTTGTCTCCTAAATAGAGCCAACCAAGGTTGAGGAAGCCTTAGGTGATGAGTTTTGGATTTTGGCGATGCAAAAGGAATTAGGACACTTTGTAAGAAACAAAGTGTGGGAACTTGTTCCTAGACCTCGTCACCACACAGCCATTGGAACAAAATGAGTCTTTAGGAATAAGAAAAATGAACAAGGCGAGATCGTTAGAAATAAGGCAAGATTGGTTACACAAATGGTACAACCAGAGGAAGGAATAGACTATGAAGAGGCATTTGCACTTGTGGCAAGACTAGAAGCAATTCGAATATTACTAGCTTATGCTTGCTGTAAGGATTTCCCACTATACCAAATGGACGTCAAAAGCGCATTTTTAAATGGCTACATAAATGAAGAGGTATACGTGAAGCAACCGCCCGACTTTGAGGACACTCAAAGACCAAATCAGGTTTATCACCTTCACAAAGCCTTATATGGATTAAAGCAAGCACCCAGAGCATGGTATGACAAACTAAGTTCTTTCATCTTGGAACATCATTTTAAGAAAGGAAAGCTAGATTCGACCTTGTTTATAAAAAACAAAGGTGAGGATATGTTATTGGTGCAGATTTATGTTGATGACATCATCTTCGGTGCCTCGAACAAATCACTTTGTGAAGAAAACTCTTCAATTATTATAAGTGAATTTGAGATGAGTATGATGGGAGAGTTGAATTATTTCCTTGGCTTACAGATCAAACAAATGAAGAATGGGATATTCTTAAGCCAGTCAAATTATTCATGAGACATGATAAAGAAATTCAAGTTTGAAAACTTGAAATCAAGTGACACTCCTTGCAGTTCATCCATCAAAATGGATAAAGATGTGACTGGAAAATCGGTAGACGCAAAAATGTATTGAGGGATGATTGGCAGTTTGTTGTATCTAACAGCAAGTCGACCAGACATCATGTCTTGCGTATGTTTCTGCGCTCGATTTCAGTCTGATCCAAAGGAATCCCACCTTAAATGCGTAAAAAGAATATTTAGATACATAAGTGGGACACTAGACATGGGAATTTGATATAACAAGAGTACATCGTTAGATCTTTGTAGCTTTGTTGATTCTGACTATGCAAGCAGTCTAATTGATTGAAAAAGTACCTCTGATTTTTGCCACTTCTTAAGAGGTTCATTGATTTCTTGGTTTAGCAAGAAACATAACTTTGTAGCCTTATACACCACCAAAGGGAATACGTGGCAACCGAAAGTTGCTACGCTCAGGTTTTATACATGAAACAACAACTATCTGATTACCAAATTCATGTTGAATGTGCGAATATCTTTTGTGACAACACTAGTGCAATTCATATATCCAAAAATCCAGTGTTGCACTCAAGAACCGAGCACATTGAGATTCGACATCACTTTCTTCGAGATCATGTGCAAAAAGGAGATGTCAAGCTCATACACAGGCACTAAAAATCAATTAGTCGATATATTCACGAAACCTCTGCCTAAGGATCAGTTTTTTTTAATCCGGCGTGAATTAGGCATGTTTATGGAAACGGACTTATGAAAAACAGTGGCACTGTTCTCGCTTAACTTGAGTAATTAATTATGATCATGAAGGTTTCAATAGCCTAATTATCATTACTAATGATCATAAGTGATACTAGCATTATCAATACCCACATAATCAAAGAAATAATCTGAAAAGTCCAAAAATGAGGAAAACTGGGTGAAACCAGTTTTAGCCTAGTGAAACGCGTTTCACCAAGGCCGAGCATCCAGAACTGTGGAAAAGTGGTGCTGAAACGCGTTCCAGCTAGGCCGAAGGTGGTTTATAACCCATGCATCAAGTGAAACGCAATTCATTTGCATTCCAACGCGTTCGGCCTCCTTTCCTAGCCTCAACTTGCGTTCCATCTCCCTCTCACATACGACGACTGTTTTCTTCGCTACAATAGGCGTTAGAAAGCTTGCAGGACATCCTCCGACACTTCTACTATCTTTTTCTTCACTTTTTATTGCGCCATTATCGAGTTTGTACTGAAACTACTTTGTTTGGCAACTTGCACATCAAGTGTTTGACAAAATGCCTAGAAGAAATCCTACAGGAAATACTCGCAATGTGGTCATTTTGTGAGGCAATAGTCCGTCCGATCTATCATTCGGACAAGAGGAGAGGAGAAAAGAACAGGAGGACTGCCCAGCTAGACCTCGATGTCGTTCGCCACCACCACCACCACCTCCTATGCTTGAAGAAATCTCACACCAAGTGTTTAGGTATCCGATTTTTTCGGGAGTATAGGTGAACTTTGCTTTCTTCGATCGCCCTTACGTACCGCTCTGCCCTCTCTTTGATGAACTTGGGTGGACTTCATTCTGTCGTTTCACCGCGCCTTAGTACGAGGAACTTGTCCAAGCATTTTATAGCGGCCTTACTCAAGATGCTGATGATCATGTTCATAACACTTACCGGTATCACTCCCGTGTAATGGGTCGTCGTGTCGTCATTTCTCCGAGACTCATTGAAGATAAATTTGAGATACCTCGGGGTGGTCCTTATGCTTTAGACGTCAAAGGGAACGTCAATTTTCTAGGCTTTGACAAATTGGAAGTTCTCAATAACTTTTCCAAATGGATAATGCATCCCACCTATCCTAAGAAAGTTTCTAACACCACTTTCTCATTCATGCCTCATCTTATTCACGATGTCATCTCTCGCATCATTCTTTCAATGAGGAGTAGTCATAGCAACGTCACTCCGATTGATCTATCTCTTATCTGGGCAATTACATCTGGGACTAAGGTCAATCTGTCCCACATTCTCTGTCATCACATTGCCACTACGATGAAGAGATCACATGCTCTCCCTTATGTGATGCAGCTTACTCTTTTTTACGAGGAAGCCGGTATTGATTTTTCCACTATTCGGCCAGTCAGTCATGTTCAGCCGAGACACGTCGTTGATGAAGGTACTCTACACTGTAGGGGATTCTACTATGTGTGTAGGTTGCAACAATGGCTAACTTCAAACAGGTACCACAGGGTGAGTCATATGGTGATTTTGAGTCTCCTCACCCGAGCGATCCCTCTTTCGATGAGACGGAAGACCACTTTCACGAGGACCCTTCAGATGATAATGCTTATATGACTTCAAGCTCTTCTTCTGAGTCGTCTTTTGATGATGACCCCCACCATGATGAGGTTGGACCCAGTTAGCCACCTCCACCCGTACCATCTCCTGGTTTTGACTTTAGCCGTCTTGAGCAGCAGTTGCATGAGATCCAGACCACACAGACTACTTTCATGGCTTCCATCACTATTCACACTGTCGTGACCAGTCTTGTTGACCGTCATGATCATGTCTCCCACTTCCTTGGATATCGAGATGATCTTTCAGCGAATACATCTTTTTATTCAGAGTTTCAGCAGCTTCGTAGTCGTTTTGACACGTTTGAGCAACATATCTTTCATCCTTCTCAGTCATCAATGCATTTTTTTTCTACTGTTGCACCTCCACCTCCCGGTGCGTTTGATATGTCGCATAACTTGACCATCTCTCAAGATGATATCTTTCGAGATTTGGAGCGACAGGTTGGTCCGTCTGATCTACTGGCGGAATAGTTTCACCCTTTTTTATGATTCAAAAGGGGGAGAATTTTGTGGATTATGTTGAGCACAGACTCAAGGGGAGTTAAAAGAGTTGTAGGATTAACGAGGAGTTTTTATATTTTTTTGTCTCATTTTGAACTCTCTCTTTGAACTCTAGTATTTGGATGAATATAATGTTATACTCTGATACATGCTACGGTATGCTTATTTTTTTGACATGTAACTGTTATGTGCATTTATGTGATTGTTCCATCTATAAGTATTATTTATTCATCAAGCTTTAGTTGCTTCAATCAGGCCTAAAGTAAGATGTTTGAAATCATCAAAAAGGGGGAGATTGTTAGCTTAATGGCCCTTACCCTTTGCACTTTTGATGATTCCAAACGATATTTTATGATATCTAACTTGTGTGTTGAGTATGTTTCAGTTTAATGTGTTGTAAGTCTTAAAGTCGGAAACAGAAATAGTACACTCATCAAGCGTAGAAGTTTCAAAAGCAAGACCTGAAGCACAAAAGAACTCTAATGTGTAAACAAAACAAGTTAACTGAAGTCAAGACAAAGCTAAACTGAAGTTAACCAAAGATCAAAGCACAAGAACGGAACGTCTCAAAACGTTGTAACTGCTTTAGATCTTTTTAGGTTGTAAGTTTTTTTTCAGTAATTGATCAGCCACTTCTCTTTATCGTGTGTTTAACCGAATCGAATTTTATTTCTCAAAGGTTTTTAACCCTTCAATCTTACTTGAAGATTTAACCGTGGTTTAACTTGGTTTCTATCGTTTTATCGCTCATAGAACTTAAGCGGTATTCTGGATATATACATGATTCCTTAGAACCCGTGGGATGCACTCCTACTCTGTGAAACACACTCTTATAGCAAAAACACGTCTCATTTACCTCGGACAAGCTCAAACGCACTCCAACAAGGAGAAACACATTTTAGGTATAAGGAAAAAAAGTGTGCACAACTCTCAGGTCTGGTGAAACGCGTTCCAGCAATACAAAACCTGTTTTAGTGTGTTTTTGCCTCGGGCTCTCTAAAATGCGTTGTAGCCTTCTAAAACGCGTTCCAGCTAGGTTGACCAAAATTACTCATTTTTGTCTCAGGTCTTGTGAAACACATTTCAGCTAGTGTGTGAAAGTTTGTTGTTTTCTCTCGAGGTTCATGAAACGCACTCACTTTCCTAAAACGCACTTCAACCCGTTTTTCCATTTTTGCTCATTTTCGGGTTTTAAACCTTAAGCAACCACTGTGGGCCATTGATTTCACTTATAAATGATTAAATCTTTAATCCTGACCACTCATAATAGGTTTAGGGTTTTGAGCCATAGTTTTCTATTTAAATAATCATTAAACCCTATTCAATACACTTAGAACTTTTAAACATCATTTCTGAAATTTTTTTTCTTTGCAACTAAAGGCAGCCACCATTGATGACTTGAATACACATGCTGATGCACTGAGATTCTGGTATTTTCACTTTAACAAAAGTTATTCATCATCTTGAGCACTATTACATATCTCGTTTCTAATTCGTTTCAAGGTAATATCTTTTTTAATATTCGATTTTCTGCCGTGCATGCTTTTAGTATTAAAGTGGCTAAAAAATTCTGTAAGAAATAATCTAAAGTTGAACTTTGTTTCTTTCTTGGAGTTTGTTCCCTTGTTGAACAAATTTCTTGTTGATTAATTATTGTATGACTAAAATTTAGCAAGTGTGCTAGTTGGGAAAATTCTCCTGCGGAGAATCAAAATTTGTATTCGGCTGGATTCTCACCCGTGAAGTAGGATCAGTTTAGTGAAAGGTTTTGGAAATCCTAGTCAGGGAGACTAGGTAGTGGAGGTAGGCTTATTGGGAAGCTGAACCACTATTGCCATTTCTGTTAACCTTTTTCAGAAACGTACAAATACTTTTCATAATCGTACAATAATTTTTCAAAATCGTACAACTCCTCAAAAATTTGTCACACCAGTAAGTTGAGAAACGGTAGTTCTCACACCCGTAAGTTGAGAAAGTGTTCTAGTTTGATCTTCACCCGTAAGAAGGTCCATAGTGGAGTTTGAACAAGTCTTAATTGAGGAGGTTAGGTAGTGGATGTAGGTGTGGCCGAACCACTATAAATCTTGCTTGTATTATCCCATTTACATTTACTGTATCTCATTACTATACTTTGTTTAATCTGTTTTCATTATTCCGCACAATTTAAAGAAAGGTTAAAATCTACTAAGTGTTTAATTCACCCCCCCCCCCTCCTGGACACATCTGGGCCAACAATTGGTATCAGAGTAGATTAACCATCAAAGTATCTAACCATCTTTGATTGAGTATGGCAGGACAAAACAAAAGAAGCATTTATCTCTCAGGTAAAGGAAACTCCACCAACCGACCACCACTATTCAAGGGAGAAAACTATTTACATTGGAAAAGTAAGATTAGGTATTACCTTAAAGCCCAAGATCTAGAGATGTGGGATGTTGTGACACACGGCTGTCCAACACCTACTAAAAAAGTGATTGTGCTATTGTCCCAAAGGATATAGACGAATGGAGTGCTAAAGAAAAGAAAAGAAAAGAGAACTATTGAATAACCAAGCTGTAAACATTTTGTTTTACAGTTTATCAGTCGAAGAGTTCAATAGAATTAGTGCGTGTGAAACCGCTAAGGAAATCTAACAAGTTAGAGGTCACCCACGAAGGAACTTTGCAAGTTAAAAAGGCAAAGCTTCAACTATTAGTTGAAAAATATGAAACCTATAGGATGAAGGAAACTGATTCGATAGTTGAAGTTATTGCTCGGTTTACAACAAACATCAATGAGATGAAGAACCTAGGAAAAATCTATGACCAAGAAGAAACTGTTAGAAAATTTCTAAGAGGTCTACCCAGAGCATGGGAACCCAAGGCCACAGCCATAGAAGAAGCCAAGAATCTGGCTGAATACACTTTTGATGAACTGTGTGGTTCATTAATGGTTCCTGAAATGAAGCTAAAAGGATAATGTATCCGGTCAAGATTGAGAAAAAAGAAAAGAAATCAATTGTCCTCAATGCTGAAACTGGTTATGAAAATGATTCAGTCTCAGAAGATGACATGGCTATGTTATCCAGAAAGTTCACTAAGTTACTTAGGAGAAAGAGTAAGAATAGCTCTTACTCAAGGTTTCACAATGGAAAGAAACCCGAGTCTAAACCTGTAGAGTTAATATGTTATGGTTATAACAAACCAGGTCACATAAAGAGTGAATGCCCCATAAAATATAAGAAGAACACCAGCTCTTACAGAAAAGACAAGAAAGTTCTCAAAGTCACATGGGATGATTCAAGCTCAAGCGAAGATGAAGTGGATTTCGATCATACGGCTGCATTATGCTTAATGGCAAGCATAGAGGTAGAAGTTGAACCTACTGACAAATCGCATGAGTTCAACATTTATATTCAGGAGCTTAAGTCAAAACTTAGTAAAGAGATTAGGAAGAGTGAAAAACTTAAGCATAGTCTTGAAGAAGCTTTTGAGGAAATTGAATTCCAACAAGAAGAGCTAGACGGACTGTCTTTAGATAATAAACAACTTAAGAAAGTTGTTGGGAAACTGAAAAATGAAAATGAAACTCTTAGAAAAGAAAAGGAAGACCTGCACTGCACATTGATTAAATTCATAAATGGTCAAAAGATATTTGACATGATGTTAGGATCACAAAAATGTGCATTCGACAAAATTGGACTAGGCTACACTCATGGGTCTAAACAAAAGGAGTACGACACCGTACTGACCAAGAGACCAAAATGCAACAAATGTAATAGGGAAGGTCATACAATACTCAGATGCAATGTCTTACGTAGAAAGAAAAGAAAATATGCATGGATTGAAAATTTTGTTCTTACTGATGCTAACATGCATGGACCCAAACAAGCATGGGTACCAAAGTCAAAAATATTTTATGTTGTGTAGATATGCAAAAATGAAGATCTATGGTATCTAGGTAACGACTGTTCTAGGCACATGTCTGGAGATAGATCTAACTTTCTAAGCCATAAAAAAAAAAAAGAAATGAGGAAAGGTCACCTTCGGAGATGATAGCAAAGGTGATATTGAAGGCATTAGAACTATTGGTAACAATTCTCTATCCATATCTGATGTACTTTATGTTAAAAGGTTGAAGCATAATCTCTTGAGCATAAGTCAATTATGTGACAAGGGTTATGACATTTCATTTGAGGCAAATAGGTGTATTGTCAACCATGCTGATAAAATTGTTGCATTCATGGCATCTAGAATTAAGAATGTGTATTGCACAAACTTCAATGACATGAAAAAATAAAATGTAACACGTTTAAGTGCTATCTCTGGTAATGATGCATGGTTATGGCATAGGAGATTAGATCATATTAATATGGACAACATATCTAGGATTGTTAAACATGATCGGGCCACTGGAATTTCGAAAGGAACTTACTCAAATGACAAGATTTGTGAACCATGTCAACTTGGCAAGCACACCAGATCATCATTTAAGAGCAAGTGGCATCAATCAACCTCTAGAGCTCTCAAACTGATTCACATGAATCTTTTTGGACCAACCAAAACCCACAGCTTAGGTGGTAAATCATATGTGTTTGTGATTGTTGATGACTTTACTCGATTTACATGGGTATTTCTATTAGCTCATATAAATTTGATGCTTGTGAAACATTTATAAAATTTTGTAAAAGAGTCAAAAATGAAAACGGGTACAAAATCAACATAATTAGGAGTGATAGAAGTGGTGAATTTGTCAATAAAAATCTCAAAGAATTTTGTAACAATCAAGGTTACACTCACCATCTATCAGCCCCTAGGACACCACAACAAAATGGTGTAGTTGAAAGAAAGAACAGAACTCTGTAGGAGATGTGTAGAACAATGCTCAATGAGTATAACACTGCAAATCATTTTTGGGGTGAAGCTATAAACACTGCCAGCTATGTGATGAATCGAGTTCTGATTAGAAAAGATTTGAATAAAACTTCATATGAACTATGGAAGGGTAGAACACCCAACATCAGTTACTTTCGAGTATTCAGATGTAAATGTTTTATTCTAAATGATAAAGTCAATCTAGACAAGTTTGAACCTAAATCTGACATAGGATTATTCTTAAGATATTATTCTCACAGTAGAGCCTACAGAGTCTTCAACAAATCAAATCAAACTGTAGAAGAATCAATTCATGTAAACTTTGGTGGAAGTGTTAATAAGAAAAGTCTTGAGGATGAATTTAAGCAATTAAATTTTGATGACGATGAACCTAAGACAAACCAAGGTTATAGATCTTGAACCTGAACCATCTCTAGAATCTTCTAAAAACTCTAGACTGCTTCAAGGTCTTTCCAAAGATCAAATTTTAGGAGATCTAAGAAAAGGTGTATCCACTGAAGCCTCAATTCAAAAAGATCAAGAGCTTGTTGCTTTTGTATCACAATTTGAACCAATTAAAGTGGAAGATGCACTAAAAGATGAAAATTGGATTCTTGCTATGCAAGAAGAACTAGGACACTTTGTGCACAACAAAGTATGAGAATTAGTTCCTAGACCTTTTCATCAATCGGTTATAGGAACCAAATGGATCTTTTAGGAACAAAAAGAATGAACAAGGCATCATTGTCCGCAATAAAGCTAGACTGGTTGCACAAGGGTACAACCAAGAAGAAGGCATAGACTTCGAAGAAGTTTTTGCCCCAGTAGCAAGACTAAAGGCAATAAGAATGTTACTTACCTATGCTTGTTACAAGGATTTTCCCTTATACCAAATGGATGTAAAAAGTGTTTTTCTAAATGGTTACATCAATGAAGAGATATATGTGGAACAACCTCCAGGGTTTGAGGATGCTCAAGACCTGGAATATGTGTTCAAACTCCACAAAGCCTTATATGGATGGAGACAAGCTCCAAGAGCTTGGTATAATCGATTGTGTTCATTTCTTTTAGATCATAGGTTTCAAAAAGGAAAACTTGATCCAACTTTGTTTGTCAAACACCACAATGATAATATGCTCATTGTTCAAATATATGTGGACGATATCATTTTTGGTGAATCAAACAAAGAACTATGTGATGAGTTTTTAAAATTAATGCAGAAGGAATTTGAAATGAGTATGATGTGAAAACTTGCATACTTTCTCGGCGTACAAATTAAACAAATGCCGAAAGGCACCTTCTTAAGCCAATCAAAGTATGTTAAGGAAATGGTTAAAAAGTTTCAAATGCACAATTTGAAATAGATTGACACTCCTTGTACTTCTACAATCAAATTAGATAAGGATGAAAAAGGTAAATCAATTGATTCAAAACTTTATAGAAAAATGATTAGAAGTCTTCTGTACCTAACAGCAAGTCGACCTGACATTATGTTCAGTGTCTGTCTATGTGCAAGATTTCAATCTAAACCGAAAAAATTTCATTTAAAATGTGTCAAACGAATATTCAGATACATAAATGGTACAATAAATTTAGGAATTTGGTATTCCAAAGGTACTACTTTCGATCTCAAAAGTTATGTAGACTCTGACTATGTCGGCAATCTAACAGATAGCAAAAGTACCTCCGGATTTTGTCACTTTCTTGAAAATTCTCTGATTTCTTGGTTCTGCAAGAAACAACATTCTGTGGCACTATCCACAGCTGAAGCAGAATATGTTGCAGCTGGAAGTTGTTGTTCTCTGGTTCTTTACGTAAAACAACAACTTCATAATTATCAAATATTTATTCAATGTGCTGAAATTTTATCTGATAATACTAGTGCTATTAACATATCTAAAAATCCTATATTGCATTTCCGAACTAAGCATATTGAAATAAGACATCACTTTTTACGGGATCACGTGCAAAATGGAGAAGTCGTATTATCTCATATTGGCACCAAAGAATAACTGGCTGACATATTTACTAAAGCCCTACCAAAAGACCAGTTTGTTCATATTCGCAGAGACCTTGGAATGTTCTCTGAAACCGATTTATAGCACTTTGATTCTTACCTCCATATGGGGAAGATATATTTCATGTTACTTTATTCTTTTTATATTTTCAAAATGAGGAGAAAGTACTATCATTGAAGCATCATAAACTCAGGGGGAGTCTTAGTGATAGTTTATGTACATTCCTTGCTAATACACTCATATCATATGAAACAAGGAACATTAGTACTGCATCTCATGCATACATACATCATTTTATTAGTTTGCTTCAAAGCCTACAATAATGCGTTTGAAATCATCAAAAAGGGGGAGATTGTTGAACCAATTATCCTCATGTTCCTTACAAGAATATGTCCCTATTATCAAAGATTTTGATGATTACAAAATTACATTTTGTTCATGATATTACTGCACATATGGCATATCTAGCCTTACTTGAAGGTATCAAAGATTCAATGATTCATGGCGAACGTATTAAAAGATCTTCTTGAAGACCATGATCGTTTGAAGATGTTTATTTGTATGATTAGATTATGATAGGTTGTAGGACCTTTTATGCCATGTGATTTAGCAATATGCATGCCTGCATGTTTTAATCGATTGGTTGCATGTTTGATTTAATCGGGCTACTTTATGTTTTATCGTGTTTTTATCGAGAAATCAAAAATATCTTTTATAAAGTCTTTCAGGACGCTAATGTTTTTGCAGCGTCCTCCTGGACTTGATAAGTCAGGATGCTAATAAAATGTTAGGACGCTCAAGGTTGAATTGAACTGAACTGATTAATAAGGACACTTACTTGTTAGTAGTGACCTTTCTTTTATCAACCTCTGAGAATGTCAAGACGCTGACTTAGTTTCAGCTCGCTAAAAGATCTTTTTATCTTTAAGTGATTTTTATCTTTAAGGACGTTGATAAATTATAAATTGAATGAATTATCAAGACGCTACTTGTGTAGGAGCACCCTCATCTTTACAATCAACTCAAGTAACTTTCAGGACGCTTACCGTCCCTCAGCGCTTAAACATTGTTTTAAAACTACTTTTAATAGTTCAAGACGCTCACTCATGAGTAGCGCCTTCATATGTTTTGCGTTTTAAAACAAAGCAGGACGCTTACTAAGAAGTAGCGCCCTCATGCTTTAAGTCGTTTAATTGTCAAAGCAAGTCAGGATGCTTACTACTTAGTAGCATCCTCACTTCATTGTTCAGTAGGACGCTGATGCTCTATGAGCACCCTTTAAGGAACAAAACGACAGAAAAGATATTTTTGTTGTTCTGACATTACTGCCATTTCTGTAACCCTTTTCAGAAACGTACGAATACTTTTCAAAACTTTTCACAATCGTACAACAACTTTTCAAAACTTTTTAAAATGTTCTAAAACTTTGTCAGAACATTCCTCTTTCATGAAAGGATCAGATGATTCAGGTGTTATTGTCGTGATATGCATTAAGCTGAATCGATCCATTTCTAGAAAGAATGTTAACGTTATATTTGAAATAACTTAGAGCGCCAAAATTACCAAGTCCATTGCACTTCTGTTATTCCTATATATACGTGCTGCCTCAAAGCAGAAAAACTAACTAATGAAATATAAAACTGATATTCATTCAAAACGTATTAACAGTTTTCATTTGCGCCAAAACACTTTTTGAAAGTTAGTCTTCTTTCACTTGTTCTTGATCTTATGATCTTTTGCAAGAAAAACTTTAAGCCTTCTAGGTTGATTGATCTTCTTCTTCATTATTTCAAAAACCCATTAACGAAGACAAAAGCTATTTGAACCTGTTTTCAGCATAAACTTCATCATACATATTTCATTGAATTTGTGGCAACAGAAGGTTCAATCCAAAGCGTTGTAAGTATCACTTTGATTCTGAGTAAAGGGAACCATATCTCATTCTGTAATCAGATTGTTGTAACGGGTAAGTCACTGAGTCAGAGCAAGTGTTGCTCAAAGTTGTAAGTTTTCTTCTCACACCAGTAAGTTGAGAAACGATAGTTCTCACACCCGTAAGTTGAGAAAGTGTTCCGGTTGGATCTTCACCCGTAAGAAGGTCCATAGTGGAGTTTAAATAAATCCTAACTGAGGAGGTTAGGTAGTGGATGTAGGCGCGGCTGAACCACTATAAATCTTGTTTGCATTGTACCATTTGCATTTATTGTATCTCATTGCTATACTTTGTTTCATCTGCTTTCATCATTCCGCACAATTTAAAGAAAGATTAAAATCTGCTAAGTGTCCAATTCACCCCCCTCTTGGAAACATCTGGGCCAACACATACTGTTGGAACTCGTTTTTTCATGCCTTAGACAAAAATATGGTGTTTTCTCTGTTGTAGTGCGTTCCTTGAATAAGGAATGCATTCTTTGGGTTCTTGGGAAACGTACACATATCAAGAATGTAATTCTTGATCATGTCTAAGTTTCATGGTTGATAAATCAATGAATTCAAACTCAGAACAAAACTCAAAACATGAAATGAATCCTAAAAAATGAATTTACATGAAAATAAGTCAAGGAGTGAGTTCCTTCGAGAAGGAGTGCATTCTTTGAATGTTACACATATGATAAACTCATTTTCACAAACATGTAATACATTCATTTTGAAATGAATATGATAAGAAAACACTTGTGATTATGATTGCATGAGCAATGAACCGAAAAGATAGTAAAACCAGTAAACCAAAAAAATGAATATGAAATGGTTCAATGAAAACACGATCAAGAAACCTAGTGGCTGATCAAACATAGAAGAGACCTACAACCTAAGAGGATCTAAAGAAAATTTAATAAATAGTGTTACATCCATGTGCTTTGATCTTCGGTTGAGTTTGGTTGACTTCCGTTTGTCTTCAGTCGACTTGTGTTCTTCACTTGGTTTCACACACAAGACTGAGTTCTCTTATTTTTATCTTTATTTTTCTCGATCTTGAACCTCAGTCTTGGCCTTCACTAAATGATTGATAGCTTTTCCCTTTATCCTTCAAGGCCAAATATACGATACCAAAACTAAAAAATGCTCAACAAATATGTTTGATCACATAGAGTATCATTTTTAAATCATCAAAATCAAAGAGGGTGAGGGTCATCAAGGCAACAGACAAAAGCAAATATAGGCAATATTGATCATGTCTTTGTTGGTCTAAATGGTTCACCACTTAGCACGCCCCCTAAATATACTGTGATGAAGTATATTTTGATGATTACAAAAAAAATCATTTTTGGTGTTAACGAGCTTCAATCAAGAATTTATCTCAGCACCTTATGAAAGCAAAAATCCAAAGAACGATTTGATCAAGGAATTCAAGATCATATCAGACATTCAAGATCGTTTCAATCAAGGACATCAAAGATCATATCAGGATTTCAAGACCACACCACACGAACGATTCAATCAAGAGCTTCAAGACTACATCATTTGATCAACGTTCAAGAAATTCAACTCAAGCAAGAAGTTCATATTGAAGATCTCATAATGAAGAGTTGGATTTAAAGATTTTGAGAAATCTGAGAAATACACAAAGTATTTAAGGTATATCTTTCTCTAATCGATATTGCTCAAACGTTTTTCAAAATCATGCACAACTCACTTGCATACGTTTTTCAAAATTGCTTGTTTTGAAACATATACTTTAAGGTATTTCAAATTATTTAATTTTCTATGTTTTATTTGATTTTAAATTGACCAAGTTTTTCATCGTATTTATCGAATTTTTAATCACGAGTCAAAATTGTTTTTAAAGAGTCTTTCATGACGCTAATGATTCAGCAGCGCTCCCCTGAACTTGATAAGTCAGGACGCTGATGACTCATTAGGAAGTTGATAACTTTTAAGGTTGAATTAAACTGATTCATCAGGACGCTTACTTGTAAGTAGCGGCCTCCCTTTAGTCAACCTCTGAAATTGTCAAGACGATGACTCAGCATCAGCTTACTGAAAGATTTCTAAGTTCTTCAAAGATGTTATCTTTGAGGATGCTGATAGTTATAAGTTGGATAAACTATCAAGACGTGGCCTGGATAGGAGCGCCCTCATCCTTTAAACCAACTATATAACTTCCAAGACATTGATTGTCCTTCAGCGTACTTGGTTTTGTCTTCAAATGTTCTAAAATGTCAGGACGCTTACATAGTTTTAGCGCCCTTGTGCTTTATATTTTAAAAGGTAAGACGCTTACTCGGAAGTAGCACTCTCATGTGTCCAAATGTTTTTAAAACAAAGTAGGATGCTAACTGTGCAGTAGCGCCCTCAAAGTTGAGTCATTTCTGTCGCAAAGAAAGTCAGGACATTTACAAGTTAGTAGCGCTCTCATTTCATTATTCAGCAAGACACTTTTATATAATGAGTGCCCTCAAGGGACAAAACGACAAAGTTGATATTATGCGTCAGGACGCTGATTAGGAAATCAGGACGTTAATTCAAGCTGTCACTATTCTGACACGTACACTATATCAGTCTACTTTTTAGAACGGATCTTTGCACAGAATCCTTTTCAGAATGATCAGAAATTTTCTCTGATGCATGAATCAAGTTTCCTGAAACTTTCCTTATTCATGTTATCTAAAAAGAACTAGAATGTTAGTGAAAATTGCAAGTGTCATTTTCATGTAACATTCTAGCCGTTGTGTGAAAACGTTCACCTTAAATTTGAAATTCAAGTATCAAACTGTTGTTTCCTACTAAGTCTATAAATACCAACACTTTGAATCAAACAACTTGCCGATAATTTTTATTGTACCAAAAACTTTTTGTAAGTTAGTCATTTTTCAATCTTTCAAAAGTTTTCTATTGTTCTAGTATTTTTCACTGATACTTTATTTGATCAAAAAAATTTCATATTGAGCATAAATTATATTCTATCTTTGAAAATCTATTTGAATTATATAGAACTGGTTTCTACTCAAATTCTTGGCATTGATCTATACTTGATAATAATCTTGCTAATCAAAGAATTTGAGAGATAGTTTAAAGATACAGTTGTACTTGATTTCATGTCTTAAGTACTGTATCGAACTATATCAGTAGTTGTGCTAACTACTGAATATTGAACCATAAGTTTTCGCACTTATATATTATATCTATTTTGAAAACAATTTGTGTTTATGTTTTTACACTGGTCCTATGATTTTCAACTTCAATGTTTAATGGTATCACAATATTTTCGAAGAAGCACTGATTTACATAACACATCATTCATGCTTTTCGAAACTGCACTTGAACAATATCGAACATTAAAAGGTAAAGGACTGTAAGTGTATTCTCCATTATCATTACGTACTTAAATTCATATATCTTTGTAATGCTATGTATAAGAGCTTAATTGTAAAGTGTTCTACTTTGTAAGAACCAACATTATTATAATTGTGGTATGTTGGTGTGTTTCTAGAATGAAACAACCAGGACAAGTGAATGTAGTTCACTTAATGATTGTTCCTTAGCCTGTAAAAGGATCACAGTTGTTCCTTAGCCTGTAAAAGGATCACGGTTGTTCCTTAGCCCGTAAAAGGATCATGGTTCTTCCTCAGCCAGAAAAAGGGAAGGTTCGTCCTCAACCTGTAAAACGATAGGTTATCTCTAAACCTGTAACAGAGAAATGGTTCTTCTTCAGCCAGTAAAAGGGAAGGTTCATCCTCAACTTGGAAAATGATATGTTATCTCTGAACTTGTAAACAAGAAACCGTTCTTCTTTATCCCGTAAAAGGAAAAGGTTCTTCCTTATCCCGTAAAAAGAAAAGGTTCTTCCTTATCCCATAAAAGGAAAACGGTTCTTCTTTATCCCGTAAAAGGAACATGAATTTTTCCTCATCCCAAAAAAAGGAAATGTGGTTCATCCTTAGCCCGCAAAAGGATAGGTTTGCCTTGAACTTGTAAAATGGCATGTATAACAGTTTGGTTCTCACCCGTAAGAGAATCAATTAGTGGATTAAGAAAATCCTAATCGGAAGATTAGGTAGTGGACGTAGGCACGACCGAACTACTATAAATCCTAGTGTGCTTTACTTTATGCATTTTACTTTATAGTTAGTATATGCATTTAATTCCAATGTACCCAAGTATATCACTAAGTCATTGAAAAGTTTTAATTTGACCATAGAACCCAATTCACCCCCCTCTTGGGGTTTAACCAACAGTCCTAGCTATTTTGCTTCTAACTAGATGTTAAGAATATTCTTAACTTTAAGTAAAGCATCTAGCATGTAAGTCCTTAAGAGAGATGTCATGAATATAGATTTACAAGGAGTGTAAGCTCACAACCATTCTCTTTTCATGATATTAGGCATAGATAAGGATCAAAATGTAAACCAAAGCCTAAATCATGATTTCAAGTTGATGCATGTAAAAGATATGAAATATGTAGCATGCATACTTGAATATGAATATGTGTGAATCATACATATATAAGAATAGATAAGCATGGGCATGATCATGAATCAAATGACATAGCATTGGCAAATCAAGTAATGAAATTAAATCATTAAGCCTAGCTATTCATTTCTCATATAGATGCCAAGATATTTCTAGATTAGAGAGGTGTCCATGATAGTTCCTATTGGTTTGTATAAAAGATTGGTTAAACCAATGGAAATGCTTAAAGATGAAAGATTGGAAGTCATATATAATTCATGGTAGGCATGACCAATCAATCTTTAACAATGCATATTTTTCTTGTTATGATTAAAGTAAGAAGCTCAAAGGAAAATATGTTAATTTCAAATATATGCTTTTTAATCATGATTAGAATCATGACATAGCTTTAAAGTGTGAAAATTAGGCAAAATGATCAATTTTAAGCACAAAGCCTAGCATAGACTATGTTTTGATCCTAGGGTAATGAATTTGATATGCACATGATCAAAACAAGTCTTAGTGAAGTGAATATGGTCCAAAAAGATATTTCAAATTGAAATAGGTGTATAGGTGTATAGGGAAACATATTCACATCATGCATATGAAAATAGGCATTATGAGGTCAAAGTTTATAGCACAAGTCTATATCATTGCATAAAATGCAATATGATATTCTATACGTATATATCCATGAAAGGCATTCATATTGCAATAATCAAGGAAGTATAAGCATGAGATTTATATGGTCATGAAGTACAATATGCTTGTCAATCATAGAAGTGTCAAAGAAGGGAAAATATGATTTGCATTGGACACACAAAATACCATTTTATTGATGTTTAAAGGTATTGCAAAGTATTTCATATATCAATGATCATTCACCATAAAAATGAGCAGCATGATATGCAAAATCATGAAGCATGAGCTTATTTCATACTAAGGGACGTAATATGATGATGGTATAAATACTTATGGGCATGGCATTCACATTGCAAACATGAAACAAGGATAAACATGAAAAGCGTACAGACTTGAGCATAGCATATTTATCAACCATATTTACCATGTTTAAAACAAAATCATATGGAGTGCATCACATGGTAAATGACTTGAATGACTTAATTGATGTAAAATATATATAATCAATCAAGTTCTTTTCCTTCATTTTAGTTGACTAGACCTATTAGTTTGATATAAATTTAGGCTCATGGTCAACTAGGTCTTTTAGTTTGAATTTGTCACGAAAGATTCAAAGTGTTTAGTATCATGAGACAAATTCAATTGTGATCTATTGAAATGACTAAGATTTCATGAGATAGAAGTTTAAAGCAAAATAGTCATTTCATATGAATTACCCTCAATTAAGAGTGAATACAAAAAAGATATATTGATTTCACTTATTCACTCTAAAAAGGATGGTTTTCATGATAATGTAAGTTTTATGATTGTCTAAGATCTAAGATTAGCGCATCAATCATATCTCAAAACTCATAATGAATCATGAAATCATGTTTATAAGCAAGCTCAAAATATAGCAAGATTTTAGTGAACAAACATGCTTGAAAACGACTTATGTTAATATAATCATGACAAAAGATGGTCAATTGGCAAGAACAAGTCACGATAAAGCAAAGTGCATTTTGAACATATTTCCTTCTAATTAAAGAATCATTCATTCAAGGATAAAAGACAACAAATCATTCAAGATAATATATAAGCATGATGATACAAGAAAGGATATAGGTAAATCACACATTAATGTTTATTCATGACAGCTAGCATGTTCATTTTTCCAA
Source organism: Paratinospora sagittata (assembly GCA_035771175.1). Lineage (NCBI taxonomy): Eukaryota > Viridiplantae > Streptophyta > Magnoliopsida > Ranunculales > Menispermaceae > Paratinospora > Paratinospora sagittata. The sequence goes on along the minus strand of CM069611.1, from coordinate 15,640,363 downwards.
GTATATGACTACAATCTATTTTGAATAAAGAGTGAGGATCATTTTAGTCATTTAAATTCAATTCACTTTTAAAGGTATGAATACAAATAGATGTAAATCAAAGCATATGGTATTCATTCAAATGAGATCAAAGCCTTTTGAAATTTATGAATTATGGAAAGGCTTATGTTAATTGATTATCCTTGTTCACTAAGACTTCTAAATAAATAAAATTGAAGAAGCATGAGTCTTAGTCTTAAATAATAATTTCTAGAGACTAAAGTATTTGATTATAATTCAAGGTCTCTATGAAAGTCATATTTCTTTTTGTTTGATCTCATACATGTCTAATTAAGCTTAAATGAAGGATCAACTTAATTTTTCTTACTAACCCCTTTTCTATGATGTGATCAAAGATCATTAATAAGCATAGAGAGCATAAGTAAGGTTTTCTTGGATGGGTTGGGGAAGTGACTTTTAGGGTCTTCTCATGATTGGTAAGAATCTAAATTCTTAGACTAAGCTTAATCATCTCCAAGGAAGTGAGTGAGATGGCTATTTGAATATCATTTGAAGTAAAGGCCACTATTACTTAATAAGTATCTTGTACTTTTTAAAGACATAAGTCATTATGATCTTATAGTACAGGAGAAATGAACTCTAATGAGTAGTCTACAAAAAATATATACGAGCAATTCAATCAATTTAATTCTAATCATGCTTGCATCAATTAAGACATTGTATCATGCTCAAGATTTTCCCAAGGTAATAATGTCACACCCCATACCGGCGGTGTGATGGACACCTCATATCGAGCGTACCCCAGCCATTATGAAACCATAATATTGTGTCATCTGGGCTGCGCAAGCGCCCCATACCCAGATCATTTGTCCACACTATTTATTCATGAATAGTGTGGACAAATGATCTGGGTATAGGGCGCTTGCGCAGCCCAGATGGCACAATATTATGGTTTCATAATGGCTGGGGTACGCTTGGTATGAGGTGCCCATCACACCGCCAGTATGGGGTGTGACAAAAAGGCCTTATGTATGGTTCAGTGGTTACTCAGATTGCGAAACCAAACCTTATGAAGAGGAGGTTGTGAGTTCGAATCTGGGGGAGGCCTACACTATTCATGATGAATAATGTGGACAAATGATCTGGGTATGGGGCGCTTGCGCAACCCAGATGGGACAATATTATGTGGTGCTATGGCTGGAGCAGACCCCATGGTGGGGTGCTTATTACACTGGGTAGGGGGCGCTTGCGCAACCACCCCTGGGTTGCGCAAGCGCCCCCTACCCAGTGTGATAAGCACCCCACCTGTCCGCACTATTCATCATGAATAGTATGGACAAATGTGGTTACTCCAAATGCGAAAGCTAACTCCTTAAGGAAGGTTGCTAGTTCGACTTGGGGGGAGGCCCTACACTATTCATGATGAATAGTACAGGGCCTCCCCCAGATTCGAACTCACAACCTCCTCCTCATAAGGTTTGATTTTGCAATCTGAGTAACCACTGAGCCAATGGTTCTGTGGCTACTCAGATTGCGAAATCAAACCTTATGAGGAGGAGGTTGTGAGTTCAAATCTGGGGGAGGCCCTATACTATTCATGAATGAATAGTGTGGACAAATGATCTGGGTATGGGGCGCTTGCACAACCCAGATGGGACAATATTATGTGGTGCTATGGCTGGAACAAACCCCAGGGTGGGGTGCTCATCACACTGGGTATGGGGCGCTTGCGCAACCCAGGTGTGACAAATAAATGATTGAGTTTTTTCATATGTTCATGAAAAAAGCACACACATTTAATAAAAGTATACATTTTATTTTATGATTTAAGCATGCATATGTATACATAGAACAAGTGAACAACATATTTGTTAAAGTAGGTATCCATCATAATCTCACAGATCTCTTCACCGGGACGAACCATCAAGAGACCTGCTGCTGCAATTTAAACATGTTCATAAGAATAAGTTCAAATTAAAATTTCAAATTGCGTACTTAGTATGCTTTGCACCAATCAAACATTGAACAAAATAAATAAGCATTTAAACATGTTCAATGTGATAAATAGCCTTAGGCAAGTATAGGCATCAAGAAATAAGGTAATTTGATCAAGCCTATAATACTTCCAAATGTCATGAAATGATATAAATAAACACATATGACATGTAATACATGGAAGTTTGCCTAAAAGTGTTCAAGGCCTATAGATTATAGGCAAAAAAAACTTAGCCTATGGTTCAATAATATGAATATAAGTAATCCGGTGAACCATAGGCTTTAGGAACTCATACTCCTTTGAATTTTGTAATTCTAGCATCTAGTAGTTCCTTTGGTACCCATGTCATCTTATGATATTTATCCTTAAGGATTTCTAATGTTCCTTTGACATGTTTTGGGCTTATAAAATCTAACTTTAGGTTGCCCAATTGGTTCTCTAGTTTGGAGGTCTTTTGTCTTTCTAATTGAAGTTCAATGTCTAAATCCTCCTTTTCTTTAGTAACCTTGGTTACTAATTGGATTAACTCATCTAACCTTTCTTGAAGAATGGTACTTTCATTTCCCATATTATCTTTTTCTTCAAGAATGTTCTCATTTTCCTCAAGAACATCATTGTAGTAATTTTAGAGAGTTTCCAACTTACCCATAGCATCTGATATCATGTTCTTGAGCTTCTCATTCTTTTGGATGAGTTTGTCAAATTCATGTTGAATTTTTTCATGAGCTATAGACAAATCATCAAAAGAGAGATCAATAATGCTAGTAGAACATTCAACAATATTAGAGATAAAACAAAAATGTTCTACATTCTCTTTATCTTCATATGAAGATGTGGAGGCACATGACATACCATAGAATTCTTTTAATTTAATTTGCATATCTTTAGATGAAGCACATGAAGAAACTCTATTAATGTCATCTTGGGAAAGGCTACTAAGTAAAATATCTTTGGCTAGACCATCAAGCCTAACAAAGTGTTTTTCCTTCCTATCTCATTTCTTCCTAAGCTTAGGGACTTCAACCCCATTTATGGTTTTCGTGGGTACAAATGGTCCATTAGAAACTATATCCCATATATCACATGATTGTGCCTTAATGGAAGCTCTCATTCTAATTCTTCAAAACATAAGGTTATCAACATCAAGCATTAGAGGAGTGAAAGGCTTATCACCTAAGTCAAAACCTATAATATTGGCCATTTGATAGTTGGCTCTAGGTGGTTAAACCTTAAATTAAGAGCACCCACTCCGATACCAATTGTTGGACACCCAAGAAGGCACCAATTGGGTGTAATGGCTGGTTTTGACCAATTCTAAGTTCTTTAGTGGAATCTTTAAGATAATACAAGTAAATGCTCTAAAAATCAATGTGCATGAATGTAAAGTGCGGAAATAAAGAGAAGGAAACAATGATTTTTACGTGATTCAAAAAAATCTTTTTCCTACCTCCATGCTTAAAGAAACCTTCTCTAGGATTCCACTATACCGGGTTCACTTCAAGGGTGTGAACCAAACCGTTACAATGTCTTTTTCAAGGTTCAAGGCAAACTTATCCTTTTTACGAGCTAAGGACAAACCACTTGTTCCTTTTTTTAGGGCAAAGGAAGAGTCGAATCCTTTTTGCGGGACAAGGAAGAACCACTTGACTCTTTTTATTATAAAGGGTGAAACTAGACTTTGATTCCAATCTTGAAATCACAAGTGAATCAAATTCACTTTACTTGATTTATTTCAACTGGAAATAAACCAAAAGACTAAGTACAGTGATTAAAATGTTTGTTCTAAATAAATAGAACAAGTACAATAAGCTCAATCATACAAAATGCCCAAATACAAGATATGGAAATTTAAGCTCAACGTGAAGAGAGACCTTACAATCATATTATACCTTTCTTGCAACCATATTTGCTCAAGAGAATGATTTTGAAGAAGCTTTAAATGATGTACAAAGAGAAAGCTTGAGATCCAATCTTCAAATTATCATATCTAAGTTCTAGGGTTTTTGAAATAGGAAAATGGTTTGATTTTGAAAAACACTTTCCAGATTCACATTTGTGTCTCTCTTGTGTGTAAAATGGCCTAAGTGCATGTATTTATAGTTTATGAATGACCACTAGCCATTAGGCACAAGTTACTAGTTGTTGAGGGCTCAAAAATCAAGTTTTTGACCGTTGGAATCGCGCTCAGATAGTCACCAGCGCGCTGGTTGAAGCCAACAGAACGGCGCTCTGCATACTCGTAAGCCCAGAACCCAGAAACAGGGTAGGAGCACACTTCTCTAGTCTGGCAATTGTTGTATAATAATTGCAAGTGCACAATATCGTGAACAAGTAATACAATGATGAATAGAGTATCGTCTCACAAAGATTTGTTACTAAATTTCTTTATTAAATACTAAAATAGTTTCACCCTAATCTTATCTAAACACCAATTAAAATTCACTCTAATCTAAACAATAAAATAAAATTTAAAACAAATCAAAATTAATCAAATTAATCAAAATAATAAAACCTAGAATTACAATCTTCCCTCATATTTTAATTGGATTTATCTAACTATATTTTTAATTAATTAATTAATTAATTAAAGTTGTTAACCAAAAGTCTAACTTATCTACAAGCCTCTTTCGATGGTTAAGCAAAAATACCTTGATTAATTAAATCTCTATGTTTCTATGAAATTTAAATTAAAACAAGATTCATTAAGATCATGCTCTTCAATGGTTACACATGTCACATGAGTATATTTCTATCTTATATGAACTCAATAGCTTTCGCCATTTTTTATCATATGTTATTTTAATCAAGTTCACAAATCTAAACTCCCTTCGTTAAGATCGTATAGATTCAACAAATCATCTAATTAGTGATCAAATAATTAGAAGCATTAAGAGCGGATTAAAATAGACAACTCCAAATAATCAATTAAAATCTAAAATCAAACATAAAATTCAATATCCATATGAGATCCAATTGTAATTCTAAACAAACAACTTAGCTCATCATTGAAATAGAAGAAAACATAAAAATATTGATGAACATGTTGAATAGAAACAAGAAGAAACTAGAAAACCAATTGGAAGATGTTGAAGATTGCTCCCTTATTTCCAACTTCTCGTTCTTCGCTTCCTTTGATCCAATTTTTCTTCAGCTCGTTCTCCTCTCTATTATCCTCGCCAAAAGTCCCCCAAATACCCTAAACAAGGATACTTTTAAGTCCCCAAGTCGTGGAAGATGGAAATTAGAAAGTTCAACTTTGAATAAGATACTTCCAACAAAACTTTCTATTTTTTTCCAACTTGCAATCTTGTAGTCTTCAATCACAATTTTTTCCAGCTTTTTCTCCAATATATTATTCTTCAATACCCTTTATAATGGTAGTAATTCAAGTAAGGAAGAAGTGAAAAAAAACCGCATGCAATTCAGAGTTTTATTGACCAAGATATCGCAAAAATCCTAAAACAACTCGAATTTCGCTTCACTCGGCACCGAGGTGCCCACAATGGACCCCCTAGCGCCCAGTTGCTATTTTTTTCATTTCCATCACTCCTCCTTGGGTACTGGGGTTCCCACAATGGATGTTGGGGCGCCCAATTTCGGGTATTTTGTGATTTTTACACTTTTTTAAGCCTTTTTTCGCATTTCTTCACATAGTTTTGGATTGTTTCTTCTCCACTTCTCTTAGGCACTTGTTCATTACTTTAATAACACTTAAAAACCATTTAAAAACCTACAAGATCAATCATGAACTAAGTGTTAGACACATCTAAACACGTACCTAAAGTAACCTATAAAAATGCAAACCGAAAATAAACTATACCGAAACTACAACATAAAATAACATAAAATTACACCTAAAAAACTACTTATCAGCAACAGTTTTGAGTTTTTTTTTTTTTTGGTTATCCGACCTATCCTACACGAAATATTGGAATATTATATACCTTAAAATTCATGGAAAGCTCACTCTGCATCCATTGGTACCATTTTCAAACCTATTTGAGAAGGCTAGCAAATACTAGGGTTGTAGTCAGAGTGGTTTTGAGCTAGTTTACCATGAACTTTTTGTGTTTTCTGATTTTTCGAAAATCTAACTTTATGGAATTATTTGGGAAACAAAATATGATGAAAACACATCAACTTTGATGATTAAAACAATTGAAATCATTTTAAACAAAAGAACAAGTCTAAGTTCAAAATAAATTGAACTTGAAAACTTAAAACAATAAGTTTTGAAAAACTTTGTTGAAATGTGATTTTGATTAAAACAATTAAAAATATGATTGAAAAAAGTTTGAAATAGTTTAAGAACATAAGCCAAACATGTTTGAACACTTGAAAATCATTTTTAAAGAAAACTTAATGCCTATATGATTTTGATAAAAATATGCAAGTGTGCAGTAGGTGTATGCATGATTTTTAAGAGTGATTGAGCAAGATGAAAGCAAGTAGGTTACATCCTAATTCTAGACATATAAAGACTCTCAACCTTTTTTTCTTCATTCCTTCAAGATATCCAATTGTCCAAGCTTTAAATATATTTAATCATTTTCTTTGATCTTTTACTTAAGAGACTTCTTGAACTTGAAGAATTAGATCTTGTATTAACTCTTTTTCACTTTTGAGTGTTGAAATATACTAGATAAAATTATTAGGACTATGAATTATATTATTTGTTAGCATCAAAACACTTATGAGAAACTAAGTACAAAACCACTTAGGTCAGCAATTTATGTAATTAATTGTAATATGTGATAAGTAATGAAAATATAAATAAATTATACAAATTAAATATAGATGTCATGGAATGGAATGAACACAAATTATAAAAGTTGTAAAAGATTAGAATGAAATAGAAAATAAAAATAAAAATTATGTTATGTTGTAAAAAATTGTAACTTTGTAGTAATTAGGATTTTTTTTAAATAAAAAAATTTATATGTGTATAAATTGTTATTATTAACAAATCAATAAATAACATTACTTAATTTATGATTTGTATGTTTTATTTTATTATTAAAAATAAAATTAATATTTTAATATTTAAAATTTTAATTTAATTTTATCTAATAAATTTGACTAATATAATTAGTCTAAAAGCCTCATTTAATGCTTAGTCCAAAGATCACTTTATATATATATATTGAGTCGGGCTTGGGCCGGAAACCGACTTGTGTCGGCCCAATGGCCCAAATTGCCACACCGGAGAGCCAGCATACCGAGCAAAGCAGCGTGTCCATGTCCCCGTGTTTGAAATGCGGACAGGACACCCCACACAGGCGGGTTGAGATGTTTTTTTGACACCTCTTTTTCTTTCCAGAGCGTGTGTCCGATCTACTACGACATTGCTTGCTGTAGTAGTAACCATGTTTTCGGTTCTGAGAAAGCCCTTCTCCTCTACCACACTACTACTACTACAGGAAGCAGTAAAGCTCCAACGCCTCGTCATCACTAGACCACTCTGCTGTAACTCTCTCTCTCTCTCTCTTTGAGATACAACTCCTCACGGTATCATTCAACTGTTATTATTGCTTTGCAGATGGTTCGAACGACGATAAGAAACCCACTTTCATTCACCCCACCGCCGTTGTTCATCCGGATGCCGTTATCGGTCAGGTATTCATTCTCTATCGTTGTCAATTTCTGGTTTACCAACTTACTCTTGTCTCATTTATGTAACTACAAATTATTGGAATTTTGTGAGGAGTGTAGATGACATATCAGTCCCTTTTTTTTTTTTTTTTTTTTTCTTATGATTCGTAGACTTGTGGGGATTCTTTATTCAATACCCCCAAGTAACCAAACGGATGAGGAGATTTTCAATTCCCTTCCAAATTTCTCTATTCTCTTTCACGCTTGGTCTTTTCTTCTTCCACTCCATTTCTACCCATGGAGTTTGTTGCCAACGTGAGTAATTTTTCTTCCCATTTCAAAAAAGAAAGAAAAACTATAAATATATGGTTTCGGGTGGTTATAGAGCAATTTTTTTTCAAAGAATTTTAGAAAAGCTTATGAGAGTAGAAGGAAATAAAAGATTGAGTAGAAGGAGGAGGATTAACTATACCAAGGCATTGTCGCACCAAAAAATTGATAATCCTATGATCTTGTCTTTGGGGTTTTATAAAAGATTCTTCGGTCTCTCTCTCTATTTACTTTCTCCATTTGTTTACTGGATGTTACACTTTTGCAAATAGTTGTACTTTTAATTTTGTTGAATGGGTAGATCAAGCTTTTGGCTGCAGAGCAACTTTTGGGTTTGAGTTCTTTTGATGTAACGATTCGAAGTTAAGGTAGAAGGAACAATTTCACATGATCACAAATTTGAAAAAAGAAAGAAACAATGTTAAATCAAAAGATCTTCTGGGTGTATTACTGTATTTATGGAAAAGTTGACAGAACATATGCTAAAGATGAAGATGATGTAAATTCTCAAAAAACACAAGCTCAGCTTTAGAAAATAATCAAGCACTAGAAACTCTTGAGGTAATTAACATCATCCAAAATACAAGGATTGCAAAAATAGTTGAAAAATCTCCAATCAAGTTGGAAGCCAAGATTAATCGTAGTTTACGATGGAGAAGTTGATTCAAAGTAATTGGATGGTTGGTTGAAATCTTTGAGGGTTTAGTTTAATTTAGGACTAATGCTTATATTGAAGGGAAAAAAGTGAGATATGCAAAACTAAGACTTGGAGGACATGCTCTTATCTGGTGGAAAGGGTTACTATTGGTTTGACTCTTAATAATGAACCTCCTGGTACTACTTGGGCTCAATTTGTAATGTGGTATGAAGCCAATTTTACCTTATTGGTTACTAGGAGTGGTTGCATGAGCAATGAAAATTCTTATGCCAAAGAAGAAGGGCAGAGTTTATGAGAACATACCACCTAGTTTCAAAAATAAGTAATGACATGGAATGTAAATTTACAAGATCCGTCAATTGTAAATAAACATAAGGGAGGACTATTCTTCAATCTGTTAACAAAACTAACTCTCTTCTAGTTATTTTTTGATGAAGCTTGTGAGATGAGCATGTACATTGAGATGAAGAGTCAACCTATAGGAATTAAGAAGCCTAACTAAAATTATCAAACAAACTTGAGTCAGAAAAATACTCATGAGAATGGGTGCCAATACTTGGGAAAGAAAAGTCATGTTGTAATGCAAAAGGACATGGAATATTGTGATAATTGTGAAATAGTTGGACATTCCAAGAAAGGTTGTTGGAAATTGCATTTAGAACTAAGCTTGAAGAGGATGAAACTAGAAAGATTGTGATAAAAAAAATCAGTTGTGCGTTGAAGACAAAGCAATTTAAGCGTCATCTAAACCTTGAAAGGCTGGCTATGATGGCTATTAAAGGAGTAGCACGGACATTTAAAGGGGAGTGAATAGGCCAAGCTTTTAATATAGTACGATAATCTATCAAGAAGAATTATTTTGGGTGTACATGAAAATCTAAACAAAAGAACATGATTGCGAAGCAACTAGCTATATCTCAGGATAGTTGAAGAAAGACTTGAGAGTTGTAGGTCAACACTCAAAGTCTCAAAAGACTTTCAAAATTTCAATTGATGAGAAGCTTAAATATTTATGACATGTGATGTAGTGTCGCTAGATGTTTGTCAAATTACTTTTTTAATTCCTTATCTATGGGATGGATATGCTACATTTTATAAAAGGGAAAATGTGTAATTGGACCAAATCTCCTAAGCAGTGAGTAAGGTAGGTCATAGACAAGTATTTGAAATTTTTAAAAGTTTGAGCTTTATTGTAATTTATGATAAGCTCTAGAAGAGGTATAAAAAAAGATTCTTATTCTTTCATTACAACTGATTTCTCTATTCTACTAAAACCTAAATCTAGTAGAACTCTATAATTATAAAACAAAACTGATTTGGAAGATTGAAGATTTTGATAGTTCTGAAATTTCAATTGTAGTTGTTTCTTTCTTTCTCAAGTCATTTAATTCTTTTAATAGCACAGATATTTATTTTGATACTTGATTGGGTAAATGGTAATAATATGATTTACAATTGTACAGTTTACCATTTTAAAATATAAAATTTGTGTGTGAAGCCTTTTCTATTGTGAACGCATTTGTACCAAAAACCATAGAGTAGTAATGGTTGTTGGTTGACAATGTGTCATCAATTTTTTTCACGTTAAGTGTTAATTCATATTGATTCTCTAATTCTTTTATAGTTATTTATTAAATTATTAAGGTCCTATAAATAATTATTTTCTTATCAAGTAGGTGGTACCGTTTCGCCTATGTAGGTCAAATTGCTTGGGCATGCCGTTGGCATCTTGACAACAATGGGTAAAATACTCGGGGTAGGTAAATGTTAGACCCTAAAGGATAAAGAATCAAACCAAAATCATGTCTTAGGGTGTGCAATATAGTTGGTCTGTCCATGGTATCAGTATGGATGATTTGTCAACTACCTTGTTTTTGCAATCCATGTATGGGGAGTTTGTCAACCGTCTCGTTTGTGTAGTTTGAGTCTTTGGAATAGAGGTTAGATGGTGGGTGTAGTTATGACTTCTAGTTATGTGTGGTAGTGTCTTTGTAATAGGTAGTTATGAGGTACTGGTTTGTTTGTAATTTTTACAAGAAACCTGCTTGAATAAAGAAAGTTTTTTATTGACTAAATTATTTGTGGTTTCTTCTGGCTTCCATCTAGGACTTGCATTTTATTTTAAACTGTTTAAGCCATCTTGTCATGTTGCATAGGATGGTGGTGACTTGTCAAATCTCACAAAAGCTTATGCAAATTGCTGAGATTTAAACTGTTTGTGATTCTGTGATGAGTCCTTAAAGCATAAATGAGAGTAAAGTTTGTTAGTTGTGACTTTTTTTAACATTTTAATACTTGCCCTTATTGACTGAAATTGGTTGAATTGCCTTGAGATTGGGCAATATATATTGAAAAAAGGTGCTGATCCACTCTCAGTATTGGACTTTTGATAGGAGCTAAAGATGTAACCTACATGTTATACACATACCTTAAGATCAAGGGCCATTCAACACGCACCTAGATCTTCACCAAGATTATAAACTACTTTATGTATTTTCTCCTTTTGTTATCTGAGAACTGTAAAAACAATGCCTCTTGCTTCATATTGGGTTTTACATGTCACGTAGATAATAAAGCCCGTTGGTTGATTGTAGGTGTCTAGTATACTGACTCAATTTTATATTAGTCCAATTCATAATATGCAATGGTATACTAGTAAAGCATAAATTTTAAATTTGGTAATTCACATGCCATGTGAATTACCAAATTTCTTTGCTTACTAGAAAATCTCACCTTCACTTGTTACCTCATGAGGAACCAAGTTTAGAAGTTTGCTCTATACTTGTGGTGGCTTGCTTCCAAAAAGCAATCTATTGCATTATGAAGCCCTTAATATTTCTTTTTCTTTTTTTAATAAATCTTTTTCAAATGCTGAAAAAATGTGAACAATAATGGAATTATAAAGATTTAGAAGTGTCAGATGCTATTATTATATGGTTTATCTTAGTGAATGAGATTGTCGAGCCTAACGGTTGTGAAAAACTTTTACTCTTTCACTTCCAAATTAGAAGTGTCAAATGCTATTATATGGTTTATCTTAGTTTAGAAAGTCCCTTCCAAATTTCTATATTCTCTTTCACTGTTGGTCTTTTCTTCTTCCACTCCATTTCTACCCATGGAGTTTGTTGCCAACGTGAGTAATTTTTCTTCCCATTTCTAAAAAAGAAAGAAAAGAACTATAAAATGTAGTTTCGGGTGGTCGTAGAGCAATTTTTTTTCAAAGAATTTTAGAAAAGCTTATGAGAGTAGGAGGAGGATTAACAATACCAAGGCGTTGTCACACCAAAAAATTGATAATCCTATGATGCTTCTCTTTTCTTTGACTATAGTGGATTTTGCTCGCATTATGCCATGGATGTTTCCTTTCTTTGGGGTTTTATAAAAGATTCTTCTGTCTCTCTCTCTTTCTATTTACTTCCTCAATTTGTTTACTAGATGTTACATTGTTGCAAATAGGTGTACTTTTAATTTTGTTGAATGGGTAGATCAAGCTTTTGGGTTTGAGTTCTTTTGATGTAAGGATTCGAAGTTAAGGTAGAAGGAACAATTTCAAATGATCACAAATTTGAAAAAAGAAAGAAACAATGTTTAATCAAAAGATCTTCAGGGTGTATTACTGTATTTGTGGAAAAGTTGACAAAACATATGCTAAAGATGAAGACAAATGTTGACGTGATACCGGACATGATGTAAATCCTCAAAAAACACAAGCTCAGCTTTAGAAAATAATCAAGCACTAGAAACTCTTGAGGTAATTAACATCATCCAAAATACAACCCATGCAAAAATAGTTGAAAAAACTCCATTCAAGTTGGAAGCCAAGATTAATCGTAGTTTACGATGGAGAAGTTGATTCAAAGTAATTGGATGGTTGGTTGAAATGTTTGAGGGTTTAGTTTAATTTAGGACTAATGCTTATATTGAAGGGAAAAAAGTGAGGTATGCAAAACTAAGACTTGGAGGACATACTCTTATCTGGTGGAAAGGGTTACTATTGGTTTGACTCTTAATAATGAACCTCCTTGTACTACTTGGGCTCAATTTGTAATGTGGTATGAAGCCAATTTTACCTTATTGGTTACTAGGAGTGGTTGCATGAGCAATGACAATTCTTCTATCAAAGAAGAAGGGCAGAGTTTATGAGAACTAACCACCTAGTTTCAAAAACAAGTAATGGCATTGAATGTAAATTTACAAGATCCGTCAATTGTAAATAAACATAAGGGAGGACTATTCTTCAATCTGTTAACAAAACTAACTCTCTTCTAGTTATTTTTTGATGAAGCTTGTGAGATGAGCATGTACATTGAGATGAAGAGTCGACCTATAGGAATTAAGAAGCCGAACTAAAATTATCAAACAAACTTGAGTCAGAAAAATACTCATGAGAATGGGTGCCAATACTTGGGAAAGAAGAGTCATGTTGTAGTAATGCAAAAGGACATGGAATATTGTGATAATTGTGAAATAGTTGGACATTCCAAGAAAGGTTGTTGGAAATTGCATTTAGAACTAAGCTCGAAAAGGTGGAAACTAGAAAATTGTGATAAAAAAAATCAGTTGTGTGTGTTGAAGACAAAGCAATTTAAGCGTCGTCTAAACCTTGAAAGGCTAGCTATGATGGCTATTAAAGGAGTAGCATGGACATTGAAAGGGGAGTGAATAGTCCAAGCTTTTAATATAGTACGATAATCTATCAAGAAGAATTATTTTGGGTGTACATGAAAAATCTAAACAAAAGAACATGATTGCAAAGCAACTAGCCATATCTCAGGATAGTTGAAGAAAGACTTAATAGTTGTAGGTAAACACTCAAAGTCTCAAAAGACTTTCAAAATTTCGATTGATGAGTTTGAAGTTCTACATCATATACCCCCTGATTACTCCTTTCTCAAAGTATTTGGTTGTTCTTGTTTTCCTTTTCTAAGGCCTTATTCCAAAGCCAAGTTTAATTTTCATTCCTCCAAGTGTGTTTTTCTTGGCTATAGTTCATCTCACCATGGTTATAAGCCTTCATCCATCTGGTAAGATGTTTATCTCTCAAAATGTTGAATTCAATGAACTTGAGTTTTCCTATTGTCAGCTATTTGACTCTTCTTCAACTACTTCTACATCCAATACTTCCTCTTCTCTTCCATTATCTGTTTTTCAATTTCTTTCTTTTGAAAATGTACAGTCAAGCAGTCCTATGCAACATGATCTCTCTTTATCTTTAAGTGATTCATCTTTACCTGTAACCTCTTCTGATATTTTACCTGAACCATCACAACCTATAACTACCTCATCTGACCTGGACCAACCTACCCTGCAGCAGCAACATAACCTTGAACCATCTGTTTCCAATTCCCCTAACCCAGTTGTTTCCACTCATCCAATACAAACTAGAGCTAAAAGTGGGATCTTCAAATCACGAGCTCTGGTTACCACTTCCCCACATGCTTTTGTGGCCACATTAGAACCCAAGAATGTTAAATCTGCTCTATTGGACTCCAACTGGTGCAAGGCAATGGAAGAAGAATTTGCTGCTCTCAAGTCAAATGATACATGGACTTTGGTTCCTCCAACAGATGCTATTAATCCTATTGGATGCAAATGGGTGTTTAGAGTGAAAACAAAACCTGATGGTTCTATTCAAAAGTACAAAGCCCGGTTGGTTGCAAAGGGTTTTCATCAAACACCAGGCCTAGACTATTTTGACACTTTCTCTCCTGTCATTAAGGCCTCAACCATTCGAGTAATGTTTACTTTAGCTGTCAGTTTTGGATGGTCTATTCAACAACTGGATATAAATAATGCTTTCCTTAATGGTAAGCTTACAGAGGAGGTATATACGCCTTAGCCTGATGGCTTTGTTGATCCTCAGTTTCCCTCTCATGTGTGCAAGCTTAATAAGTCTCTATATGGTCTTGAACAAGCACCAAGAGCTTGGTTCTCAATGCTGCAATCTGCTCTATTATCTTGGGGTTTTGTCAATTCTGCCTCAGATGTTTCTCTGTTCTACAAGCGAGAGGTTCCAAGATTCTTCTTCTACTTGTTTATGTTGATGATATACTGGTTACTGGGTCAGATTCTCATTAGGTTCAACAGGTGATTACTTGGCTGAATACCAAATTTGCTCTCAAAACCATGGGTGAAGTTGATTATTTCCTTGGTTTTGAAGCTTTTCGAGATGGTTCAAGCTTACATTTGACTCAGCACGAGTATACTGTTGATCTACTGACAAAAACAGGCTTACTTGATGCAAAACTAGCTGTTACACCAACTAGTTCTGGTGTTAAGTTATCAGCTCATACTGGCCATGCTTTTGCTGATCCAACACTTTATAGAAGCACCATTGGTGCCTTGCAATATCTCACTAATACTAGGCCTGATATTGCCTTCATAGTTAATCAACTTAGCCAATTTTGACAAGCTCCAACTGATGCTCATTGGTCTGCTTGTAAGAGAGTGCTTCGTTATTTGAAGGGTACTCTTCATTCTGGCTTGCGTTTTCAACCAGCTTCTCTACTCCAATTGGAAGCATTTTCAGATGCTGATTGGGCCTGTGACTTGGATGATAGGAGATCAACAAGTGGTGTTTGTGTTTTTGTTGGTGGCAATCTTATTACCTGGGGTTCTCGCAAACAAAAGGTGGTTGCTCGTTCAAGCACTGAAGCAGAATACAGAGCCTTATCTGTTGCAACTAGTGATATACTTTGGCTCTCGGCCTTGTTCTCTGAGCTGGGTTTTCCTTTCTCCTCAAAACCAATTCTTTGGTGTGATAATACATGTGCTAAGTCTCTTGCACAATATCCTGTATTCCATGGTCGAACTAAACATATTGAAGTTGATGCACATTTTATTCAAGAGAAGTTGGCTGCTGGTGCTCTTGAGATCAGATATATTCCAAGCCCATTTCAAGCTGCAGATGTGATGACAAAAGGGCTTGCTGCAAGACAGTTTCACTACTTTGCATCCAAATTAAACATAGCTTCTTCACCTAGGTTTAATTTGAGGGGGGATGTGAAGGAGTCTTAAAGTCTTAGCTAGTTCTAACTGTATTGACTGTGTTAGTTCAGTTAGTTATGCAAGTGGTTATTTGTTATGTTAGTTATCAAGGCAGTTGCAGGGACTGCTAACTACTAGTAACTTGTGTGAGAAGCTTAGAGGCTTAGTATTGCCAATATAAGGAGTTCTTGTATTCATTAAGAAACTAATGAAAAATCTCAGTCATATTGATCTCCATTAGAGATCTGTGTACTGTTCTTGTTTTCTGTTTTCAGAGATTGATTTCTAGCTGAAATCTCACAATGAGAAGCTTAAATATTTATGACGTGATGTAGTGACGCTAGATGTTTGTCAAATTACTTTTTTAATTCCTTATCTATGGGATGGATATGCTACATTTTATAAAAGAGAAAATGTGTGTAATTGGACCAAATCTCCAAACAGTGAGTAAGGTAGGTCATAGACAAGTATTAAGTTTGAGCTTATTGTAATTTATAATAAGTTTTAGAAGAGGTATAAAAAAAATTCTTATTCATTCATTACAACTGATTTCTCTATTCTACTCAAACCTAAATCTAGTAGAACTCTATATTTATAAAACAAAACTGATTTGGAAGATTGAAGATTTTGATAGTTTTGAAATTTCAATCGTAGTTGTTTCTTTCTTTCTCAAGTCATTTAATTCTTTTAATAGCACAAATATTTATTTTGATGATTGATTGGGTAAATGGTAGTAATATGATTTACAATTGTATATGAATTTGTGTGTGAAGCCTTTTCTATTGTGAATGCATTTGTACCACAGACCAAAGAGTAATGGTTGACAATGTGTCATCAATTTGTTTCATGTTAAGTGTTAATTCATATTGATTCTTTAATTCTTTTATAGTTATTTATTAGATTATTAAGGACCTATAAATAATTATTTTCTTATCGCGTAGACGCATAGGTACCGTTTCGCCTATGTAGGTCAAATTGCTTGGGCATCCCGTTGGCATCTTGACAACATTGGGTAAAATATTGGGGGTAGGTAAATGTTAGACCCTATAGGATAAAGAATCAAACCAAAATTATGTCTTAGGGTGTGCATTATAGATGGTCTGTCCATGGTATCAGTATGGATGATTTGTCAACTACCTTGTTTTTGCGATCCATGTATGGGGATTGGGGAGTTTGTCAACCGTCTTGGGTTTGAGTCTTTGGAATAGAGAGGTTACATGGTGGGTGTAGTTATAACTTCTAGGTAAGTGTGGTTAGTGTCTTTGTAATAATAGGTAGTTATGAGGTATTGGTTTGTTTGTAATTTTTTACAAGAAGCCTGCTTGAATAAAGAAAGTTTTTTATTGGCTAAATTATTTGTGGTTTCTTCTGGCTCCTGTCTAGGACTTACATTTTATTTTAAACTGTTTAAACCATCTTGCCATGTTGCATAGGATGGTGGTTGTTGATGCAGAATCTGAGCAACACCAAGTAGATGAACACGTGTAGGAAATGATTGTATTGGAAGAATAAACTCTCTAGTTCCGGCGAGGGTTTATGAGCAAGATCTAAGAAAAAGAAAGAAAGCAATAGGGCTATCGTAAGGAACATCGGCCGAAGACCCTCCGATGCCTAAGTTAGAGCTTGTTCAAGACTATAGCAATAACTCTTGTAGAAAATTGTTCGTATCTTATGGTGAGGGTGATAGGTCTTATTTATAGAGGAGGTTTTCTGGTCGGAGTGTGGTGCCACGTGTCGTTTCGTCGTTGGCCGAGATGAGCTAGATGAGCTCACCTATTTCGAATAGGTCTTGGAGAAGGAATCTCATCCTGTTTTGGATGATCCCTATCTTCGAGTTCTTCTTGGAGTATGATTCTTATCTCATCTCGAATAACCCTTACATTCCTGATTTGTCTCTATAGAGGAGTCCTATCACGTCTTTATATCGGAGTCCGTGTTTGAGAATGTAACTACCTCGGATTCCTCGGGATATGACGTGCCAGGAACTTATCTGTTTTGTCTAGGATGACCAGCTCGAATATAGGCCGAGCTGTCGCTTTAGCCAGAATAGCACTTGGCTCAGCTCGGCTGGACCGAACTATCGCTAACACCGCGTTTTCGGGTTTATCGTATGTATCATCCCGCTAGGTCTGCTCGGACACGCTCATGGTCGAGTAGAACTCGTTCTGACTGAACTGATCTAGCGGTCGTAACTATACGCGACTTTTTCCTCATCACCTCGTCATCTCGTCACCTTGGCTTGTCCATCGCTATACATGGCTAACACATCTCGAAAAGCCAGCTCAGCTTCTCTCCTGATATCCAGGTCAGCTCTAATCCGATCTGACCATCCAATAGTGGTGACTTGTCAAATCTCACAAAAGCTTATGCAAATTGCTGAGATTTAAACAGGTTGTGATTTTGTGATGAGTCCTTAAAGCATAAATGAGAGTAAAGTTCGTTAGTTGTGACTTTTTTAACATTTTTAATGCTTGTCCTTAGTGACTGAAATTGGCTGAATTGCTTTGAGATTGGGCAGTATATATTGAAAATAGGTGCTGATCCACTCTCCGTATTGGGTTTAGATAGGAGCTAAAGATGTAACCTACATGTTACACATATCTTAAGATCAAGGGCCATTCAACACGCACCTAGATCTTCACCAAGATTATAAATTACTTTATGTATTTTGTCTTTTTTGTTATCTGAGAACTGTAAAAACAATGCCTCTTGCTTCATATTGGGTTTTACATTTCACGTAGATAATAAAGCCCCTTTGTTGATTGTAGGTGTCTAGTATACTGACTCAGTTTTATATTGGTCCAATTCATATTATGCAATGGTATACTAGTAAAGCAATTTGAGCATGAAAAACTGAAATATGGCTACATTTCGAATAAGAGATCATTGGCCTGGCTCTATTATATGAAATAGCTGTAGTGTATTTTATTATGCATTTTGGTTCACTCATTCATCACTATGTTATAAATTTGTTTATGTAACTGCAAGCTTTCATGGTATCTTTCACCTCTTTCTTTGGGAAGCCTTCTGTTTACTAAATCTTCAATACCCATGTGCATGTTAGATTTTATGGCACGCACTACTTATAAGTTACATACACATCAACATGCTAGTTGACATTTGTTTACTTTTTAATCATGTATGTATTTTCTCCATTGTTTTCAAGGGAAGTTTTTCTCAGGTTCTTTATTCTTTAATAAACAGAACGGTTTTCACCATGAAGTCTTTTTAACTAATTGGGATTTCAGAAACCCTTTTTTACATTAAAAATTTTCACATGACGTCCTTTGGTTCTACTGGGAATACTTTACTCTCTGTCAGTTGTGAAATGCAAAATGTTTAAATTTTTTTATTAACAGAATGATGATTATTTTTTCTTCAAATTTCTGATCATAAATGAACAGGGTACTTCAATTGGACCTTTTTGCACAGTTGGATCTTCTGCAAAACTTGGCGATGCTTGTCAATTGCATCCAGCAAGCCATGTTTTTGGAAATACAGAGTTGGGAGAGCATTGCATAGTCATGACGTGAGTTTGAGATTCTCTTTCTAGTTCTTGTAAATGATGATTGTAGATACTGCCAACGAATGTAGAAATTGTAGCTACCTTTCAATTGAATCTTGTGGTTATTCATTTTCTTTTTGGCATATAGTCTTCTCATAGGATGTATCAACTGTTTTACAAGATGTGTGATATGTTGTGTTTTTCATCTACTGAAGTCATTACTCCATTACTCTTCCTTTTTGTTTTTCTGGAAACTTTGACGGGAGCAGTGGAGCAGTTATTGGTGAGGATCATCCAGGGCATACAGTTATTGGACGCAATAATCTAATAGGACACCATGCAGTGGTTGGAGTTAAGTGCCAAGATCTCAAATACAAGGTCATCCAATGGTTTTTTTTAGTCTATAATTTCCCTTGCCTTATGATAAAAAATGAGAGAAAATACCTATCCCCTACCTTATTTTCCTAATTAGTTTTTTTTTTTTTTTAAATATTTCAAAAACAAAATAGGTAAACGATCAGATATTGGGTTCTTGTGGTAAACTCTTTACATTCAAATTGAAGAAAAAATGATTCTAGTTTTTTTCTTCTTATGCTTTATGTGAATTATGCTCGAAGAAAGAAAGAGAAAACACCCCCTTCCATATTCTTTTTTTTTTCCTTGTATTTGGTGGGGGAGGAGGTTGCCAAAATCTATCTATATATAAATTGGCCATATGCCTATATTGTATAATTAAATTTCTATTGGGTAGGCATTGCTCCACCACCTTGCCTAGACAAGGTAAATCGCCTAAGCATCATCCATATGCTTTGACAACACTGTTTCAAGCAGTAAATCAATCTATCTTTTTGGGGACAATACTGGAAGGGTGACAGATAAGCAGACAGGATGACAAGTCTTGTACATACTGTTTCCATCGACTTATCCAGGAGATGACTGTTTTCTCAATATTGGTGACAACAATGATATCAAAGAGCATTGCTCAATAAATCAATCTGTTTTTCTTTTTAATTATTATTTTATAATCCTGAAGGGATGGTTCCTTGGCAACAAGATGAAAGCTTTTATGGATACTGTTTTTATTGACTTAGCCAGGAGATGAGTGTTTTCTTTCTATTGGTGACAACAATGATATCAGAGAGTATTGCTCAATTCATCGATCTTCAAAATCAAGTGACGAAACAGTAAGTGGAAGTCCTTCGTCCAACTGCTGCTTATTCAACATTGGAACTCTTCACATATTGTGATACGTCTTTCTTATTCTGCTTCACATTCAATTGTAGGTAATTGGTGACGACAATCTTATCATGGGATCTTGTCACATTGCTCATGACTGCAAGGTTGGCAACAGCAATATATTTGCAAATAATACCCTTTTTGCAGGGCACGTTGTTATTGAAGTAAGTCTATGTTTTAATTGTTATCTAGGTAAAGTTGTATTCTATTTTTTGAGTATTGCCTTGAGCAGCTGATTCAGGTTCTCTAATGTAGGACAATACTCACACTGCAGGAGGAACTGTAGTTCACCAATTTTGTCATATTGGGTCGCTTTCTTTCATTGGTGGTGGTTCTGTGGTACAATGCAATCATCTTTTAGAATTATGCCATAATATGATCCTCCAATCTGGTGTCTACCTGCATTGTACTTGACTTGTTTATAAAGAAATAGTTCTTTTATTTGAGTTCTCAAATTTTATCCATTCATTGTAGGTAACCCAAGATGTCCCTAGGTACATGATGGTGACTGGTGAAAGAGCAGAGATCCGTGGATTGAATTTGGAGGGTCTCCGTCGACTTGGATTTTCTAGTGAAGAGGTTGGTATCATTTTGGATTGTTGTGTAACTATCTTGTTAGTTTACTGATAGTTGAGTGCTAAATCTTTGTAAAAAGAAATATGTAATGCCAATACTGTTGACTTAGTTAATGGGTACTGTCTTTCTGATGGACACACGCTAAGGGATGCTTGAATTACTTTTGCTTCTAATGTGGTAAACTTGACCATCGTACAGAGCGAAGCATTATGAAGGAACCAAATTCTATGCATATGCAGGTTGAGGTGGTGGAGCATTTATAGTTTGCCACACTCCATTGGAAAGCTTGCCAGATGTGAAATGATTGAAATCAAGTGGTGATGTGCTAGCACTCATTACATGAAAGAACAGAGGCTTGTTTGTTGTGGTGGCTATTAATTTTCCACTGGCCATTTGGCCTTGGGTTGGATAATAAGCTACAGGGAGGGGGTAAGCAACCAATTACTAGAATGGGTATTTGAATGAAGGAATTGACAAATGTACTATGAAGCTGGAAGCTACGTGAAATAACTTATTTTTTCTTTTCTTGGTTGACCAAAAAAAAAGGAGATACGTAATGCAGTAGACTCTTGGGACATTGTGGGGTTTAGGGAAGGGATGATGACGCAACCTTACCTCAAGAGGCTGCTTTTAGAGTTGAATCTGTGGCCTCTAGGTCGGCCCACCTTTTTGTGGGATTAAAACTTAATTGTTACTATTTACTGTTACGACTGATTAGTCTTATGGACATGGGAATAACGTGGCATTTTTATTGACTGATTTTGTTCCCTTAGTTTGTGAAGCTGCTAGTAGAATATGCAAATCTCTTGTTGCATTTGCTGCTTATATTGTTTAAATATATGCATGCTTACCATCCTTGCAGTGAGCTGGTTTGATAATATACAAAACCTTCAAAAAATCTGTAAAATGAAGCTGCCACTTATAGAAGAGGTTGTAGCTCTGAAATAAAACGTCAAATGCTCTGGCTTATTTTTTTAGACGTTATGCCTTTACTTATTATCTATTGAGGCAATCAATATATGCTTACCAAGTAGTATAATTTTATAAACATCTACTTTCTTAAGATGTTGATATTAGTTTTATCAAATGTCAACTTAGCCTTTTTGTTTAATTTCTCTAATAACCATAGCTTGGTTGTATGTAGTAAATTCTAACTTGTGTAGTTTTGGACAAGTAATGAAGGTCAGAAAATTGAGGAGGGCTTATCATAAGATATTCATGCCTACTGATGGAAAATCAGGAAGTTTTGAAAACCGTCTTATGGAAATGGTAATTGCATTTCTACTTCTATATTTGATCCTCACTAGGGAACGGTATCCTCATGACAGTGATCCTAATTGCAGGAGCAGAATGAAGAGTTGTATAAATCGGGTGCTATATGTTCTATGTTGCAATCTATTCGTGATTCTTTTGATCAGAATCGCCGAGGAATTTGCAAATTCAGATCTTGGATTGATTCCTGAAAGCATTGATTCTTGTAAGTTTGTTGCATTTTTAAAAAAGGTGAAATCTTGATCCAAAGAGTAATAATCTTATGTTGTTGGATTTCTATGGTTGAGACTTGAGACAAACTACACTGAAACTAAGTTCCTGTTTCATTCACTAATCAAAGAAAGTCTCAACTGCAAAAAATTCCATAATGGTTTCCATAGTTTCTTTTAGAATTCAAAGAAAAGATCTTGTTTCCTTAGCAAATTTTGGAGTTTTTAGAATTTATACTAAATGGGTGTTCTCCAAATGACTTGTGACATGTGAATTACCAAATTTCTTTGCTTACTAGAAAATCTCAATTGAATTGTTTATGCGCCTAAGGGATGATCATTTACTTTGATCCTCGTGCATAAATATCCCACCTTCACTTGTTACCTCATGAGGAACCAAGTTTAGAAGTTTGTTCTATATTTGTGGTGGCTTGCTTCCAGAAAGCAATCTATTGCATTATGAAGCCCTTAATATTTCTTTTTCTTTTTCTTTTTTTAAATCTTTTTCAAATGCTGAAAAAATGTGTACAATAATGGAATTATAAACATTTAGAAGTGTCAGATGCTATTACTATATGGTTTATCTTAGTGAATGAGATTGTCGAGCCTAACGCTTGTGATCTAGCTGAAAACAAAATCGTTTAGAAAGCAATCTACATGCAATTTGTTTTTATGCTAAGAGAGGATGACATTTGCTCAGATTTCTAGCTTGAAGTCACCTGTATCTATCTCGTGGTTCAGCAATCGAAACTCATTTTTGCCAAACCTAAAATGAGTATTCCCATGCATGCTCAAGTATGACCTGAAGACCATCTACCATATTGTTCAAGGCTTGTTAAGTAGCCTTCCTTCTCCTGGACTGTCTCTGATGGCTTAAGATCTCCGTCAGTTTCCTACCATTATAATCTTTGACGACTCACAAGCTCGTGACAGCGATTGAGGTGCTAGGAGGTAGAGATCAATGGAAAATGTGCAAGTTTACAATTAAAAACTAAATTCTTTTTTTGAGGGCCCTCCCCCTTAATATGGTGAAGGGTTGGGCGATTCACATGACATCTTATCATATTGATTGTATAGGGAGATTTGTTATGGCTGGGTTTTATACTATTCGTTTATTATAGAAATATTTTGCTATCCTTTGACTTGTGTTGTTACTAGTGGTTTATGCATCAAAGTGATCGATCATCTTGCTTTTGCTGGACATTCCTCTCCATAGACAAGAAGAAGATAAGTTGGGAGTATGGCTTGTATGTTTCTTGGCCAGATTATGTGCTTCAATCTACCATACAGACTGGTACAACGTGCCATTTTCTTTATAATGCTTCATTAGTAGGACCTCGTGTCATTCATTTTTGTAGCTGTTGTAATGTGCTTGAAGCTCTGTTTTGTATCTTGTGACACTGACACACGTTACCATGCATCCATCAAATTAAACCTGTGTTCTTTGAATTCACCTGCCCATGTCTTTGATAGTTAGGATTCATTGTGACCCAGAAAACTAGCACCACCCCCTCTTCTCCCCCGAGCGGCAGGGCGATCAATCAGTGCATTGAACATGAAGCAACAAGAGAATATCTCAGAAGATAAGGACCATCGGATGGAGTCATCGCCGTGAGACAAACGCATATTATCTAGCAAAGCAAGAAGGTCATCTGACTGGGATAAGGCTCTAGAAGAAGGTGGGCGAGAGAAATGGAAGTTTCAATATGAGGAGGAACTAGCTTCAGAAGGATTAGCAAAGAGAGCAATTGGTTCATTATGAAAAGATGAAAGCTTGTATAACCGAGGGAACCGGGAAGCTAGGGGGAACCACCACACCAAGTGTCTTCCCAGAGCTGAAAAATCAAACTGTTGCCAACACATGGTGACAAATAGGGAGCAGTTTTTGAGGAAAGGGAAGAGATAAATTTTCATGGGATTTTACAAGTAGAAAATGAAGAAGACCCAAAATCCCAACCTGAACTCGGAGAACCATGAATGCTACTTATAACCTTTATCCATAGAGCTTGCTGATCCTGAGAAAATCTCCATAACCACTTTGAAACAAGAGCTTCATTCCTCTTAATCAAATTTCCTATCCCCAGACCTCTTTCGCACACTAGCAATTGAATCACCTTCTACTTGATTAAATGACAATTACTTTGTTCATCCACACTTTTTTTTTCAATAACTTTTGCCACACCAACAGGAATTATGAAGAGTGAAAGGATATGTTGGAAGTGCCGATAGAATAGATCGAATTAATGACAGTCTTCCACCTTTTGAAAAAAAACATTTCTTCCAACCATCAAGTCTTTTGGAAATGGATTTCAAAAGCTAAGGATCATGGGGTTCCCGCCTAGTGGCAAGCCAAGGTAAGACATTTACCATGAACCAATGGAGCAACCAATTTTATCCTCCAAAGACAATAAGATTGCCATCCAGATTTACCCCTGCCACTTGGTTCTTTTCCATATTAATTTTCAATCCTAACATTCTACAAAATCCCTCTAGAACTTCAATAGCCCCCATAGCACTAGCCTCATCACCTTGAAGCAAAAATAAAGTGTCATATGCATACAAGAAGTGAGAAATCTTTACCCTATACTAACCACGAAGCCCTTGGTTACTAACATGTCGCTCACTCTATTCATTAGTTTGCTCAACACGTTTGCAACCAGAGTAAAGAGGAAAGGAGACAATGGATCACCATGTCTTAACCCGGCCTCTCTGACCTGAAAACTTTGCACGAGGTTTGCCGTTAATTATAACTAAATAGTTTGCTGTTCTCGGACAACCATTGATCCACAATCTCCACCTAGAATGAGCTTTTTAAGTGTACTTTTCCCTTTTAATCATTCAAATCATTCTTCAAGTGGGGCTTGGGCTTCTGTTTGTAGTTGTTATTATTCAAGTGCTATCATGACTGTAAGCCACTGTCTTTTTCGGTGGAGCTTAATTTTACGTTTATGCACACACACAATTAATGAATAAATCTCAAATAAGGTAGTAGTTCCGACGCTCACTGATCTACAGCAAAGAATATGTTTAGAGAATAGTATGGTGCAATCCGCCGTAGTTTGTTCTGATGCCTCAAGGTAGAATTAGGTAGTTTTTCTTTGTAATATATATATTACCTTTTAAAGGTTTTTACACTATTTATACGCGAGTTAAAGAGCCATGTAGTGTTTTTCGTGGCATATAATGTCAGATTTTTTTTTTCCGAAGAATCACGAGTTCTGATCAAGAGCGTCAAATCGTCAGATCCAGGGTCCATGGGTTTTTTTTTTTTTTTGATAGGGGTCCATGCGTTACTGTAAAGAGAAACTAGTGGGTGTGCACGGCATTGTTTATTTATTTTTTAATTTTTTAAAAGTGCACGGCACTGTTATGATTTTATTTATTTATTGTTAATTAGATTCTGTTTGTTTCAAACTTAATCTTTTATTTTATTTTCAAAATTTTAGATTATTTTTTTAAGCTTCGAATTAGAGGGTTTGGTAAGTAATACTTTAACATCTAATTTTAAATTATTTTATTATTTTATTTTAGATTATTTTTTAAAGCAGTTGGATAGACTCCATTAATAAGCTATCTACACTTTACTTTATCTATTTTATGTAATTTCTTAAATACTTTCAACTAAAATTACTAAAATGACCTTTTATACAAAAAAATCGTCATAAAGAGGTCGGCCCTACTTGGCAGACCCTTGTACAAGAGGGTTGGTCAGCCGACCCTCCTTTGGAAAGGTTGGTCATGTCCGACAAACCCTTTTATTTCCTTTTTTTTTTTTTTTTCATATACCATATTACATTAGGATGTATTTCATGACAATTTTGTCATGTTTACACTTAGTCCGAGCTTATTTGGGCGGTGGGGTGTTATACCCCACCTGTACCCTACACAAGAGTAATGAGTGGGGGACGGTGCCCCTCCGCCTAAATTAACTCGGAATGGGTGAAAACATGTCAAAATTGTCACGAAATACATCTTAATGCAATATAGTATGTTATAATAAAAAAAAAGGAAAATAAGAGGGTCGGCCAGACATGATCGACCCTTACAAAGGAGGGTCGACTAGCAATGGCCGACCTTTACAAAAGAGGGTCGGTCGACCATGGCCGACCCTAAGGTCAAACTTCGTTCTTGTCTATTTTTCGCGCAAAACACATTGAAAAATACTCATAAATATTTCATTTCATGAATAAAAGTGAATAGAAACAAAAAAAAATTTATTAAAACATGCTTTTTTTACCAATTTAATGGATCAACTGTCAAAAAATCTTAGAAGATGACAAGTGCGATTCGCTCCAAATAGAGTCCAAACAATGGTTTTCTAGCTTCAATATTCTTTCAACTAAGATAAGAATATGAAAATGATGGGCTTTAAAGTTAGAAGATAAGAAATGGAAGAGGAGAAGAAGAAGAAGAAATGGAGGAGGAGAAGAAGAAGAAGGTGAACGAACGAACGGTGGGGTAGATTGGGGGAAGGGTAGTTTAAGAATTTTTTGGCTTTTGGCTGAGGTGGGAAAAGTGTATGTATGTTAGGGTGGGGTTGTGTTAGTGATTGGGGTGTAGATAGTCCATTAATGGGGTCTATTTAGCTGCTCTCTTATTTTTTTACTTATTCTTTTATTTTGAAATGTATGTTTGGTAACCACTACTTTAACATCTAATTTTTGTTTAGAATTAGAGTCTGTTTGGTAACTAACACTTAATTCTTTTTATCATAGAGGTATTTGATATCTTTTATTAAAATATCTTTTAATATTATATTATCAAAAATAAATAATTAAATAATTCAATTAAATATTAAAAAATAAATTAAACATTTTTTAAATATTATATTATTATATAAATAATTTATTTATTTTTTCATATATTATTCATATAGCAATAGAAAAAGTAGATAAAATAAATATGTTATTTTTTAAAGGTTATAATATTATCTTCACTATTAAGATAATTTATAATTATTACTTTATTTATTATTATTTTCTATAAATAAGTTATATTTTAAAAAAATAAAAATTATCCTCGTTATTAATAATAAAATCTTAATTATTAATATACTCTTTTTAAATAGTTTATTTTTATTTTTGGTTCAACTCATCAACTATTTACTCACAAAATAATGGAAAAGCATAAAATATATATTTATTACTCGTAAAACAAATGCTACTAATCAATGAACAAAATATATAGTTATCAATGATGATAAAGTTGGTTGGCAACGCTATCTCTAACTTAACAATAGACATTTTAATTATATCATTAGTTTGAGCATTGGTTCTTAAATTACTCTCTTGATTTTTTGAGTTATAATCCAATTCAACATTATTATGCTCATATTGTGCAAATAATTCATTTGCAATCATTTTTTTTCTAATGAAATTATGTACGACCATCGATGTCACATTGATAATATGATGACCAATATCGATCTGTGGGTGAGATATCCACGCATGTTAGGATAATCAACATCAACAACATGGCACAAAATATCATCAAATCCTATATTAAATTAGAATCATTTAGTTCAAATTTAAATGCTAGTTAAATAACTTTATACTCATCGGGGGAGGAGGTGGAAATTTTGTGTTTGGATTATAAATAGTTTTCAAAAGAATTTTTAAATCATGATTGGTGTCTTCCCAACTAGCTATTACATATGTGAAAGTTATATTAAATATTGCACATGTAACACCCCGTAATTTTAATGAAATCCATACGTTGAAGTACGCGTATATCGAGATGTATAATACACGTATTTTATACGTATGAGCTAAATATACAAGTGATAATACACGTATTTGATACGTATGCGCTAAATATACGCGTGTAATAAATAAAATTATGAAATGAAGATGATACATATGAGATCATCCTATTAAAAAAAAATGGAGTTGAATTAAATTGATTAATTTATGGGGTTGGTTAATTAAAAATGTGGATTTGAGTATGATTGAATGAATGAAAGTGAAATATTAAGATGGGGAGTTGGTTAACTATTGAGATAAAGGTGCATGGAATCATTTGTATATATAAATATAAAAAAAAAAATTTCTCTATCTCTAGTTGTTTCCAACGTGTGACAACTAGAATAAAAAAAATAAAAATAAAATAGAAATAAAAAAGAAGAATAGAAAGGAGTTGTTGAATCAAAGAGAAAAGACGGACGGACGGAAGGAGAGAAACAGAGAGAAGAAGGAGAAGGAGAAAAAGGAAACGGCAGATTTGCAGCCAAATTCGACGTGCCGGTAAGCTATTTTTGCTATTTTTCGTCGTAAAATTACTATCTAAGCTAGATGTAACCTTTCTAGCGGAGTAAATTTTATTGTGGGAGCCGTTTTATGACGTTTTCAAAAAATTGGGGTTTTGACCCAACGTGAATGAAAATCCGCTAGAAAGGTAGAAAAATGTTCCCTGGACTGTCGGGACCCCGAATATGTCGTTAGATTCAATTTCATGATTTTTGGAGACCATTTGACAATTTTAATACAATTTACATCTTTCGGATGAATAGTAATAGTAAATAGTGAATAGTAAATAGTGACAGTGAACAGTAAACAGTGAGTTGAAATCATAGATTCGCAGAGAACGAAATTCCGGACGTGTCGATACTAAGATCGTGATTTTTGGCTATGATTTGATATTTTTAGTAGCTATCGATATGATAAATGATGATTCTCATGATAATCTATGGTTAATTTCAGTGTTTAAATTGAGAGCTTAAGGGCATGGATAAACGCTCTTGAGGAACCAATATTGTTGTTCGATTTTAGAGGTTGACTTAGAAACCCCGTGTAACCACTGTGAGTATAGTTTTCTTGATTAGGTTCTTGTATGACATTGTACGCATATAAAATGTTTGATTGTATGCAGGTTATATTTATATATAATGCATTGAGTTTTATGGATCATGCAAACTGATTTTAGCAATTGGAGTTTGTAATGATGAGGTTTTGCGAGTCCTCATTGTCATTTCGTTAGGCATTAGACCCGGATGAGGTTTTGCGAGTCCTCATTGTCAGTAGGTCTGTCCTAACAAGGGTTGGGATCCTTGAAATGACTGTGAATTGGGTAATAAGAGGTTGTGGCTACCTTGTAACTGTCATACAAGGGTTAGACCCGCTCTCTTCCCTTGCGGAGGAGGGAGATTGTGCATTGTGTTATTGAAAATCATGCAATTTATGTTGTTAACATGTACAATATATTCGTTGAATGATGCATGTATTGAATAAGTGTTTGAAATGATTTTAAATGTCATATTTCTCTAAATGTATATAATTGTCATCTCAAGAACTATATTCACTGAGCAGTTGTTTGCTCACCCCATTTCCTCCAATATTTCAGGTATTGAGTCAAAGGGAAAAGGAAAATCCGTGAGTGATAATCACGTGAGCCTTCGTCTGGTATGTGTATGTATGCTAGGAGGAAATAGCTTATATTTTTGTTATTTTACTTATCACACATTATATATATATATATATATATATATATATATATATATATATATATATATATATATATATATATATATATATATATATATATATATATTATCATCTAGATGGGATGTGTGGGCATATATAGATATAGCTTAATATATTGGATGATGAAATGAAAATGTGATGTGTGAAGGAAGGGAATGATTATAGAGATCTATATTGGATGTGATTTGTGGTATAGAAAAAAAAAATTATGTACATTTTGGGAAGATTTGTGAGAGTACGTGAAGGCTGACAGCGTATTATATACTGTATATGGGTATGTACAGTGTATAGTACGTTGTGCCGATCACGACGTTAGCCTACGTCAGGGGCGTCGCGACAACACAAATAGCCATATACATTTTGTGTGCATTCCTTTTTTTTTCCCTTACATGGCACTTGCTCTCTTGTAAGTATTATGACACCAGGGTGTGTACCATCTATTGCTCTAATACAATCTTATTAAATTAAAAATATTCCTTAAAAAGGTTAGTTATAAATACTTTCAATATTAAAAAAAAAAATACAAAATTAAAAAAAAAAAATTAAAGAAGTCACAAAATACTTTAAACGAAGGATAAAAACTGGATTTTCAAAAATCTCTTGAGGCACATGTTCAAATGAATATGATTTTATAATTTCATCTGCAAACTTTAACATTGTTATCAATATTAAATAAAAATGTTGATGTATTGTCTCGTTAGAATGTTAAAATTTATCTTACAATAATCTATTCCTTACATTGTGTCAACTGTTTCTCAACACTCGTGCACTTGCTATATTGTAGTTATTCTTTCTCTTTAAATAATATGCATAATTGGAAAAAAAACATGTTTTTTCCATACGAAATAACTCTAAATATATTCTTGGATGACCATCCATCTAATCACACATAAATTTATGTCGAAACAAACTTGAAACTTTGTAAGGTAGTCATGTTAAAGTAAAACTTTGTAGCTTACAACACCTCAAATGTAATAAAATTAGAATAATAAATATGTGCTTTTTGTTCATTGGTGCTAAAATAAATAAATGTTATACAAACAAATATTTAAGAACTTACATAAAATCAAAGTAAGTCTATACGCTAAAATTAAATTATAAAAGAATAAAATCATTCATTACGATTTATCTAAAAATGAAAAATTAAATTATCTCAATAGAACATCTTATGTTTAGAAAAAATAATAAAAAAATAAAAAAGACATCCTGTCACACTAATATCTAAGTCCACAATATGATTTCTTGAAAAACCAAACTTAAATACATTTGAAAAACATTTTGATCATACAAAAAATTATGGTTTTAAAGTATGATGCATGCATGTAGATAATTTGAAAGTAAATGAGCAATATATAGACAAGGAAAGATTACGCCTAGTTCTAAGTACACTTGTAAGCTCTCATCCTTGTCTCCAAGTCAACACGTCCAATCTTTTCCTTTGACTTTGTTTAATCCACTTGAGTTGACTTGAAATCACTTAAATATTGTATTGGCCTTTTACCTTTGATCTTTGGTGCTGAAACATACTCAATTAAACCATTAGCACCAACTACTATATTGTTTGTTAGCATTAAAACACTACAAAAAGTCTAAGTGGATAACCACGTTGGTCCACCCAAGAGGGAGGTGAATTGGGTGTGATAGTCAATTTTAAACTTTCTTCCAATAACTTAGTGATGTACATAAGTGAATTGAAATTAAACGCATAAACAAAACTTAGACTAAATTGCAATACATGAAACACACTAAGATTTATAGTGGTTCGGCCAAGCCTACGTCCACTACCAAATCTCCCGATTAGGATTTTCTCAATCCACTAACTGATTCTCTTACGGGTGATAACCAAACCGTTACAACTGCCCTTTTACAGGTTAAAGGCAAACCTATCTTTTTACGGGCTAAGGATGAACCGTATTTCCTTTTTTTGGGATGAAAAAAAATTAATGTTCCTTTTACGGGATAAGGAAGAATTGTTTCTCTTTTACAGGTTAACAGATAACCTATCCTTTTATAAGTTAAGGCCGTACCTTTCCTTTTGCTGGTTAAGGAAGAACCATAACATGATTTCAACTCTAAAATCATTAAGTGAATTACATTCACTTGTCCTGGTTGTTTCAATCCAGAAACACACCAGCATTACAACACAAGATAATAATGTTGGCTCTAACTGAGAAGAACACTTTACAATTAAGCTCATGTGCATAACATTACAAAGATGTATAAGTTCAAATACGTAATGCTAAAAGGAAATACACTTACAGTCCTTTACCTTTCAATGTTCAGTATTGCTTAAGTGCGGTTTTGAAAAGCATGTATGATATGCAAAACAATTAAGTGCTTCTTCAAAAATAATATTGTTAACCTATGCGGTTCATCACTTAGCTCATCCCTAAATATACTGTGATAACGTATATTTTGATGATCACAAACAAAGTACTTTTCGGTGATAAACGTGCGTGTATCAAGATTTCATCAAAGCACCTAAGGAAAGCAAAAAGCCAAGGAACGACTCGATCAAGGAACTCAAAGATCACATCCAACCGTCAAGTTCCTCTCAATCAAAAGGACTTCAATGTTCACATCATGATTTCAAGATCACTTCACTCGAACGATTCGATCAAGCTTCAAGACTACATCTCTCGATCAACGTTCAAGTCATTCAACTCTACCCAAAGCTCTTATTGAAGATCTCATAATGAAAAGTTGGACTTAATGATTATGAGAAATGAGAAATACACAAAGTGTTTTAAGGTATATCTTTCTCTTATCGACATTGCTCAAACGTTTTCCAAAACCATGCACAAATCACTTGCATACTTGCATGTTTTGATCTTACGTTTTAAGGTATTTCAAATGATTTAATTTTCTATATTTAATTTAAACTGTTTTTAAAGAGACTTTTAGGACGCTAATGAAATAGCAACGCTCTCCTAAACTTAATAAGTCAAAACGTTGATAGTTCATTAGGACCTGATAACGTTCAAGGTTGAATTGAACTGATTTAGCAGAACGCTTACTTGTATAGTAGCCACCTCCTTTATTAGTCAATCTTTGAAATTATCAGGAAGCTGACTCAGCATCAGCTCACTAAAAGATTTCTTAAGTTTTTCAAAGAATGTCTCTTTGAAGACGTTGATAGTTATAAGTTGAATAATCTATCAGGACGCTACCTGGATAGGAGTGCCCTCACTTTTGGGAATCAACTTAGTAACTTTCAGGACATTGATTGTCCTTCAGCGTGCTTATGTCCTTGTTTAAAATGCTTTTAATTGGTAGGACGCTTACACTGTTGTAGCGCCCTCATGTTTTGTTTTATGTTTTAAAGGCAGGACGCTTACTCAAATGGTAGCGCCCTCGTACATTGAATTATTTTAAAACATAACAGGATGCTAACTTTGCATTAGCACCCTCAGGTTTAAGTCGTTTAAGTGTCAAAGCAAGTTAGGACGCTTAAAAGTTAGTAGAGCCCGCACTTAAGTGTTCAGCAGGACGCTTATACGTAATAAGCGCCCTCAAGGAACAAAATGACATTGTTGATATTATGCGTTAGGACACTAATTCCACAACCGTCACTGTTCGAATAAGTGCACTACATCAGTTTACTTTTTCCGAACGGACCTTTGCACAGAGTCATTTTCAAACCTATCAAAGATCGTCTCTAATACATGAAATAAGTTTTTCTAAAACTTTCCTTTTTCATGAAATATGAAAAGAACCAGAATATTGGTGAAAATTGCAGTTGCCATTTTCATATAACATTCTAGCCGTTGTGTGTAAACGTTCATATTATTTGAACTTCAAATGTCTAACAGCTATATCCCACTAAGTCTATAAATACCAGCACTTAGAACCAAACAACTTGCCAATCCGTTTGTATTGTGCCAATACTTTTTGAAAGTTAGTCTGTGTCAAAATATTTTTCAATCATCTAAACTTTCAAAGTATTTTTACTGATACCTTTACGTCTTCAAAAGATTTTCATACTGAGCTTATTTTTATTCTATCTTTGAAAATCTATTTTATTGGTATCTACTCAAATTTTCAGCACTGATTTATATTTGGTATCATTCTTGCTGGAGATAGAATTTGAGAAATAGTTCAAGATATACAGTTGTACTTGATTTCATATCTTAAGTACTGTATTGAACTATATCAGTAGTTGCGTTAACTACTGATCACTGAACTAGAAGTTTTCATACTTATATTTTATATCTATGTTGAAAACTATTTGTGTCTTTGATTTACACCAGTCCTTCATTTTATACGTTAATGTTTTTTTGGTATATTTTATTTTCGAAAAAGCATTGATTTTCATATCATATCATTCATGCTTTTCGAAACTGCACTTGAGCAATACTGAACATTGAAAATTAAAAGACTAAAGGTGTATTTCAACTTAGCATTACGTATTTATATTTCATATCTTTGTAATGCTATGTAATGAGTTTTATTGTAAAGTGTTCTACTACGTAACCAACCAACATCTTAGTGTAGTAATACTGGTGTGTTTTTGGATTGAAACAACCAGGACAAGTGAAGTTAGTTCACTTAATGATTTCAGGATTGAAATCGTGTAAGGTTATCTCTGAACCTGTAAAAGAGAAACGATTGTTCCTCATCCCGAAAAAGGATCACAGTTCTTCCTTATCCCGTAAAAGGAAATACAGTTCATCCTCATCCCGCAAAAAGATAGGTGTGTCCTTAACTTGAAAAAGGATAGGTTATCTCTTAATCTGTAAAAGAGAAACGGTTTTTCCTTATCTCGTAAAAGAAATGTGGGTTTTTCCTCATCCCGAAAAAAGGAAATACGGTTCATCCTTAGCCCGTAAAAGGATAGGTTTGCCTTTAACCTGTAAAAGGGCAGTTGTAACGGTTTGGTTCTCACCCATAAGCGAATCAGTTAGTGGATATAGAAAATCCTAATCGGGAGATTAGGTAGTAGACATAGGCTTGACCGAACTACTATAAATCTGTGTGTCTCACGTTTGTAATTTAGTCTGTGTTCTATTTTGCATCCAATTCAAATATACTCATGTACATCACTAAGTTATTAGAAGATAATTTTTAAATTGACCATCGCACCCAATTCACCCCCCTCTTGAGTGGACCAACAAATATGAAACCAATGAAACATTGACGTAGAAAATGAAGGACCAGTGTAAAACATGGACACAAAAGGTTTTCAAAATAGATATAGAATATAAGTATGAAAACTTCTGGTTCAGTATTCAGTAGTTGACATAACTACTAATGTAGTTCAATACAATACTTAAGATATGTAATCAAGTACAACTGTATCTCTCATGAACTACTTCTGAAATTCTTTCTTCAGCAAGATTGATATCAAGTATAGATCAGTGCTGAGAATTTGAATAGATACCTCATCAAACAGATTTTCAAAGATAGAATATAATTGAAGCACAATATGAAAATCTTTTGAATAGGTAAAGTATCAGTGAAAATACTTTGAAAAAATATAATAGTTGAAAACTTTTGAAAGATTTAACAACGACTAACATTCAAAAAGTTTTTGGCACAATAAAAATTATCGGTAAGTTGTTTGATTCAAAGTGTTGGTATTTATAGATCTGGTAGACAATAGTTGTTAGTTATTTGAAATTCAAATACAGTGTGAACGTTTACACACAACGGCTAGAATGTTATATGAAAATGGCAACTGCATTTTTTACTAACATTCTGGTACTTTTCAGATTACATAAAAAATGAAAGTTTTAGAAAAACTTAATTCGTGTATTAGAGAAGATCTCTGATAAATTTGAAAAGGACTTTGTACAAAGATCTGTTCTAAAAAAATAGGCTGATATAGTGTACTTGTTAGAATAGTGACGGTTGTTGAATTAGCGTTCTGATTCCATAATCAGCGTTCTAATGCATAATATCAACTTTGTTGTTTTGTTCCTTGAGGACGCTCATTATGTATAAGCGTCCTGCTGAACAATGAAGTGAGGGCGCTACTAACTCGTAAGCGTCCTCACTTTCTTTGACACTTAAAAGACTTAACCCCGATGGCGCTAATGCACAGTTACCGTCCTGCTTTATTTTAACACAATTAAGTGCATGAGGGGGCTACTTTCCTAGTAAACGTCCTACTAGTTAAAACATAAAACATACACGAAGGCGCTACAACTATGTAAGCGTCCTACCACATTTAAATACATTTGAAGAACATTACTAAGTACACTGAAGAACAATCAGCGTCCTGAAAGCTATTAAGTTGATTCCTGATAAGTTGAGTTCTAGAGTTAGTTTGCGTGTTAATTTGATAGATTTTTAGGTTCATTTAGTTAGTTTTTAGGTGTTTTTACATGATTAGTATACTTAGTTGTTTTAGATGCATTTAGGTTTTATTTTAGGTTTTTATCATGAATAAATGAATTTTTGATACATGTTAATATCATAGAAGTCACATGTTTTGAGTATATTTCATTATAGTTAATACTTGGATTAATTGCATAGAATTTACATTTGTTCACACTTTGTTTTGTAGGTGAATAAAGAGCTCAAAAGTGGGTTGAAACATGGTTCAAATGGTTTTCAAAAGAAGTCAAGAACATATGCAAAACACGTGCAAGAAGTGTGCAAAAAAGTGGAAAAATCGGCCAAGTCCACAAATCAGCACCACAAAAACCCAAGACTGGGGGCTGCGGCGCCCAGATGCAGAGAAGAGGGCTGGAAAGCAGTGTGTGGGAGCCGCAGCGCCGGTGTTCGCAAAATTGCGGGACTTCATTTTTTGAGCGAGTTTTCATGACCATTTTGGTCTTTTGACCCACTTAAGTGTAAAACACGTTATAGGGTTTAATTTGATGATTATCAAGGTAGAGAATTAGGTTTAGGGGTGAAAAAGGAGGCAAGAAAGCAAGAGGAAAAAAGGCTTTGGATTGGATGCTTGAAAGAACCAAGGAGAAAGAGAAGATCAAATCCACTGTCAAAGGGGGATTCTAACCTTTAAATTCAGTTTCTTGTGTCTTGAAATGTTTTCATCCATGGTTTTATTTCTTTTGCATCTTGTATCCATGAACATGAATATGAGCTAAACTATTAATCTAGAGGCTTGAATGATTTATATTTGATTTCATGGGTTAATATTCATGTATGTGTTATTGAATTGATTTATGAATTTATTTGCAATTTCATATGCTTAATGCCTTCAATTTGCTAGCCACTAATTGAATGAAGTTAGATTTGATTTCTTACACTCGAGAGAGGTGTTATCAAATCAGATCTGGGAATCTGTGACTTAGGTTAGTGGTATTGAGTCGAGAGACCTACGAAATCCTTTGAAATAAGATAACATGAATCACAAATCTTAAGACATGCTTGACTTGTTAGTTTATACTCGAGAGAAGAAATTAGTAGGTTAAGTATAAACTTTCAAATTGACGCTCAAGAGAGGTATTTGATTGGGTTAGGATTCATAATTTATAAATTCAACAATTAATTCTCTTTTTCAATAAGTGATTCTAGAATTGGAATATGGGTTGTTGGGTCATTTTCTTGTAACATGCACAATTATCTAAATTTTGACTTCATGAAACTTGTGAGAGCAAACATATGTAATTGCCTTCGAGGAGGTATTTTTGTCATCTTTTTCATTTGATGCAACGCATTTAGTCATGTTTGACATTATATTTTTGTTGCATTTTTCTCAGACAATATTTGAGAAAAAAAGTGTTTCAACCCATTTTCATTTACATTATCGGTGTTATTTTTCCCTTTGAATGGTTGAGGATGTTTACGTCCAATTTCTGATACTGTTATCAAATTCATCTTTGTCATAGAGATTCTAAATTTCTACAGTTATTTGATTTTGGTTTGTATCTTGTAGATTAAGCAAATGTTTCTCATAGTCTGCATTAAGATCCACATAACCTCAATTTGGTATAACATCATTAGGAATAAATCCATCAACATGATATACAGATTTACCTTAAACTGAAACCCCCTCCAAATAGTGTATCTAACTCATAAGCAAATAACAATGGTTATAATTTGAAAAAAATTGCATGTGGATCTGTCTGTTTTAAAAAATAAAATATTATAAATAATCTAGCATATCTATTACTTTTTATGTATTAAAAAACAATACAAATAAATGTATGTTAATATATTCATAATCAAATATTTTTCATGATCACTCATAATCATTTTCATCTTGTCCAACAGTGGTTTGAGAATTTATTTTGTTCCAAGCAACCCAATTTCTTTTTAGCAAAACCCATTAATTTTTTAATTGTTGTCATATCTTAACCTTGTTTTCTTGTCAAATTCATCCGCTATCTTATTCCACCCCTTTCGATTAAATTTCGCACTTGAGCTTTTACCGAGTTGATTTTGTTCAATACTTATATCAATGAATATTTTTTTAGAGGCGTTATTCTAGCCAACCCTAATTAATTTCTTTCTCATATTTGTGCATGTTTTCTTCATAAACACTCATATTTTTCTTATAAAAAAACTGTCATAGATATAAATAGTTACAACTCAAAAATTTCAAATAAACTATGAAATTATAAATGTACAACAATATTGTACTCAAAGTTTTAAAAAATAGCACGCAATAGATAACGTTCAAATAAAAACAAATTATGCACAAGAATAAACAAATAATTGAATCAAATTGAATCATGCATAAAAAGTGTTTTTTCAAGGACTATACATGAAGGAAAAAAAAATCAAAAACAAACAAACAAAAAAATTATATTGGAGGAAGTTTAAAAAAAAATAGTGGGGAGGGTTTTTCCTCTCTAGCGCACAAAGAGGAAAACCCTTCTTTGCATGTAGAAAGGATTTCACTCTCTTCCATTTTTTTTTCTTAAGATATATATATATTTAAGATTTTTTATACACCATAAAATCTTACCTTTAGCTCAATAATCATTGGAAGGAAGTTGGGAACAAGACGATGAAAGTAAGGAGACAATGAAAGTTTGAAGAAAGTCATCAAAGGGTTTTCAAAAATTTCTAAAAAATAATCTTCTACACACATTAGAGGTTGTAGCCTCTAAAAATATAAACAAAGTTTTTTATTTTTTAAATATAGGTTTAGGGAGTAACTAAACATACCGCAAGTTTTAATGTTCCTACCACACTTCAATTTTTTTTCTTTCTAAAATACTCTTGTATGATTTGTCACACCCGCCAGGACGCGCCTAAACCGGCGGAACACTCACAGGCAGGGCGCGAATGCATTATAACAATAACCGAGTGCGCAGGAACACAATTATATACAAGTCTGATTTCATAATATATTTTTGTACATGAAATAGTAAAGGGAACATCCTCCCAAAATCCCCAATGAATAAACAAAGGGTTACAAAATGTGGGCCCAAAAACCTCCACCCAATCTACCCTAATCTCCTGAGAAAAATTGGATAACAACGGGGTGAGCTACTCGCCCAATGGGTAAAATAGTTCGTGAATATAATAATTAATAAAGGAAACTTCATAATCAAATATCACATAAACACAACAAGCATCATAATCAATACAACATGTAGGTATGCATGACACTGTCTCGTAATAGTTCCATGATTGTACGTCGCCTGAGTTCACGTACAGATGTCCATCTCTAGGTGTAGCCGGGTTCTCATTGTACGTCCCTCCTCAGGAATGACGCCTTGGATTCACATACAGATGTTTATCCCCAAGTAAACCCGGGTTCTCATTGTACGTCCCTCTCCAGAGAAATATCAATAATAGTGAGCATTGCTTCTAACTATTTTGTGGATCATAAACCATTTACGTACCTAGGTGGTGTTTATGTATGATGCCAATGCATGAGCAGGTCCGGTCTTAACTAATCTTAGACAGGATTTGGCAATATCTGGTGATTCTTATCAGGTTAGTATCACCACGTGTATAGTTAGGATGTTCAGTATCACTTGTACAAGCTGGTAGCTTTCAAATAAGACTAGCCAGATCAGTCTCCAGTTTGAGAGGTGAGACACGAGGTCTACTCTAAAGTACCAATCGTCTAGAGCAGCACGCTGCCTCCCGTTCACTATTTAAAGTTACTGAGGACAAGATAATGTCTGGTTGAGTCAGATTAACCACTAATTCAACATAGTAACAGTGTAATACATGAACTCCAAATATACAGGCATAAGTATGACAGGTATGAACATTATACGCAATAATGTAGTGTAAATGAATAGTAAACATATTGATAAATGAACGTAAACTTTAATAAAAGTTATAAGACATGCAAGCCTATGTTTCGTTCCCCACCTTCAGATAATAACTCCTTCTTGAACTGGTGCCTTCTTTTGAACAGAAGCGCGTTGCACTGCGAAGAGAGTCTCAAAAGAGAGAGAGAGAGAGAGAGAGAGAGAGAGAGAGAGAGAGAGAAGTTTTCCAACAAGAGGATGAGAGTTGGTTTGGTGTGAAAATAAGGGGGGGAGCCCACAAACCCTAAACCCTTCATCTTCATCTCGTAAACCTTAAACCATTCTTCCATTTTAATGTTCTTACAACTATCTTCATACCCTTCTTCCCCTAAATACTCTTTATAAGATTTTACCACCACTTTTTAGGTGTTTTTTAGTAAATTCCTCAAATGTGTAGAAACCTCCAAGCAATTAAAACATTCGATCTTCACACCATTTGAAAGCATAATGACGGATGATTCAAGTTGAGCGAAGTTTAGCAATGTTTGATGAGTTTTTTGCCATTTTTTGTGTATATTCTGGGTTTTAAATGAAAAAAATCGTCATCAGTTCGATCGGGTCCAACTAAATCTATGACAACAGCTTCGGTCGAACTTGACCAAACCTTATATTTTTGGGTTTATTCATGAAGATGACCCCTCTAGTAAGTTATGATGGCGGTCTAACTTGTTTGTTGGTATTTTTTATGATTTTCGATGCAACTTGTATGCCAATGCACCGTTAACCCTTCTATTACTACCTATCAGTGGCAAACGGTACACCGACGCTCAAATGAGGTGATAGTTACGTTGAAATGGGCTCATTTCGCTTCAAGGGCCATGAATGTATAATTACCACACGAATATCCTTACAACAACCAAAACTATGAGGTTTGGTGAGACAAGACTGAACCTGTGTATAAGGTTCAGTACTGTCCAACCGAACCTATGCATTAGGTTCGGTCGTGTCTTACCGAACCTTATATTTTCAATTTTTTCTAAGAATATTCGTGTGGTAATTATACATTCATGGCCCTTGAAGCGACATGAGCCCATTTCGACGTACCTTCCACCTCATTTGAGCGTCGATGTACCGTTTGTCACCGATAGACAACAATACATGGGTTAACGGTGGTTTGGCATACAATTTGCATAAAAAACCACAAAAAATACCAATAAACTAGTTAGACCACCACCATAACTTACTAGAGGGGTCATCCCCTCAAAAAAAACCTGAAAATATATGGTTCGGTCGGGTCCAACCGAACCAATGCATAGGTTGGGTCGGCCCCGACCGAACCTGCTGTCATAGATTCTATAGGACCTGACCGAACCTACTGTCATAGGTTCGGGTGCGCAGGCCCGAACCTATAATTTTTTTTTATTTAAAACCCACAATACACACAAAAAAATTGCCAAAAATGATCGATTTGAAGGTACTTCGAGTTAGGGTTCGTTTTTGGACGAGAAATATGGGAACGACGACGTCGATGAAGAAGAAAGGTTCGTGGATTGAGTATCGAAGAAGAAGAAAAAGAAGAAAAAGAACCGAGGGAGTAGATCGAGGGAAGAAGAACGACAATGGGGTTTAGGGTTTCTTGGAGAAGAGGAAACGAAGAAGGAAACAGAGGTTTTTTTTTTTTTTTAATAAATGAGGTTAGTTTAGGAAGTTTTGGGTAAAAAAAGTGGTAACAATTGGGTGCGGTAGCAAAAGTAAACGTGGTATAGAAAGTAATATTTGTGGTATGTTTAGTTGCTCCCAAGGTTTAACCTCCACTTTTAATATACCTCTTCTTTTTTGGAGTTTTTAATAAAATTCATACCTCTTCTTTTTTGGAGTTTTTAATAAAATTCATACCAAGCATTCTATTTTTATTGAACTCTACTTTAATTAGAGTTTTAGCAAAATAGAGAAAAGAAATAAAGTTACTAAACAAGCCTTAAGTGCCTGTATACCGCCGTGTTCACACATTTTTGGTTCTTTAAATTGCATTGTAATCCAACAACCCACATTTTTTAAACTTACACATCTTTCAGTTCTCTGCCTTCCTTAAAATTACAACTAAAATAGTAATTGGAAGAATAAACATGCCCAAACTCCTCTCAAGAATTTAAATCTCTTTCAAGTGCATATTCTTACTCATTTGTAGTTTAGGCAATTCAAATCTCTTTCAAGTGCCAAATTCTTAATTGCTTGTAGTACATGCAATTTTAGGCAAGTATTTGTTTACTTATTGGCTTGTACTCATTAAGGGTACTTTAGACATTTCGTATGAATTAGGGTTTTAACCCTAATTTAGTCATTAGTATATAAACCCTTATATTGCATTATGTGAGAGTAAAAGGTTTCCAATTAGTGTGCGAGTACTATTAGATTTAAGGGTACTTGGAATATTTAGACCTTTCCATATGTTGTACACTCTTCTGAATTCTCCATTAATAATTTAATTCTTATTTTCTATAGATGTAGGTGTATATCCATAGAACCACATAAAGTTGTTTACATAGTAGAATAGAAAAAAAAAAAAAACAGAATTAGAAAAGCCTTAATGATTCTAAATTTGACTCGTACATGCTCAAGTCCTCTCGTTGTCTCAAGTGTTCATTTTGTTCAAGTAACTTGATTTCATTTGATAGAACTTGATTCTTTCTTGAAATTACTAAGACTTGAACTTGACCCTTAAAATTCAACTTGATCTTGTGGAGCTTGATTTATTTTCATAGTTTGGTACAAACACTTACTCAAATAATCTCATTGGCATCATATGTAGTCATCTTGTTTGTTATTATCAAAATACTATAAGGAAGATTTTAAGTGGAAATTAACCACCTTGATCATCATGGTTGTGATTACTTCTTTGTTTTAAATTATGTATACAGTTTATTTAGTTTTCTTGACTAGAGCAATCTAGATAAATCTAAGAGTTTTTGCACCAACCTAACACTAGAATGATTTTTAATTTTTTTTTTCCCACAAACATTCAAATGATTGTCCAACCATGAGCAATGGGTTCAATGTGACTTAGGGCCAAGGCACAAATCTTTGCCCTTAACAAGTATATGACTAGACAATCAAATAATATTTTATCATCAAAGACACAAGATTTCTTCTACACAACTAAATTTACGATTTTGTGTTTCAAGTTATGATTCAGTTGATGAAAATAATGAAAAGTTAGGGTTTTAAGTTGTATAATGAAAAGTTAGGGTTTTGTTGAGATGTGGTTTTGATGTTTTAGATTTGACGCTATCAACTTGGAAAAATATTAACTATTTATCTACATCAAGTTTTCTGCTCAATTAAAATGTCTAAATTGAGTGCAAGGAAAACTTTATTTTCAATAAAAAACAAAATATCTTGTCAAAAGCAAAGAATTCACTTTTGGGATTTTAAATCTTCCAATATGTACCTTAATCATGAGATTTGAGAATAAATAAAAACATGTTATTATAAGTTTTTTTTTCCTTTTTTCCAAAGAACTTGTTAATTATAAGATTATATACCGTGCATATATATATTTATACCAATACTTATAGAATTCATATTGAAGCCACCATCTTTGACAATTTTTCAATTGAATTAAAATGTCTAAATCGAGGGCAAAGAAACTTTGTTTTCAATAAAAACAAAATATCTTGTCAAAAGCAAAATATTGTCCATGATTACTCGTTGATCATTTTCATCTTGTCCAATAGTAGTTTGAAAAATCCTTTTGTT
Source organism: Paratinospora sagittata (assembly GCA_035771175.1). Taxonomy (NCBI): domain Eukaryota; kingdom Viridiplantae; phylum Streptophyta; class Magnoliopsida; order Ranunculales; family Menispermaceae; genus Paratinospora; species Paratinospora sagittata. Next base: position 15,596,641 of record CM069611.1, on the reverse strand, counting down.
CCAAGCAACCCAATTTCCTTTTAACAAATTCCATTAACTTTTTAATTGTTTCTAATCATATCTTAACCTTGTTTTCTTATCAAATTCATCCACTATCTTATTCAAGCCCTTTCTATTAAAATTCACACTTGACCTTTCAATTTGTTCAATACATATATGAATGAATATTTTTTTAGATGCGTTATTCTAGCCAGCCCTAATTAATTTCTTTCTCATATTTGTGCATTTTTCTTCATAAACACTCATATTTTCTTATCAAAAAACTGTCATATAAAAAAAATGTCACTAGACAAAAATTTCAAATCAACTATGAAATTATAAATGTACAATAATATTGTACTCAAAGTTTTAAAAAATAGCACGCAATAGATAACATTCAAACAAAAAATAATTGTGCACGAGAATAAACAAATAATTGAATCAAACTGAATCATGCATAAAAAGTGCTTTTTCAAGGACCGTATATGTAGGAAAAAAAAAACATAAACAAACAAACAAACAAATTATACTGGAGGAAGTTAAAAAAAAAATATAGTGGGGAGGGTTTTTCCTCTCTAGCGCACAGAGAGGAAAACCATTCTTTGCATGCAGAGAGGATTTTACTCTCTTCCATATTTTTAATTTTTTTTTTAAAGATTTCTTATATGCCGTAAAATCTTACCTTGAGCTTGATAATCATTAGAAGGAAGTTGGGAAGAAGGCGATGGAAGTAAGGAGACAGTGAAAGTTTAAACAAAGTTATCAAAGGGTTTTAAAAAATTTCTAAAAAATTATCTTCTACACACATTAGAGGGTGTAGCCTCTAAAAAAAAATAAACTAAGTATTTTACTTTTTTAAATAAATGTTTAACCTCCACTTTCGATATTCCTTTTTTTTTTTGAGTTTTTAAAATTCATACCAAACATTCTATTTTTATTAGAGTTTTAGCAAAATAGAGGAAAGAAATAGAGTTACTAAATGAGCCTTAAGTAGAGTTTTAGCAAAATAGAGGAAAGAAATAAAGTTACTAAATGAGCCTTAAGTACCTGTATGCCGCCGTGTTCACACATTTTTGGTTCTTTAAATTGCATAGTAATCCAGTTAGCCACGTTTTTTAAACTTACACATGTCTTTCAGTTCCCCGCCTTCCTTGAAATTACAACTAAAATAGTAATTGGAAGAATAAACAGGCCCAAACTCCTCTCAAGAATGTAAATCTCTTTCAGGTGCATATTCTGTCACACCTCGCCCCGACGCACCAAAACTAGCGGAACACTCACAGACGGGGCGTGAATGCATTATAACAATAACTGAGTGCACAAGAAAACAATAATGTACAAGTCTAATTTTATTAATTTCAGAATATATTTTTGTACATGAAATAATAAAGGGAACATCCTGCCAAAATTCTCAATGAATAAACAAAGGGTTACAAAATGTGGGCCAAAAACCCTTCACCCAGTCCACCTTAATCTCCTGAGAAAAATTGGATAACAACGGGGTGAGCTACTCGCCTATTGGGTAAAATAGTTCGTGAATATAAAAATTAATAAAGGAAACTTCATAATCAAACACCACATAAACACAATAAACATCATAATTAATACGACATGTATGTATGCATGACACCGTCTCGTAATGGTTTCGTGATTTTACGTCGCCTGAGTTCACGTACAGATGTCCATCCTCAGGTGAAGTCGGGTTCTCATTGTACGTCCCTCCTCAGGAACGACGCTTTGGATTCACGTACAGATGTCCATCCCCAGGTAAACCCGGGTTCTCATTGTACGTTCTTATCCAGAGAAATATCAATAATAATAAGCATTGCGTCTAATTATTTTGTGGATCATAAACCACTTACGTACCTAGGTGGTGTTTATGTATGATGCCAATGCATGAGCAGGTCCTGTCTTTACTAATATTAGACAGGATTTGGCAATATCTGGTGATTCTTATCAGGTCGGTATCACCACGTGCAAAGTTAGGATGTTTAGTATCACTTGTACAAGCTGATAGCTTTCAAATAAGACCAACCAGATCAGTTTCCAGTTTGAGAGGTGAGACACGAGGTCTACTTAAGTACCAATCGTCTAAAGCAGCATGCTGCCTCCAGTTCACTATTTAAAGTTACTGAGGACAAGACAATGTCTGGTTGAATCAGATTGACCACTAATTCGGCATAGTAACAGTGTAACTACATGAACTCCAAATACACAGGCATAAGTATGACAGGTATGAACCTTATACGCAATAATGCAATGTAAATGAATAGCAGACATAATGATAAATGAATGTAAACTTTAATAAAAGTTATAAGACACGCAAGCCTATGTTTTGTTCTCCACCTTCAGATAATAACTCCTTCTTGAACTGGCACATTCCCCCTAGCAGAACCGCGTTGCACCGCGAAGAGTGTCTCAAAAGATAGAGAAAGAGATAAGTTCTCCAACAAGAGGAGGAAAGTTGGTTTGGTGTGAAAATTGAGGGGGAGGACCCTCTTTTCATAGAAAAAAGGTGCCCGAACCTTCGGGCGGGCTGCTCGAAGTTCAACAATTTTTTTTTGTGCAATCCTAGGGTATTACACTCTACCCCCCTTAAAAGGATTTCGCCCTCGAAATTCAGTCTGTGTAACAATGATTGTTTTCTGCGTGGGATTCACCGCCGTCGTCATTACTCGAAAGATCAGGATAGTGCCCATAAGGCCCCTGAATTGCACTATGGCCGGTGGAATCCTCTACATCATCAAATAATGGAGAGCAAATGGAGTCGAATTTGTCCTCAAAAGGTTCTGACATTTGCCTCATAAATGGTGGCATAGGGCTCTACAAGTTGCAGCGTTTCAATGGAGGTAGATTAAGCGGCATAATGTTTTTTCGTGTTGTTGCCCAAATCTGGCTCCCTGGCAATTTTGGTAGGAGATATTGCCAGGATGAGAGTACAGGATTGTTTTGGACAAAATTGTTACAAAAAATCCATGCACGCTCTGACGATAAGGATCACTGTCTGTGGGGCGATGGAGTTGGTGATGCAAAATAGTTATGGCTTGACTCAGATCTTGAAGGTGTCACCACAGGTTACCAAAGAGGCCATTGCGTGTGTGCATCATTACCTCTATCGGCATTATTTTCAGACATATGCATAGTTATTTAAATGAAAGAATATATTACAATATTGTAAACAAAGTTCCATCGTTTTATTGATAAGTGAAAAGTAAATTGTATCACATCATCAATTATTACTAGAAAACAATTCAAGGTATTTTTGTTTAATTGTTGCCTCTAGTTCCCATGTTGTTTCCTTTACTCCGTGGTGATCCGAGAGTACTTTCACAAGTGGTATGCTGTGTCGTCTTAGTTCTTGAGTTTTCCTATCTAAAATCTGTATTCGCTTTTTCCTGATACTTATTTCCTTCCTCAACCTGAACCTCGACTAGAGGGATGATATGCGAAGGATCGGGACGATACTTTTGCAGCATGGATACGTGAAAAACGTCATGAACCTTAGACATGGACGATGGAAGGGATAGACGATAGGCTAGTTTGCTAATACGTTCAATGATTTGAAATGGACCGATATACAGTTGGGAGAGCTTTCCTTTGATCCAAAAGCGTTTGACACCTCTTGTAGGCTGAACTTTTAGAAAAACCAAGTCCCCTTTATCAAATTCTAGAGGTTGTCTTCGCTTGTTAGCATAGCTCTTCTGTCGACTTTGTGCTACATGAAGTCGCTCCTTTACTAGTGTGATCTTCTCAGCAGTCTCTTGAACTAGTTCAGGCCCGAACTGCGATTGATCTACCATATCTAACCAGCATATCGAAGATCTGCAAGGGCAATCATATGGTGCCATGCCGATACTGGTTTGGTAGCTGTTGTTGTATGCAAACTCAGCCAAATGTAAGTGTTTTGCCCATTCTTCATGAAAATCCAAAACGGAACAACGTAACATGTCCTCTAAGATCTGGATAAGACGCTCTGACTGCCCATCAGTCTGAGGGTAAAAGGTTGTGCTCATGGTGATTCTGGAGCCCATTCTACTCTTAAAGCTTTGTCAAAACTTTGATGTGAATCGAGGGTCTCAATCAGAGACGATCGTGAGTGGTATGCCATGGAGGCGTACGATCTCTCTTTTATACAACTTGGCAAGCTTGGCAGGGTTATCTGTGAACCTTATGGGCAAAAAGTGTGCAGACTTTGTTAGTCTATCAATGATAACCTAGATTGCATCTTGCCCTTTATTATTTCGAGGCAAGGCCATAACAAAATCTATTGCATTGTTCTCTCACTTCCATTCTCCAATAGGTAAAGACTGGAGAAGTCCAGAGGGAAGTCTGCGTTCTGCCTTTACTTGCTGGCAAATGAGACATCTAGTAACGAAGTTTGCAATAGCCTTCTTCATTCCAGAAAACCAGAATTGTCGTTTGACATCCTTGTACATCTTGTCTCCCCCCAGGATGCATAGTGAACCTCGAATAGTGCATTTCAGTGAGCACTTCTTTCCGAACCTTAGGATCGTTCGATAGACAGAGGCTTTTTTTTTTGTAAAAAATGGCCCCGTTATCAGAGACCGACCAGTGAGGAAGGTCATGTTAGTTGAGCAAAAGTTCTCGTTTCTCCATTAACATAGGGTCATTGGCCTGAGCTGTTGGAAATCTTTTGAACCAGGTTAGAGTTGGCTGATAATTGAGAGAGTCGTGATCTTCTTCCCTCCTCATTCAGTTATAGGTTAAAATCCTCAATCTCTATGGCCAACTTGCCCGTCTCGAAGTTAAGAGTGCAAGCAATATAAGATTTTATACTCAGGGCATCTGCGACAACATTAGCCTTACCGAGATGGTACTGGAGTTGAAAGTCATAATCTTTCAAGAATTCCAACCATCGCCTATGGCAGAGGTTTAGGTCTTTCTGAGTGTAGATGTACTTGAGGCACTTGTGATCCGAGAAGACCTCAAACCGTTCACCGTATAGGTAATGACGCCATAACTTCAGTGTGAATATGACAGCTGCAAGTTTCAAGTTATGCGTTGGGTAATTACCCTCATGAATCTTCAGTTGCCTCGAAGCATATGCAACAACTTAGCCTTTTTGCATTAGTATTGCACTTAAGCCTTTGAGAAAGGCGTTGTTGTATAGTAAAAATTCAACTCCATTTCGTGGAGTGATTAGTACCAGGCTATCGTGAGGCGCTTCTTCAATTCCTGAAATGAAGATTCACAGGCAGGATTCCAGATGAATAGTACGTCTTTCTGAGTGAGTTTGGTCATAGGTTCAGCAATCTTTGAGAAATCCTTGATGAAACGTCTGTAGTAGCCAGCCAAACAAAGAAAACATTGAATTTGAGTAACAGTGGTAGGCTGCTTCCAGTTTAAAACCGCTTCAACTTTTGAAGGATCCACCTCAATGCCATTGCCTAAAACCACATGGCCTAGGAATTGAACTCGCTTCGCCCAAAATTCGCACTTACTCAACTTTGCATACAATTGGTGGCTTCTTAAGGTCTGGAGGACAATCCTAGATGTATCTTATGGTCTTCTTCTGTTGAGGAATTTATCAAGATGTCATCCATAAAGACCACCACAAATCGGTCAAAGTATAACCTGAAGATGCGGTTCATCAAATCCATGAACGCTGCAAGTGCATTTGTTAGACTGAACGGCATAACCAAGAACTCGTAATGACTGTACCGAGTCCTGAATGTCGTCTTATTAATGTCTGACTCTCTGATCTAGAGTTGATGGTAATTGGATCGTAAATCAATCTTAGAGAAGTACTTGGAATTTCTAAGTTGGTCGAACAAGTCATCAATCCTGGGTAATGGGTATCTATTTTTTATGGTGGCATTATTCAACTTGCGATAGTCGATGCAAAGTTGTAACTAACCATCATTTTTGCGAACAAACAGAATTGGAGTGCCCCAAGGTGATGAACTTTTCTTGATGAAGAGATTACTCTCCAATTCCTTCAGTTGCTTGTCTAACTCAACCAGCTCGACGTTGGACATTCTATATGGTGGAATTGAGTCACAGGTATGAGTTTGATATCAAAATTGAATTTTCTAACCGGAGGTAGACTAGGAAGGTCATTTCGAAATACTGTTGGGAATTCAGATATTACCAGGATATCATGTATTTCGAGAGGGTATAGTGCTAGTGATTCTTGTCATCACCAAGGGATAGAGCTCGAAGCTGTGCCTTGAGAAGTGCAACAGTCGAGTTGTGTATCCATTTCCTCGTTCCCTGAATCTTGACAAACTCCCCAGTAGGCAAGGATAACTAAACTTGCTTTTTAATACAATCGATTTTTGCATTCAGAGGTGGGAGCCAGTCCATGTCGAGGATGATGTCAAAGTCTTCAATATCCATCACAAAGAGATCTGCATATATTATTTGTTCTGACATTCGAAGCTCACATCGAGAACACTACAAATTCACATCAGTTCCAGATCCTAATGGTGATGTGACATGGATTGTGATGTATGTGGGTTCAGGATGCAACCCTAAATGCCTTACCAATGCAGAAGATATAAAGGAATGTGTAGTACCTGAATCGAACAAGACATACACCGTTGTATAAAACAAGAAAAATGTACTTTCAACTACATTGTTGTCTGGGAGGGGTTGTTGAGCGATGGCAAACGCTCTACCCTGGTTCTGTTGCCCCTGGTTCTGTTGGTTTTGCCTGGGTTGCGCATTAGCAGCAGGTGAGGCTTGTTGGACTGGAACAACGGGAACAGGTTGCCACGGTTGCTGAGGGTGGGGGCAGACATTGCTTACATGGTCCTGCTGGCCGCAATTGTAACAAGTTAGCCTCTGCTGCTGAGGCGCCTATTGTTGGTTCTGATGGCCATGCTGATTGTGGTGCTGACCACCACTCCTGCCATTGTCGTTTTGATGGCCACCCCTTCCATTACGACCTCCTCGGGATTGATTGCGAAAACCCTGATGGGCAACAAGAAAAAGCCCTACTTTAATCAAAACCCAGCTCCTACTCAATCTTTTCCTGCTCAAAGCTCATGGCCTTATCAACAACCTCCCTATAAATCTTGAGATTCAAGATCGACAGGGCTTGTCAGATGTTAGGACGAAGGCCGTTGAAGAATTTCTCAGTCTTATCTTGTTTCGTTGAGATGGTGGAGAAAGAGTAGACTGATAATTTTTTAAGCCTGACAGCATACTCTCTGACTGTCATGCTACCCTGGTATAGCCTGGTGAACTCCTGACGCTTCTGCCTCTTCACAGCGCCGAGGAAGTACTCATTGATGAACAATGACTTGAACTACTACCAAGTCATGTCTGCGGTATTGACCTTGGGTCTTCCTTCACCATTATCCATTGTGTATTTTTTTGACCAACAAGTTGGTAAGACGCAAGTGAAATTTTGCGACCCTCATCAACTCTCATCGCCTCAAGAGCCTTCTTTGACTTATCAAGCCATTTTTGCGCCTCCTCCGCATCAATGGTGCCAGCAAAAGTAAGGGGTTGTAACCTCTTGTACTTTGTGATCTGGTAGGTTTGGCTCTCCGACCCAGATCGTACAGGTGCTTGTACAATAACTACTTGGTTGGCCGCAGTCTCACGAATGACTGTCTGAACAGTTACCTTCATCGCCTTGATAAATCTGGCAAAAAAGACTTCCATGCTCGAAGGCATGACGAAGGATGTGGGCTGAGGTGACACTGCCTGCCCAAAAGTAGTGGCAGTGTCGGGTGTGGCTTGCTCTGTCCTCGGAGGCACGGCTCCTGATTTTGAACTACAGGAGGTGCCTCCTCTGCTGGACAGACTGTGCGTGGCCTTCCTCTCTTCCTAGTTTGCATTTTCTCTCTGGCAAGGTGAAAATAAAACCATGATTTAGGAATTGTAGCCAAGTATAATGTTATGATATTCTCAGCAATAAGTTCAAGAGTACTGCAATATAAAACCACTTATTTTTCTAGGTATGGTGTAAGGTTTTTGTTTGAGGAATCAAAGAATCTTATGTGCATCGTATGTTTGGCCATGGTGTAAAACAAGGTTAGAATGTTTATATAATAAGTACAAAACTTTGCAAGTATTTCAAATGTTTCGTTTTGGTTTTTGTGAACATACATATATATATTTCTTTGAAAATTCATACGAGTCATAAAGGTTCTAAGATTTGCCTTAGTAAATATCATAATCTAACATTCTATCGCAATCTTATGTATTCGAACTCTTTCGCTTAGTCTTTTCGACTATTATCCAAGTTCGTGTATCCCATACCACATGAATTTGGTACTATGGGTTTCAACCAAGTTAAGTTGCAAGAACACGGTCTCTACGAAACATTGACGGGAGAGGAGTTCACTAATAGTATCGTCCAAGTTTACTCATCCCATACCGTTTAAACTTGGTGATAATGTTAGTAATTCAGCTTTCCCCAGATGTTTCTTTTCACATAAAGTCGTGGGTTTTCTTACTTCCACATTTTATTTAGTATCTTCCAATTTTGTTGTGTCCCATACCACGTCAAAGTTAGTGAAATAAAGAAAAAAATGGTTGTAAGTCGGCCCATCAAACATAGTCCCAAACAAACATTTTATTTATTAAAAAAATAATAATTACAATGCCAGTAATCATTCCTAATTTTTCCACCTACTATTGCTCCTCCTAGACCTTCTGTTGGTTACGGAACGACTACCAGAAGAACGTTGAGAAGATGTTCGCTCTTTTACTATGCCTTGCACAAATGTTATCAAAGCATTCTGGGTCTCCGCATCCGAGCAAGACTAAATACAATCACATTTAACTGGTCAAATGGATTTGTCGGTTGTCCCATTGATGGTTGGTAGGTTGTCTTCCTCATAGGTGGAGGATAGACTGTAAGCATTGGTGGAAAATGCTGGTCGTATGGTTGACTCATAGGTGGAGGGTAATTAGTTTGATTATATGAGGACTCCCTAATTGGGACTTCTTGGATAGTTGGATATTCTTGAGTCGGAACATTTTGAAATAGTGGACTCATCGGGATATCCTGTCTTCCAAAGTCTGGTGTCGTCTAATTTTGTTGCGGTTGGTTTTGTGGAACTGGATGACATTGTACCTCAGGAGTTAGAAACCTTTGGTACGTCATATTACCTTGGGTTAGGAGGTTCCAGGAAGGTGGATTCGCCGGAACTCCCTGTCCATTCTGATTTTTGTTGTGGTTGACCCAGGTTTCCAAAGAGATCATCCTCGAAGAATAGATGATCGGTTTGATCATTATTCGGGGCTGGGTCTATTATTGTGTTCTGGTTTGGTTCATTGATTGGTACTTCCCTAATTGGAATATTGCGCCGACTGTTTCATTGACAATGTCCATTGTTATCACTTTTTCGTTGACAACGTCCATTGTTATCTTTAGTTCTTCCACTATTTTTCTCCAAAGTCGCGCCAAAAATTTCTTCGTCAGTCACCCCTCCCCTTGAAACGAAAGTCTTGGAGATGGAAGATAACGTAACAACATTAGTGATCTGTTTCAAAGATTCATCAAAAGTATTGATGTTTGCCTCCCAAAGCATCCTCATAATCAAGACTCCGTAGCCGAAGAGCTCCTTCTTTGTAGGATTTTGAATCACCCGCAACATTTGCTGGATGATAATGTGAGGTAGGGAGACAGAGATTCCTTTTTCTAGGCAGTATAGCACAAGAAGTTGAGCTCTTGTCATAAATCCTCTAGTCACCAATTCCGACAAGATGTTGCCGAATATGATCTTCCCAAGACCGACAAGAGGTGGTTTAAGGAGATTATTTTGGAGGTGAGCGTACGTTATTTGGGTGTACGGCTTGTAGGCAAGGAAATTGAACAATTGTTCCTTGGATTCCGCAATCTCTGCAACCATCTGGGGTTCGTGTGGATCAATGATCTTTTCTTCTATTGGGATTTCCATAAGTCGTGAGATAGTTTCGACACTAATAGAAATCTTTACTCCCTTGATCATTGTCTCCAAGACAGGAGTGATCCCATCTTCTTGAAGTCTCACGCAATTCATGGATTCGTAAAAAGACTTCACCAAGTTGAAGGAAACGTAACCCTCAACTTTTGTTATATTCAACAACCCCAACTTTGAGAGTTTGTCGTGAAGGATATGACGGAAGCAGAGATCTCTATTGTCGATACTCCTCATAGTCATAACCTCCCGTTTGGAAAGTTCCGTAAGTGTGGCGACCCCGCGCCCCGTACCACCAACCCCGCAGGGAATGGCGTGCGGAATGCCGGGGCGGGACGCCCGGCGTAGGCATCTCCGACCACTCCTCAACTCCCGTGAGGTGGTTGAGACCCTACGAGCCTTATCTCAAACAACGACATAATATCAAAAGGTACTAAACAAAACTACCCGCCGTATTAATCATCAAAGACAAGAGATAATCCATAAAAATGAACCATAAATAAAATCATAATCCTTACAGTCCGTTAAAACTGACATACACATAAAGTCCAAAATTGTGGGTACAAATAAAAACCGTCATATGCCCACATGGTCTATCTAACAAATCCCAACTCACCCATACTACAATGTGGTAAGTGTTATAATTACATAATCCAAAATATAATACTTCATAATTTAAAACATAGTTCAATCAAAATGCCTCACAACTCACATCGAGGCTTTGGATTCTCTCGCAGGCAAGGCCCTCAAGATATAACTACTCCTTTGCCCTTATTCGGGACAGAAGGACCTGAAAGAGGAAAATGAGGGTGAGCCAACGGTGCCCAGTGAATAGAATTCAAATATGTTATCAATACTCATCAATAAATATCATGTATGCATGTCAATTGTGTAGCATGATTAAAAGCTCATAACATATAGATACCAAACATTTATAATAAGTTCGATGCAAGTAAAAGTTTATCAATTTGGATCCACATTCCACATGCATTGGGTTACTAGTGCACGTCTATTTCACCGTACCGTTGATCCCAATCATGTTTATTTGGGTTACTAGTACACGTCTATTTCACCGTGCCGTTGACCCCAACCATTTCCTTCTTAAAACCCTCCTATGACAAGGTCAAGTCCCCCTATTAGCCAGATAGATGGGCCCAACCAAAGTCATAAGGTTTTCTCAAATCAATGCATCATTCAAAACATTAGAACACATTCATGCTTTCAACATACAATATATATAAGTGATATGATGACATAAATGATATAATCATAAGTGAAGTCTACTCACAACCAAGCCTCGCGAGAGTACTTAACCACACACGATCACCAAACCGAATCAACCCAAGTCAAGATCCTGAAACATTCATCAATATCCTACCATACATCAATTTCTATGCTCAATCACATAGACATTACACATCAACCCTAAATTATCCCACATATAAACAATAGGCCTAAATCTCATCTAATCCCATCATTCAACTCAAATCACATGACTTAGGCCTCTAATGCATAGTTCTCATACATAAACCATTCTATTAATCAAAAATACTGATTTTCAATTCCTTTAGGCATAAACATGCCCAAATTGGGTCACTTGATCACAAGTAGGCCTAACCCATGATATGGTCACAACCACCAAATCAGTAGCATAATCAACCCTAATCATGCTTAATTAAACATAAGTTACATCAATTCAATGATTCTAGGCCAAAAGCATCAAAAGCCCTAAAATATGAAATTTTTCATACTTAGGCCATATTGTCGATTTACACTAGGTCACCATGTTCAGCCATGTATATCACTGATTTTGCATCATGGGTTCATCAACAATGGCAACTAGGTCAACATAGTTGACATGCAAGCTATTTGGAAAGGTCTAAGTTCATATTCTAAATTTAGGTCTAATACAAGCAACCCTACCAATTCTTCATTTACTATTCTGTTCAGATGTATCAATCTACCAACAGAAATATGTAATCACAAAATCAACCGTACAGATTGAAGTGTGTGAAGAAAAAAACCTTCTGTCCAAATATCAGCCCAATCAAACGGTGGATCGAAAAGATATGTATCTTTGATGAACAAGTATCTAATCAGACAGTTTCTCCTTTCCTGCTGCAAATACCTAATCTCAGATGGCTATATCACACAAAATAATAAACGTATAAACATCTCCACCGTCCAGAATACAGAAAGATCAGTTATAAACTACATACCCAAATTTGATATCCATCCCACGGTATATTTAGGAGATCTACAAGTTTGACCGAAACGGCACGAGAAACCCAGAAATTCCGACCAGCTTCGTTTGAGAGGTTATATCTCTTAGAAAAAGCCTCTAATTAAGATCTCCACCGTTCCGAATGTAGACATATCAGTTTTAAACCGCATACCCAAATTTGGTAGCCATCTAACGGTAGATTTAGGAGATCTATAAGTTTGAGCGAAACGGTGCGAGAAATCCAGACTTTCCGATCAGCTTTGTTTGAGAGGTTAGATCTCTTAGACGAAACCACTGATCAAGATCTCCACCGACCAGAATGAAGAACCATAAGCTACGAACGTGCTGATAAAATTTTAGCTCAATCTGACCGTATATTCCAAAGATCCACCTCTTTGATGGAAACGTCGCAGGGATCTTCCTCCTGCAACTCTTTCCTTCCTTCTCTTCTTCTTTCCTTTCTCTTCTTTTCTTTCTCTTCTTCTTTCCTTTCTCTCCACTCACCTCTTTCTAGCACTTCCTTGATTCCCTCCTCCACTCACCTCACTTTCTAGCACATTCTTGGATTCTCTCCTCCACTCACCTCATTTTCTAGCACATTCTTGGATTCTCTCCTCCACTCACCTTATTTTCTAGCACATTCTTGGATTCTAGAAGTGGGCATGGGACACTTGTCCACTTTCATGCACCAACCTTCACATGTGTTGGTCTCATACTACCCATACCAACCACATGTACTTTAACCAATCTCATACTTCCATGTATTTTAAATGTTCAATCCATTTAATACACCAAATTTTCAATTTCATTTATCCTTTTATTCAATCAATCCTAACCCATATTAATTCATGGTTTAATGAGCCTATGCATAAATCATAACATATGCATTATACTTTAATTTAACATGACTCATATACAATTTATGATACATATATTTATATACATTATCAAGCATCAACTATACAAACATTAAACAATCATCAAACAAACACCAAACATATCAAGACAACACATAGAGTTTGGGCAAAAATGCAATTGGGTTATGGGCTAGATGAAATAATTTTCGGGGCGTCACAGTAAGTCTTGTGGAAATCGGTTCTCGACTACCGAAAGTCGTTCCTTCACTTGAGGCAATCATCTTGTTGAAAGGAAGATAAAACTTGTGAAATACACAAAATATATTCCTAACATCTTTAAGATTTATACTTTGTCTTTTAGACAATATTTTTTATTTTTCCTCTTGATGTTTATGCCATCATGAATCCAATTTTTTTTTTCATTAGCAACAAGTTATATATATATATAGTTTTCATAAATCATAACTATATATATATATATAAATTCTAACTATATAACAAAACTATAAAGCTATTTTGATATATATATTTAATATAAATCTTAACTATATCTAATTCATATATATATTTCTAAAGATATATATATATATATATATCTAATATCAATTTTTCTTTTCCTGATTGGTGGACTTGGGGAAGGGGGGGCGTGGACCTTTCTCTCTGATACCATTAAATGTCACACCCCACCCGGACTCGCCTAAACTGGTGGAACACTCACGGACGGGGCGCGAATGTATTATAACAATAACTACGTGCTCAGGAACACAATTATGTACAAGTCTGATTTCATTAATTTCAGAATATATTTTGTACATGAAATAGTAAAAGGAACATTCTCCCAAAATTCTCAATGAATAAATAAAGGGTTACAAAATGTGGGCCCAAAAACCTCCACCCAGTCCACCCTAATTTCTTGAAAAAAATTGGATAACAACGGGGTGAGCTACTCGCCTAGTGGGCAAATTAGTTTGTGAATATAAAAATTAATAAAAGAAACTTCATAATCAAATACCACATAAACACAACAAGTATCATAATCAATACAACATGTATGTATGCATGACACCGTCTCGTAATGGTTCCGTGATTTTACGTCGCCTAAGTTCACGTACAGATGTCCATCCCCAGGTAAACCCGGGTTCTCATTGTACGTCCCTCTCTAGAGAAATATCAAAAATAGTAAGCATTGCGTCTAACTATTTTGTGGATCATAAACCAATTACGTACCTAGGTGGTGTTTATGTATGATGCCAATGCATGAGCAAGTCCGGTCTTTACTAACATTAGACAGGATTTGACAACGTCTGGTGATTCTTATCAGGTCAGTATCACCACGTGTAAAGTTAGGATGTTCAGTATCACTTGTACAAGCTAATAGCTTTCAAATAAGACCAACTGGATCAGTTTTCAGTTTGAGAGGTGAGACACGAGGTCTACTTAAGTATCAATCGTCTAGAGAAGCATGTTGCCTCCAGTTCACTATTTAAAGTTACTGAGGACAAGACAATGTCTGGTTGAGTCAGATTGACCACTAATCCGGCATAGTAATAGTATAATACATGAACTCCAAATATACATGCATAAGTATTACAGGTATGAACATTATACGTAATAATGCAGTGTAAATGATTAGTAGACATAATAATATATGAATGTAAACTTTAATAAAAGTTTTAAGACACGCAAACCTATGCTTTCTTTCCCCACCTTCAGATAATAACTTCTTCTTGAACTGGAGCCTTCCTCCGAGCAGAATCGTGTTGCACCGCGAAGAGAGTTTCAAAAGAGAGAGAGAGAGAGAGAAATAAAAGTTTCCTAACAAGAGGAGGAGAGTTGGTTTGCTGCGAATATGACCGGGGGGGTGAACCCTCTTTTTATAGAAAAAAAGTGTCTGAAGTTCAACAATTTTTTTGTGTGCAATCCTAGGGTACTACAGTTACTAAACAAGCCTTAAGTACCTGTGTAATACCCCAAAAATTTTGAGGGTATTTACGTAATTTTAACCTTGGGGAAGTTTTCCTAATTTTACACATCTAATTGAAATGAAACCATGAGCGACATGCGTTACGTTCGGAACATTATAAAATGTATCTATAAGTGAATCATGTTGAGAATGAACTAAAATAGACCTTCGATAAGGTCCAACACGTATAATGATGACACAAGCATATTTTAGCTAAATTGAATGGAAACATAAACCTCATTTCAAGATTTTGACTTCGCGAATGAGTTTACAACACTATAAAAAAAAAAACCCTTAGCGACCCAATCTTATGATTTTTGGACGTCAAATTGGAACAATGGTATAACCATGTATACGTATGGCCCACATGCATACATGATATATATGAGTATATGTATATGCTCATGCCATGCACGTGAGTGAAACGGCAACAGCCCCCTTTATATTATTTTCTTCCAATTTCAACATTATTCTCACATTCCTCTACGGAATCAATTGCAAATCACATCCAAGAAATCTTGACAAGTTTTCAATACTATTAACCTTCCTATCATGGAACGTGCTCATCATTAAAGCCTAGACTTAATAATACTATGTATAACACTTATGCACCTCAGCCGTCTCTTTCATCTTTTTATTCTCCTATTCTCTCGAACCATTAACCAAGAAATGTGGAACGGTGCCGGAGAACCAGTAACTGTACCCATTGCTAAGCATCTCTCTCGTTCCTCTCTTTTCTTTTCTTCCATGGCAAACACTCTGTTTCTAGCCCAATAAACATGGCGGAGCAACAACAACGGCAGCCAAGCTGATGCCATAATTCCCCTCTTATTTCCTCTCCTTATACTCTCTTTTTCTTCTTCTTCTTCTTCTCCTTCCCTTCTTTTCTCTCTTTTGCCCACTTCCTCTGCTTCTCTGTTTCACCGCACCCAGACACTCAAATTTGAAACCGTGAACTTGTTGCACACACTAATACCAACTACACTTAAGTGCCACCTCACCATCCCCATCCAATATCATATTATATTACATGCTCTAAACATGCACACCATCACCCATCTAAGCACCCATATCATACGTATATATTATGCATTCTACATAATGGACACACCTCATCTCATATTTAACATTAGATGAGATGTATTATAATATCTCATCATATATATATATATATATATATATATATATATATATATATATATATTATTCTTTATATCATCTGTCATATAGTATACTTAATTAAGATACTATAGTGTCGGTATACCTATAATGGTATATATACAAGTAATCAAGTGTGCACCTTAAGTCATGACTTACCTTTAATTAGATATACATACAATAATTTTGAAATACAGATGAATAGTACAAATTACTAATTTTTGTACAATCTTTGCGTGTATAGGTTGATATTGTCGAGTGTCGAGGAATCTGAACTCTTTGGGATTTAGCGATTCAGGTGGGAATGAATTCATACTCTTCACTTTATTTTTCTTGGATATGTGCATAGGAACATAGTTATTTATATGTGTGTTTAGTAAGTAATTATTGATGATTGTTTTGTATGATGTGTATGATGATATGAGAATGATGTGATGCCATGCTTTATGAGACATGATGTTAGGATCATACTATGATGACTTGAATGTTAAATTTACATGTTGCGATAATATGCATGTCGATTATAATGTGTCAGTGTGACGAAATACCATGTGGAACATGTCGAAATACCATGTGGAACATGTCGTGATTGTCAATTCCGATGAAAACATGATTATGTGCTTGATGTTGATTTCATATATACCACATGTTTTCACTAAAGAACATTATTAAGAATAATAATACACATTTAAGGATGATTATTCAGATGAATATTGACAAATGTTATTGAGATGGGGCAGATCCCCTAAGATATTTGAGCCAATACCACCATGGGGTGGATCCCCTAAGATGGGGTACTTAGATTTGAGATGGGGCGGATCCCCTGAGATATTTGGGTAAGTATCACCCTGGGGCGGATCCCCTAAAGGTACACACTGAATCTCAACTATCAAATAAATCGATGTGTGCAACGTTAATGTTTGAAACTTGTATGTATGTTCTCATGTGTATATCGGAGTAAAATACTGTGAATGCATGAAGGACTCACTGGGCTTTCAAGCTCACCCCTATTTTTCACATGCAGGTACATGAAAGAATAAAGTCGCAAGTTCATGACGTGTCTCACAGTAGTAACGGTGGGTTAGTGGCTTGAGTAGTGTTATAGTAGCAAGACTGAGTAGTTATTTAATTATTGATGATATCAATTAAACGGGTTATATTAGAAATCAATGTTTTTGGAACATTATAATGGTCGTTGAAAATTTCATGGGTTATTTTATATATTTATGCCTTGGACTTGAACTTGTTAATTCTACTTGATGAATATAGTTAAAATGTTGTGTCCATAATAGATGGACAAGGGCAAGCACTCTCATGGCTCAATATTCAATTTGTGTAATGGAATATATAGTCTGTGGCATAGAAATTGAATGACTATCTTAACTTGTGACCTTATTTTGAATATAAATGATATTATAAAATTTTTCTACCTGTGTAAAGATTTTAGGGTTAAGGTGGATGGATACAATTCACGCCTCGATTTTTTTTTTTGGCTATTTTTTTTAATAAGATCAAATATTTATTCTTATTACCTTAAATTTTAATGTTAAAAATCGGGGTGTGACAACCTGGATGCCACCGTGTTCACATATTTTTGGTTCTTTAAATTGCATAGTAATCCAGTACGCCACATTTTTTAAACTTACACGTCTTTCAGTTCCCAGCCTTCCTTGAAATTACAACTAAAACAGTAATCAGAAGAATAAATAGGCCCAAAATCCTTTCAAGAATTTAAATTTCTTTTAAGTGCATATTCTTACTTATTTGTAGTTGAGGCAATTCCAATCTCTTTCAAGTGCCAAATTCTTAATTGCTTGTAATTCATGCAATTTTATTCAAGTATTTGTTGACTTATTGGCTTGTACTCATTAAGGGTATTTTAGACATTTTGTATGAATTAGGGTTTTAACCGTAATTTAGTCATTAGTATAAACCCTTATATTGTATTATGTGAGTGAGTAAGAGGTTTCAAATTAGTGCGTGAGTACTATTAGATTTAAGGGTACTTTGAATATTTATACCTTTGCATACGTTGTACAATTCTCCATTAATAATCGTGTAGATGTATATTAGAACCGCATAAAGTTGTTTACAAATAAGAATGTGCCTATATAAAAGTAAAAAGCTAAAAATTAGAATAGTAGAATAGAAAAAAAAAAAAAAAAAAGAATTAGAAAAGCCTAAATGATTCTAAATTTGACACGTACATGCTCAAGTCCACTCGTTGTCTCTCAAGTGTTCATTTTGTTCAAGTAACTTAATTTCATTTGATAGAACTTGATTCTTTCTTGGCATCATATGTAGTCAAATAATCTCATTGGCATCATATGTAGTCATTTTGTTTGTTATTATCAAAATACTATAAGGAAGATTTTAAGTGGAGATTAACCACCTTGATCATCATGGTTGTGATTACTTCTTTGTTTTAAATTATGTATACGGTTTATTTGGTTTTCTTGACTAGAGCAATCTAGATAAATCTAAGATTTTTTGCACCAACCTAACACTAGAATGATTTTTAATTTTTTTTTCCCACAAACATTCAAATGATTGTCCAACCATGAGCAACCGGTTCAATGTGACTTAGGGCCAAGGCACAAATCTTTTCCCTTAACAAGTATAGGACTAGACAATCAAATAATATTTTATTATCAAAGACACAAGATTTCTTTTACACAACTAAATTTACGATTTTGTGTTATAAGATTGTGACCATGTTTAAGTTGTAAAATGAAAAGTTAGGGTTTTGTTGAGATGCGGTTTTGATGTTTTAGATTTGTGCATTTTAGATTTGACGCTATCAACTTGGAAAAATATTAACTATTTATTTATCTACATCAAGTTTTCTGCTCAATTAAAATGTCTAAATTGAGTGCAAGCAAACTTTATTTTGCAATAAAAAACAAAATATCTTGTCAAAAGCAAAGTATTCACTTTTGGGATTTTAAATCTTCCAGTATGTACCTTAATCATGATATTTGAGAATAAATAAAAACATGTTATTATAAGTTTTTTTGTTTCCTTTTTGCCAAAGAACATGTTAATTATAAGAATATATACCGTGCATATATATATTTATACCAATACTTATAGAATTCATATTGAAGCCACCATCTTTGACAATTTTTTAATTGAATTAAAATATCTAAATGGAGTGCAAAGAAACTTTGTTTTCAATAAAAACAAAATAACTTGTCAAAAGCAAAATATTGTCCATGATTACTCGTTGATCATTTTCATCTTGTCCAATAGTGGTTTGAAAAATCTTTTTGTTCCAAGCAACTCAATTTCTTTTTAGCAAATCCCATTAATTTTTTAATTTTTTCTAATCATAACTTAACCTTGTTTTCTTATTAAATTCATCCACTATCTTATTCTAGCCCTTTCTATTAAAATTCGCACTCGACCTTTCACCGAGTTGAATTTGTTCAATACATATATAAATGAATATTTTTTTAGAGGCGTTATTCTAGCCAACCCTAATTAATTTCGTTCTCCTATTTGTGCATGTTTTCATCATAAACACTCATATTTTTCTTATCAAAAAACTGTCTTATAAAAAAAATGTCACTAGACAAAAATTTCAAATCAACTATGAAATTATAAATGTACAACAATATTGTACTCAGTTTTAAAAAATAGCACACAATAAATAACATTCAAACAAAAAATAATTGTGCACGAGAATAAACAAATAATTGAATAAAACTTAATCATGCATAAAAAGTGTTTTTTCAAGACCGTATATGTAGGAAAAAAAATCATAAACAAACAAACAAACAAATTATACTGGAGGAAGTTAAAAAAATATATATATATAGTGGGGAGGGTTTTTCCTCTCTAGGGCACAGAGAGGAAAACCATTCTTTGCGTGCCGAGAGGATGTTACTCTCTTCCATTTTTTTATTTTTTTTAAAGATTTGTTATACACCATAAAATCTTACCTTGAGCTCGATAATCATTAGAAGGAAGTTGGGAAGAAGACGATGGAAGTAAGGAAACAGTAAAAGTTAAAAGAAAGTTATCAAAATTTCAAAAATTTTTAAAAAATAATCTTCTAGACACTAGAGGTTGTAGCCTTTAAAAAAATAAACAAAGTTTTTTACTTTTTTAAATAAAGGTTTAACCTTCACTTTTGATTACCTTTTCTTTTTGAGTTTTTAAAATTCATATCAAATATTTTATTTTGATTAAACTCCACTTTAATTAGAGTTTTAACAAAATAGAGTAAAAAAATAGAGTTACTAAACTAGCCTTAAGTACCTGTATGCCGCCGTGTTCACACATTTTTGGTTCTTTAAATTGCATAGTAATCTAGTAAGCCACGTTTTTTTAACTTACACGTCTTTCAATTCTCCGCCTTCCTTGAAATTACAACTAACATAGTAATCAAAATAATAAACAGGCCCAAACTCCTCTCAAGAATTTAAATCTCTTTCAAGTGCGAGATTCTCAATTGCTTGTAGTTCATGCAATTTTACGCAAGCTTGGTGCAGACACTTACTTGAACTTGACCCTTAAAATTCAACTTGATCTCGCGGAGCTTCATATATTTTCATAGTTTGGTACAGACACTTACTTAAATAATCTCATTAGCATCATATGTAGTCATCTTGTTTGTTATTATCAAAATATTATAAGGAAGATTTTAAGTGGAAACCACCTTGATCATCATGGTTGTGATTACTTCTTTGTTTTTAATTATGTATACGGTGTATTTTGTATTATTGACAAGAGCAATCTAGATAAATTTAACACTATTTTATCTTTTATTCAGAAAGTTAATTTTCTTACATGCATGATAATATAATAATTTAACCATTTAAGTAATCTATATATTTTTTCTGTCTCCTATGTTTTTTGGGATTACTCTAATTTAAATTTCTCTATTTTGCCTTTCTCTACCTTTTTTTTTATTTTTTTTATTTTAAAATTAAAAAGCATTATTACCTTTTCAATCCCAAAAAAAATATTTATTCAATATTTTAAAACTTATCTGTACACTTGCTGTAATATTATTGACTAACGTTTAACCCATATTACTATATTAATTTGCCCTCAACTAGTTTAATAGTAAGACAAAGGTGAGGTTGGTCTTCTAGGAATTGTAAACAAGTCCTATTTTACTAATCTTGAACCATGTTCATCTGATTGAGGCATTCTATTCACTTTCTTAATTAGGTGCCCATATCGTGCTAGCCACATGAATACAATCAGTAGTCCATATCGTTTGAAACGAGGTTCCCTCTCATCATCACTAGGATTATTTCTTTCGAAAATATAAGTTGTAGTGTGATCTCTTAACGGATCTTTTCTTATTATTATTTTTAATGAAATTATTTACTTATAGAAAATATAAAGAATGAAGAAGGTGAATTTATTGAATTCAATACAAAATTTTACTTGAGAAGAATGTTGATACTGTAATTGAAAATGCATGCACAACTCCCAATATCATCAACTGAGACCAAAAATAATAATAATAATAAGGCTATTATTTGAATATACTTCTGCCCATTATCTTCTATAATAGTGTGCGTTGCATTGAATTCCTCCTGCAACTTGACCAGTACTCAGCCACAAGCTTAGAAAAATAAGAATTAGTTCCCATAAGTTTTGAAGGCTCATCATACTCCACCAGCTTCCCTGAAAAATTTTATTAACACCCACATCACAGATAGATGAGTTCAAATGACTAACCAAATGCAAAATAAAACTGAGTAATTCTAAGATATATATAGATAGATTATACCATATGAGAGGACCATGATCATATCACTATCTATAACTGTTGGAACTCTGTGAGCTACTGTCAAAACTGTGCACTTTGAAAATTCCTCCCTTATAACTCTCTGCAGAATAGCATCTGTTGCAGAATCAATAGATGCAGTTGCTTCATCTAGTACTAGAATTCTATTTCTTTTCAGAAGCACTCTTCCTAGGCAAAACAGTTGGCGCTGACCTGCACTCCAATTTTCACCTTCATCACTTACTGTTTGCTCATCCACAAAAAATAATGCGAGAACAAGTGTTAGTTTCCAGGAGATCTTGGATTCTTCTTAGCTTATAACTATATTTATATATATGACCAGTTCAACTCACCATATGAATCTAGAAGTTTTGGACGGCTGCAGATTGTATCCTTTAGCTGGCACTTCTCTAGAGCCTGAAAAAGTGGATGATAAAAGGTAGGAAATATGAACACTACTTAATTTGATATAACTTATTGTGTGTTTAAATTACATGAAGATATTAACAATTTGAAGATTGGAAAGAGAGCTGGCTTACCTCCCAAATTTGTTTGTCAGAGTACAAACCTAAAGGATCCATGTTAGTTCGAATGGTGCCCCTAAAGAGCGTCGGTTCTTGAGGAATGATGCTGAGCTTTAGTCTTAAATCTCTTAGACCCATAGAACAAATGTCTAGTCCATCAATAAGAATAGTCCCACTTGCCGGTTCTACCAGTCGGAACAAGGCACTAATAAGTGTAGTCTTTCCACTCCCGGTTCTTCCAACGACTCCCACCCTAGTCCCTTCTTTGAATGCACAGCTGATTCCTTTAAGAATAAGAGGAGCATTTGGACGATATTTGATCTGAAATAGAGAGCAAAACATCATGAGAGAAATTTAAAATTTTCTGGTACTTGAAAAGAAAGAACAAGGCATCTTACCTTAAGATCTTGTAAGTCTATCCTTCCATTGGAAGGCCATGAAGCTGGTGGCCTCTTGTCGTCTACAATTGCCGGAGGCTCTTGTTGGATATTCATGAATTGTTTTATCCGTTCAACGGAAATGATATAATTGGCTAAGTTGCAGTACCACCGAGTCAGAAACACTTGGGTGCTCGTTAGAGCAAGAGCGTAAGATAGAGAAAGCCCTACAAATCCTGCCACAGTAATGTGCGCATATTGGTATATATCAAATATGTGTTATTTCAAGTTGAGATAACTTGTAGTGAACATGAGCTATTGTACCCGTGGGAACAGCACCCTGTGGAAGCAAAACAAGGAGAAGAGCTGCTGTGAACAATGTTAAGTTTTGAAGTGCTTCAACTCTTAAAACTAACCACTCCATAGTAGCATTAGAATGAAAGAAAAGTGTAGCATCCGTGTCGATGAGCTTTAGGTAGTTTTGGAAGAACCGCTCTTTCATCGAGAAAGCTCTTATAGTGACCAGACCAAGCGATGTCTCTGAAGCATAGTTCATGATTGGAGCTTTCGTTGTACCATTTATCCTAATAAGCTCCCTTGCAGAGGCCAGGTAGTATCCCTTTTCAATTTGAAAATGAAATAAGTAAAATATGTCACACTTATCTGTACTAATGAAGAAAATGAAGAGAGTAAATAAGGTCAGTTCTACTTCTACCTGTACATATTTTACAGCGAACATGACCAGAATAGCAACGATGAGGATTTGCCAGGTCACTGAAGCCATGATACCGATGGTGACTATTATCTCAATTCCGGCTGCAAGTGCAAAGGCGATGGAGTATGGTATGTCGTAATCTAGTATACTCAAATCCGAAGAAGCCTAAAACTTTTCAAATGTCAAAAATGGCGATATAAAACAAGCAGAAAAATAATAAAATTTTTAGAGGTAAGTTTAAATAAAAGAAGATTTTTTTTATACCCTTGTTAAAATCCTTCCAACAGGGGTTGAATCAAAGAAGAGCATGGGAGCTCCAAATACCGACTTGGTGAAACAGGAAAAGAAGGATTTCGAAGCCTTAAGTCCAAGAAGAGCTGCAAAATAGGACCTTAGATATACAAAGATGGCACTTAAGGCAGAAATTCCTGTATATACACCAACCAAAATGCCATTGGAGACTTGAGGAATTTGGTTGGCTATTGCTAGCCAATAAGTTGACACTGCTTGAAAGGCGACAAAACAAGATTGATTTAATGCACACAATCCAAGAAAGAGGAGTCCATTGGAAACAATTATATAGTCTTTGAATGGCTTCCATCCAACATCTCCAATCTCCTTCTCTTCTTCTTCTGTCAATTGGGTTCCTGGATTACCACTGCCAGAGATCTCATCTTCATAGTTTTCTTTTTTGTTGTGTAACCTAGTAGAATCTTGCTTTTGAGATTTGTCGCAATTCCCATTGTTTTCAGGGTCTATCACAGTTATTGCATTTTTATGAGCATTCACAAGTTGCTCAAATGCCATTCCTTCTTTCAAAAGGTCCTCATAACTTCCTGATTGTGTGATATGTCCACCTTCCATAACCTGAACCAAAAAATAACTCTTATTTGAGATATTAGGAAGGATTAATCAAATAATATATTTATTTATATTCAAAAAAAAAAATCAAGAAATATTTCTATATATTTTTCATTACCAGAATTCTACTCGCTTCTGCGAGAAACTCAACTTGATGAGTCACTAGAATGACGGTTTTCTTTTCTAGAGCATCCATGACACAGTCCTGTTATTCCTCCACCCAAATTCAGCAAGTAGAAGAAAAAAAAAAGGAAATATTCATCAGTGACTTTAGTTCATAAAATTGTTGTTGTATCTGTGTATATTGAAATTCTATATAAAGGTTTTGATCTCTCTATTCTTACATTGAAAAGGGTAGCAGCCGTATGTGCATCAACTGCACTAAAAGGGTCATCAAGGAGGTAGATATCAGCATCATTGTACACTGCTCGAGCAAGTTGAATCCTTTGCTTCTGTCCTCCACTCAGGTTGAGTCCTCTTTGACCAATCTCGGTGAGGTCACCATGGTCGAAACTTTCAATATCCTTATCAAGTGCACATGCTTTTATAGCTTTCTCGTATCTTATTTTTTCCATTGGCTTTCCATAGAGTATGTTTCCACGAATAGTCCCGCTTTGAATCCAAGAAGTTTGTGAGACATAAGCAATGGATCCGTATATATAAACCTGGACAAAAGAAACAAAGAATTATCAGCATCGGCATATAACTGTTATAAATTTAATTCATAGTACAAGATATAGTGACTTGTCCTCACTGATCCTGAAATTTTCGGGATTTCTCCAAGTATTGCTTGCAGTAGCGATGATTTCCCAGAACCTACAGGTCCACATACTGCAATTTTTTCTCCCCTGCTTACTTCCAAATCAATGTCTTCCAGTGTAATTGGCGTCGCTCTGTCCTGGTTCCAACTGAATAAACATGAATTTATTTTAAGACAGGTTCCTGAATTATTATGTGGTTGGATCCTTAACAAATTTTGCTCCTTGAGTTCATCATCCAACAAGAAAGAATGAAGACGGTCCAACGAGACTTTGACTTGAATCATCATGGAAAGAGCCTCGGGAATCATCCTCACAGGTTCAGCCATGCTTCGCATCGTCGCAAGAATTGTAAAGATAGTACTAGCATTCAAAGGTGCACTTCTTGAGAGAATACATCCTAAAAACACCACTGAAGATATCAGCGTCGGGGACATCCAGTAAAGTGCAGTTCCATAAGATTTCATCATTTGTGACTTAGCCAACCATTTGAATTCATTTTCTCGGAGTGATTCAACCAAGTTCTTGAACTTCTCTTCCCATGACTGCAATTTAATGATCTTCATACTGTTTAAGATCTCTGAAGTGGCTCTTAGCCTTTCATCTTGGGCAGCCATAAATTGTGACTGACAATTTTGAAGCACCTTTGCAAAGGGAACATTTAAAAGCCCACAAATGAAGATTGGAATTAAACCAGGAAGAGCCCCTAAACCAACCGTCCCGAATAGAACTCCAATGGCGAGAAAAAGTTGAAGTGCATAATTCCATGTAGAATGGAACCAAAAAAGGCTCTCACCCAAGCGATAAGCATCAACCGCAATGTAATTTACTATCTCCCCAGTAGAGTGTCTTGTCCTACCAAGACTAGAAAGCTTGAGTAGTTTCTGATACACAGCAACCATTAAAGCCGATCTCATCCTCATACCGTATCTTCTTGCATTGAAAAACCAATGCCTCTGTGATAACGATTCTACGACTTTTACTACAACCAAACACCCAACTAGTAAAAGCCCATCATACAGGTTTTTCTCTTTACGGGAAGAATACTCCACGAATCCATACAATAACAATGGAGAAACTACAACAGAGAGGGTCCTAAGAAATGAATATATTCCTATTACTATTGTTTCTTTCAAGTAAACTTTAGCTAATGCATGTAGAACTAAGTTCCTAGTTCTATCTGACGAGCTATTTTTCGCGATGAGAGGATCCCAAACACAAGCAAATTCCCCGTAAGCTATGAGAGATTTATCTTCAGAAACTAAACAAGGTATGTCTTCAAGAGTTAATGGTTTTGAGTAGCCTAAACTTTGTAATGGATTCAACCAAGAAAATGTCAATTGGGTGAGAAAATTGGACTTGCCTATTTCTGACTGCTTTTTTTCATCTTTCCCATTCAATAAAGGTTCAGATAAATCTGGATCTTTTGTATTTTCAGAAGCTTTTTCGTTTAGGAGTCTAAACGCACAAAAGATAAGAAACAGGTTCACAAGCCAAGTGATAGCATCAAGGACTTCAATTTTGTGTGTTTTCACTACAACTTCCACATTTACAGCAGAAGCTAGTACAGAGGAGATGATCCACCAGGTAAAAATTAGAATTCTTATAAATTTGGTCTTTGGAACGATGGTAGAAACTGCTAAGGAAATCCAAATTACACCACGGATAAAGAAAAGTATCCAACTCGAAGGCCTCATCGACTTGTGTTTCCCTAAACTCTCCCATAAACAAGTAGAAAAATGTGCAAGGCTTATGGCGGCGCAACAGAACGAAGCAGCTATAAATACCCGATCGTTTCTCTTGCTTCCGCCATTGTAATGTTTTTTAATGATTCCCACAAGTAAAAAGAGGACGAAAACAAAGAGAAACAGCAGATTTAGAGCGTCGATTATAATTCGTTGAAGACATAATGATGCTAAACAGAGTTGTTCTCCTTCACAAAGATAAAAGGAAATCCCTGTTCCATGTATTACAAAGCAACAAAGAAGTGAAGAAATAATTAGAAAGAGATTAACTATATATTACTAGAAAGAATCTAAGCTACTCAACAAAAAAAATAAAAGTAAAAACAAGAACAAGAACAATGACATCGATCCAGTTTTATCTCAGTTGGTACATGATACTAATTACTGGTCTATTTGAACAGGACAGATTCAAATGAAAATGAAAATCATGCAAACGGGTAAAAACACTGATCTCCAAGTGAAGAAAGCTAGGCTCATGTGGTTTTCTTTTAGTTTGTTTGCTGAACAAACTGAAAGATACATTTGGTGTTCATTAAATTCTGCAAAATAAGTTTCATAAAAGGGAAAAAAGTAATAAAACAACTTTATATATAAAGGTAGAGGTAGGAGTACTATGCAAGATTGGAACAAATTAGAAAACCTGAAAACATCTCATTTGAAGTCATGGAAAACAATGAAAAATATCATATATATGAATATGATACAGAAAACTTTTGGGTAACACATACAGAAAAAAAAATAAAAAAAAATCAAATGAAATAGAAGAGAAAGAAAGAGACTTGAAAGTTTTCGGGTTTTCAACTGCTCTTGCAAAACATCAAAGAATAAATTAGAACCTCAGATTTTTCATGGAAAACATTTAACACAGAACCTCAAAATAAATACCAACCCAAATTAAAAAAAGAAAAGAAAACTCAAAGATATATGAAGATGGAATAGTACTAGCTAGTTCAAAGAGAAGAAAAAAAGCACCGTAGAAAAATAAAAAAACAAACAGATGATATAAATATGGATTATACAAAAAATTAAAGTGTATAGGGACCTTGAGCTCTACCAATGGAAGCCATGTTTATCTTTGAGGAAATACATGCACTACTGATCTGCAGGTAGAAAATAAATAGATCATCATAAGCTGGCAGCCGCTTGGAAATTGGAATGTGGCTGTTTGGTTTCTTGTGTCCGGATGATGTATGAGTTTGTCTACAGGCACGTCCACGTGTGATTGGGTGCTTCTATCTCCTTCCAATTCCAACTGACAGGCAAACTCATTTCACCCAGCTATTTTATTTTATATTTTATATTTTTTATTATTTTACTAAAATTAACACATTAAATAAAATTTTTTAAAAATTATTGACATATCCTCTTCTTCTCCAAAAACTCTAGATATCTGTACTTTTAAAAATCCTATTTTCAAATATTAAAGTCTTTACATTGATAACATAGAAGAACAAAAAATTGTGCATGATAATCTTCATAATATCAGGTATATTTTTCAACTTCTTTTAAATTTTTCTTTAGTATTTTTAAAATTTTTAAACATAATTTTCTTTTTGTTTTATCAAATCAGTATTTTAATGACAATTGGAGTGAGTCAGCCGACGTCAACCGAACCATTTCATATAAATATTGGTCAAACTACTTCTTATACGTTCAATCAACGCTGGTCGACCATATAACTAAAGGTTTAGCCAATATTAGCCGAACTTATAAAATGGTTCGTTTGGCATCGGCTGACCCACTTCAATCGCCATTAAATTATTGACTTTCTAAAACAAAAGAAAAATTTATGTTTAAAAATTTCAAAACTATTAAAAAAAAAAACTTAAAAGAAGCTGAAAAATATATCTAACATTGTGAAGACTAATCATAAACCATTATTTGTTCTTCTATCTAACCAATGTAAAAAATTTAATATTTAAAAATAAGGTTTTTAATAGTAAAGATTTAGAGTTTTTGGGGAAGGAGATGATATGTTAGTAATTT
Source organism: Paratinospora sagittata (assembly GCA_035771175.1). NCBI lineage: Eukaryota > Viridiplantae > Streptophyta > Magnoliopsida > Ranunculales > Menispermaceae > Paratinospora > Paratinospora sagittata. Next base: position 15,567,864 of record CM069611.1, on the reverse strand, counting down.
TTAAAAAGCTTGATATAATGTGATAATTTTAGTAGAATAATAAGAAAATTAAAAATATAAAATAAAATAAGTGGGTGAAATGAGTTTGACTGGTGGGTAGGAGGAGAAGCACCTCGCGTGATCCCCACCCAAACTGTTTTTTCTAAAAAATAAGAGATATTACAAATCTATCCTTTGACTTATAAGGCAAAGAAAAAGAAATTATATGAAAAAACAAATAAATAAATAAATAAATAAATATTTTACTTGTTCATGCACTTCTTTTTGTAATTTTAAAAATATATTTTTACGAAGAAAGGTCGTTGGGATCCTTACGGCTAGAGTATTAGTTTTAGGAGGAGTGTTATTCATTATTTATTACACAACTAGCTCATTTAAGAACATCAAAGAATCTCGAATCATATATCAATACATGATGCTATCTTTAATAATCCTTAAGTGTATATATAGAATAAACAGGCAATAGAAAAGAAGGGACTTTTGAATTGATTGACACAAAACTTTTAAATTTTTTTATAAATACCATTAAAATTAAAATAATGATCCTTTTGCCATAAATTGACTAGTCAGTAGACGATATAGTCACACTTGAGTTTCAGATCTACTGATTGGGACCAAAGATTTTTTTTAAAAAAATAAATAATTAAAGGCATTTTTTAAAAAATTGATGAAGATAATGCACAAAATAATTTTTGTATCTTTTAAAAAACTGTCTTTAATTAAAATTTTTGTATCTTTTAAAAACTGTTGTTAATTAAAAAAAATTTTAAAAAAATCTTTGGTGGCGCCCAATCAGCAGATTTAAAATTTAAATGTTGTCATATCATCTGCTGACTGAAAATTAACTGGTCAATCTATGACAAATGAGTCGTTATTTTAATTTTAATTGTATTTGTGATTTTTTTTAAAATTTTTATGACAATCAAGTTAAAAGCCCATAAAAGAAGGATGCATACAGGCATGATTGATTTTGGAAATTAAGCTTAAGTTATTAAATTCTATTTTTAGTACAAATGATTGGTTTTAATTAATAATATTAATAGTTACTTGTATTGAGCAGCTTACTGAAAAGAGGAAAATTGCATTAATTTGATAGTTATCAGAACTTTTATTTGATCTTTTCTAACCTAAAAGGACTAATTAGTAACAAAAAAAAAAAATATTAATGTGCTAAAAATTGCATTTGATAGTTATCTGAACTTATGTTGATCTTTTCTAAAATGAAAGGACAATTATTCATGTATTAGTCTAGACATCATTAAATGCTCAAAAACATATATAGGTCAATGTTGGCTATATATGATACATCTAAAGCATGTGGCGCCTGACAATGGTGGTGAAAAGGAAATATAGCGGTAAACTTCATGTTCGAGTTGTCTCGATCAGATCATCATTTTAATTACAAAGTAGTGCATTTTACTTATTGGAATCTTACTAACTATATATAGCGCACAAAACTCAAAGAATCGAATGATTTCGGAAATATGTAGAAGCTAGAGAAATTTATCTTTGCAAATTGAGACGTACGTACAGACCGGTCTCTATTGATCGAGAACTATTATTTTTTACAGATTCACTCTCCAAGATTCAACAGTCTATATATAATGGAAGCAAAAGAAGAAAAAACAAGTGTGTTATATACTAGTAGGTTATGATGACCAAATAATTATTTATATAAACATAGAATGGTTAATGCAACAAGAGATGATATGTATCATCATGATCCTTTGCATAAAAGTTTTCTTAATGAATAGACATGTAGTGCAAGTCTCGAACATGAAAGGTTAATAATCTATGTTATAATTAATGTTGATTTAAATTAAATCCTTAATTTTTTTTATACGTAATTTAGGTTACGTTTGGTTTGAGATTTGAATATAATTTTTTGTATCTAAAATTTTAAAAATATAAAAAACGCGTTTAGTTCGTTAAAATCTGAAAATAATTTTCTAAAATTTACAAAGAAAACAAACTTTTTTCAAAAAATAATAAAATATTATTTTATGAGTTTTTATTTTTTGAGTTGTATTCTACTTTTTGAATTACGAGGCCAAACGTAGCCTTAATGTTTTTTTTTTCCGTTATTTTTATTCTTTTGATTGTTGGGATATAATTAAACTTCATTTTTTTATTTTTTTGTTTAATGCCAAGGGTGAGATATATTACTCATTTAAAAAAAAAAACAAGCTTTAGATGTTTTTAATTATTATTTGTGTGATGACAGTTGTTTATCAGCTTGATTTGTTTTCTCTTTTTCAATTTTGTTATTTTGTGGGTTAGATATTTTGTTTGTTTACAATTGTCACATACCGATGTATAAATGTTTGAAAACCACCACACTTTTGAGTGGTGAGAGCCTTTCATATATATACTCATTTACAGATTGTATAACAACGTAATTGAGGATTTACACATAAATATTGATTACATAATAAATGGAAAGAATTAGCTAAACAGGCTCCTATAATTAAGGGCAATGGATGCACATATGGAAGGCCTTAGATTAAGCAGAGGATCCTCAACACCCCCCCCCCCCCCCCCCGCCGCAAGCTAAGCGTCGGATTTGAACAGACATGGAGCTTGGAGCGAAAAAATTGAAAGAGAGGTCGAGGCACGCTTTTGGTGAAGATATCGGCAACCTGTAAGTGAGAGGGCACATACTGGGTGCGAAGTTTGCCAGCAACAACAAGTTCACGAAGAAAGTGGTAGTCTAACTTAACATGCTTGGCCCGTTTGTGAGAAACAGGGTTGGAGCTCAAGAAAATTGCACTTTTGTTGTCACATAGGAGAAGAGGCTGCTGTGGAAGAGAAATTCTAAGGTCACGAAGGAGATGTGTGAGCCAAAGAAGTTCAGCGGCAGTGAGAGCAAGGGCACGATACTCAGACTCACAGCTTGAACGAGAAATAGTAGGTTCCTTCTTGGCACTCCAAGAAACCAAGTTGTCGCCAAGGTAAATAGAATAACCTGAGGTAGAGCGACGAGTGTCAGGACATCCTGCCCAGTCGGCATCAGAATAAGCAACTAAAGCACCAGGAGTAGCGAATGGATGAAAAGTGAGGCCAAAATGCAGTGTGCCCTTAACATAGCGAATAATGCGCTTGACAGCAAGGAAGTGGTCTTCAGTCGGAGAGTGCAGAAATTGACTGACAGAGTTTACAGCATAAGCAATATCGGGACGCGTGATAGTCAAATACTGAAGTGCACCAACAAGAGATCGGTAAAGAGTAGGATCCGAAAACAGAGGACCATCAGTAGACAGGTGCTGAGAAACAACCATGGGTGTGTGAATAGGCTTGTTGTCAACTAACTAAGCTTGCATCAGGATGTCCCGTGCATATTTTAGCTGACTAATAAAGAGACCATCAGCGGTGGAAGTAGCTTCCAAACCAAGAAAGTAACTGAGAGAACCCAAATCTTTTGTGGCGAACTTAGAATTAAGCTTACGAGTAAAGTTGTCAAGAGAGTTGAGTTATTGCCTGTAATAATGATGTCGTCAACATAAAGAAGCAAATAAATAATGTCAGACAGCTTGTGAAAGACAAAGAGTGATGTGTCAGCACGACTACAATAAAAACCAAGTTGAACGAGAAAGGAGTTGAATCGCTGAAACCAGGCACGAAGAGCCTGTTTGAGGCCATAAAGAGCTTTCTTCAACTGACAGACATGATTAGGGAAGCGGGGGTCAATATACCCAGGAGGTTGTTCCATATAGACATATTCAGTAAGATGAACATTAAGAAATGCATTCTTGACATCAAGTTGGCGGAGAGGCCATTTGTTTGTCACAGCAAGAGAGAGGACAACACAAACAGTGGTGGCCTTGATAACAGGGCTAAAGGTGTCGGTGTAGTTGAGACCAGGTACTTGTGTATAGCCTTTGGCAACAAGGCAAACTTTGAGACGCTCGATAGATCCATCGGGCAAGTATTTGGTCTGAAATACCCATTTGGAACCCACAATATTGGTGTTGGCAGGTCGAGGAACCAAGATCCAGGTACGATTAGTTTGCAAGGCTTGAACTTCTTCATCCATAGCGGCGAGCCAAGCTGGATTCTTAGCAGCAGATTTGAATCCTTTGGGCTCAGTGGATGCAAGTATAGCAGAGAGAATACCAGAGGATCCCAAGACAGCAAGATTGGCCAGGTGGCGAGGTTTGAAAATACCAGCTTTGGCTCGTGTAAGCATGGGATGAGAAACCGCAATAGGAGCAAGGGTAGAGTGGTGAGCTCAAGAGAAGCGGGGCTAGGATCCGAGTACGACAGAGATGGACCTGCAAGAGAATCATTTGGCTGCAAATGCTCATCCACTGGATCAGTACAAACACCACACGAGGTAGATCCGGATTGTATAATATGCTGGGAATGAGGCGCAAGAGAAGATGGTACCATGTCTGTAGGGGAAAGACTAGGTTCCAGAAAATTTGAAAATTGGAGGGAGGATATGGGTTGAGCCTGGGAGATATCGAGGTAGGGAAAGTGAGTCTTATCAAATTGAGCATGACGGGTGATATATATCCTAGAGGTGGTAGGGTCAAGACAACGGAACCCTTTGTAAGAGGAGCTGTAACCCAAAAAAGTGCAAGGAATGCTACGGGGGAAAAATTTGTTAGGCATATAATCACGTAAACAAGGATAAACACGACAACCAAATGGATGAAAATTTTCATAATTTAGAGAGGAACCATATAGAAGTTCAAAGGGGGACTTACCTCCAAGAAGTGGTGTGGGCAAACGGTTGATGATATAAGCTGCAGTGCTAAAGGCGTCAACCCAGAAGCGAGGGGAAGTGTGGGAATGAAAAAGCAAAGCCAAGCCAATCTCAGTGACATGACAGTGTTTTCTTTCTGCACGACCATTTTGGGCGGGAGTGTATGGACAAGAGAGTTGGCGATGAATGCCAGAGGTACAAAGATGAGCTTGAAAGCAATTGTTAGTAAATTCTTTACCACCGTCACTTTGAAAAATTTTGATACGAGCAGAATGTTGATTTTCCACAAATTTTTGAAAATGAATGAAAGTATCATAGAAGTCAGATTTAAATTTCAATGGATAAAGCCAAGTGAAACGAGAATAATCATCAATGAATCATAGTAGGCAAAGCCCAAATTTGATTTTACGGGGGAAGGACCCCAGAGATCGCAATGAATAAGATCTAAAACATTAGACGATCTATGGTTATTTCAAGAATAAGGCAAACGGTGATTCTTTGCAAGTTGACATGCATCACATAATGTAAGAGATGGCAATAAAGAGGTAAGATAAAGCTGTCCTTTTTTATTCAAATAAGATATAATTGAATGATTCACATGTCCAAGGTGAGAATGCCATAAATCATACAAAGCATGAAGAGATTTATTTTTAAGGACAGAAATAGAAGCGGAATTTCAGCGCTCGAGCACATATAAGCCTCCATCTCTTTTACCAGTTGCCACCATCCTTCCCGTTTGGCGATTCTGAACAGTGAAAAAATTATTAGTAAATGTAACGGATAATGGAAAATCATGTGTTACTTTACTAATGGACAAAATATTTTTAGTGAGGTGAGGACAACCAAAACATCTAACAGATGAAGATCTGGGGAAGGGGAAATTTTACCAGTGTGGGTAATGGGTAGGGACGCACCATTCCCTACAATCACACAATCCTTACCCGTGTAAGTGGTGGACTGGCCCAAAGTGGAGTGGGCTGGAGTCATATGAGCCGAAACCCCTGTATCCAAGAACCAATCTGAAGCTTCATGCCCAGACATAAAGCACGAAGCATTGAAGGCTTCTACAAGGTGCACCGAGGGGTCATGTTGGTGCCGATCATAGCGTTGCCTGCACCGATTAGCATGGTGACCTTCCAAGTGGGAAATCTGGCACTGTGATGGACGACGAGTTTGAATGGGTTGAGCATGACTCTGTCCGTGACTGGAGAACCCGTTGCTGGTGCCATTTTCGCGGCCACGTCTGGAGCGAGATGAGCCACCCCCACGTGGAGAAGAGCCACGGGTAGTGGTGAACGCTGCAGCTGAAGGTGCTGGACTCTCAAGAGACTGTTGAAAAAGTTCAAAACTCTCAGCCTTGGACACAAGATCCGGGAAGCAGGGGAGAGGTGTTTGTGCCATTTGGGCAGTAGAGAAACTGGAGAAATCGGGTCCTAGGCCACGAAGAAACCAGTGAACTTTGTCAGTGCCATCAACAGGCCGACTGATGGCATGAAGCTGATCACATAAGGCCTTGAAGGCACAGGCGTAAGCAGTGACTGGACGGGTACCACGCTTCAACAATTGGAGGTCGTCTTTGAGGCGTATTTCACAGGCTTTGGAGCGATGGCTGAAAGTATTTTCAAGAGCAGTCCAGACCTCACGAGATGTGAAGAGGCCGACAGCTTCAGCCATGGCTTCCTCTGTGAGAGAAGAGAGAAGATGGCTTAGTAGGCGTTTGTCACGCCTGGGTTGCACACAGTGCCCCTACCCAAGGTGATGAGTACCCCAATCTCCAGGGTGTACTCCAGCCATTATGGACCCATAATATTGTCTCATCTCGGCCAGCCACGCCACACAAGGACGCCGGTCACCGAGATCATTTGTCCCCACTGTTCATATGAACAGTGCAGGGCCTCCCCCCAAGTCAAACTCGCAACCTCCCTTAAGGAGTTAGCTTTCGCACTTAGAGTAGCCACTGAACCATTGGCTCAGTGGTTACTCTAAGTGCGAAAGCTAACTCATTAAGGGAGGTTGCGAGTTTGACTTGGGGGGAGGCCCTGCACTGTTCATATGAACAGTGGGGACAAATGATCTCGGTGACCGGCGTCCTTGTGTGGCGTGGCTGGCCGAGATGAGACAATATTATGGGTCCATAATGGCTGGAGTACACCCTGGAGATTGGGGTACTCATCACCTTGGGTAGGGGGCACTGTGTGCAACCCTACTCAGAATGCTAAATCAGACTCCTTAAGGGAGGTCTCGAGTTCGATTCTAGGGGAGGCTCTACACTATTCATGAATAGTGGGGACAAATGATCTCGGTGACCGGCGTCCTTGTGTGGCGTGGCTGGCCGAGATGGGACAATATTATGAGTCCATAATGGCTGGAGTACGCCGTGGAGATTGGGGTACTCATCACCCTGGGTAGGGGGCACTGTGTGCAACCCGGACATGACAGCATTGATCGGTGGCGTTCCATTCCAGGTGTTTGGTATTTGGTGTGTCAGAGGTGGGTGGATCAAATGGAGGTGGCGGCACAAGGGTACCGACCACATGACCCAGCAGACCTTGGCTCTCGAGAAGTGGAAGAAGTTGGCTCTTCCATATAAGGTAGTTGGAGGAGGAGAGTTTGATGGTAACCATGTGAATCATGGTGTTGAAGGGAAGGAGGGTGGAAGAAAAATCAGAGGCCATTGGGATCGTGGGATGCTAATCCAGGTATGCTCTGATACCATATAAATGTTTGAAAACCACCACACTTTTGAGTGGTGAGAGCCTTTCATATATATACTCATTTATAGATTGTATAACAACGTAATTGAGGATTTACACATAAATGTTGATTACATAATAAATGAAAAGAATTAGCTAAACAGGCTCCTATAATTATGGGCAATGGATGCACATATGGAAGGCCTTAGATTAAGGCAGAAGATCCTCAACACAATGTAATCACACAACTATTTTATAATAGTTTCTTTGTATCTTTGTTATGTAATTTTCAGATCAATCTATCTCTCTATTATATATATATATATATATTCCCTTCGGGCCCGTTTGGTTTGCAGGATAGAATGAGATTATTTTTGTACGAGATATGATGAGATTATTTTTTTAAAATTGGATAGGATAGAATAAGATAAAATATGATATGATTAAAAATAGTATAATCTTATGTTTAGAGTATGTTTGATATTGAAATAAATATTTTTTACAACTTAAGTTAAAAAAAAAATAGTTTTAGATGTTTTTAATTATTATTTCTGTGATGATGGTTGTTTATCAGCTTGATTTGTTTTCCCTTTTTCAATTTTGTTATTTTGTGGGTTAGATATTTTGTTTGTTTACAATTGTCACATAACGATGTAATCACGCAGCTGTTTTATAATAGTCTCTTTGTATCTTTGTTATTTAATTTTCAGATCAATCTATCTTTCTATTATATATATATATATATATATATATATATATATATGTATATTCCCTCAGGGTCCATTTCGTTTACGAGATAGGATAAAATCATTTTTATAGAATTAGATAAGACAAAATAAAATAAAATATGATAAGATTAAAAATAGTATAATCTTATATTTAGAGTGTTTTTGAGATTGAAATAAATATTTTTTTACAACTTCATTTAAAAAAAAAATTATATTAAACTTATAAAATAAAAAATAAAAAATAAAAAAAATTAGTGGCTGGTTTTGCGATTTAAAAAATCAGTTGATAATTTTTTATTTATTTTTAAAGAAGAAAATTTAAAAAAGAAATATGCAAAAGAAAAAGAAGGAAGAAAAAGACAAGGAGAAATAAAAGGGGCGGGATAAACAATCTCATACTATTTTTGGTGGGATTGTTTTATTCTGTTGGAACGAAATAGAAAGGTGAGGTGAGATAATTTTTATCTGATCTCATCAATTTTTATCTGATCTCACATCACCTTTAAATACAGAATAAGGGCTAAAAATACTCCTATTTCATTTTATTTAGGTTGTCATACGGGCCTCACGAGAAGGAAGAGAAGAAAGCTATCGTTCTGTTTTCTTTTTCCTTTCGTTTTCTCTTTGCTATTTACCCAAGATACGTAAAATTCATGTCACGTGCAACGCAGTGCCCATTTACTAATATATATATATATATATATATATTAGTTTTAAAACTTTTAAATTTTCATGGTGGGACTATTAGATTTCACATCTAACAAAAAATACATATTTTTCCAACAATTGCTTTCATTTACTTCTCATATTAAGTGGTGAATAGTGTTATACCTTTACTTTTTAATATCATACATAATTAAGGATATAAATGATTATTAAAGTTTTTATCATTAAATATATGAGTTTGACCTGTACACTTTCCAAAGAAGAGGACCAGGATTTTAACTTAAACATCTTTAATGGTTAAATTGGCGAGATATCATACTAAAAGATTTAAGTTAAAAATAAAAAAACTCACTACTAGTATATTTATAAATTAATCTTAAAAACTAAAAGAAAATAAAAAGAATGATTAATTTATATTGAGCAGACTAACAATTATTACAATGTACAATTAAAAGATTAAGAAAATATAAATATTTTATCTTAACAATGCTAACCCGAAATTACATATAATTGGATTACATGAAAAAACCAACAATATTTGCAATATTTAGAAGAAAAAAAATTGATTATGTACAAGTATAGTATCAATATATTTACATTGCAACATCATTTTTCTCATCCCATCAACATTACTTTATTTTCAATAATTATTTTATTGACTTTTTAGCATTTTTAATTTTCTTTATTTTACAAAAAATTGTGAATTATTAAATAAAAAAACAAGTAAATAATCTTAGAATCTAAATGTTATAATTTATGATTTAATATATGCTATTGATGGACTTTAGAAATGTTACCTAATAAGTTTTTAAGATTTTTAAAATAGGATAATAATTTGAAATAGCCGATGACCGGGAATAGAAAATTTTGCATACATACATACATACATATATACATACATACATATATATATATATATATATATATATATATATATATATTATTGTCAAAGAGTTACATTTATGGAGAATTTTTGTAATACCCCTAAATTACAAACAAAAAAAATAAATAAAATCGGGCTTGCTCCAATGTACGGACATACATGCTTTTTTTTATTATAAAAAGCCCTCCCCCCAAACCCCTCATTCTCACATCACAACTCACTCTTCTCTCATGCAGTACGCTGTAACTACGTCGGATTAGTAGTCAATTTGACTCAACCAGATTTGGTCTTGTCCTCAGTAACTTTGAATAGTGAAGATTGGTATTTAAGCAGACCTCGTGTCCCACCGCTCGACTGGAAACTGGTCTGGTTGGTCTTATTTGAAAGCAATCTGCTTATACAAGTGATACTGGACATCCTAACAACGCATGTGGTGATGCTGACCCTGATAAGTATCACTAGACGTTGCCAAATCCTGTCTAATATTAGTAGAGACCGGACCTGCTCATGCATAGTCATCATACATAACCACCTAAGGACCTAAGTGGTTTGTGATCCACAAAATAGTTATTGGAGCAATGCTCACTATTCTTGATGTTTCCCCTGGAGAGGGACGTACAATGTGAACTCGGGATCACCTGGAGATAGACATCTGTACGTGAATCCAAGGTTATGTACGATCACAGAACAATTACGAGACGGTGTCATGCATTCATACATGTTGTACTGTTTATGATTCTATGTTGTGCATATGTGATGTTTGATTATGAAGTCTTCTATATTAATTGTCGTATTCACGAACTATTTTACCCACTGGATAATAGTTCAACCCGTTGTTAACCATGTTTACAGGAGGCTAGGGTGGATTGTGTTGATCTAAGTGGTTTTGCACTTAGTTTTTCTCCTAAGTGTTGTTATGCTTACAAACAATATAACAAATGGTACTAATGTTGCTATCTAGTATATTTTGGCACCTAAAGATGGAAAAGAGTCAACACAAGATCTAAGTCTTCAAGTTCAAGAAGTCTCTCAAGCAAAGGATCAACCACTTAAAGTTTGGACAACTTGAAGAAATGAAGACAAAAAGATTGAGAGTCTTTATCTGTCTAGCATTAGGATATAACCTTCTTGCATTTCCTATTGCTCAATCTTTCTAAACTTCATGCATTCATACTTCACATATGCATAGTTTTGATAAGACTCATTCATGCATTAAGTATTCTTTAAAAATAATTTTCAAGTATTCAAAATGTTTGATTTATGTTTTTAAACTATTTTGAATCATAATTGCATTAGTTATAGTTAAAATGATATTTTTACGAAGTTTTTCAAAATAATCAAAATTGTTTTGATTTTTATCAAAATCTTGTTTGATTGTTTAATTGTTGATTTTAAAGTGTTTTAATTTTCAAACTAAATATATTTTAATCATATTTTGATGCCCAAATAAGCCCATGTGTTTAGAATTTCGAAAAATCATTTTAACCTAAGTTTTCACATTCAAAGTATGCACAAATAAACTTTAACCCTTTAAAAGTATTTGATATCTTTCTCAAATGGTTTTGGAAATGTTTTCAGTGGTTCTGGAATGTTCTTTACATAAATTTTAAGCTATTATATGCCTATATTTGATTTTCATTTCATATATATTTTTGAAAAAGAAAAACTTTAAAACTGTGTGATGAGTCAGGACGCTAATTGAGTGTGAGCAAACTAATGCGAACTGTTTGCATGAGCAAGCTAATGTCCATCATCAAGCTAATGTGCAATAAGTGAGCTAATGCGCATCAACAAGCTAATGTGCTTAAGGAAGCTAATGCACAATAAGTGAGCTAACTGATGCACAATGAGGGAGCTTACGTAAAAATCTGAAATTTTCTGCAACTTTTCTGGGCACGTTTTCAAAATCAAAATTTTCACCCCCAACGGCTATATTCTTGTGTCTAACGGCTATAACTTGTTTCTAATTTATAAATACATGTAGATAGGCCATTCTATAAACAAGAGAGACAACCATGTAAATCTAGGGAGTGTTTCTCAAGATCAAATCATTTTTCTCATTTCAAAAACCTAGAACTTAGAGATGGTAACTTAGAACAAACATTAGATTCACTGTTTTCAGTCTTTTGGATTGTTTCATCATTTGAAACAAACCAAGTAAAGTGATTTAATATCACTTTTGATTTCAAAGTTGGAATCAAGACTAGTTTCATCCTTTTTCTTGAAAAGGATGTGTGGGTTCTTCTTTAGCCCGCAAAAGGAACATGGATTTTTCCTTAGCCCAGAAAAAAGATATATGGTTCTTCCTTATCCCGCAAAAGGAACATGGGTTCTTCCTTAGCCCAAAAAAAGGATAAGTGGTTCATTCTTAACCCGAAAAAGGATAAGTTTGCCTTGAACCTGTAAAAGGGCAATTTGAAACGGTTTGGTCCTCACCCGTAAGAGAATTCATTAGTGGATTTAGAAAAATCCTAATCGGGAGATTAGGTAGTGGTTGTAGGCACATCCGAACCATTATAAATGCTATTGTGCTTTACTTTATGCATTTTATTTTATGCTCATTAGATTTATTTAAGTATTGAATCCAATTATGTAAAGGAATCTCATAAGAAATTAGAAAAAATAAAAAATGTTCATTACACCCAATTCACCCTCATCTTGGGTGTACCAACAAGTGGTATTATAGCGGGTGCTCACGTTTTTAGGTCTAACCACCTAGAGCCAAAGATCCATTGGCCATGGTTTGATTTAGGTTATAACTCATTTTTACCTCCAATGCTTAAGGTAGATAACTTCATGTTTTGGAGAATTAAGATATGAACGTTTATTTAAGCTCAATCTTGTGTTATGTAGGATGTCATTTGCATTTTGGAAAAACTGTTTCAAATGGACCATTCATATCCACAAAGACTATAAATGAAATTGAAATCCCCAACCTTAGAAAAGACCTCTAAATTAGAGAATCAATTGGGCAAATCATAAGGTAGATACTTTAATCTCAAAACATGTCATAGGAACCTTAGAAATCACTTTAGGCGACTTCTATGTAATGTGCTTATTTATATTATTTATGACATGTGGAAGTATTTAGGCTTGATAGATGATTTTGATATATTGCCTAAGATTGTCTAAATGTGGCTGATCACATTGAACATGTTTTTGATACTTAATCATATAGTTCAATGTCAAATAGTCAAACGCATACTAGGTATGCAACCTAGAAGTATGATTCAAATTTCATATCTATTACTTCCATTCATCTTTGTGAGCATGCTTATATTATATATTTTTTTGCTCACTTACTCAAAACATACTTTATGCATTTGTGCTTGTATTAAATGATATGTGTGTTCATAAATATTTTCACTCATTTAATACCTTAAGAAATTCGAGCATAATCATATTAATTGATTTGAGCTAGCTTAAATTTAAAATGAATGAATTGCTCATGGATATGTTTGTATGTTCATGATCTTAGCAAATGGACTAGAATTAAGAATTATTCCTTAGAGTCCATATCTCTTGTACTTTATGATCAAAATGATTCATATCTTTTGAATAGTACAAGATACTTGCCTAGTGATTGTGGCCTCGACATCAAATGTTAATCAAACAACCATCTCACTCACTTCTTTAGAGATGATCAAGCTTAGTCTAAGAATTTTGATTCTTAGCAATCATGAGAAAACCTTAAAGGTCACTTCTCCAACCCAACCAAGGAAACCTTACTTTTGTTCCCTATGCTTATTATTGATCTTTGATAATAAAAAAAAGGGTGGGGGGGAGGGGGGGGGGGAGGATTGGTTTGTAAGGAAAATTAAATTGATCCTTCATTTTGGCTTAATTAAAAATTTATGGGATCAATCAATGAAAAATAAAGATGGCTTTCTTAGAGACCTTGAATTAGAACAAACAAATTAGTATCTAGAAATCAATGTTTAAGAGTAAGACTCATGATTCTTCAACCTTATCTATTTAGAAGTCTTAGTGCACTTACAAGGATAATCAATTCACATAAGCCACTCTATAATTCGTAAACTTTAAAAGACTTAGATCTCATATGCTCTACTTGAATGAATACCATATGCTAAAAGTTTTCATTTACTTGTGTTTATTCCTTTAGAAATGAATTGGAGATAAATGACTAAAATGATCATCACTCTTTCCAAAATATATTTTAGTCATATTGATGTGTGACGTAGTTATTTTATTTAAATTGTGTCATCATGCTTATAAGACCATGAATGTTTTGTTGCCTTCTATGCTTGGATGAATGCTTATTATTAGAAGGAAACATGTTCAAAATGCATTTTGGCAAATCATGACTTGCTCTTGTCATTTCTATTTCATTGTCATGATTATGCTTGTTTGCATGCTCTAGTACAAAAATTTTATTCTAAGAATATCTTTGAGCTTGCATATAGAATGTCATGTTTCATTATAAGTTTTGTTTTATAATTGATGTGCCTCTCTTATGATCTTAAACAATCATAGAAACTTATATGGTCATGACAATTATCCTTCTAGGATGAATGAGTGCAAATGATATGTGTTTTCACTATCCACGTGCATTCATTTCTATTTGAAGGAAAGTTATGTGGAAGGACTATCTTGACTTAAAATTTTATCTCTTATGAAATCTTAGTCATTTCCATAAACTAAAGTTAAATTTGTCTAAAGCTATTACACACTTTGAATCTTTCATGAGAAATTCAAATTAAGAGACATAGTTGACCATGAACCCAAATGTATATCAAACAAATAAGTCTAGTCAACTAGAAGGAATGATAAGGACTTGATTGATTGTTTTGTTCACAATTTGTATCTAAGTTATTCAATCCTTTTGTTATGTTCATTTTTTTTAAAAGCATTGTAAGTGTGCTATGCTTAATCTCATGTATCATTCATACTTATCAATATTAAATGCTTGCAATATGAATGTTTTTATGATATCTTTATACTCAATTGATGTGATGATATGCATTAAACAATGCTATATAGATGTTTACATCACACTATTGGTATCAATGAAAGTCATATAGCTAGGTCTTAGATTACTCACCTTTCATATCTTTCTTATGCTAGTTTATATCATGATCATGTTTGTTTTAAACTTATAGAATTATATCTATGCATGACTCATGTATATGCGAATTAATAGGCCATGTACACAATTACATATCATACACCTATATATCTTGAAAAGAAAATTGCCTATACTATATATATCATCCTTTGGCATTCTTTTTTCATGAATACTTGACTTTGATGCATTCTCTTCATCTTAAATCATATAAGCATCAAATTCTTGAATATTTGATTTCTAATGAGTGCATACTCTTCAAAATTGCTTTTCATTAGAATCAAACAATCTAGGCTATGCTTGAATTGAAACTATTTGCCTCGTATATGAAAATAAATGTATGCTATTGCTTAAACGATCTCTATGAAATTTAGCATATACTCATCTTTAGGCTTTGTTCTTCATATAATATATCTACATATGCCTACACTTTGGAAAGCTCATGATTTTCCATTTTCACATGACATTGATGTTGTGCTTAAACCTTAAACCTTGTGTGCATCAATTGCTTGTGATTTTGATATCTAATGGATGTCATGTACTTCAAAAATATATTTTGCATCTTATTAGAATCATGATAGCTAGGCTTTGCTTAATCATAAATCATTTTGCCTATGTTATGGAACTTAATGTATGCTTGTGCTTAATTTTTCACACATGATAGAGCATACTTTGTATTAGGCTTGGATTGATTATCAAATTCATATTTATGCCGAATACTATGAGAATGATTGCTTATGCCTAAAATTCTTTATGAATTCATCTTTTGACAATTATTTCTCATCTTTCATGACTAGATGCCTTTTATAAATTTAAATTCTTTTGTGCATCTACCTGACTTTGTTCTTGGCTATGCTTTGCAATATTCCAAAATATCATCTAGGTAGCCTATGAATGTTAAGCTAAAACTGTTTATATTTTTATCTTATCATGTTGTATTTCTCCATGTGCTTGAACATTACATCTTGAATCTCATGTGCGTATCTTATGGTATGGCATCCTTATGCATTCATATGTGCTTAATCGTGACTCGTTGTCATGAATCCTCTTGAGTTTGAGTGCATAGATTTAGGGGGATCCAGAGTCTCCATCTCATTTTGGAAAGGGGAGCTTTGGTGTTTTGATGCTATGCTTTAGGATTACCTTCATGGGAATCTAGAAAATTCTTTCCACCTTTTTGATGATGTCAAAGGGGGAGAAATATAGGAGAAATAGGAGAAAGAAAAATAGTTGAATCTTGATAAACACCATTGGTTGATAGTATGAGTGTTCTTAATACTTCATATCTATAATCATACTATCTTACATGATATAGTTATTATGCTTATCAAGTTTATATTGTTTGTCGTCATCAAAAAGGAGGAGATTGTTGATCTAAGTGGTTTTACACTTAGTTTTTCTCATAAGTGTTTTGATGCTTACAAACAATATAACAAATGGTTCTAATGTTTCTATCTAATATATTTCAACACCTAAAGATGGAAAAGAGCCAATACAAGATATAAGTCTTCAAGTTCAAGAAGTCTCTCAAGCAAATGATCAACCATACTTAAAGCTTGGACAACTTGAAGGAATGAAGACAAAAAGGTTGAGAATCTTTATGTGTCTAGCATTAGGATATAACCTTCTTGCATTTCCTATTGCTCAATCTTTCTAAACTTCATGCATTCATACTTCACATATGCATAGTTTTGATAAAACTCATTCATGCATTAAGTATTCTTTAAAAATGATTTTCAAGTATTCAAAATGTTTGATTTATGTTTTAAAACTATTTTGAATCATAATTGCATTAGTTATAGTTAAAATGATAGTTCTACAAAGTTTTTCAAAATAATCAAAATTGTTTTGATTTTTATCAAAATCTTGTTTGATTGTTTAATTGTTGATTTTAAAGCGTTTTAATCTTCAAACTAAATATATTTTAATCATATTTTGATGCCCAAATAAGCCCATGTGTTTAGAATTTCGAAAAATCATGTTAACCCAAGTTTTCACTTTCAAAGTATGCACAAATAAACTTTAACCCTTTAAAAGTATTTGATATCTTTGTCACATGATTTTGGAAATGTTTTCAGTGGTTCTAGAATGCTCTTTACATAAATTTTAAGCTATTATATGCCTATATTTGGTTTTTATTTCACATATATTTTCGAAAAGGAAAAACTTTAAAACTGTGTGATGAGTCAGGACGCTAATTGAGTGTGAGAAAGCTAATGCAAACTGTCTCCATGAGCAAGCTACTACAAACTATTTGCATGAGCAAGCTAATGCGAACTTCGCATCAGTAAGCTAATGCGCTTGAGGGAGCTAATGTGCAATAAGTGAGCTAATGCGCATCAGCAAGCTACTGCAAACTGTTTGCATGAGCAAGCTAATGCGAACTGTTTGCATTAGCAAGTTAATGCACTTGAGGGAGCTAATGCATAATAAGTGAGCTAATGCGCTTGAGGGAGCTAATGCGCAATAAGTGAACTAATGCGCATCAGCAAGCTAATGCGCTTAAGGGAGCTAATGCATAATAAGTGAGTTAATACGCATCAACAAGCTAACGCACAATGAGGGAGCTTCTGCAAAAATATGAAATTTTCTGCAACTTCACTGGGCACGTTTGTAATAGTACAAAACTAGATTTTTCATCCCCAACGGCTATATTCTTGTGTCTAACGGCTATAACTTGTTTCTAATTTATAAATACATGTAGTTAGGCCATTCTAAAAATAAGAGAGACAACCATGTGAATTTAGGGAGTGTTTTTCAAGATCAAATCATTTTTCTCATTTCAAAAACCTAAAACATAGAGATTTTGATTTGAAGATTGGATTTTAAGCTTTTTCATTGTGCATCATTCAAAGTATCTTCAAAATCATTCTCTTGAGAAAATACGGTTGCAAGAAAAGTATAAATCATTGTAAGGTCTCTCTTCACCTTGAGCTTAAATTTTCATATCTTGTATTTGGTATTTGAATTTATGAGCTTCATTGTAATTGTTCTAATCACTTAGAACAAACATTAGATCACTGTTTTCAGTCTTTTGGATTGTTTCATGGTTTGAAACAAACTAAGTAAAGTGACTTAATATCACTTTTGATTTCAAAGTTGGAATCAAGACTAGTTTCATCCTTTTTCTTGAAAATGATGTGTGGGTTCTTCCTTAGCTCGGAAAAAGGATACACGATTCTTCCTTAACTAGCAAAAGGAACATGGGTTCTTCCTTAGCTCGAAAAAAGGATATGTGGGTTCTTCCTTAGCCAGCAAAAAGAACATGGGATCTTCCTTAGCCCGAAAAAATGATATGGTTCTTCCTTAGCCTGCAAAAGAAACATGGGTTCTTCTTTAGCCTGAAAAAAATGATAAGTGGTTCATCCTTAACCCGGAAAAAGGATAGGTTTGCCTTGAACATGTAAAAAGGAAATTTGTAACGGTTTGGTCCTCACCCGTAAGAGGATTCATTAGTAGATTTAGAAAAATCCTAATTGGGAGATTAGGTAGTGGACGTAGGTGCGACCGAACCACTATAAATGCTATTGTTCTTTATTTTATGCTCCTTAGATTTATTTAAGTATTGAATCCAATTATGTAAAGGAATCTCATACGAAATTAGAAAGGATAAAAAATGGCCATTACACCCTATTCACCCCCCTCTTGGGTGTACCAACAGATTGGGTGGAGGTTTCTGGGCCCTCATTTTGTACCGCTTGTTATTTATAGAGAGATTTTGGGAGGATGTTCCCTCAATTATATTTTGTACAAAAATACATTTTGAAATTAATGAAATCAGATTTGTACTCAATTGTGTACATGCATACCCGGTAACTGTTATAATGCATTCGCATTATGCCTATGAGTGTTCCGCCGGTTTAGGCGCGTTCGGGCAGGGTGTGACATTTAATGGTATTAGAGAGAAAGGTCCACGGCCCGCCCAAATCCACCACTTAGGAGAAGAAAAAAATTTATAACTATATATACATATATATATATATATATAGTTAAGATATATTAGATATATATATCTATATATCTATGTATATATGAGATATATATATATATATATATATATATATATATAACTTGTTGCTAATGAAAAATTTGAATTCAATGATGGAATAAATATCAAGAGAAAAAATAAAAAATATTGTTCAACGGACAAGGCATAAATCTTTAAAATGTTAGGAACATATTTTGTGTACTTCACAAGTTTTATCTTCCTTTCAGCAAGATAATGGACTCTAGTAAAGGAAGAACTTCCAGTAGTCGGGAACAAGTTTCCACAAGACCTATGGAACTCTACAAACGTAGGGTTATGCTAATGAGGAGTATTGACATGAAGGATCCTTGCCTCCGTCCTTTCCTTCACGACAAACTCACAAAGTTGGGGTGGCTGAATATAACAAATGTTGGGGGTCTTGTCTCCCTTAACTTGGTGAAGTTATTTTTACGAAAACATGAATATTGTGGGACTCCAGGAGGAGGGAATCAACCCTGTCTTGGAGACATTGATCAGGGGAGTAAAAATTTCTATCAGCGTTGAAATTATCTCGCAACTAATGGAAATCCCAATTGGAGACAAGATCATTGATCCACATGAACCTCAGACTGTGGCAGAAATTGCTGAATCATGGGAAAAGCTATTCAATTCCCTCACCCATGATCCATACACCTAATAGGACGTACGCCCCCACTTTCCAAATAATCTCCTAGAACCAACCCTTGCAGGCCTTGGGAAGGTTGTAGTCGATAACATTTTGCAGGAAGTGGTGACTAGAGGTTCAATGCCAAGGGCTCAACTACTTATCCTATATTGCTTTGAAAAGGGAATTTCAGTCTTCCTACCTCACATCATCGTCAAACAAATGTTTTAGGTAATCCAAAACCCTAGGAAAAAGGAATATCTTGGCTATGGAGCCTTAATCATGAAGATACTAAACGAGGCAAACATCAATACCTTTGATGCTCAACACAGATTACTAAAGCTGTTGCACTATCCTCCTATTCCATAACTTTCAACACAAAAGGAGGGGTGACGGATGATGAATTATTTGGCGCTACTTCAGAGGAAAATAGTGGAAAGGCTAGTGGTAACAATGAATGTTATCGACGAAAAAGTTGGCGCAAGATTCCTATTAGGGAAGCGCCAAATAATGAACCAAGTCAGAACACTAAAACGATCCCAGCCCCAAATAATGAACAACCCAATCGACATTATGTCACAGAAGAAGAACTCTTTGGGAACCCGGAGGGGAACTTTGATCAACCATAACCAAATCAAGATGGACAGGGAGTTTCAGCAAATCCACCTTCCTATAACTTCCCAACCTAAGGCAATACGACGTCTCAATGGTTTCCAACTCCTGAGGTACCTTACCAGCTGATTCCACAATTTCCTGTGAACCAACCACAACAAAATTGGGCGGCACCAAACTTTGGAAGACATGATATCCCAATAAGTCCACTTTTTCAAGACTTTCCGACTCAATCAAATCCGACTTTCCGAGAAGTCCCAGTTAGGGAATCTTCATATAATCAAACCAACTACTTTCCATCAACTGGTCAAGCATACGACCAACATTTTCCACCAATGCCTACAACCTACCCTCCACCTATGGGACAGATAGCCTATCATCAGTCGATGGGACAACCGACTAACCCATTTGACCAGTTACAGTTTTTAGTGTCTAGTTTTGTTGAAATGCGTGAGGACCAGATAGCTTTGATGAATCGTGTGCAAAACATAAAAGAACGGCAAAACGCCTTTCAACATTTTTCTAGTAGTCGCTCTGCAACTAGCAGGAGATCTAGGCAGAATAGTAGACAGGGAAATTAGGAAAATTACTCGCATTGTAAATATTTTCTTTTTATGAATGAAATGTTTTGTTTGAGACTATGTTTGGTGGGCCGACTTACAACCATTTTTTTTTATATCACTAACTTTGGAGTGGTATGGGACACAACAAAATTGAAAGATACCAAATAAAACGTAGAAGTAAGAAAACACACGACCTTGTGTGAAAAAACATCAGAGGAAAGTTGAATTACTAACATTATCACTAAGTTTACATGGTATGGGATGAGTAAACTTGGACGATATTATTAGTGGACTCTTTTCCAGCTGATATTGTGCAGAGACCGTGTTCATACAACTTAACTTGGTTGAACCCCTTATTACCAAATTCATGTGGTATGGGACACACAAATTTAGGTAATAATTGAAAAGACTAAGGAAAAGAGTTTGAACACATAAGAATGCAATAGAACGTTAGACCAGGATATTTACTGAGGCTAATCTTGGAATCTCTATGACTCGTATGAATTTTCAAAAATGTATGTATGTTCACAAAACCAGAACCAAAACATTTGAAATACTTTCAAAATTTTACTTATTATATGAACACTCTAACCTTGTTTTATACCATGGCCAAACATACGTGGCACATAAGATTCTTTGATTCCTCACCAAAACCTTACTCCATACCTAGAAAAATAGGTGGTTTTATATTGCAGAACTCTCGAACTTATTGCTGAGAATATCATATCACTATACTTGGCTACGGTTCCTAAAACAGAGTTTTATTTTTCTCCTTGCCAGTGAGGAAATGCAAACTAGGAAGAGAGGAAGGCCACGTGCAGTCCATCCAGCAGAAGAGGCACCTCTTGAGACACAAAATCAGGAACCACCGCCTCTTAGGACAGAGCAAGGCACACACGACACTGCCACTACTTCTAGGCAGGTAGTGCCACCTCAGCCCACACCCTTCGTCATGCCTTCGGGCATGGAACACTTTTTTGCCTGATTCATTAAGGTGATGAAAGTGACAGTACAAACAGCCATTCGTGAGACTGCGGCCAACCAGGTGGTCACCGTACAGGCACCTGTACGATCTGGGTCAGAGAGCCAAACCGACCAGATCACGAAGGATAAGAGGCTACAACTCTTTACCTTTGCTGGCACCATTGATGTGGATAAAGCACAAAAATGGCTTGATGAGTCAAAGAAGGCTCTCGAGGCTATGAGAGTTAATGAGGGTAAAAAACTTCCACTAGCTTCCTACCAACTTGTTGGTGGAGCTAACACTTGGTGGATAACGATGAAAGAAGACCCAAGGGTCAATGTAACAGACATGACTTAGTAGAAGTTTGAGTCATTGTTCATTAATGAGTACTTCCCTGGCACAGTGAAGAGGCAGAGGCACTAGGAGTTTGCCAGGCTTTACTAGGGCAGCATGATAGTCTAAGAGTATGCTGTCAAGTTTAAGGAATTGTCAGTCTTCTATCTCTCCACCATCTCAACGGAGCGAGATAAAGCCAAGAAATTCTATAATGGCCTTCGTCCAAGAATCCGACAGGCCCTGTCAATCTTGGATCTCAAGAATTATAGGGAGCTTGTCAATATGGAAATGAACTTTGAGCAGGAGAAAACTGAGCAAGAACAAAGAAAGAATAAGGGAAAATCGCCTACAACATTTTTCTAACTGGTCACTCAACAGGCAACAATAAGAAGCCCTACTTTAATCAAAACCCAGCCCTCTTAGCCCCCGTGCAAAAACATGAGGCCACGGTATCTGCGGCTGAAACTTTTAACCATGGCAATAAGGGTTTCATAATCATAACAGAGGAGGCCGCAATGGTACGGGTGGCCGTCGAAATGGCAATGGCAGATGTGGTGGCCAGCAACACCACAATCAGCACGACCAACAAAACCAACAACAAACGCCTCATTATCAGAGGCTGACTTGTTTCAATTGTGGCTAGTAAGGCCATGTAAAAAGTCTCTGTCCCCACCCTTCACAACCCCGACAGCCTGTTCCCATAGTCCCAGTCCAATAAGCCCCACCTGCTGCTAACACCCAGCCCAGGCAGAACCAGCAGAACCAGGGGCAAAGGTAGCAAGGTAGAACGTTTGTTGTGGCTCAACAACCCCTCCCAGACAATAATGTAGTCGAAGGTACATTTTTCTTGTTCAATACAATGGTGCATGTCTTGTTGGATTAGGGTGCTATGCACTCCTTTATATCTTTTGCATTGGTAAGGCATTTAAGGTTGCAACCTGAACCCACAGACGTCACAATGTATGTCTCAACACCATTAGGATCTGGTACTGACGTGAAGTTCAAGTGTTCTAGATGTGAACTTTGAATGTCAGAACATATAATTTATGCAGATCTCCTAGTGATGAACATTAAAGACTTCGACATCATCCTCGGCATGAATTGACTCACACCACTGAATGCTAAAATCGATTGTTTGAAGAAACAAGTTCAGTTAACCTTGCCCACTGGGGAGTTTGTCAAAATTCAGGGAACGTGAAAATGGATACACAACACGACTGTCACACTTCTCAAGGCACAGCTCCAAACCCTATCCCTTGGTGATAACAATGAACCATCATCACTGTACCCTCTCGAAGTACATGATATTCCGGTTATATCTGAATTCCCAATGGTTTTTCCTAGTCTACCTCCAGTTTGAGAATTCGATTTTGAGATCAAACTCATACCAGGGATTGGACCCATCTCAATTTCACCATACAGAATGTCCAATGTCGAGCTGGTTGAGTTAAACAAACAACTGAAGAAATTGGAGAGTTCTGGCTTCATCAGAAAAAGTTCATCACCCTAGGGCGCTCCAGTTCTGTTTGTTCTCAAAAAGGATGGTTCGTTACGACTTTGCATCAACTATCGCAAGTTGAATAACATCACCATCAAGAACAAATACCCATTGCCCAGGATCGATGACTTGTTCGACAAACTTAGAGATGCCAAATACTTTTCCAAGATTGATTTACGATTCAGCTATCATCAACTTTGGGTCAGAGAGTCGGACATAAATAAAACAGCTTTCAGAACTCGGTACGGTCATTACGAGTTCTTAGTAATGCCATTCTGTCTAACAAATGCACTTGTAACGTTCATGGATTTGATGAACCGCATCTTTAGACCATATTTAAACCGATTCATGGATGATATCTTGATATACTCTTCAACTAAGGAAAACCATGAGATACATTTGAGGATCATCCTCCAAACTTTAAGAAGCCATCAGTTATATGCAAAGTTAAGTAAATGCGAATTTTGGGCGAAGATAGTTCAATTCCTAAGTCATGTGGTTTTAGGCAAAGGCATTGAAGTGGATCTTTCAAAGGTTGAAACAATTTTAAATTGGAAGCAACCTACCACAGTTACTCAAATCCAGAGTTTTCTTGGTTTGGCTGGCTACTACAGACGCTTCATCAAGGACTTCTCAAAGATTGTTGAACCTATAACCAAACTTACTCGGAAAGATGTACTATTCATCTGGAATCCCGCCTGTGAATCGTCATTTCAAGAATTGAAGAAGCGCCTCATGAAAACGCTAATACTAATCACTCCAAGAAATGGAGTTGGGTTTTCACTATACTCCGACACTTCTCTCCAAGGCTTAGGTGCAATACTAATGCAAGAAGGCCAAGTTGTTGCATATGTTTCTAGGAAACTAAATATTCATGAGGGTAATTATCCAACGCATGAATGGGAACTTGCAGTCGTCGTATTCGCATTGAAGTTATGGCGTTACTACCTATACGGTGAACGGTTTGAGGTCTTCTCAGATCACAAGAGTCTCAAGTACACTCAGAGAGACCTAAACCTCCGCCAAAAACGATGGTTGGAATTTTTGAAAGATTATGACTTTCAGCTCCAATACCATCCGGGAAAGGCCAATATTGTCGCTGATGCCCTGAGTAGAAAATCTTATGTTGCTACTTGTACTCTTAACTTTGAAATGGGGAAGTTGGCTACGGAGATGGAGAATTTTAACCTACAGCTCATCGAGGAGGGAGGAAGATCACGACTATCTTAATTATTAGCCAACTCTGAGCATATTCAAAAAATTTTAGCAGCTCAAGCCAACAACCCCATGTTAATGGAGAAAAGAGAACTTCTACTCAGCGGACAGGACCTTCCTCACTGGTCGGTCTTCGATGACGGGGAAATTTTCTACAAAAAAACGTCTCTGCCTACTGAACGATCCTAAAGTTCGGAAAGAAGTGCTCACTAAAATGCACAGCTCAAGGTTTGCTATGCATCCTGGGGGAGACAATATGTACAAAGATGTCAAGCAACAATTCCAGTTCTCTGGTATGAAGAAGGCTATTGCAGACTTTGTTGCTCGATGTCTCATTTGCCAACAAGTAAAGGCAGAACGCTGACTTCCTTCTGGACTTCTCCAGCCTTTACCTATTGGAGAATGTAAGTGGGAGAACATTGCAATGGATTTTGTTACGACCTTGCCTCAAAATAATAAAGGGCAAGATACAATCTGGGTTATCATTGGCAAACTTGCAAAGTTTGCACACTTTTTACCAATAAAGTTCAAGGATAACCCCGCCAAGCTAGTCGAATTGTATGAAAGAGATATCGTACGCCTCCATGGCATACCACTCACGATTGTCTCTGTTCGAGTCGATTCACATCAAAATTTTGGCAAAGCTTCATGAGTAGAATGGGCCCCAGGATCACCATGAGCACAACTTTTCACCCACAGACTGACAGACAGTCAGAACGCTTAATCAAAATCTTGGAGGACATGTTACGATGTTTCATTTTGGACTTTCATGACGGATGGGCAAAACACTTACATTTGGCTTAGTTTGCATGGAACAACAGCTGCCAAACCAGTATCGGCATGGCACCATACGAGGCTCTCTATGGTCACCCTTGCAGATCTTCGGTATGTTGGTTAGATATGGTAGATCTACCGCAATTGGGGCTAGAACTAGTTTAAGAGACTTCTGAAAAGATCACACTAGTAAAGGAACGACTTCGTGTAGCACAAAGTCGACAGAAAAGCTATGCCGACAAGTGGAGACAACCTCTAGAATTTGATAATGGGGACTTTGTTTTTCTAAAAGTTTAGCCTACAAAAGCTATCAAACGCTTCGGGATCAAAGAAAAGCTCTCTCCATGATATATCGGCTCATTTCAGATCGTCAAACGTATTGGCAAACTAGCCTATCGCGACTGTCACTTCCCTCATCCATGTTTAAGGTTTATGACGTTTTTCATGTATCCATGCTTCGAAAGTATCATGCTGATCCTTCACATATCATCCCTCTGGTCGAAGTTCAGGTTAAAGAAGGAAACAAATATCAGGAGAGGGCGATACAGATTCTTGATAGGAAAACTCAAGAACTGAGGCGACGTAGCATTCTACTTGTAAAGGTACTTTGGGATCACCACGAAGTAGAGGAAACAACTTGGGAACTAGAAGAAACAATTAAATAGAAATACACTGAATTGTTTTCTAGTAATAGTTGATGATGTGATACATTGTACTATGTCACTTGTCAATAAAATTATAAAACTTCCTTTACAATATCTTAATATATTGTTTTATTTAATTAACCATATAGATGTCTGAAAACAACACAAACGAGAGTAATGAATCATACACTCCATGGCAACCAGTGGAAACTCCTTCAAGTTCTGAAACAAACCACAATTTCCTTGCATCACCAACTCCCTCACCTCAACGGCAACGATCCTTATCGCCAGAGCGTGTATGTCTATATCGTAATAATATTGCCTGAAACAATCCAGTGGCCTCATCCTGGCAAGATCTCTTACCAAAATTGTCAGGTGGCAAAATTCGGGCAATTGCACGAAAAATCATTCCGTCGCTCAACCTACCTCTCCTGAAACGCTGCAACTTGAAGTGCCCTACACCACCATCTGTTAGGCAAATGTCGGAACCTTCGGAGGATGAATCTGATTCCATTTTCTCTCCATTGTTTGATGATGTTGAGGATTCCACCGACCACAATATTATTTAGGGGCCTTGCCAGCATTACCCTGATCTTGTGAAAGATGACGAAGGCGGTGAATCTCACGAAGATAGCAATCATCACAACATGGACTGAAATTTTGATGGCGAAATTTGTTTAAGGGGGGTAGAGTGTAATATCCCTAAATTACACAAAAAAAAATCGGGCTTGCCCGAACGTTCGGGCATGCTTTTTTCTATAAAAAGGCCCCCCACCCCTCATTCTCACACCACAACTCACTCTTCTATCTTGCTCTCCTTGGTCGGTTCATCACTCTAATTGTGATTTCTCTCTCTTCTTTTTGAGACTCTCTCTTAGAGACTCTCTTCGCGGTGCAAGGTAGTTCTGCTCGGGAAGAAAGGCCAGTTCTGGAAAGAAGTTTTATCTGAAGGTGGGGAACGCAACATAAGTTTGGGTGTCTTATGACTTTTGTTAAAGTTTTCATTCATTTATCATTATGTCTATTATCCATTTACACTGCATTATTGCGTATAATGTTCATACCTGTCATACTCATGCCTTTATATTTGGAGCTCATGCATTACATTGTTACTACGTCGAATTAGTAGTCAATTTGACTCAACCAGATTTAGTCTTGTCCTCAGTAACTTTGAATAGTGAACGGGGAGGCAGCTTGCTGATCTAGAAGATTGGTATCTAAGCGGATCTTGTGTCCCACCTCTCGACGGGAGATTGGTCAGGTTGGTCTTATTTGGAAGCTACCTCCTTGTACAAGTGACACTGGACATCCTAGCAACGTACGTGGTGATGCTGACCCTAATAAGTATCACCAGATGTTGCCAAATCCTGTCTAATATTAGTAAAGACCGGTCCTGCTCATGCATAGTCATCATACATAACCACGTAGGGACGTAAGTGGTTTGTGATCCAAAAAATAGTTATTGGAGCAATGCTCACTATTTTGATTTATGAAATAGTTATTGGAGCAATGCTCACTATTCTTGATGTTTCCCTTGGAGAGGAACATACAATGTGAACTTGGGGGAACACCTGGAAATGGACATATGTACGTGAATCCAAGGCTATATATGATCACAGAACCATTACGAGATGGTGTCATGCATTCATACATGTTGTACTATTTATGATGCTATGTTGTGCATATGTGATGTTTGATTATGAAGTCTTCTTTATTAATTTTCATATTCACAAACTATTTTACCCATTGTTAACCATTTTTACAGGAGACTAGGGTGGATTGGGTGGAGGTTTTTGGGCCCTCATTTTGTACCCCTTATTATTTATAAGGAGATTTTGGGAGGATGTTCCCTCAATTATATTTTGTACAAAAATACATTCTGAAATTAATAAAATCAGATTTATACTCAATTGTGTACCTGCGCACTCGGTAAATATTATAAGGCATTTGCGCTCCACCTGTGAGTGTTCCGCCGATTTAGGCGCGTCCGGGCGGGGTGTGACAATTTTATAAGATGACTTTTAATTATAAAATACAAAGTATACCTTTGCATTGTTGTGCTCTTTGTGTTAATCATATTGAAACTTTTGATCACTTATTTGGAGGCTGTGAGTGGGTTAGGTTCATATGGGGAAGATGTTATTCCAATAACCCTCATGTCCCATATATCGGAGAAAATATTTTGATGAATAACAAACAATATTCCTATGTATATTGAATACATGATGATGCATAGACAGTTCACTCAAAGCATGGTAACAAGGAAGTCAAGCTCGTGATCAAGATGAAGACCATATATATATATATTAGAATGATTTAAGACTGTAAAATGCCAGTCATTATCTGATTAAGAAAATCATTCACTTCATGAATTTCTCATGATTTTTCATAAGTTTTCAAAAGATTTTCTATCTCATAGAAAATGAGTTTAATTGATCCAATTCGAAGATTTTTCGACTCATCTTTGGACCAATTGCATGATTTCCAAATGTTTGGTTTGATCCAAAAAGCTTAAGTGTTAATTTGATTTGATCGAGTTTTGGAAAAATCCATTTTCAAGAAAATTGTTTTTCAGTGTCTTTCAAGACACTAACGGGACATCTGGACGCTAATGTAGTGGCTAGTCACTTAATATCGAGCCAACATTGCAGGATATTGATGAACCACCAGGGCACTGATGGTTTTTAGGTTTGAATGTTCATCGTTCAAAGCAGGACGCTAATTGAGTATTAGCGCCTTCATTGAACCAACTTGAAAAAACCAGCAGTTGCCATCAGGACACTGATCGAGTATTAGCGCCTTCCCTAAACTTTTGGGTTTTCGAAATATAAACCCATCAGGACACTAATGTAGTATTAGCGCCCTCCCAGAAGAAGTTGGCAAAAAGTCTATTTTTTAGAACAGTGTAATTCAGGATACTGATGCTCCTTCAGGACGTTATTGTTAGCCCAGGTGTGTCCAAGACGTGAGGGAATTGGACACAAAAATAGGTTATTACCTTTCTTAAAAATAATTTACAAATTAAAGCAGGTTATGACAGTTTGCGTAAAGTAACAGTAAATGATAAACAATAACCACAGTACACAAGAGATTTATAGTGGTTAGGCTGCACTTACGTCCACTGCCTAACCTTCTCAGTTAGGATTTTGTACAAAATCCACTAACTGATTCTCTTACGTGTGAGAATCAAACCATTACAACCTTCTCAACTTTACGGGTGTGAGAAAAAATGTTACAACCTGAGCAATACTCGTTTTAACCAAGTGACACACACAGTCGGTCATTTAATGTAGTGAAATACAAGTATAGAGTTTTGATTCCTTTACAAAGAATCAACGAAATACTTACAGAGCTTCGTATTGAACCTCAGTTTTCACTGATTCAACAGTAGATATGAAATGAAGAGTAGCTGAAAAACATAAGTTCCTAGCTCCTCTTTTCCTTCGATGGATTTCGAAAGATTTGAAATTTAAAACCAGTGAATCCAGAAGAAAAGATGTATCAGAGTTTTTCGCAAGATTTGCAAGAGTTTTTGCAGCGAAAAGGAAATATATATTTCAAGAGTTTTTGCCCAAACAATTTCAAAAGTTATCTTATATTTGTTGTATATATTTAACGACTCAAAGTGCAGTATATATATAAACAACACTTGAATTTCGATCTTTGAAAAAGTTTTTTGGAGCTCAAACTGATTTCAAATCAAACAGTCAAATTATTTCATGGAAATGGATTGATTCAGTTTGTGCCCCAGTAGCTAAATCTTTTATGCATTCATGAAAATAAAAAGTTCAAAAAATCTGCACATGCTAACATGTTTATCAGCTTTATGACAGTGTTACATGAGCGTCCTAACACAACATATAAACATTCTTCATTTATGTATTTGAGGGCGCTAATACATTGTGAGCGTCCTGATGGACTTTGAAACTTGAAAACCCAGAAAACGATGAGGGCACTAATGCTTGAGTAGCATCCTGATAGGTTTAAGAGATTAAAAACCCAGAAGCACATGAGTGCGCTAACGCACCATTAGCATTAACGACCTGATATTCAATTGTCAGTTTCATCAGGTTGGTTCTATGAGGGCGATCCTAAATAAGTAGCGTCCTAACATGAACGAACATAATCCAACCGCTACGCCATCAACGTCCTGACATGCTGACTTATCACGAAGTAACTAGCCATTGCATGAGTGTCCTGATGAGCTGTCAGGGCTCTAATGGAACACTAAAAATTGATTTTTGATATTTTTAAAATTTTCAAAACTTGATTAACCACTTTATGTTGGCCCAGATATGTCCAAGAGGGGGGTGAATTGGACACTTAGACAATTTAAAAACAATTACAATGAAAAAAAATTAAAGTGTAGAAAGTAAACAAATATGCACAGTCGATTTATAGTGGTTCGACTACTTGCCTACGTCTGCTACCTAACCTCCTCAGTTATGATTTTGAACCTTATCACTAAGGAATTCTCTTACGGGGGAGAATCAAACCGTTACACCTTTTTTCAACTTGCGGGTGTGAGAACAACTATACACTGCTCAGCTTACAAGCGTGAGACTAACCTATCCTAACTTACGGGTGTGAGACAGACCTAACCTTTCTCAACTTACGGGTGTGAGAAGACCTGACCTTGCTGAATATAGAATATCAACTCAGTAGTTTATCTAACTACTGTTACAACCTTGATACAATATAGAAGATATGAAATTGAGTACAACTGTATCCTATGAACTATCTCTCAAATTTCTCTTTCAACAAGAATGATATAAGTAAAAATAGTGTTGAATAATTTGAGTGAAAACAATTCAAACTTTCAAATCGATTTTCAGATAAAGATAGAATCTTAGCTTAGTGTGAAAATCATTTGAATAAGTAATGATTCAAATAAACACTTTGAAACTAGAATAACTTAAGCTTTTTGAATCATATGAAAATTTGACTAACTTTCAAAAAGTGTTTTAGCTCAGAGAATTTTTGGTGGTCTTAACAAATTGTTAAGTGTCTGTATGTATAGACTTGTAGAGATGAAGTTGTTCATTTGAATTTGAATTTCAAATATGAACGTTTATTCACAATAGCTAGAATATATCACGAAAATGGCAACTGCACTTTTCATGAATATTCAAATTTTCTCCAGATACACGAATAAGGAAAGTTTTAGAAGACGTGCAGAGAATATTTCTTATAAATATAGAAAAATGATTTTGTACGAAAAGTTGTTCTGAAAATTTGACAAAAAGGACGTACATGTCAGAACAACAAAAATATCATTTATGTCGTTGTGTTCCTTTGAGGGTGCTCATAGAATATCAGCATCTTACTGAACAACAAAGTGAGGGCGCTACTGAATAGTAAGTGTCCTGACTTACTTTGACAATTGAACGACTCAAATCGTGAGGGTGCTACTTCACAATAAGCATCCTGCTTTATTTTAAAACTTTTGACACACGAGGGCGCTACTTAAGAGTAAGTGTCCTGAACTATTAAAAATAATTTTAAAACAATGTTAAGTGCTCTGACGGACGGTAAGCGTCCTAAAAGTTATTTAAGTTGATTCTAAAGATGAGGACGTTCCTACACAAGTAGCCTCTTGATAATTTATTCAACTTGTAACTTATCAGCATCCTGAAAGATAGAAATCACTTAAAGACAAAAAGAATTTTCAACGAGCTGAAACTAAATCATCGTCCTGACATTCTCAAAGGTTGATAAAGGAAAAGTCGTTGCAAAGAAGTAAGCGTCCTTATTAATCAGTTCAATTCAACCTTGAGCTTCCAAATATTTTATCAGCGTCCTGACTCATCAGGTTCAGGAGAGCGATGCTAAAACATTAGCGTCCTGAAAGACTTTATAAAAATGGTTTTTGATTTCTCGATTAAATCTCGAAAAAACATCATTATTTTGATTAATCAAATCAAATACTTTAGAAATCATAAGGTACGATTAAAATGTTACGGTCAAAATATGCAAATGATAAAATCTTGCTGAGAGTAAGTTGATCGATAGACTTTAAATTCAAGTACAGAGAGACTCGAAACTTTACTTTGTGGTGTTCAATAGGCTTGTGAGCACAGTTCCTTGATCTTGATTCTTGATAAATTTGAAACACTTGACAAGATCATTAGATACACAAACTGAAGATATTTTGTATCATCAAAACATTCATATCATGTTCATTGAGATAACAATCTCCCCCTTTTTGATGATTTCAAATACTCAGAGATCATGCAAATAACTATATACATGTATTAAACATATAACAAATTAAGAACGATATTTGCATACATATTAGTTCTATCTCATTTCAATCATAGAGATTTACATGATGAGTTGCAAACAATATTATATACAAGAATGAATACAATAACTTAGATAGAACTCCCCCTTACATGTAGCTTCCCTATCTAGAGCTAACTTACTCTTAATATCTGCATTTCCTCTTATTTTCTCTTCTCCCCCTTTTGAAAACATCAAAAAGTGGGTAGGCTTAGCTCGTTTTGGGACCCTTCCCTTTCCTTTTTCTTTTGGCCTCCTCATCCTTCTTAGATCTACAAGAACTACGTGCAGAATTCTTGGGTTTCCTTGGTGCTTGTGGTCTTGAAGAATCACGTGTGGTCTGTCTTACACTACTGATAGATTCATCAATTACAATACCCTTCCTAGATTTTTCAATGAATTTTTCATGAGCATGCTTGGAAACACAAAATTTAAATGGATTAAGAGGTGGATCAGGTTTGAAACCTTTTACTTTTCATTCCACAAGGCCTTGAGCAAACTCAAGAGAAAGTGTGTGACCTTCAAATTCTGGCTTGATTGGTCGCTTGCGTTTAGGATCTGGGAAAGTTTCTGATGAGGGATCTCGGGGGTGGAGACACTCTTCGACCGATTCTATGCAATGGCTCTTCATCCGATTCATCATTATCTTCACATTCTAATATTCCAAGAAGATTGTTAGACTCGTGGGGTCCTTGAGGACGTGTGAAGGCTGGATCCCGTGGAGCAGGTGGAACTTTGACACCTTTCTTCTTCAACAGGTTAAAAAGCATTGTAAAGCGTTTCATGCTAAAGGCAATATACCAAACAGTAGAATGCATCATATTGTTCATTGCCTTGAAGAGGTCTTCAAAGAAGCCTACGACTCCTTTCACTCGATCTGCAATTGTGATGACAGTATAAAACAGATCCATAATTGTTGTGGCAAGCAAAGACATCTTGTTCTCCAAGTTTTGTAGTTTCTCAAAAGCACGAGTAACCAAGTCTAGAATCTTGGTTAGTCTATCATCTTCTTTTGGTGCTGGCCTTGCAGTATCGAAATTCTCTTTCAGATTAGAGATGGCCAGCAGCACCGGATCAAGTGTTGTCTTGTTGGTTACTTGATCAAAGATAGCCTCTAAAAAACTGATTGCATAGAATAAGAAATTGACTTATCTTTAGAGGATTCAACCATTTTACCTCTCAAGCTTTGAATTTCTTCAAGAATTTTTTTCAAAGCCTCTTCAGTTATAACATTGGCAGCACGACTTGGCGTAACTGGCATTGTGCGACTCTGTGGATCTTAAGGTCTGGCTGGAGGTTGTTGAGGAGCTGCCAATCTCAGGGGAACAACAACGAAAAAAGAATTTTTGAATTTCTTGATCTATCGCATGTCCTCCTGAATATTCTTCATAAAATCATCAAGTAATGATGATGGAGTGGAGCTCGATGAAGGCAAGGACTGCATGACACTTAACTGTCTGTCCATTTATTGAGACAGCTTCTCGAGCAGTTCAGTTGTCTTGATCATGTGAGAGTTAAATTCTTTTATCTCATTAATCTCAACTCTCTCCTTAGATTTTAGAGATTCTCGGACTTCTGACAATGTCTCATTCTTCAGTTGAATTTGGTTATGTTCCAAATGAGTCATTAGTTGAGACATGACAAAAATTTGATCTTCTCTCACTCTTCTCAGAAAGTCTTCCTCTCGGAAGAATTCATCAGTTGGCCTTTTTGTAGATGGATAGGAAGGCAACTTTTGATCATATGAGCTTACCTCATGAACATTTTCTATACATCTTCTGCTGTAAATTCAACATTGGCCTCATGAAAATCTTTCATTGGTGATATCTTCCAAGATTGCATCAGCAGTTTTTGACTCATGCAAATGTTCTTCAACAACGGCCTGAGCAATCTGGACACTTCTTCCATCATTTGTTCTTTAGCATAAACAGCTCGCTCTGCATGTTCAATTTCCACATCATCAATTGAAACATGTTCAATATTAGCTGTGGGAACAGCTTCTTCTAGCACAACTTGTTCTTCTTGAGCAGTAGAAGCTTGGGTAGCTTCTTTCTCTATTGCTGAGACATCTTCTTCTCTTATTATATCTTTTCCACTGGATTCTTCCTCAAGTGGAACTTCTGTTATTAGAAGCCATTTGTCCAATGCAGGAACATAAGTGTATCTCATCAATTTCACAGTGGTTTGACCAACACAGTTGTATCTGCTGGTCTCCTTAAAGCTTTCTCCACTGAAATCTACCCACATTTCTCGAACAAAGTGGTGAGGTACATACCCACAGGCAGACCTCTGCTTCTACTAACCACAGTGTTCATTACATGCATGAGAATGTGGGCGAGACTCACTTTTTTCTTTTCCAAAATGCACCAGATTAAGAATAAGTCTAATTCATTCACATTACCCTTACTGCATGACTTAGGCTGAATGATGTGGGTAATGATGTTATTGATGATTCTGGGAATAAGTTCAATGGATTGATTTGTAAGTTTCTTGTCAACACTCGAATGGTCCTTTTTCCTTGAAATAAGATTGAAAGCAAAAAGGTTGTTATAGCCTGGATATTGGACTTTATTTTTGGTAAATGAAAGTATGTGGGCACTTGCATCATTTGGCAAGGAGAATGCTTCAGAAAAGAATTTGGGAGAAATCTCAACAGATTTTTGCTTCACCACAGATTGTTTTCTGAGATCAGAACCGAGTTTATTAACCATATTTGAACAGAATTGCCTGACGAAACTAGGGTACCATTTTGAATTGAGGGTAAGTAAATCGATTCAGCCTTGAAATTCAAATAAAGAGAAAATGTCCAGGTGAGAGTTAATGAAGAAATCAAAATTGACATAGCCTCCATCAATTACAGCTCAGTTCATGAGCTTCTCGGCATTATCTCTCTTTCTTCTCATTTGAGAAGATGGTCCAGATGCGGTCTCAATAGGAGGTGTGGGTATAAATGGTGTGGGTTCCTCAGCCAATCCGACTTGAGTTGGTTCAGTTTTTGGTCTCACACTCCTATCTGGAGGTGATGATGGTGAAACAATTCGCTTTCTAGCTGAGAAGGGACGAAGATTTTTGGGTTTGGGTGCCATTAAAAAAAAATCAAATGAGAGGATATAAAGAACTGAGACAGCAACACAAATATTGATACACTAGGAATTAGAAGTTTCTGAAATGAATAAGGAACAAAATTTACCAAAGGTTAAAGATGAAGATTCAGCGGTAATTTTTGAAACTATTCTTGGAAAGTTCTTCAAAGCATCCTAGGGCACAAAAGGTGAAAAGTGATTGCTAGGATACAAAAAGTTTGGCTTTATAGAGAGAAAGCGATAAGCTCACTCTTGACACATATCAGCAGGTGTCGTTTCCTATTCTTTAAAGGCGGTTTAATTTAATATGCAATATTGACCAATTAGCGTCCTTCTTTTGACTAACGTTCTTAATCGACTATAGCTATTATGCACGTTAGCGTCCTCCTTCTAACGAGTGGTTTTGGAACAACTAATGGTATCGGGCACATTAGCATCCTTATTGATACTTAAACTCTAATATTTAGCATATTTGACTAATATAAACTCAAGTATCTTATGGTTGAATAAATGATAGAGCAAATTATATTTCATCAACCAACAATCAATAATTTAACCATGAGCGAAAATATTTAAACATTCTAAGCAACGCATGATTAAAGATAATCATTAATTTCTAATAGTCACTAATGAATATATTCTAGTAATAGAAGAAAAGATAGTGACTTTTATAACTTTGAATATTTTTGACTTTTACCTCAAGGTACTGCAAAGTTCTCAACTTCAGCATTCTGTCTCATTTTGAAGCAACTGAGATAATTCATTATCCTCGTTCTCCATGCCGACTTCATTCTTGACATTCCATCAGGAGATCTTTCATTGAGCATTCTTGATGAGCTTGCTGAGGGTTGATAACACAGTGTGTATATATCATCAGCCAGTTCACTTCCGCTCCTGATTGGTATATTTGCAAGAATGTCTTCTCTTTCAGATGAAGTTTCTAACCCACTCAAAATGTAATCAATTTCTTGAAAACTAATTTCAAATGGATTTGAAAACTCATTTAGAAAATCAATTTTATATTTCCAGTTTTCAGGAAAATTGTTGAAAAAATATTGTACTAAAGTAGAGTGAGATATAGTTTTTCCAAAATATTCAAGTTCATTGAAATGACGTATAAAGCGTTGCAAGTTATCATGAACAGACTCACTTTTTAAGACCCTGAAGTGAATCAGTGGTTCTTGTAATGTTTCAACTGGGTTTTTAGTCTCATCCCTTCTTTCCACGGTTTGCAAGAGATCACAGAACTTCTTTAAACTCATTTCCCATGGTTCAACAGATTTAACTAACGTAGTCATCTTATCATTCCATTTCTTTGGAAGCTTATCACAGAAATACACTAGAGATAACTCTGCAAGTATTTCCTGATTCAATTTTTGCATTCCATCAAGAATAGATTGATATATGTTGCATGTCGTATCGAGAAATTCATTCTCCGATATTTCAAAGGCATCAAATAGTCTATCAGACTCTTTGAGCTTTTCATCTCGAATGGTAATCTTTTCACAATGAAGTGATTTGAGTGTTTCCCAAATCTCCTTGGCACTTTCAAGATGAACTGCCTTTTCTACTTTTTTCTCGGGTAGAGAACAGTGTAAGGCATAGACAACTTGAGCGTTAAGTTTGTCATTTTGTCTTTCCTTATCTGTCCATAGCTCAATAGGCTTGTTGGGCATGGTGTAGCCATTTACAACCATTTCCCATAGACTAATATCCTTAGATCGAAGAAAGGATTTCATCTTTATTATCCAATCTTCAAACTAGTCTTTATTGAACAGAGTTGGTCTGTCTAAAGGTTGGCTTACTTCTATGATAGTCCCTCTAGTCATTGCCATTGATATCAAAGAAATTGTGAAAAGCAACACTGCTCTAATACCAATTGTTGGCCCAGATATGTCCAAGAGGGAGGTGAATTGGACACTTAGACAATTTAAAAACAATTACAATGGCAAAAATTAAAGTGCAGAAAGTAAACAAATATGCACAGTCGATTTATAGTGGTTCGGCTACTTGCCTACGTCCACTACCTAACCTCCTCAGTTAGGATTTTGAACCTTATCACTAAGGGATTCTCTTACGGGTGAGAATCAAATCGTTACACCTTTCCTCAACTTGCGAGTGTGAGAACAACCGTTACATTGCTCAGCTTACACGCGTGAGACCAACCTATCCCAACCTACGGGTGTGAGACAGGCCTAAGCTTTCTCAACTTACGGGTGTGAGAACTACCGTTTCTCAATTTATGAGTGTGAGAATACCTGACCTTGTTGAATATAGAATACCAACTCAATAGTTTATCTAACTATTGTTACAACCTTGATACAGTATACAAGATATGAAATTGAGTACAATTGTATCCTATGAACTATCTCTCAAATTTCTCTTTCAGCAAGAATGATATAAGTAAAAACAGTGCTAAATAATTTGAGTGAAAACAGTTCAAACTTTCAAATCGATTTTCAGATAAAGATAGAATATTAGCTCAGTGTGAAAATCATTTGAATAAGTAATGATTCAGATAAACGCTTTGAAACTAGAATAACTTAAGCTTTTTGAATCATATGAAAATTCGACTAACTTTCAAAAAGTGTTTTAGCTCAGAGAATTTTCGGTGGTCTTAACAAATTGTTAAGTGTCTATATTTATAGACTTGTAGAGATGAAGTTGTTGTTCATTGAATTTCTAATATGAACGTTTATTCACAAATACAAAAAAATGATTTTGCACGAAAAGTTGTTTTGGAAAGTTGGCAAAAAGGACGTATATGTCAGAACAACAAAAATATCATTTATGTCATTTTGTTCCTTTGAGGGCGCTCATAGAATATCAGCGTCTTATTGAACAATGAAGTGAGGACGCTACTGAATAGTAAGTGTCCTGACTTACTTTGATAATTAAACGACTCAAATCGTGAGGGCGCTACTTCGTAATAAGCATCCTGCTTTATTTTAAAACTTTTGACACACAAGGGCGCTACTCAAGAGTAAGCGTCCTGAACTATTAAAAATAGTTTTAAAATAATGTTAAGTGTGCTGACGGACGATAAGCGTCCTAAAAGTTATTTAAGTTGATTTTAAAGATGAGGGCGCGCCTACACAAGTAGCGTCTTGATAATTTATTTAACTTATAACTTATCAGCGTCCTGAAAGTTAGAAATCACTTAAAGACAAAAAGAACTTTCAGCGAGTTGAAACTAAATTAGCTTCCTCACTTTCTCAAAGGTTGATAAAAGAAAGGTCGCTACAAAGAAATAAGTGTCCTTATTAATTAGTTCAATTCAGCCTTGAGCTTCCTAATATTTTATTAGCATCCTGACTCATCAGGTCCAGGAGAGCGTTGCTAAAACATTAGTGTCCTGAAAGACTTTATAAAAACGGTTTTTGATTTCTCGATTAAAGCTCGGTAAAACATCATTATTTCGATTAATCAAATCAAATACTTTAGAAATCATAAGGTACGATTAAAATGTTACGATCAAAATATGCAAACAATTAAATCTTGCTGAGAGTAAGTTGATCGATAGACTTTACATTCTAAGTACAGATAGACTCGGAACTTTACTTTGTGATGTTCAATAGGCTTGTGAGCACAGTTCCTTGATCTTGATTCTTGATAAATCTAAAACGCTTGACAAGATCATTAGATACACAAACTGAAGATATTTGGAATCATCAAAACATTCATATCACGGGCTTCATTGTGATAACACTTTAAAGCTCGACAAATTTGGATCAAAAGGACCATTGAAAGATTCATCCAAAATGATAAAAAATTAATCGAAAAACCTTCAAAATCAAATCGATCAAAGTCATTTTCTCTTTGAAGAAAATGTGAAAAAAACATGCAAACATGCATAAAAGAGAATGACTTGCTGAATCATGTGACACTTGAGATTCTACAATCCTAGATGATTAATAACATAAAATTGAACTTCAAACGATCGTGGTCTTCAATCTGATTGTGAACTTGAAGACTTTTCCACTATGCATCATCGAACTTGAGCGAATCTCCATGCATAATTAAATGTGCAATGTATAATAATATCTTAGAAGGAATGTGATTTGTATTCATCAATATATCTTCTCTCATGACATGAGGGTAATTAGATTAACAGCTAATGCGACACTGACAAAAGTTCTGAAAAGACTATCAACCTGTGTTGTTTTTGAAACTTTCTATTCTTGTGATTGCACAGATGCTTCAAGTTTTTTCGAACAGTTTGAACATACACATTTTGATGAGACAATTTGACCGTTTGATTTGAAATTCAAAACGAGCGCCAAAACATTTTTAGATTCAAATCTGAGCGTATTTTATAAATAGCTCTTTGATCCGTTGAAACAGATGTAGAATTTTATTCTTTGAGCATAGACTTTTGAAAGTTAGTCAATCATTTTCTTGCTGCAAAAAATCTTGATAATATTCTGAAAATACTCTGATTTACTATCACCTTCTGGATTTATCGATTCAACTTCACATATCTTACAAATCCATCAAAGGAAAGATGAGGTAGATTCAACCGAGCTTTATCATACATTCATAATTGAATCAGTGTTGGTCTGAGGTTCATAAATTGCTCTATAAGTATTTCTTTGATTCTTGGTAAGAGAATCAAGTTCTCAAACTTGTATTTAGTTGGTAAAAGTGATTGTGGTTGAGCAAGTATTGCTCAAGTGTATAGCGGTTTTTCTCACACCCGTGAAGCTGAGAAAAGGTGTAACGGTTTGATCCTCACCCGTAAGAGGATTTAATAGTGGAGTTTGGATCCTAATAAGAGAGATTAGGTAGTGGAGGTAGGCAGGAGCCGAACCACTCTAAATTTGTGTGCACTGTGCTACTTATCTGATATTTTTCCGTCTCTGTTCGTCAACTTATACTATATTGCTTTATCTGTAAATTATTTTATTTAAAAGGAATATCTGCTTCGTTGTCCAATTCATCCCACCCTCTTGGACATATTTGGGCCAATAGAAGATGGTTAGACGTATGCGAGGGTCTCTTTTAGTTGCTATCTTCATTCGAGAATGGAATATCATGCTTTCTCAAGGAACCCCATAAAGAATATTTTGATGATTACAAACTACTCCGTCTTATGATCTAATGAGTTTATAAAGTATTTCAGTAAAATAATATGAAGACGATCATATCTCAAGAAGAATTCACTCAATTGGGCTTATACCAAGTCATGACAAATCAAGTCAACAAAGATCAAGATCAAGAACTACAAGAGGTTTAATGTCAGTTTAGATTTGTAGGACTTTACTCTATAAAAATTCAACAAATCTATGACAAAACAAGCTTTTCGAAAATATCTTGATTCTTAGTGAAAATGAGTTTGATCGATTTGTTTAAGTACTTTCAAATGAATTTCAAACTATTTGAATGTTTTCCAAAGTGTTTGATTTCATCCGAATAATAAAAAATATGTTTTTGATTTAATCAGATTTCAAATATTGAAAAATTAGAAAAATCATATTAAATGTATATGAAGACGCTGGTAGAGATTCAAAACGCTAATGTAGTGGCTAGTCGCTTAATATCGAGCCAGCACTGCAGGGCGCTGCCTCTCTATCAGAACACTAAGGACACTACTAGTTTTTGGAAATGCTTAAACATGTTTTCATGTAAGACACTGATACGTGATTAGTTCCCTCCCTGTCATTCTAGGAAACTAGTCGTTCAGTTTGTCAAGACACTAATGCAGACTAGCGCCCTCCCTAAGCTAACTAAGAAAAACTTGATTTTCTAGTTGACAATGCTTCAAGACGTTACTACTGCATTAGGATGCTACTAAAAGACTTCACTTGTTTCACACATCTGGACAATAGCTTCCTCAAGTTGTTTCAGGACGCTAATGCAAGGCATGTTAGAGAATTTGACATTGTCATTGCATCCGCCTGAAAAAGGTGATTTCTGAATCGATTTTCGTTTTTGTGTAAACTGAATTGAATCAAAACACTATGGTAAAACTAAACTTACTATTTGCTTGAAAGATTTGAGTCGTTTGACTCAACAAATTGACTCATTTTTTTAACGGTCTCAATAATTCAAAAAGTATTGTTTTGGTGCAATATGTGTTTATAAATATTCAACGTCAACAAGTTTGAAGAATAGTCTTTGAAATTCTTGCGCTCAAACTATTTGAAATTTAGTCGTTTTAAAGTTTTCAAAGCTGCACAAAATCACTCTAATAAATATTTTTCTTTCAAAGGTATGGTTTTCTTGAACTTACATTTTTCATTTTTGGAAAACCAGTGAAAGAAAGTGTGTTTGATTTACTCGATTTTCAGCTATTTCAAATTCATATATCTTTGTGAAATATGTTGTTCGAGTAAAAGTTCATAGCATATAATTGTACTCAAATTGTATATCTGTTAACATTTGTATCAAGCTGTAATTTTCTGCGACTACATAAGTTGTTGAATTCACTTAGTACAAGCTCATAGGTTGTCTTACACCTGTAAGTTAAGAGTTTAGAGGTTGGGTCACACCTATCAAGTTGAGTAGGATAGGTTGTCTTATACCTATAAGTTAAGAGTTTAGAGGTTGACTCACACCTGTCAAGTTGAGTAGGATAGGTTGTCTCACACCTTCAGGTTGAGTGTTGTAAAGGTTGTTCTCACAACCGTAAAGTTGAGAAGGTTGTAACGGTTTTATTCTCACCTGTTAAGAGGATAGCTTAGTGAATCCTTATAATCCTAACTGAGGAGTAGACTGCAAATTTTCTTAAATTTCTTTCATCAGACTTTCACTTGAGGCTGTTGAACTTGATGATGGGTGTGCTTGCATGGTAATAAGTTGTTTATCCATTAGCTCCGCAGCTTGACTCAGTTTGCCTGAAACTTGTACCAAACTTTCAGTGCAGGCTTTTCTCTCTTCAAGTTCTGTGTCTCTCTGATGTTGAAGCAGTTGTTTGAGTTCTCTTAACAGCTCATCTTTCTGCTTTTCTTGATCTTTTTTCATTCTCTCCAACGTCTTCAAATTTAGATAATCCTGATCCTCTTTGATTCTCCTCAGAAAATCTTCTTCATCAAATAGTGGACCAGCTGGTTGACTTGAATAAGGGTGAGATGGTGAAGGTTGATCATTCTGATCATCAACTCTATGAGCAAAACTTTTTTCTTGATCTTCTTTTCTGCACACACCTTCTTCTTCAGGAAGTACTAAAATGACTTCATGAGATTGTTCCTCAGGAGGTTCTTCTGGAAGT
Source organism: Paratinospora sagittata (assembly GCA_035771175.1). Taxonomy (NCBI): domain Eukaryota; kingdom Viridiplantae; phylum Streptophyta; class Magnoliopsida; order Ranunculales; family Menispermaceae; genus Paratinospora; species Paratinospora sagittata. The sequence continues at coordinate 15,525,291 of CM069611.1, read as the reverse complement.
TCGATGGTAACTTCATGAGATGTTTCTCCCCTTTGATCATGGGGTTTCTCTTCCAGAGGAACATCCCCTTGAGATGGTAAAATGGGCTCAGTTTTTTTAGTCTTCTCTGACTCTTTCTTGAAGTTGTTCTTCCTCTATTACTTGAGCAGTTTGATTTTCTTCTTCAGCATGATCAGCTTCTGCAACTTGACCTTCTTCCTTTACCTCAAATGGTCCAGTTTCCACTCCATGTGGAACATCAGTAGTAGGGAACCATTTCTCAAGAGCTGGAACATACACATACTTCATTAACTTAACAGTGGTTTGTCCAATACAACCATATTTGTTAACAGCCTCTACTTCTTCATTTCTCATGTAAATGCCGTACTTCTCAAATAAGGCAGTAAGATACATTCCAAATGGGAGTCCTCCTCCTCTACTGACTACTGTATCTATGACATGAAGTAGAATGTGGGCAAGGTCCATTTTTTGCCTTTGAAGAATACTCCACACTAAGAACAAGTCAAGTTCATTTACACTACCCCTACTACTTGATTTAGGCGGAATGTTGTGGGTGACAATGTTATGAATGATCCTAAGAATAAGTTTGAAAGATTGATTTGTGAATTTCTTGTCTACACAGGAGTTATCCTTCTTTCTTGAGATGACTTTTAAGGCAGTCAGGTTGTTGTAACCTTTGAACTATGGTTTCCCTTTTGAAATAGGAACAATTTGAGTATCATTGTTTGGCAGGGAAAAAGTTTCTGCAAGAAACCTGGGTGATATTTCTATTGTCCTTCCCTTCACAATGGATTCTCTGATTATGCCAGATTTGGGTTTCAAGTTTTTGTAGAATTCTTTGACCAAGTTTGGATAACATTTATTTTGGTATGTGAAGAAGTTGGTCCAACCCTAAAATCTGAATAGGGGTAGCACATCAAGATGTGCTTCGGCGAAGAATTGGAAATCGACATAGCAGCCATCTAGCACTGCTCTATTGGCTAAATTCTCGGCCATGTTTTTCTTCTCAGGCTTTTGGGATAAAGTAGGTTGGGTTGGTGCAAAAGTGGAGGCAATGGGTGCCTCGGGTGCTTGAGAGCTCGTTTCAGCTGGGTTTTTTTTTTGTTTAGGGTCTCATTCTCCTGGTTGGAGATGGTGAAGGTGATGCAGTTCTCTTTCAAGTAGAGAAGGTGTAACGCCCGTACCTTAGGATGATGTCATCTTGACAGTAGAGTACTCGGATACGCGTATGTGCGTGTATTTGTCTGTGTTTCAATTCCATAGGTCCATGTACTATGCCTGAATGGGTGGAAGGATATTAAATATGAGTCCGGAACGCATTTTTACATAGAAATCAACCTATTATACGCAAAATTCCAATGTGTATTGACCGTGTAGCGAAAAGATGAAAAATCAAAAAAACAGGAAAACTAAAACGCGTTTCAATAGTGCTGGAATGCGTTTCACACTGGCCGAAAGGCTTCCAGGGCAAAAAATTCTGTGAAACGCGTTTCATGGCCCTGGAATGCGTTCTACCAAGGTAAAATGCAAATTTTAACTTTTTTTTTTGGTGGGGGGGGCACTCATGTATTAAGCCATGTATACCCTCATTTGTCTCTCATTTCTAACTTTGAGCACTTGAGAGAGGGGGAAAGACTAGGAGAAAGAGAAGATGAGAGAAACTTGAAGTTTCTAGGTGATTCTTGCTCAAACTATTTCAAGGTAAGTGTGATTTACCTTCCTCTTTCACAAATTCTTCATGAATCATGGTAATGAGCTTCATTTTGACCTAGAAAATGGCATGAGCCACGATTTGGAAGAGTTCCAGACCTAGGGTTTGTTTGCATGTGCTCATTTGAACTTGCAATGGTATAAATGACTTTCCTTGACCTAAATCTACATCTAAGGAGTGCTTTCCACAATTGAATCCCGGATTTTTGGGGGTGGTGGATAAACACAAGTATGAGTTAGGTCTTGCATGTTAAATATGTCAGACTGGAGGTTGTTGGGAACCCATTAATGGTGAAACCCCCAATTTCGAGCAAGAAATTGGTAGGGTTGTTTTTATTTGACCTAGAACTAAAATGTGGACTTAGGGTTTTCCATTTGATGTGCATGTCAACTATGACGAATAAATGGATCATTCTAGGTGAATAATGGTCTAATTTGGTGGTTATGCATGTTGGAAACCCTATGTGTAGTGTAAATTGGCTAAGGCCATGATTTTGGGACTTTGCCCAAAATTGCGGCTTTTTGCCTAAATGATGCCAATTGATTTAAATTGGCATAAGAGTGGTTTATCAACCCAATTTGTGATGGAATGCATGGTATTAACGAAGGTTGGATTATGGAATCAACCTTAAGGCATTCTTTGGGTTGTTTAAGATCTAATTAGATATATTATGGCTTGAATGAGCTATAATGGTTAGCTCATTAGTGAAGCCATGTTAGAGTCTAATGTTGACTAGTGAATTGCGGCTCAATCATGGTTATTTGGCATGTAATTGGAATGATTCTGATGATGAATGAACCATGTTGTGTGCAGGGTTTGTGATTGATCCAACTGTCCCCAATTAAGGCAATTGAAGGTTGAAGTGCATAGGAGTGTATTTGGTGGCACTCTAGTGCTAAATTGGTTGGCTTGGGATTGGCTAGTCTAGCCAATCAACTGTGAGTGTTTCTTTACATTTGGTTTTTATATGTGACATTGTATTACATAAAATGTTTTGAATCGATATATATGTGGTATGCATGTTTTAATGATTCATGAAATGAATTTGAGCATAAATCTAGTTGGGTTAGTAATAGGTGTATCTGCTAGTAGGGATTTTCTTTGGGAAATCTCATGTTGCTAGAGGTGATCCCTAGTTGCGGACCTTGCAAAGGGTTTTATGGTTTGTGTAGATATGATTGCCTAGGCATGGTACTTGTCTTGGTGGGCTGATCCTATTAGTTACACAACCCCAAGAATCCTAATAGAATACAAGTATGTTAGGTCGGATCGGGCGCTAAGTGTCGCGAACCCAGGCTTTTGATCACCCTGACTCAGGAGGTGTCTAGGATTGCATATGACATGTTTGGAAAAAATAATATGCATTTTCTTGGGTAATGTCATGATGCATTATATTCGGCACGTATGTAATCTTGTATATCACCATGTTATTTAAATTGCTTTGATGATCTTGTCATGTTTTATCTAAATGCATGTATATTGCCACTTGTAGAAAATATTCACTGAGCTTGTTGTAGCTCGCTCCTCATTCTTATCATTTCAGGTTCTGATAGGAAGGAGAAGGAGAAGGGGAAGGCTTAGCTACAGAGCGTTTCTCTTATTTTTGTGATGTAGGTGTATTAGTACATTTTTGTATTTTGGTATTTATGTACTTAATAACACCTATTGTATATACTTAACACATAGATGGTTGTATTATGGTTAGGTATGATTTTTGTATATTTGAACATTATGGACTTTATTTTTTGTCATTTTTGGGAGATATAATTATCTTGGAGATTTGCTTATGTCTATCTTCATGTTTAGATGGATGCTACATATGGGATTTGTGTTTGTTAGGTTATTTTTATGAGGCTGACGAAATTCTGGATGTATCGAAGGAGGATATACCCGGGGGTTCAATGTCGATCATGATGTCACTGGTCGTTGGTTGTGACAGAAGGTACGTAACTTCTTTGTTTTGGGTGCCATGATAGAGGTTTGAGTAACAACGACGATTTTCAGAAATTTCTTGGTGAAAACATGTTTTCTAGGGATCAATAGACTTGAAAATGAACAACAATTAAGATTTTACCTACAAAATCGAGAAATTGAAATAGAGAAATCTACTCGATGCGTGATTCACGAGATTATGGTATGAGTTCTTCTTCTCCTACTTCGTAAGCGTCCTAGGGCATCATCAAATAAAGGTGGCAACTATGCAGACCTTATTTATACATTTACCCCATTTGGTAAACGTGATCCTAACATACACTGACGTGTTTCACCTCACATGGCTAAAACTCTTGCACGTATTAGAGTCCTCCCACATGATGAGCATCCTACTTCAACACATTAGTAGCGTTTTGAAACACGTTTAACGTCCTCATGGACATTGGTGCACTGATTCTTATCAGGTGCATTTAACCATTCAAATTTGATCTATGGATGAATAATCAATATCAACAATTAAATTTCGTAAATCATCCATCAAATATTCCAATTTGCACAAATCATAGTGACATTCATCATTAATCATGCAATCAAAATATTCATTCAAACTTGACATGATCATTAATTGCCACAATAATTAATTTCAATAATCACCGAAAGCTGAGATATCTCTTGATGTTCACTCTCCATGCTGACTTCCTTCTTGGCATTTCATCATGAAATCTTTCATTTTGTTCCAGTGTTCTTGTCGTGCTTGTTGAGGATTGTTCATCTGATATATGAGTATGTGCCATGATTTCCTCACTTACAAGCTCACTTTTATTCCTGCTTGGTCAGTTAGCAAGCATATCTTCTTGCTCATAAGAGGTTTCTAATCCACTTAATATATATTTTATTTATTGAAAACTGATCTCAAAAGGATTTGAAAATTCTTTTAAAAATTCTACCTTATATTTTCATTTTTAAGAAAGTTGTTAAGAACGTATTTTACTAAAGTAGCATGTGGAATCATTTTTCAAAAACTTTCAAGTTCATGAAATAGTCGTTGAAATCTTTGTATGCCATCACGAACTGACTCGGTTTCTAGAAATCTAAAGTGTATGAGTGCATCCTCTAATGTTCTAACCTAATTTCTGCTTTCATCCTTTCCTTCCATGGTTCTCAATAGATCACAAAACTCTTTCAAAGTCATTTCCCATGGATTGACTGTTTTGGTAATAGTGATCAGCTTCTTATTCCATTTCTTTGGAAGTTTGTCATTAAAACACACTTAAGCTATTCCTATAGGTATCTCTTGACCATACTTTTTCATTCAAATAAGGATGGACTAATACCTACAACAGGCTATGTCTAGAGACTCATTCTCAGATATTTCAAATTCATCAAGTAGCCTGACATACTCCTGGTACTTTTCATCTAGAGGGACTAATTCTCCTCCATGGAGTGATTTGAGAGTTTCCCAAATCTCCTTAGCTGTTTCTAGATGAACTACTTTTCTTACTTCTTCATTAGGTAGACTGCAAAGCAGGGCATAAACAGCTTGAGAGTTAAATTTGTCATTGAGTCTCTCTTCATCTATCCATAGTTCTATGGGTTTGTTGAGTATGGTGCAGTCGTTTACAATCACTTCCCATAGACTTATATCCTGAGATCGAAGAAAGGTTTTCATCCTTTTCATCTATTCCTCGAAATAGTCTTTACACAACAAGGGTGGTCTATCTAGAGTTTGTCCTACTTTCATAACTTTACTTCTAGACATTGATGCCATTGATATCAGAGAAATTGTTAGATTTCCTAGATGAGCGACTTACTCAGATACCACTTGTTGGCCTAAGTGTGCCCAAGAGGGGGGTGAATTGGACACCTTACACAAATTTAAAATTTGCAAACAATAAAGACAATGGCCGTTAAAATGCGAAAATAGATAAATAGTGACACAACTGATTTATAGCGATTCGACTTCTTGCTTACCTCCACTACCTAACATCCTCAGTCAGGATTTTAAACACTTCACTAACGAATCTTCTTCCCAAATGAAGACCAAACCTTTTACACTTCTCGACTTACAAGCAAGAGACTACCTATGGTTCTCGACTTGCAGGCTAGAGACTACCTATGGTTCTCAGCTTGACTGGTATGAGCAAACCACTATCCAAAATACAGGATAAGATGAATTCAATAGTTTATCTAACTATTGTTACAGTTCTTGATACAGTTAAAAAAATATATAAATTGACGTACAACTGTATCCTATGAATAATCACTCAAATTTCTCCTTCAACAGAATGATAACATTAAGTTTGAATGCACTGAAGAATTTGAGTAAAAATTGTTCTCTTGCTTCAAAAATATTTTCTCGAATGATATAAAATGAACTCGAGAGGAAAATATTTTGATTGAAAACAATTTCAAAAAGGATAAAAATGAACTCAACTATTTTTGAAACACTCTTAGTGTATCTTTCAAAAGACGTGACTAACTTGCTACAAGTTTGATTCAGTTCGAAAATTTGAAGAGTTGTTGTTTTGATTTGTGGAACTTATATATATATATATATATATATATATATATATATATATATATATATATATATATATATAGAGAGAGAGAGAGAGAGAGAGACTTGATAAAGATATAGTTTTTGAACATTTGAATTTGAATTTCAAAATGAACGTTATCTCACAACAGCTAGAATCATTCATGAAAATCATAAAGCAATCATCATGAATATGTTCTGATTTACTTTAGATAACATGAATAAGGAAAATCTTGATAAACAAGATTCATGCATCAAAAAGTAGTTTATGAGAAATCTAAGAAGTTTTGTACATAAAAAGTTCTGAAAAGGTTTTTCTAAAAAGTGCACAGTTAACAACTTTATGACAATGTCAAATTAGCGTCCTAATAATTAGTTAGTGTCTTGATGCATAATACCAACTTTTGTCATTTTGTTCCTTGAGGGCGCTCATATTCAATAAGAGTCCTACTGAACTATGAAGTGAGGGCGCTACTGAAACATAAGCGTCCTAACTTACTTTAAAAATATTTAAATCTGAAAGCCGTGAGAGCGCTATTAATCAGTTAGCGTCCTAATGTGTTCAAAAAGATTTAAGTTCAGAAAATGATTAGTGTGTTGATATTCAATCAGTGTCTTGACAGGTTCATACGGTTGATTCAATGAGGGCGCTAATGCATGAACAACGTCCTGATAGACATGAATAGTTCTAAACCTAGAACATTGTCAACGTCCTAATGTATCATCAGCGTCCTGACTTGATAAGTGTAGGAGGGTGCTGTTGAGACATCGGCGTCCTGATACAACACTTAGAAATTGAAATAAGACTAACTTTAAAAACTCGATTAAATCAAGTAAAAGAAATTCATTAAACCTTTGATCAAAATCATTTTGGTTTAGGAAATTAAATTGAATGAATCATGCATGAGATGAATGATTTTGCTGAGGATTATATGAGTAATGGTTCTTACAAGAATCTAGACATTTAAACCTTGATGCTTTGATCTTGATTGCTCAGTTCGCCTTGTATGCTCAGCTTGTTTAATGCTCTTTTGATCTTAAATCTAATATTACTGAAATACTCAAACAAGATCATTAGATATACAAGGTGAGCAGTTTTGAATCATCAAAACGTTCACATTTTAGGATTTCTTGAGATAACATTTGAGCTGTTTGACTCAACAAATTGACTCACTTTTTTAATGGTCTCAACAATTCAAAAAGTATTGTTTTGGCGCAATATGTGTTTATAAATACTCAACTTCAACAAGTTTTAAGAATAGTCATTGAAATTCTTGCGCTCAAACTATTTGAAATTTAGTCGTTTTAAAGTTTTCAAAGTTACACAAAATCACTCTAATAAATATTTTTCTTTCAAAGGTTTGGTTTTCTTGAACTTACACTTTTCATCTTTGGAAAACCAGTGAAAGAAAGAGTGTTTGATTTACTCGATTTTCAGCTATTTCAAATTCATATATCTTTGCAAAATTTTTTGTTCGAGTAAAAGTTCATAGGATACAGATGTACTCAAATTATATATCAGTTATCATCTATATCAAGCTGTAATTTGCTGCAAATACATAAGTTGTTGATTTCACTTAGTACAAGCTCATAGGTTGTCTTATACCTGCAAGTTAAGAGTATAGAGGTTGGCTCACACCCGTCAAGTTGAGTAGGATAAGTTGTCTTACACTTGTAAGTTAAGAGTTTAGAGAGGTTGACTCACACCCGTGAAGTTGAGTAGGATAGGTTGTCTCACACCTGCAAGTTAAGTGTTGTAAAGGTTGTTCTCACACCCGTGAAGTTGAGAAGGTTGTAACGGTTTTATTCTCACCAGTTAAGAGGATAGCTAAGTGAAGCTTTGAAATTCTAACTAAGGAGGTTAGGTAGTGGAGATAGGTATATAGCTGAGCTACTATAAATCGACTGTGCAAATTATATTTTATTTGTCACTATTATTATTACTGCCATTGCACTGTAAATCAGCAATTGATTTTACTTAATCATAGTTGTCTAATTCCGCTTTTTTGACACACTTCTGGGCCAACATATCATCCCCTCGTTTCTTCATTCATTCTAAGAAGACCGCGGACATTGGTAAGATAATGGTTTTTTCTTCATCATGGGTTATTTGGTTGGAAAGGAATAGACGAATATTCCAAAATGAAGCAAAAATTAAATCAGCTTTATGAGATGAAATTCTAATGCTTGCAACGTGTTGGACAGCTACATCAAAGTTTGCAGGTGGTTTTTCGGTAATTCATTGTTATCGAATCAATTACCGAAACTGGAGGTTTTGTTTGCTGTAATTTTACTGCTAAATGGTTCTCTCTTGGACAAGAGTAGGTCACCCTTATTAGAGACCACTTTGGTGTCTTCAGACGAGAAAGTGGAGGTCGGGTCTACTGGGAAGTCTTTTGGCCTTGTTAGCAAGGACGACATGTTGGGAGCTCAGTCTAAGCTCTTTACCTGGTTGGATCACTCTTCCCGTCCCCCTTTTCGTTATAAGTAAATTTACAGCTTGGTTTATTATTCCTCTATAAATATTGGTGTTGGGCACATATTGCATCAACATTTGGCGTCGTCTGTGGAGAATGGGCAAGAAGCCATTCTTAATCATCAATTATGAGTCAAGAATTAAGGCCTCCCAAAGCTATTGAGGAAGTAGCCCCAACCCCAGCCTAGGAACAACCAGATAATCAACTGAAACAAAAGTCTCAAAAGTCTTAAGGTTGACCGAAGGGGACTATGAAAACTTCAGCTAAGAAGGATTGTACTCAAAAGACCCAATTAAGAAACCTAGAGAAAACTATCCAGGGTATAGCTCAGATGTTGCGGGAGGAAAAGGAAGCCCGAAATGATGCATCTCTTCCCCGACAGTCGTTGAAGTCCACATCGTTGCACCCGTGCAAGGATTATGCAGGCAAAGATAACAAAACATCCTCGGGTTGAGTTCATAAAGGACCACCCCTACCAAGATTCTCTCAATCTGAACAACATGATGAGTCCCAGTGTTGGGGCCTTCCTATGGGGGGGTCTCAATCACTCATTAGGGGCCAAGTAGAAACAACTAGAGTCCTTGAGGAGTTCCCAACAGGGGACTACCTTCGGTCTCCCAGAGCATCAGCCAAGGAAAAAGGCAAAAGAACCAGGAACAACAACCTCGTCGACTCCTAGTGGCAGAACCAAGGTGATCACTTATTCCATATGTCGATGAGGACGATTTCATGAATCTAGACTCTCCATTTGTTGAGGAAATTCACGAAGCCCCATTCCTAAGGAAGATAAAGACATCTGAGATTGGAATGTATGATGGCAAGAAGGATCCTCATAACCACGTCAACACTTATAAAACCTGGATGGAGTCAAAGGGGTGTTCGTTCGACACCATGTGCGTAAGCTTTCGATTTACACAAGCTGAAGGTCTTGCCATTAAGTGTTATCGAGCCCTTGAGCCCCAATCCATCACTTATTTCAAACAAATGTGTAAGGATTTCGTTGGTCATTTCATCGAAAGCAAGAAGAAAGAAGGCCAATATAGTTCCTCCTATCGATACGAAAAATGGAAGAAAAAAGTTTGAGAAGTTATGTGAAGCAATTCAACAATCAACGTTTGGAAGTCGATGACTACTCAGACGGAGCCACCTGGTCAGCCTTTAAGGTCAGACTCAGACCAGGATGGCTACAATTCTCGTTGTCAAAAAAGCCTGTTAGAACTTATGCTAAACTCCTATATAAAACAGACAAGTATATAATGGCGAAAAACATGGAAGAGGCCAAGCACACCGAGTTTAGACCTGAGCAGAAGAACTCAAAGAGCAAAAAGTTGAAGCTAGAAAATAACCAACGAAGATAAAAAGAGGAAAAGAAGGATAGGAAGGCGTCGCCAAAACGACGAGATCGCAGTCAACAAGTGCTGCAGAGTAGATTTGTCGAGTATACTCCCTTGAATATGTCCAAAGAACAAGTCTTACTAGATATCTAGGGAAAAGCTTTCATAAGATGGCCTCGAAGGATTCAGATTCCCACATAGCAGAGGGATCACCAGAGATACTATTGGTTTCACAGAGACCACGATCACGACACGTCTCAATGTTTTGACCTCAAGGAAGAAATTGAAACCCTCGACTAGCGGGAGTATCTCAAAGAGTATGTAAAAGACCCCAAGCCTGGGAGGAAAGGAGGAAAGAACGACAACGACAACAGAGAGACGTAGTAGCGCTGGTTAGAGAAATTCGAACTATCTCTGGTGGAAAGCAAAAATCGAGCTCCAACCGATCTCTAAAAGCACTCGCCAAGGCTACTAGGCAGGAAATTTGCAGCATGGAGCCAAGGCCAGGAAAAATCTGCTAGGGGGTGGATTTCTCTATTACGTTCACCGAAGCGGAAACGCTACACGTGCACCATCCCCACACCGATGTGTTAGTCGTGGTAATTAACGTAGCAAGCCACAAGGTGCATCGGGTGCTAGTAGACAATAGGAGTTCTTCAAACATCCTGTACTGGTCCATGTTTGTGCAAATGGGGCTAGACGCAAATCAACTAATACTGAAGATGTCACCTCTGGTTGGGTTCACTAGAGTAGGCTTGATGCCTGAAAGAAAAATTATGTTGTCGGTGACGATAGGAGATGGTGACTGGAAGGCCACTATGATGGTTAACTTCCTTGTAGTAAAATGTGTCTCTCCATACAACGCGGTGGCGGGCCGCCCTCTGTTGAACCAACTCAGAGTCATCGTCTCTACTTATGATCAGGTTATAAAGTTCACCACTGAGGAAGAAGTTGGTGTGGTCCGCGGCAACCAGAATGAGTTGCAGGAATGTTATGCAGTCGCCATGAAAGGAAAAGCGAAGGAGAACTTCCAAATCATGAAGGAAAGCAGTAGACTACACTAAGACGAAAACCCGATACCAGACATGCAAGAGCGATGACCAGCAGAAGACCTCGACCCACGGGAAGGGAACAACAACCTAAGGGCTCCCCTCAATAGGTTCATATTTAAATCTAATGATAAATATTTACCTTTCTTTGACTTGCTAAGGTCTGGGAAGGTAAAATGGGACTAGGAATGTGGGGAAACCTTCTTGGCATTAGAAAGCTACCTTAGTAACACACCCTTTTCTCAAAGCCTACCTCCAGAAAAAAGTTGTTCTTGTGTCTATCTGTTTCAAGGGCAGCAGAGTACTCGACATTCATGCTTACCCAACACCCCTTGAAGACAGTTCCAATGAAAACTAGAGACCTTAAGGTGGCTAACTAGGTGAGCAATTGAAATAGGAGGGTTTGACATTGAATATCGTCCTAGGAGTGTTGTGAAGTATCGGGCTCTAACCGATTTGGTCAATAAACTCTCCCCCTCACAAACAAAGTAAGAAAAAATGGGTACAGTCAACGAGATACCTTAGATACCTTAGAGGTTGTACGTGGATGGTTCGTCCTGAAAGCAAGGCTCCGAAGCGGACATCTCATTAATTTCTCCCGAAGGAGGTAAATGTCTTTGTGTTGATCAATTTTTCCCACTCCCAATAACGAGGCCAAGTATGAAACCCTCATTGCTGACCTAACAACAATTGAGAAATGGGATGCCGAAATCTCCAAATTGATTGCGACTCGTAGCCCGTCACTGGTGAAATCACCATGGAGCATGTTGCCAAAGATGCGAGAACACGAACCCACCTCTGAGTTGTACGGGAAACCCGAGCAAGAAAATTGCAAAAACAAGCAGCTTAGTACATGATCATTGGCTGATAGGTGTACAAGAAAGGATTTTCCCTACCCACTCGAAATGTTTAAGGGAAGAACAAGCTCAGGCAGTACTCAAAGAAATTACTTTGGTATTTGAGGCAATCACTCAAGAGAAAGAAGCCTACCCCATAATGTCTTGCGCCAAGAATATTTATGGCCAACTACACACAAAGAAGCCATCGAGCTAGCTTGCAAGCGTGGTAGCTTCCAATGATATGGCACGACAACCCATTCGCCTCTTGAGAATCTGACTCCCATTCGTACCCCATGGCCATTCGCTCAGTGGGGTGTAGATATCCTAGGCCCTCTACCAACCTATAGAGGTCAATCAAGGTGTGCGATTGTCACTGTGGACTATCTCACAGAAGCGCTAGCCCAAAAAACTATGTAAAAGACCACGAGGTTCATATGGCAGTCAGTTGTATGCCGATTCAGAGTGTTATATGCTACCACCACTGATAACGGGAAGCAGTTTGACAATGGCAGATTCAACTCATTATGTACAAATCTCAACGCCAAACATTTTCCCCCATCTCTAGCTCATCCATAAGCTAATGGCCAAGTCATATTAGTAAATAAAATTATCAAAGATACCCTCAAGGCCAGGCTGAAAGCAAAGAAGAATACTTGGGCAAGTGATCTACCCCAAGTGCCATGGTCATATCGCACCACCAAGAGAATCGCCACCAGAGAAACTCCATTCGCTCTTGCTTTCAGGATGAAGGCAATAATCCCAATAGAAGTCGGCATACCCATTCTAAGAACAAGACACTTCAATGAAAAGGCCCTTATAAGGTCATACTGATCTCAAAGCTGAGGGTATAAGAGTTGGATGACTGAGACGAAAGGAGAATACTGAAGCCCTTGAACTCTGAACATTTGAAGTTGTGCTGCCAATGAGGAAAAAATATGTAAAGAGCCGAGGCCCACAAATTCCCTTGTGATGAATAAAATACGGCGTTGCGCCTATTATGTTTTCAAGAGGAAGATCTATGCAATGAGGTCGACTGAATTCCTACAATTACCTTGGGGCCTGAGTTCATCTCAGCTATCGGAAAGGGGGTCTACAGACCTTATAGTGCCTTGGGGTAGGCCCAAACCTATCACCTGGAAGAAGGTCAGGCTCTAAGCCTTAAAAATTTCTTGTAGTGCCCTAGGGTAAGTCCAAACCTATAACTGGGAAGGAGGCCAAAATGGTCTTACAGTACATCGGTCTCCGACATGAATTATACAACTAGCTCCCGACTTAGAAGTTCAATCTCTTTAATTCTGCCTCAAAAGCATGAAAGCCCAGAACACATACAAACAAATAAAAAGTGAAAGCCAAAAGAGAGAACAATTCCATTGCACAATCACCAGAAGAAAATAAAAGTTTTATTAATCATAAATGTAGTAACTACAACATTTACAAAGTACACAAGTTCCACTACAGTGCTCCCCAAGCTACAGCCACCTAAGCACTATCGCTGCATTTTCCAAGGCCTCTCATGCTAACCTATTTAGAAAGAACAAACATAAAAAAAAAAGACTAGGAACAAAAATGACAGAAAAAGGAAAAACACCCAAAGAGCGAAGGAACCAATGGGTGAAAACTAAGATTATGGGAAAGGAGTATCCTGGAAACTGCCAAGATCTCCAGAAAAGTACGGATGTCGCAGTTGAAGAAACAAGGAAGATTGATGGTGGGATAGCGGCAGTTAAGAAAAAGGAAAAGGCAAAACATGGAATGCTAAAGAAAATAGTGAAGAAAATAAGAGGGGTCGGAAAGGAAAAAAAACATAGAGAGGGACCATAAGGGATATATAAGCTAGCAAGAACGACGGTGAACGACAAAGATTGTGGGAAAGACAAGAAGTGTTAGCGAGGTGGAAGAAAAACACAAAGGGATGACGTGGGACAAACACACAAGAAACAAGGAAAAGATCAAAAGGAATAGAAGAACGGGCTGGTAGAGGAACAGAAGAAACCAAGAGGTGGAAGAACTGGGACTTGAGGTAGAATAGTGCCTATGATGAAAAACCAGATAAGTTTCTTGATGGGAGTTTCCCGAAGCCTTTTAATCGGGAAACCCCTATGGCCAAGGTAAAATGATAAACCCCATGGCGAGGAATAGTATGCTTGGTAGCACGAAAACTATGTGAATGAGCACTTCTCAGAGTTCATGGGACTGGATGAATAGCTATCTTCAAACTTCGAGGACGAAGTTTTTTTTTAAGGTGGGTGAGATGTAACACCTCAAAATTTCCTCCGTCTAGCCCATACCCCATTTGAATGAATGCCCAACTCTATATGCTAGCACTTGGTCGAATGTAGGTTGTGTTGTTCATGTTGTGTGTTGTTTGTTGAGTTGATTGTGATTAACTTTGCATGGTTAGAATGATGAATGGCATTATATGTGCATCTTGTTGTGTGTTTTGACATGTCCTCACGGTATACGATCAGTGTACAAAGTGTCGGATCAATCGAAGGTTTGTTCGGGGTCGAAAAATATCGAAAACTGAGAAATGAGACCTAGGAACACGTTCCTCCCCAAAGGAACGAGTTCCTCTGTGGCTGAGACCTGCCCAGGTTTAGGACAGGCCATGGAACATGTTCTATGGCCAGGAACGCATTCTAGCTAGGAAAAATTGAAAAAAAAATCAATTTTTGCATGTGGGCCCTACTCGTGTATCAAGCCATAAACACCCCATTTTGTCTCTCATTTGGCACTTAGCACATGTAGAAAAAGGGAAAAAAGTGGTGGAAAAGTGGAGAAAAAAAAGGGAACTTGGGGTTCTTGGTGATTTTGCTCAAATTCCTCCCAAGGTATGTGTGATTCACCTTTCCTCTTCATAAAATCTCCTTGTATTGTGTTGATGAGCTCCATTTTGACCTAAGAAATGCCATAGGTGGCGGTTTGGGAGAGTCCCCAACTTGGGGTTTGTTTGCATGTGCTTGAATAAGCTTGGAAATGGTGGGAATGAGTTCCCTAAACCTAAGACCATGCCTCATTGGTGTTTTCCAAGCCTTAAACCCCATTTCTCTTGAGGTATGAAGTTAGGGTTTTGTTGGAAAACCTAAGAACCGAAATGCATGTGTGCAATAAGGGTCCTTAGGGTGATTGTGAGTACATTGGTGGCATTTGTCCCAATTTTCATCAAAGATTTCCTGGTGTTGCTTGTAAGGTGACCTACCCCTAGAAGTTGGACCTAGAGCATTCCAAATGGAGTGCATGTGACCTATATGGTGTGCTTGAACATGTTTTGATGAATCATGGTGTCTTTTGATGTTTTCCCATGGTGTACCATAATGATTAGTGTCATTGGCCATGTTGGCCTATTGTAATTGGGTTTTAATTTGGGGATTGTGGTGTTCTATGGCATTGTCATGTAAATTGGAATGTTTAATGGTGTAATTTACCCATGTTGACCATGTGGGACCTAGGCTTAAGTGATAAGCTTGGGTCATGTAATTGGGCATAGATGATGCCTATGTAATGAGACTTGGGAATAAGATTGAATTAGACAATGTGTAGTGTATGGACCTAAATTGACCATGTTGGGGACTAGACATGGGCTCTATGTGGTGAGTATATGATATGGGTCATGGAAATGGATGTGTTATGGAATTGATATGTGTGGACTATTATGCATTGCAGGACTTGTGTTGGAATTAGATTGAGTATCTCTTGTGTGGAGATAATAAATTGCAATCATTGGCTTTGTTATGAGTAGACTTCATTTATGTTTAGTTTTTTATGTCATTCTATGAAAATTTTACATTGTATGTTTGAAAGCATGAAATGTGTTTTAAATTGGTGATGCATGTGTGTAAAACCCTGTGGACTTGGTAAGTCTTGCCTTTGAACGGAGCGAAGTTTCTCCTAGACAAAGGATCTAAATGACTTAGCGACTAATAAAAGCTCTTGTATGCCCTTGCAAAGGGACATAACAAGGTTGGTTTACTAGAAATAAGACTTTTTACCATGCCATAGGAGGGATTTTGGATGGATGGATGAAGTGGAAAAGGATAGTTGTGCCCCTACATGGGACGATCATCGTTTGAGATACAAGATCTTGAAATTGAAGTTATGCCCCCTACATGGGACGATCGTTAGATTTACGAAAAGAAAATGGGAGAAGAACGACATGATCTTAAGGACATGTACTAGTAACTCCACTGAATATTACATGTCACGGATCCTAGGGACTGCGGTACTAGATCCTTATATGAATGAATTGGACTGGAATATGGAAATGAATGAAATGAGAATGGAAGGAATGGAAATTATGGGTTTTACCTTTGCATGAAATATGTGATGAATGGTTGATATTTATATGTGTTATATGTTCTTCATCATCTTGTGGCATTGTCATGCATACATGGTATTTTATCGATGAGCATTGATGACATATCTGAATTCTATTCACTGGGCATCGTTAGCTCACTCGCATTTTCCCCTTTACGGGGTTCACAATCCAATTTAAGGGCAAAGGAGTTATTATCCATTGAGGACCTAGCTAGTGGAGGAGCTTAGCATAGATGTGAGAAGGATTGCCTTTTTTGTATGGTTTCTTGTATGTTTGAACACATTTATGTATTTTGTATTTTTGGAAACCTATCTATATATTAATACTTGATCTATGAACTTGGTAGATGGTGAGGATATGTGTGTTTACTGATGTTGGGATCAATGTATTGGAACTAAACTTTAAATGATGGAATGTGATGTCTTCTGTGTATTGGGGTTTAAATTACTTGTGGTACAATTGTTATGTGTATATAGATGTTCAATGAGTAGATACCAATCATTGTGGATGCCTAGTTGTGGATAGTAAAACTGTTCAAGGTTTGTCAGGTTGACATTTGAAGGAAAAAAAAATGGGACTCTTGTAGTGTGACACCCCAAAAAAATTTTCGCCTAGCCCGTACTTTAGTCCCATATGTGCCAACTCTTGATGTTGTACATGTCACATGCTTATGTATGTGTGTTGCATGTCCATGTTGTGTGCTTGTTTGATAATTATGGTATGAATTTTATAATGTCAGTTGAATTATGAATTATGGGTATATATTGGATTCATTGATGGTTGGATGTTATCGTACAAGATTATTTATGGGAATATGATTGTATCTGTTAGGTAGTTGTGGATAGTAACACTGTTACAGATACCTACAGGGAATTTATGATAGGTTATGGTACTTGGTTGAGGCTTGTAAGGTCTCAATCACCTCATGAGTTCAGTGGGGTGGTTGGTGATGCCTATGTTGACTTAAGTGGTTTTTTCACTAAGAATTTTCCTAAGTGTTTTGATGCTAACAAACAATATAACCTTGGTACTAATGGTTGAATTGAGCATGTTTCTACCCCAAGGGTAAGTCAAAAAGTCAACACAAGATTCAAGTGATCTCAAGTCAACTTAAGTGGATCAAACAAAAGGTCAAAGTAAAAAACAAAGCTTGGACGAGTTGACTCAATAATAAAGGATGAGAGCTTACAAGTATAAGTAGAATTAGGTTGTAATCTTTCTTGTCTCTATATTGCTCCTTTATTTCCAAATTATTGCATGCATGCATCATATTTTTAAATGATTGGTTTATACAAAGTAAAACTGATTTTCGATTTACTCAAAATCTTGACTTTCATCAAAAATAAGTTTAACACTTGCATGAACTTCAATTTAATTATGATTATATGTTTTCAAGTGTTTTTGAACTTGATTAACCGAGAAAACATGTTGTGGACTTAGAAAAATATGAAAAATACATGTTTTAAGTTTCTGTGTAAGCAAAATTGCGTTTCTTCCTTGAGAAACGCATTTCTTGCAATCCAGATGGAATTTTCTCTACTGGACATACAGAAACGCATTTCATGTATTTCCTGATGAGGTTTTCCTCTCAGACTTGCGGAAACGCGTTTCGCTTAGATTTTTTGAAAATGTGCCGTCTAGAATTTTGCACAAAAACGCGTTTCTTGTTTTTTGGGCAAATATGAAATTTCACACAAAAACACGTCTTTCTCAAAGGAATCATGTTCTCATGAAAAATACATAAAGTTGTTTTTTAGTGTATTTTGAGCATAAACGGGGTTCTGTGTACAGAACCATGGTTCTTACTTTTTCAATTTTTAAAGTTCTATAAATATATCCCTTAGCTCATTAAGAGTAACTTTTGTAAAATCTTTGAAACTTGTGCTTTGTTTTGTTCTCCTCATTTTCAAAAAGAAAACTCAAGTTTCTACAAAATCTTTTCAACTTGGTTTTGAGAAAAATCATTTAAGTGTTCAATTGTTTTTTCAAGTATCTTAATATCTCTCCTTTGGTTTCTCTCTACAATTTTCAAATTCCAATATCTTTGAGAGAAAACCTTTTGATTCTAGGGAAGGTGAGTGTTTGATTTCAAAATCCAAAACTCCCTAAAGATTTAGTGTTTTTGTGAGAAAATGAGAGAATGAGCTTCAACCTCTATCTTCCATCTCTTCTCATTTTCAAAACACATAGAAAGAGCATTTAAATGGAAAAAATCATCTTGATGATTTTGGGGCTTCAACTTTTGCATCAATCATGCACATTTTTCAAGATCATTCAAATAGGCAATATGGATAGAAAAAAGGCATATGGTTGTAAGTTTTCTCAATCCATGAGCTTTAAATTTATATTTTGTATTCAATGGCTTGTATGATTTGAGCTTCATTGTAATTTTTCCAAGGATTTGGAACAAACACTTATGGTTCAGTTTCTTTGATTTGTTTCTACTTGAAACAAGTCAAGTAAAGTGATTCTTCAATCACTTGAGATTCCAAGGTTGGAATCATAGAGTTAGTTTTGCCCTTTCTCTTGAAAAGGGTCAAGTGATTCATCCTTAGCCCGATAAAAGGATTTTAGGTTCTTCGTTATCCTACAAAAAGAAGTAAACGGTTCATCCTTAGCACGTAAAAGGATAGGTTTGTCTTGAACCTATAAAAATGCATTTGTAACAGTTTGATTCACACCCGTTAAGTGAATATGAGATAGTGGAACCCTAGAGAGGTTTTTCTTTAGGCGTTGATGTAGAAAATTAGATTTTCAAACCCCGTAAAAATCTTGTGTCTTTGCATTTAAATCTCCATATTTATTTCTTGCTCAAGATATATTTGAACAAATGCCTTAACCAATTCAAGGACAACATAAGAAAATCTAAAATTGACCAAATTGGCCAAGACACCCAATTCACCCCCTCTTGGGTGACTAATAGCCTATGCAGGCATCCCTCCCCAGCTTTCCGCACGCTATCCCGCAGCGGATGGTGGTCTGGGGTTGGTGGTCACCACATGTAGGGTCCCGATCATCTCATGGATGATGGGGTGGTTGGCAATGCCTATGTTGAGAGTCTCGCCTCGGCATTCCGCATGTTGTTCCCGCAAGGGATAGTGGTCTGGGGTTGAGGTCGCACCAACCTTTGTCCTCTCTCTCTCTTTCTCTCTCTTTTTCCCATCTCTCCCTCTTCAGGCTCTTTAGGAGGTCGTCAAGAAACCACTTCGGTGTCTTCATACGAGAAAGTGGAGGTCGAGTCCGCTAGGAAGTCTTTTGGCCTCGGTAGCAAGGTCGACTTGTTGTGAGCTCAGTCCGAGCTCCTTACCTGGTTCATTCACTCTTCACGTTGCCCTTTTCATTATACTTAAATTTACAGCCAGGTTTATTATTCCTCTATAAATATTGGTGTTGGAAAAATATTGCATCAACAATATGTATATATATATATATATATATATATATATATATATATATATATATATATATATATATATATATATATATTGATATAAAGATAATTCTTGGCAGTTGATGGTGAAGCTTTTTTGCATCGCAATTGCCAAGAATACCCCTCTGTTATTCATTCAAAAACTAACAAAATAAATTTGCAAAGGTAATTGAGTAATTTAACCATCATAATATCAACTAATATGGGTAATATTTTCTTTTTTCAAAAAGAAAAAAATTAAAAAAAAAAATCAACCAACTCACCAATACTCTTAATTTCTTTCAAGCATCATGGGTAAAGGGGTGGTTATCTCAACTGCTTCAAATCAAAAAAGAACTTCCAATCAACTTTATTCTAAGAATTTGGAGCAAAAAAGACTTATTTTAGTAGTGCTTATTTCAAATGTATTGTTTGGTAACTAATACTTTAACATTTAATTTTAGTTTAGAATTAGATTTAGAGTGTTTGGTAATCAACAATTAAGTCTTTTATTAGAGGTGTATTTAATGTCTTTTATAAAAATATTTTTTACCATTGTATTGTCTATAATAAAAATATCAAAAAATTAAATTAAACACGAAAAAATATATTAAACATTTCTCAAATATTTTATTACACTCAAGAGGGGGAGTGAATTGAGTGTAATGGCCGATTTTGAATAACTCTAGGTCCTTAGTGAAAATCCTTTGATTAATTTAATTTATATACTTCAAATTTAATCAATGTGCATAAATTAAATGCAGAATTATAAAAATCGCACACAAGGATTTTTTACATGGTTCAAAAAACATTTTCCTACTCCACGCCTAGAGAAACCTTCTCTAGGATTCCACTATACTTAGATTCATTTCACGAGTGTGAATCAAACCGTTACAATTGTCTTTTTACAGGTTCAAGACAAACCTATTCTTTTATGGGTTAAAGATTAACCTACAACTTCCTTTTGCGAGATAAGGAAGAACTGAATATCTTTTTTACTAGGGATGAACCACGTGATCCTTTTTAAGATAAAGGGTAAAAATAACTATGATTCCAACCTAGGAATCTTTAAGTGAATTAAATTCACTTGACTTGGTTGTTTCAATCTTAAAACAAATCAAAACTCGAAAGTTACAATTAAAGGATTTAATACAAGATATGAATAGAATACTTGCAAACAATGAAGCTTATTCAAATCAAATACAAGATATGAAATATTAAAGAGAGAGATCACTTACAACTTTTACCTTTCCAAGATTTAATATTGCTCAAATGAGTTCTTTTGAAATCATGTGAGAAAGCTTGAAAATAATTGAAATGCACTTCAAAATCTTTTAATCTATCAAACATTGATTCCAAGTACTTTTAAAATGAGAAGAGAAAAATCTTTAAGAATAAGGCTCATTTTCTCATTTTTAAAACACAAAGAAAACCTGGAAACCCTAGAAAACTAAAGAATGTATTTAAGTCTTTGTATTTTCTCTCTCTGTAATGTAAAGTGGCTAGAGCAAGTGTATAAATAGATTGAGAACATTTAGTAGCCGTTACACTTAAAAACATAGCCGTTGGTGTGTTTAGAAATTCAAAAATTTTGAACGTTAAAAATCTGCAAACCTCAAAGAGCTCTCTTCTCTAAACACGAACGCACTTCTTTGATGACAAAAACCCAAAAATTTAGGTCCATTTGCAAGGAGCGCGCTTCTCTGCTCATAATAGAGAGGCCATTTTTCTCATAAGACAAGGTGCTCGCTCCTAAGCATGGGGAGCGCGCTGGTTTGACCCTTAACACTAAAAAGTGATTTTTTATTTAAAAGTCATTGCACAAACTTGATCAAATCAATTCAAACACTTGAAATCGTTTTCCAATGAAGATAAAACATGACTGAAATCATTAAGAACATTTGTCAAAAAGCATTCAAGGATTGTGTTCATTTGGAACATGAAAACTAAGTTTGCGAACATTTCATTTAAAGATGTTTTGCTTTTCAAAACAAGTGCAACCATCAATTTGAAGAACTTATGCAAATTGGAAAAACTTTGAGAAAACTTATGCATGCATGATTTGAAAAGATTGAGTAATAGAGAAACAAGAAGGTACATCCTAATTATAGACTTACAATGCTCTCTCAATCACAAAACCACTAGATGATGTCCATCCTTAGAAGAGTCCTTGGTCTTGATTGAGCTTGAAGTCCATCTTTGATTTTGTATTTCTTCTTCTTTTTGCTTAAGGTGTTGAAATACACTTTGTTCAAATATTAGCACCAAATCGTATATTATTTTTTAGCATCAAAATACTTAGGAGAATGCTAAGTGAAAAAACCACTTAGACCAATAATATTATTATAATTATATAAATTAATTAATTAATTATTTATTTATTTATTTATTTATTTATTATTCACATGGAAATAAAAAAATAGATAAAATAAATAAAGAAAGTACATAAAAAATTAAAGAATTAAAAAAGATGTCGCTGGCGAAAACCCCTCTCAGCGGATGGCTTTAGTTTTCTTGGGGTGGAGATCAAGAGGCAAGAACTTCTTATTCTTGTAAACCCCATTTTGACTCACCATAGACTGATTTAAAGATAACCGATATAACAATTCTATGTTTCATTGAGATCAACCCAAAAAAAAAAAAAAAGTTGAAATCAACACAAAATAGGTTTGAATTAATATTACAAAATCCTAACTTTATTCCAAGATTCACCATATGGGTTCCAATAATTTTGCCAAAGCAGAACAAAATATTTTGCATTTTTCATCAAGGGATTTGCAGTTGTAACTGTTGCTTGGACTTGTGAATTGGGACAGGAAGGTCTAGCAACGATTTGAGCTTGTAGAATCTTGTCTTGAGATCGGTCAGTAGAATAGAGTCTGAAACGACAGATAGATTGATTGATGAAATCTGCTCGAGAACAACGAAATCCTTCGCTTGCGAGATATAAATTCAACTTCAGAATTTGTCACACCTCGCCCGGACGCGCCTAAACTGGGGGTACACTCGCGGACGGGGCTCGCATTTGGAATTATAACAATGGTAATAACAGAGTATGCAGCGGAAATATAAAACAGTACAAGTCTGATTTCATTTAATTCAGAATACATTTGTACATGAAATGGCTAAGGGAACACTCTCCCAAAAATCCCAAATGCTTAATACAAAGGTCACAAAATGTGGGCCCCATAACCCTGCACTTAGTCCACCCTAATTTCCTGTGAAAAATTAGATAATAATAGAGTGAGCTTAACGCGCTCAATGGGTAAAATAGTTCGTGAGTATAACAATTAATAAAGCATACTTCAATATCAAATATCTTAAATGCACATGAGAGCATTATAATCAATCAATATGTATGTATGCATGACACCGTCTCGAAATGGTTTGATGATTGTACATCGCTTCAGTTCACGTACAGATGTCCCTCCCCAGGCGTAGCCGGGTTCTCATTGTACGTCCCTCCTCAAGATCGATGCTCTAGATTCACGTACAGATGTCCCTCCCCAGGAATTCAACTGGGTTCTCATTGTACTTCCCTCTCCAGAGAAATATAATGAATAGTGAGCATCGCTCCTAACTATTCTATGAATCATAAACCACATACGTCCCTAGGTGGTGATATGGATGATGCCAATGCATGAACTGGTCTTGTCCACTGGTCTGGTCTTTACTTAACATTTAGACTGACTTTAGCAACGTCTGGTGATCCTTATCAGGGTCGGTATCACGACGTGCAAGGTTAGGACATTCAGTGTTACTTGTATAAGCTGATAGCTTTCAATAAGACCAACCAGATCAGTCTCCAGTTGAGAGATGAGATACGAGGTCTGCTTAAATACCAATCGCCTAGAGCAGCACGCTGCCTCCCTTTCACTATTTAAAGTTACTGAGGACAAGACCAAGTCTGGTTGAGCCAGATTAACCACAAATCTGGCATTACAACAGTGTAATACATGAACTCCAAATATACAAGCATAAGTATGACAGTATGAACGTTATACCAAATAATGTCGTATAAATGAATGGTACACATAATAATAAATGAATGTAAACTTTAATAAAAGTTATAAACACGCAAACCTATGTTTCGTTCCCTACCTTCAGATAAGAACTTCTTTCGGAACTGGCGTTTTTCCCTGGGCAGAACCGCCTTACACCGCACAGAGAGTCTCGGACAAAGAGTCTCAAAAGACTAAAACTCAAAATGAGTGAGAAAGAGAAGAAAAAATCACAAGGGGAGTGATTTTGGTGTGAGAAATGAGGAAGGGGAGGGTTGTTTATATAGAGATTTTTGGAGCTCGAACGTTCGGGCAGGTACCCGAAATTTTTTTTTTTGTTTTTTATTTTGCAATCCTAGGGTATTACAGAATCTTTGTTTTCGGAGTGAGATGAGGAGAAATTTGTCATGGTCGTTCTTCCATGTAGAAGACAGTGAGAGAGACTTAGGGGAACAAGAAGAGTCTTTGCTTTCTTAAAATGGCTTCCAATACGTTAGTCCATTCCATTGTTGCACAAAATCGAGGTCGGTGACCGAGAACTAGTACCCACTGACGAAGAATAAGATTGTTAGAAAGAAGAGTTACAGAGAGTGCGGCAGACGGCTTGAGGTTAATGAGATGAGGAGATCGGAGATCCTCGAAAAGCAGGGGTCATTTTGGAATTTTTTTTTAAAATTAACCTCTACCCAAATTAGAAGATATACATCTAAAAAAATAAACAAAATTTTTGTTGCTTATATTTTTAGATGTTCAACCTCTACTTTTTCAATTCCTCTAATTTTTTAAATGTCTTAAAATATTTTACCAAACACTCTAAAAACTGTCAACCTCTATTTTAACAAGAGGTTTAGACAATTTGAGATTTGAAATAGTGTTACCAAACGACCCTTATATTTAATAACTTTAGCCCATTATTATCAAATTACCCATAAATATCTTTTTTTATAAATTTATTTGATATTTTTATATTAAAAAGTAATGGGTAATTTAAGAATTTAATTACTCAAAAATCGTCAATTTTAATTAAAAAAATTAATTATAATAGGGGAGAAAAAAGAAAACATACCAAATCTTAATAACATTGTCTAAGCAACAAGTGCAACAATATGCGAAAGTTCTTTATGATTTGGGGTTCCTCACTTGAAAAGTAGTTGTTAAGAACAAAGATAAAGTTTACATTATGCGTTCTATTTTAATTATTCTTAATTTCTAGAAAAATCATTTTTCCTATTACACTTGAAAGACTGAAAAATGGCCGTTTTGAATATTTGTACTTTCTAACTTTTACACCTAGGTTAAGATTTAGAACTATGAAAATGACTTTATTCTTTGTAATTATTTTTTTCTTTTAATAAAATGACAAATGTTTGGATTTTTTATATAACCTAAAAAATCTAACAAATATTACCAAAAAATAAATTCCTGACGAATCATTAATTTCTTATTTCAGTGTATCTCGTTTTATCTGTTTTTAAAATTTATATTGAGATTAAAACCCAGAAAGCAAACTTAGTAATTTTGCTTACTACAAATATTTGCCCAAAATCAAATAATAATAAAAAATGGAAGGGCTTGTTAGTACTTTCACACGCAGGTTTGCAACTCTTTTATTTTTTATTTTTTTATTATTTTATTATTTTATTATTTTTTTAGTATTTTTTTAGTAAAAAAATGGAAGGGCTTTTTGGTACTTTCACACTGCACCATGTGCAACTCTTTTATTTTTTTTCGACAGTCACCATGTGGAACTCCGAACAGCAAAACCAAGCAAGTGGGTCATATGCATTTGTTTGATCTTTTGGTGAGAAGTGAGAACATCTATTAGGTTTGGAAAAGCTTTTGCGACTTTAGTGGAAAAGATCGCGACTTTAGTGGAAAAGAAAGAAATAATTTGAAAGCATTTCTCTATATAATATACATAAACACAAGAAAACATTTGTTGTCCAAAGTTGGAAAGGTCGCATACTTTAATATGGTAAAAGGTAATGTATGTTTGGAAAAGCCACGTGGTCAACCACGCAAGTCTCAATGACACGTAGTTTTCTTGATCAAAGAACAAATAGACAAAAGGCCTTCTCCTCTGCTTTTCTTTCTTCTCCGCTTCCCTGGTTGCAGATTTCAACATTTTTTTCTTCTCTGTCATCGTCTGCTATCCGCTTCAAACACCGATTTAAGGGTTTTTGTTGGTTTGGTTGTTTTGTTTTGTTTCTGTTGTCGATTTATCCATTGCTCTCGGTGTTAACGGTTGTTTTGATGCATTTATGCTCATTATTGGTTATTGATATCATGCTTAGTATTGTGTCTGCTTCAAGTAATAGTTTTTTATTTGTAAGTAGGTTGTGTCCGTGAAGATTAAAAAAAGTACAAGTCAAAGTTATGTATATATAATGGGCAATATTAATTGTAACTTATGAAAAAAAAAATTTATCTCAATAAATTTCTTCTTTGAATGAGGATATGCTGGCTCACACAATTACAAACATATGATTAATTAATTACTTAATTAAAAAATAAAGGATTAATCTCGTCCAAATGTCTGTTGGGAGGGCCAGCCCAAACTCTGTAATGTCCAAGTCCGAGAGGATTAGTTCCGTTCAAAGAAAAAAATGACACCTTCTGAGTGTCAAAAAATCGATAATAAAAAAAATTAATTACTTAGTCGTGTATCGACTCATTTGAAATCGACAAGTCAAATTGAATCAATCTAATATATTAAGTTTTGGTTCTAATTTTAGATTTTGATCCTTAATTACTAAACCAAAATATATATATAGGTAAAGTAAATGGATTATACTATTAATGTATCGATATTTTTTGTATGTGTATAAACTTAACATTAACTTTTATTCTCTAATGTAAGTCCTAGTTACATTTTGATAGTAATATAATTTTTATATTCTAATAAGATTAATAGGTCAAAAATAAAGAATTAATGTTTGAATTAAACATTATATAATAGAGCAGTTCAAACTGATAATGCCAAACTAAACCAAATAATTGATTTTTTTTTATTTTAAGTTAGGTATGGTTCGATTTAAAATATGAATAAATTAAGTTTAATCAGTCTCGATTTATATCTATAGTTAATCATGAAGACGAAGAAGAAATTAACTCAGTGATTACTAATAACTTAAACGGTTGAAAGTCTTTTTTTTATTATTATTTTACAAATACATTAATACATTAATTTGTAATATACACAATAAATAAATACCTTATTTTCTCAAATCAATGGAAAGGGGCAAGAGCCCCTTATGATGTAGGAGAAAGTTAAACCACGTAAATCATTATCTCTTCTTTGATCTTTTCTTGGATATGCTTCTTTCTTCATCTTAATTTAATAATAGTTTTATTATGAAAGTTTCGTGTTTAAGCCACTTTCCAAACATATTTGCTTATTTATTTTATTTATTAATTATATTTTGTTTTATTATAAATTAAGTTTCCGTGTCATGGTATATATAAGGAAGAGTGTTAATATATATTTATCTTCGCTTGATATATATAACTAGGCCTTTATTTGACATCTATAACTTTTACGTTGTATGATTTTTAACATAATATACATAGTGTTAATATGTATTTCAGGTATTATTTATATATGTATAATGTATAAATTTGTGAATGCAAACCGATCAAATCAAATCGAAGCAAACTAAATTAGTTGGGTTCAATTTTGTATTATGATCGGTTCGGTTTAGGTTTATAAAATATGTTTATTAAGGTTTGGTTCGGTTTCGATTTTAGATCAAAACCGAGCCACGCACGCATCTCTGTGTATATATATATATACATGGACATACATGTATACATAAAAGTATAAAACTAATTGGAGTCTCCGGTGGAATTTGTGGTCGTCACTCTGAATTTTTTAAGTGAAGAAGAGAAGAATTTGAATAAATTACAGCACTTGATTTGAAACTTATGTCAATAATATCAAAGAGAGTAATGTTGTCTCTTTTACATCTATAACAAGTTATTAATAATATTTCTTGTTTCAAAAAATGGTTTCTACATTTTTAATTTTTCTAAGTTGGTTTAAGAACTAATTCTACAATAAAAATATTAATCTATTGTGGTAATTTACAAACAACTTCTTACTTTTTAAACATTTTGTGACGAATTTCTTGTCTACACCATCTATGATTAATAGCTACATAGAATTTCTTCATTATTAATTTATGATGAAATTTTTTCTTTTTTTTGTTATATAAAAATGAGAATCAATTAATTTAACATAAGTGGATTGAGAGAGACTTCCTTTATGCCATTTGGCTTCTGTCCTGACTTACCCGTTGGCCTCTCTTTGGATGATAGAATAAACAAAAGATTGAAAATCACAATTGAAATTTCACTATTTTAACCGTATTAATGTTGTGGCCATAGTACAGCCGCTCGATAAAACATTGCCTTCATCACATTTCTATTCGATTTTGTGGAAACCTAATTCCAAGACAAATTCTATGGCTTGTGGGTTTTTTTTTCCGCTTCCACAGCTTTAGTGATGTCTCTATGGGCTTCATATTTTGTCAAATCATGATTCCTTTGTGGTCATGAATAATAATTCCAATTGCTACACCATTTCTATTCAAGGTTGTCACAGTTGATCTTGACTAGTCCCTCCACTAGTGGGTACGTCTCATCATCTTTTCTGTTGAGGGATCGAGGTTTGGACTTTTTATAAACTCTTCTAAAAACCTTTTAGCCTTGCCCATTTTTCTTGGCCTGTAAATTTTATTATTATTATTATTATTATTATTATTATTTTGTGTACTACAAAGCCTCGATAATGCATAAGAGCTTAATTTGCGGAAGAGCTCTTGGGTCCTCCATCTTCTCTACTTTTTAGGGTCTACTTTTCAAAATCAATATCTTGTCAAGAGTGCGCTCAAGCAACTACAATGGCAAATCATTGCGCATGAGAAGCGGGGGATCCACATATTGAAAAATAAAACTGGCATTTGATTAAAATAATAAAGTTTTACAATAATATAGCTTAAGGTAGCTGCCCAAAAAAAGGGGAAACATGCACCCCCTGAAATACCCTAAACTAATTTTTACATGATTCAGGCATGGTACACAAAAAAATATGTTTAAAACACCTCCACACTTGGATCCACTTTAAGCTCTTGAACATGTTAACAACAGGGTAAACTATCGCTTAGTAGGTTAAACAGATAATCTGTAATCTATGTTAATCGATAAAGATAATATAATAATCATTAAATCAAGTAAACACAACAATGAATAATACATGACAATAACAAGATCAAATATATTTGTTCGACAATAACATAATACACGGCTTCAGGCTTAATAATTGAGCTAACTTTCCCAGTTATAGTGAAACTACCATTTTCAATGGTAAATTGCTGTGATTAGTTGTGTTTAATAGTTAGAAACTGATCTTGGATGATTGGTGATGATGAATTACATAAATTGGAACACGGAATGGGTGAATTCTGGGTTTGGTGACGAGCACAAGTTTGGTACATTTGCTGGAAACTTAGAGTGTTGGGAATGTATTGGTAAGTTGTTTATTAATGAATTGTGATTCATTGGTGATCAATTGATTAAATGTTTATGGCTGGAATGCATATTTAAGTGTGTTGCAATGTTGAATTGCAAAGAATTGATGTGAAATGAGGATGAACACAAGTGAGGTGCTTGTGTAGTAATTGTCAAGTTGGTAACTTTGGCTAAGTATAGAGATTGTGGACTTAGGCAAAATCCTATATTTGTAAGTATTTTTAAATTTGTTCTTATGTATGGCATTGTATTAAATAAACTCTATTTTGATGAATTATGTGCATGTATGATTTCCATGTTGCATTGTCTAATTAATGCATTTAAACTCTTTGATTTTAACATCTAATATACTTGGACTTACTTGAAGTAAGGGAAGTATATGATCAATTTCAAGGAGGGAAGTTTGTGGACTAGACCTCGGAATAATTGAGAGGATGGTTTGTTAAGATGAATTTTCCCTATACATGCATAATAAGGATACAAATTCACTTACTTACCTGAGGGTGGGGATTTTATCTTTATGCATTGTATGATATGTATAGAGTGGGGAGCAATGTATTTGAATCATGTATTGATAATTACATTTGAATTGCATATGAGTTTACAATGATGATTTCAATGCCATGTTTTTGTATGAATGCATATATAATTCCATTATTAGATTACTCACTGAGCTTGCTGTAGCTCACCCCACTCCCTTTTTATTACAGGTGTCAATTACGAGGGTAAGAGTAAGGCTCCAGAGAATTGATTGAGCTTGTCTCTTTGCTATTGTGAGTATGTGTGCATAGGGAGATGGTTATATACTTTTGTTTTTAGTATATGTATATATATATATAACACTAAACTATTTTTAATGGTCAGTGAGATGTATGAGTGACAAAAATACATGTA
Organism: Paratinospora sagittata; assembly: GCA_035771175.1. Taxonomy (NCBI): domain Eukaryota; kingdom Viridiplantae; phylum Streptophyta; class Magnoliopsida; order Ranunculales; family Menispermaceae; genus Paratinospora; species Paratinospora sagittata. The sequence goes on along the minus strand of CM069611.1, from coordinate 15,495,265 downwards.
TAGGATGATGTATATGTTTCCGGGAGACATGAGATGTGTATAAGTCTTGTGAGAAAGAAAATGTTCTGTGTACATATATATGGATGGGTTTGACATGAATGATGATGGTTCATATGTTATATCGTATTTATTTATGTGATTTGATGAGATTATGAAATGGCTTCCAACACATATGAAATGCCTAGTGAGAGAACCTTGGTGAAGAAAGTTGCTGGAGTGCTTGAGCTTGGTCCGATGACTGCAACTTCGGCTCAGTTAGCCACATTGTCTAACCAAATAGCATCGATGCAAAGTGCACAACAACCATTCGTTGAGAGTGCAGCTGCAGCAAGCATGGGATACTTGGGTAAAGGAACTACTGAAGAGCAAGTAAATTATGTGAATAACCGGGGGTATAACTATAGGAGCAATGCTCAAGTCCCAAACCAATACCACCTGGGGATAAGGAATCATGAAAACTTCTCATATTCCAACACTAGGAATGTTTTGAACCCACCACCGGGTATGTTTGTGGCAGTATAAAAGAAAAAACCTTCTTTGGAAGAGCTTTTAAATGGGTATATAGAAAAATTTGAGGCGAAGCAAGATAGGACTGATTCAAGGATTGATAGCTTCGAAGTTTCAATGAAGAATATGGAAGTGCAAATTGGGCAACTTGCTTCAGCTATAAGTGCCCAACAAAGAGGTTCCTTCCCGAGCAACACCGAGGTGAACCCAAAGGAGCAATGTATGACCATCAAACTGAGAAGTGGTACAGAAGTTGAAAGTGGTTCTCTACCATCTATTCCCTCTTCATTATCTATGCCATCATCATTACCATCACCAATGCTAGAAGAAAAAAAAGAGGCGAAGAAGAATGACTGTGTTCCGGGTCGTAACACTTTTTCGGACAACCCGCCTATTCTTAAACCTCCGCTACCCTTTCCCCAAAGTTTTGCAAAGAAGAAGTTGGAGGATCAGTTTGCAAAATTCTTAGAGATTTTCAAGAAAACTCACATCAACATACATTTTGCAGATGCACTGGAGAAGATGCCTAATTATGCAAGATTCTTGAAGGATGTGATGATGAAAAAGAGGAAGTTAGAAGAATTTGAGACTGTCAAGCTTACAGAGGAATGCAGTGCCATCATACAGAAGAAGTTGCCCCATAAACTCAAGGATCCGGGGAGTTTTACTCTCCCTTGTGTCATTGGTTCTTCTTCTTTTAATAATGTGTTATGTGATCTAGGCGCTAGCATTAACTTAATGCCTCTGTACATTTTCAGGAAGTTTGGACTTGGTGAGTTGAAGCTCACCACAATCTCATTGCAACTAGCAGACAGATCAATCACTTATCCTTGAGAGATTATAGAGGATGTACTTGTGAAGGTGGAAAAACTCATCTTCCCGATGGATTCTGTAGTGCTGGATATGGAAGAAGAGGGAGATGTTCCTCATATACTTGGGCGGCCATTCCTTGCCACCGGGAGAGCTTTGATAGACAGGGAGCTTGGCGAGCTTACTTTGAGGGTGAACGAAGAAAAAATGATGTTCAACATTTATAAAACACCCAAAGCTCCCGGAAAAAGGAATAGTTGTCACCAGATAAATGTGAAGGGAGGAAGAGAAGACTGTTCTCTCCAGGCTTATGATAAGCCTACAAAGAAAGATGCCTTGAAGTGCTATAAGGAGAAATTGGAAAGTTCAGGTAACCCACCTCCCTTAGTGTGGACGGACCCCTATTGGCAACCACATGAAGAAGAAGATCACTTGCACCATCATTTAGGGGAGGTCAAGCATAAAAATGACAATCTACCTCGGGTAAAGAAGCAGCGGTTCAAGGAACACTTTGGCAAGGATCCAACAAATACTGAGGTGGTGCTTATTGATGAGCCACCTTGATGAGAGAAGTGAAAATCGGGCTGACGACTCTAAACCAAGCGCTGGATGGGAGGCAACCCATCGATTTATGCGTTCCTTATTTCTTTATTCATTTATTTCTTTAATTTTTTTTTAGTCGTTGTAGTATAGTTTTACGTTTCATACCTTGACAATTTTGTTTATCTTACCCTTTTCAAGTTCTAAAGCAAGTTAGGGGTCGTTTTGGAGCATTTTGGAGAGAGGAATGGTGTGCATCATGTGCCATCTTCACCCATTTGGGTTCAAGAGGTTTTCTAAACTCTTTTCTCTTCTCTATGCCTCTGTTTTTTCCTACTATTTCTTTGATAATTTTTGCATTGGGGACAATGCTTGCTTTATGTTTGGGGGGAGAATTTTGAATTTTTAGTCATGGTATGTTAGTTGATAATGCATTAATTTAGGCTAGATAGTCACATTCTTTTACAACTTAAGACTTACTTATGGAGCGCCAATGACAAGAGAACACTTTAGAGATATGAAACTATATGAGAATGTAGAGAGTTACATCTATGTCTGTGTGCTTGATCCACTATAGCTGGGAATTGTTGGAGAGACTTAACCATTTGTACATGGTTTTGATCATTAGATTAAGATTGTTTGAAATGGACCTTTGCTTGCTAAGTCATATTTTAGAGCTCTAGGGATTCTAGAACAAGTTTGATCACCACTTGAGGCGAAATCCTAGAAAATGCACTGAGGAAAATGATTTAGACCATGTTTAGAAAAGCTTGAACCAAATAGCCTACCCTATTATGTATTATATCCATAGTTCCCATTTTGAGCTGAATATCTCTTTCTTTGTTACCTCTGCATCATGAATTCTGAGCTTGTCATGTTTAAATTCCCTGTTTTTTGCAACCTATGTACCTTATACACTTGATCATGTTGGAGTGTTATTATGTGGAAAGAAGAACAATGGGGAATGAAAAAAATGAAAAAAGGGTGATAAAGAAGAAATTTTTAGTAAGTTTGCTTATGAATTGTATTGAAAGAAAGAAGAAGAAAAAGATAAGAAAAGAGTGTTACATCTATGTGTAAAAAGAAGCAAGTTTGGGGGTGTAGTATTCTATGAAAAAAAAGAGAAGTGAACAAAAGAATGGAGATTGAGTAAAAAAAAAAGTTGAATATTTGAAGTGGGTACATGTGTTTAAATTGGATTTTTGGTTCTAAATGTAATGTTGTAGATGTTTGTAATTGATCAAAATGTTTAGGGTGTTTTGAGCTATTTTTTTTTTAATTTTTCCCTACCTTTGAACCTTAGCCATGCATTAAAACCTATGAAAGACCTATTGATTTTGAATGGTGTGTGATCTACATTAGTGGAGAGTGGTGTGAAAGACTTGCCTATGGAATTCCAACCTAAATTATATAGTTTGAGATCCTACAACTAACACTTGCTTGCACTTGTTCATGACTTACATGATTACTTTGATGAGATTAGCTGTGTATTTATGTGTGTAAGAATCAAAGGTGAAACTTGGTTAGAGTTGGGTTGAAATTCTAGACAACTATGTACTCTTGAAATTCTTCCTAGAAATGAATACTCTTTTGGTGTGATCTTGGAGGACAGGTTTATGTTTATAACGTTGAGTTAAGTATTTAATTGTGCGAGGTTGTGACTGTAGAATGGTTATGATAATTATTAGTTTTAGTTTTGTTTTCCCTTTGCTCGGGACGATCAAAGTTTTAAGTTTGGGGGTATTTGATAGTTGCATATTTAGAAAGGTTATAAAGCATGTTTTAGGTGTGTTTTATGACATTTTATGCATTAGTTTGATAGGTTTATGTTAGTTTTAATGCATTTGTTAGCTTAGGATTAATTTGGTTTTTATTCATTATTTTAGTTCATTAGTTTATAATTTGATTTAATTTATGCTATAGTGAATTATTAACTTACTTTGCTTTGTTTTGTAGGTGTTTGGATGCATTAGTCATGGATTTGGATGAGAAGAACATGTACAAGAAGTGGCAAAGGAGAAGCTTGAAAAGCCCAAGTAGAAAAGAGGCAAAAATTGGCTAAGTCCACGAATCAGGAGAAAAATATAAGGTTCGAAGTGCCGCGGCGCTGCCCGCGGCGTTGGAATCAGTGAAAATCAGAGGCTCTTGGCGCTGTGGCGCCAGAAAAAGTTAACGCAACGCTAGAAATGTCTATCGGAGCCCCGCGAAGCTGAGCACCCCTATTGCGATTTGCGATTTTCTAGACTTTCTAATTTCGATTTCGGGACGACTAATGGGGCATATAATATATCAAATTTTAGGGTTTTAAAAGGGAAATACATTGGAGAAGAGAACAAGACGGTTCGAAGATGAAGAACGCGAAGATTCAACCTTATAGGAAAAAAATTGAAGTTCCAAGTTCTGCAGTTTGATATTATGTTTACTTTAGAGTTTTTCTCCATGTTTTGTGTTTTTATCATTCAAAGTATGAATTAATTTATTGTTTTAGAGAGGAGATGGATCCTAACCTAAATGTCATGGTTTGATTTTAGATTTTCCTTATTATTAATGAAATCTCCATAGTTTATTTATGATTCCATGCACTCAATGCTTTTGCATTATTGGCCACAAATCGAATGAACCTAGACTTGGAAGGCGACACTCGAGAGAGGGTTTTCGAGGTCGGATAAGGGGAATTATGACATGAAATAGTTGTAGAATTCGGGTTTCATGAGGTTGTAGGAAAATCATGAAACTTAATGGATTATTGAGAATTAGGGTTTTATCGAGAGATCGAATCATGTTCTTCATGATACTTTCTAATTCGGCACTCGAGAGAGGGAGTTAGAGACGTACGGATTTTGACCTATAGACTAAGAAATTGATTTGATAATAAGCGTGTCTAAGTTATATGCTTGAAGGTTAGGTGAAGTCAAGTCTCTAGATATTCTCATATATTTGATATTTCTCATGTTCTATTAGTTTGATTTGAATTTTAATTGTCTTTTAATTATTCAAACTCTACCATTTGATTAGCTAGATAAAGTTAGAAATTAATTGTGACGTCCTAAAAATTATTTCATCTAGCCCATTACCCAATTATATTTTGCCCAAACTCTATGTGTTTGCCTTGATATGTTTGGTGTTTGTTTGATGGTTGTTTAATATTTGTATATTTGATGCTTGATAATGTATATAAATATGTGCATTATAAATTGTATATGGTCATGTAAAATTAAAGTATAATGCATGTTTTATTATTTATGCATGAGCCCATTAAACCATGAATTGATATGGGTTAGGATTGATTGAATAAAGGATAAATGAGAATGAAAATTTGGTGTATTAAATGGATTGGACATTAAAATACATGGAAGCATGAGATTGGTTAAAGTACATGTGGTTGGTATGGGTAGTATGAGACCAACACATGTCAAGTTGGTGCATGAGAATGAAAAAGTGTCTCATGCCCCATTTCTCTTCTCCAACACATGTCAAGTTGGTGCATGAGAATGGACAAGTGTCCCATGCTCCGTTTCTCTTCTCCAACACATGTCAAGTTGGTGCATGAGAATGGACAAGTGTCTCATGCCCCATTTCTCCTCTCCAACACATGTCAAGTTAGTGCATGAGAGTGGACAAGTGTCCCATACCCTACTTCTCTTCTCCAAGGAAGTCCTAGAGAGTGAGATGAGTAGAGGGAAAGGAAAAAAGAAGAGAAAGGAAAGAAGAAGAGAAAGAAAGAGGAAGTTGCTTTGAGGGAAGTCTCAGTAACCTTTTCATCAAAGAGCTGGATCTTGGTATTAAATGGTCAGATTGAGTTCAAACTTTGTCAGAAAGTTAGTATCTTATGGGTATTCATTCTGGTCGGTGGAGATCTTGATTGGAGTTTTCGTTTGAAAGATATAACCTCCCAAACAAAGCAGGTCAGAAAGTCTAAATTTCTCGCGCGGTTTACATCAAACTAATAGATCTCCTAAATCTACCGTTGGATGGATATGATATTTGAGAAGGTGGTTCAAAACCGATCTTTCTGTATTATGAACGGTTGCGATGTTGGTGGTGTGATATAGTCATCTGAGTTCAGGTATTCGCAGCAGGAAAGGAGAAATTGTCTAATTAGAGACTTGTTCATCAAAGAGCCTTATATTTTCGATCCACCGTTGGATTGAGCTGATTTTTGGAAAAAAGGTTTGACTCTTAAGATACTTCAATCTGTACGGTTGATTTTGTGATTAAATATTTTTGTTGGTAGCTTTATACATCTGAACTGAATATTAAATGAAAAATTTGTAGGGTTGTTTGTATTAGACCTAAATTTAGAATATGAACTTAGACCTTTCCAAATAGCTTGCATGTCAACTATGTTGACCTAGTTTCCATTGTTGATGAACCCATGATGCAAAATCAGTGATATACATGGCTGAACATGCTGACCTAGTGTAAATCAGTAATATGACCTAAGTATGAAAATTCTCATATTTTAGGGCTTTTGATGCTTTTGGCCTAGAATCATTGAATTGATGCAATTTATGTCTAATTAAGCATGATTAGGGTTGATTATGCTACTGATTTGGTGGTTGTGACCATATCATGGGTTAGGCCTACTTGTGATCAAGTGACCCAATTTGGGCATGTTTATACCTAAGGAATTGAAAATCAGTATTTTTGATTAATTGAATGGTTTATGAATGAGAACTATGCATTAGAGGTCTAAGTCATGTGATTTGAGTTGAATGATGGGATTAGATGAGATTTAGGCCTATTGTCTATATGTGGGCTGATTTAGGGTTGATGTGTAATGTCTATGTGATTGAGTATAGAAATTGATGTATGGTTGGATATTGATGAATGTTTCAGGACCTTGATTGGGTTGATTCGGTTTGGTGTCCATGTGTGGTTAGATACTCTCGCGAGGCTTGGCTGTGAGTAGACTTCATTTATGATTATATCTTTTATGTCATCATATCACTTATATATATTGTATGTTGAAAGCATGAATGCGTCCTAATGTTTTGAATGATGCATTGATTTGAGAAAAACTTTTGACTTTGGTTGGGTCCATCTATCTGGCTAATAGGGAGACTTAACCTTGTCATAGGACGGTTTTAAAAAGAAAATATTTGGGGATGAGAACGGTACGGTGAAATATACGTGCACTAGTAACCCCAAATCAACAAGATTGGGGATGAGAACGGTACGGTGAAATAGACGTGTACTAGTAACCCCAATGCATGTCGAATGTGGATCCAAATTGATAAGTTTTTACTTGCATCGAACTTATTATAAATGCTTGATATCTATATGTTATGAGCTTTTAATCATGCTACACATTGACATGCATACATGATATTTATTGATGAATATTGATAGCATATTTGAATTCTATTCACTGGGCACCGTTGGCTCACCCTCATTTTCCTCTTTTAGGTCCTTCTGTCCTGAATAAGGGCAAAGGGGTAGGTATATCTTGAGGGCCTTGCTGGCGAGAGAATCCAAGGCCTCGATGTGAATTGAGAGGCATTTTGATTAAACTGTGTTTTAAATAATGATGTATTATATTTTGGACTATGTAATTATAACACTTACCACATTGTAGTATGGGTGAGTTGGGACTTGTTAGATAAACCATGTGGGCATATGACGGTTTTTTTTATACCCATAGTTTTGGACTTTACGTGTATGTCAATCTTGATGGACTATAGGGATTATGGTTTTATTTATGCTTCATTTTTATGGAGTATCTCTTGTCTTGGATGATTAATACGGTTGGTAGTTTTGTTTAGTACCTGTTTATATTATGTCGTTGTTTGGGATAAGGCTCGTAGGGTCTCAACCACCACACGAGGATTGAGGACTGGTTTGAGATGCCTACGCCGAGCGTCCCGCCCCGGCATTCCGCACGCCATTCCTAGCGGGGTTGGTGGTCCGGGGTACGGGGTCACCACATTAATGAAAACAGGATTTGGTGAGTGAAATAATCTCTGTGGATACGATAACCCGACTCACTATTGGTATATTATAACTTAACTATTCGTACACTTGCGAATTAGAATTTAACGCATCAACTATACTGATCTTACTTACAGGTGAGTATAAAACCCATTACAAACACCATTTTTTAGTTAGGAAAACTTTCCTGATTGACTCATAAGCCAATCAATGTACAAAATCAAGATTGAATGAAAATGGGGTTATTCTTACCAAACAAACCTCTAAAATTGCTTACAAATTGAAATGATTACATTCCTAGATCAAAATAAGCTAAGAGTAATGAAGAATGAGTTGAAGCTGAATATGAAAGGTTCTACTTGCTCTTTGATTGATGAAGATAAAAAATAAAGTTGTGAATCAAAGATGAAGTGCTCTTAAGTGAACTTTGAAAGATTGAAAACTTCCGTAAAATGGTTTCTCTCAAGCTTGGTTCAAAGATGAAATCTTAGGAGAAAAACTTTGAAAACTTGGAGAATAATTTTGATTTTTAAAAAATGTATTAAAAGTTGTCTTAAATGGTTTAAGATAGGTTTAAATTGTCCCGGAGCGAGGTGCAACAAATTTTTTTTTTGGGGGGGGTCGAGTGATCACTCCACTTGATCAGAGTCACACATACAGAAGCATAGTGACCCACATTAATAATAATACAATACAAATTATTAAGGAAAATACGATCATATTAAACATATAACGTTTGTTAATTATTACATTCCTGATACCAAAAAGTAACAAGGGCGAACCCCTACAAAAGTACCAAAATAACAAAAGAGGAGTAGTCAACCGATGCATTTAGAAGCCTAGAACCACCACCACCATCATCAAACCGGTCTAACAGGACCTGGAGAGAGTACATACACAAAAGTCCTTACATAGACCGGGTTTGGCCAAAACCCCTGGAATAAGTCCATTCGAACCCATCTTAATTCTCTGGAAAGATTAGCAACTGGGTGAGCTCAACAGCTCAGTGAGATCAAGCAGGGTTAACAAATCTTATATGCATAATAAAGAATACAGAACAACAGTCATCAAATAGTTATGCCACAACAATATAATCAAGCAATGATATGAATGCATCTTGGCCACACGGCATCACAGGCCAGGCACCATGCACTCAAAACCAGTGATCCGAGGCACCAGTAATATATCCAGCAACTAAGAAGTCTCATGAGTTCCAACGCTAATCTGGGTCTAGCGTAACGGCATGGCACCCAATAATAAACCCAGTGACAGCGTCAATATTCCGGGCCAGTATTGCACCCAATAATACATCATTTTTAATAGATAGCCTCATGCATGAAGTAAAGCATGGTAACAGATATGATGTATGATGCTATGTAATTCAGTATTAAATAGGTAAGAAATGCAAACCTAGCCTTCATTCCCCACCTTACACACTTGTAGTGTAATAGTTACATATTTAGATAGGATTTAAAGCAGGTTTTAGACCATATATTTAGGACATTTCATACATTATTGTCATGTGTTTATGTTAGTTTTAATGCATTTGATAGTTTAGGAATAAATTGGTTTTCATGCATTATTTTAGTTCAATAAGTTATAATTTGATTCATTATATGTTTGAGTGTGTTTTTTATTTGATTTGTTTTATTTTTTTTAGGTATTTAGATGTGTTAGTCATGTTTTTGGATGATGAAAATATGTTCTAGAAGTTGCCAAGGAGAAGCATGAAGAACCCAAGTCAGAAAGGAGGCAAAAATTGGCTAAGTCCACAAAATAGCACAAATTTCAACGTTCTGGGCGCCGCGGCGCCGTGGTGGTGAACAAAAAAGAGGATTTCAGCGTTTTGGGCGTCGTAGGGCCAGGCACGGCACTGCGGCGCTGTCCCTATTCACAGAATAGTATTTTTAGCAATTTTTACACACTTTCTAATTCAGATTTTGGACGACTTGGAGGCTTATAATATATCAAAATTTAGGGTTTTTCGAGAGGAAGACATGGGGAAAGAGAAGGGAGACGGCTGGAGCGAAGTGGAGAAGAGATTGACATTGAAGACCATTGAAAATCTTTACAACACTTTAGTTTGCTTTCTTTTGTCCGGATTCATGTTTAAACCATTATTGATTTTTTTCATTTCTTTAGTTATGAACTAAACCTCGTTTTCTAGAGGTGTAGGTTGATCCAAACTTGAGATTATGTCTTAGATTTTATTGTTATTTATTCTTAATGAAAGTTCTTAGTTTATTTATATTTTTCTGAGTGTAATGCTTTTGATCCCCTGATCAAGGATTAACTGATCATAGACTTGAGGTAGATGTTTCACAAGAGGCTACCTTGGGTCAGAATATGGAAAGTATAGCCTAGGTTATCGTGAGACTCACAAGGTGATCGAGACCCTTTGAAGTCGTTACGAGGAAATCATAGAACTTAGTGAGTTGTTGTTGTCTTTGGTTTTCATCGAAAAAGTTAAACCAAAGCAACAAGAATATGCTATAATCAATGCTTCGAAAGAGGCGATTAGAAAGGTTAGGATTTTCGATTTATAGGCTAAGGACTGGATTTAATAATAATATATTTATATAGACATAGTTGAGAGTGAGGTGACATCGAACCTCTAGACCAGTCTATCACTGTTTTCCTATTCAATTTACATTGCTTGTTAGTTAGTATTTAATTGCTTTAATTGCTACTTTAATCACTCCATCATTCGATTTTGATTTTCTGGATAAAATTAGGGTTAAAACACGATAGATAGTGTAGTAGATATCCCTGAGGACGATACCCGATTTCTCATCGGAATATATTATAACTTAGCAACCATTCACTTGCGATTTGCATGCAACATAGTGGCGTAGCGCTTTCTTTTAACTTCTTGAAGTGTGCAGGGATGCAAGATATCGCAAAAAGTCGAAGAAGAGCGAGAGAGTTCGGCGATTTGAACTGAGGGGGGGTCGTCCTTATTTATCAGATGGCCCCGTCCCCTCAAGGGGCTGGCCCTCATGGGGACGGCCCTTCCCTTGGGACCGTCCCACCATGGGGGTCTACCTCTCTCTCTTTGGGGGTTTTACCACTTATTGGAATTACACGTTGAGGGTTTTCAAGCGGTTTCCCTAGTTTCTACAGTAGAAAAAGTAGGGGGGTGTTATAGTCCCCCCTCCTTAAAAGAATTTCGTCCTCGAAATTTAAATAAGTCGGGATGTTTTTGGAATTTTTTTTGTCATGTAAGAAAATACGACTATTCATCATCTGATATATCAATGATCTCAATGTCCATGTTACTATCCGCACGGCTTGGTGATCTTGTATCGCGTTCGCCACGCGGGTTGTTGGGCCCGCATACTGTACTTTGAGCAGTAGAATCTCCAGAATGAGCCGGGGTAGGAAAATGGATTGAATCCGACTCCATTCTTTCCTGATCTGATAATTCAGAAAGAGAAGGTGGCGTTGGGATGCGTCGTAGTGGTCGTGGTAGAAAACCCGGTCATTGAGACGGTGGCCTAACCCGCCTGCTAGACTGAGTTGGTGATTGCCAGGTTTGCCAATTAGACGGTCCATCGTTATCTAGTGCTGGCACCCCTGGAAACCTGGGAAAGACTGTGACCAGATTCCACGTTGGCGTGGTGCGGGGGTTCTAAAAAGAGGGCAATGGTTGTCATACTGATTTTCGAGCGGTCTGGCAAAACCACATACCCACTGAACGCATACCTGTAATGTTTTCATCTTCTAGGTCGGAAATCCCAAAACGTGCTGGAACATATCTTGTTGGATTGTGTATTAGGGTTTAGATTTGTGGCATTTCAGCAAATTGTGACCTCGTAGGGGATGTAGACTGGGAGTAATAGTCAGTGGAAGGACTCAAGTCTGAAGGGATTGAACTTATGTCATCACTCCTTCAATACTCATATTTATATCCTGATTTGAATTCTCGTTATATTCAGATGGTTTAGAACTGTAATTGTAATCGTCACACATCTGTGCCAAAATCAAAAGAAGAAAACCTAAGAGCATAGAATAAGAACAGGAAGTATTTTATTAATATGTAAACATGCAAGTCCTATACAAACAAGTAAGGGTATTTTTGCTTGATATCTTGTTCTAATTCCCATGTTACTTCTTCTATTCCGTGATGGTTCCAGAGGATTTTTACTAACGAGATGTTCTTGTTTCTCAAGTCTTGTATCTTTCTGCCCAAGATTTGCACAGGATATTCCTTATACTTATTTCCTTCCTCAATTTCAACGTCAAAGGATGGCATGATGTGTGAAGGATCATGAAGATATTTCTTGAGCATGGATACATGAAACACGCTGTGTACCTTGGACATAGATTGTGGTAAAAACACACGGTACGCAAACTTGCAGACTCGCTGAATAATTAGAAATGGTCCGATAAACCTTGGAGATAGTTTTCCTTTGACTCCAAATCTTTTTACAACTTTAAATGGTTGGACCTTTAAGAGAACCGAGTTGCCAACTTGAAATTCTAGAGGTTTTCGTCTCTTGTCTACGTAACTTTTGTGTCTGCTTTGGGCAGTATAGAGTCATTCTTTAACAAGCTTTATTTTCTCAGTGGTTTCTCGGATGAGATCTAGACCAAGCTATAGTCGATTAGACATATCTACCCAACACAAAGGTCACCTACATGGTCGTCCGTATAGTGCTAAATGTAGGTATTTTGTCCATCCATCATTAAAATCTAGGTCACAACAATGTAGCATGTCTTCCAGAATTTGGATAAGCCGCTCAGACTGTCCATCCACTTGGGGATAAAAGGTAGTACTCATCAGAAATTTTGTACCTAACCTGGCGTGGAAGCTTTGCCAAAACTTGGATGTAAATCTAGGTTCTCAATCACAGACGATGGTGAGTAGAATCCCATGCAGTCTAATGATCTCTCATTCATAGATTTCGGCTAACTTTGTTGGAGTATTGGTGAGTTTAATTGGTATAAAATGTGCAGCTTTGGTTAACCGATTAACAATTACCCAGACGGTGTCCTGACCCATGACATTTTTGGGTAATGCTGACACAAAATCCATGGAAATATTATCCCATTTTCATTCCCTTATAGAAAGTTGTTGTAACAGACCAGAGGGGAGCCTGCGATCGGCTTTTACTTGTTGACAAGTAAGGCACTTGGCCACGAATTATACTATGGCCTTTTTCATTCCATTAAACCAGAATTGCCTTCTCATGTCCTTATACATTTTGTCTCCCCCTGGATGCATAAAGAAACTCGATTTGTGGCACTCATTCATCAGGTCCTGCCTAAGTTCTGGATCTTGAGCTACACACAACTTTCCTTTATATAATACCACACCATCAGAAGTGAGAGACCATTGATGTAGAGCTTGGTTTTGCTGAACGAGCTTGGTTATTTGTATAAGCTCATCATCCTTGGCTTGTGCAACGACTATTTTCTTAATGAGGTCGGAGTGGGTAGTGAATTGGGCAAGTCTAACTGCATTTTCATAATTCTGAAACTACAAGTTATACTTTTCCAGCTCATAGGACAACTTGCCCATTTCAAAATTTACTGTGCAGGCAGAGACATATGACTTTCTGCTAAGGGCATCAACCACCACATTGGCTTTGCCTGGATGATATTTAAGTTCAAAGTCATAGTCTTTGATGAACTCGAGCCATCGCCTCTATCGAAGATTTAAGTCTTTCTGAGTATAAATATACTGAAGACTTTTATGGTCAGAGAAAACTTCGAATCGTTCCCCGTACAAGTAATGTCGGCAAATTTTTAAGGGGAATACTACTGCCGCGAGTTCTAAATCACGAGTCAGATAATTTACCTCATGAATTTTCAACTGCCGAGAGGCATAGGCCACGACACAATCTTCTTGCATTAGAACAACTCCAAGTCCTTGAAGCGATGCATCCGTGTATAGTGTGAAGCCAACCTCATCCTTTGGTGTGGTCAGAACAGGTGCTGAAGTAAGCCTTTTCTTGAATTCTTGAAAGGCTAATTCACAGGCTTCACTCCAAATAAAAAGCATGTCTTTCCGGGTCAGACGAGTGATTGGTTCAGTAAGTTTGGAAAAATCCTTGATGAACCGTCTGTAATATCCGGCTAATCCGAGGAAGCTCCTAATTTCTGTAGCATTAGTTGGTTGTTTCCAACTATGTACGACTTCTACCTTGGCTGGATCTACTTCGATACCATCATGGGACACGACATGACTGAGGAACTTAACCTTAGTCATCCAGAATTCACACTTGCTGAACTTGGCGTACAACTCATGTTGTTGAAGGGTACTAAGTACAGTTCACAAGTGTTCATCGTGGAGTTCCTCTGTGGGAGAGTATATCAGTATGTCGTCGACAAACACAACGACAAAGCAATCCAGGTATGGTCTGAAAATGCGGTTCATTAAATCCATGAATGTCGCAGGTGCATTTGAAAGGCCAAATGGCGTTACAATGAATTCGTAATGACCATATCTGGTTCGAAAAGCTTTTTTTGGGATGTCTTCTTCCTTAACCCGAAGTTGGTGATACCCCGAGCGAAGGTCAATTTTTGAAAAGAACCTTGCTCCTCTTAATTGATCGAACAAATCTTCTATTCGAGGTAATGGGTATTTGTTCTTAATAGTAACTTTGTTCAGTTTTCTATAGTCGATGCAGAGTCAAAGCGAACTGTCCTTTTTTTTGACAAAAAGAACTGGAGCACCCCATGGTGACGTGCTCTTTCTTATAAATCCCAGCTTCTCTAATTCTTTAAACTGCTTATCCAGTTCGACTAATTCTACATTAGGCATGCAGTAGTGTGAAATGTAGATAGGTTCCGTACCAGGAATCAACTTAATTTTGAAGTCGAATTCCCGAGGAGAAGGGAGTCCTAGATGCTCGTCTAAGAATACCCTTGGATATTCACGAACAACTGGAATATCTTTTAAGCTGGGAGGATGACTAGACACTATACTTTCTTCCTCATCCCGATCAAGTATGGAAAAAGCTTGCATCTGAGATCTTATAAGGTACACGGTAGAATGATGAATGTGTCCATGGGCTCCTTGGACTTGCAGGTTATCACCGTTAGGCAATGTTAGTCGAACTTACTTCTTCTGACAATCTATTTGAGCATGTAAAGGTGTTAACCAGTCCATATCTAAGATAATATCAAAATCAGAGAAATCCATTACTAGGAGGCTCGCTACCAATTGATGATCCAATATTGTAAGTTCACAATTGAAACATATTTGATTTATTTCTGTACCCGATCCTATTGGAGTGGATACCCGAATTATAACAGGAGTAGCCTTTGGTTGGAGCCCTAATTTTCTAAAGTACTTGGGAAGTAATAAAAGAATGCGTAGAACCCGAATCGAATAAGACATGTACTAGCATGTTAAGAAAAACAAAGGTACCTTTCACCACATTATTTTCCAACATCGGTCGTTCAACAACGGCGTAGGCTTGTCCTTGCTGCCTAGGGCCTTGTTGTCTGGGTGGTGGTAGAGCCATTGGGGCTGCTTGCTGAATTGGTGCAGTAGGAGCCTTGGGTTGGCCAGGGGCTAGGAGAGGACAATTTGGTTGAACGTGACCTACCCAGCCACAGTTGTGGCACACACGATCTAAATCTTGTGGTTGTTGTTTTGGAGGAGGTGGTGAAAATCGTCGGTTATTGTCGTTTCTTTGGCCTGTTTGGTTTTGGCGATTTTGAGAATTCCTTTGGAAATTTTGATGTGCTGGAGCAAGTGGAGCGAACTAGAACCGAGGGTTTTGGGGGTTGCCCATGTTGGGGTGAGCGTTTTGATTTGGCTGCTAGGGTTTCTTTCCACCAGACTGTTGTGCTGGCGCAATGACTCATTTTCTCCAATTGCACCACCGTTTTTGCTCAAGCTTCTCTTGCTCATAATTTATTGCCTTATTTACCAATTTCCTAAAGTTGTCAAGTTCCAAGAAGGCAAGGGCTTGCCTAATGTCTGGTCTCGATCCATTGAAAAACTTTTCAGCTTTGTCCCTCTCAGTGGTGATGGTAGAGAGAGAGAAAATTGAAAGCTCTGTGAACTTGGTTGCGTATTCCCGGACTGTCATACTTCATTGGAACAGTCCAGTGAATTCCTGCCTCTTCTTTCTCTTGACAGCGTTTGAAAAATACTCATTGATGAATTCAACTTCAAATTGTTGTCATGTCATGATACTGACATTTACTTGAAGGTCTCCCTTAACAATTTTCCGCTAGGTGTTGGCATTTCCAACTAACTGGTAAACAGCAAGAGGAATTTTTCTTTCTTCGGACGCTCTCATTGCCTCGAGCGCCTTGTGTGTTTCTTCGAGCGCCTTGCGTGTTTCTTCGAGCCACTTATAGGCTTCGTCGAAATCAGGCTTTCAATCGAAAGTGATGGGTTGTAGTCGTTTGTACTTGGTAATTTGATTGGTCATCTGATCCATATTCTGCTTTGTCGATGCTACTTGCGGCTGGGGGACTGCAGTTTGCTGATCAGCAACGCTCTGGACTGAACCTCTCATTGATGCCTTCATATATTCAGCAAAGCCTTGAAAGAATTGCTCCATGCTAAATGGTATGGCTACACCATTGGAAGGAGCTACAACAGTTGGTTTGGCTGTCGGGGCATTATCGTTGTCATTCATTGCTTGTTCTGATGTAGGGGGAGTGGGTTCAGATCGACCCTCCTCTTGCGGCTGCATGAATACAGACGCTTGTCGAGAGAAGCTAAGGTCGTGTTGTCTTTTTGTTTGTACCGGCATTGTCTCCAGATTTGCTTGATATTAGCACAAAATGTGTAGCATAAATTCTAAAGACGTCAGGAGGATTGATTCGTGATGTAGTGCTCATGCAAAGTTCTTGAGTGACATGTTATAGGTTTTAACCTCCTAGTTTTCTAGGCTAGGTAACAGGGAAAATAAGGAGCCTTGGAGCACCGTGGCACTGTACTTTTTAGGTTGGTCTGAAAACAAAACCAAGAGTGTGATTTGTAATGTTTTTAAAGACTAGTATAGTAGTATTTGTATTTTTAAAATGCATTTAAAAACAATTTCCTGTCTATTTGTGAGAATAGCTACATTATTGAATACCAGTACATGCCACAGATATTTCCTTGACCTTTTCCTCATGTTGTCACCTACAGCTACATGTCGCAATTCCCTTGCACTTGTTATACTATGCCCACCTATCACCAAGACCTGACGATTCTTATTATCGTCCAAATTCATACGTCCCATTCCGCATGAATTTGGTGATAAGAGACGTGGTCCAATCAAGGGGATCTGTGCGCGGACTTTTGCAGATTCCTGTGAAAACCGTCTACCATTATTATCCTTCAAGTTCTCACATCCCATACTATGTGAACTTGACGATACTAACGGTAAGTCGAACTTCCGCCATGTACTACTACACAGCAGGTCTGTAGGTTACCTCGTCTCGCGTTTTCGTCCGTACTTGTGTGAGTTTGTTATGTCCCATACCACGTCAAACCCATTAATAGTTAAGAAACTCACTGGACAAGTGGGCCTACCACAGATAGTTTAGCACACAACATCACATAACGAGTATTATGAGCCGAAAATTCAGCATGAAGTTTTCTTTTTGTGTTTTTTTTTTTAACAAAAGTTTACAAACTATTTCAACTACTACAAGGATATAGATATTAACTTCAAAATACTTCAATCTACTACGAAGCTATGTTAGACTACTGAAAACTTAAACACATATATATTATGAGTAAACTATTAAGGAGGTGCAAGATCAAAATTAAAATTTTCAGTTGAGAATTGAGATACCGACTCTTCCATGGTGGGAGAGAATAAAAGAGTTTCCATAACTTGCCCAACAAATGTTGGGTTAGGAAACGAAAAGGCCCCAATGTTGAGGTTAAGATTCACCGACGAGTTTTGTGCCTGTTGGGAGGATTGTCCAAAGTCTCTTTCACCTGAAATCGGAGGAGCAATCTGTGGTAGTACGGCGTAGCATTCTTCATGCCACTTCAGCAGTGAGTCAATAGCCTCTTGATGTTCTCTGAGGCTGCGATTTTGTACTTCAAACTGGTCTCTCATGTCTTTCCTTATTCGTTCCTTGGTCGCCAGTATCATTTCTCGCATTTGATCCACAAGTTGTTGTTGGTTACCGGTAGTGGTTTCTTGTGTTGTGGATGGAGAAACGTATTTTTTCATAGGAGGGTTCGTTTCCTCTTCCGGAATATCGGAGAAATCAAGGTCAAAATCCTTAAGGTCTTCTAAAGAAGTGTCTTCCTCTATGTCAGGAAAATCCTCCCACTCGGTTGGCCTATTTCCTCACCTTTTAACTGCACGACTTTCCTTGGGTCCACTTGAGTTTACCACACTTACGTTGATGTCACCGTACAAGGGAGATGTTATCTCGGTTGGGCTAGGAAAAACTCCGAAATGACGGAACACTTTGTTTAATAGTGCTCCATATAGAAGACATTTTCGTTCCTAAGTACAGTATGCCATGTGACGCAAAATGATATAAGGAAGATTCACATGAATTTCCTTTATCAAATAGTATGCCAAAAAACATTGAGGACGTGTGGTAGTAGATCTTTTTCTAGGTTGGGGCAAAATGTTTGACATGATCACTTGCATGAGAGGATTATACCTCTCTTTAATGTCACTGGTCTTGATCCTAGTAATCATGTACTCAGTCTGAGAAGTAAGACACCTAAACATGTGTCGAGAGTTTGGGACACCACTTAACCTGCCTTTGGTCATGTAAAAATAACAAAGTGGTCCCCTCTCAGGATTTTTAAAACTTCGGACAATATTACAGATGTAAGGGTGATGTCAACACCATTCACCTTTGTAGTGATGGTGAAAGTATATTGGTTTGTGACGGTCAAATTTTGGTAAAATGAGATAACACAAGACTGAAAAACGCACCTTTCTAGATTGATGACTGGTGTCCAACCTAAGACTGCAAATTTTTCATGGAGTATAGGGTAGTATGCATCAGGTAAAACTACTAGTTTTCCCGTCTGAATTAGAATTGAAGGGAAGGATCTGAAGCGAGGAGGTTGAGAACTTTCCCCTTTAACGTTCTTCTTTGATCTTTGTTCCATCAAGTTTTTGTTTGAAGATAGAAACTTAGATAGAAAATAGCTAAGAAGGTAAGAATACAAGAGATGTGAGAAGGGTAAGTGAAGAAAACTCTCTTCTTCATTTCTGTTTATAGAAAAATATGGACGGGGGTTTGCTTAAGAAAACAAAAAGGGGGTGGCCCAGCCCCACCTGGCCGGCACCCGGTCCGCAAATATTGTATTATTTGAAAATACCAGTGGGCAATGTCCAAGACCATGCTCTGATACCAAATAATCTGTCACACCCCGTCCCATCGGCCAGGAGCGAGGTGCAACAGATTAAGGGGGGGTCGAATGTTCACTCCACTCGATCAGAGTCGCACATATATAAGTATAGTGGCCCACATTAACAATAGTACAATACAAATTATTAAGGAAAATACGATTATATTAAACATATAACGTTTGTTAATTATTACATTCTTGATACCAAAAAGTTGTCAAAAGGTAACAAGGGCGAACCCCTACAAAAGTACCAAAATAACAAAAGAGGAGTAGTCAACTGAGGCATTTAGAAGCCTACAACCACCACCACCAACATCAGACCGGCCTAACAGGACCTGGAGAGAGTATATACACAAAAGTCAATACATAGATCGGGTTTGGCCAAAACCCCTGGAATAAGTCCATTCGAACCCATCTTAATTCCCTGGAAAGATTAGCAACGGGGTGAGCTCAACAGCTCAGTGAGATCAAGTAGGGTTAACAAATCTTACATGCATAATAAAGAATACATAACAACAATACAATCAAGCAATGATATGAATGCATCTTGGTCACACGGCATCACAGGCCAGGCATCATGCACTCGAAACCTGTGATCCGAGACACCAATAATATATCCAACAACTGAGAGGTCTCACGAGTTCCAGTGCTAATCCGAGTCCTGCGTAATGACATGACACCCAATAATAAATCCAGTGACAACGTCACTATTCCAGGCCAGTATTGCACCCAATAATACATCTTTTATTCTAGGCCAATATTGCATCTAATAATACATCATTTTTAATAGATAGCCTCATGCATGAAGTGAAGCATGGTAACAGATATGATGCATGATGTTATGTAATTCAGTATTAAACAGGTAAGAAATGTATACCTAGCCTTCATTCCCCACCTTACACATTTGTAGTGGCGTAGCGCTTTCTTTTAACTTCTTGAAGTGTGCAGGGACACAAGATATCGCAAAACGTCGAAGGAGAGTGACAAGGGCGAGAGAGTTCGGCAGTTTGAACTGGGAGGGGTCGTCCTTATTTATAGGATGGCCCCGTCCCCTCAAGGGGCTGGCCCCCTATGGGGACGACCCTTCCCTTAGGACTGTCCCACTATGGGGGTCTACCTCTCTCTCCTTGGGGGCTTTTACCACTTATTGAAATTACACGTAGAGGGTTTTCAAGTGGTTGCACTAGTTTCTACAGTAGAAAAAGTGGGGGGTGTTACATAAATAGTATTAGGGTTTGAAAACCCTAATTTGCCACTTTTAGTCTAGGTTCAATGTACTTAGGGACTTGTGCCAATGATTGCAACAAATCGTTTTTGTCATTCATGCTCGAAATGACCATTCTGCTCTAAAATAAAGAAACACATTCCTAAAGGTGGGAAAGCATTCTAGCAAATGAAATACACAAAATGGTTCATTCTACCAGAAATCATGGAACCACGTTTCCTTAAATAGGAATGCGTTTCTGAGCATTTACATACATTCTGTGCAAAAAGTCTGGAACGCATTTCTGGCTATGGAATGTGAAAATGCACATTTTGCCTAGAAACATGGAAACAAGTTTCTCTATGAAGGAACACATTTCTGCCTGAAAGACTGATTTTGTCACTTGGCTAGGTGAGAACTCATTTTTTTCAATGGTAAAGTGTTTCTAGTACTTGAGTTTTTCAAAAATCGATTTTCTTTAAAAATCCAAGTTCAAAATTAGTTCTTTTTAAATATTTTGACTCAAATACATTTGAAATGAAATATAGAAAGCATAATTGGTATTCAAAACTATTTTAAAGTAAATTCTAGAACTTTAGTCAAAATCTTGACTTTTCTCAAAATGGGTTGACTTCAAAAACATTTTGACTTAGAAACTTTGAATGCATGCAAAAACATTTGGCTAACTGATCTAGTAAAGATTCTACAACCTTACAATGATTTAAGCAATTACAAAAAAAAAAAAAAAACAGAATGAATCTTAAACTCTTTTTCCTTAATCATCTTTATACATTAACTTTGACTTTGATTTTGACCTTAAGAATTATTCGAGTTATATTGAAACATTCAATCAAAATGATTAGATATATTGGAATATTGTATGTAATCATCAAAATACATAAGGATAGAGGTCACTAAACCAACATGTACAAATCAAGGTGCAACATTTGGCTAAGCATGGTCAATGCCGAGCGGCAACAAGACTCATATGTGCCGAGCAGCAACAAGACTCATAAGATGTGATAGATATCAATTCTGAGAATTAAGGTGCATGCATACAATGGAGGTTAAGGTGAGCACTCCAAATGTTGAACCATAATATGAAGGGTCTTTGGAAGTCATCGTAGGTTCCTCATGTATGCATTCGAGCAAGTGAATATATATATATATATATATATGATATAATGAGCAAACGCATAGTAACTTTATGGAATAACTTTTAGCATGCAAACTTATGTCTTCATCTCAACTTAAAGATACAAAAGTTTTCACGTTGGAGAAAAATCAACACTTCACTCCAAATCCACCAATGGCAAGTGAAGGGTGGTCCCCCTAAAGGCTCGTGCCTCGTCCTTACCATGACTTCCCTTTTTAGGCTTTAGTGTGGTTATTTGTCTTAATAGTCTAATCCATGAGGTATTACGCTTTTTGTCTATGGTCCTCAATCACATATGGTAAATGAACAATTTATTTTTAATGTATATAAGGAAAACTTTTAGTTACAAAACTTGTAAAAAATTATCAAAACAATTTTGTAACCCACGTGATGAGTGCGTATTTTCTAAGAATATAATTTAAAAGAATAAAATTAAGGGTATTTTGTACAAATATAATTTAAAAGAATAATTAAACAAATTTTAAAAATATCAAACTTTTATTATCTAAAGAAAATCTGATTTTATTAAATTGTATTTTCTACACATCCAACCCCATTTAAAAAAGAACAAACAATTATAAACATTTATTTAGAAAAAAAAACATTTATTATACGTATTTTAACAAAAAATTTTGATTATAAATATAACCAAACTGATATTTATAATAATTCTTAAACAAAAAAAATATATGTAGATGAATAATTAGTAATCTCACATAAACAAATACAAATAGAAAATACATCATAACAATAATGTATAATAATATTTATTTCAAATAAATTGTGATGTACTGTTGAATATTTTGAAATCTTATGTATTTTTTATGTTGAATATTTTGATGTAGTTTGTAGAGATGTAAAAGTAAGAGTCAATAGAGCATGAAATGTGCCACATGTCCAAACATGAATGAAATAAGGGAGAGGACAAATTGGTTTTGAGGGAGAGACTATCGCTCAGTGATATAGAGTGAATCGCTGCCCGCCTAAAAGTAGATAGTTGTTAGTATTAGTATATCACTATTACTAAATTAATTATGTTTTCTTTTTCAATGATATTGTTTTATAAGATTTGGTTGTAATCTTATTTAAATATTACAGTGGACATTAATTCACTACTTGTTAGCGTTGACAAAATTTGTACATAAAATTTTTATAAAATTAACTATAATTTACCTAGAGTTCATTTTATATACACACATGAGTTGTAGATGTATCATAACTTTTTTTTTATTGTAAAAGTATGTGATAAGTTCATAAAAATGTGTATTTTTATACTTAAAAATATTATTTAAGGTTAGAAAAATTAGAAAAAATGTTAGAAATAGTTAAGAAAAATAAGAAATAGGAGAAAATAGAGTTTTTATAATTTTTAGGTCATTTTAGGTATTTTTTAGTCAAGTTCTCAATAAATTAAAATTAAAACTTATAGGAAAATTATATAAATGAAATAAAGTGTCTAAATAGGTTAATAAGAATCCAAAATTAGGTTTTAAAAATAAGTTTAAATAAACAAAATAGAATAGGCAAGTTAGGTTCTGTTGAAAGTTCATTATAATGTCTGTTTAGGTATGAAGTTGTTTAAGCCAAGTTGCATCATAGTGCATTTTAGGTCAAATTTCATATTAGAATAGGTTTTATATATGTTTGTAGGATATTTGAGTTTTTTTTAATAGGTTATACACTTCCATTTAGGTTGACTTGATGAAATTAGAGTTTTTAGAGTCAATTTTGTTTCGATTAGGGTTCTAGGCTAGTCGGACCCACATAAAATTGTGAAACTTGATAAGAAAGGTCTCAAACTCATTTTGATGGTTCTAATATTTGTTTTCTAGTATTTTGAATCTTATTTTCAGGTTTTTCAAAGGTTGAAAATGTTCCAAGTTGCTTGATTGAACTGAGGCTTACAAATTTGCTCCGGCAGAGATACACTGGATCATAGTTGATACAAAAGGCTCAAAGTTTTCACTATCCATCTCATATACCAATAGAAAGAGATCGAAGAGACCTTTTGAAAAAGCCTAAGATCACCTCAGTTCGTTCATTTGCCCCAGTTTCAGACTATTCCAGTATTTGTCCAGTTTAAGATGAATGAGCAGGGACGTTCCTATTTTTTAGGAGAGGACGTTCCAACATGTTTAAGGCCTTCTTTGAAACTCAATTGAAGCTTTTGAAGTCCAATGAAGCCTGACAAAGTCCAAGGATACTATCTAACGAAGTCCAAGATGTGAAAGCCCAAAAAGAAGAGAAAGCCTTCATATCGCCACATCATTAAGTTTATCCTTAGGAGAATTTTTCTCCAACTTAATGGGAATGAAATTGAGTCCCCTAGTGGCTTTAAAGTGTAATTCTAGGCTAGATAAGGATTTAGATTTATTTGATAAGCATCCAAGGATCTTAGGATGGATTTTCACACATCCTATAGTTGTAAATAGTTGCAAATATGCTAGAATTGGGAAGTCTTATGCCTACATATAGGAGGTATGGGGGGAGCACGAAAATTATCTCTTCTCCTCCTAATCTTCATTCTAGTTTTGTGTTTTTTCTTATGGGAGATCAAGGTCGTGGGTGTTTCTAATTTAATCAAGGCCAAAGTAGAATGATCTACTTTATTGAAAAAAAAATAGAGGTATGTTATATTTGAATACCACCATTGTTTCATTATTCCATAACATCAAATTTATGGAATTAACTTTGTAACCATTTGAATTGACTTTGTAACCAATGAAATCAGTTTTGTAACCATTAGATATTTATTTGAAGATAAGATTGTTGGTCACCCTAAAGAGGGGGTGAATTGGGTGACTTAGCCAATTTGATTAATTTTAATTTTTCTTATGTTACTCTTATGTGATCCTTATATTTGTTGAGGCATTTAATCAAATAAATTATCTACAATAATAAAGTGCAAAAATTAAATGCTAAGACACAAGAATTTTTACATGGTTCGAAAATCTAATTTCCTACATCCACACCTAGAGAAAACTTCTCTAGGTTTTCACTATCTCAGATTCACTTACCGGTGTGAATCAAACTGCTACAATTGTCATTTTACAGGTTCAAGACAAACCTATCCTTTTACTGACTAAGGATGAACCGTCTACTTCCTTTTGCGGGATAAGGAAGAACCTAATATCTTTTATTGGGCTAAGGTTGAACCGTCTACTTCCTTTTGTGAGATAAGGAAGAACCTAATATCTTTTCACCGGGCTAAGGATGAACCACTTGTTCCTTTTTATGGGCAAAGGAAAAGTCGAGTTCTTTTTCACGGGCTAAAGAAGAACCACTTGACCATTTTCAAGAGAAAGGGTGAAACTAAACCTAGATTCCAACATAGGAATCCTAAGTGACCTAAATTATAAATGTTTGTTCCAAATCCTTGGAATAATTACAATGAAGAGTAGGATATTATAATTTCATTCTATAGAAGATATGAAATTAAAGCTCATGGAATGGGAAACACTTACAACCATATACCTTTCATGTATCTATATTGCTCAATTGAAGGTTGTTGAAAAACGTGCATGATTAATTCAAATGTTGATGCTCCAAATCACCAAGATGATTTTTCACTCAAACGCTCTCTTTAGGTGTTTTGAAAATGAGAAAAGATGGAAGATATAGGTTAAACTCATTCTCTCATTTTCTCTCAAAACACTTAAATTCCAGGAAAATTTTGGATTTAAAAACAAGCACACAATTTCTCTAAGAATCAAACTTGGTTTCTCTCAAAAGAAGATTTCATATTGAAGCTTGAAGAGAAAACCCAAAAGAGATATATTGAAAAATATTTTTAAAAACATTTGAACACTTATTGAAAACAATTTGGACACTTGAATGATTTTTCTCAAAACCAATTTGAAAAAGATTTTATAGAAACTTGGATTTTCTTTTTGAAAATAAGAAGAACAAAAACATTAACACAAGTTTCAAAAACACTAAGTATTTGAAGTCTCTCAAAATGATCTTCTCAAAGATTGAAGATGAAGGCTCGTGAGATTTCTTCAAAGTAGAGAGAAAACTTGAAGGATGATGGACACTTGAAGATCAAAACCTTTTTTTCTCAAATCAAAACACTTGAACTTTTGAAAACTTGTTTTGGATTTTGAAAACCAAGAGAAAACACAAATGCACAAGTTCCTATGGATATTTGCAAAAGTTGGAATGAATGAGCAAAGAATCATATTTATAAAAAAATTCTGTTCAAAAAATAAGAAACATGTTTCCTGTGAAAGAACCATGTTTCAGTTCAAAATGAACTAGAAAACAACTCTCTATTTTTTAAGAGGAAATGTGTTTCTTTGTAAGGAAGCGTGTTTCTGTCAAAATAAAAAATTCGACAAAAAGAGATAAGCGTGTTTCAGTTATAGAAGCGTGCTTTTGTTTGAATTTCAGAAATACCCAAAAAGAAAGAAACACATTTATTTGGAAGAAGCGTGTTTCTGTGTAAATTTTTAGAAATGCCCAAAAAGAGAGAAACACTTTTCTGTTCAATTCCAGGGGGCATCGATTTCTGGACATTTTAAGAAGCGTGTTTCCTTGTCTCTGAGAAAATTTCATCATTCTGGGAATACAAGAAGCATGTTTCTGTATGTCTAGTTAAGAAACTTCTCTCTAGATAGCAAAAAAGCGCGTTTCTTCCTTAAGAAACGCGTTTCTGCTTACATAGAAACTTGATTTTTGATTTTTCAAAATTTTTCTAAGTCCACAATATGATTTCTTGAAAAACCAAACTTTAATACATTTGAAAAACATTTTGATCATACAAAAACTTATGATTTTAAAGTATGATGCATGCATGTAGATAATTTGAAAATAGATGAGCAATATAGAGACAAGGAAAGATTACAACCTAGTTCTAAGTACACTTGTAAGTTCTCATCCTTGTCTCCAAGTCAACACGTCCAATCTTTTCCTATTACTTTGTTTGATTAACTTGAGTTGACTTGAAATCACTTGAATCTTGTATTAGCCTTTTACTTTTGATCTTTGGTGCTGAAACATACTCAATTAAACCACTACCACCAACTATTATATTGTTTGTTAGCATCAAAACACTAGGAAAAGTCTAAGTAGAAAACCACTTAGGTCAACAAAGATAACTCGGAGAAGAAGAAGATTCATCAGTTTATTGTCAGTTGATTTCGTCACTCGCATAAACAGGGTTTATTGTCAGCTGATTTCATTACTCGCATCAACAGGGTGAGATTTTTGGTTAAAACACCAAGATTTCCTCCATTGCGACCCAAAACTAAGGCTAAGGCCCATGGTGCATTGGCCATGACCAAGAACACAACACCTTTGACTACAACAGAGGGAAAAATGTTGGTGCACCCAAGAGGAGGGTGAATTGGGCGTGATGGTCAATTTAAAACTTTTCCAATAACTTAGTGATATACATTGGTACATTGGAACTAAATGCACATACTAACCTTAAAGTAAAATGCATAACTTAAAACACACTAAAATTTATAGTGGTTCGGCCAAGCCTACGTCCACTACCTAATCTCCCGATTAGGAGTTTCTCAATCCACTAACTGATTCTCTTACAGGTGAGAACCAAACCGTTATAGATGCCCTTGTACAGGTTCAAGGCAAACCTATCCTTTTGAGGGATAAGGATGAACCGCATTTCCTTTTTTCAGGATGAGAATGTTCCTTTTACGGGATAAGGATGAACCATTTTCCTTTTACGGGATAAGGAAGAACCGTTTCTCTTTTATAGGTTTAGAGATAACCTATCCTTTTATAGGTTAAGGACACACCTTCCCTTTTACTGGCTAAGGAAGAACCATGATCCTTTTATGGGATTAGGAACAATCGTTTCTCTTTTACAGGTTCAGAGATAACCTATCCTTTTACAGGTTAAGGACGAACCTATTTTCCTACATACAGGTGAGGATGAACCTTAACATGATTTCACCTTGAAATCATTAAGTGAATTACATTCACTTGTCCTGGTCGTTTCAATCCAGAAACACACCAGCATTACAACACAAAATAATGTTAGCTCTAACTGAGTAGAACACTTTATAATTAAGCTCATATACCATTACCAAGATGTATATATTTGAATACGTAATGCTAAGAGACATACACTTACAGTCATTTACCTTTCAATGTTCGGTATTGCTCAAGTGCAGTTTTGAAAAGCGTGAATGATATGTAAATCAATTAAGTGCTTCTTCGAAAACATTATAATACCATTAACACATTGAAGTTAAAGATGCAGGACCAGTGTAAAACATAGACTCAGATAGTTTTCAAAATAGATAAAATGTATAAGTATGAAAACTTCTGGTTCAGTATTCAATAGTTAACACAATTACTGATATAGTTCATTACAATACTTAAGATATGAAATCAAGTACAATTGTATCTCTCATGAACTATTTCTCAAATTCCTTCATCAGCATGATTGATCTTAAGTATAAATCAAGGCTGAGAATTTGAGTAAAAACCAGTTCAAAATATATTTTCAAAGATAGAGTATAATTGAAGCTCAATATGAAAATCTTTTGACTAAGTAAAGTATCAGTGAAGAATACTTTGAAAACTTAGAACATGAAAACTTTTGAAAGATTGAACAACGACTAACATTCAAAAGTTTTTGGCACAATAAAAATTATCGACGAGTTGTTTGATTCAAAGTGTTGGTATTTATAGACTTAGTAGGTAATAGCCGTTAGACATTTGAAATTCAAATAAAATGTAAACGTTACACACAACAGCTAGAATGTTTTATGAAAATGGCAACTACAATTTTCACTAACATTCTGATTTTTTTTAGATTACATAATAAGGAAAGTTTTAAAAAAACTTGATTCATGTATCAAAGAAGATCTCTACTAAATCTGAAAAGGATTATATGCAAAGATCTGTTCTAAAAAAGTAGACTGATATAGCGTACTTGTTAGAACAGTGACGATTGTTGAATTAGCGTCCTGATTCCATAATCAGCGTCCTGACGCATAATATCAACTTTGTCATTTTGTTCCTTGAGGGCGCTCATTATGTATAAGCGTCCTGCTGACCAATGAAGTGAGGGCACTACTAACTCGTAAGGTTCCTGACTTTCTTTGCGACATAAGTGACTTAACCCTGAGGGCACTAATGCACAATTAACGCCCTGCTTTGTTTCTAAAACAATTAAGTATATGAGAGTGCTACTTTCCTAATAAGCGTCCTACCTTTTAAAACATAAAACACAAGGGCGTTACAACTATGTAAGCGTTCTGTTATTTCAAAATAATTGAAAACAAAACCAAATGCGCTGGAGGACAATCAGCATCCTGAAAGTTATTAAGTTGGTTCCCAAATATGAGGGCGTTCCTATCCAGGTAGCGTCCTGATAGTTTTTCCAACTTATAACTATTAGCGTCCTCAAAGATAAATTATTTGAAGAACATAGAAATCTTTCAGTAAGCTGATGCTTAGTCAGCGTCCTGACAACTTCAGAGGTTGACTAAAAGGAGGTAGTTATGTATAAGTAAGCGTCTTGATGAATCAGTTCAATTCAACCTTGAAAGTTATCAGCGTCCTAACTTATCAAGTTCAGGAAAGCACTGCTAAATCATTAGCGTCTTGAAAGACTCTTGAAAATTAGTTTTGACTCGCGATTAAAAATACGATGAATGCGAATAAAAACTCGGTAAAACTCAAATTAAACATAGAAAATTAATTCATTTGAAATACCGAAAAGCGTATGATCAAAACATGCAAGTGATTTGTGCATGGTTTTGAAAAAGGTTTGAGCAATATTGATTAGAGAAAGATATACCTTAAATACTATGTATGTTTCGTATTTCTCATAATCTTTAAATCCAACTTTTCATTATAAGATCTTCAATAAGAACTTCGCGCCGGAGTTGAATGTCTTGAACGTTGATCAAAAGATGTAGTCTTGAAGCTTGATAGAATCGTTCGTGATGTGATCTTGAAAACATGATATGATCTTTGAGGTCCTTTGATTAAAACAATCTTGAACGCCTGATATGACCTTGAATTCCTTGATCGAATCATTCTTTGGCTTTTTGCTTTCTTGAGGTGCTAAGATAGGTATTTGATTAAAGCTCGTTAGTACCGAAAAAGATTTTGTTTGTGGTCATCAAAATATATTTCATCAAGTATACTTAGGGATGTGCTAAGTGATGAACCGCTTAGGTTAACACAAAATAGCCCTCAGTCATGGTTTTGACTGAGGGCTATTTTGAAAAACGTTTGAATGAGGTTAACACACACATTTTTCAAAACATTTGTGCATGGTTTTGAAAAAAGTTTGAGCAATATCGATTAGAGAAAGATATACCTTAAATACTATGTATTTCTCGTATTTCTCATAATCTTTAAATCCAACTCTTCGTTATGAGATCTTCAATAAGAACTTCGCGCCGGAGTTGAATGTCTTGAACATTGATCGAAAGATGTAGTCTTAAAGCTTGATCCAATCGTTCGTGATGTGACTTGAAATCATGATATGATCTTTGAGTTCCTTTGATTAAAACGATCTTGAACGCCTGTATGACCTTGAATTCCTTGATCGAATCATTCTTTGGTTTTTTGCTTTCCTGAGGTGCTGAGATAGGTATTTGATTAAAGCTCGTTAGCACCGAAAGAGATTTTGTTTGTGATCATCAAAATATACTTCATCAAGTATACTTAGGGACGTGCTAAGTGATGAACTGCTTAGGTTAACACAAAATAGCCCTCAGTCATGACCAAGCGCAGGAAACTCTTGGTAATGGCCAATAGCACAAAACCTCCCAGCCACGACCATGGATGGGATCATCTCCACTCTTCGGTAGAAATGCTCATACATTCACTAAACCATCCAACGACATAAATTGAACTTAAAATACCCTAATGATATCATTCACACGCATCTCCATAATCATAAATGAATTCTGAAAGACAAAAATGAATGACATTAATGCAAATATTTTCCTCATATATAAAAGAGGTTCTCATTCTCAAAAAAAAAAAGTGTGCTCTCTTATGCCAAATCTCCCTCGAAAACTAATTTAGGCATAATATTGGTGTGTCTTTTGGTAGCATCCTCAATGCACCATTGTTTTTAGGTTGTTCTCAAGGCATTGGTGAAATAAAAGCCTCAAGTGGTTGTTAACAGGTTTGATGCGGTTGTCTTAACCTTCTTATTAGAGTTGGTTAAAAAAATTAAGAATTTTGCACTGAATGTCAAACAACCTCAATAATAACTAGATCATGAAAAACAAGCAAAGTTTCAAAAAATCACGAACCAAGTGGTAAGCACTCGAACTTCTACTCAAAACTTTGACATACTTACTAGCGGCTTACTATTATTATGGAAAACATTCATAAGAACAAAAATTGCATTGCAAACTTACTACATTCAAGACATTCCTACTATATTCAAAACATTCCCTGACTTGCTAATTGGTACCAGTACATTAGTCACGATTAGGCCAAAATCGTCAACAAGTCAAAGTAGAAAATGAGATGACAAAAGTGTTGGTCCACCCAGGAGGGAGGCGAATTGGGTGAGATGGTCAATTTTAATCTATCTTCTAATAATTTAGTGATATACAAGAGTGTTTTGGAATTGGATGCAAAATAGAACATAGACTAAATTGCAAACGTGTGACACACATAATTTATAGTGGTTCGGCCAAGCCTACGTCCACTACCTAATCTCCTGATTAAGATTTTGTCAATCCACTAACTGATTCTCTTACGGGTGAGAACCAAACCGTTACAACTGCTCTTTTGCAAGTTAAAGGCAAACCGATCCTTTCACGGGCTAAGGATGAACCATTTTCCTTTTTTCAGGATTAGGAAAAATCGTGTTCTTTTTGCAGGATAAGGAAGAACCATTTTCCTTTTGCTAGATAAGGAATAGCCAGTTTCTCTTTCACAGGTTGAGAGATAACCTATCCTTTAACAGGTTAAGGACGAACCTTTTACGGGATTAGGATGAACCGGTTTCCTACTTATAGATGAGGATGAACCTATTTCCTACTTATAGATGAGGATGAACCTATTTCCTACTTACAGGTGAGGATTTACCTTTTTCTCTTTTGCAGGTTCAGAGATGACCTAGACATGATTTCAACCCTGAAATCATTAAGTGAACTAGCTTCACTTGTCCTGATTATTTCGGTCCAGAAACACACCAACATTACAACACTAGAAATGTTGGTTCAAACTGAGTAGAACACTTTACAATTAAGCTTATTACATAGCATTACAAAGATATGAAATTATGAATACATATTGCTAAGATGAAATACACTAATAGTCATTTACCTTTCAATGTTCGGTATTGCTCAAGTGCAGGTTTTGAAAAGTATGAATGATATGAAAATCGATTAAGTGCTTCTTCAAAAACATAATGATACCAAGTAAACATTGATGTATGAAATAAAGGACTAGTGTAGATCAAAGACACAGACAATTTTGAAAATAGATATAAAATATAAATATGAAAACTTATGGTTCAGTGATCAGTAGTTGACTCAACTACTGATATAGTTCAATATAGTACTTAAGATATGAAATCAAGTACAATTGTATATCTTGAACTATTTCTCAAATTCTTTCTTCAGTAAGAATGATATCAAGTATGAATCAGTGCTGATAATTTCAGTAGATACCAGATTAAATAGATTTTCAAAGAAAGAATATAATTGAAGCTCAATATGAAAATCTTTTGAGTACGTATAGGTATCAATGAAAAATACTTTGAAAGTTTAGATGTTTGAAAAACATTTTGACACAAACTAACTTTCAAAAAGTATTGACACAGTACAGAAAAATTGGCAAGTTGTTTGATCCTAAGTGTTGCTATTTATAGAATTAGTAGGACATAGCCGTTAGACGTTTGAAGTTCAAATAATATGAACGTTTACACACAACGGCTAGAATGTTATATGAAAATGGCAACTGCAATTTTCGCTAACATTCTGGTTCTTTTCAGATTTCTTGAAAGATGAAAGTTTTAGAAAAACTTAATTCATGTATCAGAGAAGATCTCTGATAAGTCTGAAAAGGACTTTGTGAAAAAATCTGTTCTGAAAAAGTAGACTTATACAATGTACTTATTAGAACAGTGATGGTTGTTGAATTAACCTCCTGATTCCACAATTAGTGTTATAAAGCATAATATAAACTTTGTCGTTTTGTTCCTTGAGGGCGCTCATTACGTATAAGCGTCCTGCAGAACACTTAAGTGAGGGCACTACTAGCTTGTAAGCATCCTAACTTAAACACTATAAACGACTAAATCCTGAGGGCGCTTATGCACAATTAGCGTCCGGCTATGTTTTAAAACAATTACGAGCATTAGAACGCTACAACTTGGTAGGCGTTCTACTACATATTTAAAACATTTGAAACCAAACACAAGCACGATGAAGGAAAATCAGCGTCTTGAAAGTTACTAAGTTGATTCTCAAAGGTGATGGCGCTCTTATCTAGGTAGCGTCCTGATAGTTTAATCAACTTATAACTATCAACGTCCTCAAAGATACATTCTTTAAAGAACTTTAGAAATCTTTTCGTAAGCTGATACTAAATCAGCTTCCTGACAACTTCAGAGATTGACTAATAAAGGAGGTCGTTATTATACAAGTAAGCGTCCAAATAAATCAGTTCAATTCAACCTTGAACGTTATCAGCGTCTTAATGAACTATCAGCGTCCTGACTTATCAAGTTCAGGAGAGCGTTGTTATTTCATTAGCGTCCTAAAAGACTCTTTAAAAACAGTTTTGACTAGCGATTAAATGCACGATAGATGCGAATAAAAACTCGAAAAATTTCAAATTAAATGTAGAAAATTAAATCATTTGAAATACCATAAAATGTATGATCAAAACATGCAAGTATGCAAGTGATTTGTGCATGGTTTTGGAAAACGTTTGAGCAATAACGATCAGAGAAAGATATACCTTAAATACAGTGTATTTCTCATTTTCTCATAATCTTTAAATCAAACTCTTTATTTTGAGATCTTCAATGTTGACAACTCGTTAAAGTTGAATGACTTGAATATTGATCAAAAAATGAAGACTTGAAGCTTGATCGAATCTTTGAGTGAAGTGATCTTGAAATCAGGATGTGCGCGTTGAAGTCCTTTTGATTGAAACAAACTTGACCGATGGATGTGATCTTGAGTTCCTTGATCGAGTCGTTCCTTGGCTTTTTGCTTTTCCTTAGGTGCTGAGATAAGTTTTTGATAAACGCACGTTTAGCACCGAAAAGTATTTTGTTTGTGATCATCAAAATATACTTTAGCACAATATATTTAGGGACGAGCTAAGTGATGAACCGTATAGGTTAACAATTTCCCCCTTTTTTATGATGACAAACAAATCGAAAAAATTAAACGCTTAAGCAAAAAAATTTAATGTAAATTTCTTTTCCCCATGAATTCCTCTTATTTTTCTTCTCCCCCTTTGATATCATCAAAAAGTGAAGAAAAGAGACTAGGATCTCCCCTTGTGACTTAGTAGAATAGCAAAGCTCTCCCTTACATGGAGACTCCCCCTTACTTTGTACATTCACCCTCAAAATGATTTATGACAACGTGTCATAGTTAGGTACGTGAGAATGTATAAGGTCTAATATATTGGTAGTCACGTGAGAAACAAATCTTATTTTTAAGCACATAGAGAAATAGTTTAACTAATTCATAGGCTAAAATATTTAAAATAATAACATAACCGAGAATTACTAGTCAGAGGGAATGAGAAAGAATTTCCGAAAGATGAATTCATAGACTTTTTAATCGTGGGCAATCGTTTTCCTGGTGCTTGGCATAAGTATAAAGTTGATAATTAAACTAAACCAAACACATAGTATGCTTAAAATTTGTAAATAAACAAGCACATCATACTTATAACATAGGCAAAAATAATTTATGATTAAGCAAGGTCTAGCTATGATGATTCTAACAAGATGCAAAGTGTATAGGTTAAAGTACATGGCATCTATTAGATATCAAAAATCACAATCAATTGATGCATACAAAATGTAATATTAAAGAGCAACATCAATGGGATGTGAGATGGAAAAATATAAACTTTCCATAGTTTAGACATGTGAAGATATACATGATGAATATCAAAGTATAAACGTGTTGAATATATGCTAAATTTCATAGAAATCATTCAAGCAACAACATACATTCATTTTCCTATTCTAGGCAAATAATTTCAATTGAAGCATGGCCTAGAATGATTGATACAATGATTCTAATGAGAAAGGATAACAGCCTTTTCTATTGCTTTTGTTGTTGTAGTATCATTTCCTATAAAAATAGGAGAATTAACTACAAAATTTTATACTTACTTGTAGCTAAAATCTTGTAATGATATATGTTATTTTGGTGCTAAAAGTTTGTACTTGATTCCTCTATTTTTAACGGTCACCACTGGCAAAGGACTTGTACTTGGTTAAATAAGAAATAAATAAATACATATATATATATATATATATATATATATATATATATATATATATATATATATATATACTCATACACACACACCCCAATTAGTCAAGGTGCACGTGCGTTGCACGTGAAAAAAAAAATATTTGTAAGTTTTTTTTTTTTTTTTTACAAAAATGCAATATGGTGACCGTAAATTCTTGGAGTCTCTCTATGTATAAAGCGGGAGCATTTCAGCTCATTCTTCAAAGCTCTATGCAAGTTTCAAGTAGTGTTATGTTTAGATTGGAAGTCTTGCTCGCTATTTATTTGTGAAAAGGAAAATGTTAAAGTGACATCTAATGTGTACATCACTATTATGCATTATTGAATTGTCTCGAATAATGTACTGACGCATAATTCAAGAAAATCTAATAATGTACAAAAGTGATATACACTTTGGACACATTTTGGGTGTCATCACTCTTGCGAAAATGCCTTATTAGCTATTAATAAAGAAAATCAATACTTAATATGAAACAAAATTTGACTGTGTTAGTTTTTCAAAATGCAATTAATGAAACTCAATACTTGGGTTACCAGGATTGCATGAACTACAAGTAAGTGAGAATCTGAGACTCAAAAGAGATTTGAATTGCCTGAATTGCAAATGAGTGAGAATATGCACTTGAAATAAAATCTTAAATTGTGAAACTATCCTTTTATTAGTGTTATAAGTTGGTGGAATTCAAAATTTTGAAAAAGTAAAAGGAAGGGTATTGTTGGGATAATGGCAAAAGAATGCCTCGTCACGTAAAGTTGCAAGTATTTTTTTCATTATAATAGCATAGATAAGTCTTATATATATATGGTTGAGATTCATGGGTGAATGGTTCTTAAAAAGAATTCATGGTTGTACGTACGTAAAACTCCTCATGCTCACAAGTGTCCACCATCTTTCAGGCATGATTATACCTTAAATAATCAAACAAGTGGGTCTCACTTTAGATTACTTATCGTCAAAAATTCCTTCTTTGGGTTGAGAGCTACAATACTTTATAAGAGTTGTTTAGTAATTGAGCAGATAATTGAAGTATATGGGACCAGGTGAGATTGTTATTCTTGTTTAATTATTGAGTTCAACTGTTATTCTTGTTCGGCGACTCATCACCGTCCTCATCTTTTTCACTTTTTCCAATTTAATACAATTATTTCAGGCGTCTCAATCACGATCACGACAGAATCAATGTTGAGCACGATGTTTTATTGGCATTATAAAATCATCAGCAGTGACGTTGCCGAATTCTATTTCACATCATCCACTGAATATAATTCCATGGTAAAGCTTATAAATATATATTCTCTGACGGACAAGAAACTGGCTGCAAATTGAACGTGTTTTGAAGCTAGTGGTTTATATGTACATAGAAGAAGATGGATGTTACGTATTGATATTTAAGTGGCCAGATGCAGATCCCCTTTACAAGTTAGATTGTATAAGGCAAAACATCTTGTCTTTATCTGGGTTGAATAATACTTTAAATCACGTATATCAATTGGCTTGGTGAACCAGGTGATTGGTCTGTTTTATTCCACTAGGTCTTTTTAACTTTGTTTTTTTGAGTTCTCAACATAATAATAAAAAAAAAAAAT
Organism: Paratinospora sagittata; assembly: GCA_035771175.1. Lineage (NCBI taxonomy): Eukaryota > Viridiplantae > Streptophyta > Magnoliopsida > Ranunculales > Menispermaceae > Paratinospora > Paratinospora sagittata. The sequence continues at coordinate 15,458,768 of CM069611.1, read as the reverse complement.
TGTTTTTGTACATAATGAAAAGGATGCCCTAAGTCATCACATAAAAACGGAGTTCTAACGAGGAAGAGAAATAATCTAATTTTTTTTTTTAATATATTAAATAAAGGAAAAGAAAAATGTTTGATATAGCCAACCCATTTTTGGCGCTGTGGCACCCAGTTTCTTTAAATATTTTAAGGATATATGTGTATTTTGCAACATTTAACGAAAACTGGGTATTAGCATAAAAAAATAGGGTTAACACCAAACGTATTTTTAGCATTATTAAAAGAAAAACTCCTATTATAAATAGATGTAGCTTAAGTACCTGAGCTAGTTAGTAATTACTAATGTTCAATTCATGCAATATGGATATCCATCACTACTACTTGACTTCACGGTAAATACTTAATATTATTTTCAAACTTTTATTTACTGCAACGGAAATACAATTCCAAACCCACCGTGCACGTGCATGCTTTGTTCGATTGAACGGAGAGACCTGTTATGATTAGTCATATGGAGTCATCGACCATGCCCTAATACCATAAACCATGACAAATGGACCTCATAATGACTGGGCCCAACTAATGTGATGGGACTATGCCCTAATAAAAAAGGAAGCTACATATACATGTGATGGGGCTAAATTAGCATTACACATACATAGACCATAAGTAATAAATGGGCTATACTTTAATGAAGTCCAAGGCCCAAACTAATAGCTTGATCATGGCCCAATATTCAGTAATGCTTAGCCTATTAAGTCAAGGGCTAAGTAGTGATCCATCTCTGTGGGACCCATTTAACAACCATAAGAAGTAAAGAAAAAAAAAAGTGGAGTCCGAATCACTCTCCCAATTCCTCTCAACCACTACTTTCCTATCCTACTCTTATCTCTACCACTTCTCAATGTGGGAGCTAGGACTCATTTTTCTTACCTTATGTAATAAAGGGGTTCCGTAGTGATTTATATTTAGAGGAAAAAATAGCAAAGGAAAAAATTGCTAAAAAAATAGAGTAGAAGACGGAGGAAAAAGCTGTAAAGGGCGATTATGATATCGAGGCATATTCCTAAAATCGATAATTTTTTTTGTAAAAATTTCTCCCTATAATGGATTTTTAATGCTATACGGGGCCGTGGATGTTTTCCCACTATGGGATTTTACCGTGTAAAAAACAATTCTTGTCTTTTTCTTTAATTCTTTGTATTTTTATATTCCTACAAATTTTAATTTTTTTTTGCTATTAGTATTTTTTAAAATTTATTGGTATCGAAGCCTTGTTTGGGCTAAATTATTTTTCATATTTTTTTCTGGTTTGAGTTTTTTGAATGCAAGGGCTTCGATTCAAGGGGGAAGAGGTTATTCCAACTGATCCTGAAATTGGCAAAAATAGAAGAAGATAACAATGTCAACTTCCCAGGAGCTAGTGGGAATGTTTGTCTAAAAACTGGTAGAAGACATGCAAAAGATGAAAAAAAAATATGAAGATGATAATGGAGATCATCCAAGGCCACCGTTTTAGCTTCAAAGAACCATCAACCATTAGAAACACCTGAGGTAGCATCATCTAACATCCAAAGTCAAGTAGAGGCCTCGTTGGCAATACTCCATTCAAAATGGAAATGAAGATCGAAATTCCATTATAAAGTAGAGAGCTAGATCCAGAGAAACTGGATGGGTGGTTAAAGTCCCTAGAGATCTACTTCAACACCAAAATGTAACAAAAGCACAAAAAGTGGAGTTTTGCTAAGGCTTGGAAGACATGCTCTCACATGGTGGGAAGTGCACATCACATGTTTGGCCCTCAACAATGAGCCTCTTGTCCGTATTTGTGCTAAATTTGCAACGGCGGTCAAAAATTAGTTCTACCCTATTAGCTACAGAGAACGACTACGAGAACGTTGGCATTTTTTGCTTCAAGTAACAGGGTAGAGCATGCAGGTTTATACATTTGAGTTTAGAAAATAAATGGTAGCACTGAATGTAAATTTATGAGATCTTTAAGTCGTAGATAAATACGAAGGAGGATTATTTTCTATCCTTCGAACATAACTAGCTTTATTTCCTATTATAGACATTGATGATGCTTCCAAAAAAGCTATGGATCTTGAGATGAAGACTTGTCCTCATAACAACAAGAAGCTTGAACAATCTCAAGAAATTTTTGGTAAGAAAAATGCTCGTGAGAATGGGTTTTAAAAAGAGGGCAAGAAAACTCATGTTGTGGCACATAAAGAGAAGCAGTATTGTGACAACTGCAAAACTGATCGACACTCGAAAGAAGGTTGCTAAAAGTTGCATCCAGAATTGAGACCTAAGTGGTGGAAAGATCTTAGTAAGACAACGACAATTGCTTGAGTCGACGACGAGGTGATAGAAAGTTTTTTTGAACCTAATAAAAAGCTAGTCCTTACGGCTTTACAAGGGGAAAACAAGTACACCAAAAAAGGAAGTCACCTCCAAAACTCATATTGCAGTACCAGAATCAACAAAAGAATAGCTTTTTGGGTATATGCACACATTGACACAACACTAGGCCATGGAAGTTCACTTTTCATAGCAACACCACCCCTTTTGTTCTTAAGTAGAATCTAAGCAAAAAAAACCTTGGGAGAAAGAGAACAAAAATGAGAAAGTGAAAGAACAATGAGAAAAAATGACATGCTCTTTTGTCCCTCCCTTTATCCTTACTCTACTGCATCATACACCATCTATTAATAGTTTGTTGCATTCATTTTGTAGTTAAATGTCATGTAAATTCTTGTTATATTTGTGCATCATTCATTTTGTACGTACTAAATAATAGTAAGAGAAGCTTGAATCGGATTGTCTATGCATTTAATTATGAATGATTAGCTTGTGAGTTTTTATATGTAATGAGGCATGTTGTAAATATGAGTATGTCTTTTGTTGTTTCAACATGAAGCTTGTATTATGACTTAGAGTAATGATTGAGAAAAAGAACTACTGGGATATTTATATTTAGCTCATTCTATAAGTTTTTCCTTGCAAGGAAGGAATGGAGTTGAAGCAGCCTAGTCAGTAGGTTACGAGCAAAAGTTACTATTTCATGTCTTTTAGAATTTTATTCATGAATTGGGTGTACTTGAAGTTTTTGATCTAAGGTAGATTATGGGAAGATAGTTGGATAGCCTCATCTCCACTTTCTTCTCTTTCCCCTAGACTTTTCCATATGTCTCGCCTCCATAATCATCCAATTGCTTCCTTCGTGTCTACTTTACCTCATTCCATCCATCCTTGGAACCTCCATCTTTCTCGTGCCCTATCAGATTTCGACCAGCTTCTTTCGTTGCTTCAACATGTCCATATTTTGAATAGCCTTGATAAACTTTCTTGGTCTCTTGAGAATTCCGGTTCCTCCACGGTCAAGTCCTTCCTTTCCTTCTTGATTGATGATGTTTCGATTCCATCTTTATATTTCCTTTCCCTCCTTTCGAGTGCTAAAATTCCTCCTAAGGTAAAGTTCTTTGGGTGGCTTATCTTTTACGGGAGACTTCCGACATTGGACATTCTGTAGAGGAGATTTCGCAACATTTGCATGTCTCCAAATGGTTGAGTTTTGTGCTTACAGGAGTGTGAAGATGTTGATCATCTATTTTGTGTCTTGCGAGTTTGCTAAGGTCATTTGGAAGAGTTGGGAGAACTTTTGGCCCACTATTTTTCGAGCACCTTCGTCACTTGACGACTGTCTTTTTCTCGCTCATTTCTCTCAGCAGAATGCAAGGGTGATCAATGTTGTTAGGATTGCAGTTTTTGCATCCCTTTGGAGTATATGGATTGAAAGGAATAAGAGGATCTTTAAGAATACCTCTTGTAACACTGATGTGGCGGTGGAAGATATTAGGTTGTTGGCGGCAAGATGGGTTTCTTCTCCAAACATGTCAGGAGGTTTTTCTATTGTGGATTGGGTTAGAAATTGGGCGGGATATGTGTGGCCTTCTTCTGTTTTTTCTTGGCTATGTAGTAAGGGTTGTTTTGTTGGTTTTTTTGTTTTGTTGGTGTTGTTAGCTTGTGTTCTGTTGCTCTTGGAGCATTCATGATGCTCTTGTATGATATTTGCTTCCTTTTTAATAATATTATGCTTTGTTTCCTCTAAAAAAAAAGGTTTTGATCTAAGGTAGCTTGGAATGAAACAACATAGTTGTTTTCTTCGAAATGAATTTAGCAAAGTTCTTGCCCTATTCTGAGTGTTGGAGTGATTTGGTGGTTTTAGGGTCCTTGTGAGGTGGGATGTGCAACGAAAGATGTTCCCCACACAACTTCTGGAGGGAAGCTAATTTAATGGTTGACAACTTGGGTGGAGTTGATCTCCTATGATAGATCTCATGGTTCTGACGCTAGAAACAAACTTGGTTATCCTTTGTTTGTTGTGATTTGATCTCTTCTATATCTTTTCCTATTCCTAAACATATTTCCTTGTAGAAAAGACAATTTTTATCTTTGTAACATTTTTATATATTTATGTTCACTTGGATGTTATCTAAATGTCTTCATATCTATAAATTCTATCTTACATTACCTACATACCAATACATTGATGTTTTATAAGTTAGTATTTATTCTCAATAGATGGGCAAGAAAAAAATGATAGCCATAAGAAATAGATTACCGTATGAGAGGATCATGACCATGTCACTATCTACAACTGTCAGAACTCTGTGAGCTATTGTTATGACTGTGCAGTTTGAGAATTCCTGCCTAATCACTTTTTGTAGTGTAGCATTTGTGGTTGAATCAATGGATGCAGTTGCTTCATCCAGTACTGAATTTTATTTCTTTTAAGGAGCACTCTTCCTAGGCAAAATAGTTGGCACTGGCTGGCACTCCAATTTTACCTTCATCACTTATTGTTCACCAAATAATATGGTGAGAAAAGATGTGTAAATTGTTGAGTACTTAAGAGTTCTTTTGCACAGTCTCTAGTCTAAATTCAAGAATGAACTCACCATGTGAATCTAGAAGGTTTGGAAGACTACAAATTGTAGCCTTTAATTGGCATTTCTCTAAAGCATGAAATGTTGACACATAGCATGAAATACAAAGTAATTTTGTCACTTCATGTTTTTAACTAATTCATTCGCATGATATTAACACTTTGGATATAAAAATATTGCAAGCTTACGTCCCAAATTTCTTGGTCAGAGTAAAGACCTAAAGGGTCCAAATTAGTTCGAATAATGCCTCTAAAGAGAGTTGGTTCTTGAGGAATGATGCTAAGCTTCAATCTTAAATCTCTTAGATCCACTGAGCAAATGTCTAGTCCATCAATAAGAATTGCTCCACTTGTGGGCTTTACTAGACGAAATAAGGCACTTATAAGTGTAGTCTTTCCACTTCCAGTTCTTCCAACTACTCCAACTCTAGTCGCTTCTTTGAAGGTGCATGCGATTCCATTAAGAACTAGGGCATTGGGCTGGTATTTAATATGAAAATAAGAGAATCAGACAACAAGGGAGATTGTGACTTAAAAATTCAACATGACCTGGTGATACCACTGATTGTTTAAGTTAATGATTGTGTAGGTACAGTCGCCAAGCAGACAAGAAATAATGTGTTGGTTGACATATACCTCAAACTTTATGATATATGAACATAACTAGATATATTCACATAATTTTAAAGAAAATGTAATATTGGTTAAAATTATAAATATACCTACTCTTTCCAGATGATGGTACTGAAATTGGTAACCCTTGGGCTATTTAGACACCCTTACCTTAAGATCCTGCAAGTTTATCCTTCCCTGGGAAGGCCATGAAGCTGGTGGCCTCTTGTCATTCAAAGTTTTTGGAGATTCCTGTTGGATGTTCATGAATTTTTTATACATTCAACAAAAATGATGTGGTTGGCTAAGTTACAGTACCATCGAGTCATAAACACTGAGGTAGCAGTTAGAGAGAGGGCATAAGATAAAGAGAGCCCCACAAAACCTGCAACAATAAAGTGATGTTATATTTATTATATGATATTTCAAGTTAAGGAAACTATGCATGTAGTAAAAACTAGTCACATACCTGTGGGGACAACACCCTGAGGAGGCAAAACAAGGAGAAGAGCTACTGTGAACAATATTACATTCTGAAGTGCTTCAACTCTTAAAATTAACCACTCAATGGCAACATTAGAATGGAATAAAAGTGTTGCATCTATGTCAATGAGCTTTAGGTCGTTTTGGAAGAACCTATCCTTCATCGAGAAAGCTCTTATAGCGACAAACCCAAGTGATGTCTTAGATTCATAGTTCATAACTAGAGCCTTAGTTGTACCATTTATCCTAATTAGCTCCCTTGTCGTAGCTAAGTAGTATTTCTTTCAAAAAAATAAAAAATGAAACAAGTAAATCAAGTTGTGCCACTGTTGATGAAGTTCATGAACACAAACTAAGTTAGGTATAAACCTGAGCATATTTAACGCCTAGCATGGCCAAAATAGCAATAGGAAAGACTTGCTATGTAGTAGAAGCCATGACAGTTATGGTTCCTATTATATCAATTGCACCAGCAATTGCAAAAGAGAAGGAGTATGGTATGTCATAGTCCAACACACTCAGATCTAAAGATGCCTACAATTTACAAATGCCAAAGATGGCACCATGACATGAGTACCCAGATGGATAAAGAGTATGCATGAATTATGGCTTCATTACTCATAAAAAACATTATGAAAATCTTATAAGTGAATATAACAAAACTTGGTTTGGCTTTTCAGAAAAACTGGGCTTAGAAGAAGGTTGTTGGGTGCTTATCCACCATCCAATTTAACAATTGTGGTCTAGTAGCTAGAAAGCAAAAAAAAAAAAAAAACTATGAATTTGTAAGCATACTGGGTGGAGCATGACATTTAAGCCTCAGTATTAAGTATGCATGGTAACATGTGTCAGTCGCTAATGTTTCGTTAGTATTAGAATGTAACACCCCGATTTTCAAAACTAAATTTTTTATTTTTTTTTTGTAAGATAATGAATATTTTACTTTTATATAAAATATCACTGAAAATCGATACGTTACTCGTATCCGTCTATCTTAACCCATAACCATTTTATAAATAATAAAGTTTGCAAAACTATGAGTTTATATTCTCCTAATCAACTTACAGGTTAAGATACACGAACACCTTAAATTCTTCATACAATCGTTATCTTCAAACGATAGTATTTGTCCTTGCCCATCCATTATGGACACAACATTAAAATACAATCATCAAATAGAATTAATGAATTCTATTCCAAGGCATTCACACATGAAATAAATCACAGGGTCTTTACTGACCGTAATAATAATCATTAAATTTCAATTATCAATACAATTCGTTTAAATAATAAACCTTTAAAAATTAAATAAAATGTTCAGTCCTATCACCACAATGCTAATTAATTAATTAAACCCACCCCTACTACGCTGAACTACGTCACGAACTTGCGATCTTATTTTCTAAGTACCTGCATGTAGAAAAATAGGGGTGAGCTTGAAAGTTCAGTGGGTCATCTAAACAATTCACAATATTTTATTGTGAAACATACACAAGAACATTACAAACAAGTTTCACACATTAATCGTTGCAACATTAGATTGTTTGAGTCGAGAATTTCATCACGTTCTAAATCACGTACCTTTAGGAAAATCAAATTCAGGGTGGCACAGCCCGAAAATTAGAACATTAGCGATATTCCTTAGAATAACTGCCCTATATGTGTGATTATTATCTTAATCGTGTTCTTTAGTGATGTCACGCCATACGTATGCTATAAGCACGATATTAAGTGCATTCATAAAATATATTCAACTCCACTACACATGGTATCATGTCACAAAGTCAATTATAATAGTGTTCACGCATTCACTATGCCAATATTCCAAATCATACATTTCATTATCAGACATTATAATTTATAAATGAATTCAACTACTACATGAATTTCATGCATCCAATTATCATTTGATCAGAATAAAAATTATGTCAACACACATATCATCATGGTTAAACAATCACAACATTGCATACGTATAATCATGTACAATAGGCATGCATAAGCAATCTAATAATACTATGGGCCTAATTAATTTAACATTCCTATCTATATATCAAATAAAATATTATGAAGGCCTAGAATCATCCCCACCTGAATCGCTAAATTCCAAAAGTGTTGAGATTCCTCGACGTTGGCCGTTATCAACCTATCCATGCATAAATCACTTGTTTTGTATTATATTATATTAATATAATGTGCATACATGTCTATGTTGTATGATGGTGGTCACATTATACATATAATATAACTTAGCTAATAAACTTCCACCCGATATAATATGATGATCTAGATAGTAAAAACGTAAAATATGATATACCATAATCTAATATATTATATGCGGTATTTTATGTATGATATATATATATATTATATAACATCTTGGTTGCTTAAAAAAAATAATAACACTTGGTTAAAAAAAATGTATATAAATATATTATATAACATCTTGATTGCTTAAAAAAAAAATACTTGAGTTGCAATGTTTAAAAAAAAATAATAACACTGGGTTAAAAAAAATGTATATAAATATATTATATAACATCTTGATTGCTTAAAAAAAAAAATACTTGAGTTGCAATGTTTAAAAAAATAATAATAACATTTGGTTAAAAAAATGTATTTAAATATATTATATAACATCTTGATTGCTAAAAAAAAATATAATACTTGAGTTGCAATGTAAAAAAATAATAATAACACTTGGTTAAAAAAAATGTATGATACATATAAATATATTATATAACATCTTGATTGCTTAAAAAAAATAATAACACTTGAGTTGCAATGTTTAAAAAATAATAATAACACTTAGTTAAAAAAAATGTATGATACATATAAATATATTATATAACATCTTGATTGCTTAAAAAAATAATAACACTTGAGTTGCAATGTTTAAAAAATAATAATAACACTTGGTTAAAAAAAATGTATGATACATGTAAATATATTATATAACCTGTTGGTTGTTTAAAAGAAAAGAAAATAAATAAAAATAAAATAAATAAATAAAATGAAATACACTTAGTTGCATCGTTTAAAAAATAACACTTGGTAAAAAAAATAAAAAACAAGGGAGGGAGAGAGAAAAGGGAAGAGAGAGAGTGGAGTATGCTGGTTTTAGAGAGAGAGAGAATTTGAGAACGAGGGCGAGAGATCGGGAGCGAGAGAGAGAGATATCGAGAGATCGGAGGAGAGAGAGATCGAAGGCGAGGTGAGGGCAGGGGAATGGCGGATGGCGGAGAAGAGAGAGAGAAAGGGCGGCGGCGAGATGATATCAGTGGCGGATGGCGGAGGTTGCAGCGGCGAGATGAGAAGAGAAGTGAAGAAAGAGAGCGGCGGCGGCGAGATCAGTGGCGGCGAAGAGAAGAGAGGGCGGCGGCGGCGAGATCCGTGGCGGAGTTGCAGCGGAAAGATGAGAAGGGAGAGAGAGGGTTTCGAGAGGAAGAGACTTGCGCGTTTGGTTTTAGAGAGAGCGAGAGCGAGATTTTAGCCAAGATGTCGGCGAAATTTTGACGAGATCTCGGCGAGATTTCAGGCGACATGTCAGCGAGATGTCGGCGAGATTTCCGGATCATGTTTGAAATCTTTTTTTTTTTTGGGTTACATATATGTTGTGATGAATGGTGTAATGTCTATTATTGAATAGTTACGCATTAGATTATTTCATTTGGAATTGTGAATAACCTGTGTCATTCTTCATCCACAGGTTGTCCTGTGAATTTTGAGTTTCTAAACTACACTATCATCACAAGTAGGTGCAAAGGACCTCAGTACCCTCCTAAGCTTTGTTGTGGTGCCCTCAAGGAATTTGCGTGCCCCTATGTCGAAGAGATAAATGATCTTACAAATAACTGTGCCTCAACCATGTTCAGCTACATAAATTTGTATGGAAAATATCCACCTGGTCTGTTTGCAAGTGAATGCCATGAAGGTAAGCAAGGACTTGAATGCCCTGCTCCAGCACCAGGTCAAGTTGCACGAGATATGTTTGATAAAATGTCTCAAAGGCATTTATTTGAATTAATGCCTCTTTTCTTTGTCATTAATGTTAGCTTGGCTTTGTTGCTAGATGATAATCTGTATTAATGGAACTGAGTTGATGTCATGACTCTTAGGACGTAGATATTTACAAAAGGCTTGAATGAGAAATGTTAGCTTGGCTTTTTTTTTTCAGTGGGTTACATTCTTCCCATCTTAAAAGAAATTTCGTCCCGAAATTAAAGTATAAGCTTACTTACTTGCTGACGTTCAACTTTTTCCACTGTTGACCAGTTGTATCTCGGAACCTAGAGTGTTCTTTGGAATAAGTCGGCGTATTTGGCCTTCATTTCACTTTCAGGTTCCCAAGTGGCTTCTTCAACTCCATGATGCTTCCATAATACTTTAACTAATGGAATGTCTTTGTTCCTCAAGCTATGAACTTTCCAATCTAGGATCTGTAAGGGTCCTTCTTCATAGGTGGCATCAGCTTGTACTTTTACGTCTTTCCAATCGATGGTCTGGGAAGGGTCTGGTTCATATTTTCGCAACATCGATACATGGAATACGATGTGAATGGCGGATAAACTAGTTGGTAATTCTAGTTTGTAAGCATTCTCACCAATTCGATCACTGATCTTGAACGGACCGATGAATCGCGGCGATAACTTCCCTTTCTTACCAAACCTTATGATGCCTTTTTGAGGGCTTATTCTCAGGAATACCTTATCACCTTTTTGGAACTCTAGAGGTCGGCGCCTCTTATCTGCGTAGCTCTTCGGCCTACTCTGTGCAGTAACTAGCCTTTTCTGGATCAACTTCACTTTTTCGTTCATTTCCATTATCATATCAGGTCCTGTAAGTACCTTATCTTCCCAATCGGCCCAACACAGTGGTGACCTACATGGTCGTCCATATAAAGCTTCATATGGAGCCATTTGTATACTTGCCTGGTAACTATTGTTATAAGCAAACTCTGCTAGGTGTAAGTATTTACTCCAATTTCCCTTGAAATCTAGTACACAAGCTCTCAACATGTCTTCTAAGATCTGAATAACCCTTTCGGATTGACCATCTGTCTGAGGATGATAGGCGGTGCTCATGGTTAATTTGGTTCCCAATTCCCGCTGTAAGCTCTGCCAGAACTGAGATGTGAATAAGGAATCTCTATCTGACACAATCGATTTGGGTACTCCATGTAGCTTCACAATTTCTTTCACATACAGCTCACCCAGTTTACCAATCGTATATGTGGATTTAATAGGTAAGAAGTGTGCCACTTTAGTAAGTCGATCCACAATTACCCAAACCTTATCCTCACCTTTCTGATTTCTAGGAAGAGCTCCGACGAAATCCATTGCTATGTTATCCCATTTCCATTCAGGGATTTCTAAAGGTTGTAACAATCCAGACGGTCTTTTATGTTCGGCCTTAACTTGCTGACATGTAAGGCATTTAGACACATATTTGGCTACATCTCTTTTCATACCTTTCCACCAGTAGTTTTTCTTCAAATTTTGGTACATCTTATCTCCACCAGGATGTAAAGTGTATTTAGTCTGATGTGCCTCGTCAAATAAGATCTTTTTAATTTCTTCAATTCTGGGCACACAAATTCGATCTCTGAACCTTAATAACCCTTCTGAATCAATTTTGAAATTTGCATTTCCATTATTGGCGCTTGCATCTGCCACCCATTTTATCAGTTTTCTATCCTAAGCTTGACCTTCCTTAATTTTATGTAGTAGGTCTGGCTTGCAGCTCATATTATATAAGAAAATCTGATTTTCACATTTTTGTACGCCCAAATTATAATCTTCAATCAATTGGTACATCTCCCCTTTTTCTGCATCGTTCTTGTAAGATTTTCGACTTAAAGCATCTGCGACTATGTTGGCCTTCCCTGGGTGATAATGTAGCTGAAAATCATAATCATTCAGCAATTCCATCCATCTCCTTTGCCTCAAATTTAACTCTTTTTGTGTATAGATGTACTTCAAACTCTTATGATCAGAGTATAGATCAAATTTCTCTCCATAAAGATAGTGTCTCCATATCTTCAAGGAAAATACAATAGCAGCCAATTCTAAATTATGAGTAAGGTAGTTCTGTTCATGAGTCTTCAATTGCCTAGAAGCATAAGCAACCACTTTACCTTCCTGCATCAGAACAGCGCCAAGACCATTCTTAGAAGCATCAGTGTAAATAACATAACCGACTCCGCTTGCAGGAGTGATCAATATTGGGGTTGTGGTTAATCGTCTATTCAACTCCTGAAAGGAATTCTCACATTTCTCATCCCAACTAAATTTGGCATCCTTCATTGTTAGCTTTGTCATAGGCTCAGCTAGTTTCGAAAAATTTAGAATAAATCTTCTATAGTAACCAACTAGTCCCAGAAAGCTTCTAATATCTGTCACTGACTTTGGCTTTTCCCAGTTCATTACTGCTTCAACTTTTGTTGGATCTACGGATATCCCTTCTGATGACACTACATGGCCCAAAAATTTGACTGACTTCATCCAAAATTCACATTTTTCAAATTTGGTATACAATTCATTTCGCCTCAATGTTTCCAAAACTACTGTAAGGTGTTCCTGATGTTCCTCACGGGTCTTCGAATAAACCAGAATATCATCAACAAATACCACTACAAATTTGTCTAGATGAGGCCTAAACGTCCTATTCATTAGATCCATAAATGCTGCTGGTGCATTAGTGAGTCCAAATGGCATGACTCTGAATTCAAAGTGTCCATACCTAGTCCTGAATGTTGTCTTCGGTATGTCTGACTCTTTGATTCTAAGTTGGTGGTAACCGAACCTTAGGTCGATCTTGGAAAAACAAGTTGCTCCCTTCAGCTGATCGAACAAATCATTTATTCTTGGTAGGGGGTATTTGTTCTTGACTGTGACTTGATTTAATTTTCTATAGTCAATACACAGTCTCATCGACCCATCTTTCTTTTTGGCAAACAATACTGGTGCTCCCCAGGGTGATTCGCTCGGTTGGATAAATTCCTTCGCACTAAGATCATCAAGTTGGGTCCTTAGTTCGATTAGTTCGCCAGGGGCCATTCTGTAGGGTGACATGGCTATGGGGGCTGTTCCAGGGTACAGGTCTATCTTGAACTCTACTTCCCGTTTAGGAGGTAATCCTGGTAATTCTTCGGGAAACACTTCAGGGAAGTCTCGAACCACTAAGTACTCTTCTAAATTCCTCAAGGTCTTTAGAGGCTCAGCTTCTATTAGGGTTTTGAATTCCTCTTTTTGATTCACAGATTCGAGAAGTGCGGACATGATATTCCTCGGGATTTTGTTTCTATCCCCATAAATTTTTAACAGCTCTCCCGAAGGTAATCGCAAGGTAATCTTCTTTCGAAGGCAATCGATCTGGGCTTGGTACTCAGATAACCAATCCATACCCAAGATTACATCATAATCATTAATGGGTAACAGTATCAATTCAGCTGAAATCAGCTAATCATTAATTCTAAGGTCACAACTACATTTTTCAGTTGTTGGGACGTTTACTCCTACTGGAGTTGAAATCTTCATAACAACAGATAAAGGAACAGTGGAAAGTTGTAGTTTCCTGGCTAAGTTTTCAGAAATAAAAGACCTTGATGCTCCAGAATCAAACAAGACTTTAACTGTAACATGAAATAAAATGAATGTACCTTCCACCACTTCGTTTGTACCAACTTCTTGTTCAGGATTTCCTTCTGTCATTGCAAAGACTCTGCCTTGCTTTTGATTTTGATTTTGGGTTTGGTTCTGATTATAACTCGAACGATTGGCTTGATTTCGTCCTTGCCCATTGTTGTTGTTCTGCCAGTTGCCCGGACGAAAATTTTGTCGAACTCCTTGCATAGTGCAGTTTCGTGCCAAATGACCCGGTTGGTTGCATTTGAAGCAAAATCTCGTATCTACTACTTGATTTCTATTTTGTTGGGGTGCACGAATATTATTTTGATATATATGTTGTCCACCATTATGCCTAGACCCTCCTGATCCGTTGTTGTGATTCTGTCCCCTGTTCCACTGGATCCCATTGTTGAACGTGTTTCGGTTCCACGTATTACCATTGCCACCGAAATTATTCAGATTCTGCCTCTTGTTGTGATTACTCTGGTAATCAGAATTATGTCCTTGCGGCCTTTTGTTCCTGTTCCGTATTGTTTCTTGTAGGTTCAGTTCTCTTTCTACTAACAGGGCTCGTTCAACTACCTCTTTGTAAGTCTTCATATTCATCGAAACAACCACCTTTCTAATCTCCATTTTGAGACCTTCTGCAAATCTACTAGCTTTCATCTGTTCATTGGCGACCAGTTCACGAGCAAATCTGGAAAGTTCGATAAACTTCGCCTCATATTCTGCCACTGTCATGTTCCTTAGTATTAGTCTCACAAATTCAGATTGTAGTTCTTTTCTGTTCACTTTGGGAAAGAATTTATCATAAAATATTTCTTTAAAAGTCGCCCAGGTCATAGTGTTCACATCCACTGTAGGACTTTCTTTAACCATTCTCCACCAATGTTTGGCCTCACCTATGAATTGGTGAGCTGCAATTGCCACCATTCTTGGACCGGTTACTCCTAGAACTTCCATGTGTTCCTGAACCTCCTGGAACCACTTGTCGGCTTCCCTTGGATCCGGTTTTCCTTCAAATTTCGAAGGATGCATACGTTGGAAGTCTTTCAATTGATCGGCCCATTCCTTTTCTTTAGGTCTCCTGATGTTTCGAGTTCTTGTTTCATTCTGCACCACAATTGTTGGATTCAGTTGAGGTTGAGGCATCTGTCTGGTCACCTGTTCCACGACTTGCCTTACAAATTCAGCCATCATCTCTGGTCCCAAAACATTTCCAAGGGTTGGAACTGTTATAGGTTGGACGTTCTCTGTTCCAGCAAAGTCAACATTCACTGTTTGATTTGCATGTGCTTGCTCCGTCGGTTGAGATTCGGATGTCGATTGTGTCTGCTCAGCTGGTTTAGTGTCCCTTATGAGATCACTCACAGACCTTGTGGTTCCTTCTTCGAGGTGCAGCCATCTATAAAATTTCAACTCATCTTTAGTACTACATGAGATAATTATTTCCAGTTAGGGTGACTCTAAATTCAAAATTCTAAGTTCTCGAAAATAAAATGGTCCTATTGATTCAGTTTCTAGGTTTCATAAAATTTTGACAATCCATGATTGTCACAGGGTACATGATTTGGTTTTGATACAAGTAAACAAGACAAGCAAACAAACAAACAACATACCACACAACAATGGTATAAAGAAAATTCCCAAACTTTCACTTATACCCTCCGTATTCAAGTGTCCCATACCACTCTAGCCCGGTGATATAAGCTTCCATAAAGAAACTTCAATACACCCAAACAATACGCAAATGTCCTACCAACTAAGGCTTCCCAGGTACCCACTATGTCCAAGTTGTCCCATACCAGTTGAACGTAGCGATACAAGCTCGTCCAGAGTTGTTAGTCATTCACCAATATGGTCCGCTAGTCTCCAAGATCAAGACTCTTCAAATACCCTTAAATTCCTCCACGTCCCATACCGCTTTGGAACCAAGAATAAAAGATTCATCCTGATCTCAGATTCTAACCAAACAGTTTTCATACAAGTTCTTGTCTCTAACCGATGTCCTAAAAGTTTTGAGTTTGTTAGACCCACTGTACTTTCATTCTCGATATCACGTTATAAAGTTTATAATTGACATATTTATCTAACTCAAGTTGAACTCTAATCTCATACCGATTTGATACTTACTCACTGATACTAAACTTCTCAAAATTTGTTGTAACACTTCCCATGATCTAAAGCCTAAAGCTCTGATACCAAACTGTAACACCCCGATTTTCAAAACTAATTTTTTTTTTTGTAAGATAATGAATATTTTACTTTTATATAAAATATCACTGAAAATCGAGACGTTACTCGTATCCGTCTATCTTAACCCATAACCATTTTATAAATAATAAAGTTTGCAAAACTATGAGTTTATATTCTCCCAATCAACTTACTGGTTAAGATAAACGAATACCTTAAATTCTTCATACAATCGTTATCTTCATACAATAGTACTTGCCCTTGCCCATCCATTATGGACACAACATTAAAATACAATCATCAAATAGAATTAATGAATTCTATTCCAAGGCATTCACACATGAAATAAATCACAGGGTCTTTACCGACCGTAATAATAATCATTGAATTTCAATTATCAATACAATTCGTTTAAATAATAAACCTTTAAAAATTAAATAAAATGTTCAGTCCTAACACCACAATGCTAATTAATTAATTAAACTCACCTCTACTACGTTGAACTACATCACGAACTTGCGATCTTATTTTCTAAGTACCTGCATGTAGAAAAATATGGGTGAGCTTGAAAGCCCAGTGGGTCATCTAAACAATTCACAATATTTTATTGTGATACATACACAAGAACATTACAAACAAGTTTCACACATTAATCGTTGCAACATTAGATTGTTTAAGTCGAGAATTTCATCACGTTCTAAATCACGTACCTTTAGGAAAATCAAACTCAGGGTGGCACAGCCCGAAAATTAGAACATTGGCGATATTCCTTAGAATAACTGCCACATATGTGTGATTCTTATCTTAATCGTGTTCTTTAGTGATGTCACGTCATACGTATGGTATAAGCACGATATTAAGTGCATTCATAAAATATATTCAACTCCACTACACATGGTATCATGTCACAAAGTCAATTATAATAGTGTTCACGCATTCACTACGCCAATATTCCAAATCATACATTTCATTATCAGGCATTATAATTTATAAATGAATTCAACTACTACATGAATTTCATGCATCCAATTATCATTTGATCAGAATAAAAATCATGTCAACACACATATCATCATGGTTAAACAATCACAACATTGCATACGTATAATCATGTACAATAGGCATGCATAAGCAATCTAATAATACTATGGACCTAATTAATTTAACATTTCTATCTATATATCAAATAAAATATTATGAAGGCCTAGAATCATCCCCACCTGAATCGCTAAATTCCAAAAGTGTTGAGATTCCTCGACGTTAGGCGTTATCAACCTATCCACGCATAAATCACACGTTAATCACTTGTTTTATATTATATTATATTAATATAATGTGCATACATGTCTATGTTGTATGGTGGTGGTCACATTATACATATAATATAACTTAACTAATAAACTTCCACCTGATATAATATGATGATCTAGATAGTAAAAACGTAAAATATGATATACCATAATCTAATATATTATATGCGGTATTGTATGTATGATATATATATATATATATATATATATATTATATAACATCTTGGTTGCTTAAAAAAAATAATAACACTTGGTTAAAAAAAATGTATATAAATATATTATATAACATCTTGATTGCTTAAAAAAATAATAATACTTGAGTTGCAATGTTTAAAAAAAAAAAATAACACTTGGTTAAAAAAAAATGTATATAAATATATTATATAACATCTTGATTGCTTAAAAATAATAATAATACTTGAGTTGCAATGTTTAAAAAATAATAATAACACTTGGTTAAAAAAAATGTATATAAATATATTATATAACATCTTGATTGCTAAAAAAAAATATAATACTTGAGTTGCAATGTAAAAAAATAATAATAACACTTGGTTAAAAAAAATGTATGATACATATAAATATATTATATAACATCTTGATTGCTTAAAAAAAAATAACACTTGAGTTGCAATGTTTAAAAAAAAATAATAACACTTAGTTAAAAAAATGTATGATACATATAAATATATTATATAACATCTTGATTGCTTAAAAAAATAATAACACTTGAGTTGCAATGTTTAAAAAATAATAATAACACTTGGTTAAAAAAATATATAATACATATAAATATATTATATAACATGTTGGTTGTTTAAAAGAAAATAAAATAAATAAATAAAATGAAATACACTTAGTTGCATCGTTTAAAAAATAACACTTGGTAAAAAAAATAAAAACAGGGGGGGGGAGAGAGAAAAGGGAAGAGAGAGAGTGGAGTATGCTGGTTTTAGAGAGAGAGAGATTGAGAGCGAGGGCGAGAGATCGGGAGC
Organism: Paratinospora sagittata; assembly: GCA_035771175.1. Lineage (NCBI taxonomy): Eukaryota > Viridiplantae > Streptophyta > Magnoliopsida > Ranunculales > Menispermaceae > Paratinospora > Paratinospora sagittata. The sequence continues at coordinate 15,440,609 of CM069611.1, read as the reverse complement.
GAGAGAGCGAGAGATCGAGAGATCGGAGGAGAGAGAGATCGGAGGAGAGAGATCAGTGGCGAGGTGAAGGCAGGGGAATGGCAGATGGCGGAGAAGAGAGAGAGAAAGGGCGGCGGCGATATGATATCAGTGGCAGATGGCGGAGGTTGCAGTGGCGAGATGAGAAGAGAAGAGAAGAAAGAGAGCGGCGGCAGCGAGATCAGTGGCGGAGAAGAGAAGAGAGGGCGGTGGCGGCGAGATCCGTGGCGGAGTTGCAGCGGCAAGATGAGAAGGGAGAGAGAGGGTTTCGAGAGGAAGAGACTTGCGCGTTTGGTTTTAGAGAGAGCGAGAGCGAGATTTTAGCATAGATGTCGGCGAAATTCCGGCGAGATCTCGGCGAGATTTCAGGCGAGATGTCGGCGAGATTTTCGGATCATGTTTGAAATCTTTTTTTTTTCTGGGTTACATATTTGTTGTGATGAATGGTGTAATGTCTATTATTGAATAGTTACACATTAGATTATTTCATTTGGAATTGTGAATAACCTGTGTCATTCTTCATCCACAGGTTGTCCTGTGAATTTTGAGTTTCTAAACTACACTATCATCACAAGTAGGTGCAAAGGACCTCAGTACCCTCCTAAGCTTTGTTGTGGTGCCCTCAAGGAATTTGCGTGCCCCTATGTCGAAGAGATAAATGATCTTACAAATGACTGTGCCTCAACCATGTTTAGCTACATAAATTTGTATGGAAAATATCCACCTGGTCTGTTTGCAAGTGAATGCCATGAAGGTAAGCAAGGACTTGAATGCCCTGCTCCAACACCAGGTCAAGTTGCACGAGATATGTTTGATAAAATGTCTCAAAGGCATTTATTTGAATTAATGTCTCTTTTCTTTGTCATTAATGTTAGCTTGGCTTTGTTGCTAGATGATAATCTGTATTAATGGAACTGAGTTGATGTCATGACTCTTAGGACGTAGATATTTACAAAAGGCTTGAATGAGAAATGATTTTAACATCTCGATCTCCTGAGAAAAAGTGCTACAATTAATGAAACTGATCAAATTGAAAATATAAAAAATAGGATCATTGCATCAAACGGACTGCAATCTTTTGAGGGCGGCCGATCTCTGAAGGCATTAATATAGAGCATTAGCCATAGCAAGGGAAACTCATGAGCCAAGCAAAGAATGATCAAAAAGACTTTGGACTTTCCGGAAGATGTTTTCAGTTTGCAGTGGCTTCCACAACTACTACCAGTGCAATCTTGAACATAGTTGAACAACTTGTATCAATACGAGTCAGAGGCCTAGACATAGTGTCCATTCTTTTCAGGAAGCTGCTAAGGGAGGAATATTTTAAAGAACAATTGAAGTTTCAACTTTCAACTAAAACGAGAAATACAGATGTTTGAGATATAAAGTGTACCACAGGATCAGAGCGGCTTCCTGAACAAAGTGCAAAGTGCAAATGAGATTCTGGACGAGTGACTGAATATGCTTGTCGTGCATCACCACCTCTAAATTTAGTCCTTGGAGAAAAAAACATCCAAATCCACTGCAAGTAAAGATGTAAACATTTTCAGCCTACTACAAAAATATGCAATTAAGCTTACATATGTTAAAAGACGCATTTTTCAAATATATTGTTAAGAGAAGCAAGTGAAGTTATAGCTATGGGCACAACTGTAAAAGTTATAGAATAATGAGTCAAAAAATTCAAAGAATTCTAGAAATGAAAGATCCACCTGTCCAGGACGAGGCATCCGACATCCTAAAATAGAACTTTGTATCATGTCTGCGCTAATGGAGTGATCGATTCAGCATAATGCGAATTACGACAATAGCACCTGAATCATCTGATCCTTTCATGAAAGAGGAATGTTCTGACAAAGTTTTAGAACGTTTTAAAAAGTTGTTGTACAATTCTGAAAAGTATTCGTACATTTCTGAAAAAAGGTTAACATAAATGGCAGTAATGTTAGAATAGCAAAAATATATATTTTATCGTTTTGTTCTTTTGAGGGGGCTCGTAGAACATCAGCGTCCTACTGAACAATGAAGTGAGGGTGCTACTAAGTAGTAAGCATCCTGACTTGCTTTGACAATTGAACGACTTAAAGCATGAGGGCGCTACTTCGCAGTAAGCGTCCTGCTTTGTTTTAAAACGCAAAACATATGAGGGAGCTACTCAAAAGTAAGCGCCTGAACTATTTAAAGCAGTTTTAAAACAATGTTTAAGCTCGCTGAAGGACTGTGAGAATCCTGAAAGTTACTTAAGTTGATTCTAAAGATGAGGGCGCTGCAACACAAGTAGCGTCCTGATAATTCATTCAACTTATAACTTATCAGCGTCTTTAAAGATATAAATCACTTAAAGATACAAGAAAATCTTTTAGCGAGCTGAAACTAAGTCAGTGTCTTGACATTCTCAAAGATTGAAAAGAGAAAGGTCACTACTAATAAGTAAGCGTCCTTATTAATCAAATCAATTCAACCTTGAGCGTCTTAACATTTTATCAATGTCCCGACTCATCAAGTCTAGGAGAGCGCTACTAAAACATTAGCGTCCTGAAGAACTTTATAAAAGCGGTTTTTGATTTCTCAATTAAAACACAATAAAACATAAAGTACCCGGATTAAATCAAACATGCAACCAATCGATTAAAACATGCAGGCATGCATATTGCTAAATCACATGGCATAGAAAGTCCTACAATCTATCATAATCTAATCATACAAATAAACATCTTCAAACAATCATGGTCTTCAAGAAGATCTTTTAATACGTTCACCATGCATCATTGAATCTTTGATACCTTCAAGTAAGATTAGATATGCCATATGTGCAGTAATATCATGAATAGAATGTAGTTTTGTAATCATCAAAATCTTTCATAATAGGGACATATTCTCGTAAGGGACATGAGGATAATTGGTTCAACACTTCCTTGTCCTGCAAAAAGGAGTAGAAGGTTCATCCTTAGCCCGTAAAATGGTAGGTTTGTCTTGAACTTGTAAAAAAACATTTGTAATGGTATGATTCACACCCAATAAGTGAATCTTGTTGGCGCAGTATTATAGTCCAAGAGGGGGGGTGAATTGGATTTGACGGATTTTCGAGTTACCTTTTGAATATTTTAATTAAAAAAAGTAATGTGCGCAGTAGGTAATAATCCAAATAACAAATAAAGCAAAATAAATGGACATAAAGGATTTAGAGTGGTTTGGTTTCCCTTGAACCTACGTCCACTACCCAATCACCATGATCAAGATTTCCCAATACACCATTGGCTAATAACTTACGGGAGTGATAGGACTGAATATTTTATTTAATTTTTTTAAGGTTTATTATTTGAACGAATTGTATTGATAATTGAAATTCAATTAATATTATTATGGTTAGTAAAGACCCTGTGATTGATTTCACGTGTGAATGCCTTGGAATAGAATTCATTAATTCTATTTGATGATTGTATTTAAACGTTGTGTCCATAATGGATGGACAAGGGCAAGTACCCTCGTATGAAGATAAAGATCGTATGAAGAATTAAAGGTATTCGTTTATCTTAACCAGTAAGTTGGTTGGAAAAATATAAATTCATAGTTTTGCAAATTTTATTATCTATATAATGGTTATGGGTTAAGATAGACGAATACGTGTAACATCTCGATTTTCGGTGATATTTTTATATAAAATTAATATATTCATTATTTTACAAAAAGATTAAGTTTTGAAAATCGGGGTGTTACAATATACCTCAAACTTTATGATATATGAACATAACTAGATATATTCACATAATTTTAAAGAAAATGTAATATTGGTTAAAATTATAAATATACCTACTCTTTCCAGATGATGGTACTGAAATTGGTAACCCTTGGGCTATTTAGACATCCTTACCTTAAGATCCTGCAAGTTTATCCTTCCCTGGGAAGGCCATGAAGCCGGTGGCCTCTTGTCATTCAAAGTTTTTGGAGATTCCTGTTGGATGTTCATGAATTTTTTATACATTCAACAAAAATGATGTGGTTGGCTAAGTTACAGTACCATCGAGTCATAAACAGTGAGGTAGCAGTTAGAGAGAGGGCATAAGATAAAGAGAGCTGCACAAAACCTGCAACAATAAAGTGATGCTATATTTATTATATGATATTTCAAGTTAAAGAAACTATGCATGTAGTAAAAACTAGTCACATACCTGTGGGGACAACACCCTGAGGAGGCAAAACAAGGAGGAGCTACTGTGAACAATATTCATTCTGAAGTGCTTCAACTCTTAAAATTAACCACTCAATGGCAACATTAGAATGGAATAAAAGTGTTGCATCTGTGTCAATGAGCTTTAGGTAGTTTTGGAAGAACCTATCCTTCATCGAGAAAGCTCTTATAGCGACAAACCCAAGTAATGTCTTAGATTCATACTTCACAACTAGAGCCTTAGTTGTACCATTTATCCTAATTAGCTCCCTTGTCGTAGCTAAGTAGTATTTCTTTCAAAAAAATAAAAAATGAAACAAGTAAATCAAGTTGTGCTACTGTTGATGAAGTTCATGAACACAAACTAAGTTAGGTTATACCTGAGCATATTTAACGCCTAGCATGGTCAAAATAACAATAGGAAAGACTTGCTATGTAGTAGAAGCCATGACAGTTATGGTTCCTATTATATCAATTGCACCAGCAATTGCAAAAGAGGAGTATGGTATGTCATAGTCCAACACACTCAGATCTAAAGATGCCTACAATTTACAAATGCCAAAGATGGCACCATGACATGAGTACCCAGATGGATAAAGAGTATGCATGAATTATGGCTTCATTACTCATAAAAAACATTATGAAAATCTTATAAGTGAATATAACAAAACTTGGTTTGGCTCTTTCAGAAATACTGGGCTTAGAAGAAGGTTGTTGGGTGCTTATCCACCATCCAATTTAACAATTGTGGTCTAGTAGCTAGAAAGCAAAAAAAAAAAACTATGAATTTGTAAGCATACTGGGTGAAGCATGACATTTAAGCCTCAGTACTAAGTATGCATGGTAACATGTGTCAGTTGCTAGTGTTTCCTTAGTATTAGAATATCTTACCCTGGTCAAAATCCTTCCGACAGGGGTTGAATCAAAAAAGTGCATGGGAGTTCCAAATAATGAGTTGATGAAACCCGAACAAAAGGCTTTTGAAGCCTTTAATCCTAAAAGGACTACAAAGTAGGATCGTAGATATACAAAGACAACACTACAAGCAGTAACCCTTGCGTATACACCAATCTAAAGCCATCAGAGATTTTAGGAATTTGGCTTGCTATTCCTAGCCAATAGGTTGAAGCCACCGAAAAGCAATGAAAGCAAACTGACAAATGTAGATAATGTAAGAAAAAGCAATCCATTGGAAACTTTAATATAGTCTTTGAATGGCTTCCATCCAACATCTCCGATCTCTTTTTCTTCATCTACAGTCAACTGGATCCCAGGTTTACTAGTGGCTGAAATCTCCTTTTTATTTCCTTTTATTGTAAACAACCTACTAGACTCTAGCTTTTGCTCTTGTTCCCAATTTCAATTGTTTCTGGGGTTCAACACATTCATTGTTTTCTTGTGAGCATCACTAGCTGCTCAAAGGCCATTCCTTCTACCATGAGATCCTGATAACTTCCTGATTTTGTAACTTGTCTGCCTACCATAACCTGAGCAAGCAAGAATTGAATTTCTAAGATACTAAAAATACTAGAGGAATTGAAATATCAAATAAGAATTGATAAATATTTCAACGCATGCAACATCACCAAAATTTTGTCGACTATTGCCAGAAATTCAACTTGATGAGTAACTAGAATGGCAGTTTTCTTCTCTAAAGCAGCCATGACACAATACTGTAATTGCTCAATCAAAATTTAGAAAGTGCAAATAAGAATTTTCAACAATGCAATACTAGTGAATAAATATTGAGGCCACATATACTTTTATATTCGTGCATATCAAATTTTATAAAAGCTTCAACCTTTATTCTTACATTGAAAAGGGTTGTAGCTGTATGCGCATCAACTGCACTAAAAAGGGTCATCAAGTAGGTAGATATCGGCATCGTTGTACACAACTCTAGCTAGTTGAATCATTTGCTTTTGTCCTCCACTCAGGTTGAGCCCTCTTTGACCAATCTCGGTGAGGTCACCATGGTTGAAACTTTCAATATCCTTATCAAGTGAACATGCTTTTATAGCTTTCTCGTATCTTATTTTTTCCATTGGCTTTCCATAAAGTATGTTATCACAAATAGCCCCACTTTGAATCCAAGAAGTTTGTGAGACGTAAGCAATGGATTCATATATATAAACCTGGACAAAAGAAACAAAGAACTATCAGCTTAACTGTATAATTTTAATTCAAATTACAAGCTATGATGACTTGTTTATCTCACTGATCCTGAAATTTTGAGGATCTCTCCAAGTATTGCTTGTAGTTGGGACAATTTCCCAGAACCTATAGGCCCACATACTGCGATCTTTTCTCCCTTTTTTACTTCCAATTTAAGATCTCTCAGTGTTAGTTCTACTCCATCCTGGTTCCAACTGAAAGAGCCAAAATGTATTCTTAGACTAGTGTCCATATCATTTGATGGGCATCCCATAACATTTTCATCCTTGATTTCATCGTCAAGTAAAAAAGCATCAAGACGGTCCAATGAGACTTTGGATTGAATCATCATGGATTGAGCTTCTGCTATCATGTTCATAGGTTGGTGCCAACATTTAAAGGGGCACTTCTTGTGAGAATACATCCAAAAAAGACCACAAAAGAGATCAACGTGGGAGATATCCATTAGAGCGCATTTACATAGGACTTAATGATTTGGGATTTGGTTAACCACTTGAATTCATTTTCTCTGGTGAGTCAACCAAGTTCTTGAAATTCTTTTCCCATGACTGTAACTTGATGATCTTCATATTGTTTAATATCTCGAACATTGCTCTAAGTAGTTCATCTTGGGCAACCATAAATTTAGACCGACACATTTGAAGGAACTTTGCAAATGGGAGATTTAGAAGCCCACAAATGAAGAGGGGAACTAAACCCATAAGAGCTCCCAAACCAACAATCCCAAATAGCAAGCCAGTTGCTAGAAAAAGTTGCAATGCATAACAACATGCAGAGTGGAACCAAAATGGGAAGTCACCCATACAGTAAGCGTCCACTGCAATGTAGTTTACAATCTCCCCAGTCGAGTATCTTCTCCTACTTGGGCTAGAAAAGCTTTAGCAATTTTTGATAAGACAACAACCATTAGAGTTGATCTCATCCTCATGCCAGATCTTCTAGCACTAAAAAACCAATGCCTCTGAGACAATGTTTCAACAACTTTTACCACAACCAAGTACCCAATTAGTAAGATACCATCATATAGGTTTTTCTCCTTACGGGATGAATATTGCATGAACCTGTACAGTAATAATGGTGATCATACAACTGCAATCGTCCTAAGAATAGCCAAAATTCCTTGTATTATCATTTCTTTTCGATAAGCTTTGGATAATGCAAAGAGAACTAAGTTGTTGATTCTATTTGAGCTCTTCTTACTACAAATGAGAAAATCCCATGCTTGAGCAAATGTTTGGTATGCAGTGAGAGCTTCATCTTCAGAAACTAAAAACGGTATGTCTGCCAAATCTAACGCAGTAATGGGTTCAGCCAGAAAAATGTCAATTGGCTTAAAAAACTTGACTCTCCCAACATTGAGGATTTGTCTTTTTTCTCCTCTCCAATTCAATAAAGGCTCAGATAAACCCTCTTCTCCTCGGTTCTCAAAAACTATGTGCCTGAAGAGTCTAAAAGAACATAAGAGAAGTAACAAGCTTACGGCCCAAGTCACTGCATCTAGGATTCTAATGTTATGTGCTTTCATTAAAGCCTCAACATTTACTGCAGAAGTTAGTAAGCAAAAGATGATCCACCATATCATAATTAGAATTTTTGTGCATTTGTTTGTTCGGACAGTGATTGAAACAGATAAGGAAATCCAAATCAAACCCCTGTTGAAGTAAACCAACCATCTGAAATGCCCAATTCTATTTTTTTCCCAATGCATCCCACAAACAAGCACAAAAATGGGCAACACTAATGGAAGCACAACAAAATCCAACATCTCTAAAAATCCAGTCTCTTATTGTGCTTCCACCATTAGGATCTTTTCTAATGAATCCCAAAAGCTTAATGCGAAGGAAAGTGAAGAGGAAAAGCAGATTTGTTGCATCAATTGCAATTCCTTGAACACACCAAGATGCCAATCCAACTTCTCCAATGCAGAAAACTGAGAATTGTTAGTGTTTATGTTTATCTTACTGGTTTAGTGGTTAGTTACCACTACGTCCTTTTCCTTTGGGTTTTGTTATTTGTTGATTTGGTCTTCTCAGCACGTTGTAGGAGTTGTTTAGACGTGGGCTATTTTCACGTTTGTTCAATTATTTCTATTTTCTCTGTAAGGCTATATAATAGCTAAGTTTGTTATTCAATGAAGATAAGTTGATTTCCTCCAGATTCATTTGTACTCTGTTTTCAGCTTCTATTTCTTATCATTTGGTATCAGAGCCCCATCACAGGGGCCTGATTATCTAGAAGCAGCAGTCTTCTACGTGTGTTCTACTTGAATGATGACGACAGAGAGTTCATTTGTCCAGCCAGTTGTTCCGAAGTTCGATGGCTACTATGATCACTGGGCAATGCTCATGGAAAACTTCTTGCGTTCAAAGGAGTATTGGGGACTTGTGGAGAATGGAGTTCCTGCAGTGGCTGAAGGTGCTGTTCTCACAGATGCACAGAGGAAGCACGATGAAGATCAGCAGTTAAAGGATTTGAAGGCAAAGAACTATCTATTTCAGGCATTAGATCGTTCTATCCTAGAGACAATTCTAAACAAAAAGACTGCGAAAGATATATGGGATTCTATGAAGCAGAAATATCAGGGTACCACACGGGTGAAGCGTGGAAATTTGCAAGCCCTGAGGAAGGAATTTGAAATTCTTCACCTGAAGCCGAGAGAAACTGTGAACGAATATTTTTCTCGTACTCTTGCAATTGCCAACAAAATGAAAGCCAATGGTGAGGATAAAGGAAATACTGCTATTGTTGAAAAGATTTTACGATCTATGACTTTCAAATTTGATTATGTTGTTTGTTCCATTGAAGAGTCTAACGATTTAGAAACTTTAACCATAGATGAGTTACAGAGTAGTCTTATTGTACATGAACAACGCATGAACTCTCATGTGTTAGAAGAAGAACAGGCTTTGAAAGTTACTCATGGAGATCAATCCGGAAGCAGAGGTCGTGGTCGTGGAAATTATAGAGGACGAGGAAGAGGACGCAGCAGGAGATCTTTTGATAAGGCCACAGTGGAGTGCTATAATTGTCACAAGCTCGGACATTTTGCATGGGAATGTCCAAGCCGAGAGACAGAAGCAAACTATGCAGAGAATCAATAAGAGATGTTGTTGATGACGTATGTGGATCTGAACAAAACCAATAGAGAAGATACGTGGTTTCTTGACTCTGGATGCAGCAATCACATGTGTGGAAAAAAAGATCATTTCTCAGATTTTGACGAAACTTTTCGAGATTCAGTGAAGCTTGGGAACAACACAAGCATGTCTGTATTAGGAAAGGGGAATGTAAGACTGAAAGTGAATAAAATGACACAGATCATCACAGGAGTCTTTTATGTTCCTGAGTTGAAGAATAATTTGCTGAGTATTGGCCAATTACAAGAAAAAGGGCTTACCATTCTGTTTCAACATGGCAAGTGTAAGGTGTTTCATTCACAGAAAGGTTTGATTATGGACACCAAAATGTCTTCATATCGAATGTTTGTGTTGCATGCTCTATCCCAGCATATTTCATCTACTTGTTTTAACACAATCACAGAAGAAATTTTGCAGCTTTGGCACTGTGACGCCCCAAAAATTATTTCATCTAGCCCATAACCCAATTGCACTTTGCCCAAACTCTATGCGTTGCCTTGATATGTTTGGTGTTTGTTTGATGGTTGTTTAATGTTTGTATAGTTGATGCTTGATAATGTATATAAATATGTGTATCATAAATTGTATATGGGTCATGTTAAATTAAATTATAATGCATATGTTATTATTTACGCATGGACCTATTAAACCATGAATTGATATGAGTTAGGATTGATTGAATAAAAGGATAAATGAGAATGAAAATTTGGTGTATTAAATGGATTGGACATCTAAAATACATGGAAGCATGAAATTGGTTAAAGTACATGTGGTTGGTATGAGTAGTATGAGACCAACACATTTGAAGGTTGGTGCATGAAAGTGGACAAGTGTCCCATGCCCTCAAGGAAGTGCTAGAATGAGTGGAGGGAATCAAGGAGAGAATCAAGGAGGAAATCAAGGAGAGAATCAAGGAGAGAATCAAGGAGGGAATCAAGGAAGTGCTAGAAAGAGGTGAGTGGAGAGAAAGGAAAAAAGAAGAGAAAGAAAAGAAGAGTGGCAGACAAATAATCGTTTCGATGTAGACCAGCTGCGGTTGGGTTGCTACATGGCGATATGACAATATTATGGATCCATAATGGCTAGGCGTTCGCCCCGAGGGGGTGCACCCACACCTGGGTAGGGGGCACGCTGTGCAACCCAGGGTGTGACAGGCACTGTCGATATGGCCACTTGAGCTTTCAAGGCTTAAAAACTCTTCAACAAAGGAAGATGGTGAATGGATTACCACAATTTCAGCCTCCCTCTAAACTATGCAAAGATTGTTTGGTGGTAAAACAACACAGATCTTCAATTCCAAAGAAAAGCAACTGGCGAGCTGCTGAAATTTTACAGTTAGTACATGCAGACATTTGTGGACCGATTAATCCAATCTCAAACTGCAAAAAAGGTACTTGCTCACCTTCACTGATGACTTTAGTCGAAAAACATGGGTTTATTTTTTGGTAGAAAAATCAGAAGCTCTTGCTGTTTTCAAAAGATTTAAGATTCACGTTGAGAAGGAAACAAGCTCATTTCTTAGAAGTTTGCGTACTGATCGAGGAGGCGAGTTCACATCCCAGGAATTTGCAAATTTCTGTGATGTTCATGGCATACGACGACAGTTAACAGCTGCATACACGCCACAACAGAATGGAGTTGGGGAACGCAAAAATAGAACCATTATGAATATGGTTCGTTGTATGCTATCAGCGAAAAAGATTCCAAAAACCTTTTGGCCTGAAGCTGTAAATTGGACCGTGCATGTTTTAAATCGAAGTCCAACTTTTGCAGTACAAAACAAAACTCCAGAAGAAGCTTGGGGTAAACTCAAACCTTCAGTTGACTATTTTAGAGTTTTTGGATGCATTTCACATGTTCATGTGCCTGACAGTAAAAGAACAAAGCTTGATGATAAAAGTTTCAGTTGTGTATTGCTGGGAGTTAGTGAAGAATCAAAGGCTTACAGACTCTATGACCCCATTTCACAAAAGTTCATAATCAGTAGGGATGTTGTGTTTGAAGAAGACAAGAACTGGGATTGGGATAAGAAGTATGAAGAAGCCATCGTTTGTGATCTAGAATGGGGTGATGATGGGGAAGAAGCAATTGTGAATGAAGAAGAAAGTGACGCAACTGTGCATGAAGAAGTAAGTTACTCTAATTTTGAAGAAGAAACAGAAGAAAATACTACTACTGCTGCAGCCACTAAATCTGATTTATTTATTCAAAATAGAGACAACCCTTCCACCTCAAATGCAACAACA